>CM060937.1:26875000-29375000 GCA_030765085.1 Allium cepa | reverse complement strand
AAACAAACAATCATTCAATCAAACAAATCATTAGTTGTTCGGGTTCAAATTTTGAAATTGTACGAAATGAAAAATAATTATCAAGTGAATCCTATACTCAACAGTCTTAGATGGAACAAAGATAGATTATTTGTTCATCCAACAACTCCAAAATTCCTTACCCAGCAAACATACATCAACCAAACAATTTAAACCAACACCAAAATAGCTTATTATACATTTATTTCATAATTCAGTGGTTTGATTTTCTTTCCTTCATTTATGAGGAATTTCTTTGTTTCTTACAAGTTTTATTTTCCAATTATCTCACAATTCATTATATTTGTATTTCCTTTTTATTACTTAAGTTTCCTTTTATTACTTAAGTTTATAAAATAAATTCTCATTAATAACAGCAATTTATTGAATACCTTTATTGCTTCAAGCTTTACTTGCAAGATTTTCTTTTACATATTCTTACTAACATTTCAACTTTTATTTTATGGTAAGTTATATATATTTTAAGAATGTAAGTGACAATTTACATGTTTCTTCTTAATTCCTTTAATTAATATATATATATTTGTTACTTACCTTTAATCTCATTCATTTATTTAATGTGGAGGTTTCCATTATATTGGAATAGAGGAAATTAAAACATACTTAAGTTAATAATCCTACAATCAATTCTTATTTAGAATTTCATTTTATTTACTTTAAGTTCATATCACCTATTAGTAATTCTTAACTTATTTTTTTTTTTTAGTAAAATTTCAATCATAACTTAAGTTTATACCATTAAATTCTTATTTATACAGTCGTTTATTGAATACTTCAATTTTTCCTAAATTCCTACTTGTAAAATATTCAATTCTAGTTTCTTATTTAACATTTCAACTTTTATATTTGGGTAAGTTATTTATGTTAAAGAAATTGCAATTGAACTTATACAAGTTAAATCTCCATTCTTTAATTCAATTCAATGTTAATCCTTATTACTATTCTCTCTCCTACGTATTTACTTTCTCTTTATATCCTTGCAATAATTCTCTTAATTAAATTAGAGGTTTTAATTTATTTATTACTTAACCCCTTTTTTTTTCACTAACATAATTTTAAACAATTTATTAATGGAAATTTAAGAATTTAATACCGGGTCAAATTTCAAAATTACTTTAAAATAATAGATAATATAATTTCTTACAACTCTTATATCTCCAATTATCTTTAAACAATTAAAATTTCAAATAAATTCAAAACAATTCTGTAGTAGTATTTACTACAGCGGCCTTTCCCCTTCGAAACTTGAAAATGAAAGTCGATGATGCGGCCGTCATCACCGAATTTATTTTCCAGCGACGGAGAGAAAAGTACATAATTTATTTCCCCAAAATCTTCTTTTAAAACAAATTTCCCGAATTTAAAACGGAATATTCATATCGGAAAACATATATATGACAATATTATTATACTTCCAAATTATACTTTTTATATAAGAAATTTCTTATAAACCAAATCATTATTTTTCATAAATTCTTTGAAAGCACATTTCAAAAATCCCGGACTTAAGTTCTAAAATCTCCCATTTGATTTATCATAATTTCAACTTAGCTTCAGTTATTATAAATATTTTTATTGCCTAACATCCAATCTATAGCAACCAAATATATATATCTTTATAAAATATTTTTATATATAGAAAATATGATAGGCAAAATTATTTCATTCACCTATATTAAAAACTAATATTATGTCGGCCTGTCCTATTAAGTGTTTAGAAATCCCTATTGATGGCATAGCGTCCCATGCATCAACCAGAATTTATAAATACAAAGCGGAACAGATTAACACAATATCAAAATTTTTTATTAATACTAACAAGTACGCTCTCTCATATATACACTCAGCGACTCCCATAGGATATTTCTACCCTATTAACAAAGAGTCAAACCCCACAAAGCCAAGGTTTATCGCTAAACCAAAGCTCTGATACCAACTGTAACATCCCGCCTTTTCGCACACTTTAAAACGACACACGTGCCAATTCAAAGCATACGCAAGGGCGGATTGTTATGGGGTAAATAAGAAAAACAGAGAAGAATTAAAACAAAACAGAATCTCACAGCGGAAGGATAAAATATAATAACAAATATACAGTTAATAAACAGTTTACAAAAGCTTGATTTTACTTATACAATGAATATCAGAGTTACACATACCAAATACGACAATGCAGCGGAATATAAAGAGTGGTGCAATACTATATATAGAATAATACTGATTCTTCGTCTTCGTCCTCCAAAGCTAAAACCTGTTATCCTGAAACGCTCGGACTGACCCGAGCGAATTTGAAAAGACAAAAACACTCGAGTCAGACTAGAATATCTTATGTGAGTTAAATAAACAGAAATAAATATGAGTACAGTAACTCAAGAGATGCTCGGGATTTACATCTCCTAAGGATCCGTTAAACTATTTACTATGTAGTATATTGCGTTATTATAATAGTGTCTATTTATAAAATAAACTTACTTTTTAATAGCGTTAAGGGGTTACCCATATAGCCCTTAACACGTAATAGTCCCAGTAGTCCATCCAATATCATAGTCCCTCCTGATCGGGAAGCCACTAGAGGATACCACACGGGCTACGGGAGAAAACCAAACTCGTACAAGGCGCGATAGGGTAGGTGACACGGCACAACTAGGCAATGCCAGGGTAGATATACCAATTACGCTTCCGGGCCGATGGTAACGCGAAGCCGCAGCAACCGCCCACCTCGAAACAACTCCCCAAATCAAAAAAATAGAAGTGGCCACTGAATCAATCCAAAGTCATAGTATAATATCGAAGAGGAGTGTCCGATCAGAGGAATGACCTCATTAACCCGTCGATCGCTCCTGTTTTAGCCACCTTATGCCAACTCACGGGAGTCGGGTCCACGTATTTACCTTACAGGAATCGTCGCCACCAACCTACTTCATTCTGGAATCTCCACCGCGTACACGGTTAGTCAAAGTGGTTTTCGGTATCGACAGAGAGTATGTCCATATCCGATCCCGGTCTCTTTGCCAACCCATCGTTATTATAACACCGCGGTTATTTAAAACAGTTTATACTTTTAAAACCAGAATATAATCCATTTCAAAACCATAATATTACGATATCATTCCAAGACCCAAAACCATATTTTACCACTTATCCCAAATATAATTTCTTTCCAATAATAAAAAGGCTTTAACTTCATAATATCTGAAAATCGAATATTTTCAAAGCATAATATTTTTGGAAATCCATAATTTCAAACCATAACTTTTAAAACTCAAATGGTTTGGATATTCAACGGTATATGAATTTCAAGGGCTTAACTTTACTGTCACTTTGTAAAGAAATAAGTTATATGGCTTTATGGAAATATTTCTTTATCTAAAGTTAAGACCATAATTTAGATATCACTCTTAAGTTCCAAAACCATTTCAATTTCCATATATATAAATCCATTGGAGTATTAATATTCAAAAACTAAAATTGGAATATATTCTTTCAACAAATTAAATGTTTTATTATTTAGTTTAAATATTCACATAAATCCTTAAACAACTCCAATTTCTAGTAATAAAACATATGTATTTTTCGATTCCAATTTATATTAGAATATTTTTCCAATTCAAATTCATATTAGAATATTCATTTCAATTTTTTTCTTGGGAAAAATCCAATTATAAATATCATATCTTAAATTTCCAAACTTAACATTTAAACATATGATATAAATTTATCCAACTCCATTTTCTAAATTTTCTTCCATTTTACTAAGGGAATTTATACACCTTTTTATTTCAAAATTTCCAACTTTTCATGTACATAAATACGGAAGAAAAATATTTATACAGTATAAAATTTAAGATTATTATAAACCGTATTCCATCCAAACCATAGAAATCACATTAAAATAGTTATATATAGACCGCGGTGCCTGTATATAATTTTCTATCCTATGGTCAAGTGATACGGATATTTATCATTTCAATCCGCAATTTAAAAAATAAAACTTTGCGGTTTTATCATTTCAAACCACAATCCCGAAAAATGAAATATGCATGATAAATTTGCAAATTTAATGATATGCAATAAACATTCATTCATCAACAACATCCATCATCCAATCGCAACCATCAACCAATTTCAATCAATAACAGTATATATCTATGAACATATACAACAGGTAATAACTGTCAGTTTTTTTTTTTCCAAATTAAATTTATCAACTATTTATCTAACAGTTTACTCAATAATAATTTACATAACTGTTAACTAGCAGTTCTTATGCAAACAATAATTTCTAACAGCCAATTAATATGCAATCAATCAATTTAAATTAACAGCTAAATTCAAAAAAATGCAATTCAACAGATATGGATGAAATAACATGCCCAAAAGCTCATAAATAAATCAAATAAATTAAAAATCCAATTTTTATATTTCAACTTCTAATATAGGCCCCATTTCATTATTTATATACTTCAATCAATTCTAAATTATTTACCAAGCTTGGATGTGAATTAAAATCTATCGGTATATAAATTTGCAGCTAAATATCTGCACTTCCTTATTATTTAGAGATTATAAATTTTATTCTAAACCCAATTATTAAATCTTATACCTTTATACTCACCTCTTAAATCAAATTAAATAAATACTTGATTTCCATTCCAACTCATCTTTGGATTGCAATTAACCTTTTTACCATAATTAAATTCCAAATTATTAATAACCCTTATTTTTCTTAACTATTTATTAATTCCAATCCAATTGAATTCAACACTATAAATTTGATTAATTTATTATATTCACTTCCTTTCTATTATTCAAAGTTATTGTTGTAAATACGACGAATACTAACATTAGTTTAAGATTTCACTCAATGTTTACAAATTCCATTTCAAGTTAATAACGTAATATTTTACGTTCAATTCTATTTTATTTGTCGTAAATACCACTTGTTGAATTAAATACTCAAATCATAAATAAATCTTGCTTCTAAAGTTATAACAACAATGGTCCAGTTAAAATTTGAATTAGCTTTAGCTTTATTTTATGGAATTAACTTATTGCAATAAATCCAAATTAATAAATACGCCTTGATTCCTATATTAACTTCTTTGGTTTCAATTAACCTTTTATGGTGAGTATGAATTCCAATGTATAATTGAAACCTTTATATCCATTTTATTTCACTATTCCATTTTTTTATTATTAAATCCATTATAGCCAAATGCATGTAATTAACATACATAAATATATTTTATAAGTCTGCACTTAATTATTACCTTACAATATGTTTTTACGTTACTATAAATTTATACACTCTTCCGTTTCTACATTAATAATTATTACGGTAACGTTTCTCTTAATTAAAACTTTCTTCATAATTGAATGAAATTTATATTTAATACATACTACAGAATTACAATCACCTATGTTCTATCCAACATACATTAAAAGTTCACTACCATAAATTTACCATACATTTATCCAATGGTTACATCCTCAAATTAACAATTTAATCCCATTATACAATTGCAATTCACACTATTTATTGTTACATTAATACTATTTCGAATTTTAATCTTTTAGTATTAATTTAACAATCGTATTAAATTAAGAGGTTATGATGATTTTCACTATATATATACACTACATTTAAAACCCAACAGTCGTTTCAACTCCTTTGTATTGTATTATATTGGTTATCCATCACTGCCTTTTATTTTACTACCTAGATTCACATATAGTTACAATATTACCATTATATATATATATATAAACACATAGGAAATCTAAATTCTTGTCATAAATTCTTAAATTTATATTATATTAATGAAACCCCCTTTTGTTAATATTTTTATTAACATCTTCAATTACAACATTTATTGGTTTCTTAAAATAAATCCTTTAACCAAATGCGACAAATTTCACTACCCAAATCTATTGTCATAAAATCTTGTTATTAAATTCCAATTACTATAACAAATCACTACGTTTTCTAAAATAAATATCTAAACTTTTATTTTATTCTCAATTAGATTAGAAATTATATTAAGTTAATCCATTTAATATTATCCAAATTTACGGGTCGTTACAGAATTCCAACTTCAATCACTTAAATCAATTTTCCAAATTGATTCCCAATTTATTCCATTTGAAATAAATATTTTACTTTCTTAATTCATTTTAAAATTCATTAATTATGGACTTTATTACTATTATTATTTCCCTTTGATTTTAAATCTTTTTAACTGAAATATACGAATTTCATATTTTCCCATTTTCTTCTTTATTCTTTTCAATAATTTAAATCTTTAATTTAAAATAAAAGCTTTGTTCTATTAATTAATAACACTGAAGTTTAAAATTCATTAACTTTCTGTTTATTCAAACTTTCCTTTTTATACTCAAGATTTATTTATTAGAAATTTAAAGTCACTTTATTACTTTTCCAACTCATTCTTAAATTTATTCGAGTTTTCTATAATTATTTCACTTACAAATTCACTTCTTTTATTTTCTTTTCAAAATCCAATTTATATATTTTTGGTAATTCATTATACCCAATGATATCCAATCAAACCATAGCATTCAAAATTCCAATATAATTCATCATAGAATATCAATTAATCACAACAGAGAACATTAAATAATTTAAATAAATGTTGAGGAATCCAGTTGGATCCCTTCAACCTGTTTTCCTCCCACCTGTTTTCCTTGCATCCACAAACGTTAGCACAACATAAATACTAATCCTAAAATATACCATACTATAGAACATCAATCAATTCATCCATTCAAACAATTATTTAAATTTAATCATTTAAATTTAAATTTAACTGAGTAAGATTAACTCACCTTTGATTCCTGTTTTGCAACCCAGTTCCATTCCGGCTTGTTTTCTTACAAATATGGACCTTGAATAAATACTAGATGATTTTATTAATATTTGTACAATTCTAATAATTAATTTCCATTTTCTAAATTTAATTAAATTACAAAGTTATCTTCCTTTTGAAAACATATTTTATTTGTTGTTTACCTATAAACATTTTTATCAAATTCTAAGAAAATAAAAATTCCATTTCACCCTATATATACTATTATTGTTCTTATATTTTTTTCCTTTTTATACCTAAATCTGGTTACAGACAGGAAAATAACTTATAACATCCTTTACGATTTTTAATTAAATTCACAAATCCTATGCTAAAAAAAGAATCAGCGAATACCTGCCCTCGACTCGCACTCGACCTGCCGCTAATAATCATCATGCGTATGCACCACCAGAGTTGCGCCTACTAGAGCTACAGCCACCAGACCTTCGCGCGAACGCGACCCAAACACGCTGCTCACGATCAACTACTGGACCTCCTTCCTCCCATCGTCTCGAGTGACGGCGAAGACGAACCGTGCCTATGCTTCACAAAGCCCTAGCCTCTCGCGCGCCTACAAATTGAAGTCGCCGCTACCTAGAAACAAGCACAAACCCTATTCCCAAATTGCGAGAACACTGCTCCGCCGTACCCACATCGCATCGCGTCACCAAAAATTCCCAACGAGCTCGATACTCATCTTATCGTGCCGCGTCTCCAAACAATCCCAAACTTGTTCAGCCTCCTCATCCACGTGCATGAGCGTGAACTAGATTATCGACTTGATTTTCGGTAGAAGACATCTGAGGAGTTTTCACATGAATTGAACTCGATTTCCTGAGAGGAAGAGAGTTGCTTAAATTTTGCAAATTTTCTTTTGATTTCGTATTCGGTTTGAAGAGAAGAGAAAGGGGATTTCGTTTTCGAACTGGAGGAGGAAAGAAAACAATCCAAGTCGCCTCTGATGTCGGGCATTTTTATAGAAAATTTTTCGTTTGATAATGCCTGAAATTGGATTGAATCAACGACGAAGGGGCTAGCAATATTAGAAGGAACAAGAAGTGTACGATGGAAGATAAGGGTAGCATGATGTTATTAAAAGAGGGAACACGGAGATGATAGAAAATCGGTGTGTTGTCTTGGCTGCTACAATGCCTTTGAGATGAAAGAAAAACGACGATGTGAAATTATTTCAACCGGTTGTTCAATTAAAGTTTTATCTAGTTTTCCACTCGTTTACTTATCGTGCGCTCACTCAACAACTCTGATCAATACGAAATTTGAAATCCGATAATAATTCAATATTACGGACCCAATGGAACTGGTTTCGTCGAATTTCGAGACTGTGCCTCGGAAGACTATTTTTAAATTCAATTTAAATGATGAAATTTCAAAACCTAACAAAACACGTCCGAATCAAATTTAAACACCTTTATTATCTTCAGTGCTATCAGTATAAATTTTACAAGCCTTTAAATTATTTTTAACAGGCTTAGAACCCCAAATTTAGCATTTTACCCAACTTCCAATTATTTAATTCAATAATTTAATTATCAATAATTAATGATATTTGAATTCAAGTTAAAAATTAACATTTAAATATTCAAAATCAATTGAATATTCCAATTTCAATTGCTCAAAAATTTCAGGTCGTCATAAAAACGGTAGTGAATCTCTGTTTGTATTTCCCTTATTTCACACCATTGTATGTAACGGTGGAATGATGAAACTTACCATCCAGCATCCATTGTATTTGTATTTTCTAGGGATGTTTAAACTTGCCAAATAACTTTAAGATCGTACGATAAAAAAGGGTAGGAAGTAAAACATAATTGTACATAGGAATACACGTTTTATTCAAGTTTGAAACATTCCATCAAAACGTTATATGGCCAACTGGTTAAGTATTAGCCATTTACAGAGGACTTTAATACAGGGAAATGTTACATAACTATCACCTTGAATTCCACATATGGTAGATTTGGATTTTTACATCTAATATTTTGTCTTTTTCTTCAAAGAAATTGCTGTTAATGTGTGCGAAATTATTGTTAGTGTATGCCAATTGAGAACTTCCTTAGTCTATTAAAAAGTAACTAAATGGAACACCAATGGTAGCTAAATTGATGTTGGCATTTTGCATTATAACTCAAATTTCAAAGTAAATTGATAAATAAGGAGCAAATCTTGAACTACATATGCTAAAGATTGCAAACCTAATCTATGAAAAAAGCAGATGTGCTCATGAAATATACATACAAGTAGTAGGAATTTTAGAAATGCATTAAAACATTCTAGTTTTGTAAACAAAATAATTAAATAAATATATTTGTTATCAACTATGTCGTTACATAGAGAGGTTTATATAAATCAGTAAAAAATACATCATCATTAAAACCACTATAAAAAAATCTTTATTCAGTCCCTTGGACAAAAGCATATTTATATTGCCAATAGCATTGCATGATCATTAATTTTGAAACTTACATGGTTTAGAAGTAGTCTAACATAAGCAGTGACACCCATCGATCTTGCGGGCAGAAACATTTACCTGCAAGCAATAACCGTCACCCTGCATGGACAACTTGAACTAAACATGGTTAGTGTTAACCCGCCTTTTGGCAAGGCAACGGACAAGTGGATCTAACTAAAATAACTACACAACTATCGAGGCAGAAATATGATGGATTCGGTTCAAATGGATGACGTGCATTCGGATAGGTGATGGGTCGCTCGGCATTCGAATGGTTCGGTCGCAGGTGGCTTGGCCTCGATGTTGGTTCAGCATGGTTGAAGGTGGCCCGGTTCAAGATGTTCGGCATAGAAGTCGTTCGGCATAGGAATCGTTCGGCATTGGACATGGTTCGGCATAGTGGAGCGCTCGGCATCTGTGGAACGTTCGGCATGACAGAGCATTCAGCATTAAGAGACGTTCGGAATGATACAACGTTCGACATGTATGAACGTTCGGCATGGCAGAATTGTCCGGCATCAACTATCGTTCGGCCTAAACCCCGTTCGGCCAAACTATCGTTTGGCCTAACTATTGGATAGCTCAAGAGTCGTTCGGCACAACACACTAGTCTGGCTTCCAGTATCGTTCGGCACAAATACTCCCCATGGCATTCAGAGTGTTTGGCCTCACTTTGCTCGACATCTAGGAAAACACTTCGCCCGGCATTCAGAGTGTTCGGCATTCATAGTGTTCGGCATCAGATCGTTCGGCAGTGGATGGATCTATCGGCATCAAGGATTGTTTGGCATTGGATGGATCGTCCGGCATTGGATGGGTCGTTCGGGATGGCTACCTCGTTTGGCCTACGAGTACATTCGGCATAGCTACCTCGTTCGGCATACGAGTACGTTCGACATATCTACCCCGTTCGGCACACAAGTGCGTTCGGCGTGCCATTTTGTTTTGGCATGGGCCGTTCGGCCCTGATGGGCTCAGGTTATTCGGAGAGCCCAACAACTACCTGGGCGTGTCTATAAATAGACCATGTAGAGCTTCAGAAAAGGGATCTTCTTCTTCTCATCTGTTTTCTGACTTTCTATCTTCTAAGGCTAAGGTTAGCCTACCACTTTGTAACTGTAATTGGTTCTCATATTAATAAAAAAGGAAATTACTGGAGTGGGCGTAGGCCAGAGTTAACCGAACCATTATAAAATCTATTGTTCTCTACTGCTTTCATTTTAACTTTTACTATTCTTCATATTATCACTCTCTACACACACTCTATCTATTATCAGTGACTGTTAGTTGGTGCTTTCATTTACATTTGGGTGTTAGTGACCAATTTTGGCGCTAACATTTTGGTGCTTTCACTGAGAACTGAAGCACTCAGGGATTTTGGAATTAGAATTATGGATTCTAAGAAGCATTGGCTAGGCCATCAGCAAGGAAACAAGTGACAGAAAGGAGTAATCAGGAGGGAAGTCAAGAGGCTTCCTCTGGAGATGGAGCAGGTGGAGCATCAATCTACATCACCAGAGAGGAGATGGAAGCAATGATGAAAAGACAAGAGGAGATGATGCAGGCTCTTCTCACACAATTTGCACAAGCGGGAAATGCAGGAGCTCAGATCCATAGAGCGGGAGTAGAAGAACCAAACAGACAATCAAAGGGAATTGCTCAATAGGGCGTGATCCCAAATCAGCATACACCTGCTAATCCGGATGGACCTAGACTCGGGGGCACACCCCCCAACAACGATGAACCAGTTGATGAGGGGATTCCAGTCAACATCACACAACAGGATACTAGCAGGGATGCACAAGCAAGAGACGAAGATTATGTACCAGAATTCCCTTGGGGACTCGGGGGGCATCCCTTGACGGAAAATGCTAGGTTAGCCGAGATCATTAGGAGAACTATGCGTGGAGGTTTGACCAATAGAGATATGGAAGGAGTGAACAAGAGTCCGTTTACTCAGGAAATCAGGATAGCTCTGAATCCACCAGAGTTTAAGCTACCTAGCGTGGAGGTATACAATGGCAAAGCTGATCCAACCGATCATTTGATGAGATACACCAGACGCATGGAAGTGCTAAGGGCATCGGAGGAAGTAATGGCACGATGTTTCCAATTATACTTGACGGATACAGTTGCGATGTGGTTTAGACAGCTGGAAGAGGGATCAATCCGAACATGGACGGAGTTGGTGGATAGGTTTTTAAGGCAATTTTGGGTTCATATCAAGAGGCCGAAGAACGTGATGACGCTAACGTCAATAAAGCAAAGAATGGTTTTAATGGCAGCAGTTTCAGGAGTCAGAGATGATTCAGATTTCAAAGTGTCTCTAATACGGGATCCACCAATGGATCTCGGGGAATTCTTTCACGAAGCTGAGAGGTTCCTTCGATAGGAAGACGCACGTTCAGATATGAAGTTGAAGGAGGCAAACACAACTGAGGATGGAGGACCATTCAGTGGAAGCTCGGATAGAGATAAAGGAAAAAGGAAGCTGGATGAAGAAGCAGGGAAAGATAGGAGGCGGAGGAAAGAGCCAAAGTTCTCCACCTACACAGGGTTGAATGAGACGTTAGAGCGGATTTTCATGGAGACTCGAGATCGCCTTCTCTACAGAAGGCCGGCTAGGAGAGAACCCCCCGAACGTGAGAGGGCATCAGGAAGGCACTGTCTCTTCAATGATCTGGACGGACATGACACAAATAGCTGTAGGCATCTAAAGGACATAATTGAGGATCATGTTAGGAATGGACAGTTGCAACAATATGTCAAGACTCAGAATGAAGTGGTGGAGCAGGAGCAACCATCGCCTACCTCAAACAACGATGGTGCGAGGCCCAAGAGTGATGGTCGATTGGTCATCAATTGACATGAATAATATAAAATAAGTAGAAAACTACTGGCAAATGGCCAAGTCATTTACTCATGTACGGGGACGGAGATGGCCCCTAGGCATGCTCTGAATGGTGTTAAACCGTGACGCTATGGTTTGTGGAATTTGTTTTTTCCTTTTGATCTGGACATTTGCTTTTTCTACATTTGCTTTTTTATTCTGTTTTGGAGTTTGGATTGAACTCCTGGTTTTGTTTGTTTCCTGATTTAGATTCCTGTTTTTCTGGTTTGGTTTTGGAGTTTGGTTCGAACTCCTGATTCTGTTTGTTTCCTGGTTTGAATTTTGGTTTGGATATTGGTTTGGATTTTCGATATGGATTTGTTTCCTGATTTGATCTGGATCTCGGTTTGGCTTTGATTTGATTTTTATCCGGTTTTTTGCAAACGGTCGTTAGGTATGGATTATACCTGGCAAGGAGTAAGTCTCTTCGTCCGTACGTGGCAAATTGACTTATTCAAGTCATCGAGTATGGACTATACTCGGCAAGGGTCCGGAGAGACCAAGATTCGGCCTAGGACTTAGGCCCCATATTATCGGTTACTATTTCAGGTCGTTGAGTATGGACTATGCTCAACAAGGGTCCGGAGCGACCAGGATTCGGCTTAGGACTTAAGCCATGGCATTACTTACATAGAGGGACACTGGATGTGACGACCCGAAATTTCGAGCAATATCAATTTGATAATCTTTGATAATAATTAAATTGATTTTATCATTTTACATTATAAATTGACAAGTTAAAATTATTTCAAAGGCTGAAAATAATAATTTGTTAATATCTATTAATATTTTTCTTTGCAATGTAAATAGGCAAGATCAATTCTTTTGAAGTTTATAATAATTTGATTTGGAAATATTTATTTTGGTAAATAAGAAGTTTTTAATGTAATAAAACTTTATATTCAAATTGTAATATATATAAATGTATATATTGTGATTTGAGATTTGTTTTGAAATTTAATATGGAAATTAACAAATTTAATGTTATAATGTTTCAATTTGAAATGTGTATATATATTTGTATATATATTTGAAATAGGAAAATTATTAATTTGCATTTAACAAGAGTATTCAAACTTTAATATATATAGTTTTGAAATTGAAATGTTAATTTGATTTAATGCCTTTGAAATGATATTTGAAATTTAAATTTTAAATAACAAAGTTAATTTCTTATTATTATAAACATATAGTTCAACTTGAGTTTTAGATAAGATTTAAATTTAAAAGTTCATTTGCTTAATATCCTTTCATTTTAATTTTAACACAAGATAAATTTGTTTTAAAATTTTAAGAGTTGAATTAGAATAGATGTTTCAAACATATAAATATTAAATTGAATAAAAATGTAAGTTACTTGATTTCATATGAATACTGATTAAAGTATAAGTATGTACATTTTATAATTCATATGAATATTACATAAATATATGTATATAAGGCTTAAATAAATTATTAAAGATAAAATAATATTTAAAAGAAAACATTAATAAAACAATAATAACACTTGTTAATCTTTTAATGTATGTTAAGACAAATGTAAATTAAATGGCTTATGTGTAAGTTAATTAAGGCATTAACATGACAAATGTCTTCCTCTTGTAAAATTAAATTTTAAATTAATTATAAATAAAAGAGGAGTTTTATTTTCAGCAAATGTTTTTCTCCATTCTGAATCAAAATGAAGATAAAAAATCAAAAGAAATAAATGCAGAAAAACTGTAAAATCTGAAGACAAAATGAAGGAATCTGGATAATTTAAATCAAAGGCAAAAGAAAGCTCAACATCAAAGCAAGTTTAACCAAGTAACAAGATGTAATCATCAACATGCAAGCTGGAAATCAACAGCAACTAGAATGTTTTCAACATGCAAAGGAAATTGGAAGCCTGGAAAAATGCAGTTCTGCCTTCTACATAATCAAAGTGAGTAAATGAATTTAAAAACAGTTTAAACCCTGGATTTCAAATTGTTTTTATGAATGAATATTGTGATATTACCTGAATACCTCAGTTAAAATTGAATGCACGTTGGAATGTTGAATATTTGATTTACTATGCTGTTGAAATTGACTCTGTATGATAAAACAGACATGGATTTCTTAGTAAATTCAATAATTCAATCTTGAATCCAAATTTGTTTATGATGTGTAAATAAAAGATTGTTTGTAATCATATAAGCTATCATCTATAAATAATTACAAGATTTTAAATTGAATAATTTATTATAAATATTGAATTTACAGTACATTTTCAATTTGGGTCAGAAGTTCATGAATTCAATTTTTAATTTTGGTTTCATAATTGAATTGCAAATAGAAAATTATGATTTTTAATACTTGAATCATAATTTTTAATGGGGTAATTAGTGAGCTTTTTGGATTTATCTGGTTGGGATTTTCTGGCCGTTTCTCGGCGAACTACGGCATTAGGGTTGTCGTGGTTGAACTCAAAGGTGGCGGGGGCATCAGGGATCATGGGAAAATTGCCATGGAATTTTATTAGAGTTTGTGTTGATCGTAAATCGAGGAGTTAGGGTTTTTATTACCTATTTTTGCTGGTATGTTCATCGTGGTTTCACGGTGTCGTGGGAATATCGGAGTTGATCGCACTTGGTGCCAGAGGTACTAAGGAGTGAGGCGAAGCTATGAGGAGGATGGCGCGGCGTCTCGAGTGAGGGGTCGACGGCGTTGATGATTTTTCTGGTGGTTGTTGGTTCAGACAGTTGGGCGTGATGATCGAATTTTTGATTCTCGATTGTATGAAGTTTTTGGGTTTCGATTGAAGTTGTGAGGGTCGAGTGGGACTTGGTGGAGGCTGGAGAGAAGTTCAACGTCGACTGACGTGGTCGTGCACGTTGACGTGCACGGTTGCGTGCATCAAGAGGAATGGGTTCTGGGGAGAAGGGGGAATCTCGGAGGTGGCCTCGGGTTTGTGTTGTTTTGTCTCGAAGAAGGCATAGGATAGGGAAGACTCAGAGTAAATGTTTTTTTTGCTCGGGTTTGTGTAGGGGATGGCTCGGGTTTTTGGTCGAGTGGGTTTTGGGTTTTGTCACCAAAGTTTTTTTAAGGCTTGAAACACAGAAATTTGATTTTAGGAATAAAGTTTTTAAAACAAAGGTTAAACAAGTTACAAAACTATATTTGTTTCAAAGTTATGTTTTAAACAAGTTTATATATCTTAAAATATGGAAGTTTAAAATAAAATAAGTGGATTTTGAAATAAAGTTTGTATTAAACTTTAAATAAATAAATTTGGAAAGGTTTTAAAGATTTAAAAGTTTAATTTAAAATGAGTTTATTTATAAATTGATTTCTAAAAAGTTATATTTTATTTTAAATAAAGTATAATGATTAAGAATTTGATAATCAACTATAATAAAGATTTATATTATGTAAATTAGAATTTTTATTTATCTAAAGATAAATAATTGTGAGAATAATTGTGATAATTCAATTATAATTTATAAATAAGTGTTATTGATTAATATAAATGATTTAATTAAGATGATGTTTTCTTAATCAAGAATCTTTATAATATAAGAAGTTAAGAATCATTTAATTAAATTTAAATGATTAAGTTAAATAATTAATTAAATAATTAATTTGTGATTAATTAAGATAATCACTTATGGGTTAATCTTGGGGAAGTAATTAAAGAAATTAAGTGGTTAAGTACTAGAGGTAATTAAGTAAGAGTTAATTACTATATGAAAAGTAATTAAGTAATGTGATTAAGAGTTAATCATTTGAGTTATTAATTAAAGAATTGATTAATAATTAGTTAAAGGTTTAAATTATTTGATTAATGATTAATGAATAAAAGAATTAAGAGTAATTAATTAAGTGATTAATTACTTGTTAAAGTAATTAATTAAGAAAGAAATTTAATTAATGAAGTAATCATTAATTAATGAAATTAATTAATTAATTATTAATTTACAATTTAGTTATAATTAAGATTTAATTACTAAATGTAATTAAAGTAATTAATCAAAGGTGATTAATTAAAAGTAATTAATTAAATATGAGTAATTAAAAGTAACTAATCTAGTAGTTTTAATTAAAAGTAATTAATCAAGTGTGATTAATTAAAAGTGATTAATCAGGTGTAATTAATTAAAGGATAATTAAGGAATAATTATCAGGATAATTAAAGAATAGTTAATCAAGTATGATTAATTTTAAAAGGTAATTAAGAGGTAATTACTTAGTATAATTTGGAAGTAATTAATCAGGATGATTAATTAATATGGTAATTAAGTAAGAATTACTTAAAGCAATTAAGTAATAATTAATCAAGGAAGATTAATTGAAGTGGATAATTAAGTGATGTTAGTTAATTAGTTAATTTGTAATTAATTCATGAATAAGTAAGTTGGATTGATGATAATCCAAGTGGTTAATTAAGAATTAATTTAATTAAGAAAAAAATTAAATTAATTAAGTGTGGTTCAAACTTTATATGAATGATGAATGATTGGTTGATAAGTATCATTGAATGAGTTAATGATATTGGATGTTATTGGATGACATTGGTTGATATGTGATGATGTGAATATGTTATATCTGAGATGTGATTTATATGCTGCTTTTTGATATGTATGGATGAAGGTGATAATGGATGCTTATCTATCTGTGTAATATGATACATCCATTTATGTTAAGTGATATTTTCTGAAATATTTATTGTTTAAATCCCTTAAGTATAACTTGGACATTAAAATGGCGTTTGGATTCGATGAGACCGGGATCGGGTTTCCATATTTGGATATCCGAAAACCACATCGATTCTGTAACGACCCAGAATTTTGAACAATTTAATTTAAAAATATTTAATTTATTTTAAATAGATGAATGATGGTTTGACTTGAATTTCAAATTATCAGAATGAATTTGGCGATTAAATTATAGAGTTTAATCTATTGAGGTTGAATAAAAATTTGAATCTTCAATTTTAAGCTGATTAAAAATATTTCAAAGGCTTGTAAAATTCATATTGAGAATACTGAAGGTAATAGAAGCTTCAGAATTGAATTTGAAAGTGATTTGTTCAGTTTTGAAATTATATCGTTTGAATCGATATTTAAAAATAGCCGTCTGAGGCACAGTCTCAGAATTCGACGAAACCAGTTCCATTGGGTCCGTAATATTGAATTATTGCCGGATTTCAAATTTCGTATTTTTCTGAGTTGATATGTGAGCACACGGTGAGTAAACGCATTGGAAATTAAGTCGAATTCAATTTAAATTTAAATTTAAATTGAGTCAAACATCAGCACGTTCTTCCTTCAATCACGACTACAATCACGCCTAAAATCACGATATCAGATCGTGTACACCATGCCTTCTTCCATTTTAAATTACCCCGTACCCTCTTTTCTCCCCTCAGTTCCAAATCAAAAAAAAAACAAAAAAAATTAATGGCCGAAGCCCCTATCAGATTCAAAATAAAAAAAATCGAAGCAGCTTCAAAGCGAAAGGAAATCGAAACCGAAACCCTTTCTCGTTTAAAATTAAAACCATGAGCCTTCCTCCATTCGATCGAATTGAAATCATTGTGACTTCCTTCGTTTAAATTGATGCTCAATCGCGAGATGGCGGCGAGACTTGGGCATGGGGCGGCGTTCGCGCGAGGCCTAATTGCGATGGAGGTGCGCCCGATGGGTTTCGCGAGCAGTAAGTGGCGCGCGAGATGGTCAGGGAGAGGGCGACGTTATCGCGATGGTCTCGAGGGGAATTGGGGCAAGCGGCGACTGCGACCTGGCGGCGATGCAAACAAGGGTTGAGGTGACGTCGTGGGTTCACGGTGGCGATTCGAAGTCGCGTTCGAGCGTGCTCGCGCGTAGGACAAGGCGCGGAGGCGCGTCCATCTTCGGTACGTTTAACTCAAAATTTTCATACATGTAGAATTATTAAGGGATAATATATTTACCTGTTTAGGTCAGTAAATTTGAAGAATTTTTATTTACCGTAAGGAGGAAAATATATTTTTAATCGTTTTAAAAAAAATTTGCAGTTAAATATCTTTTGTAATTTACAGATAAGAATAATATTTCACAGTTAGAGATTTAATTTATTAAATAAAATGACTTATCAAAAGAAATATTATTTATTTTTGGAAAAATGGGTTAAGAATAATTTATTAAGGTGTTTAATTAACTTAGTCAATTCTTTTGGTTACTAAAGAAAATTAGTTTAAATTTAATCTTTAGTTAAATCAATTATTAAAGGAAAAATATTGGTTTAAATAAATACATCAGTTAATTTAACTATTAAAATGAAATCACCGATGAGTCGAAATTATCAAATCAAAAAAAATTATTATTCGATCTGTTCGAATATTAATAAATTGTGTAAATATTTATACATGGTATAACTCAAGAAATCAAGTCGAGATGGAAAATGGATGGCAAATTAAAAAGCAAAGGTGAGAACTTCTCACTCAAAAAATTTTTTAAAGTTGGATTTGCAGTTATTTATTGATTGTGTTTGGTTGTGATATTAGATATAGTAGGATATATCTATATATATATATATATATAGCAATATATATATGTTGGCATATGTATATATTGCAGTTGATTGATTTCCCGCATTGTATAGCGGATGAGACCCTATTGCGCCGCCTATTAAGCGGATAATATTTTATAAAATCCCATATACCGCGATATTCTAGCTCGAAGTGGAATGGGTATTGTGCTAATGTCTGTGGATGCAGGAAAACAGGTTGGAGGGATCCAACTGGATTCCTCACAAATATTTATTTGATTCAGATATAGTGATATTTGATTGTTTATCATATCGATATATATTGGAAAGTCGTGATTGACTATTTGATGTGTTGCATCATCGGATCCAATTTTGAAGCTTAAAAATAACGATTTTTATTTTTAAGGGATTTCTAAAGTGATTTTTGAAAATATACGTTTATAAATATTTTTGGAATTAATTCATCTTAAATAAATAAACGTTATAATTTTAATGTTATAAAAATTATGATTTTTGAAAAATACAGTTAAAAGTTGATTTTTGAAAATATGTGATTAATGATTTTATAAAATAATTTAAATCGGGATTTGTGAATTTATTATAAAAAGTTTAAATATAGGATTTATGAAATTTGACAATTTAGTAAATCCAAGAGAATGGTGAAATTATAAAGGAGTTTAAAGACGTTTTAAAAGAATAATATAAATTGATCCATATAAAAGATTTATAAATGATATTTATAAATTAAAAATATTGGAATTGTAAAACGAGCTTTTATAAGTGTTAGAATGAATTGTGAATGAATTTCATAAATGAATGAAATTTATAGGATTATAACAGTGAAGTTATAAATGGAATTTTATAAACAGTAGGTTTATAAAATTTGTAAAGTTACTAAAAGAATAAATTTTGGATAAATAAATGAATCTTATAAGTTATAAGATTTATAAATTTGGTAAGTTTAAAAGAACGTTTTTGTAAACGAATAAATTATAAGTATTTAACTTATAATATGAACTTTTAGTATATCATTGAGATATGAAATTGAATAGATTAATAAAGGAAATTATAAAAGGAAGTTGTTATAAAATAAATAGAAATGGAGTTTATAAACATTGTTTTATAAATCCGCAACGACTTATTTCGATAAGTAAATTGTTGTAATTTGTTAATGGAGTTATATTCATGTTTTAGACAGTGAATAATCCTTTAAAATAAAAGGAATAGAAATGATGAAATTTGTTAACAAGTATATTCACGTTTTTGAATAGTGAATAATATGTTAAAGAAATGGTTTTGAATGTCATGTTTTAAATAGAATTAAACGATCTAAAGATGTTTTAAAATGTATTAACTATCGAAACCATAGATTTCAACATTCATTGTTGAAATAGACGTTTTCGAGAAATAGAACAAAATAGTGGACTATAACACTGTTGTTATAATAGATGATTTCCGAAAGGAAATGTTTTGTATAGTATTGGGATTTATATATCTATTTTAATTTCGAATCCCTATACTAGTGATTTTGGGTTGTCGTAACGATGTTTTACGCAACATTCGTTTTGGCCCAAATAAATATGTTTAAGAGATTGATTTCCTTAAAGAATGAAATATATACTTAATTTCGATTTAAGTATATTGAATATTTTCCAGGTGTAGAAACTAAAAAGACTTGTGAATTACTTATAAATAAATAAGTATGGAAATGTTTTCCAATATTAAGTGAATATTTTTATGACGACCGCCCATGAGTCCCACACCAAGACAAGGAAATAGTGCGCTGAAAGGCGTGCCAGGTAGCCATGGACGATAGTCAGGGTAAAATAAAAACAGAAACTCTATCGCATCAACTCCCAGCGCAGGGATAAAATACAATAGAGAAATATATAGTGAAGCTCCATAATAGAAAATCATCATATAAGCATCATAGTAGTTTTATACAAACATAAGATTCATCCATACATCAAAGCCTCACTACAACACTCAATCAGATACAACAGCGGAACACCCAGTACACATAGTAAGAAAACTAATATGCAAAGCCTCCTGCTCGTCTTCGTCATCATCATCGGAGAACTCTAAGCACAGCACCTGCCACCTGCTACCTAGTCTGCCCATCCCAACACGGATGAACAGCCCAAGGTAATAAGAGGAGACATAAAACCTTGAGTCAGACAAAGTCTTAGTGAGCAGTAAATTATCTACCAAACATACCAAAAGAGCATAAGGGATAAAAGGAATAGGAACCAAACCATCCCACTCCACCTCTTTCTACAGTGATAGCCCCCAGACACACACTAAAGAGAAGCAAGCATAACATAACAGATAATTAAGGTAAAGCAATAATCACTCGAGTCAAGGGCGATGTTTTCCAAATACAAACCCCCAAGGCCTAAACCAAGATCAGATAAGCACCCAGAAAATACCGCTCTTGAGACCGAATGATAATACAACCAAACATCCATGACTCTGGCTATCACTGTTATCATTGCCATGATTTCACCGTTAATTGAATGACCACCTGTCAAGGGCTAATGGTAACCCCGGTTCTAGACATAACTCCGCACGTCGTCACAGCCCGTGCCTAGGAATTTTCGCAACTACCCAGAGTACTAGCACGTCGTCGCAGCCCGTGCCTGGAACGTCGTCGCAGCCCGTTCCAACGTACTCTTGCTTTGAGCATGCTAGAACCTTCAACAACGATAAGATCTCAGCCTCCTAGTCATCCTCCTCGACAACTATTTCCATACTAGCTCAAGCGCCTCTCAAGCTAACCATTATCACCAACCCGGATCGCATCACCGAGTTATCAACATAACTTTGCACGTCGTCGTAGCCCGTGCTTGGAACGTCATCATGACCCGTCCCATCTCAACATCACACTTTGCCTCATCGCATCATAGCAAAGTCCCATCTCAATCTCATGCTTTGCCTTCTCGCATCATGGCAAAGTCCATCATCATCGAATCCATCCATATGAGCTTCCACATCCGCTTCAATACCATAGGCAGCTTTCAACATTCAAGAGCCTTTCCACTTAGCTTTTGAATCACCTTCAACCCTCTTGTTCCAAATCAACTACTAGCTAACTTGAAACAATCAAATCAATCATTCGTCCAAACAATCAATCATTCAAACAAGATCTAATGAGCAATATTAACTATAATGGCAATTTCGTAAATAAATGAGCATAAGTCCAAAATGCATGATTCATAGGTTTTTAGCATAGATCTATCAAATATAAAACATGGGTTTTGTTTCTATAACTTAATAATCTTGCATAGGTAAACATCTTCACAACAATGGATCTATACTTGGATCTAAGGAAAATGCACAAAATCACTATCTACAACACTCCAACAAACCACCAATCCAATATACTCCTTTGGGTCCGCGTGAGAGATAACTACCACTCACCAAATCACCTAAACACCTCAAAAACTAAACACTTCAGATCTGGACAGCGAAGATCAAGGCTTGATACGGCGAAATCTCGCTTAAAACGATGAAATCTAGCTTCGTTGGATGAAGATCTTCAACTTTGGCCCTTGAATCTTTGATCTCGATCTTCGATCTTGGATGGATGTTAGAATTAGATTGGAATGGAGAAAAGAAGATGAAGAAATGTTGTAGTCGAGTTCCCAAAATGGCAGCACTTCGTCGCTTCAAAATCCGGTGCCAAAAAGTGAGCCAAACCCCTCTATTTATAGGCTGATTTCTCCCTGACTCGGCCGCTCTTAAGTCGTTGCCGACTCATCCCCCTGAGTCGCCCATGCCACTTGCCGACTCAACACAACACAGGGCCTCATGTCTTAACTCATACGCGACTTATCCCAGACACGACTCAACGCCTCTAACGACCTAACAACCTTAACCCGTGTATGACTCATACGACCTAACTAACACAACACACACGAAGGGTCACACGACCTACCGACCTAACCAAATACGGCACAGCATGCTAACGACTCAATGGCTTACGACATAAGACACTGCCGTATTTTCCTAAGTCCTAAGTCGTATGGCGACTCAACTAACATGCCGACTCAACTACACTAAGCCATACTGGGTACCTACCGACCTAACGACTTAGTCTTATGGCCGACCTAAGCCCTAGCCGACTCAACTGCATACGACTCAACAACCTCTGCCGACTCAACACCCACCGACTCAACTCCTTGCCGACCTTAAACTCAAACCCAATGGCATACGACCTTACAAGCTACGACTCAACCAGGCGCGCGACCTAATCCACACGCGATATAACGACGTATCCCCTTGGGTCGGTCAAAACCTTAAGTCGTTACACCCTTAACTCGTTAACTCCTTAACTCGACAAACCCTATGAGTCGTAACTCGTTGACTCGGCCACACTTCTTATCTCACTATCCTCTTAGGTCGGTCACCCCTATGAGTCGGTCAACCCCTTAACTCGGCCACATACTAACTCGACCATACCTATAAGTCGCTGCCTCTATGAGTCGGTTACCATATGAGTCGCCCACTACCTTAATTCGGTCCAAACTCTAACAGGCTAACCCACTGACTCGTCCAAGACCATGAGTCGCTGCCTACCTTAACTCGGTCCAAACTCTAACAGGCTAACCCACTGACTCGTCCAAGACCATGAGTTAACTTTCTAAACGACTCAGGCTAGAAACAACATAAACAATACCAATGACCTGCAAATTCTACGATTTATCGACACGTAAAATACGGGTCGTTACATTCTCTCCCCCTTAGGAATTTCGTCCCGAAATTCCAAGCAAACAACAGCAATCAAAGATATTCCGCATGCCTACCATCTATAGCAATAACAAACCATGCATCCAATTCTAGCCTAGCATGCAGAATTCTAAGACTTAGAACAAGCTACAAATTCATGAGATGTCACGACACCTTAGGGCCATACCTCGAAGAGTTCGGGATGAGCTTCCTTCATCCTCTCTTCCTCCTCCCACGTACAGTCGTTAACATCATCACTCCATTGTACCTTGAGCAACGTAATCGTCTTCTTCCTAAGCTGTTTCGTATCGGTTTCAACAATACGAAGCGGCTTACGAGGTCTCGTAATCACTGGATCAACCTCTAAGTCTTCACAGCTATCAGCAGAAACCACCGTAGTTGGGTCATGCACATACTTCCGTAGATAAGATACATGAAAAACATTGTGCACACCCGCCATCTTTTCTGGTAACTTCAATCTATAAGCGAGCTTTCCAATTCGCTCGATAATCGGGAATGGTCCAATAAATCTCGGAGTTAACTTTCCTTTCTTCCCGAATCTAATAACACTCTTCAAAGGAGAAATCTTCACAAAAACCATATCACCTACGTCGAATTCCAAATCCTTTCGACGATTATCGGCATAACTCTTCTGACGATCTTGGGCTGCTTTCATTCGTTGCCGAATGATCTCTATACAATCCGAAGTCTGTCGAATCATCTCTGGCCCAAGTATCAGCTTTTCTCCAGTTTCCAACCAACATGTCGGAGAGTTACACGGTCTTCCATATAATGCCTCATATGGTGCCATTCCAATACTCGACTGATAACTGTTATTATATGCAAATTCCACCAAATGAAGATGATCTTCCCATGATCCTCCGAAGTCCAAGACACATGCTCTCAAGAGATCTTCCAAAACTCGGTTGACTCTCTCAGTCTGACCATCTGTTTGAGGGTGATAAGCTGTACTCAAACATAACTTGGTTCCCAAAACTTCCTGGAAGCTCTTCCAAAATCCACTAGTGAACAAAGGGTCTCGATCGCTCACTATACTCTTCGGAATACCATGGAATCGAACTATCCACTTAACATACAACTCAGCCAACTTCGATGCAGTCCTAGTTGATCGAACAGGAATGAACCTTGCACTCTTGGTCAAACGATCTACTATGACCCAAATCCCTTCATTTCCTGCTCTTGTCCTAGGTAGACCATCGATAAAATCCATTGACACTTGCTCCCACTTCCATGTAGGAACTTCTAATGGCTGAAGCAATCCACTGGGCTTCTTCTGCTCAGCTTTCACCAACTGGCAGTTCATACACTTGGAAATAAAATTTCCAACATCCTTCTCCATACCTTCCCAGTAGTAGGCTCTCTTCATGTCCCGATACATCTTATTTCCACCTGGATGAATCGTCAACTTCGAGTGATGACTTTCCCTTAGAACTTCATCTCTCAATCCATCTATATCGGGAACAACCAGTCGTCCTTGCTTTCGAAGCCGACCCTCTCGATCGATCTCGAATCCTTTATCCTTCTCTGGTTCCAATCCAGATTCCAAACCACGGATAATCCTGACAAGCTTATCATCTTGCTTTTGGCTCTCGCCAATCCTTTCCACAAGAGTAGGTCTTATCGATAAGTTTGCCAACATCTCAGGTTCCAATTCACATCTAGGCCTGAAGTCAAACTCAGCCAAATACTCGAGACTCTTCCACTCCGAAAACATGGCTCCCAATCCTGCATGTCTTCGACTTAATGCATCTGCCACTGCGTTTCCTTTTCCCGGAGTATAGGCTATACCAAAATCATATGATGCTAGGAACTCTAGCCATCTTTGCTGTCGAAGATTCAAATCCTTTTGGGAGAACAGATACTTCAACGACTTATGATCTGTAAACAATTCGAATCGAACTCCCAATAGGTAATGTCTCCATATCTTCAAAGCAAACACAATCGCTGCTAACTCTAAATCATGAGTCGGATAATTCCTTTCATGCGGCTTCAGTTGTCGACTAGCATACGCAACAACTTTATCCTTCTGCATTAGCACTGCTCCAAGTCCAGTGCCACATGCATCGGTGTAAACCACCATCTCATCATTCCCACTAGGAATAGTCAAAACAGGAGCACTCGTCAGCCGCTCTTTCAGGATTACGAAAGCTTGCTCACACTTATCATCCCATCTGAACCCTTGGTTCTTTTTCGTCAATCCTGTCAACGGTGCAGCTATCTTGGAAAAGTCTTTAATAAACCGACGATAATATCCTGCTAATCCAAGAAAACTTCTTACATCAGATGCATTCTTAGGTCTAACCCAATCCTGGATTACTACCACCTTAGCGGGGTCAACTGCTATTCCATTTCCAGAGATAACATGACCTAAGAACCTCACTTCACTCTTGCAGAAGTGACACTTCGAAAACTTAGCCTTCAGCTGATGTTTCCGCAAAATTTCCAAAACAATCCTCAAGTGTGTCTTGTGCTCTTCTTCAGTTCTGGAATAAATCAGAATATCATCCACGAACACAAGCACGAACTTATTCAACTGATCTCTGAACACTCTATTCATAAGATCCACAAAATATGCTGGTGCGTTAGTCAATCCAAACGGCATTACCAGCCACTCATAAAAACCGGATGGTGTCCTGAAAGCAGTCTTTGGCACACTATCCTTCGCCACTCTCAACTGGTGAAATCCCGTTGCCAAATCCATCTGAGAAAACACCTTAGCCTCGTGAAGCTGATCAAACAAGTCATCTATTCTCGGCAATGGATACTTGTTCTTCCTAGTCAACTTATTCAGCTTACGATAATCCATACACAACCTCAACGATCCATCCGCTTTGGTTGCGAACACAACTGGTGCACCCCATTCGGACACACTTCTCCGAATGAATCCTTTCTGCAAAAGGTCATCAACCTGCACCCTCAACTATAGCTGCTCCCTAGGCGCCATCCGCCTAAGAGGCATCACAACAGGTCTGGCTCCCTCAACTAGATCGATACGAAACTCGATCTCCCTATGCGGCGGCAACCCTTTGACTTCGTCAAAGACATCCTCGAATCCATTCACAATAGGCACTGATGACAGTCCATCCCGTGGAACAACCAGCGAATACATGAAGCTCATGAAGACGCCTTCCTCATGCTTACATCGTATCACAACCTTTCGCCCTTCCACATTCCCGACTGTCACCTCCAGCCCCTCACAATCAATCCTAGCCGCATACTTCCTAAGCCAGTCCATACCCAAAATAATTCCGAACCCCGCAAAGTTCAGAACAAAGCAATCACAAACAAACGAGCAATCATGACTCGACACAACTAGACCACGGCATATCATACACAAACATGACGAACCCCCAACTGGATTAGTCACAACCAATGGTCTATCAACAATATCTGGTCTCAAACCTAACCGGTCTACCAAATCATTACAAACAAAAGAATGCGACGCTCCAGTATCAAACAACACTCTAACTGGAACACCACAAATAGAAAGAGTACCTTGAACCACCACACTCTTCCCCTTCTCTTCAGCAGTAGGAGCTTTTGAAGATGACGGCACAGCTCGCAAAGCATAAGCTTGCACAATCTGCCTGTCCTTCCTCGGTTCTGGACAGTCCTTCCTGAAATGCCCTGGTTTATCACAGTTGTGGCATTTCGCCGGCGCCTTTGGATTCCTACAATCCTTGGAGAGATGGCCCTTCTGCTGGCAATTATAACAAGTCACTTCGCCCTTCGGCTTCTTCTGGCCATCCCTACCCCTCTGTTGCTGCTGCTTCCTCTTCTTGTTGCCACTCTGCTGTGGTCTAGATCCTTCCCTGGTTACAGCCACAACAGAACTTTCCTTAGGAAACAGAATCTCATGCCTAAGGGCTTTCTCCACAAGCTTCTCAAATGGATCGTCCAAATGATCCACTAACTGCCTCCCAAGATAAGCATCCAAACCGGTCACAAACTTCTCGTTCTTCTGGTAGGGAGAATCAATATACGATCTGGCATACTTGGACAAGGCTTCGAACTCGGAAATATACTCAAGAACTGGTCTCCCACCTTGCTTGAGCTCTACAAATCTCATGAACAAAACAGACTTCTGAGCCGTAGAGATGAACTTAGCTTCAAATCTAACTTGGAATTGCTCCCAAGTAATCTCTTCCTCTGGTGTATCGATGGTGATAGAATTCCACCAATCCGCAGCTCTCCCTTGAAGCTGTCTCAATGCAAGCTTCCTCTTAGTTGCATCCTCAATCCCTAAAT
The DNA here is from genome assembly GCA_030765085.1 of Allium cepa. Taxonomy (NCBI): domain Eukaryota; kingdom Viridiplantae; phylum Streptophyta; class Magnoliopsida; order Asparagales; family Amaryllidaceae; genus Allium; species Allium cepa. The sequence goes on along the minus strand of CM060937.1, from coordinate 29,347,249 downwards.
CACCAAAGATCCTTCGACATGCATCAATCCATCTCTGCACCTCAATAGTCGACTCCGTCCCCAAGAAAGCTTTTCCTCCAAGAGAAGTATAATCCATACAAAGCTTAGCAAAATCCACCGGTCTTGGAGCTTGGACTTGAACTCCAACATCTACAGATGGCCCTGGAGCTGGTATCCTTCTCATGATCGAAGTCATCATCGCTTCGAACATAGTTCCATAATCAACAGCTCCTTCAGTAGCACGGCTTTCCCTTGCAGCTGGTCTCCCTCTTCGACTCATCCTTAATATCTGTAATAAGAATGATTAGAACACCTTGAGAAACAACTGCATAAGGAGTTCAAATCCTTCTAAGTTACTATATTACATATAGTAATCATCCATCAAAATACAATTACGTCTCTCATACGTAGTTACGTCAGCGAGCGTTGGCTAAAATCGATTAACCAAAGCTCTGATACCAAATATGACGACCGCCCATGAGTCCCGCACCAAGACAAGGAAATAGTGCGCTGAAAGGCGTGCCAGGTAGCCATGGACGATAGTCAGGGTAAAATAAAAACAGAAACTCTATCGCATCAACTCCCAGCGCAGGGATAAAATACAATAGAGAAATATATAGTGAAGCTCCATAATAGAAAATCATCATATAAGCATCATAGTAGTTTTATACAAACATAAGATTCATCCATACATCAAAGCCTCACTACAACACTCAATCAGATACAACAGCGGAACACCCAGTACACATAGTAAGAAAACTAATATGCAAAGCCTCCTGCTCGTCTTCGTCATCATCATCGGAGAACTCTAAGCACAGCACCTGCCACCTGCTACCTAGTCTGCCCATCCCAACACGGATGAACAGCCCAAGGTAATAAGAGGAGACATAAAACCTTGAGTCAGACAAAGTCTTAATAAGCAGTAAATTATCTACCAAACATACCAAAAGAGCATAAGGGATAAAAGGAATAGGAACCAAACCATCCCACTCCACCTCTTTCTACAGTGATAGCCCCCAGACACACACTAAAGAGAAGCAAGCATAACATAACAGATAATTAAGGTAAAGCAATAATCACTCGAGTCAAGGGCGATGTTTTCCAAATACAAACCCCCAAGGCCTAAACCAAGATCAGATAAGCACCCAGAAAATACCGCTCTTGAGACCGAATGATAATACAACCAAACATCCATGACTCTGGCTATCACTGTTATCATTGCCATGATTTCACCGTTAATTGAATGACCACCTGTCAAGGGCTAATGGTAACCCCGGTTCTAGACATAACTCCGCACGTCGTCGCAGCCCGTGCCTAGGAATTTTCGCAACTACCCAGAGTACTAGCACGTCGTCGCAGCCCGTGCCTGGAACGTCGTCGCAGCCCGTTCCAACGTACTCTTGCTTTGAGCATGCTAGAACCTTCAACAACGATAAGATCTCAGCCTCCTAGTCATCCTCCTCGATAACTATTTCCATACTAGCTCAAGCGCCTCTCAAGCTAACCATTATCACCAACCCGGATCGCATCACCGAGTTATCAACATAACTTTGCACGTCGTCGTAGCCCGTGCTTGGAACGTCATCATGACCCGTCCCATCTCAACATCACACTTTGCCTCATCGCATCATAGCAAAGTCCCATCTCAATCTCATGCTTTGCCTTCTCGCATCATGGCAAAGTCCATCATCATCGAATCCATCCATATGAGCTTCCACATCCGCTTCATATACCATAGGCAGCTTTCAACATTCAAGAGCCTTTCCACTTAGCTTTTGAATCACCTTCAACCCTCTTGTTCCAAATCAACTACTAGCTAACTTGAAACAATCAAATCAATCATTCGTCCAAACAATCAATCATTCAAACAAGATCTAATGAGCAATATTAACTATAATGGCAATTTCGTAAATAAATGAGCATAAGTCCAAAATGCATGATTCATAGGTTTTTAGCATAGATCTATCAAATATAAAACATGGGTTTTGTTTCTATAACTTAATAATCTTGCATAGGTAAACATCTTCACAACAATGGATCTATACTTGGATCTAAGGAAAATGCACAAAATCACTATCTACAACACTCCAACAAACCACCAATCCAATATACTCCTTTGGGTCCGCGTGAGAGATAACTACCACTCACCAAATCACCTAAACACCTCAAAAACTAAACACTTCAGATCTGGACAGCGAAGATCAAGGCTTGATCCGGCGAAATCTCGCTTAAAACGATGAAATCTAGCTTCGTTGGATGAAGATCTTCAACTTTGGCCCTTGAATCTTTGATCTCGATCTTCGATCTTGGATGGATGTTAGAATTAGATTGGAATGGAGAAAAGAAGATGAAGAAATGTTGTAGTCGAGTTCCCAAAATGGCAGCACTTCGTCGCTTCAAAATCCGGTGCCAAAAAGTGAGCCAAACCCCTCTATTTATAGGCTGATTTCTCCCTGACTCGGCCGCTCTTAAGTCGTTGCCGACTCATCCCCCTGAGTCGCCCATGCCACTTGCCGACTCAACACAACACGGGGCCTCATGTCTTAACTCATACGCGACTTATCCCAGACACGACTCAACGCCTCTAACGACCTAACAACCTTAACCCGTGTATGACTCATACGACCTAACTAACACAACACACACGAAGGGTCACACGACCTACCGACCTAACCAAATACGGCACAGCATGCTAACGACTCAATGGCTTATGACATAAGACACTGCCGTATTTTCCTAAGTCCTAAGTCGTATGGCGACTCAACTAACATGCCGACTCAACTACACTAAGCCATACTGGGTACCTACCGACCTAACGACTTAGTCTTATGGCCGACCTAAGCCCTAGCCGACTCAACTGCATACGACTCAACAACCTCTGCCGACTCAACACCCACCGACTCAACTCCTTGCCGACCTTAAACTCAAACCCAATGGCATACGACCTTACAAGCTACGACTCAACCAGGCGCGCGACCTAATCCACACGCGATATAACGACCTATCCCCTTGGGTCGGTCAAAACCTTAAGTCGTTACACCCTTAACTCGTTAACTCCTTAACTCGGCAAACCCTATGAGTCGTAACTCGTTGACTCGGCCACACTTCTTATCTCACTATCCTCTTAGGTCGGTCACCCCTATGAGTCGGTCAACCCCTTAACTCGGCCACATACTAACTCGACCATACCTATAAGTCGCTGCCTCTATGAGTCGGTTACCATATGAGTCGCCCACTACCTTAATTCGGTCCAAACTCTAACAGGCTAACCCACTGACTCGTCCAAGACCATGAGTCGCTGCCTACCTTAACTCGGTCCAAACTCTAACAGGCTAACCCACTGACTCGTCCAAGACCATGAGTTAACTTTCTAAACGACTCAGGCTAGAAACAACATAAACAATACCAATGACCTGCAAATTCTACGATTTATCGACACGTAAAATACGGGTCGTTACAATTTTGAATTTATCTTTTTGAAGATAAATTGAAAATGAATATTAGAAATCGAATGGTATATTCATAAATATTTTGGAATGTAAATTCACTATGGAATTTATAAATGAAAGGGGGAAATTGTTTAAAAATAAATATTGATTTATTTTTGAAGAATGGAAAATATATATCTTGTAAAGATATTTTTGGAAAATAAATAATTTGGAAAATTATTTGGAATCTGGTGATGATGTGCATATCCATTGATAGTTCAATAACCGACTATCAATATTTACCTTTGAATAGGTATTTGTTGTGATTTGCTTGAATTTGAATGCCACACTTATTTTTTTAAAATAAGCGCTCACTATTCGAGTTAACCGGGAAAGGACCTTGGGGTCGTATAACCCATTTCGAATATGTGATACTTCGTTATGAATTGCATTTGAAGACCGGTGTTGAAGAACGGATATTTTCGAAAACGAAAGGGTTTCTTGTTGATTGTCTCTGCACTGGCTGATCCCCGGTATAGAGATCTCCATATGTGATGGGAAATCCGGACGTGATTAGAGATTATCCGTATTGCAAGGACTTCGTTGTAAGTGCCTTCGGTTCTGTTCGATCCCGGAACAGACTTGTATGGATAGTATGCCTGACATTACAAATTGAGATATAAAGCTGATTTCTTTCAAATATATTTCTGTTGGTGGCGGAGAATTTATTCTCTTAGCTTAACACCCTTCTCTGAGACGTACGAGCTCAGAGGTTATATAGTTGAAGGTTATCAGCAATATATTCCCAATTTGGTAATGTGACATGCTGAGTGTTGCTGTGAAATGATCATTGTGTTGATTATTTGTGATAGGATCATTTGTTTGATCGTTTATCTTTGTGATCATTTCTATGATCATTTGTTGACCCAAAGCACAGCTTTTGTATAAAGCGTGGCTTTGTGGACGAGACTTTGTCGAGCCTCACACCCCGGAATGGTCAAAACAGGAAAGATGCAGCAAGGTTATGAGGGGTAGCTCCCTTTAGGGTATGTGCATTTCCTTCTGGAAAAGGGCGGTATCATGGTATGGAGCCCAGATACTTACTCATGTTGAAACACTTTATTTATGATTGTGTGATGTTGGTGACGAGCGCTCGGTTAAAGGTCCCAAATGACCGGGGGATGGCATACTCGTGTCAGTTGCTACCCAATTAGGGGTAACCCGGCCTTGTGTTGGCAGAGATCCAGTTTGGTTCTCGGGGACGTCCTTCCAGAGGCGTTCTCATGTGGCAATGGGAAGTTCCTTGGCCTAGCCATTCGTTGGAAATCCAAAGAAACAATACGAGACTTGTACGGTTTTAGTTGTAGAACCTGCCATGTAATATGGTAGCTATAGTAGGCATAATATAATGGTACCTATGCTGGCTAAGATTTATATTCTACTTTCGAAATGTTTTCTACACTATGCACAAGTAATAATATCAAATGTTTCTTTTTAATGCGTATCAAGCATCTTTGACTAACATAAGAAGAAATCTCCTCCAAGTCTGCGTTTGCATTGTGTGTGTGGTGGGAGGTCTTATGGTAGTTACATTTTCAAAAACATTGCGAATCTATTTTAAAAAAAAATCCTGTTCTTTATTTTAAAGATAAATAAACTGTTTTGAGTTCTCACACCAGTCACATGACTGACTCGGAGTTTATTGTTTTCCTTCCTAAACTCTGCGTGCCCACCAATTTCCACACGGGCAGTCAAGAGTTAAGGTTTATCAGGTTATTCTGGAATTCAGGAGTTGCTGGAGGCAAATTGGATGGCATGGCGTATTTACTAGTATATAGTATTTCCTTTCCGCTGTTTGTTGTTGTACACTCTAATGTAATGTAATGTAATAACTGATATAGTTCTTTGTTTAAAGATTATTCATTTATCTATTATATGTTGTTCCGCTGCGAATTGTGAGATTCTGATGTTGTTCTATTATTTCTTTCCGTTCTATTTTCTATCTTTTCTCTCTTCTTCTACCTCTTTCTTTTTCTTAAACCCTCAGTGTCCGGTTTTCTGGCATCCGACTGAGCGACATTCGATACAGTGGACGTATTGATGTCGATATTCGGGAGTCGAAGAATCGGGTCCTGACAATGTGGTATCAGAGCATATGGTTAAGCGACAACCATGGTTCTGTTGCGTGTTACTCATTAGAGATAGAGTTAGTAGTACTCTAGAATGAGTTTGTGTGTAATAATATATATGAGCGCGTATTTGTTAGTGAATATAAAATTGTTTTTGAATCAGGTAAATAAGATAATTTTGCCCAAAACTATTTTTGTATAGAGAAGAAATGATTTTCTATGAATTATTATAGTATATGGTTGCATGATTGTTAGGAAGTAATAATATTAAATTATTATCATTAGTATATGGAATTAAATAAGAAATAAAATGGATTGAATTCAAGTAGACTAACTTGATAAATTATTAATTCGTGGACTAATGAATTGGAATTTGAATTGGTTAAATTGAAGTTTGGTCGTGAGCTAAATTTGAAGATAAATTTGAATTTGTATATATAAATTCAAGTAAGTAAAAGAAATAAATTGAAATTCCCTTTGTTAGTAATTAAGTAAATTCGAGATGAATTGAATATGGAAATTGAAATTTAAAATGAATTAGTGAATAAAACTAATTTAAAGTAGTAATATGAATTAGTAAATGAAAGTTAATCGTTAGAATTCAATATTTAGAATTGAGAATTGAATTCGAATGGAATTTAAATTATGAATTGAATTCAAATAGAATTGAAATTGTGAAATGAAATTGAAATGTAAAATTGAATGAAAATGGATATGTAACTTCAATAGTGAAGTAAAAATGTATTAGAAGCATATATTGGAAATTTTGTAATGGAATTGGCAAAATGGTTTGTATGTTGGAATTGGATATTATTACTAGCAGGATATACAGGTGTATAAAAAAAAGAAATGTAATTGAGATTTTGATTTCGAAGATAAAATTGAATTGCTCGACAAAAAGGTACGTATTTCAATTTCAGTATGAAATTTGATGATTTTCTTCTCCAGCCACTTGGCTTTCTCTTTTCTTTTTGATTCTGAGGGGCCGTGGTGCCATTTTGTAGTCGTACCGAGCTAGCCGCGCAAAGGAGACGCTGGCGAAATTTTTCGAAAATTTAGGGTGTTAGAAAATTTTTTAAGAAAGTTTAAAATTTGAATTTGAATTTGAATTTGAATTGTTAGGAAAACAGTGTTGTTTGGAACCTACAATTGAAGTTGGAAAGATAGTTGAAATGATAGTGGATCTCTAGTAAAAAGATTTAGGTTAGTAAGTTGATAAAACTATTTGAATTGTGAAAAATAGTAGACGGATTAAGGATCGTTCTTCTTAACTTGTAATTTCGGGACGAAATTCTTTTAAAGGGGGAAGGTTGTAACGACCCAGAATTTTGAACAATTTAATTTGAAAATATTTAATTTATTTTAAATATTTGAATGATGGTTTGACTTGAATTTCAAATTATCAGAATGAATTTGGCGATTGAATTATAGAGTTTAATCTATTGAGGTTGAATAAAAATTTGAATCTTCAATTTTAAGCTGATTAAAAATATTTCAAAGGCTTGTAAAATTCATATTGAGAATACTGAAGGTAATAGAAGCTTCAGAATTGAATTTGAAAGTGATTTGTTCAGTTTTGAAATTATATCGTTTGAATCGATATTTAAAAATAGCAGTCCGAGGCACAAGTCTCAGAGGTTATATAGTTGAAGGTTATCAGCAATATATTCCCAATTTGGTAATGTGACATGCTGAGTGTTGCTGTGAAATGATCATTGTGTTGATTATTTGTGATAGGATCATTTGTTTGATCGTTTATCTTTTGATCATTTCTATGATCATTTGTTGACCCAAAGCACATCTTTTGTATAAAGCGTGGCTTTGTGGACGAGACTTCGTCGAGCCTCACACCCCGGAATGGTCAAAACAGGAAAGATGCAGCAAGGTTATGAGGGGTAGCTCCCTTTAGGGTATGTGCATTTCCTTCTGGAAAAGGGTGGTGTCATGGTATGGAGCCCAGATACTTACTCATGTTGAAACACTTTATTTATGATTGTGTGATGTTGGTGACGAGCGCTCGGTTAAAGGTCCCAAAGGACCGGGGGATGGCATACTCGTGTCGGTTGTTACCCAGTTAGGGGTAACCTGGCCTTGTGTTGGCAGAGATCCGGTTTGGTTCTCGGGGACGTCCTTCCAGAGGCGTTCTCATGTGGCAATGGGAAGTTCCTTGGCCTGACCATTCGTTGGAAATCCAAAGAAACAATACAAGACTTGTACGGTTTTAGTTGTAGAACCTGCCATCTAATATGGTAGCTATAGTAGGCATAATATAATGGTACCAATGCTGGCTAAGATTTATATTCGACTTTCGAAATGTTTTCTACACTATGCACTACTAACAGTCACATGACTGACTCGGAGTTTATTGTTTTCCTTCCTAAACTCTGGGTGCCCACCAATTTCCACACGGGCAGTCAAGAGTTAAGATTTATCAGGATATTCTGGAATTCAGGAGTTGCTGGAGGCAAATTGGATGGCATGGCGTATTTACTAGTATATAGTATTTCCTTTCCGCTGTTTGTTGTTGTACACTCTAATGTAATGTAATGTAATAACTGATATAGTTCTTTGTTTAAAGATTATTCATTTATCTATTATATGTTGTTCCGCTGCGAATTGTGAGATTCTGATGTTGTTCTGTTATTTCTTTCCGTTTTATTTTCTATCTTTTCTCTCTTCTTCTACCTCTTTCTTTTTCTTAAACCCTCAGTGTTCGGTTTTCCGGCATCCAACTGAGCGGCATTCGATACAGTGGACGTATTGATGTCGATATTCGGGAGTCGAAGAATCGGGTCCTGACAATGTGGTATCAGAGCATATGGTTAAGCGACAACCATGGTTCTGTTGGGTGTTACTCATTAGAGATAGAGTCAGTAGTACTCTAGAATGTTTGAGTGTAATAATAGGTATGAGCGCGTATTTGTTAGTGAATATAAAATTGTTTTTGAATCAGGTAAATAAGATAATTTTGCCCAAAACTATTTTTGTATAGAGAAGAAATGATTTTCTATGAATTATTATAGTATATGGTTGCATGATTGTTAGGAAGTAATAATATTAAATTATTATCATTAGTATATGGAATTAAATAAGAAATAAAATGGATTGAATTCAAGTAGGCTAACTTGATAAATTATTAATTCGTGGACTAATGAATTGGAATTTGAATTGGTTAAATTAAAGTTTAGTCGTGAGCTAAAGTTGAAGATAAATTTGAATTTGTATATATAAATTCAAGTAAGTAAAAGAAATAAATTGAAATTCGCTTTGTTAGTAATTAAGTAAATTCGAGATGAATTGAATATGGAAATTGAAATTTAAAATGAATTAGTGAATAAAACTAATTTAAAGTAGTAATATGAATTAGTAAATGAAAGTTAATCGTTAGAATTCAATATTTAGAATTGAGAATTGAATTAGAATGGAATTTAAATTATGAATTGAACTCAAATAGAATTGAAATTGTGAAATGAAATTGAAATGTAAAATTGAATGAAAATGGATATGTAACTTCAATAGTGAAGTAAAAATGTATAAGAAGCATATATTGGAAATTTTGTAATGGAATTGGCAAAATGGTTTGTATGTTGGAATTGGATATTATGACTAGCAGGATATACAGGTGTATAAAAAAAAGAAATGGAATTGAGATTTTGATTTCGAAGATAAAATTGAATTGCTCAAAAAAAGGTACGTATTTCAATTGCAGTATGAAATTTGATGATTTTCTTCTCCAGCCACTAGGCTTTCTCTTTTCTTTTTGATTCTGAGGGGCCGTGGAGCCATTTTGTAGTCGTACCGAGCTAGCCGCGCAAAGGAGACGCTGGCGAAATTTTTCTAAAATTTAGGGTGTTAGAAAAAATTTTGAGAAATTTTGATAGTTTAAAATTTGAATTTGAATTTAAATTTGAATTGTTAGGAAAACAATGTTGTTTGGAACCTATAATTGAAGTTGGAAAGCTAGTTGAAATGATAGTGGATCTCTAGTAAAAAGATTTAGGCTAGTAAGTTGATAAAACTATTTGAATTGTGGAAAAATAGTAGACGGATTAAGGATCGTTCTTCTTAACTTGTAATTTCGGGACGAAATTCTTTTAAGGGGGGAAGGTTGTAACGACCCAGAATTTTGAACAATTTAATTTGAAAATATTTAATTTATTTTAAATATTTGAATGATGGTTTGATTTGAATTTCAAATTATCAGAATGAATTTGGCGATTAAATTGTAGAGTTTAATCTATTGAGGTTGAATAAAAATTTGAATCTTCAATTTTAAGCTGATTAAAAATATTTCAAAGGCTTGTAAAATTCATATTGAGAATACTGAAGGTAATAGAAGCTTCAGAATTGAATTTGAAAGTGATTTGTTCAGTTTTGAAATCATATCGTTTGAATCGATATTTAAAAATAGCCGTCCGAGGCACAAGTCTCAGAGGTTATATAGTTGAAGGTTATCAACAATATATTCCCAATTTGGTAATGTGACATGCTGAGTGTTGCTGTGAAATGATCATTGTGTTGATTATTTGTGATAGGATCATTTGTTTGATCGTTTATCTTTGTGATCATTTCTATGATCATTTGTTGACCCAAAGCACATCTTTTGTATAAAGCGTGGCTTTGTGGACGAGACTTCGTCGAGCCTCACACCCTGGAATGGTCAAAACAGGAAAGATGCAGCAAGGTTATGAGGGGTAGCTCCCTTTAGGGTATGTGCATTTCCTTCTGGAAAAGGGTGGTATCATGGTATGGAGCCCAGATACTAACTCATGTTGAAACACTTTATTTATGATTGTGTGATGTTGGTGACGAGCGCTCGGTTAAAGGTCCCAAAGGACCGGGGGATGGCATACTCGTGTCAGTTGTTACCCAGTTAGGGGTAACCCGGCCTTGTGTTGGCAGAGATCCGGTTTGGTTCTCGGGGACGTCCTTCCAGAGGCGTTCTCATGTGGCAATGGGAAGTTCCTTGGCCTGACCATTCGTTGGAAATCCAAAGAAACAATACGAGACTTGTACGGTTTTAGTTGTAGAACCTTCCATCTAATATGGTAGCTATAGTAGGCATAATATAATGGTACCTATGCTGGCTAAGATTTATATTCCACTTTCGAAATGTTTTCTACACTATGCACTAGTAATAATATCAAATGTTTCTTTTTAATGCGTATCAAGTATCTTTGACTAACATAAGAAGAAATCTCCTCCAAGTCAGCGTTTCATTGTGTGTGTGGTGGGAGGTCTTATGGTAGTTACATTTTCAAAAACATTGCGAATCTATTTTAAAAAAAATTATCCTGTTCTTTATTTTAAAGATAAATAAACTGTTTTGAGTTCTCACACCAGTCACATGACTGACTCGGAGTTTATTGTTTTCCTTCCTAAACTCTGGGTGCCCACCAATTTCCACACGGGCAGTCAAGAGTTAAGGTTTATCAGGATATTCTGGAATTCAGGAGTTGCTGGAGGCAAATTGGATGGCATGGCGTATTTACTAGTATATAGTATTTCCTTTCCGCTATTTGTTGTTGTACACTCTAATGTAATGTAATGTAATAACTGATATAGTTCTTTGTCTAAAGATTATTCATTTATCTATTATATGTTGTTCCGCTGCGAATTGTGAGATTCTGATGTTGTTCTGTTATTTCTTTCCGTTCTATTTTCTATCTTTTCTCTCTTCTTCTACCTCTTTCTTTTTCTCAAACCCTCAGTGTTCGGTTTTCCGGCATCCGACTGAGCGGCATTCGATATAGTGGACGTATTGATGTCGATATTCGGGAGTCGAAAAATCGGGTCCTGACAATGTGGTATCAGAGCATATGGTTAAGCGACAACCATGGTTCTGTTGGGTGTTACTCATTAGTGATAGAGTCAGTAGTACTCTAGAATGAGTTTGAGTGTAATAATAGATATGAGTGCGTATTTGTTAGTGAATATAAAATTGTTTTTGAATCAGGTAAATAAGATAATTTTGCCCAAAACTATTTTTGTATAGAGAAGAAATGATTTTCTATGAATTATTATAGTATATGGTTGCATGATTGTTAGGAAGTAATAATATTAAATTATTATCATTAGTATATGGAATTAAATAAGAAATAAAATGGATTGAATTCAAGTAGGCTAACTTGATAAATTATTAATTCGTGGACTAATGAATTGGAATTTGAATTGGTTAAATTAAAGTTTAGTCGTGAGCTAAATTTGAAGATAAATTTGAATTTGTATATATAAATTCAAGTAAGTAAAAGAAATAAATTGAAATTCCCTTTGTTAGTAATTAAGTAAATTCGAGATGAATTGAATATGGAAATTGAAATTTAAAATGAATTAGTGAATAAAACTAATTTAAAGTAGTAATATGAATTAGTAAATGAAAGTTAATCGTTAGAATTCAATATTTAGAATTGAGAATTGAATTCGAATGGAATTTAAATTATGAATTGAATTCAAATAGAATTGAAATCGTGAAATGAAATTGAAATGTAAAATTGAATGAAAATGGATATGTAACTTCAATACTGAAGTAAAAATGTATAAGAAGTATATATTGGAAATTTTGTAATGGAATTGGCAAAATGGTTTGTATGTTGGAATTGGATATTATGACTAGCAGGATATATAGGTGTATAAAAAAAGAAATGGAATTGAGATTTTGATTTCGAAGATAAAATTGAATTGCTCGACAAAAAGGTACGTATTTAAATTTCAGTATGAAATTTGATGATTTTCTTCTCCAGCCACTTGGCTTTCTCTTTTCTTTTTGATTCTGAGGGGCCGTGGTGCCATTTTGTAGTCGTACCGAGCTAGCCGCGCAAAGGAGACGCTGGCGAAATTTTTCGAAAATTTAGGGTGTTAGAAAATTTTTTGAGAAATTTTGAAAGTTTAAAATTTAATTTGAATTTAAATTTGAATTGTTAGGAAAACAATGTTGTTTGGAACCTATAATTGAAGTTGGAAAGCTAGTTGAAATGATAGTGAATCTCTAGTAAAAAGATTTAGGTTAGTAAGTTGATAAAACTATTTGAATTGTGAAAAATAATAGACGGATTAAGGATCGTTCTTCATAACTTGTAATTTCGGGACGAAATTCTTTTAAGGGGGGAAGGTTGTAACGACCCAGAATTTTGAACAATTTAATTTGAAAATATTTAATTTATTTTAAATATTTGAATGATGGTTTGACTTGAATTTCAAATTATCAGAATGAATTTGGCGATTAAATTATAGAGTTTAATCTATTGAGGTTGAATAAAAATTTGAATCTTCAATTTTAAGCTGATTAAAAATATTTCAAAGGCTTGTAAAATTCATATTGAGAATACTGAAGGTAATAGAAGTTTCAGAATTGAATTTGAAAGTGATTTGTTCAGTTTTGAAATTATATCGTTTGAATTGATATTTAAAAATAGCCGTCCGAGGCACAGTCTCGGAATTCGACGAAACCAGTTCCATTGGGTCCGTAATATTGAATTTTGCCCGATTTCAAATTTCGTATTTTTCTGAGTTGATATGTGAGCACACGGTGAGTAAACGCATTGGAATTTAAGTCGAATTGAATTTAAATTTAAATTTAAATTGAGTCAAACATCAGCACGTTCTTCCTTCAATCACGACTACAATCACGCCTAAAATCACGATATCAGATCGTGTACGCCATGCCTTCTTCCATTTTAAATTACCCCGTACCCTCCTTTCTCTCCTTAGTTCCAAATCAAAAAAAAATGAAAAAAATTAATGGCCGAAGCCCCTATCAGATTCAAAATAAAAAAAATCGAAGCAGCTTCAAAACGAAAGGAAATCGAAACCGAAACCCTTTCTCGTTTAAAATTAAAACCACGAGCCTTCCTCCATTCGATCGAATTGAAATCATTGTGACTTCCTTCATTTAAATTGATGCTCGATCGCGAGATGGCGGCGAGACTTGGGCATGGGGCGGCGTTCGCGCGAAGCCTAATTGCTATGGAGGCGCGCGCGATGGGTTTCGCGAGCAGTAAGTGGCGCGCGAGATGGTCAGGGAGAGGGCGACGTTATCGCGATGGTCTCGAGGGGAATTGGGGCAAGCGGCGACTGCGACCTGGCGGCGATGCAAACAAGGGTTGAGGTGACGTCGTGGGTTCACGGTGGCGATTCGAAGTCGCGTTCGAGCGTGCTCGCGCGTAGGACAAGGCGCGGAGACGCGTCCATCTTCGGTACGTTTAACTCAAATTTTTCATACGTGTAGAATTATTAAGGGATAATATATTTACCTGTTTAGGTCAGTAAATTTGAAGAATTTTTATTTACAGTAAGGAGGAAAATATATTTTTAGTCGTTTTAAAAAAAAATTGCAGTTAAATATCGTTTGTATTTTACAGATAAGAATAATATTTCACAGTTAGAGATTTAATTTATTAAATAAAATGACTTATCAAAAGAAATATTATTTATTTTTGGAAAAATGGGTTAAGAATAATTTATTAAGGTGTTTAATTAACTTAGTCAATTCTTTTGGTTACTAAAGAAAATTAGTTTAAATTTAATCTTTAGTTAAATCAATTATTAAAGGAAAAATATTGGTTTAAATAAAACCATCAGTTAATTTAACTATTAAAATGAAATCACCGATGAATCGAAATTATCAAATCAAAAAAATTTATTATTCGATCTGTTCGAATATTAATAAATTGTGTAAATATTTATACAAGGTATAACTCAAGAAATCAAGTCGAGATGGAAAATGGATGGCAAATTAAAAAGCAAAGGTGAGAACTTCTCACTCAAAAAAAATTTTAAAGTTGGATTTGCAGTTATTTATTGATTGTGTTTGGTTGTGATATTAGATCTAGTAGGATATATCTATATATATATATATATAGCAATATATATATATTGGCATATGTATATATTGCAGTTGATTGATTTCCCGCATTGTATAGCGGATGAGACCCTATTGGGCCGCCTATTAACCAGTTAATATTTTATAAAATCCCACATACCGCGATATTCCAGCTCGAAGTGGAATGGGTATTGTGCTGATGTCTGTGGATGCAGGGAAACAGGTTGGAGGGATCCAACTGGATTCCTCACAAATATTTATTTTATTCAGATATAGTGATATTTGATTGTTTATCATATCGATATATATTGGAAAGTCGTGATTGATTATTTGGTGTGTTGCATCATCAGATCCAATTTTGAAGCTTAAAAATAACGATTTTTATTTTTAAGGGATTTCTAAAGTGATTTTTGAAAATATACGTTTATAAATATTTTTGGAATTAATTCATCTAAAATAAATAAACGTTATAATTTTAATGTTATAAAAATTATGATTTTTGAAAAATACAGTTAAAAGTTGATTTTTGAAAATATGTGATTAATGATTTTATAAAATAATTTAAATTGGGATTTCTGAATTTATTATAAAAGTTTAAATATAGGATTTATGAAATTTGACAATTTTGTAAATCCAAGAGAATGATGAAATTATAAAGGAGTTTAAAGACGTTTTAAAAGAATAATATAAATTGATCCATATAAAAGATTTATAAATTGATATTTATAAATTAAAAATATTGGAATTGTAAAACGAGCTTTTATAAGTGTTAGAATGAATTGTGAATGAATTTCATAAATGAATGAAATTTATAGGATTATAACGGTGAAGTTATAAATGGAATTTTATAAACAGTAGGTTTATAAAATTTGTAAAGTTACTAAAAGAATAAATTTTGGATAAATAAATGAATCTTATAAGTTATAAGATTTATAAATTTGGTAAGTTTAAAAGAACGTTTTTGTAAACGAATAAATTATAAGTATTTAACTTATAATATGAACTTTTAGTATATAATTGAGATATGAAATTGAATAGATTAATAAAGGAAACTATAAAAGGAAGTTGTTATAAAATAAATAGAAATGGAGTTTATAAACATTGTTTTATAAATCCGCAACGACTTATTTCGATAAGTAAATTGTTGTAATTTGTTAATGGAGTTATATTCATGTTTTAGACAGTGAATAATCCTTTAAAATAAAAGGACTAGAAATGATGAAATTTGTTAACAAGTATATTCACGTTTTTGAATAGTGAATAATATGTTAAAGAAATGGTTTTGAATGTGATGTTTTAAATAGAATTAAACGATCTAGAGATGTTTTAAAATGTATTAACTATCGAAACCATAGATTTCAACATTCATTGTTGAAATAGACGTTTTCGAGAAATAGAAGGAAATAGTGGACTATAACACTGTTGTTATAATAGATGATTTTCGAAAGGAAATGTTTTGTATAGTATTGGGATTTATATATCTATTTTAATTTCAAATCCCTATACTAGTGATTTTGGGTTGTCGTAACGATGTTTTACGCAACATTCGTTTTGGCCCAAATAAATATGTTTAAGAGAATGATTTCCTTAAAGAATGAAATATATACTTAATTTCGATTTAAGTATATTGAATATTTTCCAGGTGTAGAAAATAAAAAGACTTGTGAATTACTTATAAATAAATAAGTATGGAAATGTTTTCCAATATTAAGTGAATATTTTGAATTTATCTTTTTGAAGATAAATTGAAAATGAATATTAGAAATCGAATGGTATATTCATAAATATTTTGGAATGTAAATTCACTATGGAATTTATAAATGAAAGAGGGAAATTGTTTAAAAATAAATATTGATTTATTTTTGAAGAATGGAAAATATATATCTTGTAAAGATATTTTTGGAAAATAAATAATTTATAAAATTATTTGGAATCTGGTGATGTTGTGCATATCCATTGATAGTTCAATAACCGACTATCAATATTTACCTTTGAATAGGTAATTGTTGTGATTAGCTTGAATTTGAATGCCACACTTATTTTTTTAAAATAAGCGCTCACTATTCGGGTTAACCGGGAAAGGACCTTGGGGTCGTATAACCCATTCCGAATATGTGATACGTCGTTATGAATTGCATTTGAAGACCGGTGTTGAAGACCGGATATTTTCGAAAACGAAAGGGTTTCTTGTTGATTGTCTCTGCACTGGCTGATCCCCGGTATAGAGATCTCCATATGTGATGGGAAATCCAGACGTGATTAGAGATTATCCGGATTGCAAGGACTTCGTTGTAAGTGCCTTTGGTTCTGTTCGATCCCGGAACAGACTTGTATGGATAGTATGCCTGACATTACAAATTGAGATATAAAGCTGATTTCTTTCAAATATATTTCTATTGGTGGCGGAGAATTTATTCTCTTAGCTTAACACCCTTCTCTAAGACGTACGAGCTCAGAGGTTATATAGTTGAAGGCTACCAGCAATATATTCCCAATTTGGTAATGTGACATGCTGAGTGTTGCTGTGAAATGACCATTGTGTTGATTATTTGTGATAGGATCATTTGTTTGATCGTTTATCTTTGTGATCATTTATATGATCATTTGTTGACCCAAAGCACAGCTTTTGTATAAAGCGTGGCTTTGTGGACGAGACTTCGTCGAGCCTCACACCCCGGAATGGTCAAAACAGGAAAGATGCAGCAAGTTTATGAGGGGTAGCTCCCTTTAGGGTATGTGCATTTCCTTCTGGAAAAGGGTGGTATCATGGTATGGAGCCTAGATACTTACTCATGTTGAAACACTTTATTTATGATTGTGTGATGTTGGTGAGGAGCGCTCGGTTAAAGGTCCCAAAGGACCGGGGGATGGCATACTCGTGTCAGTTGTTACCCAATTAGGGGTAACCCAGCCTTGTGTTGGCAGAGATCCGGTTTGGTTCTCGGGGACGTCCTTCCAGAGGCGTTCTCATGTGGCAATGGGAAGTTCCTTGGCCTAACCATTCGTTGGAAATCCAAAGAAATAATACGAGACTTGTACGTTTTTAGTTGTAGAACCTGCCATCTAATATGGTAGCTATAGTAGGCATAATATAATGGTACCTATGCTGGCTAAGATTTATATTCTACTTTCGAAATGTTTTCTGCACTATGCACTAGTAATAATATCAAATGTTTCTTTTTAATGCGTATCAAGCATCTTTGACTAACATAAGAAAAAATCTCCTCCAAGTCTGCGTTTGCATTGTGTGTGTGGTGGGAGGTCTTATGGTAGTTACATTTTCAAAAACATTGCGAATCTATTTTAAAAAAAATTATCCTGTTCTTTATTTTAAAGATAAATAAACTGTTTTGAGTTCTCACACCAGTCACATGACTGACTCGGAGTTTATTGTTTTCCTTCCTAAACTCTGGGTGCCCACCAATTTCCACACGAGCAGTCAAGAGTTAAGGTTTATCAGGATATTCTGGAATTCAGGAGTTGCTGGAGGCAAATTGGATGGCATGGCATATTTACTAGTATATAGTATTTCCTCTCCACTGTTTGTTGTTGTACACTCTAATGTAATGTAATGTAATAACTGATATAGTTCTTTGTTTAAAAACTATTCATTGATCTATTATATGTTGTTCCGCTGCGAATTGTGAGATTCTGATGTTGTTCTGTTATTTCTTTCCGTTCTATTTTCTATCTTTTCTCTCTTCTTCTACCTCTTTCTTTTTCTTAAACCCACAGTGTACGGTTTTCCGGCATCCGACTGAGCGGCATTCGATACAGTGGACGTATTGATGTCGATATTCGAGAGTCGAAGAAACGGGTCCTGACAGATTCCATTTAAACGTTAGGTCGTTAATCCTAGTGGAGCGAGTGAAGACTCGAGGTGTAAGGGCTATACGTCAGTATAACTCTGTGGGTGATTCCGTAATGAGTTTGACGGAATAGTGCTTATAGATTCGAGACGGTGATTTAGAGTGCAAGGGCTATGGTCATTGACTCTGAGGGTGATTCCAAAATGAGTGCAACGAGATAGTGCCTTCGGTTTCGTTTGAACCCGGAACGAACTTGTATGGATTGAATGCTTTCAGAACATCGTCAGGTGGACGATGAGCATTCTAAGATAGATGTGTCCTATAAAGGTAATCACAGCCTCAAGCCTCATCAACCGGGAATGGCTAAAACAGGGGAGGTGTAGCAAGGCTTCGTGGGTAGCTCCCACTGGAGAGCAAGATACATCCCTGTCTAGATGTCCCTTTTTATTTCGGCTTTGTGGGCTGTTGGGTCTGCAGCCAACTACGGGGTGGTCTTGTTCGGGACTGTTCAGTAAGGAATGGTCCCGGCTTTGTGTTGCATGGGAGTGGGTGTACTCCTCGGTACGGTGATCTAGGCCACTACTGTGACGGGCGGTACCCCAGTAGCCCTGCCATTGATGGAAACCCATTTTTCCGACGGGACCCTACGGTTTTGTTTGTATGACACACTTTTGTGGCTAGTAGCTGGAATTTAATTAATGTAACAATTTCGGCTATTTCTTATTTACTTGAAAACCCTAGACACTATTATAATATCGCTGGATTTTCTATCAAATGTTTTGGTTAGCGTAAGGTAAAAACTTTTCCATGTTTATGTGTGGGAAGTCTTACGTGATACCTTTTCTTTCCAAAGGTTTTTCCAAAGTTAAGCAATCTTAAACCGTTTACTCACACCAGACCCCTGTCTGACCCGAGTGTTTATTTTATGTTTTGTTAAACTCTTGGGTACTCATATTATGTATGAGTGGTCAAGTGATTCAGGTTATCTCTTGATGAATTCTGGAGGAGCTTTGGAGCAGGAGGCTTCAGCGTGTAGATATATGGTTAGAGTTTCCGCTGTGTGTTATTCTGTATGATGTCTTGTATTGTATTGGTTAGGATTGTCATAACTGTCTAAATTGAGATGTTTAGTTGTGTACTCTGATGTATATGATACTATGTATATGTTCTATATTATATTTAAATCGTTCCGCTGTGAGATTCTGATGTGTTGTTTCTGTTTCTTCTCTTTCTTTTCTTCTTCTATCTCTTTCTTTCTTAATTAGTGTTGCGATTTTTCTGGTGATTGAAAGTCAGGTCGCTACAGTTGGTATCAGAGCATTAGGTTGAGTGAATACCTAGGCTCTGGAGTGGTGTCTATCTGGAGAGAGCGTACTTGTAATTTTTATTTATATATATATTTATATATAACTACCTAATCTGTTGGGTTATATGTTCGGATTTTCCAACATAGGTTATAAAGGTAGATAAGGTAGAAGTGTGTGTAACACGACTACCACTATTAGTTGAGGCTCATATGTTGTGGTTGGAGGTGTATCTGTCGAGATTGTAGACCTAATACCGTCTCGAATAAGTTTTGTAGATTGGTGAAAGGATTTCATTGATCCCAAAGGAAGTCTTTTTCAAGGATTAGAGTATATTCTTGAAGTGTGAGGTTGATTTTCTATCGAATGAGCAGGGATTTCCAAGAGTTGAGTTGTCAGCTGAATAGAAGCAAGTGATGGTATCTTGGTGACTTCAAGAAGGAATAGCTGTGTGATGGGATGCAGTTTCCATAGATGGTTCTAAAGATGTTTCTTTTGGGAGCCAGATTTAGATGGTGTTGGAAGAGCAATTGATGTCTGTTGCAGTGAAGATTCAGATGTTTATAGATTTTTATGGATCTCAAGTAAGAGTATATTGTCTATATTGAAGGTCGTGGCTAAGTCGATGAGTTACCTCATTTCGGACATGGTCTCAATTGTTTTCTTAAGAAGATAAGTGGTTGGTGATTGGTTTGGAGCCGAGTTTTTTGAGAAGATGTCTACTCGTCTCAAGGATTTTTTGCCGGATTGGGTGATAGTTTTGAGTTCCAGGAGTTTGTGGTTAACGAAGATCTTTTGGCTCAGTAATATCATTGAAGTGAAATTTGGAAGCAGCAGCGTGGATCCATTTCTTCGATGATTCAGAAGTCTTTGGGATTCTACTATCGGCATACCAGGTAGATAGTGAAAGCTTATCCATTTCTTTGGGAGGCTCAGCAGAGCGGGATATTTGTTGGAAGTAATCTATCAGTTTCTGGTAGATGAGCCATTCTGAAAAGATTGATCTTGATTAGGAAAGTTGTTCTAGTTGGGGAGATAGTTCTTTGAAATCTGAACTGAGAGAGATCGCAAAAGTGACTTGTGATTAGTTTGGGAATCTTGGAGTATTCTTTGATTTGAGATTGAGGTATATCAAGTAGAAGTGAAAGATATGGAAGCTATAAAAGTAGTCGGAGATTCTCTAGATGCTTTTTGATGAAATCTGAGGTCTACCTAAATCAGAGATTAAGTTTTCTTATCAACTTGGATTTCCAGGAGTAGTATTGAGGTTCAACCATATAGTGGGATGACTCTTAGAGCGAGAAGAGATTGGTGAGACAGCTCAAGATTCTTTGGAGAAGGATTGATCATCTTATTCAAAGTTAAGATTCTGTTGAGATGTTTTGACCAAGTGGAAGGGTCACTTAGATTTTATGAATTGGATGAACTGTGTATGGAGAAAGATTTTGCTTGTGTTCTTCGATAGCATTCTTACCTGCTCTAGATTAGAGTTGTACAGCGGAAGCGAGTTGGCAGTTATTCTAGTATGGAGCAACCGGATGTTGCAGTAGAGGATTTCTACAGGAAATTCAAGTATGAAGGAATTTTCTGGATTTGGAAGGTAAGGTTGTCAAGTGCAACTGTTTGGCTATTCCAGATAGGAGAGGTAGGTTTGAAGTCCATTGATGCATGTGGAATAGAGTTGTATTTTGGATTTCAGCAAATTATTTTTGGAAAGCCATTTTGGTTGAGTAGGACCTGGAGATTTGGTTTGAGTTGGTCCAGTTTGTTTCTTAAAGCAATCAGCAAGGGTTAGGCTGATCAAGAATTTTGAAGGTGACTCAGGAGCATCAGAAGAGTTATGCAGTTAGAATTGAGGAGATTTGGAATGTGCAATTAGAATTTGGATATTGACTTAGTTTCATCCAATCAAAGGAATTATAAGACTGGGTAAAACTGGAGAGTTCGCTCTGGAGGTATTTTGAGTTTTACCTGTGTTCTCTAGAGATTAGATTTTGATCTATAGGATTGAATTGCCAGTTTGGATAGCTGGAATTCATTGTATTTCACATATCTCTGAGGAATATGTGTATGATTCTTTGAGTGATAGAATCAGCAGTTCAGAAGGAATCTGGTAGTTGGGATGGTTTTGAGTTTAGTCTGATATCTTGTTCAGATTTGTAAGATCAAATGAGGGAGTTCTTGGTTTTAATAGTGTAGTTATTTAAGATTTTGTAGAGCGAGTATTCCAATATGGGTACCTGGAAACTCTTGATAATATTAGGAAGTTCTATTCAGAATTTTTCTGGATAGATAAAATTATTTGTTTGAACTGGTTGCTATGATCGATTGTGTGATTGCTGTTTGAAATTTAAATTCTTTAGCTGGGTTATTAAATTATCTTTGCTTTTAAATTTCGGGGATGAAATTCTTTTAAGAAGGGAGGAATGTGATGACCGGAATTTTGAGCAATATCAATTTGATAATCTTTGATAATAATTAAATTGATTTGATCGTTTAACATTATAAATTGACAAGTTAAAATTATTTCAAAGGCTGAAAATAATAATTTGTTAATATCTATTAATATTTTTCTTTGCAATATAAATAGGCAAGATCAATTCTTTTGAAGTTTATAATAATTTGATTTGGAAATATTTATTTTGGTAAATAAGAAGGTTTTTAATGTAATAAAACTTTATATTCAAATTGTAATATATATAAATGTATATATTATGATTTGAGATTTGTTTTAAAATATAATATGGAAATTAACAAATTTAATGTTAGAATGTTTCAATTTGAAATGCGTATATATATTTTTATATATATTTGAAATAGGAAAATTATTAATTTGAATTTAACAAGAGTTTTCAAACTTTAATATATATAGTTTTGAAATTGAAATGTTAATTTTATTTAATGCCTTTGAAATGATATTTGAAATTTAAATTTTAAATAACAAAGTTAATTTCTTATTATTATAAACATATAGTTCAACTTGAGTTTTAGATAAGATTTAAATTTAAAAGTTCATTTGCTTAATATCCTTTGTGACGCCCCACCTCTATACCCACGCCAGCCAAGAACACCACAGTGTGGTGCTGTCAACTAGTACGGAGAATGAGGCTGTTGAGGAGCGGCCATCAATAGTTAGGCTTTACACTAGTATTGGTTATCTCGATAGGAGTGATATATATATATATATATATATATATTCTTTCATTTTTCATCTCTGATTTATATTCTCCCATCGACATACCCCAATTCCAGTATAAAACGAACTACGATGGTTCGTAATAGTTTAGAACAGTAAATATAAAATATTACATAGATAATATAATACGGAACACAAATAAAACAGAAAGTCTCATATATACAATAACTGATGTCAGTTACAATACATTTGATACAATACATATGACACGGTACATATGATACAACCACAACAGTCGACTCAGGAAGCTATATATACAAGTACATTAACGTATATAATATACATGAATACATAACTTCCTATACAATTCTAGAGACTACAACAAAAGACGACGACTACTCCAAAAGACATGAAAGAACTTCATAGCTTTAGCAGCAACCCAAAGCAGAATATCTACAACCTAAAATACTCGGTCTGACCCGAGTATTAAATTCAAAAGAAAATAATACTCGGGTCAGTCTAATTCAAACTCAGTTATTAGTGCACAGAAGCAATAATAATTAAATAATGAATAGACGACAGTAATTAAACCAAATCAGAATGCAATTCAGAATATTGAATTGAAATAAACAAAACAGTTCAAACCATTGAAACATCAATTAAAACATCAGCTCGAGTAGGGCTGCAGTACACGCACGCGTGTACTGCCTCGCCACTACTGCATATGTAATATGCAAAAGATCGATAAATCAAAACAAGATAGAATATCATAAAAGCCATACCGTGTGGCTGCAGTTCACGCTTGCGTGCACTGCCTTGCCACTACAGTGATAATGTACCCAATGAATACCGTGTGGCTGCAGTTCACGCTTGCGTGCACTGCCTTGCCACTACAGTGATGGTGTACCCAATGAATACCAACAGCAATCAAAAACTGCAGAGGTCAAGTTTGGACGAAATAATTGCGAACCCAAATGTACACAATGGACGTACACTACTGGTTGCACAAGAATAAAATGAAACTGAGGTGCAACGAGAAACCGTATAACTCAAATGAGTGAATGCACAAGGCAGTGCTGCAGTTCAAAATTTCAACAGACAGAGATAAGTGCAAACAGCACCTACCAAAGAAACAACAATGGGACATATATATGTAGGCATATAAATGATGCACTACAAACTACTACAATGAACCAGCAGTTACAAATCAAAGGCCAACAGTTCTAGTCATATAAGAAACTCAAAACTGCACATATAGATAAACAACAACCAGATCGACACCTTTCCAGATTTAGATCCTCAACAAAGGGTGCATATGTCCATCAATATGACTCAAGTAAAGGTCAGGTCATAATGAAAGTATGATGGTAGAGACCAGAAAATAGTAACTTGATCAGCGATGCTGACTCAATCACATCAAACAAGTAGCTCGACCAGTGAACAAAAAGACTACACAATTTATCATGCACATGAATGCCCATGACTCATGACCTTCAAACTTCAGAGAAACTCAACCATAATAGAGTGAATGCAATTGTCTAAGTAAAGTCAAGACAAGCACTGAAATAAAAATCACCATAGCCGAAGTCAAAAAGGAACAACAACCAAAATTCAACAAGTCAAGTCAAAGACAAGACAAACAAGTCACATTACATAATCATGTTCAGGGCCGAGAAGTACACTTGTACAAAAAATGAAACTGTATGCAGTGACGCAGCCAAAACAGGAGTGAAACACTACAGGCAAACAAACTTAAGTGATAAAAGAACAAGGCTCAATGCACTAGAGTTCCAGATGGTACACGGGGTGATGACCTGGTACGGTGAACTACAAAGTGGCACAAGTGAAGTGCATAAGAATTCCAGATCTAACAATACAAGTGCGACAGAGATAAGGTGATGCACAAGTAGGTGCATGAATGCAAATATATACACTGCGATGAAGCATGTACATGAGTGGACAGCAACTACAATTGTTCATGAACACAACCAGAGATCAAATGCAGGTGAACTCAAGAATTGAACTAAAAATCCAATGTACACTGAAACATTAAATGGTGAAGTAATAGGCTTCAAGTGAAGCAGTGGACAGGGAAAACAATTGCAATGCAATATCAATACGACAGTGGTGAACCACTGACTCTAGTAAACTGCAAGTGAAACAAGTTAATGAAAACCCAAATCAAAGCCCGAAGTTCAACAGCAGTTTTACAAGTGACCAAGGTCAACATCATTGCTTAAGAAGTATACATCTCTGGTGATGCAGCAGTAGAATGGAAATAGTATAGCATACAAGCAGTAATCCTCAAGGATGAACACACGTGATAAAAACCATGGGAAGTTCAAAATATACATCAATAAAGTCGAAGCCGACCAAAATTCACGCATCAAAATAGGTCAAAGCCAAAGCAAAACAACATCGAAGTTATCAAGAACAAAAACAATCGGTTTAAAATCAGAATTGATCAAAACATTCGAATTGAGCAAGTCCTAAATCACTACCAAGACAAAAATCATCAACATATACTTGAATGACTGAAGCACAGTACAGTGAACGAGTTAGATGTGAGAAATAAAGATTTCTCACATTTTTTTTTTCAACGCGAAAAGAAGCAGCCGCAGTGAGCATCGAGGGATCGATCGAGCAAGGCAACACGCGAATGATCACTGATTCGATCAACTGAGGCGCGCCCACGATGAATTGAAGTCGATTGCCGAAGCCCTAATTTTTAGAAAGGGGAACGAACGAGAGACAAGGCCGCCATTCTCTCTTTTTGTTTACTTTTAGGTTTAGGGTTAAATGAATGAACGGGGAAAAAGAAAGAAAAGAGGGGTCGGGTATACTTGCAAAGCAAATTTTCTCACGGCATCGAACATTTGAAAATGTTGGCCGAGAATTTATTTTAAATCCCGAATTTTCTTTTAACAATTTATAAATCAATTTTAATTCAAAATTTAAAAACTTCAAATAGAAATTTGCAACAATATTAATCTTCTAAATGTCGATTATTAATTGATGCAAATACCGGGTTGTTACATCCTTTCATTTTAATTTTAACACAAGATAAATTTGTTTTAAAATTTTAAGAGTTGAATTAGAATAGATGTTTCAAACATATAAATATTAAATTGAATAAAAATGTAAGTTACTTGATTTCATATGAATATTTATTAAAGTATAAGTATGTACATTTTATAATTCATATGAATATTACATAAATATATGTATATAAGGCTTAAATAAATTATTAAAGATAAAATAACATTTAAAAGAAAACATTAATAAAACAATAATAACACTTGTTAATCTTTTAATGTATGTTAAGACAAATGTAAATTGAATGGCTTATGTGTAAGTTAATTAAGGCATTAACATGACAAATGTCTCCCTCTTGTAAAATTAAATTTAAAATTAATTATAAATAAAAGAGGAGTTTTATTTTCAGCAAATGTTTTTCTTCATTCTGAATCAAAATGAAGATCAAAAATTAAAAGAAATAAATGCAGAAAAACTGTAAAATCTGAAGACAAAATGAAGGAATCTGGATAATTTAAATCAAAGGCAAAAGAAAGCTCAACATCAAAGCAATTTTAATCAAGTAACAAGAAGTAATCATCAACATGCAAGCTGGAAATCAACAGCAACTAGAATGTTTTCAACATGCAAAGGAAATTGGAAGCCTGGAAAAATGCAGTTCTGCCTTCTACATAATCAAAGTGAGTAAATTAATTTAAAAACAGTTTAAACCCTGGATTTCAAATTGTTTTTGTGAATGAATATTGTGATATTACCTGAATACATCAGTTAAAATTGAATGCATGTTGGAATGTTGAATATTTGATTTACTATGCTGTTGAAATGGACTCTGTATGATAAAACATACGTGGATTTCATAGTAAATTCAATAATTCAATCTTGAATCCAAACTTGCTTATGATGTGTAAATAAAAGATTGTTTGTAATCATATAAGCTATCATCTATAAATAATTACAAGATTTTAAATTGAATAATTTATTATAAATATTGAATTTACAGTACATTTTCAATTTGTGTCAGAAGTTCATGAATTCAATTTTTAATTTTGGTTTCATAATTGAATTGCAAATAGAAAATTATGATTTTTATTACTTGAATCATAATTTTTAATGGGGTAATTAGTGAGCTTTTTGGATTTATCTGTTTGGGGTTTTCTGGCCGTTTCTTGGCGAACTACGACATTAGGGTTGTCGTGGTTGAACTCGAAGGTGGAGGGGGCATCAGGGATCATGGGAAAATTGCCATGGAATTTTATTAGAGTTTGTGTTGATCGTAAATCGAGGAGTTAGGGTTTTTATTACCTGTTTTTGCCGGTGTGTTCATCGTGGTTTCACGGTGTCGTGGGAATATCGGAGTTGATCGCACTTGGTGCCAGAGGTACTGGGGAGTGAGAAGAAGCTATGGGGAGGATGGCGCGGCGTCTTGAGTGAGGGGTCGACGGCGTTGATGATTTTTCTGGTGGTTGTTGGTTCAGACAGTTGGGCGTGATGATCGAATTTTTGATTCTCGATTGTATGAAGTTTTTGGGTTTCGATTGAAGTTGTGAGGGTCGAGTGGGACTTGGTGGAGGCTGGAGAGAAGTTCAACGTCGACCGACGTGGTCGTGCACGTTGACGTGCACGGTTGCGTGCATCAGGAGGAATGTGTTCTGGGGAGAAGGGGGAAACTCGGAGGTGGCCTCGGGTTTGTGTTGTTTTGTCTCGAAGCAGGCATAGGATAGGGAAGACTCGGAGTAAACGTTTGTTTTGCTCGGGTTTGTGTAGGGGATGGCTCGGGTTTTTGGTCGAGTGGGTTTTGGGTTTCGTCACTAAAATTTTTTTAAGGCTTGAAACACAGAAATTTGATTTTAGGAATAAAGTTTTTAAAACAAAGGTTAAACAAGTTTCAAAACTAAATTTGTTTCAAAGTTATGTTTTAAACAATTTTATATATCTTAAAATATGGAAATTTAAAATAAATTAAGTGGATTTTGAAATAAAGTTTGTATTAAACTTTAAATAAATAAATTTAGAAAGGTTTTAAAGATTTAAAAGTTTAATTTAAAATGAGTTTATTTATAAATTGATTTCTAAAAGGTTATATTTTATTTTAAATAAAGTATAATGATTAAGAATTTGATAATCAACTATAATAAAGATTTATATTATGTAAATTAGAATTTTTATTTAACTAAAGATGAATAATTGTGGGAATAATTGTGATAATTCAATTATAATTTATAAATAAGTGTTATTGATTAATATAAATGATTTAATTAAGATGATGTTTTCTTAATCAAGAATCTTTATAATATAAGAAGTTAAGAATCATTTAATTAAATTTAAATGATTAAATTAAATAATTAATTTGTGATTAATTAAGATAATCACTTATGGGTTATTCTTGGGGAAGTAATTAAAGAAATTAAGTGGTTAAGTACTAGAGGTAATTAAGTAAGAGTTAATTACTATATGAAAAGTAATTAAGTAATGTGATTGAGTTAATCATTTGAGTTATTAATTAAAGAATTAATTAATAATTAGTTAAAGGTTTAAATTATTTGATTAATGATTAATGAATAAAAGAATTAAGAGTAATTAATTAAGTGATTAATTACTTGTTATAGTAATTAATTAAGAAAGAAATTTAATTAATGAAGTAATCATTAATTAATGAAAATAATTAATTAATTATTAATTTATAATTTAAGAATAATTAGTTATAATTAAGTTTTAATTACTAAATGTAATTAAAGTAATTAATCAAAGGTGATTAATTAAAAGTAATTAATTAAATATGATTAATTAAAAGTAACTAATCTAGTAGTTTTAATTAAAAGTAATTAATCAAGTGTGATTAATTAAAAGTGATTAATCAGTTGTAATTAATTAAAGGATAATTAAGGAATAATTATCAGGATAATTAAAGAATAGTTAATCAAGTATGATTAATTTTAAAAGGTAATTAAGAGGTAATTACTTAGTATAATTTGGAAGTAATTAATCAGGATGATTAATTAATATGGTAATTAAGTAATAATTACTTAAAGCAATTAAGTTATAATTAATCAAGGAAGATTAATTGAAGTGGATAATTAAGTGATGTTAGTTAATTAGTTAATTTGTAATTAATTCATGAATAAGTAAGTTGGATTGATGATAATCCAAGTGGTTAATTAAGAATTAATTTAATTAAGCAAAAAAATAAATTAATTAAGTGTGGTTCAAAATTTATATGAATGATGAATGATTGGTTGATAAGTATCATTGAATGAGTTAATGATATTGGATGTTATTGGATGACATTAGTTGATATGTGATGATGTGAATATGTTATATCTGAGATGTGATTTATATGCTGCTTTTTGATATGTATGGATAAAGGTGATAATAGATGCTTATCTATCTGTGTAATATGATACATCCACTTATGTTAAGTGATATTTTCTGAAATATCTATTGTTTAAATCCCTTAAGTATAACTTGGACATTAAAATGGCATTTGGATTCGATGAGACCGGGATCGGGTTTCCATATTTGGATATCCAAAAACCACATCGATTCCAATTAAATGTTAGGTCATTAATCCAAGTGGAGCGAGTGAAGACTCGAGGTGTAAGGGCTATACGTCAGTATAACTCTGTGGGTGATTCCGTAATGAGTTTGATGGAATAGTGCTTATAGATTCGAGATGATGATTTAGACTGCAAGGGCTATGGTCGTTGACTCTGAGGGTGATTCCAAAATGAGCGCAATGAGATAGTGCTTTCGGTTTTGTTCGAACCTAGAACGAACTTGTATGGATTGAATGCTTTCAGAACATCATCAGGTGGACGATGAGCATTCTAAGATAGATGTGTCCTATAAAGGTAATCGAAGCCTCAAGCCTCATCAACCGGGAATGGCCAAAACAGGGGAGGTGCAGCAAGGCTTCGTGGTTAGCTCCCACTGGAGAGCAAGATACATCCCTGTCTAGATGTCCCTTTTTATTTCGGCTTTGTGGGCAATTGGGTCTGCAGCCAACTGCGGGGTGGTCTTGTTCGTGACTGTTCAGTAAGGAATGGTCCCGGCTTTGTGTTGCAGGGCAGTGGGAGTACTCCTCGGTACGGTGATCTAGGCCACGTACTGTGACGGGCGGTACCCCAGTAGCCCTGCCATTGATGGAAACCCATTTTTCCTATGAGACCCTACGGTTTTGTTTGTATGACCCACTTTTGTGGCTAGTAGCTGGAATTTAATGAATGTAACAATTTCGGCTATTTCTTATTTACTTGAAAACCCTAGACACTATTATAATATCACTGGATTTCCTATCAAATGTTTTGGTTAGCGTAAGGTAAAAACTTTTCCATGTTTATGTGTGGCAAGTCTTACGTGATACCTTTTTTTCCAAAGGTTTTTCCAAAGTTAAGCAATCTTAAACCGTTTACTCACACCAGACCCCTGTCTGACCCGAGTGTTTATTTTCTGTTTTATTAAACTCTTGGGTACTCATATTATGTATGAGTAGTCAAGTGATTCAGGTTATCTCTTGACGAATTCTGGAGGAGCTTTGGAGCAGGAGGCTTTAGCGTGTAGATATATGGTTAGAGTTTCCGCTGTGTGTTATTCTGTATGATGTCTTGTATTGTATTAGTTAGGATTGTCATAACTGTCTAAATTGAGATGTTTAGTTGTGTACTCTGATGTATATGATACTATGTATATGCTCTATATTATATTTAAATCGTTCCGCTTTGAGATTCTGATGTGTTGTTTCTGTTTCTTCTCTTTCTTTTCTTCTTCTATCCCTTTCTTTCTTAATTAGTGATGCGATTTTTCTGGTGATAGAAAGTCGGGTCGCTACACTGGACGACGGTCGTCAAGTGTGGATTGCGCTTGGCAAGAACCCGGAGAGGTTACGGATTTGAATAGCGACCCACAGAGGTCCAGGATTCGGCATAGGACTTAAGCCACGACATTACTTACGTCCAGGGACACTAGACCACGGTCGTCAAATGTGGATTGCGCTTGGCAAGAACCTGGAGAGGTTATGGAACAGGATAACGCGATCCAGCAAGGTCTACGGATTCAGGGTTAAACCCGGAGAGGTCATGGATTTAATAATATGGTTATGAAAAGGACATGGACTTCGGATATCGAATTTGTGGCTATTCAAAACACAACTTCTAATAGCAAGGCATGTTTTGGGGGGCAAGTGTTAACCCTCCTTTTGGCAATGCAACGGACAGGCGGATCTAACTAAAATAACTTCACAACTATCGAGGCAGAAATATAATGGATTCGGTTCAAATGGATGACGTACACTCAGATAGGTGATGGGTCGCTCGGCATTCGAATGGTTCGGTCGCAGGTGGCTTGGCCTCAATGTTGGTTCGGCATGGTTGAAGGTGGCTCGGTTGAAGATGTTCGGCATAGAAGTCGTTCGGCATGGGAATCGTTTGGCATTGGACATGGTTCGGCATAGTGGAGCGCTCGGCATCTGTGGAACGTTCGGCATGACAGAGCATTTAGCATTAAGAGACATTCGGAATGATACAACGTTCGACATGTATAAACGTTCAGCATGGCAGAATTGTCCGGCATCAACTATCATTCGGCCTAAACCTCGTTCGGCCAAACTATCGTTCGGCCTAACTATTGGATGGCTCAAGAGTCGTTCGGCACAACACACTGGTCCGGCTTCCAGTATCGTTCGGCACAAATACTCCCCACGGCATTCAGAATGATTAGCCTCACTTTGCTCGACATTTAGGAAAACACTTCGCTCGGCATTCAGAGTGTTCATCATTCATAGTGTTCGACATCAGATCGTTCGGCAGTGGATGGATCGATTGGCATCAAGGATTGTTCGACATTGGATGGATCGTCCGACATTGGATGGGTAGTTCGGCATGGCTACGTCGTTCGGCCTACGACTACGTTCGACGTAGCTACCTCGTTTGGCATACGAGTACGTTCAGCATATCTACCCCGTTCGGCACACAAGTGCGTTCGGCGTGGCATTTTGGTTCGGCATGGGCCGTTCGGCCCTGATGGGCTCAGGTTATTCGGAAAGCCCAACAGCTACCTGGGCGTGTCTATAAATAAAGCATGTAGAGCTTCAGAAAAGGGATCTTCTTCTTCTCCTCTGTTTTCTGACTTTCTATCTTCTAAGGCTATGGTTAACCTACCATTTTGTAACTATAATTGGTTCTCATATTAATAAAAAAGGAAATTACTGGAGTGGACATAGGCCAGAGTTAGCCTAACCACTATAAAATCAGTTGTTCTCTACTGCTTTCATTTGAACTTTTACTATTCTTCATATTATCACTCTCTACACACACTCTATCTGTTATCAGTGACTGTTAGTTGGTGCTTTCATTTACATTTGGGTGTTAGTGACAAATTTTGGCACTAACAGTTAGTTTGATGAAGTCATATATTAGAAGCAAATGATATAGTGAGTTTAATGACAACCATGAAGTGGGTTGGAAGAGGCTGGGAATATATCCTATTAACTTAAACTAAGTTTTATGATGCATTAATGTTTCATTTTATCCAAAATTCACATATATTAAGGTGGAGAAATAAAGGGAATATTCAGTTGCTAGTCTGCTACCGCTACCGCTACTACTATATAATGCTGATGAGATTTTATAAGTTGATACTTGATGGCGCAATTACCTTTATTCAACTATACATGTCAACAAATATTGCAACTCCAAATATTAAATTTCAATTAAATAAAAAAATTACACTCCAACGTGAACCACCAAGCTGTTTGTTATTTTTTTAAACTAAAATTTCTTTTGCGAATAACTTCATCTTAGGTGCTCCAAATCAAATAAATTAATAGTTTAAAAAATGAGAGAAATGCTACCAGTAAAAAAGAGTAATATCTCAAGATTTAAATACCTAAACAAATAGTTGTCAGTAAATATCACAAAATGGACATTAATCACACATAAGTGGACATCATTGTCATGGTTTGTGGAGTGTTTATATGTCCCACTTAATCTTGATTTGCATTACCTTAAGTTCAATATGCATAGATTTATATCCTCTAAAATTGTATCCCTCGCCTCATTTCTCTTCTTGCATAGTAAACAATTAATAGGTTTTAATCGTTAAGATCATATCACTAAAATTGCATCCCTCACCTCATTTCTCTTCTTGCATAGTAAACAATTAATAGGTTTTAATATTTAAGATCATATCACGAACATGAATTACTTAATATTTTAGTCGCACCCATATTTTTCAAATGTGCTTAAGTTGTGACATAATGTATGCCTATTCCAAACTCAATGTCACGCATTGTTAAGGGGATAAATATGTTAACCTTTTGTTTATGTAGTGCTTGCATAAAGTTACCTTTACTACATGTTTTTATTTGGAATACTTAAATAATATTATATTTCTATTGGATTACATATATTTTTATTGGTCAGAATTTAAAAAGAAATATGTTATTATTGTGCACTTAACTCATTCCACAATATAAACACATATGTACACAAGTGTTAAAGACACATAAACAGAAACATACAGTGTAAAAAGGTTAATTCTTATAAATATAGGCATACAATATCATCATTAAAACTCAAACAAATAATGAAGAACTGGATGCTGACTCAATTTCAATACCAAAATAAGGAAAGCAACAAAAGTGAAGAAAGTATAGAAACCAATATGTAAATCATTATCAAATAGCATATTTTTGATATTAAGAAAATGAAAAACTGAAGAAGATTATAAATGTTTGGAACCAGGTGGTCGTGTCTACTTTAGAGTAGGGTTTCTTGAAATTTTTACCATTATTCTAAGTAATAAAGCCTTTTCATATTTAGTTTTGCATCATTTCTCCTAACAAACAATGTAGGAATGGTTGTAGTAATTTGACATCTTGAACGTGAATACCTGTAGTTTGACGTCGTCATCACTTTTAAGCATAACTTTATTCAACAAACAACAGATATTGATTAAAGCATATTAACATGAACAATCTACAGAAGATACTTGTATATATAAAGGGCTGTCTTTGCACTTAAATATCCTTAAAGGTTGCACGAAGAGGTAATACAAAAATGGAAGCGACATTGATGGAGATGAACTTGATTACAAAGGCAAGGAGCATGAAATCAAAGATGGTAAGACAGTGATAGCGTGCTACAACCAAAAGCTTCAAGGAATTAGGTTAGGGAAAAAACTGATCGAATTAAGTGACAATTTTTGGTTCGGGCTTATGGAAAGGAGGTTCCCTTCCTTCATGATTAAGGCATGAAGGATAGAGAACTTAAAACGAATAAACTGTGAAAAAGTAGGAATTTGAAGTGATTTAATTTGAGAATAGGAAGGTGACAGAGGTAACTTACATAACTTCACCAATGGGCTATACTAATCATTAATTGGTTTATCATATAATTTAATCGATACTAAAAAAATATTTTAAGCAACCTTAATAACTCCATGAATCTGGACATGAATTTAAGAAAATGTCCTAAATTCATAGGAAACGCCAGCTCAATGCGTAATCATAACTTCAATCTCGACAATAATAAAAACCAAATCATTAACAGAAACTGCATGTAGGTAGGTAAAGTTTTACATTTTTGGCTAATATCTTTGTGATGATCTTTACCAACGTTCACTTTATCCGTATCATGACCAGCAAATGCTTCCATCTGTTACAAACGATAATCATTAATTTAGCATAAAAAAATACATAATAGCCATAAATCAAATCATCATATTATACCCAGTCATTTACATAGTGTTCATGGAACAATGTAATAACAACCAAAATAATTACAGGGATCTTTACAAATTAGGATAGCCTGCGTTGATATGTTTCAAATAACTAAAAGAGAGAAAGCCCTTTTATTTGTGTATGAACAATACGATGATTGAAGAAATTTTATGTTTGGAAGAAGAAAGGGGAAAACCATCGGGGGAAAGGAGACGATGAGAACTGTTTATGGTATTTTAAATTGGGTGAAAATAGCAATTTAAAATGAAAATTATAAGGATATCCTAGGCAACGTATGGAAGAAATTTAAAGGGTTGGTTTCTCGTTCCTTATTTAAATAATGGATAATAGAATTGCATGAAGTAGAACTACATATATTATTTCTGTATATTATGACTGTAATTTCAGAGGATTGTGTCAAGGTTTTCCCGTTAGGAAGATGAATGGTTATTATTGTAATGATAGGGTATAATATGATTGTAAATTATATTTAAATTCATGCATAGTTCTATATTCTTTGTAATGTTTTCGATTATAATGTACTATTAAATATGTTTCTTCTTCACCTATATTAAAAGAAAAATATACGTGTTCAGATTGAAGGTCAACGGTAAGATATATTAGTTTTGATAATATAATTATGGCTTGGCTATATTTGGGCAACATAAATAGTAAAGCTTTGCTATTTATTTTATTCAATATATTATTTTTTAGGTCTATATTATCTATTTTTTTGATGAGTGAACATTAGATGAAGACTAATAGTGCGTTATGTCACCAAGCTCGTGTTATGCGAAGGTTATACCATTTAGTTTTGTACATTGATATCATCATACTACAATGGCTATTCTGTTAATGAGGAATTGACATTGATGAGATTGGGCTCCAAGCCCCTTTGGAAAGAATAGCTAAATACATCATACTATAATAGTAAAACTTTATTACTATTTATTGATGTAAAATTCAGTTGTCAGTGTTGTTTGAGGTTTATAAAGAAATAGAGTTAGAACTTGTATCCATTTAAAATCCATGAATGTCAAAACATAAATATTTATACCTTCATTCACTATAAAAAAACACTCCATTTCTATGCATTTGATTATCTTTGCCAAAACAAAACCTCATAAAATTTTCACTTAATATTGAAAACAACCGTATCTAAAAGTAGTACAATTAAAACCTCCTAAGTGTCGATCATTTAAAGAACAGGATTGTACCACACTGCACATAAAGTTTTATAGCCTTTTTACATTTTCAAGGAAAAGCTGTTGCATTAAAGTTTGGGATAATTAGCACAAAAATTTAATATAATAATCATTTAATAATAATAACAATCCATATCCAAAGATTGCGTATGCAGGCTTCTTACTCTATCCTTGAGCAAAACATTAGTCCGGGCCAAGGATTAAAATGCTAAATGGAATAAAATTATAGTTCTTTCATATATGAGCTCAGAGGCCTCACCCTAAATGGATCCAACAATGTGGATTAAAACATACTGAAATTTAATAATATATTAATTATAGTATTATATCTTATGTATGCAGTATTTTTCAAATATATTCAACTAAATGTTTATCATCTTTTTTTTTTTACTTTATTTAAACTTCATGACACTTTGAAAGAGCCAAAGAATGGAAATATAATTGACTTTTAATTTTATGTCGTTGTTTCATCTGATTCATATAGTAGGATTAGTATTTGGTTTATAGGCTTTCCTTTGGTACATGGAGTCAATAAAAAACTTTCATTCTAATGTTTGCTCCATATTAACCTAGTTTGGTGTTATCTATTTTCATAGGACATGAAACTCACATTATAACTATGATCCAAACATAACCAAACCAATTAAACACAGTGTCAAATTTTATATTTTCATATGAGGGTATATTTTCAACTGAAACAAAAATTCTCGTCTTTAAATTACATTGCTCATATATACATTAAAATCATGTCTTCAACCATTATTCATGTAGCAAGACTTTGTTGTCCTAAACCATAAATAATACAAGTAGGCCAATAGGTATGGCAAATACATAAAAATTTAGCTTTAAAAATATCATTTGATAGCTTTCTTCGCTTCAACTTTTTCGTCAAATTGTGACAATTTTAAAATCAGTTTTCACCTTAGGAGATGGTATAAAATAATAAGGATTTTACTTAAATCCGTAATTATATTTGAAAAAGAGGACGAAGTTCCATTCCTTGAATTGCTCCTTTTCCTTTTTGGTTTGAGCGAAATATGTGAAGTAAGAAATTATCACCAAACAAAGATTCCTTTTCAATTGACAGCTTTTAAATCATCCAAATTCATCATTCATTCATCAAGAAGAAACCAAACTTAGACAAAAGTGTGTTGTTGTAGGCATCTAGAAAACCTCTTCTGGCATCCATAATTAAAGGTCGTCATACAAACTCTACTAAGATACCTATAAACCATACATTATTTTGTGTTATGCTTCCAGAACAAAAATACTGTTCAGTTTTTATCAACCTAAGATACTGAAAGGTTATTGAAAATCAAAGACAGATGATCATTTATCAACGTACGGGCAATGAACAACCGTTGGAAATCGAAGGCACATAACTGTTTATGGCTGAATAGAGAAATTGAGTTTGATCTGAAGAAGCATAAGCATGATAGATGTTGATATCTATGAAAAATTTCATGGTACTAGAAGGAAATTTTCAGACTATTAAAAATTTCATGGTACCTAAAAGGAATTTTTTGGATGACAGTAGCAGTGAACGACAAAAAAAATTCTCATTTCTCAAATTTGGGAATGAGGATAAATTTTGTTGTTGCTGGGGATATTGCATACAGTATTGGAACCAATTTAAGAGAGAAATAAATCATGAATCAATGGTTTAAACTAATCTAACAATACTTGTTTTCAATAATTGAATTTTTATGTAACTTAGGGTATCGACTGTAAAAAAAATAATTAATTTTCATTTAAGTAATCCGTAAAAGAATTCAATTTTTGTCACATGAAAATAATGATTAATGTAAATAATAATATACAATGAAGACCTTTCGAATTGAAGAACCTTCGAATTGAAGAACCATCAACCAATGATGTTTTCATAGGTCCAAGTCCAACATATGTGGATGTTATAATATATTATATGACATTATATTTTGTATCAGTACACAAACTAACAATTTACAAAAAAGTAGCATTGACATAATGAATTTACCATTACCGTCAAATTAATTTTAACCGAGATCCAATTTTGAGCATACATTTTAAAGTGCATAAATAAGTATAAAAAACCAAATCAAAAATATAGTAAACAAATTGAAATAAAACTCATAAATTGTGAATGGTTAGTGATTGATTGAAGATAAATGAGTCATACCACTAGGTCTTGTTGTTCCTCTACTGCCAATCCCTCACCTTCCCTAGTTTTACAGTCATTGTTAGTACCACACATCAACTGTACTCATAAAGTAAACAGAGGATAGAGGATCCGATTCTGTTGTGGATTGTGAGAGGTTTGTTGGGAGGAGATCGAAGCAGATTTGCTTTGAGGAAGAAGAAAGGGGTACGAAATTTGATTTGGGAAATGGAAATGACTGCGGTTAGGGAATTCATAATTTGAGAAATGAATCGATTTGAGATGCCATATCCAATTGTCACGTCTTACTGGACAGATGTCATCCAAAAAAACGACCGGTTTCTATTTTCCTTTTGAGGAAGAAGAAAGGGGTAGGAAAAGTGATTTGGGAATGGAAATGACTTCGGTTAGGGAATTAGTAATTCGAGAAACGAATCGATTTGAGATGCCATATCTGATTGCCACGTCTTACTGGACAGATGTCATCCAATAAAATGACCAGTTTCTATTTTCCTTTTTAAGTAATAGATAGATTAGTTCTATATTACATACATAATTCTTGTGCACCATACTGTTAATAAAATAATTATGGTTTAAAAATATACAAATAAATGAGATGAATATATAATTTTAAATTCAACATGTAGTAACTTTATATATATAAAGTAGTCAAACAAAATATTAATCAAAGTAGAATATCACAACATCTCATGCCTACTAACCTTCTTAAACATAAAAGTGGAAAAGAAGCAATTAACGCAAATTTCAGACTTATATGTTATAATTAGTGAAAAAAAATATTATTTGCAGAACTGAACCCTTTTTTGTTAATGTTTAGAAATATTCACACCTGAAGATAGGTTTGCCAAAACCATCTATATTGGCCCTGGTGGAGTCTAGATGAAAAAAAGGTAAAAAAAAGGCTAACCCCTGTAACAATCAATCCTGGAGATCTTATTGTAAGGGTATATTTGATTATCAAAAACTGGAAACACTACAGTGCATAATGAAACATCAAATTCAATAGTTCGGGGATAAACCATAGACAGTGATTTTTGTATGTATTATAGGTATAATTTTTTTTCAGAACACATAAAAATTTAATGTTAGGACATGCCTCATTAAAAGCTTCTTGATATCTATTTGCCTTTTTCTTTACCAATCCACTCTCATTTCTTCTCATTAATCATAAAATCATCTGAAATTGAAGTTTGCTTCTATGCCTTCTAATGATATAGGATCTCTGTCAGTTGATGTCCTCCTTAATCTGGACATGTAATTAAAATAGGTATGTAAATGAATCCACTTCATCGATCAAATATTGCAAAATTAGGCGCAACGAATTCCTTAGTAAACTCACTTTTGAAAGATTCCTAAATTGAAGACTAAAACAACACCATTATCAATTTTCAAATTTACATCCAGATAATGTAATTGGCAGATAACTATAGTGATGTACTTCCTAAAAAAAAGAGATTACAAATATAGTACTATGCATATAAGCAACATATCTTAAACTGATTTGTATTCATCCATGATTTACATAGACATTTAACATCTCTGTTTTATAGCCCTTCAATATAAAAATGCATAAATGTCGTCTTGGTAAAATTGTGGTTATTGAATAATACGAAGATATCATAGAAATCATTGTCGAATACTACTCTTAACTGATCGTTGTATCCCTATGAAACTAACTTTCTGTGCTAATAACCATGTTTTTTTGGAAATTATAAAAATAAAATCTTGTGATTCTTTAAAATAGAAACAAAAATACCAAAATTTATCTTTTGTATGATATTGTATCCTGCACTAAGTTCGAGTTATTTAACCCATCTATTTAAAATATGTAAACATAGTAGTATAAAGTCTAAATATAGGTAGTACTATTGTTAACCTTGTGAATAATTTTTTTTACAACATCATCTAAAAAATTGAAAGCTAAATAGTACTGTTTTATGTTGTATCTAAAATAGTGAAAGCTAAACGGTAATCACTATAGTGTTTCAACCAACCCTTAATGTGTATATTTTAGAAATAATAGGCTTAATAGTGCTAAAAAAGGGAAATTTAAATCTTATATCACACTCCTAAAATTAATACTTCACATATTTTACGTCTAGAGTTAGTAGTTTTTAGAAATGCTGAATCAGCCCTATACTGATACAATATAAAAGGTTACTAAAA
This sequence comes from Allium cepa, assembly GCA_030765085.1. Classification (NCBI taxonomy): domain Eukaryota; kingdom Viridiplantae; phylum Streptophyta; class Magnoliopsida; order Asparagales; family Amaryllidaceae; genus Allium; species Allium cepa. The sequence goes on along the minus strand of CM060937.1, from coordinate 29,307,347 downwards.
ACAGTAGTTGAGTTTAATTTTTTTGATGAAATGGGAAATAAAACAGAAACTAAATATAAATGTTTTGAAGTTCCATTAGTTATGGTGTAAACTTTTATCTAATTACATATTAATCATATAAAAATTTATATTAGTATTGATGTGCATAAATACCAAATTTCTTATTGAAAATAAATTCAAAATTTGAAACAACCTAACCGCTAAATAAAAATTCATCTTAACTTCACATTAGTATAATTACCAATGATGTTTAACAGACTACCATTTGAACCATGAATATAGCACATAACAAAAAAAACAATATGTAAGGAGTTAATACAACCAACCAAAAAAATTGCACAAAAAGGTTAGGTGACTGAGAAGAGATAGCAAGCACAATGAGAGAGTAGAAAGTACCCATTATTCAGTGTCCTGGCTCTGTGAATTAAATTGGACGCGATGATCTAAAAGATGGGAATCGAAATGGAATTTGAGAAGGGATACGAATTTTTGAATGGGAGTATTTAGAAGTCGAGAAATAACGGTTTCCTCCTAATATTCCAAAAGAATAAATTGAATAATTATCTCAAATACCAAATTATAAAACAGATAGGTGCAATGATTTTACACGTGTCAAATAAAGAAATAGGTGGATTCTACTTTCCTTTTTAAGTAATAGAATATAGTAGCTTCATGAACTACTATTCGTTTTATTTCTATTGCATATTGTGATATTACTCTGTGTCTGTGATTCTGTGATTTTACATATTTACTGTATATGCTGAGTTTTCGCTAAATATAAATTAACAATCTGGTATTTTGGGCAGTTCAAATCCGGCATGTGCGGATGCGAATGATTGAAAATATCAGGATGTTACATGTGGTATCAGAGCTTTAGTTTTCGGCAAAACTTAGCATATAGTGTAAATTTAATTACAGAATAACTTTCGTTCGAGCTTGAATCTCTTCCTCTTTGATTTGGATCTCCTTTGAATTCTGGGGCTTCCCTTTTGTTTTGGAATCCATCTTTGTCTTCTTATTCGTGTTTTTTGATTTTGGAGTATCCAATAACTCCACTCCTATTTATCTCTATAATGAATCGGCGGTCCCGCTATTCTTAGAATGATTTGTAAAGGGTTGAACTCCTTTAAAACGGGCATTGATCCATTGGATATTTCTATATCTTTGGTTTGGATGCCGCTATCTTTTGCTATGCCTGAATTCTATCTTTTGCGATCGAATGCCGATTTGCCTCAGAATTCTGCATCGACACGGTTGACCCGGTTAAGATTACCCACGATTAACATAAGGCTATCCATTTTCCTCATTTGTAATTTAATTATCATATCTTCTTACCGAGTCTGTTTCCGTGATTTGAGTTCTCTTCGATTAAGACTCCTCTAATTTTGAATCTAGTATGGCGTTTCGTATAGTGAAATTGATTTTGGAAATTTTTTTTCTTGCATAGGATGGACTTTATATAAGTATAAGGTGATTTTCAAAACTGTTGATTTTCGAAGGTATTTGATTTGAGGAGATAGATCTTATATAGAATGGAATTTATATAAGGATGATTTGATATATATATCTACATTCAAGATTATTAATTTTGGAAAGTACTTTATCTGAAATGAAATCTTATATATAATGGAATTTATATAAGTGTGATATTTGAAGCTATGATTTTGAAAGGGTACTATATATGGTATATTATATTTTGAAGTAAGAGGTATGGGAAGTACCCTCTGTAAAGAAGTACAGTATGATATGCTTCGGCCCAGATGGACTTGGGGAATCCAGGAATGGATTCGATCGATAAACGCTAACGGACTTGGGTGAATCTAGAAATGGATTCGAACCGATATGGTTGTCCAGACATAAGCTCATGAGTTCCTTGATTTTTTTCCAGGGCAGATGGTTCTTTAGTTTACCCAATGGAGGCGCTCTCAATCCTAGGATCGGTTGTTTATGGATCTTTCGGGAAGGGAGGGCATCCATTGCGTAAATCATTGAATCAGTAGCGTACCACTGCTGCAGGAGTCGATGGTCACTTGTATACGAACTGGCTACGATATTTTTCTGGAATCCGGAAGGTGGAAGGATCTTCTGGAAAGTTTTGTTACCAGTGCGTAAATAAAGGATCAACAGCGGGCCACTGCTATTGTATCATCGTTGTTTGACATTAGATTTTGAGCGATACTTCTCATACATGTTTTTAAGTATTTTCTATGGATGTTGAAACCGGTCTACTAAGTGCATAGAGATTTCTAGTCTTATGCCTAATCAACGTACGACCAAATTCTGTAAGAACGAGGATAAACCTGTTAAGACACCGGTTATAAAAATATTTTTATGAAGTATTATATAAAGGATATTTTGATCATTTTTCTTTCTAAATAATTTAAAATGTTTAAAATACTGTTTATTTATATACTACTTGGTTTATTAGTAAATTATTGGTGTTGTAAATATTTAAAAAGTTATTTAAAACTAATAAAAAATGATTATTGATTTATTAATAATGTTTGAAAAGTATCTTGAGATGAAATTTATAAATTAATGAATTATGGATTAATGTTTCAATAGCTTCTTTGTAAATATAAGTAATGATGTAAATAATTGTTTTTAAATAGTTTACATATATTTTTAAAGGTGTTACTTAAAAAATTAAATAACATTTGTAAATGAAGCAAGAAATTTTATAAATGAGTTTTGAAAATATTAAAGTATTAAAGATAATTGACTTGCAAATGAAGCTTTCAAATGAATATTTCGAGTAAAGTTTATATGAGTTTCTATGAATGTATAATTTAAGGATATTATATAAATAGAAAATTTTGATTTATGAAGTCTATTTATTGTAATATACTTGTTATAAATTTAAATCTCTATTTTGGAAGTATAGTTTGGAATATCTACTTGATTTCCAAGTACTAATAGTAAATTATTGGTTTATTTACTATTTGAAATTTTATATTAAACTGTAATATATGTTTTCCACGATTTGAATATTCATTATAAACAAGTGTGTAAAATTAATTATGAAGATATGAAATTTATACTTTGATTTAGAAATTTAAAATAAGATTTGAAGTATATTATTAGTTTCGATTTAATAATCTCGAGGTTATACTTATTTTAAGAAAAATGCGAGTCTAATAAATTATTGGATTGAAGGATCTTTATTTTGAAGCTTATTATAATGTTTGAATATAAATTTCTAACATTGTTTTAGACTTTTGTAAAATCTTTGCATAATGCTATGAGAATGTTTTGAATATATCTTATATTTTACTAAGTGAAAGAGGTTAAACATTTTAATTGAAATTTTTTGATATATTGAAATATTTCTTTTCTCTTCAAGGGCGAATACCAAAAAGCTAAATTTTTGTATTCAATAACCAAATTAGGTTATAAACTTAAGTAAGTTCATAGATGTTTGACTAATATTATATGAAATGACCCATTAATGACTTAAATATTTAATGGATTAAATGAAATCATTGAATATTAATTAATTTGAATTAAAATTTATATGTTTAAATTAATTGTTTTATTATTTTTTCAATCTATTTTCTTTCTGGTTGTTTCTATTCCCCTACCTCGTTTCTTTTCGGGGACGAAAAGTTTTGAGTAGGGGAGAGTGTAATGACCCGTAAATTTTAGTGGTTTATTAATTTAATTTATTTGAATTTTTGTGAAATTTTAAATAATAATATTTTGAAATAAAAATTTAATATTTGGATTACGTTTACTTAATTGCAACTAGTTAATTTTCATCAGATATTATGGAAGTTTATTTTCTTGTGAATTTTTATTTCAATTTAAATTAGTTAATATTGGATGATAATAAAATGTTTTCCTGAATATTTTATACAACAAATTTGTCAATCATCTTCTGTGTGAGACGTCATATTTCGTTTCTCCAAATTTGGACTGCTAGTGCTCCGTTTATCTTATTTTCGACAGATTTGCAGTATTTTCGGTACTGATTATCGACTTTTGATAGGATGATCGTACCACTGATATCTGAGTACCATTTTAATCATATCATTATGTTGATATCTGCAGTATATTCAATTTTGTGTTTTGAAGTCCGGTACGCAATCCGTGTTAACGGTAATCTATCAATAACCAGTTTGTGTCTTTTGGTTCTAACACCATTTCATATTACACCGTTTAAACCATATAGCCACTAGCCTTTTAATATTCCTAGAAAAATTTAATAATTGGAATTTTCAAATTCTCTGGTTCCAATTCGTTTCCAACCGGTTTGTTTCTCTATTCATTTTTTCTCTCCTCTTTATCATTTTTCTACATTCATACAAAATAAAATAGAAGAATTTACTTCTTCACCATTTTCTTTCACGCAAACATCAGCTCTCTCTCACTTCACCTTCCCTTCAACTTTCACCCAGGCGTGGTTGCCGTTCACCGAGCCTCACACCATGCTACCCGAGGCAAGTCTCCACTCCTCAAGTTTCTAGGTGACCTCTTCACCACGTCAAAAAAATAAAGAAATAAAACACGAGATACTCCTCGGCAACCACTCCACCTCGTTGCTTCTTTCCTGAATTCCTCCGAGCACTGTAAGAACTGCCAACTTCCACCGTGCCCAAGCCTCTGACTTAGCCGACCCCATCCTATGCTCATCCTCAGCCTCGTCCGTGTCTCCTTGTCTCCTTCTATTATTATAAGCGTGTAATATAAAAGGTTAGTTTTTATATATATAGCTTGTGCATCAGTTTTTTTCTAATATAAAAGTTTATTTATACATATAGTTACTGCAGAACGAAGTTTTGTTAAATTTTTATATCAGTTATATATTATATGTATAATGGCTTGATATATATAGGTTTTAAGTTGCCTTGTGTATATTAGTTATATACTATCTGTTAGATTATATGTATAAATACATGTTAGTTTATATATACTTACTGTTAGCTATTTTTTTGTATGGGTTATAATATAACAGTGTTTTGTAAGTATATAGTATATAGTAATATATACATATTTTACTGTTTTACGTGTATATGTTTATGTACATGAATTTTATATAAGCTTTACAGTGAATAATTTATATAAATATATATAAGTGCCTAGCATTTTTAATAAGTATATGTTTGGTTATATATTCTATGGGTTTAGTTTATACAGATTTATATATATAGGTGTATATACATTTATTTTATGAGTGGTTTCAAGATATGTAGATATTTTATATATATCACTATGTTATACAAAAGTTGTATTGATATTGTTGCGTGGCCGAAATATTATGTATGTATGTTTATATTTTATATATGGATGTATACATATTGCTTGCTGTTTAAAATAACCTGTAGATAAGTTATACATACATTTGTATACTAGTTATGTATGTTAATATATATATATATATATATGTCTTAGTTGAGTAATATACTATATATATTATGTCAGTGTATATATATATATATATGTTTGGGTGTATATACGTTTGGGTTTCTTTAAGTATTTTATATAATTGCAACTATATGCATACCAGTGTTTTATTATATAGTTTAAGTTTTGTAATATGATGTTTATATATGTATTATAATTTTTTGTATATATTATAAAGTCATGCCCATTATATGTTTATATATATATATGTTAGGTGTTATCTCATATATAAAAGCAGCTTCTATATATATATATATATATATATATATATATATATATATATATATATATATATATATATCAGTGTTTATATATTAGCTTATGTTGTTTTCTGTTTGTATAACTAAAGCAATGGTGGTTATATTAGTTTTATACTAATATGTTTATATTATATATATTTTGTTTATATGTCGTAGTACTACATATATGTGCAGTGTTATACTATACATGGCTACAGCATTATATGATTGTAACGACCCGCAAATTTCGATAATTAAATTTTTTAGTTTAATAAGATTTTGGTTTTTAAATCTGGAATAAACAAAAATTTGAAATTTATTAATGAATTAATAACGGGAATGAAATGTATGAATGTTAATGCAAGTTAATAAATAACTAACTTAGTGCAATCCTAAAAAATTGAAACAATTGTAAAGCTATAATTGATTGTAAATAGTAAGTTTGAAAATAAATTCAAAGTTATATTAATTAATGAAATAATGCGCAATAAACTGTTTTGATAAAGTCAATGCTAGATAAGTAATTATGATAATTGATGGTTGATGATGAAGTGTGAATAGGGTTAAATTAGGCAAATAGTGATAATTATTAATTTTGAAATGCAAGCCGGGTTAACTGGTCCCCTACCAGAGTTTATTGATTGAAGAAATGAACAGATGAAAGAAAATTGACAAAAACAAGCTTTTTTCAAAGCACCAACACATTGGTGGACACTAATTGCAAAAACCAAAACACCCAAAAGAAACTCATTGTTGAGTAATCAGCAACTATGCAAACAGCAAATTGTTAAAGAAACAACAACAAACGAGCACAGAGGAATGTAAATGCATAAACAAAAATATAACTATCCAAAAACAATGCCAAGTCAATACCAAAACCCTCGACTGTAAGTGGAGAAACCATGACAAGAGAAACGTAACCTAGTTTCAATCTTAGTCATGATAGTGAACCATAATTGAGTAGTAGCAGCAGCGACACCGTTAAAACACCGAGAATTTCGTTCGTGCCAAACAGTTCTGAAATAAAAATTTGAGCACAAGAAGGTAATATCCCTTTTACCATTCCTATTCATCGCAGTTAACTTAAGTTCTTTCCATTTTGCAGCAGAGTCCCCCACACATCTAGCCAAACCAATTTTGATAAATAGTGAATTCACCATGTCAGAAAAAAAAACAGTCAAAAAAAAGGTGATCAACTGATTCCGGTAACATGTTGCAGAAGAGGCAATGAGGATCTACATCCATTCCTACTGATATTAACTTATCTCTGGTTAGAACAGCATTGTGAACAACTCGCCAAAACATTAAATTATCGCTTGCCCTAGAAAAATTATTCCAACATACCCTAGCCCAAAGAGATTTAGGAATAGTATCAGTATGAAGAAGAAGATCATAAACACGACCAATACTATGTGATCTTCCCTTCCATAACAAAACTGATTCATGTCTGATAGGGACAACATGGTTACGCAAGCTCCACCATAATGCATTGACAACTTGATTACTGGTGGTGGGTGTGCACATCTTCCCGTTATTAATATACCCAACGGCACATGCATTCCCATGTATAAGTGATTGCAGGCGTTCCTGATCACTCAATTTTGTAACTAACACGACGCCATCATCCAACCAAGGGTCCTTCCAAAATTTAACATCACATCCAGGGGAAATAAAGTACCTATCAAAAGGAAGGAGATAACTTCTGATACCGAGTAATTTACGCCAAATCCAACTCGTGTTTTGAGAGACCGTCATTGTCCAGAAACTCTCATTCTTAATACGATATTTCCAGACCCATTTCACCCAGAGGCTATCCTTCATGTTCAACATCGCATCCACATGGGCACTCATCGCTGCCTTATTCCAAATTGAGATATTGATGAGTCCTAGACCACCATTGATTAGTGGCTTCTCCAAATTACTATATGACAGAGGAATTATCTTCCTGTTGTGAATAGAACCAGTCCAGAGGAATCTTAGCATGGCAGTTCTTATCATGTTGAGAAGTTTAGTGGGTAAAATGGAAGTTCTTGCCCAATACACCGTCATAGAAAAACAAACTGACTTGACTAAAACTAATCTACCAGCCATGGACAACATCCTGGTTGTCCATGTGTTAAGTTTGGAAGTGATTTTATTATACAGTTTGATGCAGTGTGCCTTAGAAACTCTGGAAGTACAAAGTGGGAGGCCAAGATATGTCATCATATTTTCCATAGGCTGCAAACCAGATAGAGACAAGAGCCGTTCTTTTTCACTCATGCCAATGCCAGAGAAAAGAATATGGGATTTAGAGAGGTTTATCTTGACGCCACTAGCAAGAAAAAAGGAGTGCAGACACTGAAGAATGCCAGAAATAGAATGGTCACTAGGCTTTGTAAATATCACAACATCATCAGCAAAAATAAGGGAGGATATATGTTGAGCAGAACACTTAGGATGGTAGGAAATAGAATTATCTTCAAAATTCATTGCTAGCATACAGGTCAGAGCTTCCATTACAATAATAAATATATAAGATGAGATCGGATCCCCCTGTCGTACACCTTGCTTCCCTTTAAAATAACATTTCACTTTCCCATTATAGCATAGAGAGAAAGAAGTAGTTGAAATACAGACATAAAGCCAAGCTACAAAAACTTTGGGGAATCCCATCAGTGCCATTACACGAACAATAGAGGACCATTGCAGACAATCATAAGCTTTAGAGATATCAAGCTTAAGCATTGTTCTTGGGGAAGTCTGACTTCTGCTATAACCATTGATTAGTTCATGCACCATCATGATGTTGTCAAGTATGCTCCTAGAGGGGAGAAAAGCTGACTGATTGGACGATATAACTTGAGGGAGCACAGCAACAAGCCTAGTGGCAAGAATCTTGGATATGTACTTATAAACAACATTACAACATGATATTGGTCGAAAAGATGAGGCATTTTTAATGGGTCTGACTTTAGGTATAAGGACAAGGTTAGTAGCATTAGGCTCACCAAGCAGTTTGAAGCTATTAAAAAAGTTTTGAATTGCTGCTATAAATTCAGTTCTTATAATATCCCAACTAGCTTTGTAGAAAACTACATTGAAACCATCAGGCCCACCACATGATGTGGCTTTCAGAGCAAAGAGTGAATCTTTAATTTCCTTCTCACTAACCTTAGTCACATGCATGTTTTTCATCGTTGAGCTTAACAATGGAAGAGGAAGACTGTTGAGTATACCGAGATTGGGAACAAAGTTGTCGTGGTTACATAAAAGTTTAGAGAAATGTTGGACCAAGTATTCATCAATCTCGTCAGAAGTTGTTAGGTGCTTTCCCTCATCATCCCATAAAGCATGGATATGGTCGCTAGCTTGCTTGTTCTTGATAGTAGCATGGAAAAATGCTATGTTTCTATCTCCCTCTCTAACCCACTTTTGACGCATTTTTTGCTTCATCATGCTGGCTTCAATTTCCAAGGCTTCATTAAGCTGGTGAAAGAGGATGGATTCATTCTGGGCGAGGTTGGGATTGGAGGGATCCTTATCAAGTAAAGCTTGTCCCTTCTTAAGCAAGTCCTTAAGAGAGTAAGAAACAAGAGTGCCATTTCCAAATTTGCATGAAGCCTATTGATGTAATTCAGTCTTCGTAGCTTTCAATTTCCTGCACAAGATAAACATAGGATTTCCATAATAAGAATTAGCCCAAGCTTTTGATATAATAGGTAAGTATTCAGGGTCTTTGACCCACACATTGAAAAATTTAAAAGGCTTTTTCCCTCTGCTAGGCATAGGGGAGGGAGAGAGGATTATAGGAGAATGGTCCGACAAGATAGGATGAGGCAGATACGCATTGATGGTTGGCCACAAAGTTAAGGCAGAATCATTACAAAATGATAAGTCAATGTTGGAGTATGTTCGTTGCCCAGTTCTACTTCTGTTGTTCCACGAAAAAGGCACACCAGTTCGAACAATAGGAAGAAGATCCGAGTCAGTTATTGAGTTATTCAGGGGGGCAATGTCCCTTAGCAATAATGGAAGGCCACCAACTTTGTCGTGCAAGTTGAAACAGCAGTTGAAATCACCAACAACAAGCCAAGGATGGGTGTTCTACCTTAATGAAGGGAGAAGATGTAAGAGATGTTGCCTCACTGCTATAGCATTATGAACATATACAAACGTCAAGTACAAAGTGATACTGAGAGGAATGTAGAAAGCTTGAAAGTGGATAAGCTGGGTGGTTGTGAGAATGGGGGTGAGAGTGAAAAAGAGGGGATCATGGACTGTAAGGATCCTACCATAAGATACACTGTCCAGATTGTGATGGATGTGCCATGTAGGGTTGATATAGGTGGCATCTTTTAGCGTTAAAGGAAGAGATAATTTAGTTTCTAGGATTGCAAATATCTTAATGTTGTATTCATATATCAGTGTCTTAACTTGATCAAGCTTGACTGTATTGTGAGCTTCTCTGATATTCCAGGAAGCAATTTTATTCATAAATCAACAGAGGGATGGAGCATGCTTGCTTTACTCCTAGTTGTAGGAGGGTCAGAACTAACAGATTTTAATTTGGCTGTTATAGAGGAGGATCTTAAAGCACTGGGACTTTGCTTATTCAGATGAGTCGGTGGTGAAACGCACCCAGGTATGGAACCATGATAAGAATAGGGCGAGGAAGTTTGTTTGGTTGTGGTAGATTGTGGCAAAGAGGAAGAGGGAATATTAGAGAGAGGAGAATGTTTAAAGAGTTCAAAAACAAAACTCTCAATATGATTTAAGAAGGATTGCTAAAGTGCTGATGAATGGGTGTCATCAGTCACCTTTGCATGGGATTTGAGAGAAACTGGTTTTGATTGGCTAGAGGAAATTGTGCAATTATGCACTGCATCAGATGACATGCAAGAGTTCTAAATATTTTCATTAGTAAGAAGTGTTAGGGATGCGGATTAAGGATCTTAAGGAAGAAATAACACTAGAGGGGGGGTGCATAGTGTTTTAAAGAATATATGAACTATATGACTAAATTAAAACTTTCAACACAAATCTAAACAGAATTCTAACACAGAATGATCACAGAACATATAACAAATGCAAATAGTAAAGTAAAGCAAGTAAAAGGAAAGAACACAACGGATTTTATACTGGTTCGAAATACTCCTACATCCAATCCTGCGCCAAGGCAATATCCTTGTACGGATTTTTATAAGCCAATATCCAAATTACAACCCTCAATTTCTAAGGCCTTGAGGAACCCTCCTATCTCCGAGTCTGGGGTAAACTCTCTTGATTTTCAGGACATAAGATCACCCTAATACTTCTTTATAACAATCCTTTTGAATGGATAGACTCTATGGACTTTTTTAATACAAATTATTCCTATAACTATGAATAGCACTTTGATCTTTAGTAGAGTGATGGAGAATCAAATAGAGAGAGTATCTAAATGATTTTCTATTGAGAATTTGGCAGAATGATGGCACGATATTGAAAATATGAAGTTTTATGGATATGGAATGGTGGAGAAGAAAGAGTGAAGAAAAATAAGAATATAGTTGTTAAAAAAATTCGTTTTGGAAGCCTTTATATAGATGCACAACAGTCATAACCGTTGGCGAAAGTTTTTCGAACGAATGGACATTTCTTTTGAAAGTTGGATTTTGAATCCAACGGCCACCATGTCGACAAGGGGTATCCCCTCATGTCGACATCCCTCAGTTCAAAATTGTAGAGATGTTGTTTTGTAAAAGCAATTGAATTTAAAACAAGTTGAAACTTTTCTGGAGCAAAGTAAAGTGTTTAAACAATATTTTGAGATAGAGAATAAATATAAAACATTATTTTAAATATATATATGTAATTGATATAGACCCTCAATTATATAAGTAATATTTAAAATCAGAATAAGTTTTGATGTTTTAAAATTAGAAGTTTTTAAAATCAGAATAGAGGAATATTTCAAGGCTAAAACAAAGTTTTAAAACATTTTTGAAAACATGATTTTGAAAGCTAAAACATTTTGAAAACAGATTTACAAACATTTTGAAAATTCTATTCAAACTGAAATTGCAAGAACCTTCCTACAGAGCTCCTCCATAGGACTCGAGAACTTGTACAAAGTAGTTTAAATGATTTTGATTTTCGTGGGTTTGTAAGCCACTTGTCGTAGGTTTGTAAGCTACTTGTCATGGGTTTGTAAGCCACTGGTTTCGATAGAAATTAGGTTCCATCCCAAAAGAAAATTGGAAGAAAGATTAGAGTGCTATTATGAAGTTTTAATAAAATACCAGACACTTATCTTGAGATCTTGAAATCTTGATTCTCTAGGGTCTTGAATCTTGAATCTCTAATATTCATCTTGATGCTTGAGTCTTTATACTGACCAGTCTTCGATAATACCTGCATATACTTCCTATATACATATATATATATATATATATGGAAATGTTAGTACATATTTTATTAAGTAAAGTATAATAACTATATAAGGTTGTCGTCATCAAAACATCATCAACTCAGTTCCTAACAATATCCCCCTTTTTGATGATAACAACCATTACTTATAAAATATTCTTACCATACCATAACTCCCCCTTACTCCGTGACTTCTTCTTAAAACTACAACTCCCCCTTATTCCATGACTCCCCCTTACACCAAATACATATAATTTTATAACTTTCTCCCCCTTTGACATCAGCAAAAAGGAATAAAAGATTTACCTATTTTAAGATCTAAACTCCAATCGTCTTCTGATTCGAGAATAACCGTGAAGCACGGATTTGAATTATCAGTTTTCTTCTCGTCATCACTGGATGAATCTGAATCATCAAGAGTTGCTGCATATGCCTTCTTTCTTTTCTTTAGTTGCTCGTTGTTTGGTTGAAATGTCTGTTTGTTTGGATATGGACAATCTATCGTAGTGCCCTATTTTGTTGAAATTGTAGCATCTATCACCATTGTTGTTGTTGTTGTTGTGTTTGTTGTTGTTCTCCGAAGTATTTCTGGAATTCCTTTGATCATTTCTTTTAAAGTTATTCATCTTTCTATACTTCAGAAATTTCTTGAAATTTCTGGTCATGAAAGCAATTTCTTCATCACTATCTTGTTCTGAATCTCCAGTTGTTGCTTTGAATGCGATCGATTTCTTTTCCGTAGCCTTAGATTCTTTTCTCCCTTGTAGTTGAACTTCATAAGACATTAGATTACCGATTAACTCTTCGATCTTCATTTGACTAATATAATTTTCCACTTCAATAGTAAGTGTCTTTTGATCCCATTCTGGAGTGAGTGAATTGAGTATTTTTCTGACTTGATCTTTTTCTGAGAAACCCTTTCCTAAAGCAATTAATGAATGAACAATATCTTGAAATCGACAATACATGTCGGAAATGGACTCATTTTCATGCATTTTAAACAATTGAAACTGGTTAGTTAATATGGAAATTTTAGTCTGTTTAACTTTGCTTGTTCCTTCATGAGTTACTTGCAAAGTTTTCCAGATTTCAAATGCAGACTTACAAACAGAGACTCTATTTAACTCATTCCTATCTAGTGAACAAAATAGTATATTCATAGCCTTAGAATTGTTTTGTGCAACCGTCTTTTCCTCAGTAGTCCACTGGGCAAAATTAGTAGTTGGTTCAACATATTCAATTTGTGTCATATTCCAAGTATCTAAACTTATGGATTGTAAATAAATTTTCATCCTACATGCCAAATATGCACAATTACTGCCATTAAAAAGTGGTGGTCTGACAGTAGACTGACCCTCTACAAATGAACTAGTGTTAGTGCTTGTGTTGACAGAAGTAGTAGTGATAGGAGTGACATTATTAGTGTGTTGTGCCATTAAAACTTTTCAAATTTCAGATTATGAAAGTAATGAAAACCAATGCTCTGATACCAATTGTTAGGGATGCGGATTAAGGATCTTAAGGCAGAAATAACACTAGAGGGGGGGTGAATAGTGTTATAAAGAATATATGAACTATATGACTAAATTAAAACTTTCAACACAAATCTAAACAGAATTCTAACACAGAATGATCACAGAACATATAACAAATGTAATTGTAAAGTAAAGCATGTAAAAGGAAAGAACACACTGGATTTTATATTGGTTCGGAATCCTCCTACATCCAGTCCTGCACCAAGGCAATATCCTTGTACAGATTTTTATAAGCCAATATCCAAATTACAACCCTCAATTTCTAAGGCCTTGAGGAACCCTCCTATCTCCGAGTCTGGGGTAAACTTTCTTGATTTTTGGGACACAAGATCACCCTAATACTTCTTAATAACAATCCTTTAGAATGGATAGACTCTATGGACTTTTTGAATACAAATTATTCCTATCACTATGAATAGCACTTTGATCTTTAGTTGAGTGATGGAGAATCAAATAGAGAGAGTATCTAAATGATTTCCTATTGAGAATTTGGCAGAATGATGGCACGATATTGAAAATATGAAGTTTTATGGATATGGAATGGTGGAGAAGAAAAAGTAAAGAAAAATAAGAATATAGTTGTTAAAAAAATTCGTTTTGGAAGCCTTTATATAGATGCACAACAGTCATAACCGTTGGCGAAAGGTTTTCGAACGAATGGACATTTCTTCTGAAAGTTGAATTTTGAATCCAACGGCCACCATGTCGACAAGGGGTATCCCCTCATGTCGACATCCCTTATTTCAAAATTGTAGAGATGTTGTTTTGTAAAAGAAATTGAATTTAAAACAAATTGAAACTTTTCTGGAGCAAAGTAAAGTGTTTAAACAATATTTTGAGATAGAGAATAAATATAAAATATTATTTTAAATATATATATATAATTGATATAGACCGTCAATTATATAAGTAATATTTAAAATCGGAATAAGTTTTGATGTTTTAAAATTAGAAGTTTTTAAAATCAGAATAGAGGAATATTTCAAGGCTAAAACAAAGTTTGAAAACATTTTTGACAACATGATTTTGAAAGCTAAAACATTTTGAAAACAGATTTAAAAACATTTTGAAAAATCTATTCAAACTAAAATTGCAAGAACCTTCCTACAGAGCTCCTCCATAGGACTCGAGAACTTGCACAAAGTAGTTTAAATGATTTTGATTTTCGTGGGTTTGTAAGCCACTTGTCATAGGTTTGTAAGCTACCTGTTGTGGGTTTGTAAGCCACAGTTTTCGATAGAAATTGGGTTCCATCCTAAAAGAAAATTGGAAGAAAGATGAGAGTGCTATTATGAAGTTTTAACAAAATACTAGACACTTATCTTGAGATCTTGAAATCTTGATTCTCTAGAGTCTTGAATCTTGAATCTCTAATCTTTATCTTGATGCTTGAGTCTTTATACTGATCAATCTTCGATAATACTTGCATATACTTCCTATACACACACACACACGGATATATATATATATATATATATATATATGGAAATGTTAGTGCATATTTTATGAAGTAAAGTATAATAACTATAAAAGGTTGTCGTCATCAAAACATCATCAACTCAGTTCCTAACAAAAAGAATAGGTGAAGTTTCCACCACTTTCATAGGAATAGTTCGTGCTATGGAAATACCAGTATCAGGAATGGATGGTAAAAAACAGTCCACGCCATCCTTAAAGGAGTTTGCAATTGTATCAATTCCTGATGACTCAATTATTTCTTGCATAGGAATACAAAAGGGGTTTGCATTCAACTCTGCTCCAGCCAACTTTCCCACACCTTCAAACACTTTGGGAAAAGATGGATCAGCTTGCACTTGCACAATAGAAGAACCTCCTTCTGTAAGTAATCCATCAACGGTATTGGATTGCTCAGGTAGCTGCACCACTGAACTTCCTTCAATATTTGCTTCAGGGGTCAGTGGCAAAACCATAGACATGTCCTTGTTCTGTTCTATTACATTTTCCGTAAGTTTTGATACTTTGTCACTATTTGTTTTCTTAATCTTGATTTCCTTTCCTTTTCTATTTGGGACTTTCTTCCACCCCCCTTGAGTACTGACATTTCTTTGCTCACCTCTCCCATCAGATTTATTACAAATACCCCCCGATATTGTATTAATATCAGCAGTAACAGCTGGAAAAACAACAGTATTACTGGCAATTGATTTCTTCATCACTTGACAACTAGATGTCTGATGCCCAAATTTTTTACATACACTACATATTAGAGGTTTCCACAAATATTCAACACTGACAAGCTGATCAGTACCATCCAGGAGCTTAACCTTGAACGAGTCAGGTAACTCAGCACATGCAGAAACTTCAACTAAACATTTTGCAAAACCTATTCTATCCAACTTTCCAGTATTATCATCCATACAAAGGAAATTACCTAGTCGAGAAGCCAACCAATTTATTCCAACGTGAGACCAACAGTACAGGGGAATATTGGATAGCTTCAACCAAACTGGGACAGACTTAGTGGTGCTAACGCTATTACCAATAGCTGGATCCCATTCTTTGACAATGAACAACTTGTTCCTCATCACAATTGGGTCAGAGTGGATAATCTTCCTTCTGTCTTCATCTGAAGACAGATTGAAGAGGAACAAACATCCATTAGACTTCACTTCAATCGAGCCTTTAGGTCGCCAGACACACTTAAGGTGGTGCAGAACAACCATGTATGGAAGGGGATTATCAAGGAAAAAACTGACTAGACACTGACACCATACTGCATTCCCAGCATCAATGACCTCAATGGGTGGAACAAGAACACCTTCATCATAAACCAATGGGAAAGAAACTGGCTCGAAACAACCAGCGTTGCATGGCTTGGCTTTGAAAATGGAATTCCAACGAGATTGAGAAAGGGGAGGAGGATGAATAGGCGAAGAAGGTTTGGGAGGTGGTCCTAGCAGGGAGGGAGGGACAGGTAATGGCGGTGTGTCGGGCAGAGGTAGCAGAGGAGGGGTGGTTGAGTGAAAAGTGGCAGAGGACGGAAGGTATGTTGGTATGGTAATGTCTGAAGTGGGAGAGGACGATAAGGGGATGGCAGTTGAGGCAGGTAACGAGAAAGAGGGGAGTGGAAATCAAAATTAAACATAATTTAAGGGGATGGCAGTTATAGCAAAGAAGGGACAAGCCGTTTTTTGATGAGTGATAATTATTAATTGTTACCTATTTATTTAATCTGTTGAATTAGATCTAAATCCATTGCTATTAAACATAATTAAATACTAAGTTAGTATGGATTTAGTTGACGACTATAAACCATTAGGGCAATTGGATATATAGTAATTTATCCATAAGATAATGATTGATTGAATAAAAAGGAATGGAATTCAAGATTTATTAATTTAAATTTAGTGGAAATTAGCCACAAGGGCCACTTTAGCATGTGCAATTAGTTTCTAGGACACACAACTGAAATAATTACTTTTAAGGACAAAATGCAAAATACTTAGTTTCTAAGGCCTAAAAACCTTTGAAATTATGTCCTTGAAAGTAATTGGACTGTTGACTTTGTCCTTGAAAGTAATTATTCTGCTGACTTTGGCCTTAAAATTAATTCCTGTGGATGTGTGTCCTAGAAACTAATTGGACTGCAAAGTTTGTCCTTCTAGTGAAATGCCCCTTAAATTTAATAATTGGATTAATTGAAATTTAATGAAATTTAATATTTAAATATTACGAAAATATAAATTAAGATGAAATTAGGAAATTTTATGTACCAAGATTTAGGACAATGTTAGTTATATCCTTATTGTAATAGAAGAATCGAATAACAAGGTTTAAAAATTTAATAAATGGATTTTGGAATTTTAATTTATAATTTATGGATTTAATGAAATTGAAATTAAACACTATGAATTTGTGAAATATTCAGAAATGAATTGATGTGGATATTTACTCAAAGAGATTTATAGGTTACTAAGTAAACCAAAGTGATAGAAATTGAAATAATAATAATCGAAGAGAAAAGTGATTTAATTTAATTTAATAATAATTTATTTAATTAACTGAAAAATAGCCATTTTGGCCTCTGACTTGGATTTCGATGAAACCAGTTTCATCGGATCCGCAATGGTGAATTATCGTAGGATTTCAAGTTTCGTAATGATCAGACTTGTCATTTAATCGTACAGGCTCGAAACGTCTAGAAATCAACTTAATTAAATCAATTGAAATTAATTTGAAATAACTTGATTTTAGCATAACTTATTCATATGATGGAATTTGGACATGAAACCTATTCCATTGATTTTAAAATATTTTAAAACATCTATTTTGATATATGGGTTGACCCATTTTCGTTCCTGAGTCGAAACGGGCTTTTGGGCCAGTATCGTTCAACTATCCAAACCAATCGTATTCATTCCTCTATTTTCAGCTCTACCTATATATATATATATATATATATATATATATATATATCTGGTTATAAAATCTAGCAGCCTTTCTATTTCTGTATGTACAGAAATTTCTGTTGCTCCTCTTTCTCAATGGCAGACAACGGTAATCTTCCCAATCCAATTTCAATTCAAAATACAACTTCAGAAATCAGACTCCACAAACGATATCGAACTATGTATCGATTTGAAGCTCTCGACGAGCGCATCTCAGATCAGTGATTCGTTTTCCGATTGGAACCTCTGTTTGGCCTAAAATTGAAGAACTATCCACAGCTGTTCATCATGCGACATTCAACTTTGATGGATCGTCAAATCAATGCTACTGTTGGGTGGAGATCGACGAGCATAGTTCATCGGCGTGCCTTGTTCGTTGTTTCAAAGGCTGGATCATCGTCATATATTCAACCTTGGGTTGATTATCGCCAACGACACTGTGGGTTTTTCGGGGTCGATCGAACGGGGGGAGGAGGCGAGGCCTAGGGGCAGTGCGGCGGTACGAGGTCTGGGAGGCGCGTAGCCGTGGTTAATGCGGCAGCTGAAGAGTGGAGCTAGGGTTTCGTTCGACTGGTTACGGTTCCTTACACGTGGAGGGGAAAGGTATGTGATGACGTGTAGGGGGTGAGTTGTTTTTTCCTCATTATTTAATTTTAAATTATGAATTTAATTTTTCTAAACACCATAACTTTTACGTACGAGGTCGAAATTACACGTGGTTTTCTCTACAGGGATCGTATTGAAATTACGGACATTTTAACGCTGGTTTGGATGGATTATGAGACTGTTCAAATTTTGAGTTTAAATTGGATTTAAATTCAATTTAAATTCAAAAAGATGAGTTTTTTGGCCCATTCGCAACTTCTCAAATTTCTTATGTTCGTTAAATTGATTTATGATGTGATTAGAAATTTATTTATGATTGTTTGGCATATTTTGAATCATCATCTCAGTTTATTTGAATTTGTTTCGATAAATTAGTTATTTACTTTATTATTGAACATAAACTGCTAGTAAATACCTGTTGTTTATTATCTGTTCTATATTGATGTTATTGATTGAATTGGATGATGATTGTGATAAATGTTTGATGATTTATATTGGATGAACGGATGTTGTATTTTATATTGTTTTAAACTGCAAGTTGTTATGGATTTTTATTTCATTCGGGATTGCAGTTTGAAATGATATATAACAGTATTTATATTTTAAATTACGGATTGAAATGATAAATATCCGTATCACTTGACTGTAGGATAGAAAATTTTATACGGACATCGTGGTCTATATATAAAAATAGTTTGACTTGATTCCTATGGTTTTGTAAAGAAATATATGGTTTTATAGAAATATTGATTTCAGATATTATATAAATGTTACTTTATATATACAGTTAAATTCTTGATTTTTGGCTATGTATAAATTTGTTTGGTGTAAAACAAGCTTAAAAATAAAGATTGATTTTATTAAAAATGCAATATGGTTAAGTATTTTATATAAATTATATTTTTTTATAGAGTTTATAACGATTTTTTATAAAATTAAGGCTGAGAAGATAGATTTGAAGTTGATTTGAAATTGTATTTAATGTTGAAACTTATTTAATGAATCCGATTTGGAACTTATGGAATTTGAGATCTGTAAAGGATATGATTTATAACTTGATCTTATTTAAGGCGAATTAAATAAATATTTCAAGTATAAATAAATTGAAGTAAACATTTAGTTATTTGTAATTTGGGTTTTATTTAAATGATAATGGATTTATAAAGTAAATACTTTGAAACTAAATAATAGAAAATTGAATTTGATGTATATACGAAATTATCAAACTTAGTTTTGAAAGTGTTGAATACTTAAAGTTTGAAATATATTGAATTTGAAATGGTTTATTTTATGGATCAAATCTGTTTTGAAATCGGTATAATTTGGAATAGTTTATTGGGAAATGAATTGAATTGAAGTTTATGATTTGGGATTTCGTTAAATATAAAATGTAGAAATTCGATTTGTTTTGGAATTGATTTGGGAAATTGAAGAAGCCATTTTATTATATAAAGTATTTTAATATTTGAACCATTTTAGTGGTGGAAGTTATGTTTCAAAGTATTATGATTTGAAAATGTTATATTTCAAGTGGTTTGATTTCGAAGTATTGTGACTTTGAAAGTGCTATGGTTGTGGAAAAGGATATATTTGAAGTGAAATTGATTTCGTATTGATTTGGTTTTTAAAAGGCAATGATATTTTGGTTTTAAAGTATAAAGTATTTTGAAAATGACCGCGATGTTAAATAACAATTGGTTGTTGAAGAGACCGGGATCAGATATGGATATACTCTCTATCGATACCGAAAACCACTTTAACAATCGTGTATGCGGTGGAGATTCCAAAATAAAGTAGGATGGTGGCGACGTTCTATTAAGGTATATATATGGATGCTTCTCCCATGAGCTGGCATAAGGTGGCTAAAACAAGAACGATCTCGGGCCAAGGAGGTAGCCCCTCTTATCGAACACACTACTTCGATATTATATTATGATTTTGAGTTTGATTTAGTGGCCACTTTTGATTTTTGATTTGGGGGTGTGGCTCGAGGTGGGCGGTAGTAGCTGCTACGCGTTACCACCAGCCCATGTGCGTAATTGGTATATCTACACTGGCATTGCCTTGTGTGCCGTTTCACCTACCCTCGCGAGCCTTGTACGAGTTTGGTTTTCTCCCGTAGCCCGTGTGGTATCCTCTGGTGGCTTCCCGATCAGGAGGGACTATGATATTGGATGGACTACTAGGACTATTACGTCTTAAGGGGAATATTGGTTCACTCCTTAACGCTATTTAAAAGTAAGTTTACTTTACTATAGACATTATCATAATAACGAAATATTACTACATAGTAAATAGTTTAACAGATCCTTAGGAGATGTGAATCCCGAGCATCTCTTAAGTTACTTCACTCACGTTAGACATTGGATAGGAGATGTCAAATCCCGTAAACATATCTGATGTCGTTCCACTCATATTATTTACCATTGATTTAACTTACATAAGATCTTTTAGTTCTGACTCGAATGTTTTTTCTTTTCAATTTGCTTGGGTCAGTCTGAGCATTTCAGGATTTGAAGACTTTATTTCTTGAGGACGAAGACGTAGATTGTATTATTTTATTTATTATATTATTCCACTACATTCATACTGTTCTGCTGCATTGTTAATTATTATTTCTGGTATGTGTAACTCTGATTCTATATTATATTAGTATAATCTAAAGTTTTGTAAACAACTTCATGAACTATTATTTGATTATTATATTTTGTCATTCCGGTGCAAGATTCTGTTTTGTTTTTTTCTTTCTTTGCTTTTCTTATTCACCCCAATAACAATTTGTTTTTCGTATGGTTTGAGTCTGACGTGTGTGGTTTATCGTCGAATTAAAATGTACAAAAAGGCAGGATCTTACAATGATAGCACATTATTTATTGAATAGTTGTTTGTATATATACATTTAGTTGTATACTCTGTATATACAGAGTTTAACTATTAATGTACATGCATTAGTTATTTTTCGATATTTTATATATATTAAGATCTTGTTTATGTGTTTGAATTTAAGTATTTATTTAGAGATATGCTTGAATTGATTATTTAGTATATATATAGATATTTTCAAATTAAGTACATTATATATGTAAGTATTTTGCATTTCATTAAGTATATATATATATAAGTATTTATTTCAATTTATATTATGTATATAGATTTGATTTTATACATGTGTTTAATTTAAACCAATGATTTTTGAAATATATATATATATATATAATTTAATATGTGTTTAAATTTAGAGTATGACTTTATATATATATAGTTATATATAGTTATGTATATATATTAACTTATACCAGTTTTATTCATTGATCCAGTTCTGATTTGATTTCGTCAATTCCTACTTATCAGTTTGTCCGGTTGAATTCGTCCCAATCTAGCTTTGCTTTGGAATTCGTAGCTTGTTGTGTTATCTATCTTCTCTAGAGTCGAAAGGTGAGAAATCACTCATGATTAACGTTCTTTTATTTGTTAAATTTCATTTCAATTGAAATGACAATTGAAATATGCTGTTGTTAGTTATTTATACTGTTATACATATGTTATTATATGTATCTGTTCACCTATGACATCTGACACCATCATCTGTTATTTATATTGATGATATATACCTGTTATATTTTTATCATATCTATTATCACTTTGCAAGTTCCCGGTAAGTATAGAATTCAATATGGTTGAAATGATACATACTCGAATGATTTGTAGAATAGGAGAAAATCGTTATGGGTTGAAATGATATACCCAAGTGATTTTCACTAAATTGAATTTGGGATTGCGGGTAGAAATGATATATACCTGTATATATATTTAAATTTCGGATTGAAATGATAAATATTTGTATAACTTGACCATCGGATAGATAATTATATACAGATACGTTGGTCTATATATAAGTATTTTGAAAATGATTTCTATGGTTTTTGGAAAGAAATATATGGTTTTATATAAATATTGATTTTAGATATTATATAAAAGTTATTTTACATATAGTTAAATTCTTGATTTAAGCTATGTATAAATTTGTTTAATATAAAATAAGTTTGATAATAAAGTTTGATTTAATTGAAATATAATATGGCCAAGTATTTACTTAAATTATATTTTATTATAGAGTTCATAATGATTTTAATAAATCAAGGCTGATAAGATAGATTTGAAATTGACTTGAAATGGTATTTAATTAAGAACTTTATTTAATTAAATCGATCTGAAATATTTGAAATTTGAAGTATTGTTTAAATGTTATTTGAATGTTTAAGTAAATATTTCAAAATAAATAATAGCAAAGTGAATTTGATATATATATATATGTATGTATGTATGTATGGAATTATCAAAATCTATTTTTAATATGTTGAATATAAAAGTTTTGAAATATATTGAATTTAAATGGTTTATCTTGTGGTTCAATCTGTATTTGAAATAGACATAATTTGGAAAGAGGAACTGAAGTGTTATGATTTTTAAGGTATTATAAATTATGAGTTTAAATTGTTGAAAGTGTTATAACTTTGAAAGTGCTATTGATTTGGCAATAGATAAATTTGAAGTAAAGAATGATATTGTTTTGATACGGTTTTGAAATGGATACGATATTTTTGTTTGAAGTATAATTTTTTTAAATGACCATGGTGTTTTAATGACAATTGGTTGTTGATGGCGTATATTACTACAAAATAGATAGTTCCACAGATCCTTAGAGGATGGTTATCCCAAACATCCTTTAAGTTACCTGTATTTAAATTACTTATATTTCAGTTGAAAATTCACTTAGGTTGGATTTATTGGTATAAGAATGTTAATCCTAACTCGAGTGTTTTGTGATTTGCTTTACGCTCGGGTCAGACTGAGTGGCATAGCATTTGAGACTCACCATTGGAGTTGGAGCTTCACTTGGAGATCCAACTATCTATTCAGTTTGTAGTTATTCAGTTGACTCCTGTGATATTCTTACTTTGTTATCTGACTATTGTATTCGAGACTTCTATTGTATCTTATTTACTCTGTTATATATATATATATAGTAGCTTCATGAACTACTATTCATTTTGTTTCCGCTGCATATTGTTATATTACTATGTGTCTATGATTCTGTGATTTTATATATTTACTGTACATGCTGAGTTTTTTCCAAATGTAAATTAACAATCTGGTATTTTGGGCAATTCAAATCCGGCATGTGTGGATGCGAATGGTTGAAAATATCATGATGTTACAACAACATTTTAATGTCGGGTAATTTGTTGAGGACCGAGCATTTGATATTTGGATGTCGGTGGAATATTCTATATTATAAACAAAGATTAATTGTTATTATTTGTCATTCTGACTTGATATGTGATGCAAATTATATTATTCTTTGTTTTAATTTGAAGCGGAAATATGATTATCTCCATATTTGAGTGGAACGTGGAGTACGAAGTCCCAACGAGGATGTGATGTCCCGAAGCTTTAACTAGCCCCATCCTAGCTTGACCGACCGTGAGGTTTCTACTCGATGGTTGCGATGACATGGCCCCTTTATCGTTGGCCACAGTCTGCTGCATGGGTCAACGGGACGAATTCAGAACGTGCGAGCGGTTGACAATGGAAGTGAGGAGTAAGGAGGCGAGGAAACAAGGAAGAAAAGTGTGATGTATTGTGCAACTAAAGATTGGTGAAGAGGCTTAAAAAACATTATCACTTGGGTTTCCCTTTGCACTTGAGAAGCATCGAGGATAAGCTATAGACTCGGCTTCTGGCAATAGCAATAAAAACAGCACATAAACCAGCAATAACAGTAATAAATTTAAAAATGAAGAATAAAATGTATAAATTTAACACTAGTAAAAATATATGAATAATTGATGTTTGTGGTGTGTAGTTTCTATGCATATTGTGTGTGATGTGTGAGGTGGGCGATTTGTGATGTGTGCAATGGATGTTTGGATGTTTGATGAGTGATGGATGTTGTTTGACATATCATGGATGTTTTATTATTCCTTTGGATCAATTTCTCATTATGCTATGTATATTATTCCATAAGATATCATTTAAATTCTCACCATTAAACCTAGACATATTCTAACCCATTTATTATTTATATAATTCTCGGGTCAGTCCGAGATAGTTTAGGTTCATAGATGATGAGACCAGATTTTCTTATTAGGCTTAGTTAGAGGATATAATATTAATAGTATTCTATATTATAACATGGAATTGTGTATGTATACGACATTGGATTAGATGTATTACAGTTATCTTGTATATAATATAGACTTTTTGTATCCTGCTTAGACTTATATAATGTATTATATTTTTGTCGCTTCATTGATGACTTTATATTCTCTTTGATTTATTTATGTTGTGTATTTTTCTATCACTAGGTAACACACATGTTTATTGCTTTTTATCGAGGCTAGTTACGTCGAGGTAAGTGATTTCTATATTATGAGACGTACTCAAAAGGGAACACGCACGTCTGGTACACCCACATTACCTCATTCTTTGTGTTACCCCACGGTATTAGCCTGCAACACTCTTGAGTAATATGGATATAGAGGCGGGGTGTTACAATTTATAAAAGGTTCTTATAATATTAAGTAAATCCATTGGATTATGTTTCTCATGCTGATTTTGCAAGATTGATCCGGGTGTTATTTTTCTTATAATGCTCGGGTCAGCTCCAACATATTTTCTAGATTTAGCTGGAGACCTTTACGGCTTTGGAAGAAGAGTTGGATGCCTCCAAGACGTACTCCCATATTTTCTTTCATCTTTCGTTGTTTTGTTCTTTGTGTATTATCATTATTAAGAAGGATAGGGTGTTATAATTGTAACATCCCCTTTTGAAGTTAAAATTACAAAAATATTCTAAAATGAATTTTGGGAATTTTTATTGAGTTTAATTCAATAAATTATATATTAGGATTTATTTGGTAATAAAAGAAGAATATTAGTTTAAAAGTCAAAATTTAATTTTGAATTATGTTTTTAAGATCCAATAGTTTATCTGAAAATTTATTTTGGCAAAATAAATAATAGTGAAATTTTGAACTTATTTTGAAAGAAAAACAAATTTTTTACAATTGTTAAAAATTAAAGAGTAATATTTTTCAAAAAGAACATCATTCGTAAAATAAAATAAAATTTGGATAAAATGTCTCGATCAACATATAGGTTAACAGACTTTCGAGTATTAATTGATTAGAGGTATTGTTTGTATTTAAAAGTAAGATAAAATTCTTTCTTTTATTTGGCCGCACTTTAATTATCACATTCAACCCATTACTCTCGTCCTTTTCATATCGCTTAAAAAACCTGACCCATTGCATCCCAATCGTTATTTTCTCAAATCGAATAGGGTAAAAACCTCGGGTCGGATTGAGGTTGTTTTTTAGGTCAATAGTTTGATTGTATTTATTTTCTAGGCTACGATATGGAGTTGGAGAAGATAAAGATGATGAATACTTGTTTTATATGTAATGATATTCCATTATATTGGTCGATTGACGTATTTTTTTGTGAGTAGTTACGAGATGGTGTATTAAAGTTTAGGATATGATAATAAATTCAGATATTATTTATTATTCACTCTAATTTTTCTAGTTGAAATTTTTTATTTGTCTCTAATGTTGTATTATTCAATTCTAGACCTCGTGTACATAGCATTACGTTGAGATGAGATATGTATTATTTCAGATGTATCCATTTATTGAAACACGTCCATATTGATCCAAAGCAGTGTATACGACCGATTGCTCCTTCCATGCCAATTGATCCAAGTTATCTATAACGACCTAGAATTTTATCATTTTGATTTGAGAATATTTATTTAATTATATACATTCTAATTAATGGTTTTAACAATAAAAATACCCCTTTTCAATTAATAACTAGTAATGGTGAAATTAGTTTCAAGATGTATTAAAAAAATAATAAGTTAGAAGGAAATTAGAAAATTTGACCGAAAGCTTTTTTAAAATTTCCAATGTTTCACCATTAAAAAATTGTTTAAAATGTTGTGTACACCTTATTTAACATATGCACAAAATTACAAATACCATAAGCATGAATTATAGTCTAATAAAGGTTAGTAATATGTTTAATTAAGTGAAAAGAAAGGATGTGACAATTTTTTAAAGATTTAATTAAAATGAAATGTCAACCATGAAATGTCACATTCTCTTATAACATCCTAGTATATTTAGGGCATTATATGTTGGATAAAGAATTGCATTGTTGGAATTTTCATATGGATTAATGCATGGTGGAATGTGTGGTGTTGTGGCATCATTTGTGTGGAGGGAAATGATACTTGGAGTCATTTTGGTAATTTATTTTATCCATGTGCATATATACCAATTTCCTAGTTTCTTTTTCATTTTGTTCGTTCATTTCATTTTCTAAAAATCTCAAATTCTTAAGAAAACACTTTAATTACTTCCTACCATCTTTCCAAATTCAAAAGCTTCATCTTTTTCCTTTTAAATTCCTAAATTTTACTTTAAAACGCCTTTTTTCCTCCCTTACCTAATCTTAGCCAAAAAAGTCCATTTACATCCTCCACCACCTTTGCCCTTGCCTCATACTTTATAGGCCGAAGCCATTTGGCCTTGTATAGGTCCAAAAATCACTCCAAAGGATGTACAAAGATCCAGGCCTTTTCAAAGTTCTGATCAATAATTGGTTTGTTTATCTTAGCTTTTGGTGAGCAAACTTTTTTATATTTTGAAAAGATTTTACCTTTATATCACGGTCTGGATTTTCGACATTCGCAAATCGACATCAATACGTCCACTTTATTACATGCCGAGCAATCAAATGCTGGAAATACCCAATCATTATGGGAAAGAAGAAAGATGTAGAAGAAGAAAATGGAAATAACAACACAGAATCTCACAATCACAGCGGAACAATATATAATAGATATAACCGATCTTTATACAAAAGAACTATAACTGTTTTGTACATTATATCATCAGAGTACAACACAAATCAATAACACAATACTGGACAATTATAATAACTTGTCCTTATAAATATGTAATATACAGCACACTATACACATCGGAGTAAAATCAAATATGTATAATATGTCATCGTCGTCCAGCTCACCTCCTGAGCTGCATAGCATCCTATCATGTATCTGTAATACTCGGTTTGACCCAAGCATTATAATAAAATAACACCCGAGTCAGCCTGAAAAACCAGCGTGAGAAAGCAAACTCAATTTGAATTATTGAAGTTTGAAAATCCTTTTGGAAATCAAAGGTATCTCGTAAGATCATGCCATAAATAGACACGATGGGTTTTTACTTTACGATAACCAAAAAATTCCATATCAAAATCCTCTAATATTATAATAATGTCTAAATAAAAATATTTATTCAAATAGCTGAAATTACACTAATTAAATTCCAACAATATTAGGCACTATAATCAAAACCGTAAAGGCATGTATTGAAGAATGGATTCCAACTGAATGATTATGCACTGGGGTACCACCTATCATAGTACACATTTAGAACAGCATACCGAGGATCACTTTGGGATCCCCTGATGCACAAGACCGGACTACCCCTTAAACTGGATAGCCAGAATAAGATTACCCTACGGTTGGGAATAGCAACTGCCACACAGCTGAATAAAAGGGACTCTAGATAAGGGTAACCCGACCCACTTAGCCTAGCTGCATCTCCCCTGATTTTCAATTGTTCTCGGTCGATGAGGCTTGAGGCTAAGCATTATCATTTTAGAAATATTCACTTAGAATGCTCATTATCCTCCAATGACAATATACTGATAGCATTCATCCATACAAGTCCGTTCCCGGTCCGAATGAAACAAAGGCACTATTCCTACTACATCCATTTTGTAATCACCATTAGGATTAGTAGCGATTAGCCTTTGCACTTCACTACACCATCTTCGACTACATGCTCTGGTCTTCATTACAATAACGTGCTCATTGGATCGATGTGGTTTTCCGATCACAAATCCAATCCCGGTCTCTTCGAAACAACGTTCGATATTTCTCGGTAAACTCAACTCTGATTCTTTAGGAAGAAAATAGACGAAAATAAGGTCGGAGTTCACCTCCTATGCAACGACCCACTATTTTGGACCATTCAAAACGACAATAATCCACACATGTCAGACTTGAATAATTCAAAATAATAGATTGTAATAAAATTTGGAGCAAATAAAATCATTCACAGAATCACAGACACAGAAATATCAGAATACTTGCAGCGGAAATAAGATACCATAGTAGTTCATGAAGCTACTATATACATACTCTCAAAACATATAAAAAATCTCATACTAAAATAGATACAATAGAAGTCAGGATACGTAAACAACAATACAGAGACAGATACCGAATAGGAACTAACTGGAAGAAGTAGACGAATAGATAGACAGATAAGCTCCAGCAAAACTCTAGCTCCAGAAGGTGAATCCAAAGCTATGCTTCACAGGCTGACCCAAGCGTAAAGTAAAACATAAACACTCGAGTCATGACATACATACTTATACAATGTAAACCAACTCAAGTGAACTGTAATAGCAATGCACAATAACTTAAAGGATGCTTGGGATCGCCTATCCTTTAAGGATCAGTCAAACCATCAATTAAGTAGTAATAAACACATTCCTAGAAATATCCATATTAATGCAAATAATAGTGTTATTGTAACTAGGGTAGCGTAGAGCTGCAGTAACTACTCACCTCTAGCCACACTCTTAAAATCAAAGGTGTGCATCAAATAATCACAAGGAAATCACATGACACACAAAGCAGTGTACCCATGGTTATAAATTTCAAAAAGATTTATAATTTCGAATTAAAATCATTCGTTTAACCATAAAAAGGTGGAGTCATTATACCTTCAAATCAAATATTAAATTACCAAAATTTTAGCCTTTTCAAAGTTCATTTATTCACTTAAGTACATTAAAACTGTAAAATTTCAGCTTTCGTAGCACGTAGAAAATGCTACGGTAAGTTACATTTGAAAACAATTCAATTCAGCAAAGACAGCATTTAAACTTCAATTTAAACCATTTTAACTTGTAAAAATCATATTTTTCCACTCCAAAAATGTTCATTTAAATACCCTTTAACTTATGATTTTTATAATGTAAAATTTATACATAAAATCAAATTTTTCTTAATAATCCACTTATTAAATTCAAGTGCACAATTTTCTATTCTTGACATTTTTTTACTTGACACTTAAATTTAATTACCATTTAAAACATAAACTTAATTTCCTTTTTTTACTTAACTTACTTTTATTTTTAAACCAAATTTCACATTTCCAAGTCAAGTTATATTCCAAAATTTCCATTTAACTATCCATTGATTTAACATTTTAAACTAATTACATAATTTCAAAATACACTGTAAGTTGCTTAACTTTATTTTACAAATAACTTGATATTTTCTTTTACTTTATATTTATCCAATTCATACATCAATTATATTAATTACCAAGTTAAGCTTATAATTCCATTTTACTTAATTTCCCATTATTAAGTTAAATCAAACTTTTAAGCTACAACTCAAACCATCTATTAACTTATAACATTTAACCTTTTAGAAAATCACTGCTTAACCGTTTAAATACAATCTGTAACAACCCTGAATTTTGTGATTTATTTTAATTTTTAATTTTGATTATTTTATTTGAAAACTTTATTTTATTTATTAAAATGGATACATTTTGTTATTTTAATATAAATTTTAATTTTGTGTGAATTATAATTTCAAATCTGAATAAATAGGATATTTCCAAAAAAGTGGATTTTTGGTCAAGCTTGAGACGACCCGACTTTCCACTCCCAGAAAATCGCATCATCAAATAAGAAAGAAAGGGATAGAAGAAGAAAAGAAAGAAGAGAAAGAAGAAACAACACTAGAATCTCAACAGCGGAACGAATAAATTATATTAATAACATAAGTATTTACATAATATACAATACCAATCAAAGATACACAGCATACACATCACATATACTAGATAGTTATAAACACCTGTCTAGTATTTACAACTCAATACAATCACAACACAGAGAACACACAGCGGAACTAAATATCTACAATGCAGAAGCCTCCTTCTCCATTGCTCCTCCATTATACGTCAAAGCTAACCTGAATCCCTTGGCTACTCGTAAAAATTTGAGTACCCAAGAGTTTAAGAAAACAAAGATAAACACCGGGTCAGACATGGGTCTGGTGTGAGTAACAGGTTAAGGTTGCTTAACTTTAAAAAACCATTTGAAAAGAAAGGTATCACGTAAGACTTCCCACACATAAACATGGAAAAGTTTTTACCTTACGCTAACCAAACATTTGATAGGAAATCTGGTGATATTATAATAGTGTCTAGGGTTTTCAAATAAATAAGAAATAGCCGAAATTGTTACATGATTAAATTCCAGCTACTAGCCACAAAAGTGGGTAATACAATCAAAACCGTTGGCACTTTTTGGATTTTGGATTCCATACAATTGCAGGGCTACTGGGGTACCGCCCGTCATAGTACGTGGCCTAGATCACCGTACCGAGGAGTAATCCCACTCCCCTGCAATACAAGGCCGGAACCATTCCTTATTGAATAGTTCCAAACAAGACAACCCCGGTAGTTGTTGCAACCAACCACCCACACAACCGAATAAAAAGGGACTTCTAGATAGGGATCAATCTCACTCTCCAGTGGGGGCTACCCACGAAGCCTTGCTGCACCTCCCCTGTTTTAGCCATTCCTGGTTGATGAGGCTTGAGGCTACGATTACCTTTAGAGAACACATCTCTTAGAATGCTCATCGTCCACCTGACGATGTTCTGAAAGCATTCAATCCATATAAGTTCGTTACGGGTTCGAACGAAACCGAAGGCATTATCTCGTTACACTCATTTTGGAATCACCCTAAGAGTTAACGACAATAACCCTTGCACTCTGAATCTTCATCTCGAATCTATAAGTACTATTCCGTCAAACTCATTACGGAATCACCCACAGAGTTATACTGACGTATAGCCCTTACACCTCGAGTCTTCACAAAGCTCCATTTGGATTCACGACCTAACGTTATTTAGAATCGATGTGGTTTTTGGATATCCAAATATGGAAACCCGATCCCGGTCTCATCGAAATCCAAAGTGTGTCTTTTAGGTCCAAGTTGTTTTAAATTTTTAAACAATTCAATTCAATATTATATATATACACATAGATAGATAATTATCACAATAGATAATCAATATTATCATCACAACCGATAATCTATATTATCAACTCAAACAGATAAATCATATCATCAACTCAATGCAACCATAACATCCAAATCACACAACAACATTTATCTCATAACTGAGATCTCAACCATTCAGGGTAATAAATATCAATCATCATTCATAAGCAAAGACTTATTAAATCACCATCTATAATTAATTTATAATTAATTAAATTAATTACTTCTTCCTTAATTAATTTAAAATTAATTAAATTAATTACTCACCCTTATAAATCTTGCTTTCATATCAATTAATTATAAATAAATCAATTAATTACTCTTAACAAGTTACCCTAATTTATCATCTTGATTAACTACCCTTTAATTACATTCAAGTAATTAGCCTCTAATTAATTTCATAAATTAATTATTCCAAACCAGATACAGTAATTAACCTGTAATTACTTTATTTATTAATTAATTATAATTAATTACATTAATCCTTAATTAATTACATTAATTAATCCCTTCATTGATTAATTGTTCTTATTAATCAATCCTTAATTATATCATTAATGATATAAATTAATGATCTCAAATTATTTCATTTAAAATAACTTCATTAAATTAATTATCAATTATCCCTATTGATTAATCATTCTTGATTAATCACATTAAGTAATTACATTAAATTAATTACATCTCTCAATCATTCTCAAATAACCTAATTATCAAAACCTAAATTAACTACACTAAGTAATTAATTACTTATGTTAAGTAATTAAACACACTAATAATAATTACACAAAGTAATTAATTCCAAAAACTCCTTCAATTAAATTACATCTAGTAATTTATTTTCTTAATTACTTCATTAAGTAATTATTCATTTTTAATTACATTTGTAATTACTTTTCAAATCAATCAATGATTAATTTAAATTAATTAACGTTAATTAATTAACTCAATTAACCAAAATAAAATTTATTAATTACAATCAGTAATTAATTTTCTTAATTACTTTCATTAAGTAATTCACTTTAACAATTTAAATGATTAATACAATTAATCATTAAAATTAATTACATTGATAAATTATTAAGTTAATTACCCTCATTAACCAATAACAAATCTTTAATTACTTCTCTAAAGTAATTAACTGAATTAATAAATATTAATTCTTAATTTACTTATAAAACTCATTAATTAATCTTAAATTATTAAATTAATCAAGTGATAATTAAAAACTTAAATAATTATTAATTACTTGATTAATTCGATTCATTAATTAAATTAAATTAATCAAATCTTATTTAAATTAATTTCTAAATCATACTTTAATCAAATTTAATTAACTTACTTAATCCTTTTAGTTAAATAAACCCTTAATTATTTAATTAATACCCTAATTATTAATTAATTAAATTAAATAATTAAAATCTTAATTACCAATATTAATTAATAAATCATTAAGTTCAAATCAACTTAATGATTATCATCAATCTCATTAATGTTTAATTATCATTATTAAAGTAACTTAAAAACAAATTACTTTTAAATTTTCTAAATTCCATTTTAAATTAAAATTAAAATGAAATAAACTTAAACAAGATTTTAAATGTTTAAAAACTCTTTTGTTCTCATTTTAAAGAATCACTTACCTCTTAAAGCAAATTTTAGAAAAATCATTTAACTTTAGCCTATATTCAATTAAATTTAAAATATCTTAAATATTTCAAATGACATTGAAACATTTAAACTCAAATCTCAATTAAAAAAAACAAATCATGCTTCAGATTTAAAATTCAAAGATTAGAATTTAAAACTCTGTTTTAAATTTTCATTTCATATGTTATAAAGTTCTAAAAATATCCAACTTGAATATAACATTGAATTTATAACCATTTTAATTAGAAACTTCAGATTCAACCCCAAATTTGAATTCAGGGTTCAGATTTAACTTAAAATTTAAAACTTGGTTTAAATTTTTATTTCCAGATTTAAAAATCACTTAATATAAAAACTGTGCAGGTTTTAAATTTTAAATATTTCATTTTCTGCAAATTTTGTTTATTCAAAATCTGAAATTCAAAATCTATTTGAATTCATGTTTTAATCTTAATTAAAGTTTAAATTTAAACTTGCCTTACTATTTTTTTGTTTATAATTTAGTTTAAAAATTCAAAACCTGAAACAATTCAGGTTACAGAAACAAGACTCTGCAACCAAAAACTACCCGAGTCAAATGCCATTTCACTTCGAGTCATCCTTACTCCTACTTCGGGCAAAAATTGAAATTACCCGAGCACCACCTTATCACCATATTCCAGAAACTAAATCTCATCTCTATGGCCACTGTGCACATGCACATAACCATGGCCATCTTCCGATCATCAGTGATGATCATTCCATCCAACAACCCCCTCTTGAACCCAACAGAATCACCCAAACATCAGAAAACTCCAAATACCCAAAAATTCAAACCGAACAGCCCCTTACAAAACCTGGAAACACAGTGCACCCATACACCACACCTGTCAACGGTGTATTCTCCTTCCTCTGACCATCATCAAAGCTACAATTCCGGCTACTTACTCCCCTAGGGTCCAGCAACCATCCTTCAAAAACCTCAAACACTCGATCAACCCTGGAGAGAGAAAGATCGAATTTTCTAACTGATCATGATACTAGGGTTACAGATCAGTTTCCCCATTCCTCTGCTAGTCCAGAGATTAAATCATCAGGTTGATAATTTAAATGAAGTTCCAGATTACTTATCTTTACCCACGTGAAACATCAAACTCTCAAAATCCCAAAATCAACAGCATTTCCCCAAATTCAACCTTTTCCAGATCAATGTGAACTACCCTTAGAACTGAAACTCTAAATTATATACTCTGATTTAAAAAATCTTGTTTCATTGAATGGTTTAAGATCACCATCTAAATTTAATAAATTAAGAAATTTTATGTTTTAAAACAATATCAGGATTTATTGAACCTTTTTGATTTCCAGAGAAGATTTTGAATTAAGTTTGCCTTATTAAATTTCATGCTCAGATTTATGGTTACCAAACAAAATTTGTTTGTAATCCATTTTCTCAATAATGATTAAGACATGAGACAACTAAAAGTTTGAATTTAAGGGCTTAAGACAGGTACATCAGCCATTACTGAAACTAACCAAAGCATACATACTTATACAAGTATAAAGTAATTTCCAGAAAATCATATACAACAAATTGCTGCAAATTTTATCATGCATATCAATTCATTCTAAAGATAATAACATGCAACCAAATTTTGTTAAAGAAAATTTAGAAGTTACTCACCTTTCTGCAGAAGAACAGAGCACTTGACTTTTGAAAACAGTTCTTGAACTTTGAAAATATGAATGCCTTTGAATTCTGACCAAAAATCATATGCATGCAGGCCTCCAGGTTGCTTGCATTTGAACTCTGACCAAAACTTTATGCATGCAAGATCCTAGGTTTTAAAAAAATGCAGAGTTGATTTTCAGTATGTTGAAATGCAGACTTGAGATTGCAGAAATTTCCAGGTTTGTAAGAATGCAGTTTGCATTTGCTTTTAGATTGAATACAATACAAACTTGCATGCTAATGATACAGGGATTTTTCCATGCATTTTGAGGAAGAGTTACAGGGGTTAAATTTCAATTTGGAAATGATTTCAGAGATTTTCACGTTTGCTATTTTTTATTTTATTTTTTTTGAAATATGCAGATTGATTATATGTAGGAATTGATTTGAGAGATTTCAGATTTTTGAAGATGGTGTTCCTCTTTAATTTAATAGCTTTTGATTTTTAAAAGATAATAAGAAAAGTGAAAAAAAAATTAAAAGAGGGCTGAAATAAATTTGACAAAATAAATAAAAGAAAATAGAAATTTAATGACACTTGTCATTTTGTTTGATTTACAATTTACACATGTTGCTTAGATTTGTTAAATACTTAACACTTGTCTTGTTTAATTAAGTTATATATTTAAATGTGTATATAGGGTTTTCTTTAAATCATTTTATGTTTATATGAATATATATGATTTACTTATTTTAAGAAAATGTAAATAAAACAATTTATATTTTAAAACTTACACAATATTTTTAAGAATCAATCAATTTGAATTTCAAAATAAAATCCCAAATCAAATTAATTCTTTGAAATAAAAACCAAAATCAATTTAAAAAACTAAATGAAGATTCTACTTTCCTTTTATATTAATGATAATAGAATATTTATAAATAAGGTTTAAAATAACAACTTAAAATTTTATATGATTTATAAAGAAATTATAAATCATTTTTATATTTAAATGAATTTAAATGATATGTTATCTTATATTTTAAAATTATATAAAAGAGTCTCAATTCATATTTAATCAAATAATATTTTTTAGAAAGAAATAAAATCAACCTTTATTTAAATTTAAAACTAAAATTAAGCTAAGATATAATTTTAAACAATTACATTTATTTAAAATATTATCAAACCATAAAGTTATTAATTTAAACAGATTTCTAAAAGCTTAATATTAATTAAAACATAATTTCCTAATTACTCAATATTTATTAGAATTAAAAAAACTTTATTTATTATTAAATTCCAAAACAAAAATAAACTATAATATATATACAAATATATATATACATTATAATTTAAACATTTATTTTAGCTTTTAAAAGATAAAATCACAATTTAAATATTATTTAAATCTGATTATTAAACCAAAACATATTTATTAATCAATATTGTCAATATTAATTTAATTTTATATAAAGATTATTAAATTGATATTGTCTAAAATTCCGGGATATCACATTCCTTCCCTCTTAAAAGAATTTCGTCCCCGAAATTTAAAACAAAGGTAATTTAATAACCTACTTTAGATTTTTAATTTTAAAACCAAGCATATATCAAACATATGCTAACATCCATAGCAATCAATTCATCCAATCAAACAAAATTAACTATCCAGACAAAATTCTGGATAGAGTTTCCTCGAGTTTCCCAAGTAAACACTGGGATACTCGCTCTATAAAACCCAAACAATCAACACTACTAAGTTACAGAACTCCTACTCATCTACATCAATAACTGAACAAGACATCAGACTATAGACAAGTCTGACTCAACAACCGAAATCTCCCAAAACAGCTGATTCCAAAACTAGAAATAGATATACACATACTCCCTTAGAGATACGTGAAACACATTGAATTCCAGTTGTCCAAACTGACAATTCAATCCAGAAAATTAAACACTTATCCAAAACAGAACACAGAAGAAATCCAAAACATCTCGGAGCTAGCTTACCCAAAATTTATAGCTCCTAAAACTGAGAAACTTATCCAAAACCAGATCTCCGACTTCAGATTCACCAACTCTTCAGACGATCTCGAGCTGCCTACATCCAACCTGATCAGCTCAATCCTTGTTGATGTCTCAAGAAACAATCTAGACCAAACCCATCAGAATGATCCTCCACGATCAATCAAGATCAAGAACAACTCCACTCACAACCATCAGAAGAAAACAACTTCTCCTATCCGAAAAAGAAAAGCAGATGCATTCCCAAACTGCTTCCGCTGCACAACTCTGATTTGGAGTAGAAAAGAATGCTGATGAAGAACACAAGCTAACTGGACAACAAAACCAAGAAGATCTCTAATAACTAAGAGAAAATTCAGAATTTCCTCAAATCCTGAGTTGCTTCAACAAACTCCATCTCAAGAAACCAACCTTCAACTAGTTGAACCACCGGTATCACTGAATCTATAGATGAAGACAAATTCTGATTTCCAAAAAACATCCAGAAAAATCTCGAACAATCCAAGAGATCACTCAACTATCGCAAGTCGCATTTGCGATCAACTCAATCTAATTCCAAAGAAAACTGTTCTCTCTAAACCAATCAGAACAACTTATGCTGGTCTTGCCAACCCATCGAAGAAATGGATTCTACTCTACTGCTTCTGAATTCCATCTCCAGAAAACTGCTAAGCTAGAAAACTCTACCGACACACTAAACACTCTGAGATGCACTGCTGACACCAATGCAGAAAAAAATTCTCAATCCAAAACTCTTCGAGAAACTCGGACTACAAACCACACAAAAACACCCTGCTGAGCTCAGCCACAACACTGAAGCAGACCTACTTCCTTAAAATTGTTCCAAAGAAATCATCTTCGAAAACATCTATAGTCACTGCATCTCATCACGCAGCTACTACTTCCCTGAGATAATAAGATACCATCACACGCTTCTGTTCAGCCAACAGATCCAACTCTACTCATTC
Organism: Allium cepa; assembly: GCA_030765085.1. NCBI lineage: Eukaryota > Viridiplantae > Streptophyta > Magnoliopsida > Asparagales > Amaryllidaceae > Allium > Allium cepa. Next base: position 29,269,228 of record CM060937.1, on the reverse strand, counting down.
GACTTCAAAGATATACTCCGAACCTTAACAGGTTATCTTCAGAGATCAATGAAGTCCTTATACCACTTCAAAACTCACTCGAGATGGTACTAGGTCTACAGTCTCGTCAGATACACTTCCAACCTCAAACATTCAAACTCCAACCAATGGTAGTCGTGTTACACACACCACTACCCCAATCTACCTTATAACCCATATTGGAAAACCCGAACAGGTAACCCAATAGATAGGTAGAATAAATATATATATATATATATATATATATATATATATATATATATATATATATGGTAATATATAAAAATTACAAATACGCTATCTCAAGATAGACACCACTCCAGAGCCTAGGTATTCACTCAACCTAACGCTCTGATACCAACTGAGACGACCCGACTTTCCACTCCCAGAAAATCGCATCATCAAATAAGAAAGAAAGGGATAGAAGAAGAAAAGAAAGAAGAGAAAGAAGAAACAACACTAGAATCTCAACAGCGGAACGAATAAATTATATTAATAACATAAGCATTTACATAATATACAATACCAATCAGAGATGCACATCATACACATCACATATACTAGACAGTTCTAAACACCTGTCTAGTATTTACAACTCAATACAATCACAACACAGAGAACACACAGCATAACTAAATATCTACAACGCAGAAGCCTCCTGCTCCATTGCTCCTCCATTATACGTCAAAGCTAACCTGAATCCCTTGGCTACTCGTAAAAATTTGAGTACCCAAGAGTTTAAGAAAACAAAGATAAACTCCGGGTTAGACATGGGTCTGGTGTGAGTAACAGGTTAAGGTTGCTTAAATTTAAAAAACCATTTGAAAAGAAAGTCATCACGTAAGACTTCCCACACATAAACATGGAAAAGTTTTTACCTTACACTAACCAAAACGTTTGATAGGAAATCTGGTGATATTATAATAGTGTCTAGGGTTTTCAAGTAAATAAGAAATAGCCAAAATTGTTACATGATTAAATTCCAGCTACAAGCCACAAAAGTGGGTAATACAATCAAAACCGTTGGCACTTATTGGATTTTGGATTCCTTACAATGGCAGGGCTACTGGGGTACCGCCCGTCACAGTACGTGGCCTAGATCACCGTACCGAGGAGTACTCCCACTCCCCTGCAACACAAGGCCGGAACCATTCCTTACTGAATGGTTCCAAACAAGACAACCCTGGCAGTTGTTGCAATCTACCGCCCACACAACCGAATATAAAGGGACTTCTAGACAGGGATCAATCTCGCTCTCCAGTGGGGGCTACCCACGAAGCCTTGCTGCATCTCCCCTGTTTTAGCCATTCCTGGTTGATGAGGCTTGAGGCAACGATTACCTTTAGAGAACACATCTCTTAGAATGCTCATCGTCCACCTGACGATGTTCTGAAAGCATTCAATCCATACAAGTTCATTCCGGGTTCGAACGAAACCGAAGGCATTGTCTCGTTACACTCATTTGGAATCACCCTCAGAGTTAACGACAATAACCCTTGCACTCCGAATCTTCATCTCGAGTCTATAAGTACTATTCCGTCAAACTCATTACGGAATCACCCATAGAGTTATACTGACGTATAGCCCTTACACCTCGAGTCTTCACAAAGCTCCATTTGGATTCACGACCTAACGTTATTTAGAATCGATGTGGTTTTCGGATATCCAAATATGGAAACCCGATCCCGGTCTCATCGAAATCCAAAGCGTGTCTTTTAGGTCCAAGTTGTTTTAAATTTTTAAACAATTCAATTCAATATTATCTATATACACACAGATAGATAATTATCACAATAGATAATTAATATTATCATCACAATCGATAATCTATATTATCAACTCAAACAGATAAATCATATCATCAACTCAATGCAACCATAACATCCAAATCACACAATAATATTTATCTCATAACTGAGATCTCAACCATTCAGGGTAATAAATATCAATCATCATTCATAAGCAAAGACTTATTAAATCACCATCTATAATTAATTTAAAATGAATTAAATTAATTACTTCTTCCTTAATTAATTTAAAATAAATTAAATTAATTACTCACCCATATAAATCTTGCTTTCATATCAATTAATTATAAATAAATCAATTAATTACTCTTAACAAGTTAGCCTAATTAATCATCTTGATTAATTACCCTTTAATTACATTCAAGTAATCAACCTCTAATTAATTTTATAAATTAATTATTCCAAACCAGATACAGTAATTAACCTATAATTACTTTATTAATTAATTAATTATAATTAATTACATTAATCCTTAATTAATTACATTAATTAATCCCTTCATTGATTAATTGTTCTTATTAATCAATCCTTAATTATATCATTAATTATATAAATTAATGATCTCAAATTATTTCATTTAAAATAACTTCATTAAATTAATTATCAATTATCTCTATTGATTAATCATTCTTGATTAATCACATTAAGTAATTACATTAAATTAATTACATATCTCAATCATTCTCAAATAACTTAATTATTAAAACCTAAATTAATTACACTAAGTAATTAATTACTTACCTTAAGTAATTAAACACACTAATAATAATTACACAAAGTAATTAATTCCAAAACCTCCTTCAATTAAATTACATCTAGTAATTTATTTTCTTAATTACTTCATTAAGTAATTATTCATTTTTAATTACATTTGTAATTACTTCTCAAATCAATCAATGATTAATTTAAATTAATTAAACTTAATTAGTTAACTCAATTAACCAAAATAAAATTTATTAATTACAATCGGTAATTAATTTTCTTAATTACTTTCATTAAGTAATTCACTTTAACAATTTAAATGATTAATACAATTAATCATTAAATTAATTACATTGATAAATTATTAAGTTAATGACCCTCATTAACCAATAACAAATCTTTAATTACTTCTCTAAAGTAATTAACTGAATTAATAAATAATAATTCTTAATTTACTTATAAAACTCATTAATTAATCTTAAATTATTAACTTAATCAAGTGATAATTAAAAACTTAAATAATTATTAATTATTTGATTAATTCAATTTATTAATTAAATTAAATTAATCAAATCTTATTTAAATTAATTTCTAAATCATACTTTAATCAAATTTAATTAACTTACTTAATCCTTTTAGTTAAATAAACCCTTAATTATTTAATTAATACCCTAATTATTAATTAATTAAATTAAATAATTAAAATCTTAATTACCTATATTAATTAATAAATCATTAAGTTCAAATCAACTTAATGATTATCATCAATCTCATTAATGTTTAATTATCATTATTAAAGTAACTTAAAAACAAATTACTTTTAAATTTTCTAAATTCCATTCTAAGTTAAAATTAAAATGAAATCAACTTAAACAAGATTTAAAAACTCTTTTGTTCTCATTTTAAAGAATCACTTACCTCCTAAAGCAAATTTTAGAAAAATCATTTAACTTTAGCCTATATTCAATTAAATTTAAAATATACTAAATATTTCAAATGACATTGAAACATTTAAATTCAAGTCTCATTTAAAAAAACAAATCATGCTTCAGATTTAAAATTCAAAGATTAGAATTTAAAACTCTGTTTTAAATTTTCATTTCATATGTTATAAAGTTCTAAAAATATCCAACTTCCATATAACATTGAATTTATAACCTATTTTAATTTGAAACTTCATATTCAATCCCAAATTTGAATTCAGGGTTCAGATTTAACTTAAAATTTAAAACTTGGTTTAAATTTTTATTTCCAGATTTAAAAATCACTTAATATAAAAACTGTGCAGATTTTAAATTTTAAATATTTCATTTTCTGCAAATCTTGTTTATTCAAAATCTGAAATTCAAAATCTATTTGAGTTTTTTTTAATCTTGCTTAAAGTTTAAATTTAAACTTGCATTACTATTTTTTATATTTATAATTTAGTTTTAAAATTCAAAACCTGAAACAATTCAGGTTACAGAAACAAGACTCTGCAATCAAAAACTACCCGAGTCAAGTGCCATTTCACTTCGAGTCATCCTTACTCCTACTTCGGGCAAAGATTGAAATTACCCGAGCACCACCTTATCACCATATTCCAGAAACTAAATCTCATTTCTATGGCCACTATGCACATGCACATAACCATGGCCATCTTTCGATCATCAGTGATGATCATTCCATCCAACAACCCCCTTTTGAACCCAACAGAATCACCCAAACATCAGAAAACTCCAAATACCCAAAAATTCAAACTGAACAGCCCCTTACAAAACCTGGAAATCACGGTGCACCCAAACACCACACCTGTCAACGGTGTATTCTCCTTCCTCTGACCATCATCAAAGCTGCAATTCCGGCTACTTACTCCCCTAGGGTCCAGCAACCATCCTTCAAAAACCCCAAACTCTCGATCAACCCTGGAGAGAGAAAGATCGAATTTTCTAACTGATTATGATATTAGGGTTACAGATCAGTTTCCCCATTCCTCTGCTAGTCCATAGATTAAATCATCAGGTTGATAATTTAAATGAAGTTCCAGATTACTTATCTTTACCCACGTGAAACATCAAACTCTCAAAATCCCAAAATCAACAACATTTCCCCAAATTCAACCTTTTCCAGATCAAGGTGAACTACCCTTAGAACTTAAACTATAAATTGTATACTCTGATTTAAAAATCTTGTTTCATTGAATGGTTTAAGATCACCATCTAAATTTAATAAATTAATAAATTTTATGTTTTAAAACAATATCAGGATTTATTGAACCTTTTTGATTTCCAGAGAAGATTTTGAATTAAGTTTGCCTTATTAAATTTTCATGCTCGGATTTAAGGTTACCAAACAAAATTTGTTTGTAATCCATTTTCTCAATAATGATTAAGACATGAGACAACTAAAAGTTTGAATTTAAGGGCTTAAGACAGGTACATCAGCCATTACTGAAACTAACCAAAGCGTATATACTTATACAAGTATAAAGTAATTTCCAGAAAATCATATACAACAAATTGCTGCAAATTTTATCATGCATATCAATTCATTCTAAAGATAATAACATGCAACCAAATTTTGTTAAAGAAAATTTAGAAGTTACTCACCTTTCTGCAGAAGAACAGAGCACTTGATTTATGAAAACAGTTCTTGAACTTTGAAAATATGAATGCCTTTGAATTCTGACCAAAAATCATATGCATGCAGGCCTCCAGGTTGCTTGCATTTGAACTCTGACCAAAACTTTATGCATGCAAGATCCCAGGTTTTAAAAAAATGCAGAGTTGATTTTCAGTATGTTGAAATGCAGATTTGAGATTGCAGAAATTTCTAGGTTTGTAAGAGTGCAGTTTGCATTTGCTTTTAGATTGAATACAATACAAACTTGCATGCTAATGATACAGGGATTTTGCCATGCATTTTTGAGGAAGAGTTACATGGGTTAAATTTCAATTTGGAAATGATTTCAAAGATTTTCAGGTTTGCTATTTTTTTTTTGAAATATCTAGATTGATTATATGTAGGAATTGATTTGAGAGATTTCAGATATTTGAAGATGGTGTTCCTCTTTGATTTACTAGCTTTTGATTTTTAAAAGATAATAAGAAAAGTGAAAAATGTCTTTAAAAGAGGGCTGAAATAAATTTGACAAAATAAATAAAAGAAAATAGAAATTTAATGACACTTGTCATTTTGTTTGATTTACAATTTACACATGTTGCTTAGATTTGTTAAATACTTAACACTTGTCTTGTTTAATTAAGTTATATATTTAAATGTGTATATAGGGTTTTCTTTAATTCATTTTATGTTTATATGAATATATATGATTTACTTATTTTAAGAAAATGTAAATAAAAGAATTTATATTTTAAAACTTACACAATATTTTAAAGAATCAATTAATTTGAACTTCAAAATAAAATCCCAAATCAAATTAATTCATTGAAATAAAAACCAAAATCAATTTAAAAAACTAAATGAAGATTCTATTTTCCTTTTATATTTATGACAATAGAATATTTATAAATAAGGTTAAAAATAACAATTTACAAATTTTATATGATTTATAAAGAAATTATAAATTAATTTTACGATTTAAATGAATTTAAATCGTATGTTATCTTATATTTTAAACTTATATAAAAGAGTCTCAATTCATATTTAATCAAATAATATTTTTTAAAAAGAAATAAAATCAACCTTTATTTAAAGTTAAATAAAATTAAGCTAAGATTTAATTTTAAACAATTACATTTATTTAAAATATTATCAAACCATAAAGTTATTAATTTAAATAGATTTCTAAAAGCTTAATATTAATTAAAACATAATTTCCTAATTAGTTAATATTTATTGGAATATAAAAACAAAACTTTATTTATTTATTAAATTCCAAAACAAAAATAAACTATAATATATATACAAATATATATATATACATTATAATTTAAACATTTATTTTAGCTTTTAAAAGATAAAATCACAATTTAAATATTATTTAAATCTGATTATTAAACCAAAACATATTTATTAATCAATATTGTCAATATCAATTTAATTTTATATAAAGATTATTAAATTGATATTGTCTAAAATTCTGAGATATCACAAATCTGGTCAAACTTTGACTTTTAAATTTAAAATTTAAATATTTTAATTCTTGAAATTTATTTTTTATTATGAAAATAAATTTAATTTCAAGAAACGACTTTTCGTTTCGTTGAAATCCGATTTATATTGTGAAAGTTATGCTTTTTACAATATTGGGTGTAAATTAATTTATTTAATAAAATTATCTATTTTAATTTATATAAATAATATTTTTATTTGTCAAATCATGTTATAATATGTTTTATATAACATTTTATATATATATATATATATATTTTATTTTAAAGCATTTTTAAAGTGATGTTATAATTTTTCCAAAGCTTAGTGTATTTATTTTCAATTTTGAAGCCTAGTTTCCATTGTTCTGCTATTTTTTTCATTAAAATTATATTTAATTAAATTACATTTATTTATTTTTGTAAGTGCATTTTTATTTTATGTTCTTATCTTTATTTATAAATATTTTACAAGTACATAAAATTTTCCCAAAGTTTATTCCATTTATTTTCAAATTTTCTAGACTAGTTTTCATTTTCTGTGCTATTTTCTTAATTCAATCATATATAATTAATATTTATTTATATTTTGTTTATTTGTTTTATTTTCGTAGTTTAACTGAATTACTACGTATTTTCAGTTATTTAAAATTATATTAAGAAATAGGAGAAACGTGAAAGGTTTGGGACTTTCATTCACTTTCAAACAACACCTATTCAATTGATGCCATAACTTCTTCTCTTCAGCCGACTATCACTTTTCATTTCACGTACATTATTTTCTTCTCAATTGAGAAAAAAAATTCGGCTATTGCTTTGGAAAAAAATTTGGTAAATTTTTTTTTCACTTTACGTTGTTTTTATTTGATTTTTTTTCTCTTGCTCTTCTTCCTTTTAGTTTTGGCCTTGCTCCTCCTCCACCCTTGCCGCCTCCACCACCACCTGAACTTGTCACAGCCACCTCCTCCTCTCTGACCATCCCTTGCCGTGCCACCCTAGTGTGAAGATCCATTAGCAAATGCTCCAAAACCTCACCTATACCACTTAACCGAGCACATATAAGCTTCCATCACCTTCAACCCCCCTTAGCCGTTACCTACACCACCACCACCACCTCCAGCTGACCTGAAACCCTCTTCCATGTCAACCCCTTGATCCCACCAAAGATGGCCGTGTCCCCTATGCTTTGGCCGAGCAATGATTTGCATGAAATCCACGTTGTAGTGGCCTTTCTTTGTTTTGTTGTTGTTTCATACTCACTACACCTTTGCACCATCATCAAACCATTGTAGGCCGACCCATATCAACCCACAACCTGATCAAAACCTTGCCTTAGATATGTATTCCACCTTATGGCCAAGCCTAGAGAATGTTGAGGGCAAGTGCAAAGCATTTCAACTTTGTTTTATGCAGTAAATTCTAGCATTGTTTATCGTATTTTTGAGTTGAAAGCTTATGATTGTTATATTATTTGGTTTGAATTGTATTCAAGGGAATTGATCTTTGGCTATCCCACTTGAATCTTTTTCACGTTATCATGCTTGTGTGGATCTCAGTTGTGCATTCGTTTGTTGTCATCTCCAGCTATACTAGTGAGTTGTTCTCACCAGACAGTTTATACCTATATAATTAGTAAATCGACCACTTTTGAATCTGTAAAAAATACATCACCATATTATATCAGCTATATTATGACCATATGATGTTCACCCATTCTTAAACACTTGTTATATCATCTGTTACTGTTACATTATGATGTTCTGCTAATTATATCAGTTTATCACACTGCAAGTTCCCTTTAGATTAGAATCACTATGGGTTGAAATGATACATACCCGTACGGACTTTAGAATAGGGAAAAATCGTCATAGGCTGAAATGATAGGCCTAAACAATTTTCAATATTTCATTTACTTGGGACTGCGGGTTTGGAATGGTAAACCCGGGTTTTCTTTGTAAATACGTGTTGACATGATATATTGCCCATATTCACTTTACCTAGGCTAGAAATGAAATACAGACCCATGGTTAAGATATATTTTTCTAAAAAATTTAAAATATTTTATAAATGTAAATATTATAATATTTTGATTTAAGATTAATTAAAAATGATTTTTGTAAATAATTTTGATTTTTTTTGATAATTTACAAGTGAAATAAATTAATGATAATGTGGAAATTTGAAATATAGGTTATTTTGGAAATTTTGATTTAATAATAGATGGAATTTAAATTAAATATGAAAATATGATAAATTTATGATATTTTGAATTAAATGAATTTAAAATGATTTTATAATATAATAATGGATTTTGAATAAGTCAAAATGTGAAATAAATGAATATTGAGTTGAATTTTGAAATATAACTTAAATTAGAATTTATGAATTTGTTTAAAAGTGAATATTTGAAGGAAGTAAATAAAATGAAAATAAGTTATATTTTGAAATTTAAACTTAAACTTAAGTGCTAAGTTAAGAATTTAATTATATGAATTGAAATTGAATGTTGGAATTTAATAAGTGAATTATTATTAAATATTGATTTTTGGATGGAAATTTAACTTTATAAAATCATGAATTTAAGGAAAATTAAATGATGGTTATAAAAGTGAAAATATATGATTTTATAAGTTTGAAATGGTTTAAATAAAAATTTAATGGTTTGTGAAAGTATAGTGAATATTTGGAATTTAATTAACAGCATTTTGAAATGCTATTATTTCTAAAGTAAAGGATTACAGCATTAGTAAATGCTGTAGTTAATATAAATGAACTAAAGGGCTAAATTGAATTAAAAGCTATTATAGAACTTTGTAAGTGCTATAATAAGTGCTATAATTGTTGAATTTAACTAAGGTTTTATTTGAATTAATGTTATCCTATTACAGCCTTTTGAATGCTGTCTTTTGTTAAAATGAATTGTTTTAAAAGTAACTTTCCGTAGCATTTTCTAAGTGCCGCGAAATGTAAATTTTCACTGTTTTGATAAATTTAATTAAACAAGTGAACTTTGGAAATTTAAAATCTTGGAAATTTAATAATTTAATTATTAAATATAATAACTTCGTTTTTATGATTTAAAATGAAGTAATTTGTTTTGAAATATAAACTATTTTGATATGTGTGTTGAAGTGGTATTTTAAATAAATGAATGTGGTTTGGAAGATACGATATTTTGAAATGGATTTTGGTTGATAGTGAATTTTGAAATTATTTTTGATTTCGAAGTATAAATTACTATTTGAAACTTTAACCACGGGATGTATTTAATTTATAGTTTAACTGATCCTTAAAAGATGGGCGATCCCAAACATCCTTTAAGTTATTGTGCATTTCTACTACAGTTCACTTGAGTCGGTTTACATTATATAAGTATATATGTCCAGACTCCAGTGTTTTGTGTTTTACTTTACGCTCGAGTCAGCCTGAGTTTTTACAACTTAGCTTTGGATTTCTTTTCTGGAGCTAGGAATCGCTGGAGATTCTGCTTGTCTAGTTATCTATTCCCTTTCAGTTTCAATTGTTCTATTTCAGCTCTGGCATTTATAAACTGCTATGAATTTGAGATTTCTATTGTATATGTTTTTCAGACTGATATTATGTATTATGTTTTGAGAGTTTGTCGTCGTAGCTTCATGAACTACTATGTTATTTTAATTTCCGCTGCGAGTTATTCTGATATTTCTATGTCTGTGATTATGTGATTCTATTTCACTTGCTCCAAATTTATTAGCAACGCGGTATTTTGAGCAATTCAAGTCCGGCATGTGTGGATGAGAATGGTTGAAAATATCGGGTTGTTACACAATCTAAGTCAAATTTCATATATATTTTTCTTTCATTTACAATACATGAAATTTATAGAAATCATATTTGAAATCAACCGCGGGTCCGGATAATATTTCACACCTAAATCAAGTGATACAGAAATTATCAATTAAATCCGTAATCGGTAAAAAATTTCGGTTTTGATTATTGCAAACCCGAAATCCCAAGACAAATACAAATAAATAAAAATCACTCAGGCCTATCATTTCAGCTTATAATGATTTTCCCTATTCTAAAGTCCGTTCGGGTATGTATCATTTCAACCCATAGTGATTCTATTCTACTAGGAACTTGCAGTGTGAGAAATAGAAATAAATAAACAAGATAATAGAACAAAATATAACAGATGATGTGACAAGTTAATAAAAGGGTTTAACATCATATAATTGATAACACAGGCAGGTATAACATAATATAAAAGTTTCTACACATTCACTTGGTGTCACTTCACAATTATATAGGCATATATTTCATGTGTGAATTACTCACCTCTTTAAAGCTGGAGTTCACAAACAACACACACAAAAGAGAATCCGAAAAGCATGATAACACGATTTGATTCAAGTGGGAAGAGATCCAAGATATATATCTTGTATCTAACAATAAAACAAGACCATACATAAATATAAATACAATACCAAAATTATTGAAACAAATTGAAATAGAGATAAACAAAGACATCACCAAGTTTCAAACAAGTTTTGCTTGCTCTTGACTCAACATATGCTCGGCCTTAAGGCTAAATTGGTTCAGCCATGACATGTTTCAGGTGGTGAAGGATCAGGTTTGGACTGAAAATAGCAAGGCTTGGCCAAGGATAGGAAGGGTTTGGAAGTTACAAAGTGTGGAAGGTCATAAGGCAAGGCTAGAAAGGGTTTTGGTTCAACTTGGGCTCGGTCAAAGGCATATTTGGGCTTAGCCAGAGGCTGCTAAATCTCAGGTCAGAGGTTAGTTATGGTGTTCAGGGGTGGTGCTTGATGGTGGTGGTGGCTAAAGAGGTGGTCGTGGCAAGCAATGAAGCTGGTGTTGCATATAGGGCTCGGTTAGCATGGTTTTGTGGAGTTTTTCATAGTTTTTGTGAAGCTTTGTTCAAGGGGAGGCCACGGCACTTTCAGGTCAGAGGAGTATAGGAGTTATGTGACACCCCACCTCTATACCCACGCTAGCGAAGAACACTACGGTGTAATGCTGTCGACTAGCACGGAGAATAAGGCTGTTGAGGAGCGACCATCCGTGTAATTGCTTTGCGCGAGTGCCAGTTTGTCAGATAGTATAACATGCATTTTATTTCAGGAGGAAATCCGACATATTGATACAAACTCAAAGCTACCACACAGTGGCTATATATAACCTTCGAAAATAATATAGAAATAAATATAACACAAATCAGTCACAGACATCCATATCACAAAGGCGGAAAAAGATATGAATATATAACACATAAAAGTGTTTATCAGAGTAGTGGTCTGAAAGATCCACAATAACACAAAAGAATAAGTATACATCATGGAGTCTACATCTCAAATGTATACAACAAAATAAACAACTAATCTACGTAGTTAGCCAAAAGTCAGAGTAATAATCCCTGGTGAGAAGTCAAGTAGAAGCACCTGTAACATCTCGGTCTGACCCGAGTATTATTTAATAAGAAAATAATAAACGGATCAGTCTAGCTATAAATATCAGGTGAAATGATATAGAATAAGAGATATGGCATGAACGTATAATAACCATAATGGCATACTGTGATAAGTATGTAAATGAAAATCAACAAGAGATTAATCAATATCACAAGAATCTTCTCGAAGATCAAAAGGAATGTCATACTCCGTATATTTTTTATTCACAAAAAGATAATGACACACAAATTCACCAATGCACAAAAGTTGATAAAACTTATCAATGAAAATCACGAAGATTGGTGAAAACACAAATTCTAGAAATCATCACAAGAAATCCAGAAATCACAATAAGGGAGGAAGGCCTATCACAAAACGGGAGTATGAAAACTCACCAACATGTCTATCACAAAATTGAACGCTATTCCATGGTTGCTAACCATTAATTTTGAGCCAAAGCTCCATAAAACGGCCCGAAGACCATGAGTCGCTAACCCACAAATGTGAGTCGAAACTACACAAAAACGGGGTTTAGGCTCCCTCGCAGACAAAGAGACATCGCACATTGCTAGTCTAAATCACAAAAATGATCGTCAATGATCATCAAGAAGTGTAAATTACACCAAGCTAGTAAATATATGGGTTTAGCATCATGTCTCATAACCACTAGCTTAACTCAAATATTTACGAACAAATTATAGATCTCCACTAGAAAATTGTCACAAGAGATTCAATCTAACAAGTCCAAGAATTAACCGGCGAAGTCAACGCAAGCGTTTCATACCACTCATTTTACTAAGTCGTTTAATTAGATTTCTCATACGAGTGAGGCAAAGGTTTGTATATACTGGTAGATTGGAAAACGGTTTGAGAAAACGAGCTTTATAAATAAAATAGTGTTGAAATCATTTGGAAGAAAGGGTTTTGATATTTACTACTAGTATTAAAACCTTTATATTTTTAAAGTGACAAATCACAAAAATGATTGTAGAAACAAATCAATTCACTAAAATTCACATTCGAAGACATGAATAGAATCCAAAGAATTAATTCCAAATCCATCAAAGTGGAGATACCCTGCGACTTAACAAAATTCAACACAAGAAATCAGCGGCTCAACACATGCGACTCCACGGCATACGACCTAAGAGATAAGCGACATAGCATGTGGCCTACCAATGCAAGCCGAGCGACCTAAGGAGCTAATGACTTAAGGAGTAGCACATAACCTAAGTGGTGCGACCTAAGGTACAAGCGACCTAATAGGGGCGAGCGACCTAACATGGCCGACCTAAGCATGGTGCGACTTAATCAGGGGCGAGGGACCTAACACATGGCCGAGCTAAGCAGTGGAATGACTTAACAGGGGCGAGCGACCTAAGGGTAAACAGGCCGAGCGACTTAAGGACTCGCGACCTAAGCGGTTGTGACCTAAGGTGGAACGAGCTAGCTGAGGCCTAACATGGCGCGACCTAAGGGAGTGCGACCTAAGGTGGAGCGAGCTATTGCCGAGCGACTTAAGGTGGAGCGAGCTATATACAGGCCGAGAGACATATGCGTGCAGGCCGAGCGACCTAAGCCCCAGAAATGCAAAAACTCACTCAATTTGCAACCTATCGAGCACGGACGTTAGGGGATTACGCCTATAGGCTACCCAGTCGTATCGGCTCCTCGATGCATCACCAAAAACGTGTTCAAACTTCAAAGTTAGGATTTTTTTAAAGGTTTGAACCCAAAACACTAAAAATTGGGATTTTCACCAATTCAATCCAAACCATAAGCAAATGCACATGAATAAGTGTTAGGAATTCATACCCAACAATCAATGATAGTTATAGTCTAAGATGTGAGATAAAAATCTCATCTTTTCACAAAAATCAATGAAGGAGAAGCCTAAAAGCAAAAGAACAGTCAACCACACTTCAATCTCTACACAAGAAGCTTGAATCAATGGCTTCTCTTTGGATTTGGAGTTGGATGTTGGATTTGCAAAGAAGATTAAGGCTTGGAGTTTTAATTTCCCATTCCACTCTCCATTAATGCTAAAGCTTGAGTTGTTAGGAAATTATGAAGGAATGAAGATAAGAGGGGGTTGGGACTGAGCTAATAAGTGGGGTAAATGGGCTCAAACCAAACCAAAGCCCTAAGTGAAAAAGTGGCAAAATTTCACTAACTCCAAACATTTCAAAGTTTATACTTAAAAAGATCGCAAATGGCTTTTTGAACTCAATAGGAGTGGTCTCGAGTCCAAATTCGACCGTATGCAAAAAGTAACTTTTCAGACTATAATATGACTAACGATAAAATGTTTAAATAAATATTTAAATACTCAATCGTAAAATATGCGGGTTGTTACAGACTCCCCTCCTTAAAGAAATTGCGTCCTCGCAATTTTTAAGAAGAAAATATATAGTAACAACCATGAAAGCATATTCAACACAAAAGAAATTTAACATAAGAAGTTCACCTCAAAGAGCACGGGAAAGTAAGTCCGGATGTGCTCGCTCGATGAATTCTCTAGATTCCCAAGAGCAATCCTTAGGATTTGAGGACCATTGAACTTTCACAAGCGGAACATCTTTATTTCAAAGTCGTTAGACCTCCGAAGCAATAATACGAATAGGATGTTGCTCATAAGTTAAATTAGGCAAAACTTCAATTTCTTCCACAATACCGGGCTGAAGAATAGAATCGGAATCTTGAAGGCACTTCCGTAATTGAGAAACGTGAAACACGTCATGAATAGCAAAAAATTGAGCCAGTAATAAAAGGCGATAAGCCACGGAACCAATGCCTTCGGTGATGGGAAATGGACCAATATATCGAGGTGCTAACTTTCCCGATCGACTGAAACGCACAACACCTTTCATAGGTGAAACACGAATAAACACAGAATCTCCCACAGAAAATTCTAACTTCCTTCTTCGGTTATCGGCATAGGACTTTGGTCTATTCTGGGCTTCTTTCATCCTATGACGAATAAGGTCAATCTTTTCTGTGGAATCACGAATAAAATCTGGACCTAAAACCAGCTTCTCACCGGCCTCAAGCCAAAAAGAAGGAGATCGACATGGCCTTCCATAGAGTGCTTCAAAAGGTGTCATACCAATACTAGATTGGAAGCTATTATTATATGGAAATTCAACGAGAGAAATATGATCTTCCCAACTTCCGCCAAAATCAAGAACACATGCACGAAGAAGATCTTCAAGAGTTTGATTCGCACGCTCGCGGACTGGGAGTGATAAGCGGTGCTAAAATTAAGCTTCGTTCCCAAAGCTTTTTGAAGACTCTTCCAAAATCCACTAGTAAACAATGGATCACGATCACTAACCCATAAGCTATCATGACCCGAACGAGAACAGGGAAGGCCGTCTATAAAATCCATGGAAATCTGGTCCCACTTCTAAATTGGAATTTCTAAAGGTTGCAATAACTCACTAGGCCTTTGATGTTCGGCCTTGACAAGTTGGCAAGTCATGCAACACTTAACAAAGTTAGCAATATCAGATTTCATTCCCTCCCAATAATAAAGTCGCTTCATATCCGCGTACATTTTACTACTACCGGGATGAATGGTAAATTTAGAACGATGAGAATCTTCTAAAATGTCTTTACGTAGATCACTAATATTTGGCACGATAAGCCTACCAAATTTTCGAATGCCGCCACAAGAATCAATATCAAAGTCTTTCAAACCTTCAATATCAATTCTTTCCCTCAATCTTTGGCTAAGAAGGGCCAATTCGGGATCTAGCCTTTGAGCTTCAAGAATGCGGTCTAAAAGAGAAGGATGGTCCTTAAGACTACATAAAACAAGAGATGAACATAAATCGGATACACGGCCTCGAATCTCACAAGTGGATAAAACCTCGAGATCATTCCATTCGGATATCATCATGGAAACAACCGCTTGTTGCTTGCGACTAAGTGCATCGGCAAAACGATTTCCCTTTCCAGGAGTATAAAGGATATCAAGATCATAAGGTGCAAGGAACTCGAGCCAACGTTGTTGACGCATATTAAGTTCCTTTTGAAAGAACAGATACTTCAAAGACTAATGATCGGTGTACGATAATGACGCCAAATACGAAAGGCGAAAACAATAGCCGCGAGCTCTAAATCATGAGTGGCATATCTAGTCTCAGCTGGCTTTAATTGCCTAGAAGCATAAGCAATAACACGTTCTCTTTGCATAAGAACGGCACCTAAACCAACGCGACTAGCATCGGTATAAACAATAAAATCTTGGTTTCCATCGGGAATCACAAGAATAGGAGCATCGGAAAGGAGTTCTTTCAATTTCTGAAAAGAAGTTTCACATTTGTCCGACCAAATGTATTTAATGCCTTTCTTTGTTAAGCTAGTGAGAGGCACTGCAGTTTTAGAAAAGTCTTTGATAAAACGACGGTAATAACTCGCTAATCCGAGTAAATTACGAATCTCCGTCACACTCTCCAGTCTCTTCCAATCTTGAATCACTTCAATCTATGAAGGATGCACGGAAATTCCGGATTCAGAAATAATATGACCGAGAAACTTCACACGAAATTGCCAAAAGTGGCATTTAGAAAAAAATTCTTTTAATCGATTACTCCTAAGAGTTTTCAACACAATCCGAAGATGCTTTTCATGCCCCTCCTCGGTTTTTGAATACACAAGAATATCATCGATGAAGATGAGAACAAATCGACCGAGGAAATCTTTGTCAACAAAATAAGCCGGAGCATTCGTTAAACCAAATGGCATAACATGCCATTCATAAGATCCATAGCGAGTATGGAACGATGTCAAAGGAATGTTATCCTCTGCAATACGAAGCTGATGAAAACCGGTAGCCAAGTCCAATTGTGAAAAGACTCTAGTACCACTAAGTTGATCGAATAGATCATCGATCCGAGGTAAAGGATATTTATTTTTGATAGTAAGATCATTAAGCTTGTGGTAGTCAACGCAAAGCCTAAGTGTACCATCGGATTTCTTCACAAAAATAGCCGAAGCTCCCCAAGGCGAGGAACTAGAGCGAATAAATTGCTTCGTCTCCAATTCGGATAATTGTTTGCGCATCTCTTCATTTTCCTTATTGGACATACGATAAGGAGGATGAGTAATAGGTTGAGCTCTAGGGATGAGATTAATTTTGAACTCAATTGCTCGATTAGGTGGTAGTCCTAAAACGGGCTCAAATATGTCGGAAAATTCACGAACAATGTGAATAAGAGAAATGACATCTTCCTCATCATCATTATCATCATCATGAGGATTTAAAGAATATAAAGATGCCGCCAAAGTGGAATCCAAATTTTTAAGAACAACAGAAATCTGATTAACAGACAGTGGATGTCGAAGATGAATAGTGCGCTCAGGACATAGGATATGAGCTTCATAACGGTTAAGCCAATCCATTCCCAAAATCATTCCAAAGCCTAAATAACGCATGACATACAAATCGGCTAGGAAAGAAAAATCACATAAAATAATCTCCACATCTTTACAAAGCAAACTAAGAGTTGCGGATCCACCAACCGGATTCGCAATTCTCAAAGAAGTCATTAAAGCAACAACACTTAAAGAAAAAGTATCAACAAGTTCTTTTGATATAAAAGAATGGGATGTACCCGTATCAAAAAGAACTCGAATAGGTTGATCACGAAATATAATGATGCCATCAAGAATAGAATGAGATATACCTTGACCACGTGATGTGTTGTCAGAGGCTTGAGCAACGTTTAACTTTCCCTCCTTCTTGCCTTGAAGTTTGGGGAATGCATGTATATAATGATCCGGGCTTTTACAATAGCGAGAAGAACGAGGCTTTGAACACTTGTTCGCAAAATTGTCCTTAGAACCACAGTTGTAGCATTGCCCACTACTAGAGGAAGAAGTCTTTGCAGCAGGAGTTGCTTGTTTCCCCTTTTTATTGGGATAAGGGCCTTTGGACTTATTAGGCCTTTTCTTGTTGTTGTTGAAGTTTGGTTTGGCACCTACAACTTCAACATCACTTTCCCTATCCGCCTCTTCAAGAAGAAGAGCGATATCAATGAGTTGATCAAAAGAAACTTCTAATTTCAGAAGTAATGGATTCTTGAGATTTTTTTTCAAGCCATAGAAAAATCTTTGGTTCTTTTTCAATGGGGTGTTTATGTATTCGACCTCGTATTTAGAAAGTGACTCGAAGGATGCGACATAATCTGTCACGAAGTATTCACCTTGAACAAGGTCTATGAAATGTCGAGAAAATGTCACTTTCTCAGCTTCTGGCACAAATTTTAATTCGAAGCGTTCCCGGAATTGCTCCCAGGTTAGATCCACCTCATTAATTTTGGAGATTAGAAGCTCGTACAAGTCTAATGCTCTTTCTTGGAGCATACTAGAGGCCACTTGAACACGGTGAAGATCAATAAGATTCATGCGAGAAAAGATTCGATTGCATGTTCTTAGCCAAGCTTGGACTTGAATAATGGTTTCAGAACCCTTGAATGGCTTCCCACCCAAATTGGTATAATTGTTGCACAAGCGTGCAAATCCGGAATTAGGATGTGTAGGTTCCAGATTAGAACTGGCTGCTTGAGCATTCTTTAATAGATCAAGAAGCTGCTAGGCAGACATAAATACTCCATCCCGAGGAGTAGCACTAGATTGACCGGCGTTGGGACGGCCTAGTCTAACCATTTCTCTTCCTTTAGAAAGAAGAAAGAAGAAAGAAGAAGAAAAAGTTTATTCTCAAAATAAATATCAAGCAATTATTGATAGATAAAAGAAGGAATCATAAAAGAAAATAGGATAGAACGGCACGAAGACACGAATTAAATCCTATTCCACGACTCCCAAGATGGACTTAGGACGATGATCCTTGTTAAATTATTCTACATTATTCCGAAGTTTGGCTCTGATACCAAGCTGTGACGCCCCACATATATACCCACGCTAGCCAAGAACACTACGGTGTAATGCTGTCGTCTAGCACGGAGAATAAGGCTGTTGAGGAGCGACCATCCGTGTAATTGCTTTGTGCGAGCGCCGGTATGTCAGATAGTACAACATGCGTTTTATTTCAGGAGGAAATCCGACATACCGATACAAACTCAAAGCTACCACACAGTACCTATATATAATCTTCGGAAATAATATAGAAATAAACATAACACAAATCAGTCACAGATATCCATATCACAAAGGCGGAAAAAGAAATGAATATATAACACATAAAAGTGTTTATCAGAGTAGTGGTCTGAAAGATCCATAATAACACAAAAGAATAAGTATACATCATGGAGTCTACATCTCAAATGTATACAATAAAATAAACTACCAATCTAAGTAGTTAGCCAAAAGTCAGAATAATCCCTGGTGAGAAGTCAAGCAGAAGCACATGTAACATCTCGGTCTGACCTGAGTATTATTTAATAAGAAAATAATAAACGGATCAGTCTAGCTATAAATATCAGGTGAAGTGATATAGAATAAGAGATATGGCATGAACGTATAATAACCATAATGGCATACTGTGATAAGTATGTAAATGAAAATCAACAAGAGATTAATCAATATCACAAGAATCTTCTCAAAGATCAAAAGGAATGTCATACTCCGTATATTTTTTATTCACAAAAAGATAATGACATACAAATTCACCAATGGAAAAAAGTTGATAAAACTTATCAATGAAAATCACGAAGATTGGTGAAAAACACAAATTCTAGAAATCATCACAAGAAATCCAGAAATCACAATAAGGGGGGGAGGCCTATCACAAAACGGGAGTATGAAAACTCACCAACACGTGTATCACAAAATGGAACGATATTCCATGGTTGCTAACCATTAATTTTGAGCCGAAGCTCCACAAAATGGCCCGAAGACCATGGGTCGCTAACCCACAAATGTGAGTCGAAACTACACAAAAACGGGGTTTAGTCTCCTTCGCAGACAAAGAGACATCACACATTGCTAGTCTAAATCACAAAAATGATCGTCAATGATCATAAAAAAGTGTCAATTACGCTAAGCTAGTAAATATATGATTTTAGCATCATGTCCCATAACCACTAGCTTAACTCAAATATTTACGAACAAATTGTAGATCTTCGCTAGAAAATTGTCACAAGCGATTCAATCGAACGGTTTGAGAAAACGAGCGTTACAAATAAAATAGTGTTGAAATCATTTGGAAGAAAGGGTTTTGATATTTACTACTAGTATTAAAACCTTTATATTTTTAAAGTGACAAATCACAAAAATGATTGTAGAAACAAATCAATTCACTAAAATTCACATTCGAAGACATGAATAAATTCAAAGAATTCAATTCCAAATCCATCAAAGTGGAGATATGTAACGCCCCACCTCTATACCCACGCTAGCCAAGGACACTACGGGGTAATGCCGTCAACTAGCGCGGAGGATAAGGCTGTTGAGGAGCGACCATCCATGTAATTGCTTTGTGCGAGCGCCGATATGCCAGATAAAATATAACATGCATTTCATCTCAAGAAGAAATCCGACATACCGACACAAACTCAAAGCTACTACATAGTGGCTACATATAATCTTCGGAAACAAACATAGAAATAAACATAACATAAATCAGTCATAGATAATTCATATCACAAAGGCAGAAATAGATATGAATATAACACATGAAAGTGTACATTAGAGTAGTGGTCAAGCAAGATCCACAATAACACAAAATAATAGCAACATGTGCTATACAAAAGAATAAGTATACATCATAGAATCTGTATCTCAAATGTATACAACAAAAACTACTAATCTAAGTAGTTAGCCAAAAGTCAAGGAGGTAATCCCGGATGTAAAGTCAAGCAGAAGCACCTGTAACATCTCGGTCTGACCCGAGTATTATTTAATAAGATAATAATAAACGGATCAGTCTTACTATAAATATCAGATAAAATGATATAGAATAAGAGATATGACGGAAATAAAGGTATGATAACCACAAGGCCATACTATAATAAGTATGTTACAAAATCAACCAAAGATTAGTCGATATCACAAGAATCCTCTCCAAGATATAAAGAATGTCATACTCTATAATTTCATTCACCAAACCATAAATATTGACAATTATATCAATGCCAATCACAAAAGTCAATGACACACAAATTCACCAATGCACAAATATTGATAGAACTTATCAATGAAAATCACGAAAATTGGTGAAGCACAAATTCTAGAAATCATCAATAGAAATCCAGAAATCACAAAATAGGGGGAGGCCTATCACAAACGAGAGCATAAAGCTCACCAACACGTGTATCACAAACGGAACGCTAATTCCATGGTTGCTAACCATCACAAATTGAGCCGAAGCTCCACAAACGGCCCGAAGACCATGGGTTGCTACCCCACCAATTTGACTTGAAACTCCACAAAACTGGGTTTAGTCTCCCTCGCAGACAAAGAGACATCGCACATTGCTAGTCTAAATCACAAAAATGATCATTATTGATCATCAAGAAGTGTCAATTACACTAAGTTAGTAAATATAAAAGTTTAGCTTCATGTCCCATAACCACTTGCTTAACTCAAATATTTACAAACAAACTGTAGATCTCCACTATAAAATTGTCACAAGAGAATCGAACAAGTCCAAGAATTAACCGGCGAAGTAAACGCAAGCGTTTCATACCACTCGTTTTACTAAGTCGTTTAATTAGATTTCTCGTAAGAATGAGGTAAAGGTTTGTATATACTAATAGATTGGAAAACGGTTTAAAAAACGAGCTTTGTAATAAAATAGTGTTGAAATCATTTGAAGAAAGTGTTTTGTTATTTACTACTAGTATAGAAACCTTTTATATTTTTAAAGTGACAAATCACAAACATGATTGTAGAAACAATCAATCACAAAAATTTACATTCGAAGACGTGAATAAAATTCAAAGAAATCGATATTAAATCCACCAAATTGGATATTCCAAAAATTCCCGAAGAAAAGAAGTCATCAAAGTCAATGACAAATGATAATAACAAATAGGGAAGTAACACGGATCAATTAATTTTGGAAACCACACAAAATAGGCGAAACAGGCAAAACAGCATCAGGTCGGTCGGCCGGCTACAGAGCTCGGTCGACCGGATCCTATTCTGAAAAAATCTCGGGAAGCAGGTCGGTCGACTGTGCTCTGCAGTCGGTCGACCAAACCCTGAGGCAGAGAAGTGCTTTGCACTTTGGAAGCAGGTCGGTCGGCCGGCAGCAGAGCTCGATCGGCCGGACCTATTCCCAGTCCCTTCCTAGCCCATCGAATACAATGGCCAATCACGACCAATTTGCAACCACCCGAGCATCGGCACTAAGGATTTATGCCTATCGACTACCCGTCCCTATGAGCTCTTCGTTACATCACCAAAAACACATTTAAACATCAAAGCTATGATTTTAAAGAATTGAACCCAAAACACTAAAAATTGGAATATTCACCAAATCAATCCAAACCAAAAGCAATTGCACAAGAATAAGCGTTAGGAATTCATACCTAACAATCGAAGATAATTATATACTAAGATGTGAGATAAAAATCTCACCTTTGAACCCAAACAATTGAAGAAGAAGCTTGAAAGCAAAGGGAGAATCAACCACTTTTCAACACAACCCAAACGAGCTTGAATCTATGCTCAAAAAGAAGAACATTCCGAAAGTTAGGTTTAGGAATTTTTGAAATTCAAGAGAGAAGGAGTTGGAGAAGAAGAAGGAGATGCTTACCAATGGGTTCACTTGAATTCGGAGCTAGAAATTGGATTTGTTAAAGGAACTAGGGTTTTGGAGTTTTAGTTTCCCATCTCTCCTACCATTGATGCTTTAAAACTGAAAAGAGGAGGAAGTGGGAGTGAATGGGGAGGAGTGGTTCAGATTTTAGTATAAGTTAAACATAGGGCTGAACCCAAACCTAAACCCAAAGTGAAAATTGTCAAATTTTTGTCTAGCTCCAAATATATCAAAGTTTATACTCAAAAAGGTTGCAAACGTCATTTTGAACTCAATGGGGGTGGTCTCGAGTACCAATTCGACTGTTTGCAAAAAGTAGGTTTTCGTACTAAAATCCTACTACCGATAAAATATTTGAATAAAATATTTAAATATATAATCGATAAATATGCGGGTTGTTACAGACTCCCCTCCTTAAAGAGATTGCGTCCTCGCAATCATGAGGAATAAATGCACAAAAAGTAACAAACATAAAAGCATATCAACACAAAAGAAGAAATTTGAAATAAGAAGTTTACCTCAAAGAGCACGAGAAAGTAAGTCCGGATGTGTTCGTTCGGTGAATTCTCTAGGTTTCGAAGAGCAATCCATAGGATTCGCGGACCATTGAACCTTAACAAGCGAAACATCTTTATTTCGAAGGCGTTTTACCTCCGAAGCAATAATACGAATAGGATGTTGCTCATAAGTTAAATTAGGAAAAACTTCAATTTCTTCCACAACACCGGGCTCAAGAATAGAATCGGAATCTCGTAGACATTTCCGAAGTTGAGAAACGTGAAACACGTCATGGATAGCAGAAAACTGAGCCGGTAATAAAAGGCGATAAGCCACGGAACCAATACGTTCGGTGATAGGAAATGGACCAATATATCGAAGAGCTAATTTTCCCGATCGACTGAAACGCACAACACCCTTCATAGGTGAAACACGAATAAATACAAGATCTCCCACAGAAAATTCTAATTTCCTTCTCCGGTTATCGGCATAGGATTTTTGTCTACTCTGGGCTTCTTTCATCCTATGACGAATAAGATTAATCTTTTCTGTGGAATCACGAATAAAATCTGGACCTAAAACCAGCTTCTCACCGGCCTCAAGCCAACAAGAAGGAGATCGACAGGGCCTTCCGTAGAGTGCCTCAAAAGGTGCCATACCAATACTAGATTGGAAGCTATTATTATAGGAAAATTCAACAAGGGAAATATGATCTTCCCAACTTCCACCGAAATCAGGCACACAAGCATGAAGAAGATCTTCAAGAGTTTGATTCACACGCTCGGTTTGTCCATCAGACTGGGGATGATAAGCGGTGCTAAAATTAAGCTTCGTTCCCAAAGCTTTTTGAAGACTCTTCCAAAATCCACTAGTAAACAATGGATCACGGTCGCTAACAATAGAAGTAGGAACTCCATGTAATTTGACAATCTCTTTAATAAAGAGTTTGGCCAAAAGAGAAACGGTTCGATTAGATCGAACGGGAATAAAATGGGCGGATTTAGTAAGCCTATCAACGATCACCCATAAGCTATCATGACCCGAACGAGAACGGGGAAGGCCGTCAATAAAATCCATGGAAATTTGATCCCACTTCCAAATTGGAATTTCTAAAGGTTGCAATAACCCACCGGGCCTTTGATGCTCGGCCTTAACGAGTTGGCAAGTCATGCAACGCTTAACGAAGTTAGCGATGTCAAGTTTCATTCCTTCCCAATAATAAAGTCGCTTCATATCCGCGTACATTTTGCTACTACCGGGATGAATGGTGAATTTAGAACGATGGGAATCTTCTAAAATATCTTTGCGAAGATCACTAATATTTGGCACGATAAGCCTACCAAATTTTCGAATGCCGCCATGAAGAGCCAATTCGGGATCTAGCCTTTGAGCTTCAAGAATGCGGTCCAAAAGAGAAGGATGATCCTCAAGGCTACATAAAATAAGAGAGGAACATAAATCGAAAACACGATCTCGAGTTTCACAAGTGGATAAAACCTCGAGATCCTTCCACTCAGACATCATCATGGAAACAACCGCTTGTTGCTTGCGACTAAGTGCATCGACAACTCGATTTCCCTTTCTAGGAGTATAAAGGATGTCAAGATCATAGGGCGCAAGGAACTCGAGCCAACGTTATTGACGCAAATTAAGTTCCTTCTGAGAGAATAAAGATTTCAAAGACTTATGATCAGTGTAGAGAACAAATTTCTCTCCTAAGAGATAATGACGCCAAATTCGAAGAGCGAAAACAATAGCCGCGAGCTCTAATTCATGAGTGGCATATCTAGTCTCTGCTGGCTTCAATTGCCTAGAAGCATAAGCAATAACACTTTCTTTTTGCAGAAGAACGGCACCCAAACCAACGCGACTAGCATCGGTATAAACAACAAAATCTTGGTTTCCATCGGGAATCACAAGAATAGGAGCATAGGAAAGGAGTTCTTTTAATTTCTGGAAAGAAGCTTCACATTTGTCCGACCAAATGTATTTAACACCGTTCTTTGTTAAGCTAGTGAGAGGCACGACAATTTTAGAAAAGTCTTTGATAAAGTGACGGTAATAGCCCGCTAACCCCAGAAAGCTACGGATTTCTGTCACACTCTCCGGTCTCTTCCAATTTTGAATCGCTTCAATCTTTGAAGGATCCACTGATATTCCGGATTCGAAAATAATATGGCGTAGAAACTTCACACGAGATTGCCAAAAATGGCATTTAGAAAATTTTGCTTTTAATTGATTACTCCTAAGAGTTTCCAACACAATTCGAAGATGCTTTTCATGTTCCTCCTCGGTTTTTGAATACACAAGAATATCATCAACGAAGATGAGGACAAATCGATCGAGGAAATCTTTGAAAACTCGATTCATAAGGTCAACGAAATAAGCCGGAGCATTCGTTAAACCAAACGGCATAACAAGCCATTCATAAGATCCATAACGGGTACGGAACGATGTCAAAGGAATGCTATCTTCTGCAATACGAAGCTGATGAAAACCGGTTGCCAAGTCCAATTGTGAAAGACTCTAGCACAACTAAGTTGATCGAATAGATCATCAATCCGAGGTAGGGGATATTTATTCTTGATAGTAAGATCATTAAGCTTGCGGTAGTCAACGCAAAGCCTAAGCGTACCATCGGATTTCTTCACGAAAATAGCCGAAGCTCCCCAAGGTGAGGAACTAGAGCAAATAAATTGCTTCGCTTCCAAATCGGATAATTGTTTGCGCATCTCCTCATTTTCCTTATTGGACGTGCGATAAGGAGGACGAGTAATAGGTTGAGCTCCAAGGATAAGATTAATTTTGAACTCAATTGCTCGCTTAGGTGGTAATCCTAAAACGGGCTCAAATATGTCGGCGAATTCACGAACGACATGAATAAGAGAAATGACGTCTTCCTCATCATCATTATCGTCATCATGAGGATTTAAAGAATATAAAGATGCTGCTAAATTAGAATCCGAATCTTTAAGAATAATAGAATGCTGCTTAACAGATTGAGGATGTCGAAGATGAATAGTCCGTTTAGGACAAAGGATATGAGCTTCATAATGGTCAAGCCAATCCATTCCCAAAATCATTCTGAAGCCTAAATAACGCATGACATGCAAATCGGCTAGGAAAGAAAAATCACATAAAATAATCTCGACATCTTTACACAATAAACTGAGTGTTGCGGATCCACCAACCGGATTCGCAATTCTCAAAGAAGTCATTAAACACATAACATCCAAAGAAAAAGTATCAACAAGTTCTTTTGAAATAAAAGAATGGGAAGCACCCGTATCAAAAAGAACACGAATAGGATGATCACGAAACACAATAATGCCATCAAGGATAGTATAAGGAATACCTTGACCACGAGATGTGTTGCCAGGGGCTTGGGAAACATTAAGCTTTCCCTCCTTCTTGCCTTGAAGCTTCGGACATGAAGGTATAACATGGACGGGACTTTTGCAGTAGCGGCAAGTGAGGGGCTTCGAACACTTATTTGAATAATGGTCCTTTGAACCACAATTATAGCATTCTCCACGACTAAAGGTAGGAGTCTTTGCTGCCGTGGATGCTTGCTTACCCTTTTTGTTGAGATGAGGGCCTTTGAATTTGTTAGGCCTTTTCTTGTTGTTAAAGTTTGGTTTGGAAGCCACCACTTCAACATCACTTTCCCTATCAGCCTCTTCAAGACGAAGAGCGATATCAATGAGTTGGTCGAAAGGAACTTCTAATTTTAGAAGTAATGGCTTCTTGAGATTTTTGTTTATGCCATAGACGAACCTCTGGTTCTTCTTCAATAGGGTGTTGATGTATTCAACCCCATATTTGGAAAGCGACTCGAAGGAGGCGACATAATCAGTCACGGAAGAATCACCTTGAACAAGGTCTATAAATCGTCGAGCCAATATCACTTTCTCTGCTTCTGGTACAAATTTCAACTCGAAGCGTTCCCGGAATCGCTCCCAGGTGAGATCCGCTTCATTAATCTCAGAAATAAGAAGTTCGTACCAGTCCAATGCTCTTTCTTGGAGCATACTGGAGGCCACCTGAACTCGGTGAAGATCAACAAGGTTCATGCGAAAGAAGATTCGATCGCATGTCCTTAACCAAGCCTGGACCTCGATAATAGTTTCAGAACCTTTAAAGGGCTTCCCACCCAAGTTGGTATAATCGTTGCACAAGCGTGCAAATCCCGACTTTGGGTGAGTTGGTTCCGGATTAGGACCAGCTGCCTGAGCATTCTTTACCAAAACGAGAAGCTGCTGCGCAAACATAAAAACTCCATCCTGGGGAATAACACTAGATTGACCGGCGCTGGGACGGCCAGGCCTAACCATTTCTCTTCCTTTAGAAAGAAAGAAAGAAGACGAAAAAGGTTATTCACCTAACGAATATCAAGAAATCTTGATAAATAAAACAAGGAATCATAAAAGAAAATAGGATAGAACGGTACGAAGACCCGAGTTAAATCCTAAGACATGACCCCTAAGATGGACTTAGGACGGCGATCCTTGTTATAATATTCCATATTGTTCCGAAGTTTTGCTCTAATACCAAGCTGTAACGCCCCACCTCTATACCCACGCTAGCCAAGGACACTACGGGGTAATGCCGTCAACTAGCGCGGAGGATAAGGCTGTTGAGGAGCGACCATCCATGTAATTGCTTTGTGCGAGCGCCGATATGCCAGATAAAATATGACATGCATTTCATCTCAAGAAGAAATCCGACATACCGACACAAACTCAAAGCTACTACACAGTGGCTACATATAATCTTCGGAAACAAATATAGAAATAAACATAACATAAATCAGTCACAGATAATTCATATCACAAAGGCGGAAATAGATATGAATATAACACATGAAAGTGTACATCAGAGTAGTGGTCAAGCAAGATCCACAATAACACAAAATAATAGCAACATGTGCTATACAAAAGAATAAGTATACATCATAGAATATGTACCTCAAATGTATACAATAAAAACTATTAATCTAAGTAGTTAGCCAAAAGTCAAGGAGGTAATCCCGGATGTAAAGTCAAGCAGAAGCACCTCTAACAACTCGGTCTGACCCGAGTATTATTTAATAAGAAAATAATAAACGTGTGACGACCGCCCATGACTGCCGCACCAAAACAAGAGGATAATGCGCTGAAGGTGTGTCAGGCAGCCATGGGTGACCGTCAAGGTAGAATAAACATCGCAGACTCTATCGTACAACTCACAGCGCATGGACAAAAATACAATAGAGAAATATAATATAGTAAAGCTCCATAGAACAGAACATCATCATATAAGCATCATAGAAGTTTTATACACACATATGAATCATCCATACATCAAAGCCTCACTACATAACCCTCAAACAAATACAGCAGCGGAACACCCAGTACATAATATGAAAATAATATGCAAAAGCCTCCTGCTCGTCTTCGTCATCATCAGCATAGATCCCCAACAACAGCACCTGTCACCTGCTACCTAGTCTGCCCATCCCAACATGGATGAACAGCCCAAGGTAATAAGAGGAGACATAAAACCTTGAGTCAGACAAAGTCTTAGTGAGAAGTAAATCAACTATCAAACATACCAAAAGAGCATAAAGGATAAAGGAATAGGAACCAAACCATCCCACTCCACCTCTTTCTACAGTGATAGCCCCCAGACTCATACTAAAGAGAAGCAAATGTAACATAGCAGACAATTGAGGTAAAGCAATAATCACTCGAGTCAAGGTCGATGTTTTCCAAATACAAACCCCCAAGGCCTAAACCAAGATCAGATAAGCACCCAGAAAACACCGCTCTTGAGGCCGAATGATGGTACAATCAAACGTCCAAACATCCATGACTCTGGCTATCACTGTTAACCTTGCTTCGAAATCACCGTTAATTGAATGACCGACTCCTTCCTGAGCCATCTATCAAGGGCTAATGGTAACCCCGGTTCTAGACATAACTCCACACGTCATCATGACCCGTGCCTAGGAATTTTCGCAACTACCCAGAGTACTCGACCACCTACCTGTAGTCTTTAGGGTGTCCAGACCACCTACCTGTAGTCTTTAGGGCAACCCTTGTACTCTTGCTTTGAGTCTGCTAGAACCTTCAACAACGATGAAATCCAGGCCATCTAGTCATCCTCCTTGGTGACTATTCTCATCCTAGCCCAAACTACCTCTTGAGCCATCCATTATCAATCAACTTGAACTACCCTTCAAGTTATTAACATGCTTGGAGCAATCCTTCTTGATTATACCAAGGTTACATCACCTCATGCCTCGTCTCATCTTCATCATAGCAAAGGCTTATCTTAACATCATGGTTTGCCTCATCACATCATGGCAAAATTCCATCTCAACATCATCCAATCCATACATATGAGCGTCAACATCCACTACATATGCCTTAAGCAACTTTCACCATTCAAGAGCCTCTTTCGTAGCTTTTGAATCATCTTTGACCATACTTGTCCAAATCTATCAACTAGATAACTCATTCACAACAATCAAACAAGGCAAACATTAATCCAAACAAATAAGTAGTCAATCAAGATCTAAATAGGCATTTATAACTAAAATGGCAATTTCGTAAATAAATGAGCATAGATCTAACAATTATAAGTCATGGGTTTTGTCTCTACAACTAGATGAATGAGCTTGCAAAAGTAAACATCTTCATAAGTAATGGATCTACACTTGGATCTAAGGAAATATGCATAAAATCACTATCTACAACACTCCAACAAACCACCAATCCAATATACTCCTTTGGGTCCGCGTGAGAGATAACCACCACTCACCAAATCACCCAAACACTTCAAAAACTATCAACTTCAGATCTGGACAGCGAAGATTCAAGCTTGATTCGTCGAAATCCCACTTGAAACGATGAAATCTAGCTTCGTTGGATGAAGATCTTCAACTTTGGCTCTTGGATCTTCAATCTCGATCTTCGATCTTGGATGGATGTTAGAACTAGATTGGAATGGAGAAAAGGAGATGAATAAATGTTGTAGTCGAGCTCTCAAAATGGCAGCACTTCGTCGCTTCGAAATCCGGTGCCAAAAAGTGAGCCAAACCCCTCTATTTATAGGCTGAAACCTCTCTGAGTCGTCCATCCATAAGTCGTCGCCGACCCAACCATGAGTCGTCACCGACTCATTACTTAAGTCGTTCGCGACTTAACCCACACGGCCTAACTCAAACGCACACGCGCGACACGGTAACCCTATCTCTAAGTCGCTTACGCGACTTAACACGACTCAGCCTACAAGCGATTCACGACCTAACCCTAACACAGGGTCTCAACGACTTATACTATAGCCGACTCAACACACAGGAGACGACTCAACGACTTACGACTTATCGAACCCAACGACTCAACTGGGAAACGACTTATCACCTGGCCGACCCAACGACTTAACTCGTATACGAGTCATGACCTAACTACACATGCCGTCCTAACACTAAGCCGGCACAATCCACTAACCCTTAACTCGGTAACTCTGCTAACTCGTTAGCTCACTAACCCGCTAACACACTAGCCTCACTAACTCGGCAACGCGCTAACTCCACTAAGCCTTAAGTCGTTCAGTTCTTAACCCGGTCAGACCTAACCTGTTAACTCCTATAACTCGGCCAACATACTAACACGCCAACTCGTCCCAGCCACTAAGTCGCTAACCTTTCTAACCCGATAACTCGTAACTCGCTAATATCACTAACCTATTAACTCGCTCTAGCACTATCTCGAGTTAACTTCCCAATCTAACTTCCACGCGACTCTATCAACATACGAGTTATCCTCCCTTACGACTTCGGCTAAGGACGACATAAACAACACTAACGCCCTAGAATTCTACGATATATCGACACGTAAAATACGGGTCGTTACATTCTCTCCCCCTTAGGAATTTCGTCCCTGAAATTCCAAACAAACAACAGCAATCTAAATTATTCTGCATGTCTACCATCCATAGTAATCAACAAACCATGCATCCAATTCTAGCCTAGCATGCAGAATTCTATGATTAGAACAAGTTACAAATTCATGAGATGTCACGACACCTTAGGGCCATACCTCGAAGAGTTCAGGATGAGCTGCTTTCATCCTCTCTTCCTCCTCCCATGTACAGTCGTTAACATCATCACACCATTGTATCTTGAGCAACGTAATCGTCTTCCTCCTAAGCTGTTTCGTGTCGGTTTCAACAACACGAAGCGGCTTACGAGGTCTCGTAACTACTGGATCAACCTCTAAATCTTCACAGCTATCAGCAGAAACCACCGTATTCGAGTCATGCACATACTTTCGTAGATAAGATACATGAAAGACATTGTGCACACCCGCCATCTTCTCCGGTAACTCCAATCTATAAGCGAGCTTTCCAATTCGCTCGATAATCGGGAATGGTCCAACAAATCTCGGAGTTAACTTTCCTTTCTTCCCGAATCTAATAACATTCTTTAGAGGAGAAATCTTCACAAAAACCATATTACCTACGTCGAATTCCAAATCCTTACGACGATTATTGGCATAACTTTTCTGACGATCTTGGGCTGCCTTCATTCGTTGCCGAATGATCTTTATACAATCCGAAGTCTGTTGAATCATCTCTGGCCCAAGTATCAGTTTTTCTCCAGTTTCCAACCAACATGTCGGAGAGTTACACGGTCTTCCATACAATGCCTCATATGGTGCCATACCAATACTCGACTGATAACTATTATTGTATGCAAATTCCACCAAATGAAGATGATCTTCCCATGATCCTCCGAAGTCCAAAACACAAGCTCTGAGAAGATCTTCCAAAACTCGGTTGACTCTCTCTGTCTGACCATCTGTTTGGGGATGATAGGCTGTACTCAAACACAACTCGGTTCCCAAAACTTCCTGGAAGCTCTTCCAAAATCCACTAGCGAACAATGGGTCTCGATCGCTCACTATACTCTTCGGAATACCATGGAATCGAACTATCCACTTAACATACAACTCCGCCAACTTTGATGCAGTCCTAGTTGATCGAACAGGAATGAATCTTGCACTCTTGGTCAACCGATCCACTATGACCCAAATTCCTTCATTTCCCGCTCTCGTTCTAGGTAGACCATCGATAAAATCCATTGATATTTGTTCCCACTTCCACATAGGAACTTCTAATGGATGAAGCAATCCACTTGGCTTCTTCTGCTCTGCCTTAACCAACTGGCAATTCATACACTTGGAAATAAAATTTCCAACATCCTTTTTCATACCTTCCCAGTAATAGGTTCTCTTCATATCCCGATACATCTTATTTCCACCTGGATGAATTGTCAACTTCGAGTGATGACTTTCCCTAAGAACTTCATCTCTCAATCCATCTACATCGGGAACAACTAGTCGTCCTTGCTTTCGAAGCCAACCCTCTCGATCGACTTCAAATCCTTTATTCTTTTCTGGATTCAATCCGGATTCCAAATCTCGGATAATCTTGACAAGCTTATCGTCTCGCTTTTGGATCTCGCCAATTCTCTCCACAAGAGTAGGCTTTATCGATAAGTTTGCCAACATCTTAGGTTCCAACTCACATCTAGGCCTGAAATCAAATCCAGCCAAATACTCAAGACTCATCCACTCCGAAAACATGGTTCCTAGTCCTGCATGTCTTCGACTCAACGCGTCAGCCACTGCATTACCTTTTCCCGGAGTATAGGCTATACCAAAATCATACGATGCTAAGAACTCTAGCCACCGTTGCTGCCGAAGATTCAAATCCTTTTGTGAGAACAGATACTTTAACGACTTATGATCTGTAAACAACTCATATCTAACTCCCAACAGGTAATGTCTCCACATCTTCAAAGCAAATACAATCGCCGCTAGCTCCAAATCATGAGTCGGATAATTCCTTTCATGCGGCTTCAGTTGTCGACTAGCATACGCAACAACTTTATCTTTCTGCATTAGCACTGCTCCAAGTCCAGTATCACATGCATCGGTGTAAACCACCATCTCATCATTCCCACTAGGAATGGTCAATACAGGAGCACTTGTCAGTCGCTTTTTCAGGATTACGAAAGCTTGCTCACAATTAGCGTCCCAACTGAACACTTGGTTCTTCTTCGTCAATCCTGTCAATGGTGCAGCTATCTTGGAAAAGTCTTTGATAAACCGACGATAATATCCTGCTAATCCAAGAAAACTTCTCACATCGGATGCATTCTTAGGTCTAACCCAATCCTGGATTGCTGCCACCTTAGTGGGATCAACCGCGATTCCATTTCCAGAGATAACATGGCCTAAAAACCTCACTTCACCCTTCCAGAAGTGACACTTCGAAAACTTAGCCTTCAGCTGATGTTTCCGCAAGATTTCCAAAACAATCCTCAAGTGTGTCTTGTGTTCCTCCTCAGTTCTGGAATAAATCAGAATATCATCCACGAACACAAGCACGAACTTGTTCAACTGATCTCTGAACACTCTATTCATAAGATCCACAAAATATGCCGGTGCGTTGGTCAATCCAAACGGCATTACCAGCCACTCATAAAATCCGGATGGTGTCCTAAAAGCAGTCTTCGGCACACTATCCTTCGCCACTCTCAACTGGTGAAATCCCGTCGCCAAATCCATCTGAGAAAACACCTTAGCTTCGTGAAGCTGATCAAACAAGTCATCTATTCTCGGCAATGGGTACTTGTTCTTCTTAGTCACCTTATTCAGCTCACGATAATCGACACACAACCTCAACGATCCATCCGCTTTGGTTGCGAACACAACTGGTGCACCCCATTCGGACACACTACGCCGAATGAATCCTTTCCGTAAAAGGTCATCAACCTGCACCTTCAACTCTTGCTGTTCCCTAGGCGCCATCCGCCTAAGAGGCATCACAACGGGTCTGGCTCCCTCAACTAGATCAATACGAAACTCGATCTCTCTATGCGGCGGTAACCCTTTGACTTCGTCAAAGACATCCTCAAATCCATTCACAATAGGCACCGATGACAGTCCATCCCGTGGAACAACCAGCGAATACATGAAGCTCATGAAGACGCCTTCCTCATGCTTACATCGTATCACAACCTTTCGCCCTTCCACATTCCCGACTGTCACCTCCAGCCTGTCACAATCAATCCTTGCCGCATACTTCCTAAGCCAGTCCATACCCAAAATAATTCTGAACCCCGCAAAGTTCAGAACAAAGCAATCACAAGCAAAAGAGCAATCATGACTCGACACAACTAGACCACGGCATATCATACACAAACAAGACAAACCCCCAACTGGATTAGTCATAACCAATGGTCTATCAACAATATCCGGTTCCAAACGTAACCGGCCTACAAGATCATCACAAATAAAAGAATGCGACGCTCCAGTATCAAACAACACTCTAACTGGAACACCACAAATGGAAAGAGTACCTTGAACCACCACACTCTTCCCTTTCTCTTCCGCAGTAGGAGCTTTCGAAGATGATGGAACAGCCCCCAAAGCATAAGCTTGCACAATCTGCCTGTCTTTCCTTGGTTCTGGGCAATCCTTCTTGATATGTCCCAGCTTATCACAGTTGTAACACTTTCCTGGCACCTTGGGATTCTTGCAATCTCTGAAGAGATGGCCCTTCTGTTGACAGTTGTAGCAGGTCACTTCACCCTTCGGCTTCTTCTGGCCATCCTTACCCTTCTGTTGCTGCTGCTTCCTCTTCTTGTTTCCACCCTGCTGTGGCCTAGACCCTTCCTTGGTTACAGCAACAACAGATCCTTCCTTAGGGAACAAACTCTCATGCCTGAGAGCTTTCTCCACAAGCTTCTCAAACGGATCGTCCAAATGATCCACCAACTGTCTCCCAAGATAAGTGTCCAAGCCTGTCACAAACTTCTCATTCTTCTGATAGGGAGAATCAATATACGATCTGGCATACTTGGACAAAGCCTCAAACTCAGAAACATACTCAAGGACCGATCTCCCACCTTGCTTGAGCTCTACAAACTTCTTGAACAAAACAGATTTCTGAGCTGTAGAGATGAACTTAGCTTCAAATCTAGCTTGGAATTGCTCCCAAGTAATCTCCTCCTCCGGAGTATCAATGGTGATAGAATTCCACCAATCTGAAGCTCTCCCTTGAAGTTGCCTTGATGCAAGCTTCCTCTTAGTCGCATCCTCAATTCCCAAGTCACCAAAAATCCTTTGACATGCATCCATCCATCTCTGCACCTCAATGGTCGATTCCGTCCCCAAGAAAACCTTTCCTCCAAGAGAAGTATAGTCCTTACAAAGCTTAGCAAAATCCACCGGTCTTGGAGCTTGAACTTGAACTCCAACATCTACTGATGGCCCCGAGGCTGGTATCCTTCTCATGATCGAAGTCATCATGGCCTCAAACATAGGAGCATAATCAACAGCTTCCCTAGCAGCACGACCTTCCCTAGCAGCTGGTCTCCCTCTTCGACTCATCCTTAATATCTACAAAAAAGGAATGACTTAGAACACCTTGAGAGACGACCGCATAAGGAGTTCAAATCCTTCTAAACTACTATATTATATATAGTAATCATTCATAAAAATACAATTACGTCTCTCATACGTAGTTACGTCAGCGAGCGTTGGCTAAAATCGATTAACCAAAGCTCTGATACCAAATGTGACGACCGCCCATGACTCCCGCACCAAAACAAGAGGATAATGCGCTGAAGGTGTGTCAGGCAGCCATGGGTGACCGTCAAGGTAGAATAAACATCGCAGACTCTATCGTACAACTCACAGCGCATGGACAAAAATACAATAGAGAAATATAATATAGTGAAGCTCCATAGAACAGAACATCATCATATAAGCATCATAGAAGTTTTATACACACATATGAATCATCCATACATCAAAGCCTCACTACATAACCCTCAAACAAATACAGCAGCGGAACGCCCAGTACATAATATGAAAATAATATGCAAAAGCCTCCTGCTCGTCTTCGTCATCATCAGCATAGATCCCCAACAACAGCACCTGTCTCCTGCTACCTAGTCTGCCCATCCCAACATGGATGAACAACCCAAGGTAATAAGAGGAGACATAAAACCTTGAGTCAGACAAAGTCTTAGTGAGCAGTAAATCAACTATCAAACATACCAAAAGAGCATAAAGGATAAAGGAATAGGAACCAAACCATCCCACTCCACCTCTTTCTACAGTGATAGCCCCCAGACTCATACTAAAGAGAAGCAAATGTAACATAGCAGACAATTGAGGTAAAGCAATAATCACTCGAGTCAAGGTCGATGTTTTCCAAATACAAACCCCCAAGGCCTAAACCAAGATCAGATAAGCACCCAGAAAACACCGCTCTTGAGGCCGAATGATGGTACAATCAAACGTCCAAACATCCATGACTCTGGCTATCACTGTTAACCTTGCTTCGAAATCACCGTTAATTGAATGACCGACTCCTTCCTGAGCCATCTATCAAGGGCTAATGGTAACCCCGGTTCTAGACATAACTCCACACGTCATCATGACCCGTGCCTAGGAATTTTCGCAACTACCCAGAGTACTCGACCACCTACCTGTAGTCTTTAGGGTGTCCAGACCACCTACCTGTAGTCTTTAGGGCAACCCTTGTACTCTTGCTTTGAGTCTGCTAGAACCTTCAACAACGATGAAATCCAGGCCTTCTAGTCATCCTCCTTGGCGACTATTCTCATCCTAGCCCAAACTACCTCTTGAGCCATCCATTATCAATCAACTTGAACTACCCTTCAAGTTATTAACATGCTTGGAGCAATCCTTCTTGATTATACCAAGGTTACATCACCTCATGCCTCGTCTCATCTTCATCATAGCAAAGGCTTATCTTAACATCATGGTTTGCCTCATCACATCATGGCAAAATTCCATCTCAACATCATCCAATCCATACATATGAGCGTCAAAATCCACTACATATGCCTTAAGCAACTTTCACCATTCAAGAGCCTCTTTCGTAGCTTTTTAATCGTCTTTGACCATACTTGTCCAAATCTATCAACTAGAAACTCATTCACAACAATCAAACAAGGCAAACATTAATCCAAACAAATAAGTAGTCAATCAAGATCTAAATAGGCATTTATAACTAAAATGGTAATTTCGTAAATAAATGAGCATAGATCTAACAATTATAAGTCATGGGTTTTGTCTCTACAACTAGATGAATGAGCCTGCAAAAGTAAACATCTTCATAAGTAATGGATCTACACTTGGATCTAAGGAAATATGCATAAAATCACTATCTACAACACTCCAACAAACCACCAATCCAATATACTCCTTTGGGTCCGCGTAAGAGATAACCACCACTCACCAAATCACCCAAACACTTAAAAAACTATCAACTTCAGATCTGGATAGCGAAGATTCAAGCTTGATTCGTCGAAATCCCACTTGAAACGATGAAATCTAGCTTCGTTGGATGAAGATCTTCAACTTTGGCTCTTGGATCTTCGATCTTGGATGGATGTTAGAACTAGATTGGAATGGAGAAAAGGAGATGAAGAAATGTTGTAGTCGAGCTCTCAAAATGGCAGCACTTCGTCGCTTCGAAATCCGGTGCCAAAAAGTGAGCCAAACCCCTCTATTTATAGGCTGAAACCTCTCTGAGTCGTCCATCCATAAGTCGTCGCCGACCCAACCATGAGTCGTCACCGACTCATTACTTAAGTCGTTCGCGACTTAACCCACACGGCCTAACTCAAACGCACACGCGCGACACGGTAACCCTATCTCTAAGTCGCTTATGCGACTTAACACGACTCAGCCTACAAGCGATTCACGACCTAACCCTAACACAGGGTCTCAACGACTTATACTATAGCCGACTCAACACACAGGAGACGACTCAACGACTTACGACTTATCGAACCCAACGACTCAACTGGGAAACGACTTATCACCTGGCTGACCCAACGACTTAACTCGTATATGAGTCATGACCTAACTACACATGCCGTCCTAACACTAAGCCGGCACAATCCACTAACCCTTAACTCGGTAACTCTGCTAACTCGTTAGCTCACTAACCCGCTAACACACTAGCCTCACTCACTCGGCAACGCGCTAACTCCACTAACCCTTAAGTCGTTCAGTTCTTAACCCGGTCAGACCTAACCTGTTAACTCCTATAACTCGGCCAACATACTAACACGCCAACTCGTCCCAGCCACTAAGTCGCTAACCTTTCTAACCCGATAACTCGTAACTCGCTAATAT
Organism: Allium cepa; assembly: GCA_030765085.1. Lineage (NCBI taxonomy): Eukaryota > Viridiplantae > Streptophyta > Magnoliopsida > Asparagales > Amaryllidaceae > Allium > Allium cepa. The sequence continues at coordinate 29,230,702 of CM060937.1, read as the reverse complement.
CACTAACCTGTTAACTCGCTCTAGCACTATCTCGAGTTAACTTCCCAATCTAACTTCCATGCGACTCTAACAACATACGAGTTATCCTCCCTTACGACTTCGGCTAAGGACGACATAAACAACACTAACGCCCTAGAATTCTACGATATATCGACACGTAAAATACGGGTCGTTACAAAACGGATCAGTCTTACTATAAGTATAAGATAAAATAATACAGAATAAGAGATATGACGGAAATAAAGGTATGATAACCACAAGGCCATACTATAATAAGTATGTAAGAAAATCGACCAAAGATTAGTCTATATCGCAAGAATCCTCTCCAAGATAAAAAGAATGTCATACTCTATAATTTCATTCACCAAACCATAAATATTGACAATTATATCAATGCCAATCACAAAAGTCAATGACACACAAATTCACCAATGCACAAATATTGATAAAACTTATCGATGAAAATCACGAAAATTGGTGAAGCACAAATTCTAGAAATCATCAATAGAAATCCAAAAATCACAAAATAGGGGGAGGCCTATCACAAACGGGAGCATAAAGCTCACCAACACGTGTATCACAAACGGAACGCTAATTCCATGGTTGCTAACCATCACAAATTGAGCTGAAGCTCCACAAACGGCCCGAAGACCATGGGTTGCTACCCCACCAATTTGAGTCAAAACTCCACAAAACCTGGTTTAGTCTCCCTCGTAGACAAAGCGACTCGCACATTGCTAGTCTAAATCACAAAAATGATCATCATTGATCATCAAGAAGTGTCAATTACACTAAGTTGGTAAATATAAAAGTTTAGCTTCATGTCCCATAACCACTTGCTTAACTCAAATATTTACGAACAAACTGTAGATCTCCACTATAAAATTGTCACAAGAGATTCAATCGAACAAGTCCAAGAATTAACCGACGAAGTAAACGCAAGCATTTCATACCACTCGTTTTACTAAGTCGTTTAATTAGATTTCTCATAAGAATGAGGTAAAGGTTTGTATATACTAATAGATTGGAAAACGGTTTAAGAAACGAGCTTTGTAATAAAATATGGTTGAAATCATTTGAAGAAAGAGTTTTTATATTTACTACTAGTATAGAAACCTTTTATATTTTTAAAGTGACAAATCACAAACATGATTGTAGAAACAATCAATCACAAAAATTCACATTCGAAAACGTGAATAAAATCCAAAGAAATCGATATTAAATCCACCAAATTGGATATTCCAAAAATTCCCGAAGAAAAGAAGTCATCAAAGTCAATAACAAATGATAATAACAAATAGGGAAGTAACACGGATCAATTAATTTTGGAAACCACACAAAATAGGCGAAATAGGCAAAACAGCATCAGGTCGGTCGGCCGGCTACAGAGCTCGGCAACCGGACCCTGTTCTGAAAAAATCTCGGGAAGCAGGTCGGTCGACTGTGCTCTGTAGTCGGTCGACCAAACCCTGAGGCAGAGAAGTGCTTTGCACTTTGGAAGCAGGTCGGTCGGCCGGCAGTAGAACTCGGTCGGCCGGACCTGTTCCGAGTCCCTTCCTAGCCCATCGAATACAATGGCCAATCACGACCAATTTGCAACCACTCGAGCATCGGCACTAAGGATTTATGCCTATCGACTACCCGGCCCTATGAGCTCTTCGTTGCATCACCAAAAACACATTTGAACATCAAAGCTATGATTTTTAAAGAATTGAACCCAAAACACTAAAAACTGGAATATTCACCAAATCAATCAAACCAAAAGCAATTGCATAAGAATAAGCATTAGGAATTCATACCTAACAATCGAAGATAATTATATACTAAGATGTGAGATAAAAATCTCACCTTTGAACCCAAACAATTGAAGAAGAAGCTTGAAAGCAAAGGGAGAATCAACCACTCTTCAACACAACCCAAACGAGCTTGAATCTATGCTCAAAAAGAAGAACATTCCCAAAGTTAGGTTTAGGAATTTCTGAAATTCAAGAGAGAAGGAGTTGGAGAAGAAGAAGGAGATGCTTACCAATGGGTTCACTTGAATTCGGAGCTAGAAATTGGATTTGTTAAAGGAACTAGGGTTTTGGAGTTTTAATTTCCTATCTCTTCCACCATTGATGCTTTAAAACTGAAAAGAGGAGGAAGTGGGAGTGAATGGGGATGAGTGGTTCAGATTTGAGTATAAGTTAAACATAGGGCTAAACCCAAACCCAAACCCAAAGTGAAAATGGTCAAATTTTTGTCTAGCTCCAAATATATCAAAGTTTGTACTCAAAAAGGTTGCAAATGTCATTTTGAACTCAATGGGCGTGGTCTCGAGTCCCAATTCGAAAGTTTGCAAAAAGTAGGTTTTCGGAGTAAAATCCTACTACCGATAAAATATTTGAATAAAATATTTAAATATATAATCCATAAATATGCGGGTTGTTACAAGATACCCCTGCGACTTAACAAAATTCAACACAAGAAATGAGCGGCTCAACACATGCGACTCCACGGTATACGACCTAAGAGATAAGCGACATAGCATGCGGCCTAACGGATGCAAGCCGAGCGATCTAAGGAGCTAACGACTTAAGGAGTAGCACACGACCTAAGTGGTGCGACCTAAGGTGCAAGCGACCTAACAGGGGCGAGCGACCTAACATGGCCGACCTAAGCATGGTGTGAATTAATCACGGGCGATCGACCTAACACATGGCCAAGCTAAGCAATGGAACGACTTAACAGGGGCGCGCGACCTAAGGGTAAACAGGCCGAGCGACTTAAGGACTCGCGACCTATGTGGTTGCGACCTAAGGTGGAACGAGCTAGCCGAGGCCTAACATGGCGCGACCTAAGGGGGTGCGACCTAAGGTGGAGTGAGCTATTGCCGAGCGACCTAAGGTGGAGCGAGCTATATGCAGGCCGAGAGACATATGCATGCAGGCCGAACGACCTAAGCCCCAGAAATGCAAAAACTCACTTAATTTGCAACCGATCGAGCACGGACGCTTGGGGATTATGCCTATAGGCTACCCGGTCGTATCGGCTCCTCGATGCATCACCAAAAACGTGTTCAAACTTCAAAGTTAGGATTTTTTTAAAGGTTTGAACCCAAAACACTAAAAATTGGCATTTTACCAATTCAATCCAAACCATAAGAAAATGCACATGAATAAGTGTTAGGAATTCATACCCAACAATCAATGATAGTTATAGTCTAAGATGTGAGATAAAAATCTCACCTTTTCACAAAAATCAATAAAGGAGAAGCCTAAAAGAAAAAGAAGAGTCAACCACACTTCAATCTCTACACAAGAAGCTTGAATCAATGGCTTCTCTTTGGATTTGGAGTTGGATGTTGGATTTGCAAAGAAGATTAGGGCTTGGAGTTTTAATTTCGCATTCCACTCTCCATTAACGTTAAAGCTTGAGTTGTTAGGAAATTATGAAGGAATGAAGAGAAGAGGGGGTTGGGACTGAGCTAATAAGTGGGGTAAATGGGCTCAACCCAAACCAAAGCCCTAAGTGAAAAATTGGAAAAATTCCACTATCTCCAAACATATCAAAGTTTATACTTAAAAAGATCGCAAATGGCGTTTTGAACTCAATGGGAGTGGTCTCGAGTCCAAATTCGACTGTATGCAAAAAGTAACTTTTCGGACAATAATCCGACTAACGATAAAATGTTTAAACAAAATATTTAAATACTCAATCGTAAAATATGCGGGTTGTTACAAGTTAGGTCGTGGATTAGGTGGGGAAGAAGTGGTGGTGGTCGGTGGAGGACAATGGTAGAGCAAAAGCACGATGGATCCAAGGCAAAAATCAAGGAAAAATCAATAAAAGTGAAAAGAAAAAGTGAAAAAAGGAAGAAGACATTACCTAATTTTTTCCAGATCTGATTTGCGTGAAAATGAAGCTGGAAAGATGTTTTTCTCACGTGAAATATGATGGAGGCGGCTAGGTAATTGTACGTACGGCTAAAATTATTGATACGTTAGAGAATAAAAAGGCTAGGAAGTTTAAAAAGGCACAATTTAAGGAAGAAAAATCTCGTATATATTTTTCTTTGTTTGCACACAAATGAAAAGAGGAGTTGTGAGACTTTGTGCGTGATTGAAAAAAAAGAAAAAAAGGAAAAATCAAGGCTGAAATTTTGGAGAAGTTAGGGTAGAAAATTAAGGGATGGAAAGATAAAAAGGGTAATAAATCAAAACGTAACGCATGCCTTTAATTAAAAATAGGTAACGTATCTTTAATTTAATTTGTTTCCCATCTATTTAAAATAAATATGCCAAAGGAATAATTCCATAAATACATACCATTTATATAAACACTATATAAATAAATAAGAAAACGGTTATAGAAACGTATAAATTAATTGCTATTTACATATTTGTATGCTACTTAATTTACAAAGTATATATCCAAATTAAATGAAACAAAAACGGACAAATGTTGTAAATATATACATAATATGTAATGTTACATGTATATATTCACAATTATAACATGATATATCAACCAAAAATATTACTTATATTAATTAAAATAAACATTTAAAGGTATGCCTTTTAAAACAATAACGTGTGTGTGTGTGTGTGTGTGTGTGTGTGTGTGTGTGTGTGTGTATATTCGAGATTTCTTTCCAAGAAATAAATAGGAATCTAAATACTTATCCATTTAATTACTACATGAATGTATAAATAAGAAAAATAAGGTAGAGATAGATATCATGAAGAATAAATAAATAGTTTTAGGAAAAATAGGAAATAAATAAAGAAAATACTTTATTTAATGGAAACTAGAATTAAAAATTGAAAACAATATACAATCAACATTTGAAAATTATAACTATACTTTAAAAATGTTTTAAACATAAAATATATGCAAAACATATCATGTTACACAAACTACAACATGATTTTACAAACAAAAATATTATTTATATAAATTAAAATAAACAAATTTGTTAAATAAAAAATTTACACACAATGCTGTAAAAAGCATAACTTTCACAATATTAATCTGATTTCAACGAAACGAAAGCAGTATTCTTGAAATTAAATCTATTTTCATAATAAAATATAAAATTCAAAAATTCAAATATTTAAATTTAAAAGTCCAAATTTGACCAGAAATCCACTTTTTTAGAAATATTCCATTTATTCAGGTTTGGAATTATAATTCACACAAAATCAAAATTTATATTTAAAATAACAAAATTTATTCATTTTAAATAAATAAAATAAAGTTTTTAAATCAGGAAATTAAAATATACAATTAAAGTAATTACAAAAAAAACAGGGTTGTTACACTCTCCCCCACTCAAATCTTTTCGTCCTCGAAAAGGAACGAGGTACGGAAAAACATAGAAAAAAATAGAATGAAATAGGACTAAGACAAGATGACAAGAAGATTAAAATTATACCTGACAAATGTTGTTATAAGTAAGTTTGACAAGGTGGAGAATAGAAATAGCTAGAAGGGAAAATAGGTGGATAGGACTATCTATGAAGGAAAATAGGTTGAAAGACAAGGATGAACCATTATTTTAAATCTATATAAATTTCAATTATTTGGAAGGGTAAAATAAATGATCAAAATATCCTTTATATAATACTTTATCAAAATACTTTTATAACTCGATGTCTTAACAAAATTATCCTCGTTCCCGTAGACTCTCGCAGTACGTTGATCAGGCGCAAAGCTAGAATTCTCCAGGTACTTAGTAGACTTGTTTCAACACCCAGTGAAAATACTTGAAAAACTTTTAAAAACAGATATGGAAAGTACAATCCAAACAAAACAACCAAACCAAAACCTTTGTCTAACCATGGTTCGCAGGTACACAATGGTTACGCGTGGATCCCCCGGGAAACAATCCATGTCCGTAAGCTTTCTAAGCCCTACGAGTTACGCCATGATGACTAGTAGACTGCAGGATACACAATGATTACGCCTGGATCCCCCAAGAAACGATCCGTACCCCTAGGCCATCTCAGCCAGATGGATTTCGCTACTAATGCGACCTACATAGTTCACATGATACACAATGATTACGCATGGATCCCCTAGAAAACAATCCGTACCCCTAGGTCAGCTCAGCCAGGTGAATTGCGCTATGCAGTCGCGCTCAAAAGAAAAACCATGGAGATCGCCATGGTGGGACACTCGAGTATCACATCTGGAAAACCAAAATCAGAGAGAATAATAATAGAATGAATCCACAATGTGGCCACAGAGAGGATATCAAGCAGAAGGCACTTCCCGTATCTTTACCTCGAAAATATATATCACACAGTACCTTTTCAAATCACTTTCAAATATCACACTTATATAAAGTCCATTATATAGGATTTCATTTTCAAATTTAATACTTTCCAAAATCAATAGTATATCAAATCACACTTATATAGACTTCGATTTTATAAGATTTCTCTTTCCAAATTAAGTACCTTTCAAATCAATATTTTTCAAATCAACTTCATACTTATACAAATCAAATTTATATAAGTTCGACAACTCCCAAATCAAGTACTTAATAATACAAGGTTCTCAATTTTAAATCAATTCAATATCAATTCAGTTTCAAAATCATATACGATTTCACCAAGTTATTTCTTCCAAATTAACATCTTCAATTTCAAAGTTTCCAAAAATAATAGGTTTAGAAAATAATTCCAAGTTTCCAAAACGATATAATATAGGTCAAACAAATTCATTTCCAAAATCATCATATAAATACTGGGTTTACATTCCAATCTATTTTCAAAACCAAATATTTTCTCAAAATCAATTATACCCAAAATGGTTTCCAAATTTATAACTATCCTTTTAAAACCTTTAAACTATTTATTTCTATATGAAAAATCCAATTTTCCTTTCGCAAATTATTTATTTAACAAAAGTTTCAAATTTACTTAAGTCATACTCTTCATACTTCAAACATACAAAACTAAACTTATATGCTTTATCAAATATTTTATACTCTTCGAAATTTCTTAGCTTTGAAAAGTTAACTTTGATTTGGAAGTGTTCGAACCTTCAAAATAGTTGGTGAAATCAAATTTCAAATCCAAGAGTTGGAAATCAGCAACAAATCAGTAAATCAATTTTTGTAAATAGAGTTATACTAAATCAAATCCGAAACTCGAGGACTGAACACCGGGTTCACTTCAAAATCATTTCAAATATGTATACATATATCTTTCGGAAATCAAATAATCCTTTGGAATTTTGAAATCAAAATTGGTTTCACAAAAAAAAAATCACTCGCATAGCAAAGCTACTAAAGTGGCCTCTCCCCCACTCTGAAACTCGAAAATCAATGTCGATGATGCATGCACTCATCACCGAAATTATTTTCCAGTGACATAAGTGGGTTCTGGACTTCTATTTCTTAAAACTTCCTTGAAATTTCTTTGAGATCATTGATACTCATTTGAAGTCATTTGTAACATTTCTTGTCTAGAAAATACTTTCAAATCATATTATCATATATTTCAAAACTTTAAAACCAATTTTCAAAATATCGAAGTTCAATCTCTCAAATCTCAAATTCAAAACCCTTCAGTTATAAATCATTTTATACAAATCAAATTTCTTATAAAATCTTCAAAATTTCAAATTATACTTTTTAAAGGTTATATAATCCTTATCGAAAACATTTCACTTTTATATAAAAATGTTGTCATCCTTATCAAAAAAATAATTTCGTTGTATACACAATTTCAAAATACAATCAAACACAAATTTCCAAGGGATGATCCAAGGATGGATTTCAAAACAGACAGAGATTCAAATTTAGAGGAACCCTAATCAAATAGAATTATGTTTCGAAGATAAGCTTAAACGAAAATGAGATAACTTAATCACCAAATAGAAGATGGATAAGCCTAAATAAATCGCGGGCGACCTTAACCGGGTTAACCGTGACTTCAGGAATATAATCAATGAAAAAATCTAAGGCAAATCGACATTCGATCGCCAGAGATAGAATCTAGGTATAGCAGAAGGTAGATAGCATCATAAACCGAGGATACAGAAATCTCCGGTGAATCAATGCCAATTGTAAAGGAGTTTCACCCCTTTACAAATCATTCAACGATTTGCGGAATCACTGATCATTATAGAGGTCATTCAAAATGGAGATATGGAATGCTCCAAAATCAAAGGATAAGATAGGGAAGACAAGACTGTATTTTAGAACAAGTGGGAGCGTTCCAAATTTCAAGGAATCCTAATCGATAAGAATCCTAACCAAGAGATTACTAACAAGGTGGATATAGAAGGGATGAAGTTTAGAAAATCTTGATTTCAAAATAAGAAAATTTATAGCAAAATAATCTTTAAAAATTCTTCAAAATCATTTGAAAATCATTTTATACTTCGAAAATGCGTTCTCACAAAGAAATGATTCTGAGATTGATTTCACTCATTCTAGGTTATTTCTACCCTATCTCTAATGAGTTTTTGCTCCTCAAGCTAAGGTTTGCCTAAAACCAAAGCTCTGATAACAAATTGTAACGACCCACTATTTTGGACAATTCAAACCGACAATATTCCACACATGCCAGACTTGAATAATTCAAAATAACAGATTGTAATAAAATTTGGAGCAAATAAAATCATTCACAGAATCACAGACACAGAAATATAAGAATACTTGCAGCGGAAATAAAATACCGTAGTAGTTCATGAAGCTACTATATACATACTCTCAAAACATATACAGAATCTCATAGTAAAATAGATACAATAGAAGTCAGGATACTTAAACAACAATGCAGAGACATATACCGAATAGGAACTAAGTGAAAGAAGTAGACGAATAGATAGACATATATGCTCCAGCAAAACTCTAGCTCTAGAAGGTGAATCCAAAGTTGTGCTTCTCAGGCTGACTCGAGCGTAAAGCAAAACACAAACACTCGAGTTAGGACATACATACATACTTATACAATGCAAACCAACTCAAGTGAATTGTAATAGCAATGCATAATAACTTAAAGGATGCTTGGGATCGCCCATCCTTTAAGGATCAGTCAAACCATCAATTAAGTAGTAATAAACACAATCCTAGAAATATCCTTATTAATGCAAATAATAGTGTTATTGTGACTAGGGTAGCGTAGAGCTGCAGTAACCGCTCACTTCTAGCCACACTCTTAAAATCAAAGGTGTGCATAAAATAATCACAAGGAAATCACATGACACACAAAGCAATGTACCCGTGGTTATAAATTTCAAATGATTTATAATTTCGAATTAAAATCATTCATTTAACCATAAAAAGGTGGAGTCATTATACCTTCAAATCAAATACTAAATTTTCAAAATTTTAGCCTCTTCAAAGTTCATTTATTCACTTAACAACATTAAAACAGTAAAATTTCAGCTTTCATTGCACTTAGAAAATGCTACGGTAAGTTACATTTGAAAACAATTCAATTCAGCAAATACATCATTTAAACTTCAATTTAAACCATTTTAACTTATAGAAATCATATTTTTCCACTCCAAAAATGTTCATTTAAATACCCTTTAACTTATGATTTTATAACGTAAAATTTATACATAAAATCAAATTTTTCTTAATAATTCACTTATTAAATTCAAGTGCACAATTTTCTATTCTTTACATTTTTTTTACTTGACACTTAAATTTAATTACCATTTAAAATATAAACTTAATTTGCTTTTTTTACTTAACTTACTTTTATTGTTAAACTAAATTTCACATTTTTAAGTCAAGTTATATTCCAAAATTTCCATTTAACTATCTATTTATTTAACATTTTAAACTAATTACATAATTTCAAAATACACTGTAAGTTGCTTAACTTTATTTTACAAATAACTTGATATTTTATTTTACTTTATATTTATCCAATTCATAGATCAATTATATTAATTACCAAGTTAAGCTTATAATTCCATTTTTACTTAATTTCCCATTATTAAGTTAAATCAAACTTTCGGCATTGGGAATGCCGGATGAGCCATGGTATTTCGAATGCCGAATGAGATCTCGTTTCATACTTCCGAATGGGCTTGAGTGTTGGAGTGCCGAATGGACTCTCACATTGTTTCACCGAATGAACTTTTATATTTGAACCTTGAGTGAAATCCTAGACTTATATACGCTTGCTGGCTGCTTCTTCTTGGTTCGGTCGTGGTGGAAATGCACACAACATTGATATTCCAGTTTTGACCAAAAATGGGATAACACTTTGCCCCCCAAAACATGCCTTGCGATAGGAAGGCGTGTTTTGTAATGCCATGAGCTGGATGTTCATATCCTGTTGATAACCTGTAAAGAGCTTGATATTTTATATGGCCCCAAATGACGACCGTTCGGGATCGGGCTATTTGGGATGAAGCGCGGCCGTTCATGGTCAAGCGCCTAACTTCAAATGACGACCGTTCGCGATCGAGTCATTTGAGGTGAAGTGCGACCGTTCGCTGTCAAGCGTCTAAATCCATGCGACAATCGTTCGAGATCGAGTCATTTGCGGTGGAATGTGATCGTTCATGGTCAAGCGCTTTACTTCAAATGACGACCGTTCGGGATCGAGCCATTCGAGGTAAAGTGCGACCGAGCCCGGTCAGAGGGCGGACCTCAAATGGTGACCGTTCCCGATCAAGCCACTTAGGGTGACATGTGACCGTTCACGGCCGGTGCCGTTCGCGGCAAGAGATGAAATGGGACCGTTCGCGGTCAAGCGCCTTACTTCGAATGACGATCGTTCGAGATCGAGCCATTCGTGGTAAGGTGCGATTGTTGGCGGTCAGGAGGTGACCTCAAATGGCGACCTTTCGCGATCGAGCCATTTGTGGCAAGATGAGTTCTGCCGTTCGAGGCGAGTTTGTGACTGTTCGAAGTCGGGTGCCGTTCGAGGCGAATTGTGACCGTTTGCGATCGGGTGCCGTTCGAGGCGAATTGTGACTGTTCGAAGTCGGGTGCCGTTCGAGGAGAATTGTGACCGTTCACGATCGGGTGTCGTTCGAGGCGAATTATGACGGTTCGAAGTCGGGTGCCGTTCTAGGCGAGTTGTGACCGTTCGAGGTCGGGTGCCGTTCGAGGCGAGTTGTGACCGTTAGAGGTCGGGTGCCGTCCGAGGCGAATTATGTGTGCCCGGGGGGGACTTAATATTATCAGTGCCGGAGTTATTGTTTGGGGGAGTTTCCGAATCAAAGACTTCAGCAGTTCGCTGCCATGCAAGAGGTGCTCGTGGACCGTTCGCGATCCAACGGGCATAGAAGTAAATTTTTCCATACAATTGTAAATGTTAAAGCAATAATCATATGAACCTTACGGCAGAAATGTCCAAACAGGAAGAATTTAAATGTTCAAATCAAAATCAAAGCAAAATGAAGATGTCAAAGCGTAAACTCTTACTATAACGCGGTTGGTAGTCATTCAGAGCATGCCTATGGATCGTGCGCGATCGCTCACATGTGTAAATGATTTAACCGTGTTAGCGAGAGGTTTACAACTTGTTCATCGTTATTTTAATCAAGCAATCAATGGATAATCAAACGGTGCCCTGATCCAGGGTCACCTCTTGCCGATGTAGACGGTGGTTGCTCTGGCTCCACTGCTGGAGTTCGCCTCCTCACGTACTGAAGGAGCATACCGTTCCTGATATGCCCTTCCACCTCGTCCTTCAAATGCCTACAATCATTAGTGTTATGACCGTATAATTCATGGAATACACAAAACTTATCTGATTTTCTTTCGTCAGAGGTTGGATCCCTTCGCATTGGTCTACGATACGGAACCTATCCCTTGGTATCCTGATAAATTCGTTCCGGACTCTCATTCAGGTCAGTGTGAGTGATGAATCGTGGCTCCCTCCTTTGCCGCTTTGACCTGTCATCATTATCCTCAGCCTTTATCTTTCCTTTGCTAGTCTCCGCACCCTTTCCAGGTGGGTTTCCGCTCTTGATTGCGTAAACGTCATCTTCTTCCTCTCTTTCTGCACTAGCATCTTCCAAACGCAGAAACTTTTCAGCCTCGTGATAGAACTCTCCCAAATTCATAGGCGGGTCCTTGGTTAATGAATTCTTGAACTCTGTACTATCAGCTATTCCAGATACAGCCGCCATCATGACCATAGATGGATCTGGTCGATCCATTGATGTTGTCGCCGGATTAAATCGCGTTAGAAAGCTCCTCAAAGTCTCTCCAGTTTTCTGCTTCAAGGTTGCCAAAGTCATCGCATTCTTGGGTCTCGCAATATGAACCCTGAATTGCCTCATGAATCTCTCAGTTAAATCTGCCCACGTTCCTATGGAGCCGCTCTCCAGTTGCCTAAACCATAATGCTGCAATGTCCGTCAAATACAGTGGAAAGCACCGGGCCATGATCTCCTGCGATTCCCCCAGCACTTCCATGTGCCTCATATACTTAGTAAGATGGACCGTAGGGTCTGTCCTCCCGTCGTACATCTCTACCGATGGTAGCTTGAATTCTGGTGGGTTCCTAGCCATCCTAATTGTAGAAGAAAAAGGACTCTTGTTTACATCTTCCAAGTCTTTGTTTACTAAACCGCCTCTCATAGCTCTTCTAACCATCTCCGCCAATCTGTCATCGTCTCCGAGATGCAATCTTCGTTCATCACTTTCAACCTGCCCCCCGAGTTCACGAGGGAACTCTGGGAACTGCCCCCATGACTGAGCGTTCACTCCTCTATTGCCACCAGGTTGTTCGGATGCCCCCGTCTCTCTTCCCGGGATCGGATTAACATGCTCTGCGTGTGTGCGCCCTAGCTTTGGTGCTACGCCAGATGGTCCTGCTCCGTTCTGAACTCCAGTTGCTCCTTGGTTTTGTGCTCCAAGTTGCCCAATTTGCTGAAGCAAGTTCTGGATCATCTCTTCTTTTCTTCTCATCATAGCCTCCATCTCATCCCTGGTGATGAAGGCTGAAGCTTGGTTTGCTCCTGAGGAAGCCTCTTGACTCCCTTCCTGTTGAATCTGCTCTGGCCTTGGCCTTCTACTTGATTGTCTCGCCATGACTCTTCCAATCTGAATCTCTAAACTCTAAAATTCAACTTCCAAGCGGTAGGTCCTTGAGTTCAGTTCTCAGTGAAAGCCCATAACTCAAACCATATATTAAGTTATAACATTTAACCTTTTAGAAAATCACTACGTAACCGTTTAAATACAATCTAAGTCAAATTTCATATTTTTTTTTCTTTCATTTACAATACATGAAATTTATAGAAATCATATTTGAATTCAACCACAGGTCCGGATAATATTTCACAACTAAATCAAGTGATACGCAAATTATCATTTAAATCCGTAATCAGTAAAACTTTCGGGTTTTGATTATTTCAAACCCGAAATCCCAAGACAAATACAAATAAATAAAATCACTCAGGTCTATCATTTCAGCCCATAATGACTTTCCCTATTCTAAAGTCCGTTCGGGTATGTATCATTTCAACCCATAGTGATTCTATTCTACATGGAACTTGCAGTGTGAGAAACAGAAATAAATAAACAATATAACAGAGTAGAATATAACAAATGATGTGACAAGTTAATAACAGGGTTTAACATCATATAAATGATATCACAGGAAGGGATAACATAATATAAAAGTTTCTACACATTCACTTGGTGTCACTTCACAATTATATAGGCATATATGTCATGTGTGAATTACTCACCTCTTTAAAGCTGGAGTTCGCAAACAACACACACAAAAGGGAATCCGGAAAGCACGATAGCATAATTTGATTCAAGTGGGAAGAGTGCCAAGATGTATATCTTGTATATAACAATAAAACAAGATCATACATAAATATAAATACAATACCAAAATTATTGAAACAAATTTAAATAGAGAAAAACAAAGACATCACCAATTTCAAACAAGTTTTGCTTACTCTTGACTCAACATGTGCTCGGTCTTATGGCTAAATTGGTTCAGCCATGACATGTTTCAAGTGGTAAAGGATCAGGTTTGGACTAAAAATAGCAAGGCTTGGTCAAGGATAGGAAGGGTTTGGAAGTTACAAAGTGTGGAAGGTCAAAAGGCAAGGCTAGAAAGGGTTTTGGTTCAACTTGGGCTCGGTCAAAGGCATATTTGGGCTCAGCCAGAGGCTGCTACAGGTCAGGTCAGAGGTTAGTAATGGTGTTCAGAGGTGGTGCTTGATGGTGGTGGTGGCTAAGGAGGTGGCAGTGGCAACCAATGAAGGTGGTGTTGCATATTGGGCTGGGTTAGCATGGTTTTGTGCAGTTTTTTCATAGTTTTTGTGAAGTTTTGTTTAAGGGGAGGCCATGGCACTTTTTGGTCAGAGGAGTAAAGGGGTTAGGCCATGGATTAGGTGGATAATAAGTGGTGGTGGTCGGTGGAGGGCAATGGCCAAGCAAAAGCATGATGGATCCAAGGCAAAAATCAAGGAAAAATCAATAAAAGTGAAAAGAAAACGTGAAAAAAGGAAGAAGACATTACCTAATTTTTTTCATATCTGACTTGTGTGAAAATGAAGTGGGAAAGATGTTTTTCTCACGTGAAATATGATGGAGGCGGCTAGGTATTTGTATGTACGGCTAAAATTGTGGATAGGATAGAGAATAAAAAGGATAGGAAATTTAAAAAGGCACAATTTAAGGAAGAAAAATATTGTACATATTTTTCTTTGTTTGCACATAAATGAAAAGAGGAGTTGAGAGACTTTGTGTGTGATTGGAAAAAAAGGAAAAAAGGAAAAATCAAGGCTAAAATTTTGGAGAAGTTAGGGTAGAAAATTAGGGGATGGAAAGATAAAAGGGTAATAAATCAAAACGTAACGCATGCCTTTATTTAAAATAGGTAACTATATTTAATTTAATTTGTTTCCCATCTATTTAAAATAAATATGCCAAAGAAATAATTCAATAAATACATACGATTTATATAAACACTATATAAATAAATAAGAAAACGGTTATAGAAACTTATAAATTAATTGCTATTTACATCTTTGTATGCTACTTAATTTACAAAGTATATATCCAAATTAAATGAAACAAAAACGGACAAATGTTGTAAATATATACATAACATGTAATGTTACATATATATTCACAATTATAACATGATATACCAAGCAAAAATATTACTTATATTAATTAAAATAAACATTTAAAGGTATGCCTTTTAAAACAATAACGTGTGTGTGTGTATTTGAGATTTCTTTCCAAGAAATAAATAGGAATCTAAATACTTATCCATTTAATTACTAAATGAATGTATAAATAAGAAAAATAAGGTAGAGATAGATATTATGAAGAATAAATAAATAGCCTTAGGAAAAGTAGGAAATAAATAAAGAAAATACTTTATTTAATGGAAACTAGAATTAAAAATTGAAAACAATATACAATCAACATTTGAAAATTATAACTATACTTTAAAAATGTTTTAAAAATAAAATTTATTCAAAACATATCATGTTACACAAATTAGAACATGATTACAAAAAAATATATTATTTATATAAATTAAAATAAACAAATTTGTTAAATAAAACAATTTAGACACAATATTGCAAAAAGCATAACTTTCACAATATTAATCCGATTTCAACGAAACGAAAAGCAGTATTATTGAAATTAAATCTATTTTCATAATTAAAGATAAAATTCAAAAATTAAAATATTTAAATTTTAAATTTAAAAGTCAACGGTTGACCATTTTGACTAGAAATCCACTTTTTGGAAATGTTCCATTTATTCAGGTTTGGAATTATAATTCACACAAAATCAAAATTTATATTTAAAATTACAAAATTTATTCATTTTAAATAAACAAAATAGAGTTTTTAAATCTGGAAATTAAAATAATTAAAATATACAATTAAAGTAATTACAAAAAAACAGGGTTGTTACATCCTGACCATTTTATGGACGGATTTCCTTATAAACGTCCTAAAAGAACGAAATGAGTTTATACGTACAGTATAGCACCTCGAACGGTAACTATGCCATATAAATTCTGTGCTTTTTTACGCTATTTCCAGATTTGCATTTGGGTCCATATTTGATAGTCGGTTATTTAACTATCAAATAAACAATCAATTCAGCCAAAACTTCATTTTCATTGAAAGGAAACACCAAGTATTATTTTAATTTAAATTTAAATAAATTACATCTCTTTATCCAAAAATATACACTTATCTTATCGAATCAAGCATAGTAACAAATTTTCTTTTTCTCTCAAAATATTTAAAAACCCTTTTAAAAAAATACGGAAGTACCACTGCGGTATCAAACTATGGATCACAGTTCAGCGGTAACGTCTCTATCCTAGAGAAATCCAAGTCTTAACTATAGACACTCACTGCCTTCGATTTCGCCATGCGAGTGTATCAATACTTCCTGAAAACTCTATTTAATAATTCTCAAAGTAATACTTACGAAATTTCTATAATAATTCCCTAAGTAAAATCTTAGACAAAAACTACTTTTTAAATAAAGCTATTTTATAAAATATAAATATTTAATAATTATCCTTTTAAAATCATAATTCTAAATTAACCTTAAAAAAATTAACAACTATAACTGACTTAATTAATATTTACTTCGACAATTTTGAACAACTAAATGAAAAAATTTCTGAAACATTTTTACAAACACTTTTAAAATTTGTAATTAATTATTAAAAATCTTTCCTTTAAAATATACATAACTTTTCAGAAAAATACATTTTTCCACTTCAATATAGCCAATCTATTCATTTATAAATCCTTCTCAATTTTCTCCAGTTTAATTTATGTTCCAACCCCATAAATTTCCTTTCCCACATTTAAAAAAAAAAGCTACTATTTATTTTTAAAACAAATTACCATCTCCATATAAATTACCGCGTGAATTTAAAAATTCAAATTATCCACTGACAATTTTCTTCACTCTATTTATAAACTTCATTCATAAATCCCATAGTCTCATTTTTACCCTTTTTCACTGGATTCACAACACTTAATCGATTCTTCATTGATTTTCAAATTAATTCCCATTTTTAAACTAATTTTTTAGTTAACCCAATTTTATTCCAACCCCCAAATTTTTAGATTCCACTTCCTTATTATGGTTTAAAATCTTGTTCAAATCTGGAACATCGATTTCATATTTTATTTTCAAAATTTCCCTTTTTTTCCCAAACTATTTTAAATTTCAAATTTAAAAAGACATTCTTTTATATTAAAACAATATCGCTTAAGTTCTATATTCTTAAAAACACTTTTATTCGCATTTTTCCAAAAATCTCTATTTTTTCATATTCCGGAATTTATTAAATAGGATTTTAAAATCAAACTATTTATTTTTCCCAAATTCGTTTTTTTATTTGATTCAACTTCACTATAAATATTTTACTTTAAAAATTTCCTTTTATTTTCCTGTTAAAGTTCAATATTCATATTTACGGTATTTTGAAATACCAAAAATCTGTCAGCAATACCATATCATCCAAATAAATTAAATCTCCAATATAATCTATCACAGATTATTCAAATATATTATATAACAGAATATGAAAATAAATCTAACATTTTTGAGGAATACATTTGGATCCCTCCAACCTGTTTTCCTGCATCCATAGATATTAGCACGATATAATATACCAATCCCACTGCGAGGGGATATCGTGGTATAAAAGGTCATCTGCTATTATGTGGGGCACATACCGTCTCATCCACTATATATATATATATATATATATATAAATGTGGGATGTCAATCACTCCAATACACACACACTACCATATAAAATATCACATTCAACTGATAAATATTTATCAGTTCAATAATCAATCAATAATTAATTTTTCTATTTAAAATTAATTTCAGTAAATCCAAAGTTGAGTGAGATTTAACTCACCTGTGGTTTTTATTTGCAAACCATTTCCATCTCGACTTGTTTCTTTCACTCAAACCATATATAAGAATTTTATGAACTTATTAATTTTGAGATAATTAGAATTAAATCTAACTTGGAACAACAATGCATTTTTTGTAATTAACTTCTTAATCATTTAAATTTTATAAGCATTCGAATAGTTTAAATTAACTAGTTAACTTAATTACTGTAATTAACAAAAAGAAATATTCTATCATACACTTTCACGTGCTGTCGAACGACCCATCTTCCCCCTCCTCCAACGAGCTGCACTAACTCACACGATCCCCTCTATCACCGCAAAGACGAAGACCATGTGCCTGCCATTCCTTCGAGCACCCCCACCCCACTTACCACCGCTCCAACCTCCCTCCACCCACGCGCGAATTCACACAGTAAGAAATCACGACGCCACCTCCCTCGTGTCATTCCAGCTCAGGACCAATTACTCTAGAACAGTCACCCTCGACTTCACAATTTTCGTTTACCAAACTCTCAATTTTTTATTTTAAAGTGGACTGCCATTTTAGTTTTTTTTTTCTATCATAACCAAGAATGAACGGGAAGAAATTGAGTGAACAAACGAATGAACATAAATTGGTAAGTGCCGATTTTATAACCGGTTTCCTCGTTTTTTTAATTTTGACTGAAATCGGCTACTTTTAAAAATGAAGAAAGGAGGGAAGTGATGGGAGAAGGACGGTAGGTTGCGTATGAAAGGGTGTACAATGATTTGGAAGTGAAAGAAAAACAACTGATGTGAATTTTCATTGACTAGTCAACCCAAAATATATTATTTAAATATAAACGTCTCGAAATCATACCTTAAATTTTTGACATCCTATCGAGGTGTTCCGCTAGGCGTTTACAATGTTATACCCATATTCTGAATGCAATGGAAAAGGTTTCGAGTCCTAATTCGATCATATGGAGAAGATAGCTTTTTGAACCCAATAATTATATTGGATTTTGATGTAAATTTCAGCGCGTTTCTATCCCGTACGACCAAATGATAACTTCAAACAATACGAAATTTGAAATCTGATAATAATACAATATTTTGGATCTAATGGAACTAATTTCGTCGTTCCGAGACTGTACCTTGGGAAGCTATTTTTAAATGTCAATTTAAACGATATATTTTTAAAACTGAACAAATCACATTTAAATTCAAATTTAAAACTTTTATTTTATTTAGTATTATCAATATAAATTTTATATGCCCTTAAATTATTTTTACCATGCTTAAAATTCCGGATTCAATATTTTAACCAATTTCCAATTATTTAATTCAATAATTTAATCATCCAATAAATAGTGATATTTGAAATTGAAGTTGAAATTAACTTTTAAATATATAAAATCGATTAAATATTCCAATTTCGAATATTCAAATTTTCTGGATCGTTACATCCCTTCCCCCATATAAAAATTTCGTACTCGAAATTATTAGGTAAGAAGAATGGTCCAAACCCACTAACTATTTAAAAACCAATAGTTCAAACACTTTTTCATTCCAATCTATGTAAACCACATTATCACTATCACTAATATCTAGTTTCATCCATAGATTCCACTAATATTATCCCTTCAATCATTCAAATTGTAATTTAAAACCAAAATTTTTAAATTATCAAATTTCCTCAAAATATTTGTAACTCCTTAAATTTTCGAATTTTTTTGCCAACGTCTCCTTTGCGCTGCTAGATCTGAACAACTACAAAATCAAATCCACTGCCCTAAATTTTCAAAAGAAAATAAAAGCCAAGTGGCTAGATCAGAGAACCATCAATTTCATACAGCAGTTTTAACATATACCTGTTGTCGGGCAATCAAATTTATCTTCTGAAATCAAAAACACCAATTTTTCCTTTTGCTTTTAAATACATGCATCATACTTACCAACCATACCTGATCATTCAATTCAAAATCATTTTATTTATTTCCTTTCAAAATTTTCAAAATTTTCTTTACTTATGTCGTACGATGTACATATATCATCCGTTGGCAATATCAAACCCAATCGCTCACTGGATCACACAATTTCATTTCCGAACTAGTATTGTTCACTCGACTCTCTAGTGCGGATTCAGATCTCGTTTCTAGATTAGAAACTGTCATTCTCCTCGCATAGCCATATACTATGATAGAGAATTTATGGATCAATCAAAAATCCATATCCAGGGTTCGCCATTGAAATTGAGTGAAAAATCCCAACTCAGATAGATATAACTATCTCGAAATTTTATGCTTGAATCTGGATCAAAACGCTATGCAGATAAAATAATATATGTACAACTTATGTATTTATTTCCAATTGATTATTATCCATACCAAATCCTTTTATTCTTACCCATTTCATTACTATCAATTATTTACAATTATTCTTTTACACAACTTTATTTAATCTTTATTTAAACATTAATTTTGTATATTTTTCCACTACTAATTTTACTTAAGAACTCCACCATCCCTTTTCTTGAGTCTATTGTAAATATTTTATGCAACTCCTTATATTTATTCCCACGTCATCACTTAAGCTTTTATATCCACTTTTATTCAAATTGAATTTTCCAATTCCATATGAACTCAATTTACCTTCCATTCACTAATTTATTTTCAACAAAATTTAATATTGAATTCTGTCAACCATTTCCCAAACCATATTTAATTACCAAATTACTCTAATTAGTTCCATTTACTAATTTATATCAAATCTCAATAAAAAATTATTTCCAACCTTTTATTTTATTAAGCCCACCCCAAAAAAATTTCTATTCACAAATTCCTTCCAACTGACCTCATTTTTTTGGCTTACTTTACTAATATTTTTCATTATCACACATTCTTTTTCAAGTTAAATTCCATTCGAAACAAACTTCAAATTTTATAAGTTTTTGGACTTATTTATATTCCATAAATATTTTAGATCAAACTTCAGAGTTTAAACAATTTCTTAAGTATTTCAAAATCATTTCTGAAATCATATATCTATCAAAAATCCTTGGTATATCAAATTATTCCCTTGCAATTCAAAACCAAAACCGGTTTTTGCAAACAAGTCCAATTTAAGACACTCAAGTAGCAATTTCCTCCCTTGGAAATTCGAAAATGAACACCGATATTGTCACGATTATCATCTGAGTTATTTTTCAACAACCGAAGTGAGTTCAGTGCTTTTACTTCTTTTTAAAAACATTTTCAAATATTTTTAATCTGATTATTAATAGATTTCATTTCCAATCCAAAAATATTTCCAAATAATGTCACAATTATTTTCAAAACTTTGAAAAATACTTTCAAAACTAGTGGGATTTAAATTTCAAATTTCAAATTTTCAAATCCTTTTTAAATTTATATTTAAATATTCCTCTGGGTTTTATTCTATTTCAAGTTGTAAATCACATTCATACTCCTATATTTACAAATTCATTATATTATATGAATTAATTTCTTACTTTTTGTTATAATTTCAATTTCTTATTCAATTTCCACAACAACAATGATAATAATTTAACATTATCGTTTCCTAACAACCAAGCACACCATATACTATAATAATTTACGAAAATTATTCCTTTTATATATAAAAATAATTTTGGGTAAAATTATTTCATTTACACCATTTTAAAACAATACTAGGTCGAATTGTTCTATTCAAATGTTTAGAGATCCCTATCAATAACTTTAATTACTCATATTGACAAGAATCCATAAACCGCTCAACAATCCAATCAACATAATATAAAACAAATACGAGCTCATATCTATTAGTACGCTCAAACTCATTTTAGACTGCTACTAACCCTATCTCTAATGAGTAATTCCCACCAGAGCCAAGGTTCTCGCTTAACCTTCAGCTCCGATACCAAGTGTCACGGTCTGGATTTTCGACGTGCGAAATTAACATCAATACATCCACTGTATTACATGCCGAGCAATCGAATGCCGGAAATACCCGATCGTTAGGGAAAAGAAGAAGGAGGTAGAAGAAGAAAATAGAAATAACAACACAGAATCCCACAATCGCATCGGAACAATATATAATAGATAACAACCGATCTTTATACAAAAGAACTATAATTGTTTTATACATTATATCCTCAGAGTACAACACAAATCAATAACGCAATACTAGACAGTTATAATACATTGTCCTTACAAATAATGAATGTATAGCACACCATACACAACGAAGTAAAATCAAATACGTATAATACGTCTTCGTCATCCAGCTCGCCTCCTAAGCTCCATAGTATCCTATCCTGTATTTGTAATACTCAGTCTGAACCGAGCATTATAAAAAAATAACACCCGATTCAGTTAGGAAAACTAGCGTGAGAAAGCACACTTAATTTAAATTATAAAAGTTTCAAAATCCTTTTGAAAATCAAAGGTATCTCATAAGATCACGCTACAAATAAACACAATGGGTTTTTACCTTACGATAACCAAAACATTCCATATCAAAATCCTTTGATATTATACTAATGGCTAAGTACAAAAACTTATTCAAATAGCTGAAATTGTTACATTAATTAAATTCCAGCAATACTCGGCTCTACAATCAAAACCATAAAGGTATGTATTGGAGAATAGATTCCAACTAAATAACTAGACACTAGGGTACCATCTATCACAGTACAGTCTAGAACAGCATAACGAGGATCACTTCGGGATCCCTTGCTACACAAGATCGGACTACCCCTTAAACTAGATAGCCCGAATAAGTTTACCCCGCGGTTGGGATCAGCAATCGCCACACAGCCAAATAAAAGGGACTATGGATAAGGGTAACCTTACCCTACTTAGGGGCGACCCACTTAGCCTTGCTGCATCTCCCCTGATTTTTAGTCATTTTCGGTTGATGAGGCTTGAGGCTAAGCGTTACCTTTTTAGAAATACTCACTTAGAATGCTCATTGTCCTCCAATGAAAATGTACGGATAGCATCCATCCATACAAGTCCGTTCCGAGTTCGAATGGAACCGAAGGCACTATTCCTACTATATCCATTTTTTAATCACCCTCAGGATTAGTAGCGATTAGCCCTTGCACTTCACTGCTCCATCTTCGACTCCATGCTATGGTCTTCATTACGAAAACGTATTCGTTGGATCGAAGTGGTTTTCAGATCACAAATCCGATGCTGGTCTTTTCGAAACAACGTTTGATTTTTCCCGGTAAACTCAACCCCGGTTCTCTAGGAAATAAACAGACGAAAATAAGATCGGAGTTCACCTCCTAACTGTTTTGTGGACAGATTTCCTTCTAAACATCCTAGAAGAACGAAACGAGTTTATATGTATAGTATAACACCTCGAACGGTAAGTGTACCATATAATTCCCATGCTTCCTTTAGATATTTCCAAAGTTACAATTTGGTCCAGATTTGATAGTCAGTTATTTAACTATCAAATAAAAAATCAATTCAACCATACTTCATTTTCATTGAAAAAGAAACACCAAGTCTTATTTAAATTTAATTTTAAATAAATTAGATCTCTTTATCCAAAAGTATACACTTATCTTATCGAATTCACCATATTAACAAATTATCATTTTCTTTAAAGTATTTAAAAACCCTTTTAAAAAAATACGGAAAGAACAGTTGCGGTACCGAACCATGGATCACAGTTCAATGGTTACGTCTCTATCCTAGAGAAATCCAAGTCTTAACTGGAGACACTCACTGCCTCCGATTTCGCCATGCGAATGTACTAATACTTCCCGAAAACTCTATTTAATAATTCTCAAAATAATACTTACGAAATTTCTATAATAATTCTCCAAGTAAAACCTTAGACAAAAACTACTGTTTAAATAAAGCTATTTTATAAAATATAAATATTTAATAATTATCCTTTTAAAATCATAATTCTAATTTAACTTATAAATATAATTAACTACTATAACTGACTTAATTAATATTTACTTTAACAATTTTGAACAACTAAATGATAAATTTTCTGAAACATTCTTATAAACACTTTTAAATTTTCTAATTAATTCTTGAAAACCTTTCCTTTAAAATATACTTAACTTTTCAGAAAAATACATTTTTCCACTTCAATAAAGCCAGTCTGTTCATTTATAAATCCTTCTCGATTTATCTCCAGTTTAATTTACGTTCCAACCCCGAAAATTTCCTTTCCCACATTTTTAAGAATAAAGCTATTTTTATTTTTAAAATGAATTACGATCTCCTTATAAATTCCCACCGTGAATTTATAAATTCAAATTGTCCACCGACAATTTTCTACACTTTATTTATAAACTTCGTTCATATATCCCATAGTCTTATTTTACCCTTTTTCACTGTTTTACAACACATAATCGATTCTTCATTGATTTTCAAATTAATTCCCATTTTTAAATTAATTTCTTTATTAACCCAAATTTATCCCAACCCCTAAATTTTAGATTCCACTTCCTTAATATGATTTAAAATCTTGTTTAAATCCGAAACATCGATTTCGTATGTTATTTTCAAAATTTCCCTTTTTTCCCCAAACTATTTAAATTTCAAATTTAAAAATACATTCCTTTATATTAAACCAATATCGCTTAAGTTCTATATTTTTAAAATCCCTTTAATTCACATTTTTCCAAAAATCTCTATTTTTTCATATTCCGGAATTTATTAAATAGGATTTTAAAATCAACTATTTATTTTTCCCAACTTCGTTCTTTTAAATATTCAACTTCACTATAAATATTTTACTATAAAAATGTCCTTTTATTTTCCTTTTAAAGTTCAATATTTATATTTACGGTATTTTGAAATACCAAAAATCTATCAGCAAAACCATAGCATCTAAATAAATTAAATCTCCAATATAATCTATCACAGATTATTCAAATAGATCATATAGCAGATTTAAATAGATCATATAACAAAATATGAAAATAAATATAACATTTTTGAGGAATCCAGTTGGATCCCTCCAACCTGTTTTCCTGCATCCACAAATATTAGCACAACATAAAATACCAATTCTTCTTCGAGGGGGATCTCGCGGTATATAAGATCTTCCACTATTATGCGGGGCGCTTAAGGTCTCACCCGCTATATAAATAAATGTGGGAATGTCAATCACTCTTATATATATATATATATATAAACACATACACTACCATATAAAACATCACATTCAATTGAAAAATATTTATCAGTTCAATAATTAATCTATAATTAATTTTTCTACTTAAAATTAATTGTGGTAAATCCAAAGTTGAGTGAGATTTAACTCACCTATGATTTTTATTTGCAAACCATTTGCATCTCGACTTGTTTCTTTCACTCAAACCTTATATAAGAATTTTATGAACTTTATTAATATTGAGATAGTTTGAATCAAATCTAACTAGGATCAACAACGCTTTTCTTTTTTGTAATTAAATGCTTAATCATTTAAATTTTATAAGCATTCGAATAGTCTAAATTAACTAGTTTACTTAATTATTGTAATTAATAAATAGCAATACCCTATCAAACACCTTTACCTGGCCGAATGTCCCATCTTCCCCCTCCTCCAGCTAGCTGCACTGACTCACACGACCCCCTCCATTATCGTGAAGATGAAGACCACGCGCTTGCCATTCCCACGAGTGCCTCCACCCCACTTACCACCGCTCCAACCTCCCTCTACCCACACGCGAATTCGCGCAGCAAGAAATCGCTATGCCACAGCCCTCACGTCATTCCAGCTCTAGATCCAACACTCTAGACCAGTCGCCCTCGACTTCGCAATTTCCATTTACCGAATTCTCGGTTTTTGATTTTAAAGTGGACTGCCATTTTAGTTTTTTTCTGTGATAACTATGAATGAATGGGAAGAGAGAGAGAGTGAACAAATGAATGAACATAAATTGGTAAGTGCCGATTTTATATCTGGTTTCCTTGCTTTTTTTTTTAATTTTGACCGAGCTCGACTATTTTTAAGAATGAAGAAAGGAGGGAAGTGATGAGAGAAGGATGGTAGGTTGTGTATGAAAGGGGTGACAATGATTTGGAGGTGAAAGAAAAACAACTAATGTGAATTTTCATTGACCAGTCAATGTAAAATATATTATTTAAATTTAAACGTCTCAAAATCGTAGCTTAAATTTTTGACATCCTATCGAGGCATGCCACTAGGAGTTTATTATGTAATACTCCTATTTCGAACGCAATGGAAAAGGTTTGAAGTCCTAAATTGATCGTCTGGAGAAGAAAGCCTTTTGGACCCAATAATTATATTGGATTTTCGATATAAATTTCAACACGTTTCTATCCCGTACCACCAAATGATAACTCCAAACAATACAAAATTTGAACTCTGATAATAATGCATCATTATGGATCCAATGGAACTGGTTTCGTCCACTTCTGAGATTGTGTCTCGGGAGGCTATTTTTAAATATCAATTTAAACGATATATTTTTAAAATTGAATAAATCACTTTTAAATTCAAAATTAAAAATTCTATCTTCTTCACTATTATCAATATAAATTTTATAAGCCTTTAAATTATTTTAACAAGCTAAGAACTCCAAATTCAATATTTTACCCAATTTCCAATTATTTAATTCAATGGTTAAATCATCCAATAAATAGTGATATTTAAAACTCAAGTTAAAAATTAACTTTTAAATATTTAAAATCGATTAGATATTCCTATTTCAGATATACAATTTTTTTGAGTCATTACACTTTATGTCTTGGCATATTTATTTATGAAATATGTTGCTAGTTTGGTTGTTGTTCCACGCTGTTGGTTGTATATGTGTAGTATTAGTTATGGCTTAAATTAGACTTGTTAAATGTAGTCTAAAGTTCGTTTTGATATTAAAATTGTTATCATGCTGGTATATGTGATGTGATATGTAAATTTGGATATGTAAACTTGGTTGTTTGGATATGACTTGGGAAATTTAATATCTTTATATGCTATATGAGATTGGACATTACTTGGAAAAGATCAAAGTTTTTTATTTGTTTTCAAGTTACTAAAAGATTAAAACTTCAAATAGTTTTTTTTTAAAATAATTTATTTTTTGAAGAGAAGTAAACTTAAGAGTGAAGTTAGAAGTGAAGTTCAGAGTTAGATCAAAATAAAATCTGACTTTAACGAGTTGCATTCATAGCGATAATCGCTATGTATGAAGTTCTAGAAAAGTTAAAGTTTAGATTTTAAAAATGATTCTTCTTGAAATGGTTTTGAAAATCTTTTTTAAATATTAATTAAGTTCAAAAGTTTGTTACATTAGTAACTAAATAAGAGTTTAATAATTAATGACTTAATTAATTAATTAAGATAATATTAATTAATTAAGGTTAATAGTAGGTTAAAGTTAACTAATCTTATTTAATTAACGAAGAAAGTTTAATTAATGAATAATTGAGATAAAGCAATTAAGAAATAATTTTGATAATTAAGTTTGATTAATTAATTATTATTTAATTAGGTTTAATTAATAATTAACTAAAAGTTATGCAGGTTTAAATTAATTAATCCGATTGGATTTAACTAGGACTATAATTAAAAATTATTTAAGTTTAATTAATATTTTAATTAGAGGTAATGAAAATTTAATTAGTAATTAAATAATATTTTAATTAGTAATTAAATCAATATTTTACTATTATTTAATAAAGTTTTAGTTTTAAACTTTGTAAATTATTTTTGATTTAGTTCTTTTTATAAGTAAACTGATTTAAACCAAGGCATCTCTTGTCTATGCCAGTAAATAGAGAAACAACCATGAATAAGTTAGACTAGACTTTGACTTTTATTAGCAGAATAAAATACCATTTTGCTATAGCTCTAATTGAATTGATTATTTGGACATCCTTTTAGTAGAATAAATCCTCGTTGTACTATAACCAAACTTAATTGATTGTTGGACTTCCATTTAGCAGGATAAACCGCCCTCCTACTATTAGGTTATTTTGGACATGTACCTACCAGTTAGTTTATATCGACGTATTGTTCCTTTATTTTAGACTAAGGATTTTATTTATCTATTGCTTATGTAATGTTTGTATTGTGACTTGAAATTTAAATTGAAATTAAAATATAACTTGATTTAAGTACCATTATGGTCACTAAGCCTCCTCTCAAATTTGTAACATTATGGTTTTTAAAGTGACTTTAATTCTACAATAATTTAAAATGAAGAGTTTTATAAATTATTTTGAGTTTTATAAAAGAAGTTTTATAAATGATTTTAGGGATCCATAAAAGAAGTTTTATAAATGACTTTGGATATTTATGAAAGAGTTTTATAAATGATTTTTAAGAGTTATAAAACTAAAATGATTTTAGAGAATTGTAATAGAGTTTTATAAATTATTTTAGAGATCTATAAAAAGGTTTTATAAATGATTTTGGGGATTTATAAAATAAGTTTTTAAATGACTTGGATATTTATAAAAGATTTTATTAAATGGCTTTTGTATATTTATAAAAAAAGTTTAATAAATGGATTTTGAATTTAAGCAAAAAATATTTCATAAATGAAATGATTTATTCGAAGGATTTATTGAAGAAATTTATAAAAAGAATTAGAGATGGGATTTCCCTTAACCGGCCTTCTTAATTATGCTGATGTGGAACTTCTGTTCCATGCTTAACACTGAAGGAATAATGTTTGGGGTTATTTTTATCTCTAATTTAAATAACATTTTTTGATCCATTTAATATGATTTTGAAATAAGAAATTTTTCATGACTGTTTTAAGGTACCGAGAACCACACATGGATGTATTAATGTCAACTTCTGAGGCTTAAAAAGGTAAATCATTACAGTATCAGGCAAGAAACTCCCTCTGCTATTTTGGTCATTGGAGCTAGGGCGTCACAACATGGTATCAGAGCTTAGGTTAAAATAATACAGAAATGGAGACATATATTTTGGCCTTAGAGAAGTAGGACTTAGGTTTTATCCATTTTTAATTCTACTCTCATCCGTGAGGTGCGAGTTGTGAATGATCGAAATGGTCGATTATCGAGTAGAATATTTATATAAGTGTGTATATAAACATAATTGTATTAAATATTTATTAAGTAAAAATTTATTTATTGTTTGAAACGTTACTAGCTTCCTTTTCTCTCTTGGTAGAACTAAGATTTTTGGATATGGTGGATATTGAACTTGATGTATAATAATTAAATGATAAATGCCTATTAGTATTCTTTATTCCATGATAATCACTTTTCTTTAGCACGTTGAAAAAAAATCAGGCGCCAAAAATCGATTTTTGTTTCGAAAGTGTTGTCTTCTTTTGCATTTCAAAAACCACTTTTAGGACATTACAAATGAGTAAGTAAGAAGTGAAAGTGAAATAAAAAGGATAAATTTGTTTATTTATGGAGTATGAAAAATTATAAGGTGTGAAAATTTACACAAAATAATGCAAGGTGTGAAGAGGGATTGTTGTGGTTTTAATAGTTTTAACCATAACTGAGCCTTTGCATTTGGAATCATTTCTTTCAATGCCTTGACAGCTTATGTAACGACCCGTAATTTCTCTACTTTGAAAATGGAATATTTAATTGATTTTAATAAGGGATTTTTTAAAAACTTAAATAAATATGTTATATATAATAAATGAGAATGTTAAATTCATTTTCAGAACTTGTTTATGAAAATAAAGATTTTTGGATAGTCTTTGTGAAATAGGCAAAAGGTGGGTTTTGATAAAGTTGAGTATATATTCAAATAACCGTTTTAAATTATTTTTTGAATATAATCCATATCAAAGTCACTTGATATTAATAACAATAAATTTATAAGGGTTGATAAATGTATATGAACCTGTTTCATAAGATATTCTAACTTACTCGACGTTGTACTTTCATAATGGAATTTTAATACTATTTAGTATGAATTTATACCTCAAATAAAATTGTTCCAATTATTTAAAAACAATGAGAAACTTAGTTTCAAATTTTGTTTACATGGATAAATAGTTTAAATAAAAAACTACAAACTTGGCTAGAAATCCAATTTCAGATTTACGACCGGTTACTAAACAAAAGTTGTTTTGAGATTGTTGCAATATGATTTTCTTTTAAACTTACAAATTACACATCTGTTAACTTTTACATTAGCAAATAATGCCAAAATCAGTTTACTTTGAAAATGTAAATAAAATAAGAAAGATTTTGATGTGATATGTTGTTTTAAGTAAGAACCTTCACTAAACATAACCATTTCAAATAAATACTCAAACATGCTTTCTTCTTAAATTATTGTATACTTAAGGGTCAAAAAGATCATACATGGAAAAGGAACATTTGGAATTTTCATTTAAATAAAAGTCGCGGAATCATTTCATTTAGTACAAATCTTGTGACGCCTCACCTCGAGACCTACATTAACAATGAGCACTACTGACTAATATCGTCTGTTAATGTAGAGAATAGGGCTGGTTAGGAGCGATCAATTGTAATCTTTGTCTTAGACAGGTATTGAATACGTCGATTGGGTGCTCTAATTTTTTTTCTTTTTACCTTTCTCGAGTGGATCGACATACTCAATAAATGTTTAACACAAAACTAGGTTGCTAACAGATCTATCAAAACAAAATATAACAACAAATACAAAAGATCTTAGAACAACAATCACACACGTATATACATGATATGCACGTAATTGTGCATATATTTACATCCATATTTTCTCTTTTTATTTAAATAATCATCATATTCGGGCATTTTAACATGTTTAAAACCAAAATTCAATTATTTCCAACCATCATATTTTCATCTTCATTCAGGGGCAAAACGGTCATTTTGTGCATGTGTCAATATAAGAATTTCTACTTGGACATTTTTTGATAATTTTTATAGGAATTTGGATGTATATGGAAGAGGCTTATATGAAGATATATGCATGCACAAATGAATACAAAGGAAAGAAGAGGGAAATAATTCAAGCCATGAACATGGAGGACCCTACCCACTTACCTAAAAGTACAATTTGGAGCTAATGGACAACTAAGTGGAGGTTAAAGCTTCATGCAAAACAAATGATGGATTAATTAGTGGTTAATGGTTACTTGTTGGCCACACTTTCTAAAGGGCATTTTAGGTAGCCCTCTAAAAATAGAATTAGGGTTTTATGCATGTATATATAGCCCTCTTATGTATATGAAATGATCATCTACTCTTTCATTTTACTTAGGAAATTAAGAAATCAAAGTGTAAGCTCAATGTTCTATGAAATAAAAATGGCTTTCAAGCGTCTTTCTTCTCTCTTTTCTACATTCTTTTCTTTGTTTTATTGTTAATGTTTATTTCTATGCTCTCTTTTCCTTTATGTTCATAACTTAGATTTACATTTATGAAAGTAGTAAGTAGCTAATCTCTTTTGCTTTCTTTGCTTATTTTCTATTCTTTTTTCTTTTTAATGTTGAAATTTGTTTGTGCTGCTTCAATGCCACAAATGAGTAGCTAAGCCCCTTCAATTTAGGGGTGATGAAGCTCTCTAACTTTATGTAATTTCAACATTTTTTATGATGTATGATCTCTTTGTTTATGCTTCATGAATGTGAATTTTGATGTAAGTTTATACAAGTGGGTTTGATAGCTTATATTGCTTATGCAAATGAGCTATTCTTACTCAACATAAACACAATTTACATCAACATTTGCTAATTAATTTTTGATTATGAAATGAAAGTAAAAATGAAATTTGATGATTTATGTTACTAGTTACAATAGTAAATAGATCATACTTAAAATAGTTTTTGCTTTGGTTTATTTTTCATGAGAAT
Organism: Allium cepa; assembly: GCA_030765085.1. Taxonomy (NCBI): domain Eukaryota; kingdom Viridiplantae; phylum Streptophyta; class Magnoliopsida; order Asparagales; family Amaryllidaceae; genus Allium; species Allium cepa. The sequence goes on along the minus strand of CM060937.1, from coordinate 29,199,058 downwards.
TGTAAGTGGTATAATTGTTGTATTATAGTTTGATGGTTTGAGTTATATTAACTAATAACATAAACAAACCATACTTATGATAAATGCAATGATTATTTCACTTAATATCAAAGTTAGAGATCATAAATTATGTGTTTGTTGATTTACAAAAATTTGAGAGTGGATTTGCCTCTAAATTGTTCTTTAGTCTAATAATTTTTGAATCACATTTTCTAGTGTTAGCCTCATAATTTCTAGTTAATAAATCCTCTTCGACTTTGGTACAATTTTTTTGAATAGAATTTAAAAATCATCAATTCCCTGCGGATTGACCCGTATTCGCCGCGTGCTACATTCGTACACCGTGCGCTTGCGGTTATGTTTAATTTAAATTTGTTCGACGGTTTTCTAAACCGATAGAATTTCCGTCGACAAACAAGTTTTTGGCGCCGTTGCCGGGGAGTTGTTTTGATTTCAATTTTCTATTCTTCGAATTATTTTTATTTGATTTGTGCTTGTTATTGTTTTCTTGTTCCATTTTGCATTTGCATTGTTTTCTATTACTAAAAAAAACATGCACAATTAAAAAGAAAAAAAATCATTTTCATATACAATTTTTTTTTGATTACATTTTCATTTGCATTGTTTTACAACTTTACATTCACTATATCACATTTTACAAAATCTTCACTGTGCACTCCTCATTGTCTGTGCATTTCCCGGGCTCTCTGTCTCTGTTACAATCACTACCATACTTCTATGGCCAAACTTCTCTTACCATCTCCACTCTTTGCAAACAGTTCTTCCTGCCTAACTACCTAACTGCAAAGACACAACAATTGTGTTAGTTCATCAAACTTCTCACTGCCCACTGTTAACAACAGTTCACCACAAAAGACTCAACTGCCATCTCAAACTTCATCTCTGACCATCCTCTACAGTCTCTTCCCATTTCAATATCACCAACACTTGCCACTTCCTCCTCTCATTCATCTTCATTGCCTAATTTCCACAGCCTCTAACTATCAACAAGTTTACAAGCACTCTGCCAACTCATACAATCACACACTGCCAAAACCTTCCTGGCATACCAAGTTCATCATTTCCATGTGCTGTCTTCATCACTTCACTGTCGATTGTCTAGCTTCCTCAACCACCTGTCCCACATCCACCTTCTCCATCAAACGGTTGAACAATTCCCACACATTACAACTGCCCTGACTTGCATTTGCCTCCTTATCTAAACTGCAATTCAAACTCTACTGTCATTCTTTCACAAACCCAAACATCTTCTTTCCACTACTGCTTCAACACATCCCATACTTCAAATACCACCACCAAATACTAGTAGGTCCTTCACAACCCACTGCTACAACACAAACATAAAACTCCCTGACCATCCTACCACTTTGCCCATCAATCTTCAAACACTTTCCATAACCACTTTCAACTGCAAACAACCCATTTCACATAATAAACTGTCAAACACCCATCACTTCTGCACCTCTGCACTCTTCTAGCCTTGACAGACTTCATCGTCAAACCTACCACTTCCATCGACCAAATCACAACAATCTCAAACCATACCGGTCACCACAAACCCCTACATAACAACTTCATTCACTTCCATTACTTCTGCCGACCCCCACTTTCACTCAAACTTCTGCTTCAAACTGCAATAATTCCCCATCAGCCTCAACTTCATTTGCTCTTCCCAAATTTCCAGAAACTGAACATCGAACTCGCCTACGAGCTTGAACCAAACTGAAACCGCCGCCTCGCCTTAAACTTGCGAAACCACACTTCAATCCATCTCCCAGATCTACAACCCGGCTTCGACCACTCACCTAAATCGCCTCGACCCCAATTCAATCGCAACCTTCACCTTTCTCTCCATCGAACAGCAACATCACTAAACCGGAATCGAACATTCGATTTCGTATTCGATTCCAACATTCTATTTAGATTGCGAGGTTGCTTTTGAGTTTAATTTCAGAGGATTGTACATTATCTGTTGAAAGAGATAAAAGGAAAATGAATATTGAGTTCGGTTCGATATGCAAGAGTAGTTGAGTTTGGGTCTGTGGATTTTAACTGGGCCGGGGTTGTTGCTGCGTGTCCTTTTTATTTTTATATATATTTTGTTTTGTTAACTTAATTTGTTTTAAGTTTTTTTTATTTTGTCTAGTTACTTTTCTTTGAAAAAAAAGAGCCAAAAATAAAAATAAAAAGAGGATTTCTCAATTTGTTTTGTTTGGTTTTTTTTAGTGTTGTTTTATTTTTATTCTAAAATAAAAAAATAGTTTAAATGTGTTTTGCTTTGTTTTAAATGGTTTTGTTTGTTTTTTAAGTTCCATCCTTATATTAAAATAAATAGATTTTGTTCTCAATTGTTTTTAGTTTAGTTTGTTTTGTTCTTAATTTCCTTTTCTTGCTTTGAAAAAAAAAAATTTAGTAAAACCCTACTTTTAAGTTTCCTTTCAAAAAAAAACAAAAAAAAATTTGTTTAGTGAAGATTTTGAATTTTTTGGGGCTTGTGAGTGTTTGATTTTAGTGTGTCTTCTTTTGTTTTTTATTGTTGTGTTTAATTTCTACCAACAAAAAAAAACAATTGACATAGAAAAACTTGTTTTGTTTTGGTTCTTTTGTTTCAATAGTTTCATTTTACTGTGTTTAGTTTCTCCTTTGATATACAAAAAAAAACAAATAAGTTTCTTTTTGCTTTGTTTGAAAATCTTTTGTTTTGTTTCCTTTGATTTCAACAGTTGTTTTATTTTCATTTGTTTTATTTCGTTCGATATAAAAAAAAATTTGTAAATATATCTTGTTCTTCATTTCAGGTTGCCAAAGCAGAAATTCAAAAGGGAAAAGTGCTTGCCAACAAATAAACTGCTTTGCTTTGCTAAGAAAAATTGCCGCTAAAAAAATTTTGCTAATAATCTGCATACTCTGGTATTGTGCTTTCATCCCTAGTGCATTGTTGGTTGCTTGCATTTGCATTTACATATGAACAAAAAATTTCAAAATCCAAAAAAAAAAAAACTTCATTTTAGTTGCATTGTGTTCGCGCAAAAAATGGGCAAACACCTCCAAGTCATGAGATTTAATTGGTTTTATGTGATTCTTAATGATTTAGATGAGTTATGTAAATATGAAAAAAAAAGCAGGGGCTGAAATGTAAAAGATGCACAGATTTATAGTGGTTCGGCCACAACGTGCCTACGTCCACTTTATATGTTATTATCTTCTTTCTTTCAGATTACAAGTACAATGCTTTGTGTACAAGTGTATGAAAGTAGTTTGAAAGTTCCTTCCGTGCTTGAGCTCCCAAACTTGTCTGCCATTGTTGTACCCCTGCCCCTCTATTTATAGAATGAGGTAGAGGGCAGGGTCTTGGATGTATATAGCTGCTGGTGGGCCCGGGCTGAAGCAATCTGGACTGGCAACTGTTTGGTTCGGCGAGGTCTCATTCGGCATGGAGCTTGGACCTGTGGTAGGTGTGGACCGGTTGTGAGTGTGGACCGGTGGTTCGGTGCTTGTTTGGACCGGTTGTGGGGTTGGTTCGGTAGGTCTTTTGGTCCGGCATAGGGGTGGACCGGTAGTGACTGGTCCGGTACTGATGGAAATAGGTTTGGTTCGGTAGTTGCTTGGACTTTGGTTCGGTTATGGTTGGACCGAATGGGGGGCTGACCGAATGGCCTTTGGTTCGGCATGAATTGGAGATGCCGAATGGATCCTCTACCGAATGGACTTGTATATTGAGAATTCCAGATGGACTTCTATGCTTATATTGAGCCTTGTGTTTGTCGAACGAGGTGGAGGTTGCGAGCCCGGGTGAAACTGTGACTTCTCGGTCTCGAGATCTTCTGGGTGAGAATCCGCCCAACATTTGCCCCCTAAAGTGGGGCACGTGCTCGCATGTGTCGTGCTTTGTTTCCCTGTTGTAGGGAGGCTTGTTTTGCAATGCCTTGGGCTGGACGTTCGTATCATGTTGGTGTCCGTTCGGGGCGAGAGAGTGTGCCCTGAGGAGGCTTAGCATTATCGATGCCAGGTTCACGTTAGAGTGGACCCCTGGATCGTTTGTGAAGGTGGTTTATCGCCAGCTCAGAGCATGCCTAAGGATTGTTCGCGACCCCGTACATGTGTAAGTAGCTTAGCCATTTCATAATCATCAGAATCAAATATCCGTTTAACCTATGAGTTTAAGAAGGGATGTCAAAGTGTAAATTCCCACGAGGATAGGGTTAATGGCCATTCAGAGCATGCCTATGGACCGTTCGTGGTTGCATACACGTGTAAATGATTAACCCGTGTTAGTGGGAGATTTGCTACTTGTTCACCGTTATCGTATTCTCCATTTTATTAGTAGGTCCTAGAATTCGGTACTTATCTGAGTGAGGCGCCTTGCGTGCCCCCTGTTTTTGGTTCTTGTTGGTAGAGGGAGTTTTGTTCGGCTTTTGGTTGGTCCGGTATGTTCTCCTTCGGCTTCTGGTTGGTCCGGTATATGAGTGTTGGTCCGGTATTCTGGTCCGGTGGGCCGAACCAGTTGGTTCGGCAATCCTGAGTTCGCCTATATATAGAGGCTACACCCACCTTAGTTTCTTCTTACCGAACCAGAGATAGCCGAGCCAATTCTTAGCCGATCCAACCTTCTGCCAAGCCTATACCGAATCACTTCGTGCCGAACCAGGTATATGTTTTTCTGCCGAATGATTTTTATTACCGAATGTGATTATGCCGAATGCACGCGAGGTGTCTTAGTTTGCCGAATGAGCTTAAGGCCTTAGTGCCGAACGACAGGTATACCGGATGAACTCTTAGTGCCGAATGTACTTATTATCTCCCTGCCGAATGAACTCACTTGCACTGCCGAATGAACTTGATATTTTAGCAGAATTCCGGACTTATGCATTCTTTTTTGCTTACATCTCTGTATTCTTTATTCTAACAACCTGTTTTTTCACTTTTGTGTATGCAGATAAATGTCTCGCAAGGCGGAAACACGATCAGACAGACGGAAATCCAAGGATGGAGGAGAGTCTTCTTCCGTGCCTCCAGCTCAACCAGGATCCGGGCAACATCGACCTGTTCCGAGGTCGTTAGTGGACGGGTACAGTCCCCAGGAACTTCTGGTCTCCCCTCCCGATTGCTTTCCTAGCTCCCTGAAAGAGGAGCAACTTGATGTTATATCCCGCTCCTTCGGGATAGACAGGGCTCGCATGCTGTTGCCGGGAGATGGAGTGATGCCGTATAATCCCCCCGAAGGCTACTTTGCTTACAGCAGATATCATTGCATGTGTGGTGCTATCCCTCCTATCAATGCCTGGATAGTTAGTTTTACCACATATTTGAAGGTGGCTCCATTCCAGCTCCAGCCGAACTCTTATGCCATTCTGGTGAGCCTTTTCGTTATCTTCCAGAGGAGGTACGGGCGCCCTCCTTCTAACCGGGAAATTCGATATTTATATAACCTGAGAGGCTATAAGAAGGGGTCTCCGTATATTAGTCTAGAGGCGGCCGTGCCCTTCAAACCGGTCTTGCACCTATATCCAAAGTTTACCATGTTCAAGAAAGAATGATTTTTTATCAAGGACGATTCTGTCTCTTTCCGCCTTTTCACTTCCATCTGTAAGATGAATTTCATTTATATTTTCCATGTTCTAACTGTAGTGCTTCTTCTGACATGCTTCTGTTTCTTGCTAGCGACAGGTGGCATTGCAGTCGTGGAAGATGATTCTTTGACGCGGATGGCTGCTGAAATAAAGGCCATTCCGGCAAGGGACAGGTCGGCTTCTTTCCTGATCAGGAACGCTACCCTCCTGGAGTACAACTTGATCCTGCCGCACCAGTCCGTGGTTAAGCAGAGGGACACGGTTGAGGAGAAGGCCGCTAAAGCTAAGGAGGGGGCCACGGTGAAGAGTGGCAAGAGGAAGCCCTTTGCACAACACCCAGTCGTGGGAGGTAAGAAGCTTAAGGAGTCTGATGGCCCCTCTCCTAGTACTCGCCCGATCATCCCGGAGGAGGAAGGTGTGGAAGAGGGCGAAGGAGGCGATATGGGGGGAGAGTCAGGAGGCGGAGGAGATGGCGATGGAGATGGTGATGGTGATGCTGGTGCCTTAACCTCTGGGCAAGACCCTGAACTGGATGAGGCTCTCCGTCAGGCCTTCAGGGAATCGGAGGAAGAATCAGAAGCGGAAAAGGCAAAGGAGGCGGGCAAGGCTGTGGCTGGTGCCGATCCATACCCTAAAGGCTCCTCAGCTAGGGTAACTTCGGCGGTGCAAGGTGAACTTTTGACTTCCGCCGATTCCATTTTCGATAAGGACTAAGGAATATTTTATGGTTCACTTCCGTCCTGGAATGAGATTCAGGACTTATTGCAGTATCCCACTCCTCCGCAGGGTTTGTATAATAGACGTGCTTTCTCACTTTTCTTTCTTTTTAACTTAACATGTTTCTTGAATTGTGGACCATTGTATGTTCGTAACACTAATCTTTTATTCCAGGGGCAGGCCAGGTGGTTAAAACGTCAGACGTTCGACACCGCCTTGAACAATTCAAGTTGATGAGAGCTTCTGATAAGCCGAAGCCTCTTACTGATCGTCCTAGGGACGTGGTCAAATACCGTCCTCTTCTTGGGGTCATTGAAGAGAGCATTCAGAAAAAGAAGAGGAGCCGTTCCTTATTTGAGCCTTCCCCTGGTCCGCAGCTTCCTGTTCAGCCTCCTCGTGATACCACGGAGGAGAGCACGGAGTTTATCCCCCCTCCTCCTCCTTCTAAGAATCCCACTGTTATCCGTATAAGGCGTCCTGACGTGCCTCGTGACCCCTTTGCCGGTCATCCTGATTTAGATCCAAGCTCTCGGGATATTTCATTTGATGAGGCCACGGGTGAACACCTCCTTCCCCGCAACCCCATGGTACGAGTGTTAGACGAGGCTAAGTCCCTAGATCTTGATCTGCTTACCACTCGGGTAGTTACCATGGGAGACGAGGCCAAAGCTAATATCGATCGGGTGGCTGAAGAGACCAAGAAGTTAATGAAGTATCATGCTCAATTGGTCAAGGCCGGGGAGGAGATTGGGAGTGCTAATATTCGGTTGCGGCTGAAGGTTGCTGATCAGGCCGAACAACTTGCCGGTCAAGCCGTTCAGATTTCTCAGCACGAGGAAACCTCCAGGCGGTTGAAAGAGACCATGGAAAAGGCTAGTAGGGCGGAATTACGGAAGATGGAGGCCTCCTGTAAGGAGCGGATCGACATGGCCATTGCGACAGTGGATGAGGTTCGGAATGCGGATCTCGAGCAGGTAGAGGAGTTGTCTGGAAGGCTTGAGGCCGCGGAGATGGCTCAAGTCAAGGTAAAGGAGGAGATGGAGGAGATGAGGAGGTCTCTCCAGGCTGACTGCTTGAGATACCGATCAGAGAGGGATGTCGCTGTCGCCAAGTTGCAGGCTTCCGAGGCCCGGGTGAGGGAGTTCGAGGAGAATGAGGGGATGATGGACGAGATGCTGCAGGACATGTACTTCCGCACATGGAAGGAGGGCAGCTTGTCTTGGATGGATGACTATCCCCGGGTCATGGCCAAGATATATCTTCGGGCTTCAGAGGAGGCCAGGGTCAATGCGAGTAAGGAAGGTGGAGTGGCTTTTAGCCTGGATGTGGTCACTGCTCAGTTCTCGAAAGAGGAGCAAGCGGCGGTGAAGGAGGGGATGCGGTTGCTTGCTGCGGAGGAAGCGGGTGTGCAACTGGAGGATGAGGATCAAGCGGCGGACGCTGGTGAGTTATTCTTCTCTTTTCCTTTTCTTTCTGGGTTTCCATAACTTGATCGTTTATCATTTGTTTAATGGATTCCTCTTCTGAATTGGACAGGTGCAACTTCCGATCAACATGCTGGGGGTTCCGGCCCTACGGCCAAGTAGGCTTGGGAAGTTGGTGATGGAGTGTGGACGCAGCTGGTTACTTGTCCGGATTTGGCCGCTTTTTATTTCTTTTTACTGTTGTTTACGTTAGTCCAAAACATTGATGTGACTGTAATAATATTATTTGCAAAGAATAACTTTATGTGATTTTATGACATAAGCTGATTTTGTTATGTTTAAATGTTGTTTTCATTTTGACGTGGTGTGTGAGAAGTATGCATATGCCTGTGATTTTAGTTGTGTTTGATGTTAAGCAGTTGCTTGGAATATAATTTCATGTTTTGCAATGTTAGTGTGACATATGAATAAGCTATAGTTATGTATTTATGTACAAGAGAAGAGAGTACCGCCCTTCATGTTTTATTTGTAGGCGGTAGCTTCGAGCTTCTTGTGTAACTGATCATGGATATATCTGAGTACCTTGCCACCCAGTACGCAGGCTTAGATTCTCATGAGTGAATGCTCCCTATTTGATTTCCTGTACTTTAGAGTTTGTTATACAGGATAGGAGAAAAGTATTTAAATGAAATGGAAATATAGAAAAAGTAAAACTTCCAGTCACGGAAGGCCGTCGATGTGCTTAAGTTCGTGGCAAACGGGTTTTGTAGTCACTTTCCCTAGCTGTGGGTCTTAGAGACATTTGTCACCCATCTTACGCCTCCGCGTGGAGTTTTCTTTTTTACCACAGCCGCACTTAAGACACATCGGAGCCGAGATCTCGCACGGTAACTACCCGAACCATTATGGTCCGTAATCGTGGGTATTATTCGATTTACCGTGGCCGGCTAGCGTGGGTGCCGTTGGCCGTGAACTACCCCTGGCTGGCCACACCTTATGTTGGGGCTTAAAGTAGGTTCACAGTTGCCGGCGAGCCGAACGCCGTAATGAGCTGCCATCGGCTATAGTCGGCCTTTATGATGACTTATAATCGGCTCATTACAGTTGGCTTTGAGGGCAGGCGCGAGCAATGAGTTAACCCGCAGTAGAGGGATGCTGGAGCAAAAGAGTCTCATTGGCGAGCGCATAGAATCGTTGCGTACCTGTTAGGCCTTGTCCAGATGAGGCCGTGGTGCGTCTTGAGTGGAGATGCCATAAGATTTTGTTCAACAGAAAAGGATAAAGCTTAACAAGCAGCCAAGATATAAAGGAACAAGTTAAAAAGAGACAAGATTTTTAAAGTGGTTCGGCATGAAAACGCCTACGTCCACTGATTCTCTTTGTTAATTCACTTCATATGGGCAGTACAAGTTAAGAAAAGTATCGACGGAGATGTCGGATGTTCCATGCCCTCTGGAACACCTCTCCGTCCACTGTTGACAAAATATAAGCTCCGTTGTGGAGATCTTTATGAATTACATATGGTCCGTCCCAGATGGGGTCCAGTGCCCCGGGGTGCGGAAAGATTTGCCTGAGGACAAGATCTCCTTCTTGTAAGATGCGATGTTTGACTTTGGAGTTGTATAGTGCTGCCACTTTTTGTTTGTGAGCTGTTGCTTTGAGTGCTGCATCGTTTCTCCTTTCCTCAATCAGATCCAAAGACATGAGGAGGAGTTCTTCGTTTTCTTCTGGATTGTAGTGGATCCTACGGTGGGAAGGAACAATAGTCTCAATAGGGAGCATTGCCTCCGATCCATATGCCAAAGAGAAAGGAGTATGTCCCGTTGATGTTTTGAAAGATGTGCGGTAGGCCCAAAGTGCCGTAGGAAGTTCGTCCACCCAAGCGCCTTTTGACTTTTCAAGTTTCTTCTTGATTAGGGTTTTGAGAATTTTGTTGACAGCTTCGACTTGTCCGTTTTCCTGAGGATAAGCTACTGATGAGAAGCTTTTATGAATTCCATGCTCTTTGCACCAGTCGGCGAATTCTTCGCTGTTAAATTGGAGTCCGTTGTCTGATATGATCTTGAGTGGTACTCCGTACCTGCACAGAATATTTTTGATCAAGAAGTTGATAACTTTTGCTGAAGATATTTTATTTAGGGGTTCCACTTCCACCCATTTGGTGAAATAATCGACTGCCACTATAGCATATTTGGCTCCGCCTTGGCCCGTTGGCAGTTCGCCAATTAAATCAATTCCCCATACAGCAAAGGGCCAAGGGCTGGTCATTTGAGTAATCTCATTTGTGGGTAGTCGAGGAATCTTGGCAAATTTCTGACATCTGTCGCATCTCTTGACGAAGTCTAAGGCGTCTTTGTTTAGTGTGGGCCAGTAATATCCATATCGGAGTATCTTTTTCGCCAGAGTCTGCCCTCCAGTGTGATCTCCGCAACTTCCTTGATGGATGTTGAATAAGATTTCCTTGGTTTCCCTTCCAGCGACGCATCTGAATAAGGGGCTAGAGAAGCCACGCCGATAGAGGATGCCCTCTTGTAGAGTGTAGTGGGGAGTTTCCTCAAAATTCTCCTTATTTCATCACGTTTGTCTGGTAGTGTGCCGTCCTGCAAATATTTCAGGATAGGGGTCATCCAAGTTCCTTCTTCGATTGCAGTTATCAGATTCACTTGTTCGAAACTTGGGGCTAGCTGCCTTGAGATGGCTAGTGCTCCGGAAATGGTGCTATTCTTCATACTAGCTTGCTTTGCTAGTTCATCGGCCTCTTGGTTATCTTCTCGAGGAATGTGTTTGATTAGATAATGGTCCAATTGATCGAGCAGCAGTTTGGTTTTCTTTAGATATGCGGTGAGTCGTTCTCCTCGTGTCTGGAATTCTCCTAGTACTTGGTTTACGATAAGTTGAGAATCACTATGAAGACATAAAGAATTGACTCCAATTTCTAAGGCAAGCTCCAATCCCGCTATTACTGCCTCATACTCCATATCGTTGTTAGTGGCCGCGAATTCTAACCTTAATGCATAGTACATCTTTCTTCCCCTGGGGGTGATTATCACAATACCTGCCCCCGAGCCTTGTTCGTTCGATGCTCCATCTACAAAGAGGTTCCACTTGATGTCTTTTGCTATTTCAAACTGATCCTTGCCTTCGTTGGTAGTGAAATCGGCAATGAAATCGGTCATGGCTTGCCCCTTGATAGCGGTGCGAGGATGGTAGGTGACGTCATACTGACTTAGTTCAATGCACCATTTGAGGAGTCGTCCAGAAGTGTCGGGACGATGGAGCACCTGTCTTAGTGGTTGATCGGTTAGAACTCTGATGGAGTGAGATTGGAAGTAGTGTCGCAGTTTTCGTGACGCGATCAATAAACAATATGCCAATTTCTCAAGTTTAGGATATCTGGCTTCTGCCCCTGTAAATCTCTTACTTATAAAGTACACCGGGCGTTGTGTGCGGTCTTCTTCTCTTACCAGGGCAGCGCTTAGAGCATGAGATGATAAATCGAGGTATAGGTATAGCTCTTCGCCTTCGTTTGGAGTTGAGAGTACTGGTGGGTTCTGAAGGTGTTCGATCAGGTTAAGGAAGGCTTTTAAGCATTCATCGGTCCATTCGAACTTTCCTTTGTCTTTCTTGAGAGCTTCGAAGAAAGGGACGCACTTGTCAGTTGCTTTGGAAATGAATCTGCTTAGGGCGGCCACCTTTCCGTTTAGGCTCTGCATTTCTTTTCGAGTGGAAGGTATCCTTATTTCTTTTAGAGCCCGGATTTGTTCAGGGTTTGCTTCAATTCCTCTGGCATGGACAATGAATTCTAAGAATTTTCCCGATGACACTCCGATGGAGCACTTTAGAGGATTCAGCTTCATTCCATATCGGCGAAGTACCTGAAACATCTCGCTCAGGTGGCTTACATGATCGTCGGCTCTCCTGGACTTTACCAACATGTCATCCACATATACTTGCATAGTTCGTCCTATTAATTCCGCGAACATCTTGTTAACGAGGCGCTGATAGGTAGCTCCGGCATTTTTGAGTCCAAAAGGCATGACTTTGTAACAATATAATCCCCGGTCAGTGATGAAGCTAGTGTGGTCTTGATCGGGAGCGTGCATGGGAATCTGGTTGTATCCGGAGTATGCATCCATAAAAGATAAAGTTCGTGCCCGGCAGTGATGTCCACAAGCTGATCGATTTAGGGGAGCGGGAAGCAGTCTTTCGGGCAAGCGTCATTTAAGTTGGAGAAATCAATGCATGTTCGCCACTTCCCATTAGCTTTCTTTACTAGTACTGGGTTAGCGATCCATTCTGGGTAGATGGCTTCTCGTATGAAGTCATTAGCAAGTAGGTTCTTTACTTCCTCATCGAGGGCTGCTGATCGTTCTGCTCCCATGCTTCTCTTTTTCTGCTTTATCGGTACCTTGGTGGGATCGACGTTCAGCATGTGGCATGCTATGTCTGGGGAGATTCCTGTCATATCGGCATGTGTCCACGCAAATACATCTAAGTTGTGGCGGAGAAAGTCAATGAGTTGATCCTTCAATTCTGTTTTTAGCTGAGATCCTATTTTTAATAGTCTACTTGAATCATGTTTGTTTACAGATATGAATTCCATGGCCTCCGCAGGCTCAGCGGTAGCCTCCTCCTCCTTATCCCTGGGGTCTAGTTAATTGAAAGGATCGCTGGTGTATCGAAGAGGAGGGGCTTTCTTTAGTTGCTATGCTTCCAAGCTTTTCATGCAGAGAGTAGTCTCTGCATCTTTCCCTTTATTCTTTCTACGGTTATTGCGAAGTTCAGTTACATAGCAATCTCGAGCGGCGTCTTGATCTCCTTCAACTTCTCCTATTCCGTTATCTGTTGGGAATTTCATTTTTAGGCACCACGGGGCTAGGACAATTTGGAAGTCAGACAAGGCTGGTCTTCCCAAGAAGGTGTTGTAGGCCGAGTGGTTTTCTATTAGTACGAACGTTTGTTTTTGCACAACGGAGCGGGGATGACTTCCTATTTCGACGAAGAGGTCAAGTTGCTCGAGTGGCATTTTCGCATCTCCAGTGAAACCGTGCAGGGGTTTGTTGCAGGGAGACACATCCTTCATTGACAGCTTCATTTTGTCGAAAGCATGCTTGAATAGGATATTTACGGAGCTTCCTGTGTCTATTAGAATTCGGAAAACTTTAGCTGGACCGAACCAGGAAGAGATGACCATGGGATCCATATGCGGATACTGTCTTCCTTCTAAATCACGCCTACTGAATACGATGTCGTCACTCTCTTTCCGTTTCGAGTGGTGTTCTTCCATAACGGAGTTAACATAGCCTTCAGCATTTCTAAGTGACTTGCCGTACCTTTCCATCTCTGCCCAGCTTCTGTCGGCGATGTGTGGTCCTCCCGAGATGGTATGGACCACTATCTTCTCTTGACTAGAGCCACTGGTGTTGCGATTCCCTCCACCTACTTCTGGGACGGGTCGCTTTGAGTTCTCCTTGGCAGGAGTTGGAGTCCTGTTCTGACCTTCCACATAGCGTTCCAGCCTTCTTCTTCTGATGTGTTCTTCGATCAAGTCCCGGAGATGGTGGCATTCATTGGTGTCATGTCCGTGGGATTCGTGCAAGCGGCAGAACTTTCCAGACTTGAGTGCGTTATCAGATTCTTTCTTGTGCGGGGGGCGCTTGTATCCGAGTTCGCCCTGAGTGGCTAGAAAGATGTTTTCGATTGTTTCATTCAAAGGAGTGTAGGAGTCAAATCTCGGTCCTAGTCGATATTGGCATTTTTCAACCTTCCTGCCCCCAGCATTGTCTCTAGATTCATTTCTTCGAGTGTCCTTGGCTGCAGCGGGAACCTTGTCCGAAGTTGTCTTACCTTGTTGCCCTGACTGCCTCTCAGTGGCGGCGTCTTCAAGTCTCATATACTTTCCGGCTTCATGGAAGAAATCAGGTAAAGTAGCTGCTTTTTCCTTAGTCAGTCTTCTAGCGAACTTGGTATCTGGGTGTACACCACTACAGAGGGCCATTAGGGTGAGCTTCTCATCGGCATCTCGGACTACGGCCGCTGCGGCGTTGAACCGGGTTAGATATTGTTGCAGTGTCTCTCCGGATTTCTGTTTGACATTGGATAGAGAATAAGCATCCTTGGGTTGTTCTACATGGATGCGGAACTGGCTAATGAACCTTTCTTTCAACATCTCCCATGAGCTGATAGATCCTTGGTGTAGATGGCAGAACCAGGAGGTAGCTAGATCTGCTAGGAATAGCGGAAAGCATTTACACAGCACCCCTTTTGTTGCTCCGCTCATGAGCATATGTTGGGTGTATCTTTGTAAGTTCACGATGGGGTCGGAAGTTCCCTTGTAAGGTTCCATGGTTGGCATTTTCCATTCCCGGGGGGTGATGGCAGTTTCGATATTGCGGGTGAAGGGGCTGGTGACCCTAGCGCCTATTCCTCGGTCCCTTCGCTCCCGTTGGACGCATTCTCTAAATAATCGTGCCATTCTTTCGTCAGAATTTGGAGCGGATAGAAATGAACTTGGTTCTTCCCTGCGGGATCGATCTCGTCCAGATGACCTGTAGGGATGGTATAGTCTATCACTTCTGACGTTATCCAGTGGTTGCCTCTGGCTGTTCGGATGCATGCTAGGACCAGCTACAGTTGCCCCATGCCTTGATCTTCCCCTGTGGGGTTCTGTTTCGAGCACTTCCATGGGGTCAACTTCGGGCTGGGTTCTAGCTCGGCTCCGTTCAGCGGAGTTTCTATGATTAGGTGGCATGACTGGCTCAGCTACATCCGACCCTCGCCTGGCGCCTCCCCCACTGGGTTCGGTTCCAAGCGCTTCCTCGAGTCGGAGTTCGGGCTGAGTCCGGGCGCGGCCCCTATCATTGTTGTTCCTGTTGATGGCTTCCTCGAAGAGGGAAGACCTTTGCTGTCTCCGAGATCCTCCAGATTGAGATTCATCCCATGATTCAGTGTTGCGGTTGGATTCTTCGACATCCCTCAAGCGTGACATGAGTTGGTTCACCAAAGCTTCTTGTTGGGATGCGAAGCGGTTAGTCACTTCCACCACAACTCTGTCTAGGTCTGCTCTAGTGATTACTGCCGGTTGTTCCGCGGCAGGGGCTGTTGGAATTGCCTGATCTACATGTGGCACTGCTGCTGTAGTGGGATGGTTCTCTTGATCTGGATCCATTGGATTTGGAGCGCTGCTAGTTGCAGCGTTCTTTCCCTTGTTGGCGTCTTTTCTTGGCCTGGAAGTCATGTTTCCTAGGTAATGAAGGGTGCTATTGGGAAAGAAGGTTGAATGAGGGAAGCTGAAGCTTCGAGTTCGAAGTTCTCAGTGAAAGCACCAAAAATGTTTGCGCAAAAAATGGGTAAACACCTCCAAGTCGTGAGATTTAATTGGTTTTATGTGATTCTTAATGATTTAGATGAGTTATGTAAATATGAAAAAAAAGCAGGGGCTGAAATGTAAAAGACACACAGATTTATAGTGGTTCGGCCAGAACGTGCCTACGTCCACTTTATATGTTATTATCTTCTTTCTTTCAGATTGCAAGTACAATGCTTTGTGTACAAGTATATGAAAGTAGTATGAAAGTTCCTTCCATGATTGAGCTCTCAAACTTGTCTGCCATTGTTGTACCCCTGCCCCTCTATTTATAGAATGAGGTAGAGGGCAGGGGTCTTGGATGTATATAGCTGCTGGTGGGCCCGGGCTGAAGCAATCTAGACTGGCAACCGTTTGGTTCGGCGAGGTCTCATTCGGCATGGAGCTTGGACCGGTGGTAGGTGTGGACCGGTTGTGAGTGTGGACCGGTGGTTCGGTGCTTGTTTGGACCGGTTGTGGGGTTGGTTCGGTAGGTCTTTTGGTCCGGCATAGGGGTGGACCGGTAGTGACTGGTCTGGTACTGATGGAAATAGGTTTGGTTCGGTAGTTGCTTGGACTTTGGTTCGGTTATGGTTGTACTGGATGGGGGGCTGACCGAATGGCCTTTGGTTCGGCATGAATTGGAGATGCCGAATGGATCCTCTGCCGAATGGACTTGTATATTGAGAATGCCAGATGGACTTCTATGCTTATATTGAGCCTTGTGTTTGTCGAACGAGGTGGAGGTTGCGAGCCCGGGTGAAACTGTGACTTCTCGGTCTCGAGATCTTCTGGGTGAGAATCCGCCCAACACATTGTTAATACACATTTAATTTCTTGTTTTGCATTCATCTCATCTTATTTTCTTTTCTAAGGGCGATACCCCAATTCACATAAGGTGAGGGATTTCATCACCCTTTCCTTAGCCCACAAAAGCATTTCATCGTAGAATTTGACTAATAATAAAGGTTAGACATTGGACCTAAAGGTGTCACGAGCTCACTTAGGGCTTAATTGTATCTTCACAATTGTTTTATTTGAACGATTTTATTTCTTGGTGTCTACGCTACGGCAGATAATAACCAGTCATAAAAATTACGGTGATACGTAAATATTATACTGGTTGTTCCTCTGAAGGTACTTAAACCTTCGGCTGCATTGCTACGGTGATTCATGGTGCACCGATAACTCCTGTCCGTTACCTGGCTGAGAAATATTTTTGTTGATTTAAGACAAAGTGTGATTATACAATTTTGCGTTAGGAGCTACTAAGGACAGAAAACTGTGATTAAGTCCTTTGCATTCATTTAGTTGCATTAGTTCATGCATATATATATATAAAATCCAAAATCCAAAAAAAAAATTTGTAAATTTAACTTGATTTTTCAAAAAAAAAATTCTCTTTTTTTTTAACCTTTTCCTTTGAAAACTTTCAATCAAAAATAAAAATGCAAAAAAAAAATATAAAATCTTTTCAAAAAGAAAAAAATTTGAAAATTCAAAAAACAAAAATACATTTCCATTTTTTTAAAAAAATCCTTTTGGTAAATATTTAAAAATTCAAAGAAAAAAACAAAAAAAAAAATACAAAACTAAAAACATAAAAAAAACTTGAAAAACCAAAAACAAAACAAAAATTAAACTTTTCTTTTGAAAATAAATCTCACTTGTTAAATAGTTTTCTCCCTTGTAAAAAAAAAGAAAAAATTCAAAAAAAAAATCAAAAAAAAAGAAGCAAAACAAAAAACAAATTTTCAAATCTTCTTTCACTCTCTAAACTCGATTCTAACTCCTTTCTCTTCTCGACTTTCACTTGTGCATGAGTACTTGGACTCGTGACACAACAACGAATCGTTGGACTCGCGACCCTTCTACAAACCGTTTAACTCGAACAGACGATCCTCCTGAAATGGCAAACAAAAACGCCCCTCGAACTCTTATGGATAGAATCTTTCCCAATAGAGTTTCTATTCCATCTTGCATCACGTTACCTGCCCCTACGGGTAACCATTTCGAAATTCATTCGAACCATATTGCCACGCTTCCAAAATTTGGCAATTTCGAGCACGATGATCCATACATCTTTTTGACTAAATTCGAACAAGTTTGTGCAACCATTAAACTCCAACAACTTTCTGATGACGGAATCAAACTTCGATTAATCCCATTTGCTCTTACGGATTACGCTGAAAAATGGTTGTACAGCTTACCATCGAACTCAATTAAAACGTGGGAAGAATTTGTAAAAGCTTTCTTAAAAAAGTTCTACCCCTTGGAAAAAACAAGTAGAATTCGAAACGAAATTGTAAATTTTCATCAATTCAAGGGCGAACCATTTGGTAAATATTTTGAAAGATTCAAAGAGCTTCTGATAAAATGCCTACACCATAACTTTGAAAAATGGACGATTTGCCAAATCCTATACGATGGACTCGAAAACAGCTCACGAACGATGCTCGAATCATTGTGCAAGGCAATTTTCTTGCCCAACATCATGATGATGCTTGGCAATTTCTTGAAAACCTCGCTGAAAAGTCGTCCCAATGGGAACGCTCAAATGAAAAATCAATCTACTCACCATCGAGTGCACACTCAATAGGATCTTCTGTTGCTTTGGAAGCTAAGATCGACGCAGTGATTAAAAAATTCGATAACGTTTTCTCATCGAATCAAATGAGCCAAGCTTCCCAACCAATGTATTATAAATGCAATGATCCAAATCATATAGCCGATCAGTGTCCTAATTCCGTCGAATAAATCAATGCTTTCAATAAAACCAAAAACGACCCGTTTTCTCCAACGTACAACCCTGGTTGGAGAAATCATCCGAATTTTGCGTGGAGCCAAAACAATCCTAACATGAATACAATTCGTCCCAATTTTCAAGCATTTCCGAATAATGTTTCGAATCCTCCCTTTCAGCCCAATAATTTTCAACCAAACCTTGCGGGCCCGTCTCACAATCAACCACAACAACCAAATTTTCCACCAAATTTTGCTCATCCTCCACAAGATGATAAACGTTTAACTTCGCTTGAGAAAACTCTTGAAACGTTGGCTAAGGCAACCACTCAAAGCCTTCAATCAAACAGCAATTTGCAAAGTTTATTAACTTCATATATGAAAAACACAAACCAATCGATTGCAAAACTCGAAATGCAAATGAGTCAATTAGCCACGTCTGTAAGTGAACGTGAACGAGGAACATTCCCAAGCCAGCCCCTTCCAAATCCCAGAAATCAAAACGCAAATTCAAATCAAGCCTATGTTGTTCAAGATAGCAACGTCACCCAGTTGAATGCTATCACAACTCTCCGTTCTGGTAAATAAATCGATAATCAAGTCGTTAATCCAAATGATTTACCGAAAACTTTTCTCGACGCTTCTAAAACAACGAACGACTCAGAACAGAACGTGGAGCCAAACGTCAAATCGAACGACAATCAAAGTTTTTCTTCTTCTACTCGAGTAGACCCGCCTACCGAGTATTGTGTTCCATTTCCACATCGTCTTCGACCAAAGAAACACTCGGACCAAATGGAAAAGATGTTGGAAATTTTTAAACAAGTAAAAGTGAACATCCCGCTTCTTGACATCGTTCAGCAAGTCCCCACTTACGCGAAATTTCTTAAGGACTTGTGCACCCAAAAGCGACACACTCAAGTACCCAAAAAAGTCTTCTTAGCCGCTAGTTTGAGTGAAGTCTTGTCCCAATCCATGCCCGTTAAATACAAAGATCATGGCTGCCCTACGATATCGTGTACAATTGGAGACAAGACGATTAACAAATGTTTGATAGATTTAGGCGCGAGTGTCAACTTGATTCCATACTCCGTGTACGAACAATTAGGCTTAGGTGAGCTCAAACCCACGAAAGTTACGCTTCAGTTTGCCGATCGTTCCCTTAAGAAGCCCGTGGGAGAAATCGAAGACGTGCCCATTAGAGTAGGACAATTTATATTCCCCGTTGACTTTATCGTTCTCGAAACACAACCCATGATGAATCCCTCGATTCAAATTCCGTTGATTTTAGGCTGACCATTCTTAGCCACCTCAAATGCCTTAATCAATTGTCGTAACGGATCAATGAAAATATCTTTTGGAAATATGACTTTGGATCTTAATATTTTCAATCTTGAAAGCCAATCGAATGAACCTTGTGACCAAACATTGGAAGTTAGTGCCATTCACGAAAATGTTGAAAACGAAACACTTGATCTTAACGATGAACGTGAGGCCGAGTATGAAAAATTGTTTCACAAAATTCCCAACGATATTGAATACACTCTTCCTTTTGAATCGCTTCCAGTTAAGTCCGAATCTCAACCCAATTCTTCGATCGAAAAAATTCCAAAGTTGGACCTCAAACCGCTTCCCGACCACCTTAAGTACGCATACTTAGGTGAAAATGAAACTTGTCCTGTCATCATTTCTAACAATCTTTCTTTTGACCAAGAAGCTTCTCTTCTCTCTATCCTTTCGAAAAATAAGGAAGCAATGGGATGGTCGATTTCCGATATAAAAGGAATTAGTCCCGCTCTGGTTCAACATCGGATCCATTTAATCGATGATGCCAAGCCTGCTCGTGACGCGCAACGAAGGCTTAATCCAAAAATGAAAGATGCGGTGCGTGATGAAATTCTTAAACTTCTCGACAACGGAATCATTTACCCAATCTCCGATAGTTCATGGGTTAGCCCAATTCACGTTGTACCGAAAAAGTCCAGGCTAACCGTTGTCAAGAACGATTCAAACGAGCTTATTCCAACTCGTACTCAAACGGGTTGGCGTGTTTGCATAGACTATCGAAAACTAAATGCCGCAACACGTAAAGATCACTTTCCTCTTCCTTTCATTGACCAAATGCTCGAACGTTTAGCCGGCCATGAATTTTACTGCTTCCTTGATGGTTATTCTGGCTATAACCAAATTCCAATCGCTCCCGAAGACCAAGAGAAAACGACTTTCACATGTCCATTCGGTACTTTTGCTTATCGACGTATGCCATTCGGACTATGTAACGCCCCTGCGACTTTCCAACGATGCATGGTTGGCATCTTTTCCGACATGATTGAACGCTTTCTAGAAGTTTTTATGGACGATTTCTCTATCTTTGGTGATTCTTTTTCCAATTGTATACATCACCTCGAGTTGGTTCTGAATCGATGTAAAGAAAAACATTTGACTTTGAATTGGGAAAAATGCCACTTTATGGTCAAACAAGGCATAGTCCTTGGACATATCATCTCAAATAAAGGCATTGAGGTAGACAAAGCAAAAATCGATGTCATTGCAAATCTACCCATTCCCAAATCTGTTAAGGACATTCCATCATTCCTAGGACATGCTGGCTTTTACCGTCGTTTTGTGAAAGACTTTAGCAAAATCTCCCGTCCTTTGACGACCCTTCTTGGAAAAGACGTTCCTTTCGATTTTAACTCTGATTGTATCTCTTCTTTTGAACTTCTTAAGAGCGAACTCATTTCTGCCCCAATCATTTGCGCACCCAATTGGGATCTTCCTTTCGAAATAATGTGTGATGCTTCGAACTTTTACGTTGGTGCTGTCTTGGGACAACGCATCAACAAGATCCTTCATGTCATTTACTACGCGAGTATGACCTTGAACGACGCTCAACTCAACTACACAACAACCGAAAAAGAGCTTCTAGCTGTCGTTTTTGCGCTTGAAAAGTTTCGACCTTACTTGATAGGTTCACACATTACGGTTTACACTGACCATTCTGCGCTTCAATATCTCTTCGCTAAAAAGGATGCTAAATCCCGTTTGATTCATTGGATCCTTTTACTTCAAGAATTTGACCTTACAATCAAAGACAAAAAAGGATCCGATAATGTCATAGCCGATCACTTATCTCGTCTTTCAAACGCACCATCTCCTTTGCCAATCAATGAAAACTTCCCCGATGAACAACTTCTTTCAATTTCGATCGATCTATGGTACGCTGATATAGTGAACTACTTAGTCACTAAACAAACTCCCTCATCTTGGTCCAAACAGGACAAATGCAAATTTATGTCCTAGGTGAAATACTTCTATTGGGACGATCCATACTTGTTCAAATATTGTCCCGACCAAATCATCCGACGTTGCATTCCGGATAATGAGATACGGAGTGTTCTTTCATTTTGCCACGATCAAGCGTGTGGTGGACATTTCGGTCCTCGAAAAACTGCGGAAAAAGTGCTTCAGTGTGGTTTCTATTGGCCTTCTCTTTTCAAAGACTCGTTTGAATTTTGTAAAACTTGTGATCGATGTCAAATGCATGGACGAATTTCTCGACGAGATATGATGCCTTTAAACCCCATTCTTACGATCGAAATCTTTGATGTATGGGGTATCGACTTTATAGGACCTTTTCCAAATACTTTTGGAAACTTGTATATCCTTCTCGCTGTCAATTACGTTTCAAAATGGGTCGAATCCGTTCCTTGCAAAACCAATGACCATAGAATTGTTGTGAAATTTCTCAAAGAAAACATCTTTTCGAGGTTCGGCACACCTCGCACAATAATCAGTGATAACGGAACCCATTTTTGCAACCGTTCTTTTGAAACTTTAATGAAAAAAATACTCGATAACCCACAAGTTATCCACTCCGTATCATCCTCAGACTTGTGCCCAAGTTGAAGTTTCAAATCGACAAATAAAACAAATCTTGGAGAAAACTGTCAATAAAAATCGTAAAGATTGGTCTCAGAAATTGACCGATGCGCTTTGGGCTTACCGTACTGCTTTTAAAACTAACCTTGGGATGTCCCCATTTCGTTTAGTTTACGGTAAAGCTTGCCATTTACCCGTTGAAATTGAACACAAAGCGTTGTGGGCAATAAAAAACTTAAACTTGGATCATGAAAAAGCTGGCGAAAATCGAAAACTACAACTCAACGAACTAGAAGAACTTAGGAATGACGCGTATGAAAATGAGAAAATTTACAAAGAAAGAACCAAAGTTTTTCATGACAAGTCAATCCTAAGAAGAAAAAATTCGCCTAACCAGAAAGTTCTTGTATATGAATCAAGACTTCATTTATTCCTTGGGAAACTTAAATCAAGGTGGACTGGACCATTTGTGGTACGAACTGTTTTTCCACATGGTGCCATAGAAATAGAAAACCCAAAGGATGGATCGATTTTCAAAGTCAACGGTCATCGGTTAAAACCCTTCTTGGAATTTCCCGGTAACCAAGAGGAGGAGCTCATGATCCTTCATGAGACAAGCTACGTCTAGTAAGAATGTTAACCCCATTTTGTAAATATGTACATATTTTTTCCCGTTACACTCATTATATCGTGCATCGACTGTGGGGACACAGTCAAAATTAAGTGTGGGGGGGAGTCTCATTTTCATTTTTTCTTTAGTTTTTCATGGAATTTTTGAATTTTAATTTTCTTCAAAAAAAAATAATTCTCAAAACTCCTAAATCTCAAAAAACATTTTCTTTTTACCATTTTGATTTATTTTTGAAGAAACACTATGGGATAAGTATAAGTTTTGGTTAATAAATTGAAATTTTTGAAAATTTATTTGTCTTAACAAAAAATAAAAATAAAGTTTGATTACAAATAACAATGGTTTTACTAGTATATAGGAAGGTTCATCTATGTTAATTATGAAGTATGTTCTAATTGAAAATCTTTGTTTAAAAAGTGGTAAATTTAAAGTAACGATATAACATTTTTGTCTTCTAAGTTAAATGGTGCTAAGATGGTTTTGGAAAACTCTCTCTCTCATAAAAAATATATATATATATAAAATACAAAATAATAACATCTAAAGTATTCACTCTCATTTAAAAGTCCTCACGGTTATGCATGGGTGAATTACTTGGAATCTTTGATTATGTGCTTTCATACTCATTTAAAAGTCCTCACGGTTATGTATGTATGGAACACATACCCAAAAAAAAACAGACTTAATAAAAACCACCTACGGTCGATAGGTGTATGCACGAAAGTGTGTGCACTCGACATGCTCTGTACTCCCCTCACATAAGCCCGAAAGGCAGTGCATGGGTGGTATATCTGGCCTCAGTTTACCTGAGCTAGGTGTGTATTTTTTCTTGCAAATAATGAGAGAGCAAGCAATTGAAATCCTAGCACTATTTTAACTTGTTTGATTTAACTTGTTATTAAAAAGAAATGAAAATACCACTTTAATAAACTTTGATAATCAACTAAGGATCCATTTCATAATTACATTGTGTTATCAACCGAAACAACTAGCCAAATTATGGTCTATTTGTTATGCAACTTGATTTTCATTGGAAATTCTGACGAGTAAAATTTTCAAGACAATGACCAAAACTTGTATTTAACTTATTCGTGTCAATTTGAAAATAAATCCTTCATTTGTAAATATTTTCAAAAACTCGCATTCATCTCATTGTAAATAAATCTTGCATTTTGTAAATATTTTCACCTGCATTTGGATTTTGTGGGTATCCGCTGGAAACCCTCACGAGACAACACTCGTCCTACTGGGGATACCCAGAGGTTTAACGGCTTGTTGCATACGCTCAATGCAATCGTGCTCCCTACGAAAACGGATTTATCTTAGTTTTCCTTTATTCGAGGACGAATAAAAAGATAGGTGTAGGGGTATTTGATATGCACGTAATTGTGCATATATTTACATCCATATTTTATCTCTATTTATTTAAATAATCATCATATTTGGGCATTTTAACATGTTTAAAACCAAAATTTAATTATTTCCAACCATCGTATTTTCATCTTCATTCAGGGGCAAAACGGTCATTTTGTGCATGTGTCAATATAAGAATTTCTACTTGGACATTTTTTGATAATTTTTATAGGAATTTGGATGCATATGGAAGAGGCTTATATGAAGATATATGCATGCACAAATGAATACAAAGGAAAGAAGAGGGAAATAATTCAAGCCATGAACATGGAGGACCCCACCCACTTACCTAAAAGTACAATTTGGAGCTAATGGACAACTAAGTGGAGGTTAAGCTTCATGCAAAACAAATAATGGATTAATTAGTGGTTAATGGTTACTTGTTGGCCACACTTCCTAAAGGGCATTTTAGGTAGCCCCCTAAAAATAGAATTAGGGTTTTATGCATGTATATATAGCCCTCTTATGTATAGGAAATGATCATCTACTCTTTCATTTTACTTAGGAAATTAAGAAATCAAAGTGTAAGCTCAATGTTCTATGAAATAAAAATGGCTTCCAAGCCTCTTTCTTCTCTCTTTTCTACATGCTTTTCTTTGTTTTATTATTAATGTTTATTTCTATGCTCTCTTTTCCTTTATGTTCATAACTTAGATTTACATTTATGCAAGTAGTAAGTAGCTAATCTCTTTTGCTTTCTTTGCTTATTTTCTATTCTCTTTTCTTTTTAATGTTGAAATTTGTTTGTGTTGCTTCAATGCCATAAATGAGTAGCTAAACCCCTTCAATTTAGGGGTGATGAAGCTCTCTAACTTTATGTAATTTCAACATTTTTATGATGTATGATCTCTTTGTTTATGCTTCATGAATGTGAATTTTGATGTAAGTTTATACAAGTGGGTTTGATAGTTTATATTACTTATGCAAATGAGCTATTCTTACTCAACATAAACACAATTTACATCAACATTTTCTAATTAATTTTTGATTATGAAATGGAAGTAAAAATGAAATTTGATGATCTATGTTACTAGTTACAATAGTAAATAGATCATACTTAAAATAGTTTTTGCTTTGGTTTCTTTTTCATGAGAATTGTAAGTGGTATAATTGTTGTATTATAGTTTGATGGTTTGAGTTATGTTAACTAATAACATAAACAAACCATACTTATGATAAATGCAATGATTATTTCACTTAATATCAAAGTTAGAGATCATAAATTATGTGTTTGTTGATTTACAAAAATTTGAGAGTGGATTTGCCTATAAATTGTTCTTTAGTCTAATAATTTTTGAATCACATTTTCTAGTGTTAGCCTCATAATTTCTAGCTAACAAATCCTCTTCGACTTTGGTATAATTTGATTGAATGGAATTTTAAAATCATCAATTCCCTACGGATCGACCCGTATTCGCCGCGTGTTACATTCGTACACCGTGCGCTTGCGGTTATGTTTAATTTAAATTCGTACACCGTGCGCTTGCGGTTATGTTTACTAAACCAATAGAATTTCCGTCGACGAACAATACATATATACAGATGCATCCTAGTATGCTATATACTGATACAATAGTGGTGGTACGTAGTCCACAATATATACATCGAGTCAAAAAGAATATATGCATATCAGAGTTCACAAAATACAACAAGACTGCATAAAAGATGACTAACATCAAAAGAAAGGAAGAAAATCCAAAGCGGAGGCAGCACAACAGAAATCTATAGTAGGTGACTAACCTAAAACAACTCGGTCTGACCTGAGTATGTAAAATACACGGGTCAGTCTAGCTTAAATAAAATGATTAGTATATGATTGATGAAGTATATGGATAAATGATAATATTTCTTCTCAAAAGAGAAGAAGCAACACTAAACATATATATCAACCACCAAAATATCATATGAGGGTTTCTCGAAAGAGGCAAGTTCAACTACAACATCAATTAGTCACAAATATTCGCCTCATATCATTGGCATTAACAACAACTAATATAATGGCATCCATCAACACCATAACTCCTAAATAGGAAATCGCAAATCTCAAATAAACGCCAATGGATGGAAACTACAGATCCCAATATATAGAAAACTCTAAAATGTAATCACCGTATAATAAATCCTCAAATGGCTCAATGGCCCAATAGTCTCAAAACGGCGAAAACATTCGAAAATCACAAATAAATCAATGAATATCACCGAAGATGGATCCATATCACGAATGATGCACGTGCTCAACAAAATGGCCGATGCCCAACAAGTACTATATCTCGAATATGGCGCCTAATATGACCTAAAGGCCAAACAACCCGAAGGTCAAATGTAAGGACCCGAAATTTTCGACTCAGAAAATTCCAGATAGTTAGGAAAAGAAGAAAAAGAAAGAAGAAGAAGATAGAAACAAGACACAGAAACCTCACATTCGCAGCGGATCAAAATATAATATCACATAATAATAATAGTTATACAAAGAGAAACTGCATCTATAAATTTTCATCGATATATCAGAGTTACAACAATTTTACACAATATGGGACAGATACAATTTAACATGTCTCAGACATATACAATATCATAGAGTGAACTCTCCATACGACCCCGCCATCCAGCTCGCCTCCTGAGCTCCAGAACGTCCTTACCTGAAAATCTGTAATACTCGGTCTGACCGGAGCATTACATCAAAGTAACACCCGGGCCAGGCTGGAAACCAGCGTGAGTAAACCCATCTAACTTGGAATACAAAAGCATACAATTTATATAAACTCGGGGTAACTTATATAAATTTACAAATCCACAAGTTGTTATAGGCATCACTTATATCACACATCAATTTCTAAGTGTTCAAAACTTAGATTAAATGGTCAAATACACTTAAATCATTTCATTTCATTCTATTGATTCCACACATCAAATTATAATAAATCGAAGTGGTTTCGGGTATTTACTAATACCCGACTCCGGTCTCTTCGAATCCAATGTCAACTTAACTTAAATTATTCAAGTGAAATACAATTCTACTTAAAATACAAGATGCCACAGTAATTCATTATCAATAGATAACCACACCTTCACAGTTTAAATCAAACATATCATATCACTAACCACCTATTAGGGATAATAACTAATCAAGGCTTCTAATATTATTCTATTTATCCTTTAATTACATTTAAGTAATTAACCCTTAATTAATTTCTCAAACTAATTATCCTTAACCCAATACAGTCATTATCCTTTAATTAATTACTAACCATAATTATTAATCTTGGTTAATAACATCAGTAATTAACCACCCTTAATTACTTCATCAAATAAATAAATTACTCCTTAATTAATTATTTCTAATTAATCCTTTGATTAATTATATAAGGTAATCTAATCCAAATTCCTCTCATTAATAATTCACTTATTCAATTAATTACATACAGTAACTATCCATTAATTACTTACCTAAGTAATTTATTTATCAAATCATCAAGTGATTCTTTTTAAAATAAATCAAACTGAACTAACTAGCTTAAACTAATCAGATTAAACTCAATTAATTACAAAGAGTAATTAATTCCTTAATTACACCCATTAAGCAATTACACAAAAACAACTTCACAAATGATTATTCTTAATTAATTAATCTAATTAATTATTAAAAATTAATCACATTAATTAATTATTAAATAATCCTAAACCATTGAAACTGTTTTTCATTATTAAGAAAAGGTAACAAAGATAAAATACGAGCTTGTTTTATAGCAATAGTAATTAATCGTTGTTGTTTCAAGGTCAATCTATTCACCCGTCTAGATAATATTTTTCCTTGTTCACTAATAAATCGACTAATTAAACTCATGTTTCTATAATCAATTTGATCCCCCGATTCAATTGGGGGAAAACGCCTACGAAAAGATCGCTTGGATTTGCGAAAAGGTTGCTTGGATTTATCCATGGTTTATTCCTTATCTCTAAATTTCTATTTCTTTATACATTTCAGATCTGAGCAAAATGAGTTTTCTTTTTTTATTTGTATATTATATATTTATATACATATATATGTTAAGTTTTTCTTTTTCCTGTTCCTTTGAAAAATAATACAATACATATGTTCCATTCGATCTATTTCTTTATTTCCCCATGAATCGTATGCTTGCGACAATAACGACAAAACTTTTAAACCTTTAATTACTTTAAGTAATTGCCCGTTTCATTAATTTCTTAAATAAATTATAATTTAACAAGTTTTAATATCAATTTAAAACCTTTAAATGATAAAGAATACTTTTCTTATAAAAGAGATTTTACAAGAGTTAAAAAATTTCCTTTTCAAACATTTAAATTTTTCTTTATCATTCAAAATTTGTAAAACACTTAAATTTAATAAACAAGGATCCAAATTTGGATTTGAATCAGATTTAAACTTTGTTTAAACATTTCTTTACATTTAAATTTTCAATTTAAATTCAAATTCTTTTAAAACACTTAACCCCTTTCAAGTTATTAAACGAATTTAAATTTAGAAACTTCATTCACTTCCAGCTATGATTCAAATTTAAGCTTGAATCCATAATTTAAAATTTAGATTTAAAACTCATTTAAATCTTTTGTTTAATACTTTTAAATTTAAGTTTAAATTTGAGAAATAGGTTAAGTTTCAAACTTGAACAAACTAACTCGAGTAACCCATAATTCACTTGAGCAAAACACTAAATAACTCGAGTAATACTTCACTTGAATTAATTTACATTAAAAACAGAACAAAATTTTTTAAAAAATCATGGATTTAGTTCACACGAAACAAACACGCGACTCTCACTTCAAAATTCACGAGCACCACTTGCGTGACTAATAGCCCGAGTTTCTTCCGAAATCATCACGAGCACCGCTTTGAGAAAACTAGGCCAACTCTATCTTCCCAAACGTTTCAGATACAGCCATTAATTCGTGCATATGCTCGGAGGCGGCGACCTTCTCTAGTGGCCTCCGATGATCTCAACATATCCATAATAACCCACGCAACCCATCACGATCATCAGATCGTGATTATCAACTCGAAATCGATTCCAAGTGGTCTAACCCAAACCTGAAGTAAAAACTAGAACACCTCTCCATCCTGAAATCGTCACGACCGCGTTCATCCTACCACCGGCGGTCAGACAATTCTGGCCACATCTCGTTGACCCCACCCGCAATCATCCCTTCGAATCTCAAAGCACTCGATCAACCAGAGCCCACGTGGCAACTTAATTCCCAACCGAGACAAAACTGGGGTTAAATACCCATTTACGATCATCGGCGACGACACCGCCCACTATCCCCTCAATCCCCATTTTTACCAAGCTTCTTAACCATCAATCTTACTTCAGCCAGAAGCTCGGCCACTTGAATATCGCCGTTCACCAGAAGATGACCAGGATCCAATTTCTATAAAATGTCAAAGTGTACATTCTATTCAATATCAGAAATCTGGATTTTTTTTTTAAAATTCCTAACTCCTATAGATGATTCGAGATATTTGCTCAAATCGACATAATTCAACATTCCATTTATCACTTTATTTGAGTCTTCCCTGTGTTTCTTGATTACAGGAAAATTTTCCAAAAAACTTTTCAACTTATTTCTTGTAAATAAAATTCTAAAACTTAATTATGTTTAAAACAAACAATATGAGTTTGATTTCCTTAGCCAAAAAAAATCACATGAAGTAAACTTTGTATAAATTCTTTTTATTGAGTCTGCTAGGAAATAACAGAGTTAAACACCAACTTGCATACCATTATGTTCAGGCATAAAATCATGTATCCAGTTTTAAACAACATGCATACAGAAATTTAAACATGTGCCACAAAATTCACATCAATCATGTTACATACAACAATTAAAACTGATTTTTGGTTTAGGACTACTCACCTCTCCCTGGAACTAGACTTGCATTTGCACTGATGATTCTGGAACTTTAATTTTTGATGTTGAAAATTGCTTTCAGATATGCAGATTTTTAAACATGTATTGCACTTGATTTTCCAGATTTTGATTGCAGATTTTGAATCAAATTTGGGTTTTGCATTTGGTTTTTGAGTAAATTTGGTTTTCAGATTTGGTTCTAAGGAGAGTTTCAGCTGAAGTTCTCTTTTTTTTATAGAAATGAAATGAGAAAAAGAAAATGAAAATGGAAGATGTGTGTTTATAAAACTTATTTTATGTTTTCAAAGAAAATGAAAATAAATCAAGACACTTGTCTTCCCTTCTATTTAATTTTCTAACACTTGTCATCAAGTGAATTTATATGCTAACACTTGTTTAACAAGCTCTTAATAAATTTACACATGTTCTTAAAGTAGTTTGTATTTATATTTTTTTTTAAAGTTAGTATAAACGTATACATAACTAATTAGTTTATAGGTATATATATAGAAAATTTTAAAGAAATAAAACCAAATACATTCATAAATAAAAGTTTATACTTATATTTAAAAATCCAAAACAATTTGAATATCTATACCTAGAATTTCAAAATTTTAAATTCAAATTCAAATAAAATTCTGAAATCCAAATCAGGTTATACATATATACATATGTAACTACCTATTCAATTAAAAATTAACAATTCTATTCCTATAAAATCTATTTATATCTATGTAACGACCCGGAATTTTGGTTCGCCAGATTTGAACATTTAATTCATTTTAAATGTTGAATATGGATTATAATTTGAAATTTTAAATAAAAGAATTTGGTTAAATTTATAAACTTTGTTTAATTTCAAATATGGCAATTAAACTGAAATTGAATAATAATAATAATTTAATACTGGGATTGGGTTAATTGGTAATTCGGAGCGTAAATAGGCATGGAAATGAGTTTAAAATTTATTTTAAGACTATTTGGTCATTAGACAGTGTGGTAGGATTTTTAGATGAATTTTAAAGTCGATAAATTTATATTTGAAATTTTATTTTAATTTAAGAATGGGATTTAATATTATAAAAATGCAAATAATCAGATTTTAGTCCGGATTGAGTCATAATGATATTTGATGTGATTATAAATTTTATATGAATTATTGTTAAGTTAATAAAAATTTAAAAGTAAAATTTTAAGCGTTTTCGTCAATTTCGAAAATCGCTCGATTTAATAGACGAGTTAAAATAGCCTTTCGGGGCACAGTCTCGGAATTCGACGAAACCAGTTCCATTGGATCCGTAATATTTAATTATTATCGGATTTCAATTTTCGTAGCAATCGGAGTTGTCGTTTGACTCCGGCAGCTTAAAACGCATAGAAATCGTTTAAATCGATTTAATTTTAAAAATGATCGTTTAATTCTGTAACTCGCGCATACGACCGAATTAGCTTACGAAATCTATTCCATTGTGTCCGGAATGCGGAAAAACCCTAAGAACGCCTGTCG
The DNA here is from genome assembly GCA_030765085.1 of Allium cepa. Taxonomy (NCBI): domain Eukaryota; kingdom Viridiplantae; phylum Streptophyta; class Magnoliopsida; order Asparagales; family Amaryllidaceae; genus Allium; species Allium cepa. The sequence goes on along the minus strand of CM060937.1, from coordinate 29,167,914 downwards.
GAACGTGAGAATTGGAGTTCGTTTGCATACGTTGTTAAATTGAGAATTTTATTAATTAAATAATATTAAAACTATTATATATATTATAAATCTATCTAAACCCTAGCTATTTCGTTCAGGCCGCCGCTTATTTGCGTCCTATGGCCGAAAATGATTCTTCTTCTTCCTCTATAACCTCCTTATCCATGCTTTAATTCAAAGAACTCTCTAAACGGAAGTTGTAGATCATGAAGGGATCTACACATCCAACGGAGGGAATCGATTCTCGTGTGGCATGGTGGTCGAAAACGTGCGGAGAAGGGTTGCCGTTCGTCCTCATTTTACTCACCGTGGTGTTGACCGAGCTCCGCGTGCCTTGGGCCGAGCATGGAGGAGGTGGTGAGCTTCGTTGTGGTAGCCTCCGATCGAGGTGAAAGGCGCCGGAGATGATAGCGTTTTTCGATTTGGGGGTCGCGGCTTGGGTTCGGTTTAACCTGGATACTTTGCATTTTTTGTTGCGTTAAGAAGGAAGCTTGCGTGTCTAGTATCTTTGCACGGCTATGATTTTGTTTTGGGGTAATAAAATTTGTTTTAAAGGAAATTGTTTTTAAATTGGTAAATTAACTTTGAAAATTAATATCTCATGCATACGTCATCAGATTTTAATGAATTTGGTAGAGCCGGAATCGCAGAAGCGAGTATTACGCAGTGGTGAAGATCCGGAGTCATTCCGGGCAAGTTGAATTTTGGGTTAAATCGAACGTCGTTCGGTTTAATTTAAATTTCGAACGCTCGCCGAAACTCAAGATGAGTTATTCTCACTCACATCTGGATACTAGTAAAGTTAGACAGCTAATATTGACTGTTTGTTTGGATGTTTAGCTGAATATGTTGATTATTTTCAAATTGAATCGGTATATTTATAGTTGTGCTAATATTTGTGGGTGCATGGAAAACAGGTTGGAGGGATCCAACAGGATTCCTCACATGTAGTAATTATCTTTATAATTGATAATGATGCCTGTTTATATTGTAGTTGATAAATTTGGATTTAAATTTGTATTGTGATGTTGTTGGATAAACTGTAAACCCAGAATGATAATTTTAAAGGAATTTGGAGTTTTAATTATAAAGAAATTAACTTGGGTTTCAAAAGAAATAAAAAAAATTAATAAATAAGGAATTTAAAGGAATATAAAACTTAGAATCTGTTGGATGGAAAAACTGAAATAAAGTTGTATAGGAATATCGCAGGTTAAATTATAAATCCATAATTTAATTATAAATGGATAAATTGAATTATAGAGAAATAAAGATACTGTTAAATAATGAATTTAAAAGAATTAATATTTGAAATCTATTTAGAATGGGGATTGTAAATTTGTAAATCTGGATTGACAAACAAAAAGAAAAGTTATCAGTTGATAAATGGTAAATAAAAATTTATGTTATTAAAATATAAAACTAAATTTGAAACAATTTGACAGAAATCGTGAGAAGGATTTCTGTGATGTTTAAGTGGAAATGAGATTTTCTGGGAAAACCAAGTTCTAGTTTAAACTGATTTTATAAGAGAAAGTTTTGAAATTTAAACTGGTTTAAAAGAGTGTTTGGAAATTTTTATTTTTTAAAGTAACTATTTATAAATTAGTAATAGTAAAATAATTATTCTTTTACAATTGGATTTGTTTAAAAAGCTAGTTCTTACCTAAGTATATTGAAAAGTATTAATCTTATTACAACTCTATTTTTAAAATATAGTTTAACTAAAACCTTATTTTAAATTAAGTTATATCTTATAAATAGTTTTACTTTAAATATTTTGAAATTATATTTGAGTAAATAATTAGTAGTAAATTTACCTATTTTAAAGTATATTTTAGAATAAAATGTTTTAATTATTCTAAATCTAAAATGTTTTGAACTTGGATATTTCCAATGGGAATATATGGTAAAGGATTTACCATGTAAGGAAGAATTTTGGGAAATTGTTTTCAAATGAGTTTTGAAACTTTGGAAATATATTTTTAAAGATATTTGAGGTAAATAAATAATGTGGAATATTATTTATTGTGCGATGGATGCTGATGGATGTTTATGAATATAAATTGATAGTTAAATCACCGACTATCAATATTGGACAAATGCGTTGATCGTTTCGAAGAGACCGGGATCGAGATTTATTTCTCGAAAACCACTTCGATCCGATTTGTACGTACGTGCGAAAAACGTGTTCGGAGTCGAAAATGGAGCAATGAAGTGCAAGGGCTAGTCGCTACTAATCCTGAGGATATTTCCAAAATGGATGTAGTAGGAGTAGTGCCTTCGGTTCCGTTCGAACCCGGGACGGACTTATATGGATGAATGCTTGCGAAACATCGTCAGGTGGACGATGGGCATTCTAAGTGAAAACGTTCTAAAGGTAACGCTTAGCCTCAATCCTCATCAACCGAGAATGACTGAAAATCAGGGGATATGCAGCAAGGTTAGGTGGGTCATGCCCAAGCAGGACAAGATATTTCCCCTGTCTAGATGTCCCTTATATATTTCGGCTCAGTGGGTGGTTGGTCGCGCCAACCACGGGGTTTATCTTGTTCGGGACTGTTCAGTAAGGAATGGTTCCGGCCTTGTGTTGCAGGGGATGAAGGGAGTAGTCCTCGGTCTGTGATCTAGACCACGTACTGTAACAGGTGGTACCCCAGTGCCTAGTCATTGTTGGAAATCCATTCTCCCTACGAGCCTTTTACGAGTTTTGTTTGTATTACCCACTTCGGTGGCTAGTAGCTGGAATTTAATTAATGTAACAATTTCGGCTATATTTTAAGTATTTGTAAATAGACCCTATTATAATATCAGAGGATTTCTATAAAAAGTGTTTTAGCTATCGTAAGGTAAAAACCCGACATGTTTATTTGTGGCGTGGTCTTACGATATGCTTTTGTTTTCAAAAGGATTTTTGAAACTTTAATAATCAATTTGGATGCATTATTATCAGCTGGTATTCCAGACTGACTCGGGTGTTATTTCATTATAATGCTCGGGTCAGACCGAGTATTATTTGTTCAGGGTAGGTTGCTTTGGAGCAGGAGAGGAGCTCGAGTCCGAGACGTATTATATGTCCCTATATATATATATATATATCCGCTGCTATGATTGTATGGTATGTCTGATTGGTATTGATTATTGTATGAGATACTCTGATGATATGATGTATAAAACATTGATAGATTTCATTTTGTGTAAAGTTCTATAATTACTATTATATTTTATTCCGCTGCGACTGTGAGATTCTGATATTGCTTAGTTTTTCTCTTCTTCTATCTCTTCTTCTTAACCCCAATGGTTCGTGTTTCTGTGCCACTTGTGTCACTTTGTATAGAATAGTGTTGATTCAAGAGGTATGGATTTGCGGGTTGTCACACTTGGTATCAGAGCTTAGGTTGGCGACAACCTAGGCTTTGGTGGGCAAGTTACTCATTAAATAGAGTCAATAGTACTCTATAATGAGTTGATTGTAATAATAGCTATGAGAGCGTACATGTTAGTGCATATAAAATTGTTTTTCTACTGTGTTGACTTATCGGTTGAGTGTTTATGAATTCTGGTCGGTGCGGGAAGTACAACCATATCGATAGGGGTTTCTAAACTCTTAAACAAGATAAACCGACATAGTATTGTTTTTTTAAAAGTGGGTAAATGAAATAATTTTAACCAAAATTATATTTTGATATAAAAGAAATGATTTTCTAGCTTATTATATATTGGGTGTTTGTTGGTTGTTAATACCATGATCAAGTAAGAATCTTGAATTTGATCAAAATTTTAAATAATAAGCTAATGAGAATTTAAATATTAAAATGGTTTATAACCAAATAGAATTAATTAAATATGTTGTGAATAAGAAGTGAAATTAAAATTTGAATTGAACCAGAATTTAAATCCCGGAAGTTTTGGAAAGGATTTTAAAGGTAATGGAAATAAAATGGTTTGGGAAATTTAAAATCCTGGGAAGGTTTGAAATATTTTCCAATGTATTGAAGGTAATGATGAAATATTATTTTGAGTAATATGTTTGAATGGGAAACTGTTTTGAAATGAATTTGGGAAAGTAAGAAGCATTGAACTCACTTTAGTCGCTAGAAAATAATCCTATTGATGCTGGCCACATCATTAGAATTCATTTTCGAGTTTCTAAAGTGATGGATTGCTTCCCTAGTACTTGGTTATGGTATTGTTTGGATTTTGGGTATGCTAGTTGTTTGGGAAATCTCAAAGAAGGAAATTTGTTTTGGTATAAACAAATTGTTTTGGAAATCTGGTAATTTGATTGATATACCAAATAGGAATATATATTGATTATTATTTCCAAATGGTTTTGAAATAAATCCGGGTAAAATGAATTCTGGAAAATTCTATTTAAATGAAGAGTAAAGTTAAAATGCATCAACTAACGAACTTATTTAGGTGAAGCTGATGTTAATAAGAAAGAAATGAAAATTTTAATCTTGAAATTAAAATTCAACTTAAGTAAATGGAAGTAAATAAAATATATTGAAGTAAATAGAAATTTGAATTTAACTTGGAAATAAATTGAACTTAAATAAAGTTGATTTGGATTAAATTAAAGGGTAAGCTGACTTTGAAATTATGGTTCATTGTGAAATGGATGGTACCCATGACCTATTACTAAGTGTTGTGCTTAAATTTTGAAATTGTGATTATATGATGTGAATGGATTAAAAGAGAGCTATATAAGATTTTAAGTAAATAAGTTGGTGAACTTATAAATAAGAAGTGGAAATTATAATCGCAATGGGAAATAGTGGAATGGTATGGGGAGTGGGAATTATAATCTCAAATAGTGGAAATTATAATCTCAAATGAAATATGAATTGAGATAAGGTAAAGTGGGATTTAAAGAAGTGAATGAACTTTAGTTAGTAAACAAGTTTTGAACTTGTATTTGGAGAATTAAAATTGTGAATTTGAAATGTAATTAAATCTAAAAGAATTAGCATTAAAGTAAATGGATATAAAGGTGGAATATAAATTGTTTATAATTGCATAAAGAAATTCACATACTTAAGTTATTAAGTGTTATAATTTAAATTTGTGAATATAAAATGGAAGTGAACTTAAATAAGAAATCTAAACTCTTGAATAAAAGTGAAACTGAAAATTTATTAAATGAAAGGGTTGAAGGGTGTGGCAAATTTAAATTTTGACCATAAGTGAAATGCAAAGTCTAATGAAGCAAAGTGAGCACATAAATGTGGATGTTCTTAAGTTAGCAAATAAGTCTTGGACTTATGAATGGGGAACTAGAATTTGTTTTGGTACTGGAATTGAAATTCAAATTTCAGTTGAGTAACAAATAATATTGAAAGGAATTTAGATTCTATTTAAAGAGGTATAAGGAAAGGTAGGAATTTAAATTGTTAAATGAAATAATGGGAAAATGGTGATATTATAAATGGATTCAGAGTAAATTGGGAAAGTGAATTAAAAACCTAATATGGATTAGGTTATTACTGAATTAAATCACAAATTAATGGAATTTGTATTGTAATGGATAGAATTTGATAGTCAGTCAAAATTTGAAGGTAAATAAAAATCCAATTGTGGCATGAGATTTAAATTTGTGGTAACAAATATTAATGTGTGGATGAAAATGGAATTAGATTATATTGGGATAGTTGGATTGTAAATAAAATTCAAATGAGTAAAATAATTGGACGTGGTCTCTTTGTGAACAAAATAAATCTAAATTGGATTGTATAAATAGACAAAGAGCATTAAAAATTTGTAAATGAAATGAGATTTGATTGGATGCGAATATAAAAGGGAAAAATAAAATAAATTTGAGGTAAGAAGATAATGAAAATGTTGTGAAAAGCACTTAAGCAAATTGAAAGGAAAGCAAAAGGAATGTGAATGAGCTTTATTAGATAATTTTGAATGAAATTTGTTAGATAATAAAGTGGAAATGCATGTGTAATTGTATTAATTAACTATTTTGCTGAATTAAGGATGTATAGGATGTAAATAATCCAGGATGGAATGATATAAAATAAACTTGAATGTAAATTATTCAAGTGAAATAAAATGAAGTTAGTTTGGGTGAAAGTAGAATGAGCTAAAATCTTAATAAATGGATTTGTGTGTAAATGCAAGTGAGTTATAATAGAAAGCGAATGTATCAAATTGAAATGAAATTTGCTTGATGAATCAATTCCAAAATTGGGTAAAGTATGAATTGGAATAGCTGAATTTATATGTAAATCATTTGTGTGAAATAAAATGGAATAAGAATGCTTGGATGGCGAACTATGCAAAATTAAATAAAATTAATAAATGTCTAATCTGAAATTAATTTTAAATGGTATAAACTTAAGAATTGGTTATTTGTTTGAATAACCACAACCTGCATAGAAATTTTCATTAAACTTAAGTAAATGAATATTTGAATAATGGTAAATGGATTGGAATCTATTTAATGGGTTTGTATGTAAATGTAGGTGAATTAAAAAGAAAAAGTAAATGAATCAAAAGCTTATATTTCTTTTATTGAAGTGAATGTGAATCCAACATTTGCAACTCGGATGTAAGTCATTCGAGTGAAATATAATGAAGTTTGAATTTGGAAAAGAAATACAAATAAAACAAATTGGAAGTAAATTAGATGGTGAATCCATTTGAATTGAATTGATGCAATTAAGGCTTATAAACCAATTTGTTGTGGATATGGATTAATTGGTGCAAAGATGAATTGGTTATGGAATATGAATTGGTGGTAGTAATTATAAATTGAGAATGGTAAATTTATATGTAAATCATTGTGTGAAGTAAAATGGAGCTTGGAATCAGAAAAGAAACTTTGTGCATGTTATAAAAATATGGATTTACTTATGAAATTATACAAAGTGTTGTTTGGAATGAAAATGGATATGTTGGCTTATATTTTATTGGTAATGTTGTTAAAAATGCTCATATCTTTAGAAACTAATGTGTTTGTTGAGTATAGAATAGGTGCGGGAGGCGTTTGAGTGATTTGGAGTGAGTATATGCATTATATTAGCTGCTTGCTATTAAAATTTGCTAAAAAGGTACGCCTACGCAAATATAATTGGGAAAATGATATATATATTGTGTTATATTTTGGTTTCCGGCCGTGTGGGCCGATGTATATATATTTGTGTATCCTGCGATGTCGCAGAAGCTCCTCCGTTCAGAGGAGACTCTGCCAAAATTTTCCGTAAATTTTGGGAGTTAGAATTTTTTTTGGGTTTTGGGAAGAGTTAATTAACTTGGGAAGTATAAGTTAAAAATTTAAGCTTTAGTGTTAATAAAGCAAATGGGTTTGAAATTGAGCTAAAGAGTTTGGAATGTGTATATTAGTTGTAACTAGAGAAGTTGGGTTAAGGTAATGAGTATAGGAACATTCTTCTACCTTAACAAATTTCGGGGACGAAATTTTTATAAGGGGGGAGGAATGTAACGATCCGAAATTTTGGTTCACCAGATTTGAACATTTAATTCATTTTAAATGTTGAATATGGATTATAATTTGAAATTTTAAATAAAAGAATTTGGTTAAATTTATAAACTTTGTTAAATTTCAAATATGGCAATTAAACTGAAATTGAATAATAATAATTTAATACTGGGATTGGGTTAATTGGTAATTCGGAGCGTAAATAGGTATGGAAATGAGTTTCAAATTTATTTTAAGACTATTTGGTCATTAGATAGTGTGGTAGGATTTTTAGATGAATTTTAAAGTCGATAAATTTATATTTGAAATTTTATATTAATTTAATAATGGGATTTAATATTATAAAAATGCAAATAATCAGATTTTAGTCCGGATTGAGTCATAATGATATTTGATGTGATTATAAATTTTATATGAATTATTGTTAAGTTAATAAAATTTTAAAAGTAAAATTTTAAGCGTTTTCGTCAATTTCGAAAATCGCTAGATTTAATAGACGAGTTAAAATAGCCTTCCGGGGCACAGTCTCGGAATTCGACGAAACCAGTTCCATTGGATCCGTAATATTTAATTATTATCGGATTTCAATTTTCGTAGCAATCGGAGTTGTCGTTTGACCCCGGCAGCTTAAAACGCATAGAAATCGTTTAAACCGATTTAATTTTAAAATTGATCGTTTAATTCTGTAACTCGTGCATACGACCGAATTAGCTTACAAAATCTATTCCATTATGTCCGGAATGCGGAAAAACCCTAAGAACGATTGTCGGAACGTGAGAATTGGAGTTCGTTTGCATACGTTGTTAAATTGAGAATTTTATTAATTAAATAATATTAAAACTATTATATATATTATAAATCTATCTAAACCCTAGCTATTTCGTTCAGGCCGCCGCTTATTTGCGTCCTATGGCCGAAAATGATTCTTCTTCTTCCTCTATAACCTCCTTATCCATGCTTTAATTCAAAGAACTCTCTAAACGGAAGTTGTAGATCATAAAGGGATCTACACATCCAACGGAGGGAATCGATTCTCGTGTGGCATGGTGGTCGAAAACGTGCGGAGAAGGGTTGCCATTCGTCCTCATTTTACTCACCGTGGTGTTGACCGAGCTCCGCGTGCCTTGGGCCAAGCATGGAGGAGGTGGTGAGCTTCGTTGTGGTAGCCTCCGATCGAGGTGAAAGGCGCCGGAGATGATAGCGTTTTTCGATTTGGGGGTCGCGACTTTGGTTCGGTTTAACCTGGATACTTCGCATTTTTTGTTGCGTGAAGAAGGAAGCTTGCGTGTCTAGTATCTTTGCACGGCTATGATTTTGTTTTGGGGTAATAAAATTTGTTTTAAAGGAAATTGTTTTTAAATTGGTAAATTAACTTTGAAAATTAATATCTCATGCATACATCATCAGATTTTAACGAATTTGGTAGCGCCGGAATCGCAGAAGCGAGTATTACGCAGTGGTGCAGATCCGGAGTCATTCCGGGCAAGTTGAAATTTGGGTTAAATCGAACGTCGTTCGGTTTAATTTAAATTTCGAACGCTCGCCGAAACTCAAGGTGAGTTATTCTCACTCACATCTGGATACTAGTAAAGTTAGACAGCTAATATTGACTGTTTGTTTGGATGTTTAGCTGAATATGTTGATTATTTTCAAATTGAATCGATATATTTATAGTTGTGCTAATATTTGTGGGTGCAGGGAAAACAGGTTGGAGGGATCCAACAGGATTCCTCACATGTAGTAATTATCTTTATAATTGATAATGATGCCTGTTTATATTGTGGTTGATAAATTTGGATTTAAATTTGTATTGTGATGTTGTTGGATAAACTATAAACCCAGAATGATAATTTTAAAGGAATTTGGAGTTTTAATTATAAAGAAATTAACTTGGGTTTCAAAAGAAATAAAAAAAAATTAATAAATAAGGAATTTAAAGGAATATAAAACTTAGAATCTATTGGATGGAAAAACTGAAATAAAGTTGTATTGGAATATCGCTGGTTAAATTATAAATCCATAATTTAATTATAAATGGATAAATTGAATTCTAGAGAAATAAAGATATTGTTAAATAACGAATTTAAAAGAATTAATATTTGAAATCTATTTAGAATGGGGATTGTAAATTTGTAAATCTGGATTGATAAACAAAAAGAAAAGTTATCAGTTGATAAATGGTAAATAAAAATTTATGTTATTAAAATATAAAACTAAATTTGAAACAATTTGACAGAAATCGTGAGAAGGATTTCTGTGATGTTTAAGTGGAAATGAGATTTTCTGGGAAAATCAAGTTCTAGTTTAAACTGATTTATAAGAGAAAGTTTTGAAATTTAAACTTGTTTAAAAGAGTGTTTGGAAATTTTTATTTTTTAAAGTAACTATTTATAAATTAGTAATAGTAAAATAATTATTCTTTTACAAATGGATTTGTTTAAAAAGCTAGTTCTGACCTAAGTATATTGAAAAGTACTAATCTTATTACAACTCTATTTTTAAAATATAGTTTAACTAAAACCTTATTTTAAATTAAGTTATATCTTATAAATAGTTTTACTTTAAATATTTTGAAATTATATTTTGAGTAAATAATTAGTAGTAAATTTACCTATTTTAAAGTATATTTTAGAATAAAATGTTTTAATTATTCTAAATCTAAAATGTTTGAACTTGGATATTTCCAATGGGAATATATGGTAAAGGATTTACCTTGTAAGGAAGAATTTTGGGAAATTGTTGTCAAATGAGTTTTGAAACTTTGGAAATATATCTTTTAAAGATATTTGAGGTAAATAAATAATGTGGAATATTATTTATTGTGTGATGGATGCTTATGGATGTTTATGAATATAAATTGATAGTTAAATCACCGACTATCAATATTGGACAAATGCGTTGATCGTTTCGAAGAGACTGGGATCGAGATTTATTTCTCGAAAACCACTTCGATCCGATTTGTACGTTTCGTGTGAAAAACGTGTTCGGAGTCGAAGATGGAGCAATGAAGTGCAAGGTCTAGTCGCTACTAATGCTGAGGATATTTCCAAAATGGATGTAGTAGGAGTAGTGCCTTCGGTTCCGTTCGAACCCGAGACGGACTTGTATGGATGAATGCTTGCGAAACATCGTCAAGTGGACGATGGGCATTCTAAGTGAAAACGTTCTAAAGGTAATGCTTAGCCTCAATCCTCATCAACCGGGAATGACTGAAAATCAGGGGATATGCAGCAAGGTTAGGTGGGTCATGCCCAAGCAGGACAAGATATTTCCCCTGTCTAGATGTCCCTTATATATTTCGGTTTAGTGGGTGGTTGGTCGCGCCAACCACGGGGTTTATCTTGTTCGGGACTGTTCAGTAAGAAATGGTTCCGGCCTTGTGTTGCAGGGGATGAAGGGAGTAGTCCTCGGTACTGTGATCTAGACCACGTACTGTGACAGGTGGTACCCCAGTGCCTAGTCATTGTTGGAAATCCATTCTCCCTACGAGCCTTTTATGAGTTTTGTTTGTATTACCCACTTCGGTGGCTAGTAGCTGGAATTTAATGAATGTAACAATTTCTGCTATTTTATAAGTATTTGTAAATAGACCCTATTATAATATCAGAGGATTTCTATAAAAAGTGTTTTGGCTATCGTAAGGTAAAAACCCGACATGTTTATTTGTGGCGTGGTCTTACGAGATGCTTTTGTTTTCAAAAGGATTTTTGAAACTTTAATAATCAATTTGGATGCATTATTATCAGCTGGTATTCCAGACTGACTCGGGTGTTATTTCATTATAATGCTCGGGTCAGACCGAGTATTATTTGTTCAGGGTAGGTTGCTCTGGAGTAGGAGAGGAGCTGGAGTCCGAGACGTATTATATGTCCCTATATATATATATATATATATATCCGCTGCTATGATTGTATGGTATGTCTGATTGGTATTGATTATTGTATGAGATACTCTGATGATATGATGTATAAAACAGTGATAGATTTCATTTTGTGTAAAGTTCTATAGTTACTATTATATTTTATTCCGCTGCGACTGTGAGATTCTGATATTGTTTAGTTTTTCTCTTCTTCTATCTCTTCTTCTTAACCCCTGTAACATCCCGCCTTTTCGCACACTTTAAAACGACACACGTGCCAATTCAAAGCATACGCAAGGGCGGATTGTTATGGGGTAAATAAGAAAAACAGAGAAGGAATAAAACAAGATAGAATCTCACAGCGGAAGGATAAAATATAATAATAAATATACAGTTCAAAACAGTATACAAAACAGTTATTTCACTTATACAATGAATATCAGAGTTACACATACCAAATACAACAATGCAGCGGAATAGAAAGAGTGTGGTGCAATACTATATATAGAATAATACGGCTCCTTCGTCTTCGTCCTCCAAAGCTAAAATCTGCTATCCTGAAACGCTCGGACTGACCCGAGCGAATTTGAAAAGACAAAAACACTCGAGTCAGACTAGAATATCTTATGTGAGTTAAATAAACAAAAATAAATATGAGTACAGTAACTCAAGAGATGCTCGGGATTTACATCTCCTAAGGATCCGTTAAACTATTTACTATGTAGTATATTGCGCTATTATAGTAGTGTCTATTTATAAAATAAACTTACTTTTTAATAGCGTTAAGGGGTTACCCATATAGCCCTTAACACGTAATAGTCCCAGTAGTCCGTCCAATATCATAGTCCCTCCTGATCGGGAAGCCACCAGAGGATACCACACGGGCTACGGGAGAAATCCAAACTCGTACAAGGCGCGATAGGGTAGGTGACACGGCACAACTAGGCAATGCCAGGGTAGATATACCAATTGCTATCCAGGCTGATGGTAACGCGCAGCGCGCAGCTGCCGCCCACCTCGAACTAACTCCCCAAAAATCAAAATATAGAAGTGGCCACTGAATCAATCCAAGTTAAAGTATAATATCGAAGAGGAGCGTCCGATCAGAGGAATGACCTCATTGGCCTGAGAATCGCTCCTGTTTTAGCCACCTTATGCCAACTCGCGGGAGTTGGGTCCACGTATTTACCTTACAGGAAAACGTCGCCACCACCTACTTCATTCTGGAATCTCCACCGCGTACACGGTTAGTCAAAGTGGTTTTCGGTATCGACAGAGAGTATGTCCATATCCGATCCCGGTCTCTTTGCCAACCCATCGTTATTATAACACCGCGGTTATTTAAAAACAGTTTATACTTTAAAACCAGAATATAATCCCTTTCAAAACCATAATATTTCGATATCATTTCTTCTTTAAAAACACAAACAATTTATTTTCATATTATTTTATAAAAGCCCAAATCAATGATATCGTTTCCCAAATAAAATTTTCCTTTCCAAAAATTATGTCACTTTTTATTATTTAATATCCCATGTAACCAATATTTTGTTTGTAACTTTTCAACATAATTCTTCGAAAATCCATAGTATTTTAAAACCATTATTTTCAAAACTAAATGGTTTGGATATTCAACGGTATGCGAAATAAAAAGGTTTAACTTTACTGTTGCTTTATAAAGAAATAAATTACATGGATTTCCAAATATTTCTTCTTTTAAAGTTAAACCAAAATCCAAAATATTACTTCAAGTCCCAAAACCATTTCAATTTTATATATATTTATATCCATTTTTGAGCATTAATATTTCAACTAAAGTTGGATTTTTATCCTTTCAAAATCAATATTCTATTAATTAATCTTGACCCTTCACATAAAATCCATAATTAATAAGACTTCAATTTCTAGTAATATATATATATATATATATATATAGAATTTTTCCACTTCAAATTATACTAGAATATCCATTTCTATTTATTTTGGGAAAATCCAATTACAAATATCATATCTTAAAATTTCCAACTTTACATTTAAACATAGGATATAAATTTACCAAACTCCATTTTCTAAATTTCTTCCATTTTCAATAAAGAAATTTATTCACCTTTTAAATTCCTAAATTTTAACTTCATAGGTATATAAATATGAAATAAAATATTTATACAATATAAAATTTAAGATTTATAAATCGTATTCAATCCAAACCATAGAAATCACATTAAAATAGTTATATATAGACCGCGATGCCTGTATATAATTTTCTATCCTATGGTCAAGTGATACGGATATTTATCATTTCAATCCGCAATTTAAAAATAAAAATTTGCGGTTTTATCATTTCAAACCACAATCCCGAATGAAATGTAAAATGTATGCTAACTTGCAGTTTAATGATATCCAAATAAACGTCCATTCAACAACACATCCATAATCCAATCACAAACGTCCATCATCCAATCACAAACATCCATCAATATCAATCAATAACAATATATGTTTGGTAATATACAACAGGTAATAATTGGCAGTTTTATTTCAAATTATATTTGTCAACTATTAATCTAACAGTTTATATTCCCAATAATTTATATAACTGTTAATCTAGCAGTTCATATGCAACAATAATTTCTAACAGCCAATTTATACGCAATCAATCAATTTAATTAACGGCTAAATTCAAAAAAATGCAATTCAACAGATATGGATGAAATAACATGCCAAAAGCTCATAAATAAATTTCTATTCATTTCTAAAATTTATTTAACAAACATAAAAGCTTCTAGTAATTGTGAGTGGGTTAAAACACTCACCTTTGGAATTTAAATTGAATTTAAATTCAATTTAAACTCAAAATTTCGACGGTCTCCAAATCTGTCCAAACTTGCGTCATCAGGTCCGGAATTGAAATACGAACCTAACAAAAGAAAAATCGTGCGAAACGGATGACGTATGTGCAAGTTACACAATTTAAACGATTGGAAACTTAAATTAAATTTAAAGCAAAAGAAATAACTCACACACAAACACGTCACCATCTCCCTCACGTGCTCTTCACGTCCTCTTCGTTCGAACTACATGAACGCATACCGGCTCCAGGTTGTCACCGTTGACCGCCAAAAACACCGCGCCTCCGGCCATACGGCCCCCCTCCCCATCGCCATCTGACTCGCCGCTCCACCCTCTACGCTGCCGCCTAGGTCCGGCCTCCTCTGGAGCTGCCGCCGCCGCCCCAAATATAGATGTGCCGAACCCTAGCTGACCAAATTCAGGCGCCACGTCGCACGATACCACCTCCAGTCATCATCAAACAACTTCCCATGACGTGCTCTCCCATACCCATATGTCAATTTCATCGATTTAGGCCGAAATCAAAAACCCCAATTCAGCATTAGGGTTTCACGAATTTAGAGCTTTGACCAAAATTTCCCGCTGATTCGAGCATCAATTTCAAAACAGAAACTGCACGTAGGTTCGTATCGACGAATACTACAACATATAATTTTTCTGGAATTTTCTGAAATTTTTGAGTTTTGACTTTTGATTTTGAACCGTGGATAGATCTAGGTTTTTGCAACCATTGGAGAGGAGAAAGAGATGAAGAAAATGTACGTATATTCAATTGACAGAAGAAAGGAGGCTAGGGTTTATGATCGCATATATATAGACAAATAGAAGAAGGCTAGGTGGGTACGGATAACGAACGTGCTAAACGGTAGTTGGCTCAAAAAGCCCGTTCTGACCCCGGAACCGAATCCGTTAAAACTATATATCCAAATAGGTGTTTTAAAATATTCTGAACGCGATGGAAAAAGTTTCACGACCAAATTCGATCGTATGAAGAAGTTATGCTGAAAACAAGATTTCCAAATTGATTTCAAATTGATTTTTAATAAAATTGATTTCAAGGCGTTTCGCATCCGTACGATCAAACGACAAGTCCGATCGATACGAAATTTGAAACCCTAGAATAATTCACCGATACGGATCCGATGAAACTGGTTTCGTCGAAATCCGAGTCCGTGACAAAAATGGCTATTTTTAATATTTATTAAATAAATCAAATAAATTAAAAATCCAATTTTTATATTTCAACTTCTAATATAGGCCCCATTTCATTATTTATATACTTCAATCAATTCTAAATTATTTACCAAGCTTGGGTGTGAATTAAAATATATAAATATATCAATTTGCAGTGTCAATTTCTGCACTTCTTATTATCTGGAATTAAAATTTTTATTCTCAAAAATCCAATTATTTAATCTTATACTTTTATACTCTCCTCTTAAATCAAATTAAATAAATACTTGATTTCCATTCCAACTCATCTTTCGATTGCAATTAACCTTTTTACCATAATTAAATTCCAAATTATTAATAACCCTTATTTTTCTTAACTATTTATTAATTCCAATCCAATTGAATTCAACACTATAAATTTGATTAATTTATTATATTCACTTCCTTTCTATTATTCAAAGTTATTGTTGTAAATACGACGAATACTAACATTAGTTTAAGATTTCACTCAATGTTTACAAATTCCATTTCAATCTAATAACGTAATATTTTACGTTCAATTCTATTTTATTTGTCGTAAATACCACTTGTTGAATTAAATACTCAAATCATAAATAAATCTTGCTTCTAAAGTTATACCAACAATGGTCCAGTTAAATTTGAATTAGCTTTACCTTTATTTTATAAAATTAACTATTGCAATAAATCCAAATTAATAAAGAAGGTTAGATTCCTATACTACTTCTTTGGGTTTCAATTAACCTTTTATGGCGAGTATGAATTTCAATGTATAATTGAAACCTTTATATCCATTTAATTTTACTATCATCCAATATCTACATATCCTAGCTAAATTTCAACTAACATATAAATTAGCTATTTCAACTTCCATTAATTTCGATTATCATACTATAGAAATTAAATTCCATTAACCACATAAATAAAAGTTGATCCCCATCTATTTACATTATCACGTTTGCATAAATTTATTCAATGGTCACCTTTAATTAGTAACTATCCATTTTCCAATCCGAATGTAAATCTTCCACTTTTGAATTCTTATATTAAATGGAATTTATTCTAGGTAATATTTTTACTAATATTTACTGATTCAACATTTATATATTTCTAAAAATTAACTCCAACCAAATGTGACAATTTACATTTCATTTCTATGCAATATATACTCATTTTTATTCCATTCATTTGGTTACTGTGTTGAAATCTATTTATTACTAATACTAACGTTATTATCATCAATTATAATTGGATTCCAAATTTTTATTCAATACTGTGAAAAATAACTTTCATATAAATCAAATCCTTTTTATACCTAATTCAAATTGGATTATATTCCAATTCCTATAACTAGGTCTTAAGTCACCATTTACATATTTAGCATTTATTTAAATCTCCGTTTATAAATTTAGAGTTTCTACTAAATTGAATTATACAACTTTAACAAATTTAGTCCACCTAATAAATTTTCTAATGTTTATATATTTGCAATCCAATTCAGCTACCATTTCATTAATACCTTTTAAATCAACTAATTATAACTAATAACTACCCACCAATTTACGTTAATCCAATCTATGCCACATAAATATTTAATTGTTAACATTAAATTATAATCACCATATCAATTCCTATATTTACTCAAATAAAAATCTTAAGACTTATATTTCCTTCTAAATTAGATTAGCAATTCTATTAAATTCAATTCATTAAATATTATTAATTTAACGGGTCGTTACAATCTCCCGCACTCAAAACTTTTCGTCCCCGAAAAGGAAAGAAGGGAGGAGGAAGAATAACAGTGCATTTTACTTCAAATATTAACTTATATTTTACTGGATTAATTTCCTTAAATGAAATACACTTGTTTTATAATTATTATATCCTTTAATACTTGAATTATTAAAGTTGGAAAAATATTTCAACAAAATTCTAAGTCCAAAATTTATGGAAAATTTTGGCAGAGTCTCCTTTGTACGGAGGGACTCTGGAGAAAATATAATATCCAAATATACAAATATTTTACATATATATCCAAAATAGAATATCCCACACGGGAAAAATATATAAAATAGCGCTTTAAACGTAATCCGAAAACGTACCTATTTGTCGGGCAATATACGCTTATTATTTTGGAACCAAAAGCAGTAGCAGTTGCTTCCAACACCTGTATTCACTTATAAAATCTAAAAGGTTAAATATTTATTTTACAGTGAATGTTTAGGTGGATTCAATCATTCATATCCAATCAAATGCAACAACCATAGATTTTAGCAAACAGCACACACCACAACAAACAATCATTAAATCAAACAAACAATTAGTTGTTCGGCTCAAATTCTGAAGTTGTACGAATGAAGAATAACTATCAAGTGCATCCGTTGCTCAACAGCCTTAGATGGAACAAAGATAGGTTATTTATTCATCCAACAACCTCAAAATTCCTTACCCAACAAACATACATCAACCAAACAATTCAAACCAACACCAAAATAGCTTATTATACATTTATTTCATAATTCAGTGGTTTGATTTCTTTCCTTCATTTATGAGGGATTTCTTTGTTTCTGACAAGTTTTATTTTCCAATTATCACAAAATTCATTATATTTGTATTTCCTTTTTATTACTTAAGTTTCCTTTTATTACTTAAGTTTATAAATTCTCATTAATAACAACAAATATTTTGAATATCTTTACTGTAAGATTTCCCTTATTTCTAAGTCTGCTAACATTCATTCTTATAAGTGGAAGTTTTTTTTTTATTTTTATTTATCTAGTGACTATGGATTACAATCATATTATTTATTTTTCTACTTTCCATTATATTAGAATAGGGGAGAGTTAAAACATACTTAAGTGAATAATCATATAATAATTTCTTATTTTGAATTTCATGTTATATACTCAGGTTCATACCATCTATTAATAATTCTTAACTTTATTTTCAGTAAAATTTTAATTATAACCTAAGTTTATACCATTAAATTCTTATTTATAACAGTAATTTATTGAATACTTCATTTTTTCTAAATTCCTACTTGTAACATATTCAATTCTAGTTTCTTATTTAACATTTCAACTTTTATATATATGGGTAAGTTATTTGTGTTAAAGAAAATGCAATTGAACTTATACAAGTTAAATCTCCACTCTTTAATTAAATTTAATGTTAGTCCATATTACTCTTTGTCTCATATGTATTCAAATTCCCCTTATACTTTTGCAATTATTCTCTTATTTAAATTAGAGGTTTCAATTCATTTATTACTTAACTTCTATTTCACTAACAAAATTTTAATCAATTAATTAATGGAAATTTAAGAATTAAATACCGGGTCAAATTTCAAAATTACTTCAAAATAATAGATAATATAATTTCTTACAACTCTTATATCTCCAATTATCTTTAAACAATTAAAATTTCAAATAAATTCAAAACAAATCTGTAGTAGTATTTACTACAGTGGCCTTTCCCCTTCGAAACTCGAAAATGAAAGTCGATGATGCGGCCGTCATCACCGAATTTATTTTCCAGCGACAGAGAGGAAAGTACAGAATTTAAATTTTTTTCCAAAATCTTCTTTAAAACAATTTTTTCCGAATTATGCTAAATATTTACATAAGAAATTACTTATAAACCAAATCATTATCTTTCACAAATTCTTTGAAAGCAAATTTTCAAAAATCCCGGACTTAAGTTCTAAAATCTCCAATTTGGTTTATTATAATTTCTCTTAGCTTCAATTTATTACAAATATTTTTATTCCCTAACACCCAATCTATAGCAACCAAATATATATATATCTTTATAAAAATATTTTTATATATAGAAAATATAATAGGCAAAATTATTTCATTCACCTATATTAAAAACAATATTATGTCGGTCTGTCCTATTAAGTGTTTAGAAATCCCTATTGATGTCATAGCGTCCCATGCATCAACCAGAATTTATAAATACAGAGCGGAACAGATTAACACAATATCAAAATCTTTTATAAATACTAACAAGTACGCTCTCTCATATATATACACTCAGCGACTCCCATAGGATATTTCTACCCTATTAACAAAGAGTCAAACCCCACAAAGCCAAGGTTTATCGCTAAACCAAAGCTCTGATACCAACTGTAACATCCCGCCTTTTCGCACACTTTAAAACGACACACGTGCCAATTCAAAGCATACGCAAGGGCGGATTGTTATGGGGTAAATAAGAAAAACAGAGAAGGAATAAAACAAGATAGAATCTCACAGCGGAAGGATAAAATATAATAATAAATATACAGTTCAAAACAGTATACAAAACAGTTATTTCACTTATACAATGAATATCAGAGTTACACATACCAAATACAACAATGCAGCGGAATAGAAAGAGTGTGGTGCAATACTATATATAGAATAATACGGCTCCTTCGTCTTCGTCCTCCAAAGCTAAAATCTGCTATCCTGAAACGCTCGGACTGACCCGAGCGAATTTGAAAAGACAAAAACACTCGAGTCAGACTAGAATATCTTATGTGAGTTAAATAAACAAAAATAAATATGAGTACAGTAACTCAAGAGATGCTCGGGATTTACATCTCCTAAGGATCCGTTAAACTATTTACTATGTAGTATATTGCGCTATTATAGTAGTGTCTATTTATAAAATAAACTTACTTTTTAATAGCGTTAAGGGGTTACCCATATAGCCCTTAACACGTAATAGTCCCAGTAGTCCGTCCAATATCATAGTCCCTCCTGATCGGGAAGCCACCAGAGGATACCACACGGGCTACGGGAGAAATCCAAACTCGTACAAGGCGCGATAGGGTAGGTGACACGGCACAACTAGGCAATGCCAGGGTAGATATACCAATTGCTATCCAGGCTGATGGTAACGCGCAGCGCGCAGCTGCCGCCCACCTCGAACTAACTCCCCAAAAATCAAAATATAGAAGTGGCCACTGAATCAATCCAAGTTAAAGTATAATATCGAAGAGGAGCGTCCGATCAGAGGAATGACCTCATTGGCCTGAGAATCGCTCCTGTTTTAGCCACCTTATGCCAACTCGCGGGAGTTGGGTCCACGTATTTACCTTACAGGAAAACGTCGCCACCACCTACTTCATTCTGGAATCTCCACCGCGTACACGGTTAGTCAAAGTGGTTTTCGGTATCGACAGAGAGTATGTCCATATCCGATCCCGGTCTCTTTGCCAACCCATCGTTATTATAACACCGCGGTTATTTAAAAACAGTTTATACTTTAAAACCAGAATATAATCCCTTTCAAAACCATAATATTTCGATATCATTTCTTCTTTAAAAACACAAACAATTTATTTTCATATTATTTTATAAAAGCCCAAATCAATGATATCGTTTCCCAAATAAAATTTTCCTTTCCAAAAATTATGTCACTTTTTATTATTTAATATCCCATGTAACCAATATTTTGTTTGTAACTTTTCAACATAATTCTTCGAAAATCCATAGTATTTTAAAACCATTATTTTCAAAACTAAATGGTTTGGATATTCAACGGTATGCGAAATAAAAAGGTTTAACTTTACTGTTGCTTTATAAAGAAATAAATTACATGGATTTCCAAATATTTCTTCTTTTAAAGTTAAACCAAAATCCAAAATATTACTTCAAGTCCCAAAACCATTTCAATTTTATATATATTTATATCCATTTTTGAGCATTAATATTTCAACTAAAGTTGGATTTTTATCCTTTCAAAATCAATATTCTATTAATTAATCTTGACCCTTCACATAAAA
The DNA here is from genome assembly GCA_030765085.1 of Allium cepa. Taxonomy (NCBI): domain Eukaryota; kingdom Viridiplantae; phylum Streptophyta; class Magnoliopsida; order Asparagales; family Amaryllidaceae; genus Allium; species Allium cepa. The sequence goes on along the minus strand of CM060937.1, from coordinate 29,146,764 downwards.
TCCATAATTAATAAGACTTCAATTTCTAGTAATATATATATATATATATATATATATATAGAATTTTTCCACTTCAAATTATACTAGAATATCCATTTCTATTTATTTTGGGAAAATCCAATTACAAATATCATATCTTAAAATTTCCAACTTTACATTTAAACATAGGATATAAATTTACCAAACTCCATTTTCTAAATTTCTTCCATTTTCAATAAAGAAATTTATTCACCTTTTAAATTCCTAAATTTTAACTTCATAGGTATATAAATATGAAATAAAATATTTATACAATATAAAATTTAAGATTTATAAATCGTATTCAATCCAAACCATAGAAATCACATTAAAATAGTTATATATAGACCGCGATGCCTGTATATAATTTTCTATCCTATGGTCAAGTGATACGGATATTTATCATTTCAATCCGCAATTTAAAAATAAAAATTTGCGGTTTTATCATTTCAAACCACAATCCCGAATGAAATGTAAAATGTATGCTAACTTGCAGTTTAATGATATCCAAATAAACGTCCATTCAACAACACATCCATAATCCAATCACAAACGTCCATCATCCAATCACAAACATCCATCAATATCAATCAATAACAATATATGTTTGGTAATATACAACAGGTAATAATTGGCAGTTTTATTTCAAATTATATTTGTCAACTATTAATCTAACAGTTTATATTCCCAATAATTTATATAACTGTTAATCTAGCAGTTCATATGCAACAATAATTTCTAACAGCCAATTTATACGCAATCAATCAATTTAATTAACGGCTAAATTCAAAAAAATGCAATTCAACAGATATGGATGAAATAACATGCCAAAAGCTCATAAATAAATTTCTATTCATTTCTAAAATTTATTTAACAAACATAAAAGCTTCTAGTAATTGTGAGTGGGTTAAAACACTCACCTTTGGAATTTAAATTGAATTTAAATTCAATTTAAACTCAAAATTTCGACGGTCTCCAAATCTGTCCAAACTTGCGTCATCAGGTCCGGAATTGAAATACGAACCTAACAAAAGAAAAATCGTGCGAAACGGATGACGTATGTGCAAGTTACACAATTTAAACGATTGGAAACTTAAATTAAATTTAAAGCAAAAGAAATAACTCACACACAAACACGTCACCATCTCCCTCACGTGCTCTTCACGTCCTCTTCGTTCGAACTACATGAACGCATACCGGCTCCAGGTTGTCACCGTTGACCGCCAAAAACACCGCGCCTCCGGCCATACGGCCCCCCTCCCCATCGCCATCTGACTCGCCGCTCCACCCTCTACGCTGCCGCCTAGGTCCGGCCTCCTCCGGAGCTGCCGCCGCCGCCCCAAATATAAATGTGCCGAACCCTAGCTGACCAAATTCAGGCGCCACGTCGCACGATACCACCTCCAGTCATCATCAAACAACTTCCCATGACGTGCTCTCCCATACCCATATGTCAATTTCATCGATTTAGGCCGAAATCAAAAACCCCAATTCAGCATTAGGGTTTCACGAATTTAGAGCTTTGACCAAAATTTCCCGCTGATTCGAGCATCAATTTCAAAACAGAAACTGCACGTAGGTTCGTATCGACGAATACTACAACATATAATTTTTCTGGAATTTTCTGAAATTTTTGAGTTTTGACTTTTGATTTTGAACCGTGGATAGATCTAGGTTTTTGCAACCATTGGAGAGGAGAAAGAGATGAAGAAAATGTACGTATATTCAATTGACAGAAGAAAGGAGGCTAGGGTTTATGATCGCATATATATAGACAAATAGAAGAAGGCTAGGTGGGTACGGATAACGAACGTGCTAAACGGTAGTTGGCCCAAAAAGCCCGTTCTGACCCCGGAACCGAATCCGTTAAAACTATATATCCAAATAGGTGTTTTAAAATATTCTGAACGCGATGGAAAAAGTTTCACGACCAAATTCGATCGTATGAAGAAGTTATGCTGAAAACAAGATTTCCAAATTGATTTCAAATTGATTTTTAATAAAATTGATTTCAAGGCGTTTCGCATCCGTACGATCAAACGACAAGTCCGATCGATACGAAATTTGAAACCCTAGAATAATTCACCGATACGGATCCGATGAAACTGGTTTCGTCGAAATCCGAGTCCGTGACAAAAATGGCTATTTTTAATATTTATTAAATAAATCAAATAAATTAAAAATCCAATTTTTATATTTCAACTTCTAATATAGGCCCCATTTCATTATTTATATACTTCAATCAATTCTAAATTATTTACCAAGCTTGGGTGTGAATTAAAATATATAAATATATCAATTTGCAGTGTCAATTTCTGCACTTCTTATTATCTGGAATTAAAATTTTTATTCTCAAAAATCCAATTATTTAATCTTATACTTTTATACTCTCCTCTTAAATCAAATTAAATAAATACTTGATTTCCATTCCAACTCATCTTTGGATTGCAATTAACCTTTTTACCATAATTAAATTCCAAATTATTAATAACCCTTATTTTTCTTAACTATTTATTAATTCCAATCCAATTGAATTCAACACTATAAATTTGATTAATTTATTATATTCACTTCCTTTCTATTATTCAAAGTTATTGTTGTAAATACGACAAATACTAACATTAGTTTAAGATTTCACTCAATGTTTACAAATTCCATTTCAATCTAATAACGTAATATTTTACGTTCAATTCTATTTTATTTGTCGTAAATACCACTTGTTGAATTAAATACTCAAATCATAAATAAATCTTGCTTCTAAAGTTATACCAACAATGGTCCAGTTAAATTTGAATTAGCTTTACCTTTATTTTATGAAATTAACTATTGCAATAAATCCAAATTAATAAAGAAGGTTAGATTCCTATACTACTTCTTTGGGTTTCAATTAACCTTTTATGGCGAGTATGAATTTCAATGTATAATTGAAACCTTTATATCCATTTAATTTTACTATCATCCAATATCTACATATCCTAGCTAAATTTCAACTAACATATAAATTAGCTATTTCAACTTCCATTAATTTCGATTATCATACTATAGAAATTAAATTCCATTAACCACATAAATAAAAGTTGATCCCCATCTATTTACATTATCACGTTTGCATAAATTTATTCAATGGTCACCTTTAATTAGTAACTATCCATTTTCCAATCCGAATGTAAATCTTCCACTTTTGAATTCTTATATTAAATGGAATTTATTCTAGGTAATATTTTTACTAATATTTACTGATTCAACATTTATATATTTCTTAAAATTAACTCCAACCAAATGTGACAATTTACATTTCATTTCTATGCAATATATACTCATTTTTATTCCATTCATTTGGTTACTGTGTTGAAATCTATTTATTACTAATACTAACGTTATTATCATCAATTATAATTGGATTCCAAATTTTTATTCAATACTGTGAAAAATAACTTTCATATAAATCAAATCCTTTTTATACCTAATTCAAATTGGATTATATTCCAATTCCTATAACTAGGTCTTAAGTCACCATTTACATATTTAGCATTTATTTAAATCTCCGTTTATAAATTTAGAGTTTCTACTAAATTGAATTATACAACTTTAACAAATTTAGTCCACCTAATAAATTTTCTAATGTTTATATATTTGCAATCCAATTCAGCTACCATTTCATTAATACCTTTTAAATCAACTAATTATAACTAATAACTACCCACCAATTTACGTTAATCCAATCTATGCCACATAAATATTTAATTGTTAACATTAAATTATAATCACCATATCAATTCCTATATTTACTCAAATAAAAATCTTAAGACTTATATTTCCTTCTAAATTAGATTAGCAATTCTATTAAATTCAATTCATTAAATATTATTAATTTAACGGGTCGTTACAACCCCAATGGTTCGTGTTTCTGTGCCACTTGTGTCACTTTGTATAGAATAGTGTTGATTCAAGAGGTACGGATTTGCGGGTTGTCACAATCTATATATATAAACAATCATTATTATTTGTTTTTACTTTGAATTTCAAATTTAATTCAAATTACGAAGGAAGGGCTTGGGTTACACAATAGCTTCCTCTATATATATGTATAGATATGAATAATATCAAATTTATTTGTTTAATCTATAAATCTGTATTTCTAAAAATTAATCCAATTATATTATTAATTACAATGCTTAGAAATCCGGGTTATTACATTCCTCTCCCCTTACAATCTTTTCGTCCTCGAAAAGGAACGAAAACCAAAATTTATTAAAATATTTTAAAACCAGTTAAAATATTCTTTGATCATTCCAAAATACTTCAAAACCTATATATAAAATATATATATTTTTTAAAAAGTTTTTATAGAAATTATCATTTTATAACTCGATGTTTCAATAAGTCCATCTTTGTTCTTACAGAAATTCGGTCATACGTTGATCAGACGTACGACTGAAAATCTATAAGTACTTAGCTGACTCGTTTTCAACACCCAGTGAAAATATTTGAAAATAATTTTATAATGGGAATTATAATCTCAAATAGTGGAAATTATAATCTCAAATGAAATATGAATTGAGATAAGGTAAAGTGGGATATAAAGAATTGAATGAACTTTAGTTAGTAAACAAGTTTTGAACTTGTATTTGGAGAATTAAAATTGTGAATTTGAAATATAATTAAATCTAAAAGAATTAGCATTAAAGTAAATGGATATAAAGGTGAAATATAAATTGTTTATAATTGCATAAAGAAATTCACATACTTAAGTTATTAAGTGCTATAATTTAAATTTGTGAATATAAAATGGAAGTGAACTTAAATAAGAAATCTAAACTCTTGAATAAAAGTGAAACTGAAAATTTATTAAATGAAAGGGTTGAAGGGTGTGGCAAATTTAAAATTTGACCATAAGTGAAATGCAAAGTCTAATGAAGCAAAGTGAGCACATAAATGTGGATGTTCTTAAGTTAGCAAATAAGTCTAGGACTTATGAATGGGGAACTAGAATTTGTTTTGGTACTGGAATTGAAATTCAAATTTCAGTTGAGTAACAAATAATATTGAAAGGAATTTAGATTCTATTTAAAGAGGTATAAGGAAAGGTAGGAATTTAAATTGTTAAATGAAATAATGGGAAAATGGTGATATTATAAATGGATTCAGAGTAAATTGGGAAAGTGAATTAAAAACCTAATATGGATTAGGTTATTACTGAATTAAATCACAAATTAATGGAATTTGTATTGTAATGGATAGAATTTGATAGTCAGTCAAAATTTGAAGGTAAATAAAAATCCAATTGTGGCATGGGATTTAAATTTGTGGTAACAAATATTAATGTGTGGATGAAAATGGAATTAGATTATATTGGGATAGTTGGATTGTAAATAAAATTCAAATGAGTAAAATAATTGGACGTGGTCTCTTTGTGAACAAAATAAATCTAAATTGGATTGGATAAATAGACAAAGAGCATTAAAAATTTGTAAATGAAATGAGATTTGATTGGATGGGAATATAAAAGGGAAAAATAAAATAAATTTGAGGTAAGAAGATAATGAAAATGTTGTGAAAAGCACTTAAGCAAATTGAAAGGAAAACAAAAGGAATGTGAATGAGCTTTATTAGATAATTTTGAATGAAATTTGTTAGATAATAAAGTGGAAATGCATGTGTAATTGTATTAATTAATTATTTTGCTGAATTAAGGATGTATAGGATGTAAATAATCCAGGATGGAATGATATAAAATAAACTTGAATGTAAATTATTCAAATAGTGGAATAAAATGAAGTTAGTTTGGGTGAAAGTAGAATGAGCTAAAATCTTAATAAATGGATTTGTGTGTAAATGCAAGTGAGTTATAATAGAAAGCGAATGTATCAAATTGAAATGAAATTTGCTTGATGAATCAATTCCAAAATTGGGTAAAGTATGAATTGGAATAGCTGAATTTATATGTAAATCATTTGTGTGAAATAAAATGGAATAAGAATGCTTGGATGGCGAACTATGCAGAATTGAATAAAATTAATAAAAGTCTAATCTGAAATTAATTTTAAATGGTATAAACTTAAGAATTGGTTATTTGTTTGAATAACCACAACCTGCATAGAAATTTTCATTAAACTTAAGTAAATGAATATTTGAATAATGGTAAATGGATTGGAATCTATTTAATGGGTTTGTATGTAAATGTAGGTGAATTAAAAAGAAAAAGTAAATGAATCAAAAGCTTATATTTCTTTTATTGAAGTGAATGTGAATCCAACATTTGCAACTCGGATGTAAGTCATTCGAGTGAAATATAATGAAGTTTGAATTTGGAAAAGATATACAAATAAAACAAATTGGAAGTAAATTAGATGGTGAATCCATTTGAATTGAATTGATGCAATTAAGGCTTATAAACCAATTTGTTGTGGATATGGATTAATTGGTGCAAAGATGAATTGGTTATGGAATATGAATTGGTGGTAGTAATTATAAATTGAGAATGGTAAATTTATATGTAAATCATTGTGTGAAGTAAAATGGAGCTTGGAATCAGAAAAGAAACTTTGTGCATGTTATAAAAATATGGATTTACTTATGAAATTATACAAAGTGTTGTTTGGAATGAAAATGGATATGTTGGCTTATATTTTATTGGTAATGTTGTTAAAAATGCTCATATCTTTAGAAACTAATGTGTTTGTTGAGTATAGCACAGGTGCGGGAGGCGTTTGAGAGATTTGGAGTGAGTATATGCATTATATTAGCTGCTTGCTATTAAAATTTGCTAAAAAGGTACGCCTACGCAAATATAATTGGGAAAATGATATATATATTGTGTTATATTTTGGTTTCCGGCCGTGTGGGCCGATGTATATATATTTGTGTATCCTGCGATGTCGCAGAAGCTCCTCCGTACAGAGAAGACTCTGCCAAAATTTTCCGTAAATTTTGGGAGTTAGAATTTTTTTTTGGGTTTTGGGAAGAGTTAATTAACTTGGGAAGTATAAGTTAAAAATTTAAGCTTTAGTGTTAATAAAGCAAATGGGTTTGAAATTGAGCTAAAGAGTTTGGAATGTGTATATAAGTTGTAACTAGAGAAGTTGGGTTAAGGTAATGAGTATAGGAACATTCTTCTACCTTAACAAATTTCGGGGACGAAATTTTTATAAGGGGGGAGGAATGTAACGACCCGAAATTTTGGTTCGTCAGATTTGAACATTTAATTCATTTTAAATGTTGAATATGGATTATAATTTGAAATTTTAAATAAAAGAATTTGGTTAAATTTATAAACTTTGTTAAATTTCAAATATGGCAATTAAACTGAAATTGAATAATAATAATTTAATACTGGGATTGGGTTAATTGGTAATTCGGAGCGTAAATAGGTATGGAAATGAGTTTCAAATTTATTTTAAGACTATTTGGTCATTAGATAGTGTGGTAGGATTTTTAGATGAATTTTAAAGTCGATAAATTTATATTTGAAATTTTATATTAATTTAATAATGGGATTTAATATTATAAAAATGCAAATAATCAGATTTTAGTCCGGATTGAGTCATAATGATATTTGATGTGATTATAAATTTTATATGAATTATTGTTAAGTTAATAAAATTTTAAAAGTAAAATTTTAAGCGTTTTCGTCAATTTCGAAAATCGCTAGATTTAATAGACGAGTTAAAATAGCCTTCCGGGGTACAGTCTCGGAATTCGACGAAACCAGTTCCATTGGATCCGTAATATTTAATTATTATCGGATTTCAATTTTCGTAGCAATCGGAGTTGTCGTTTGACCCCGGCAGCTTAAAACGCATAGAAATCGTTTAAACCGATTTAATTTTAAAACTGATCGTTTAATTCTGTAACTCGCGCATACGACCGAATTAGCTTACGAAATCTATTCCATTATGTCCGGAATGCGGAAAAACCCTAAGAACGACTGTCGGAACGTGAGAATTGGAGTTCGTTTGCATACGTTGTTAAATTGAGAATTTTATTAATTAAATAATATTAAAACTATTATATATATTATAAATCTATCTAAACCCTAGCTATTTCGTTCAGGCCGCCGCTTATTTGCGTCCTATGGCCGAAAATGATTCTTCTTCTTCCTCTATAACCTCCTTATGCATGCTTTAATTCAAAGAACTCTCTAAACGGAAGTTGTAGATCATAAAGGGATCTACACATCCAACGGAGGGAATCGATTCTCGTGTGGCATGGTGGTCGAAAACGTGCGGAGAAGGGTTGCCATTCGTCCTCATTTTACTCACCGTGGTGTTGACCGAGCTCCGCGTGCCTTGGGCCAAGCATGGAGGAGGTGGTGAGCTTCGTTGTGGTAGCCTCCGATCGAGGTGAAAGGCGCCGGAGATGATAGCGTTTTTCGATTTGGGGGTCGCGACTTTGGTTCGGTTTAACCTGGATACTTCGCATTTTTTGTTGCGTGAAGAAGGAAGCTTGCGTGTCTAGTATCTTTGCACGGCTATGATTTTGTTTTGGGGTAATAAAATTTGTTTTAAAGGAAATTGTTTTTAAATTGGTAAATTAACTTTGAAAATTAATATCTCATGCATACATCATCAGATTTTAACGAATTTGGTAGCGCCGGAATCGCAGAAGCGAGTATTACGCAGTGGTGCAGATCCGGAGTCATTCCGGGCAAGTTGAAATTTGGGTTAAATCGAACATCGTTCGGTTTAATTTAAATTTCGAACGCTCGCCGAAACTCAAGGTGAGTTATTCTCACTCACATCTGGATACTAGTAAAGTTAGACAGCTAATATTGACTGTTTGTTTGGATGTTTAGCTGAATATGTTGATTATTTTCAAATTGAATCGATATATTTATAGTTGTGCTAATATTTGTGGGTGCAGGGAAAACAGGTTGGAGGGATCCAACAGGATTCCTCACATGTAGTAATTATCTTTATAATTGATAATGATGCCTGTTTATATTGTGGTTGATAAATTTGGATTTAAATTTGTATTGTGATGTTGTTGGATAAACTGTAAACCCAGAATGATAATTTTAAAGGAATTTGGAGTTTTAATTATAAAGAAATTAACTTGGGTTTCAAAAGAAATAAAAAAAAATTAATAAATAAGGAATTTAAAGGAATATAAAACTTAGAATCTATTGGATGGAAAAACTGAAATAAAGTTGTATTGGAATATCGCTGGTTAAATTATAAATCCATAATTTAATTATAAATGGATAAATTGAATTCTAGAGAAATAAAGATATTGTTAAATAACGAATTTAAAAGAATTAATATTTGAAATCTATTTAGAATGGGGATTGTAAATTTGTAAATCTGGATTGATAAACAAAAAGAAAAGTTATCAGTTGATAAATGGTAAATAAAAATTTATGTTATTAAAATATAAAACTAAATTTGAAACAATTTGACAGAAATCGTGAGAAGGATTTCTGTGATGTTTAAGTGGAAATGAGATTTTCTGGGAAAATCAAGTTCTAGTTTAAACTGATTTTATAAGAGAAAGTTTTGAAATTTAAACTTGTTTAAAAGAGTGTTTGGAAATTTTTATTTTTTAAAGTAACTATTTATAAATTAGTAATAGTAAAATAATTATTCTTTTACAAATGGATTTGTTTAAAAAGCTAGTTCTGACCTAAGTATATTGAAAAGTATTAATCTTATTACAACTCTATTTTTAAAATATAGTTTAACTAAAACCTTATTTTAAATTAAGTTATATCTTATAAATAGTTTTACTTTAAATATTTTGAAATTATATTTTGAGTAAATAATTAGTAGTAAATTTACCTATTTTAAAGTATATTTTAGAATAAAATGTTTTAATTATTCTAAATCTAAAATGTTTTGCACTTGGATATTTCCAATGGGAATATATGGTAAAGGATTTACCTTGTAAGGATGAATTTTGGGAAATTGTTTTCAAATGAGTTTTGAAACTTTGGAAATATATCTTTTAAAGATATTTGAGGTAAATAAATAATGTGGAATATTATTTATTGTGTGATGGATGCTTATGGATGTTTATGAATATAAATTGATAGTTAAATCACCGACTATAAATATTGGACAAATGCGTTGATCGTTTCGAAGAGACTGGGATCGAGATTTATTTCTCGAAAACCACTTCGATCCGATTTGTACATTTCGTGCGAAAAACGTGTTCGGAGTCGAAGATGGAGCAATGAAGTGCAAGGGCTAGTCGCTACTAATCCTGAGGATATTTCCAAAATGGATGTAGTAGGAGTAGTGCCTTCGGTTCCGTTCGAACCCGAGACGGACTTGTATGGATGAATGCTTGCGAAACATCGTCAGGTGGACGATGGGCATTCTAAGTGAAAACGTTCTAAAGGTAACGCTTAGCCTCAATCCTCATCAACCGGGAATGACTGAAAATCAGGGGATATGCAGCAAGGTTAGGTGGGTCATGCCCAAGCAGGACAAGATATTTCCCCTGTCAAGATGTCCCTTATATATTTCGGCTTAGTGGGTGGTTGGTCGCGCCAACCACGGGGTTTATCTTGTTCGGGACTGTTCAGTAAGAAATGGTTCCGGCCTTGTGTTGCAGGGGATGATAGGAGTAGTCCTCGGTACTGTGATCTAGACCACGTACTGTGACAGGTGGTACCCCAGTGCCTAGTCATTGTTGGAAATCCATTCTCCCTACGAGCCTTTTATGAGTTTTGTTTGTATTACCCACTTCGGTGGCTAGTAGCTGGAATTTAATGAATGTAACAATTTCGACTATTTTATAAGTATTTGTAAATAGACCCTATTATAATATCAGAGGATTTCTATAAAAAGTGTTTTAGCTATCGTAAGGTAAAAACCCGACATGTTTATTTGTGGCGTGGTCTTACGAGATGCTTTTGTTTTCAAAAGGATTTTTGAAACTTTAATAATCAATTTGGATGCATTATTATCAGCTGGTATTCCAGACTGACTCGGGTGTTATTTCATTATAATGCTCGGGTCAGACCGAGTATTATTTGTTCAGGGTGGGTTGCTTTGGAGCAGGAGAGGAGCTGGAGTCCGAGATGTACTATATGTCCCTATATATATATCCGCTGCTATGATTGTATGGTATGTCTGATTGGTATTGATTATTGTATGAGATACTCTGATGATATGATGTAGAAAACAGTGATAGATTTCATTTTGTGTAAAGTTGTACACTTACTATTATATTTTATTTCGCTGCGACTGTGAGATTCTGATATTGTTTAGTTTTTCTCTTCTTCTATCTCTTCTTCTTAACCCCAATGGTTCGTGTTTCTGTGCCACTTGTGTCACTTTGTATAGAATAGTGTTGATTCAAGAGGTACGGATTTGCGGGTTGTCACAATCTATATATATAAACAATCATTATTATTTGTTTTTACTTTGAATTTCAAATTTAATTCAAATTACGAAGGAAGGGCTTGGGTTACACAATAGCTTCCTCTATATATATGTATAGATATGAATAATATCAAATTTATTTGTTTAATCTATAAATCTGTATTTCTAAAAATTAATCCAATTATATTATTAATTACAATGCTTAGAAATCCGGGTTATTACATTCCTCTCCCCTTACAATCTTTTCGTCCTCGAAAAGGAACGAAAACCAGAATTTATTAAAATATTTTAAAACCAGTTAAAATATTCTTTGATCATTCCAAAATACTTAAAAACCTATATATAAAATATATATTTTTTTTAAAAAGTTTTTATAGAAATTATCATTTTATAACTCGATGTTTCAATAAGTCCATCTTTGTTCTTACAGAAATTCGGTCATACGTTGATCAGACGTACGACTGAAAATCTATAAGTACTTAGCTGACTCGTTTTCAACACCCAGTAAAAATATTTGAAAATAATTTTATTGAAAATTTAGAAAACAATTTTTGAAAATAGAGGATATATCTTTCGTGAGAATGCTCTGGAAATCATCACCCCCATCCATGGTCGCAGTTAACCCGATGGTTACGTTGCCATCCCGACAAAATCCACAGATAACTGTAGGCCTCCCGCCCCTCGATTACACCATGGAACCCGCTACAGATCGCAGCTGCAAATGGGGTTACGTAGCTGTCACAGCAAAAACCCATATAACTGTAGGCATCAGCGCCCTCGAATTTCGCTGCCAAAAGAATTAAACTTCTCCACTCCACTCGACCATAGATCGCAGTCTACCGATGTTGCGTTGCCTTCCCGGCAAAATCAAGTGTAGACCATTGACACTCATCCTCCACATGATTTTCACTATGGTCCCCACAGTAGATCGTAGTGACATCGAGTTACACTGTCGTCACAGCATAACCCAAATGCCCCTGTTGGCATCAACGCCTTCGACTTTCGCTACCCAATAATCCTCAGGAACTAGTTTGTCCGGACTCCTCACAGGATCAACTTTAGAAACCCCCTTGGGGATCAAGGCAGCACCACCCGGTGGTACTCCTGAGAAGTCCATTCCAAGGTAGAGCCTTTTTCCCCAGAGCCATCATCAAAGCATTTTATACTATATATATAGTATCTTTAAATCATACACCTAGTATGATCTCATACAAAGCTCCTTTACCCAAAATCAATTATTCCAAAATCGATAATTCTCAAACTAGGCTTTTCAAATTCTCATATTGATTTTACCCAAAAATCAAAAGCCTTTTCCAAATCCAAAGGTTCCCAAAACCCTTTTTCCAAAATCATCATATGATCTTTTATACATATATTCAGATATATAAAATCTTTTAAAACTTTGGATCATTGCAAACTTGTATAAACTCCTTTTATACCTCAAAACACCTTCAAAATCCTTTTCTTCTGGCAAAGGATTCAACAAGGGGAGTTTTATCGTATATAACAAAGATATATAACTTTGTTTATTCAAAATCAAATATTCAAATTTGATTACTCTTTACGAAACCACTTACCATATCACTTACTTCCATAAACAAAATTTCAATCATAGAAATATCCAATTTCCACTTTACTTCATCATATATTTCACAGAATATATTTTTCATTTCAAAAACCATTTCACATTTCTTATCCACAAATTTCCAGTATCAATTTTATTTAAATCCGTACGATGTACACATATCATCCGTACACTATACCAATCTGATCGCTCACTCGATCACACAATTTCACTTCTGAACTAGTATCGTTCACCCGACTTCCTAGTGCGGACACAGATCTGGTTTCTTGATCAAAAACCGTCATTCTCCTTGCATAGTCGTAACTATGATAGAGAATATCCAGAACCAATCAACAATCCATATCCAGGTTCGCCGTCGAAAATCGAGTGAAAAATCCCACTCGGATCGATATAACTATCTCGAAATTCTATACTCGAATCTGGATCAAATCACTATGCAAATAGAATAACATACGTACACCCTACATATTTATCTTTATTGGTTATTAGCCAAATCAATTCTCTTTCTATTCACATTCACTTTAATTTTCGTTCACTTACTCACAATTGCCTTAATCCACCTTTGGATTATCACCTCTATTCTTATCTCGATTGGGTATTTAACCATTAATAGTTTGAACTCCGACCAGTTTATTTAGAAAATAGCTTGAAAAGTTAAAGAAATAGATAAGTAGTTGAAAAATAATTACTAGTTTGTAAAATAGCTGTAAAATAGTTCAATAATTGTAAAATATTTGGAAAATAGTTAAATGGTCACAGAAATTTTAAACAATTGCAAAATAGCTATAAAATAGTAATTAGTAGTTGAAAATAGTAATTAGTCTATAAAATAGTTAGAAAATTGTTAAACAGTTTCAAAAATAATTGTAAAACAAGTATAAGATAGTTTGGCTTTTAAAAGAAAGGTTGTTTATATAATGAATAGCTTGGAAAAATAGGTTTATATTAAAACAATTTATATTAAAAATAGTCCAGAGTCAAACTGCTCACTTCCCAATCTCCATTCTCATCAATTCAATTTAAATTCCCTTTACCATTTAAATTGACCCAATTCCAGTTTAAATAACTTCAATTTCCATTTAAATCTATTTAACCCAATTCAAGTTGAATTTCTCAGTCCTTTTCAAATTTAACTTTATTCAACCTTCATCTCAAATTTTACTAATTCAAATAAATTTCAATTGAACTAGTTCCAATTCAATTCATTTCAACTCCAGATTGAATTAATCCCAATTTCATACTCCATTTTCAAATTTAAACCATCTCGAATTATATAAATTCGAGTTAAATTCACTAAGGTTGGTTTAGCTCTTTAAACCAAATTAACCTTTATTAAAAACTTTTAAACAATTTAATTTCAAATTAAAGTTAGATTTTCTTTTATCTCAATAATGGATATATCACCGTACTTCATTTCTTATTCATTCAAACAAATCCAATTCACAATTTAAAAATTATTTATAATAATAGGATGATATCATCCAATTCATTTTAAAACATCCATCAATTTCCAATTTCCAGATCTCAAACCCATCTTGAGATTACACAAACTCCCAATTCAGATAAACCATTTAACTTCCCAAATTAATTCCAATCCCATCTTGAAATTTCCAAATCAGGTTCATCATTCCAACTTATTTAACTTTTTCCCAAGTTAAACTCAATTCACTTAATCCAGTCAACCTTACCCAATTTGAACTTCCATTTCAAATTTTAAACTTCACATAAATAATCTTCCCACTTATTAAGTTCAAAAAAACTCATCACTTTTGGATATCACATCTTATTCCAAATTTAAACTCAATATTTCGAGTTTATTTCAAACCAACTTTGATATTTAAGTATATCCACACATATATATACATCTTACTTCTTGGCCCACCAAGCCAAATTTTTAAATTTAAACCACCATTGGTTTTAATTCAAAACAAACTTCTTTAATTTTTCAAACAACTCTTGTTTGAAATATGATCATTTCATTCAATTGCCTTAAATGATACTATCTATTGTTTCTTTAAATTAATTACGTCATTAATTAATCACATTCGGTAATTAACTTATTTCTTAATTACCTTCATTAAGTAATTATCCCTTAAATTACTTACCTCTAGTTACTTCATTAAGTAACTTCCTCTTATTTATCATTTCCAATTATTATCCATTAATTAATCTTATTAAATAAAGTTTAATTAATTACATAAATTAATTGATTATCCTTATCCTGAAACCTTTCCCGAATTTAAGATTAAATTTCAGTTTGGTTGTATTTCCTTTACATTTCGAAAACAATTTCAAATGTTTAAATTTAGAATTCAGAATTTCACAACTTTAAATCCACTTCTATTTCCATCCTTTCTAATTTACAAGTTATTCTCGTCAAATGGTTATTTCCTTAAAACGTTTTATTGTTTAAAACAATCACCCCATTATTAAACACAATAACCATTCAATTTCCTGGTTTGAAACCAGTTCTGATTCATCTTATTATGAAATCCTTCCTTAACTTTAAGATTTTAATTTAAGTTTGAATCCATTTCAAACTTATTCTTATTTAATTTCAATTTGGTTGTATTATATTACTTCTTAATTCTTACTATTACTTTTAATTTAATTAATACTACAACCAATTTCCTTAATATAATAGATAATCTATTTCTTATATAAGATTCATTTACTTTTGAAATCATTTTAAAAAAACTTTTATATAAGAAAATAACAAGTACGCTCTCATATATATAGACACACACACACACACACACACTCAACTCATTCTAGGGTACCACTTACCCTATTCTTAATGAGTAATCCCACCAGAGCCAAGGTTCTCGCTTAACCTTCTGCTCTGATACCAAATGTAACAACCCGAAATTTTCGACTCAGAAAATTCCAGATAGTTAGGAAAAGAAGAAAAAGAAAGAAGAAGAAGATAGAAACAAGATACAGAAACCTCACATTCACAGCGGATCAAAATATAATATCACATAATAATAACAACAGTTATACAAAGAGAAACTGTATCTATAAATTTTCATCGATATATCAGAGTTACAACAATTTTACACAATATGGGACAGATACAATTTAACATGTCTCAGACATATACAATATCATAGAGTGAACTCTCCATACGACCCCGCCATCCAGCTCGCCTCCTGAGCTCCAGAACGTCCTTACCTGAAAATCTGTAATACTCGGTCTGACCCGAGCATTACATCAAAGTAACACCCGGGTCAGGCTGGAAACCAGCGTGAGTAAACCCATCTAACTTGGAATACAAAAGCATACAATTTATATAAACCCGGGGTAACTTATATAAATTTACAACTCCACAAGTTGTTATAGGCATCACTTATATCACACATCAATTTCTAAGTGTTCAAAACTTAGATTAAATGGTCAAATACACTTAAATCATTTCATTTCATTCTATTGATTCCACACATCAAATTATAATAAATCGAAGTGGTTTCGGGTATTTACTAATACCCGACTCCGGTCTCTTCGAATCCAGTGTCAACTTAACTTAAATTATTCAAATGAAATACAATTCTACTTAAAATACAAGATGCCACAGTAATTCATTATCAATATATAACCACACCTTCACAGTTTAAATCAAACATATCATATCACGAACCACCTATTAGGGATAATAACTAATCAAGGCTTCCAATATTATTCTATTTATCCTTTAATTACATTTAAGTAATTAACCCTTAATTAATTCCTCAAACTAATTATCCTTAACCCAATACAGTCATTATCCTTTAATTAATTACTAACCATAATTATTAATCTTGGTTAATAACATCGGTAATTAACCACCCTTAATTACTTCATCAAATAAATTAATTACTCCTTAATTAATTATTTCTAATTAATCCTTTGATTAATTATATAAGGTAATCTAATCCAAATTCCTCTCATTAATAATTCACTTGTTCAATTAATTACATACAGTAACTATCCATTAATTACTTACCTAAGTAATTTATTTATCAAATCATCAAGTGATTCTTTTTAAAATAAATCAAACTGAATTAACTAGCCTAAACTAATCAGATTAAACTCAATTAATTACAAAGAGTAATTAATTCCTTAATTACTCCCATCAAGCAATTACATATAAACAACTTCACAAATGATTATTCTTAATTAATTAATCTAATTAATTATTAAAAATTAATCACATTAATTAATTATTAAATAAGCCTAAACTTCTAAGTTTAAACCTTTAATTACTTTAAGTAATTGTCCATTTCATTAATTTCTTAAATAAATTATAATTTAACAAGTTTTAATATCAATTTAAAACCTTTAAATGATAAAGAATACTTTTCTTATAAAAGAGATTTTACAAGAGTTAAACAATTTTTTTTTAAACATTTAAATTTTTCTTTATCATTCAAAATTTGTAAAATGCTTAAATTTAATAAACAAGGATCCAAATTTGGATTTGAATCAGATTTAAACTTTGTTTAAAACATTTCTTTACATTTAAATTTTCAATTTAAATTCAAATTCTTTTAAAACACTTAACCCCTTTAAAGTTATTAAACGAATTTAAATTTAAAAACTTCATTCACTTCCAGCTACGATTCAAATTTAAGGTTGAATCCATAATTTAAAATTTAGATTTAAAACTCATTTAAATCTTTTTCTTAATACTTTTAAATTAAAGTTTAAATTTGAGAAATAGGTTAAGTTTCAAACTTGAACAAACTAACTCAAGTAACCCATAATTCACTTGAGCAAAACACTAAATAACTCGAGTAACACTTCACTTGAATTCATTTTACATTAAAAAAAGAAAAAAAAATTAAAAAAAATCCCAGATTTAGTTCACACGAAACAAACACGCGACCCTCACTTCAAAATTCACGAGCACCACTCACGTGAATAATAGCCCGAGTTTCTTCCGAAATCATCACGAACACCGCTTCGAGAAAACTAGGACAACTCCATCTTCCCAAACGTTTCAGATACAGCCATTAATTCGTGCATATGCACGGAGGCGGCGACCTTCTCTGGTCGCCTCCGATGATCTCAACATATCCATAATCACCCACGCAACGCATCATGATCATCAGATCGTGATTATCAGCTTGAAATCGATTCCGAGTGGTCAAACCCAAACCTGAAGTAAAAACTGGAACACCTCTCCATCCTGAAATCGTCACGACCGCGTTCATCCTACCACCGGCGGTCAGACAATTCTGGCCACGTCTCGCTGACCCCACCCGCAATCATCCCTTCGAATCTCAAAGCACTCATCAACCAGAGCCCACGTGGCGACTTAATTCCCAACCGAGACAAAACTAGGGTTAAATACCCATTTAAGATCACCGGCGACGACACCGCCCACTATCCCCTCAACCCCCATTTTTACCAAGCTTCCTAACCATCAATCTTGCTTCAGTCAGAAGTTCGGCCACTTGAATATCGCCGATCACCAGAAGATGACCAGGATCCAATTTCTACAAAATGTCAAAGTGTACATTCTATTCAATATCATAAATCTGGATTTTTGTTTTAAAATTCCTAACTCCTATAGGTGATTCGAGATATTTTCTTAAATCAACATAATTCAACATTCCATTTATCACTTTATTTGAGTCTTCCCTGTGTTTCTTGATTAAAAGCAAATTTTCCAGAAAACTTTCCAACTTATTTCTTGTAAATAAAATTCTAAAACTTAATTATGTTTAAAACAAACAATATGAGTTTGATTTCCTTAGCCAAAAAAAAATCACATGAAGTAAACTTTATATAAATTCTTTTTATTGAGTCTGTTAGGAAATAACAGAGTTAAACACCAACTTGCATACCATTATGTTCAGGCATAAAATCATGTATCCATTTTTAAACAACATGCATACAGAAATTTAAACATGTATCACAAAATTCACATCAATCATGTTACATACAACAATTAAAACTGATTTTTGGTATAGGACTACCCACCTCTCCCTGGAACCAGACTTGCATTTGCACCGATGATTCTGGAACTTTAATTTTTGATGTTGAAAACTGCTTTCAGATATGCAGATTTTTAAACATGCATTGCACTTGATTTTCCAGATTTTGATTGCAGATTTTGAATCAAATTTGGGTTTTGCATTTGGTTTTTGAGTAAATTTGGTTTTCAGATTTGGTTCTAAGGAGAGTTTCAGCTGAAGTTCTCTTTTTTTAGAAATGAAATGAGAAAAAGAAAATGAAAATGGAAGATGTGTGTTTATAAAACTTATTTTATGTTTTCAAAGAAAATGAAAATAAATCAAGACACTTGTCTTCCCTTCTATTTAATTTTCTAACACTTGTCATCAAGTGAATTTATATGCTAACACTTGTTTAACAAGCTCTTAATAAATTTACACATGTTCTTTAAGTAGTTTGTATTTATATTTTTTTAAAGTTAGTATAAACTTATACATAACTAATTAGTTTATAGGTATATATATAGAAAATTTTAAAGAAATAAAACCAAATACATTCATAAATAAAAGTTTATACTTATATTTAAAAATCCAAAACAATTTGAATATCTATACCTAGAATTTCAAAATTTTAAATTCAAATAAAATTCTAAAATCCAAATCAGGTTATACATATATACGTATGTAACTACCTATTCAATTAAAAATTAACAATTCTATTCCTATAAAATCTATTTATATCTATATATATAAACAATCGTTATTATTTGTTTTTACTTTGAATTTCAAATTTAATTCAAATTACAAAGGAAGGGCTTGCGTTACACAATAGCTTCCTCTATATATATGTTTATATATGAATAATATCAAATTTATTTGTTTAATCTATAAATCTGTATTTCTAAAAATTAATCCCATTATATTATTAATTACAATGCTCAGAAATCCGGGTTATTACATCAAACATCCCGAAGGACAAACAACTAAAAATCCAAAATGACCCGAAGGTCCAATATTGGCAATCAAACCGAAGGTCATTGAAATGTGTATAGCTTTAAACAAAAAGTTTGGAATTAAGCGAAAAAGTAAACGCATGTGTCCCATAACACGTGTTTTACTAAATCATTTATATCTCTTCCTCATTTGCTTGAAGAGTGCAAAAACGTTTATTTTCATATAGATAATACTTTGCTTCGAGAAAACAAGTTTTCAAAATAATTTTTGAAATCCTTTGGGAAAAAATGGCTTTTAAATTCTCTTTATTATGGAGAATATATATACATATATATAATAGCTTCAATAATAATAATAAATATCTTAACATATTTATTTCGAAAGTTATTTTATTAAAAATATTCATTTCAAAATCGTTTTAGAAAATACGTGCTCGAAAACAGCAGAAATCACCAAAAATGCTATAAAATCGGCAATGAAATCTTCTCAAAACACATCAATCTGAAGTATAGATCAACAATAATGTTGGCTTACTTATTGATAGGTTAATACCTTTAAAAAACTACAAAATATTGCAAGAATTGATCACTACATTCACTGGAATAAGCAGAATGAGCAAAACAGTGCGTAGGAACAAAAAGAAATTGACCTGGACAATAAAATATACATGGGTCAACCCTTCTTTTGCTCAGGTCGGCCATAAGAAGGCATGGGTCGACCCATGAATAGCTTAGACTGAACCTAGGGCCGACCCTCAATGATTCTGGGTCGACCTAAAGGTCGGAAATTCTACAGGCTTTCTGCTTGTTTCATTTGTAACTTCGAGCATTGATTTCAGGTGCTTCCAAAATGATTCATGTTATGAAATTTGACATGAACTTACAACTAAACATGGTCTATGGTCTAGAAAATATTTCACTCAATTTCAATATAAAACCAAAAAGATATGGGTTCATAAAGTTGCACCCAGACAAGGATTTCACTATAACTATAGATTTCATGACAAGCACCATTATCCAAGTGGTTAAGTGATCTGCTTTGGTGCAAGAGGTCACAAATTCGAAACTTGCATGGCATGATTCGAACGTTTATTGACATGCGATACGTTGTCCCAGTGACATGTTGTATATAAAGTACCATTTCAAAAAAAACTATAGATTTCAATCTATATTTATAGTAAATGAAAATAACAACGTAAAATGAAACCAGATTTTTAAAGGCAATTTATTTTGCTAGAAATGAGAGTTACTACTCACCTTAACAAGAATTTAAGCGATTTGTATTTGCAAGCTGTAGTCTTTTTTTCCCGGAGAAGCTTTAATGACCTGTAGAAGTTAGAAAAGAGAACATGCAAGCAAAACAGAAGTTATAGTAAACTGATTTTCTCAAAACAGAAAAATAGAAGAAGTAATTTATGGTTTTGATGTTGATTACCTGCTAAGAATTTGATTTACTAATCTTCCTTAAATTTCCCTTTTTATTTTGCTTAATTTTTGAAGCTAGATTTGAAAATTAAAAGAAGGTAGCCAATTTCTTTTACAAGGAGAAGAAGAGGAAAGATTACTATATGTACTCTTTATTTTCTTTGCAATAAGAAAAGTTTTAATTAGGTTATTGGGTTTGGGTTGGACCCAAAACCACCCAATATGGCTATGTTAATACATAGTTAAATTAAGCTAAGTTAATTTGTTGTATTAACATTTTATTTTCACCATAAATACACATATTTTAACCAAATAAAATTGTACAACATATTTCTATGTTTACAAAAATGTTTTACAACATACAAAAATTAATTTTAGCCATTTAAAATTATTTTCCATCATTAAATTCTTATTTTTATTTAAATGCTTCAATTTACACTATTATTTACATAAAACGATATTTTTAACATCTAAATAACATAAAATTATTTCTTTTGTCCAATTGAATATAACAGAGCTTATTAACATCATTTTTACATCCAAATATTATTTGTAGAACAAAATACCACCTTTTTATTTACAATATTTACCATATTAAATTCTAATATTTCACTAAACTTAATAAAAATCAACATTTGGTAATGATCTCCAAAATTATTGCATTTCATCAAATGAAAACAACATAAAGCTCATTTTTACCCCGAACTAACATAACTCCATTTTATTTACCAAAATCCATTGTTTGTTTAAAATAAATAGTTTTAACAAATTTTCATCTCCAATTTATTTTATTTTCTCCATTATTAAATTATAACCATCGTTATAATTTATTTTCACAGGTAATCGCCAAAATTAGGGTTGTTATAGACTCCCCTCCTTATAAAAATTACGTCCTCGTAATTTCCTAGAGAAGAGTTATACTCAACATGATTTATTTCATCTAGCAAAGGAAAATAAATAAGCTTGAGTTTAAAATTCTCACCCTCAATGCAAGAAGATAGAAAACCAGGATAAGATCACTCGATAAATTCTCTGGTTTCCCATGTACAGTAAATTGGGATTAGCGGACCATTGAATCTTCATGAGCGGTACATCCTTATTTCAAAGGTGTTTCACCTATGAAGCAAGAACATGGACAGAATGTTGCACAATAGATAAATCAGGTAAGAACTTAAGCTCTTGCAATTTAGGAGGATGGATAATAGAATTTGAATTACGAAAGCACTTTCGAAGCTGAGAGACGTGAAACATGTCACGAATACCAAAAAATTAGGCCGGAAGTGATACTATATATGCAACTGGGCCAGTACGCTAAGTAATAGAAAATGGTCCTATGAATCGAGGAGCCAATTTACCAGTCCTACTGAAACGCATTACCCTCTTCAAGGGAGATACACGAATAAAAACAAGATCACCGATGGCGAACTCAAGAGGCTTCCTACGGTTGTTCGCGTAGGGTTTCTAACGACTCTATGCCTTTATCATTCTCTGATGAATAAGATCGATCTTCTTAGAGACTTCACGAACAGGATCGGTGCCTGAAATCAACTTGTCTCCGGATTCCAACCAATATGAAGGTGATCTACATGGCATTCCGTATAGTGCTTCGAAAGGAGCCATACCGATACTGGACTGAAAATTGTTGTTATAAGAGAACTCAACAAGTGGTAGGTGGTCTTCCTAACTACCACCAAAATCAAAAATGCATGTACGAAGTAGATCCTCAAGAATATGACTCATCCATTCAGTCTGTCCATCAGACCATGGATGATAATCTGTGCTGAAGTTAAACTTTATTCCTAAAGCTTTCTGAAGACTCTACTAGAAATTACTGGTGAAAAGTGGATCTCTATCACAAGCGATCAAACTAGGAACACTGTGAAGTCTCACGTTCTCCTTAATATATAGCTTGGATAGATGAGAAGAAGTCCTATTAGATTTAACAGGAATAAAATAAGAAGATTTAGACAAGCGATCCATGATAACCCAAACACTGTTATGGCTCGATCTCGAACGAGGTAGGCCATCAATAAAGTCCATAGAGATTTGATCACATTTCCACAACGGGACCTCAAAAGGCTGAAGAAGACCACTAGGACACTGATGTTCGGCTTTAATGAGTTGACAAGTCACGCAATTACTTACATAACTTGCAAACATCATGCTTCATGCCTTCCTAATAATACAAGCATCTTATACCAGCATACATCTTGCTACTACCGGGATGAATATTATACCTAGATCGATGACAAGCATCAAGAATGTCCAACCTAAGATCAGAAACACAAGGCACAATCAATCGATTGTTCTTAAGAAGAAAATCATGAAAATCAATGCTAAAATCCCTCAACTCATTATCATGGGATTCAGACTTACAAAGCTGAATAAGACGCACAAGATCTGGATCTTGCCGCTAAGCCTCGGCAATATGATCTAATAAGCTAGGATGAGCTTCCAAACTAAATAACAAGATAGGAGAATCTGAAGCTGTAGCACGATCATGAATATCACAAAGAGACAGAGTCTCCAACATACCCCACTCAGCTATCATCACAGAAACAACAGTTGAGTGCTTGTGACTTAGCGCATCTGCAACTTGTTTCCCCTTTCCAGGAGTGTACTGAATATCAAAATCATAAGAGGCTAGGAACTCGAGCCAACGCTATTGCCAGATATTAAGCTCTTTTTGGATGAAAATATATTTCAACAATTTACGACTATTATAAAGAATGAAGCGCTCTCCTAAAAGATAATGACGCCAAATCTTTAAGGCAAAGACTATGGTGGCTAACTCTAAGTCGTGGGTGGCATAACAAACTTCATTCGGATGCAATTGCTCTGAAGCATAGGCAACTACCTAATATCCCTGCATAGGCACGGTACCGAGACCACATCTACTAGCATTGGTGTAGATGATAAGTTCTTGATTCACTTTGGGAACCACAAGGATAGGAGCATTAGGGAGAAGTTCTTTCAAATTTTTAAAAGAAGCTTCACAGTTATCACACCAAATAAATCAAATGCCTTTTCTAGTAAGGCTAGTGAGAAGAACGATGTGGAAAAAATCCTTGATGAATTGATGGTAAAAACCACCAATCCAAGGAAAATGTGAATCCCAGAAACGTTCTCTAACCTTTTCCAATGCTGAATGGCTTCTATCTTCTATGGATCAATAGAAATACCATCAGAAGATGCAACATGGTCAAGGAACTTCACCTTATTCTCCCAAAAGTGGCACTTGGAGAATTTGGCTTTAAGTTAATGCTGACGAAGAGTATTCAAAACAATCCTCAAATGATGGGCATGATTGGCTTTAGACTTAGATTAGACAAGGATGCCATCAATGAATACAAGGACAAACTTATTGAGATATTCCCTAAATATTCCATTCATTAGATCGACGGAATAAGTTGGAGTGTTGGTCAAACCGAACGGCATAATGAGCCACTCATAAGAACCATAATGAGTGCGAAATGCGGTAAGAGGAATGTTGTCCTTTGCAACTTGTAGCTGATGAAAACCGGTGGCAAGGTCAAGCTGAGAAAAGACCTTAGCACTACTCAACTGATCAAGCATGTCATCAATCCGGGCAATGGATACTTATTCTTAATGGTTAACTCGTTAAGCTTGCAGTAATCGATGCAAAGCCTAAGGGTACCATCAAAATTCTTAACAAAGACGACTACGACACCCCACGGTGAAGAATGGACTGAATGAATTACATGGCTTCAAGCTCCAACAATTGCTTTTTGAGATCCTTATTTTCCTTAGTGGATATCCTCGTGGGAGGACGACTAACAGGCCGAGCACTAGGAATGAGGTCAATACGGAACTCAATTGCCCGCTTCGGTGGCAAACCCGAAACGGGCTCAAATACATCAGCAAAATCATAAACGACTGGAATTCGAGATACATCATCATCATCATCTTGAGACTCAAGAGAAAATAAAAATTCTTCGGAATCACCATCAACATTCCAAAGAACATGATATAACTGATCAGCTGAATTAGGACGCCTAAGATATAGGATCCTTTTAGAAAATAGGATTCAATCTTGATAACAAGCAAGGCAATCCATCCCAAAATTATATCAAATCCAAGATAGTGAATAACGTGTATATTTGCATGGAAAGAAAAATCACAAAGAATAATCTCAACATCACTAAAAAGCATGCTAAGTGTTGAGAATCCAACAATAGGATTCGCAATCCTCAAAGAAGTAACAAGGCAAGAAACATCTAATGGTATAACATCAACAAGTTCCTTCGATACGAATGAGTGTGAAGCACCCATATCGAAGAGAACTCGAATAAAATGATCATAAATAATATAGAACCTTCAAGATTAAAAGGAGAAGTACCTCTGGGCTGAGAAGAACCACCAGAAGCATTCACCACATTAAGCTTGCCCGACTTAGAATTACTAGGAGCAATGAGACAAGATGAAATCCGATGTCCCTCTTTCTAGAAATAATGGCATACATGAGTGTGACGCCTCACCTCTATACCCACGCTAGCCAAGGACACTACAGGGTAATGTCGTCAACTAACACGGAGAATAAGGCTGCTTAGGTGTGACCATCTATAGCCTTGCTTTAACTATCTATTAAATACATCGACAATAATCATACCAAGCAGGTCGACATACCCAATGAATACTTAAAACAAAACCATAGGTGGTTGGAGGATCTATCATAACAGAATATAATAACTCAAATGTAATGTACATCACAGAACAGTAGATCATCATATACACATCAATCGATACATAACAGAGTTTACAAAATAATACATGTCAAGTGGTAAAGCAAACCACAATATACAGACGAATCAAAAGAGTACATATATCAGAGTTACAAATAAAAAGGACTACACAAAAAGCTTTAACAAAAAGGAACAAGCTGAATAGTCCATGCGGAAGCAAAATAGGCTAAGTGCAAAAGAACCTAACCTGAAACATCTCGGTCTGACCCGAGTATAAAATACACGGGTCAGTCTAGCTAAACAAATCAGTTAGATAAACTGAACAATAATAACCTGCAAGGTTACGAAGTATAACAAATATCTCTAAAGGAGATAACACAATCATCTAACAAAAGATGAACATAATAAAACAAGCCTCATGTCATCGGCATCATAGAGAAACAAAGGATAAGAATATCCCAAAACAAGCCATAAAGGCAAATAACAAATACCAATGAAGGTAACACAACTTCCACAAGGCAATCGCTACATATCATGCGGCTCAAAAAGACCAACACCGAAGGGCGATACCTAGGGAATATAAATATGAATGAAACATCAGAAAATTTGCTCGAGCTCAGTACTGTACAAACAAGGATCCATGAGCCCGAAGACTCCAAACCCAATATCACCCATGTGGCTCATAACGACCAACATCGGAAGCGATACTAAATGGCAACCCAATACCACCCATGCGGCTCATAACGACCAACATCGGAAGCGATACTAAAGGGCAACAAGCCCGAAGGCACAAACTCGAAGGCAACAAACCGTAGTGGCGAAGGTCGAAGACCCAGTACTGGACACCACTAACTGGCGGAATGTGTCATAACTCTCAAAAAGGAATCCGAAAAGTGGTAACGCGAGTCCCATAACCAGTCGTTCGCACTAAACGGTTTACTATCCGTTAGTTAATTTCACACTCAAAGCAGTACAAAGTTCACCTCATATCATTGGTAAACCAAACCCGAAGGTTAAAACGATCAATTGAATAGGTCGGGGATTAATCGGAAAGATAAACGCACAGATTCATGGTCCGTGTTTTGCCCAACCATTTAATCACCCTTCCACTTCGCTCAAAGTGTGAAATTGTGTGTGCTTTAAATAGAATTTATAAATTGGAGAAGCGAGCTTTTAATACGATTTGAAGAAATCATTTATAAAACCCGTGAATGAAGTCAAAAGGAATTTTCAAGGTCAAATATGCATAAACAACTAATCGGAAATCAATGTGCATTTATCAAATTTGGAAAACTAAACGAACATGGCAATTTTGGCAAAAACAGCATATTTAGACGTCTGAAAGAAGGGATTCAGACGTCTGAATCTGAAAATTAATTTGTTTTTCAAAACAAAATTCAGACGTCTGAATCCAACCTTCCAAACGTCTGAAATAGACATATTTTGGCCTATTTCCTTTCTGGTCGAAATTTAGCCAATTCAGACGTCTAGAATATAATTTCAGACGTCTGAATCTGGGGATCAAAATGTTCTCCAGAACAATATTCAGACGTTTGAAATTAGGGTTTTAGACGTCTGAAACATGATGATCAGGCATTTCCTGAACCTGGGCCATTATGGCCAAACAAATCGAAAGCAATCGGATGCGTGTTGATTATGGGCTTATGTCAAACGACTACCCAACCTTAACGACACACCCAAACACTCCGAACAACATAAACATCAACCATAGAAGGTTTTACATAGATTTGTCTTCAAAAATCATAATTGGGCAATTTCACCAAAGCAAACCAAGTCGAAAGCAAATGAACATATGAACAAGTGTTAGGAATTCATACCTAACATCAATGATATCAAAAGAAGTAGATGTGAGTTCAAAGCTCACCTTTTAATCCAAAAACAAAGAAGAAGGAGTTCAATTTGCAAGGAGAAGACCAACTAATCTCCACTTCTACTCAACTAGCTCAAATCTAAGAATAAAACACATATTTTCCTAAGTTTAGGTTTAGGAAATTTCTTAGATTGAAGAGAGAAGGAGATAGAGAAGATGAAGAAGAGCTTACCAATGGCTTCTCTATGATTTTTGGAGCAAGAATTCAAGTTGCAAGAGGAAACTAGGGTTCCCTTCCACCATTTTCATTTTTGCTTAAGCTTAAGAAATGAAATGAGGGTGAATGGATGAAGAGTTAATGAGCTAGGGGGTTTAGTTAGCTAGTGGGCTGAACCCAAACCCAAAACCCAATTAGAAAAAGTTGCAAAATTCAACTTACTCCAAACATATCAAAGCTTATACTCAAAAAGATCGCAAACGCCATTTTGGAACCAATGGAGGCGGTTTCGAGTTCCAATTTGGCCATTTGCAAAAAGTAACATTTCGGATTCAAAAATCCGACTAACGACACTATATTTAAATAAAACATTTAAATATATAAAAATCGTTAAATATGTGGGTTGTTACAGATCTTCCCTCCTTACAAAATTGTGTCCCCGCAATTCCTAGAGACGATATTTGTAACAACTACATACAAACAATATTCAAAAGAAAAGAAAATAAGCTTGAGATAAAAAGATATACTCACCGTCCTAAAGCAAAGATAGAAAACCCGGATAAGATCGCTCAATAAACTCTCTGGTTTCCCAAGTACCGTCATTGGGATTAGCGGACCATTGAACTTTAACGAGCGGCACGTCCTTGTTCCGAAGGCGTCACACCTCCGTGTCAAGTACGCGAATAGGTTGCTGTACGATAGATAAGTCCGGTAAGATCTCAAGCTCAAGCAAATGAGGAGAATCAATAATAGAATCTGATTCCCGAAGACACTTCCGAAGTTGCGAGACGTGGAACACGTAATGAATGCCAGATAAATGAGCAGGAAGTGAAACTCTATAAGCCACAGGGCCAATACGTTCAGTAATAGAAAATGGTCCTATATAGCGAGGAGCCAATTTCCCAGTCGTACTGAAACGCATAACCCCTTTCAAAGGATAAACACGAATAAAAACAAGATCACCAATCGAGAACTCGAGAGGCTTCTTACAATTGTCAGCGTAGGATTTCTGGCGACTCTATGCCTCTTTCATTCTCAACCGGATAAGATCAATCTTCTCGGAAGAATCACGAACAAAATCTGGACCAAGAATAAGCTTCTCTCCAGATTCCAACCAACAAGAAGGTGATCGACATGGCCTTCCGTACAAAGCTTCGAAAGGAGCCATACCGATACTAGACTGAAAACTATTATTGTAGGAGAACTCTACAAGAGGTAGGTGATCCCCCCAACAACCACCGAAATCCAAAATACAAATACGGAGAAGATCTTCCAAGATACGATTCACCCGTTCAGTCTGTCCTTCAGACTGCGGATGATAAGCTGTACTAAAATTAAGCTTTGTTCCCAAAGCTTGTTGAAGACTCTGCCAAAAATGACTCGTGAATAAAGAATCACGGTCACTCACAATAGAACTAGGAACACCGTGAAGTCTCACGATTTCCTTGACATACAACTTAGCCAAATGCGAAGCAGTCCTATTAAACTTAATAGGGACAAAATGATCAGACTTAGTGACGCGATCAATAATAACCCAAATGCTAGAATGGCCCGATCTCGAACGAGGTAGGCCATCAATGTAATCCATAGAAATCTGATCCCATTTCCACAATGGAATCTCTAGAGGTTGAAGAAGACCCGAAGGACGCTGATGTTCGGCCTTAAAACGCTGACAAGTTATGCAATTACTCACATAACCCGCCACATCGTGCTTCATGCCTTCCCAATAATAAAGACGATGCATATCGGCATACATCTTACTACTACCAGGATGAATGTTATACTTAGAACGGTGACAGTCATCTAGAATGTCATGCCTAAGTGCAAAATTAGAAGGCACAAAAAGACGGTTCTTCTTGCGAAGACACCCATGAGAATCAATGCTGAAATCCCGCAACGCCTCATCACAGGATCCAGATTCACAAAGCTGAATAAGATGCAACGAATCAGGATCACGCCGCTGAGCATCGGCAATACGATCCAATAAAATAGGTCAAGCCCCCAAACTAAATAATAGAATAGGAGAAACAGAAGATGAACCTCGATCACGAATTTCACAAAAAGATAAAGTCTCAAGAATATCCCATTCGGCAAGCATCATAGAAATAACAGTCGAATGTTTGCGACTAAGCGCATCAGCAACACGATTACCCTTACCAGGGGTATACTGGATATCAAAGTCATAGGAAGCAAGAAACTCGAGCTAACGCTGTTGTCTCATATTGAGTTCCTTCCGAGTGAACAAATACTTCAAAGATTTATGATCGGTATAGAGAATGAAGCGTTTGCCCAATAAATAGTGTCGCCGAATCTTCAAGGCAAAGACAATGGGGGCTAACTCAAGATCATGAGTGACATAGCGAACTTCATTCGGACGCAGTTGCCTAGAAGCATAAGAAACTACCTGATCCTTCTGCATAAGAACAGCACCGAGACCACTACCACAAGCATCGGTGTAGACAACAAGATCATGATTCCCCTCGGGAACCACAAGGATAGGAGCGTTAGTGAGAAGTTCCTTCAACGTCAGAAAGGAAGCTTCACACTTGTCGGACCAAATAAAATGAATGCCTTTCCGACTAAGGCAGGTGAGAGGAAGCACAATACGGGAAAAATCCTTAATGAACCGACGGTAATAACCAGCCAATCCAAGGAAACTACGAATCTCATGCACATTCTCAGACCTCTTCCAATTCTGGATGGCTTCGATCTTTGAGGGATCGACAGAAATGCCATCGGAAGATACAACATGGCCTAAGAACATAACCTTATTCTCCCAAAAATGGCACTTGGAGAATTTGGCTCTAAGCTGATGATGACGGAGAGTACTCAAGACAATTCTCAAGTGATTAGCATGCTCAGCTTCAGACTTAGAATAAATAAAGATATCATCAATGAAGACAAGGACGAACTTATCGAGATATTCCCGGAATACTCGATTCATGAGATCAACAAAGAAAGCAGGAGCATTCGTCAAACCGAACGGCATAACAAGCCACTCAAAAGAACCATAACGAGTGCGGAAAGTGGTAATAGGAATGCTATCCTCCGCGACTCGCAACTGATGAAAACCTATGGCAAGGTCGAGCTGAGAAAAGACCTTAGCACCACCCAATAGGTCGAACATATCGTCGATCCTAGGCAATGGATACCTATTCCTGATGGTTAACTCGTTAAGCTTGCGATAGTCAATGCAAATCCTAAGAGTTCCATCATACTTCTTCACGAAGACGACCGCGGATCCCGACGGAGAAAAACTGGACCGAATCAACTGCTTGGACTCAAGCTCTAAAAGCTGCTTCTTGAGTTCCTCATTTTCCTTTGTAGACATCCTCGTGGGAGGACGACTAACTGGCTGCGCACCTAGAATGAGATCAATGCGGAAATCAATTTCCCGCTTAGGTGGCAAACCCGAGACAGGCTCAAAAACATCAGAAAAGTCACAAGCAATAGGAATACGAGATATATCATCATCATCTCGTGAATCAAGAGAATATAAAGCCATTTCGGAATTATCCATATCCCGAAGAATAAGAGATAGCCGAGTAGGAAAATCCGGATGTCGAAGATATATAATTCTCTCCGAACACATAATCCTGGCGTCATACCTTACTAGCCAGTCCATACCCAAAATCATATCAAATCCCAGACGAGATATAACGTGCGGATTCGCACGAAACGAAAACCCACATAAAACAATCTCGACATCATCACAAAGCAAGCTAAGGGTCGCGGATCCCCCAATAGGATTCGCAATCCTCAAAGAAGTAACCAAACAAGAAACATCCAAAAATAAATCATCAACGAGCTTTTTCGATACGAAAGAATGTGAAGCTCTCGTATCGAAAAGAACTCGAATACTAAGATCATGAAATAAAATAGAACCTTCCAAAATAGGTGGAGATATAACTTTGGACTGAGAAGGACCTTCAGAAGCCTTAGCAGCATAAAGCTTGCTAGACTTGGCACCAGCCGGAACAGTAGAGCAAGCTGAAACATGATGACCTTCCTTCTTGCAATAACGGCAGAAGAGAGGCATAGGACAAGCTCGAATAATATGATCATGAGAACCACAATTGAAACACTTCCGAACGAAAGGTGTTCCAACAGACTGAGGCTGAGTACTAGAACCACCAGTCTTCTTCTTCATAGAAGGAAAAGGCTTCTTCTGAAATGGAAACGGTCTCTTGTTGGGGTTCTTGGAAACCTCGACATCAACATCACTATCACACTCCTTCTTGACGGTCTCGAGATGAAACGCAGAATCAACCAACTCCTCAAAAGAAAGCTCAAGCTGGAGCAACAAAGACTTCTTAAGATATTTCTTAAGGCCAGAGACAAACTTCAAATTCTTCTTATAAGAAGTGCTAATGAATTCAAGCCCATACTTAGATAAAGCCTCGAATGATGCAACATACTCAGAAACAGAAGATTTCCCTTGCTTCAACTCAAGGAAGCGACGGGTCAATAAAACTTTTTCAGATTCAGGAACGAACTTGAGTTCAAATCGCTCCCGAAACTGAGTCCAAGAAAGAGTAGACTCATCAATCTCGGCTACAAGAAGCTCATACCAATCAAGATCATGCTCTTGTAATAATCTAGAAGTTACAAGAACTCTATCATGGTCAGAAAGATCCATGCGAGAGAAGATACGCTCGCACGTGCGAAACCAAGCTTGGACTTCAAGAACAGACACGGATCCCTTAAACGGCTTTCCTCCATGATGAGAAAAATCACTACACTGACGTGCAAAGGCAGACTTGCGAGGTGGAGACACTCGAGGAGGAACTGGAGGCTGAATGCTCCTAAACAATTCCAAAAACTGATCGGCAGACATATAAACGCCATCCGGATGTGAGCCACTGGATTGCCCAACACCCGAACGTCGTCCCCTGCCTCTTCCAGCCATACACTAAATGTATGATAAGAACAAGATTAATCATAAGGTAGATACGTCAATACGGAATACTACGGAATAAAATACATTCCTAGACGTATTCCCATATTTCTATCTACACCAAGGCACAGACGGAATAGAGAGACACGATGATTCAAAGATTTGTATCACTTATACACTTTCATGGATCGTAATATGTGCTTCTATTCTGTGTTTATCATATTTTGTTCTGAACTCAGCTTTGATACCACGCTGTGAAGCCCCACCTCTATACCCAAGCTAGCCAACGACATTACAGGGTAATGCCGTCAACTAACACGAAGAATAAAGCTGGTTAGGAGCGACAATCTATAGCCTTGCTTTAACTATCTATTAAATACATCGACAATAATCATACCAAGCAGG
Organism: Allium cepa; assembly: GCA_030765085.1. Classification (NCBI taxonomy): domain Eukaryota; kingdom Viridiplantae; phylum Streptophyta; class Magnoliopsida; order Asparagales; family Amaryllidaceae; genus Allium; species Allium cepa. The sequence goes on along the minus strand of CM060937.1, from coordinate 29,113,467 downwards.
TCGACATACCCAATGAATACTTATAACAAAACCATAGGTGGTTGGAGGATCTATCAGAAAAGAATATAATAACTCAAATGTAATCTACATCACAAAACAGTAGATCATCATATACACATATATCGATACATAACAGAGTTTACAAAATAATACATGTCAAGTGGTAAAGCAAACCACAATATACAGACGAATCAAAAGAGTACATATATCAGAGTTACAAATAAAAAGGACTACACAAAAAGCTTTAACAAAAAGGAACAAGCTGAATAGTCCATGCGGAAGCAAAATAGGCTAAGTCCAAAAGCACCTAACCTGAAACATCTCGGTCTGACCCGAGTATAAAATACACGGGTCAGTCTAGCTAAACAAATCAGTTAGATAAACTGAACAATAATAACCTGCAAGGTTACGAAGTATAACAAATATCTCTAAAGGAGATAACACAATCATCTAACAAAAGATGAACATAATAAATCAAGCCTCATGTCATCGGCATCATAGAGAAACAAAGGATAAGAATATCCCAAAACAAGCCATAAAGGCAAATAACAAATACCAATGAAGGTAACACAAGTTCCACAAGGCAATCGCTACATATCATGCGGCTCAAAAAGACCAACACCGAAGGGCGATACCTAGGGAATATACATATGAATGAAACATCAGAAAATTTGCTCGAGCTCAGTACTGTACAAACAAGGATCCATGAGCCTGAAGACTCCAAACCCAATATCACCCATGCGGCTCATAACGACCAATATCGGAAGCGATACTAAAGGGGAACCCAATATCACCCATGCGGCTCATAACGACCAACATCGGAAGCGATACTAAAGGGCAACAAACCCGAAGGCACAAACCCGAAGACACATACCCGAAGGCAACAAACCGTAGTGGCGAAGATCGAAGACCCAGTACTGGACACCACTAACTGGCGGAATGTGTCATAACTCTCAAAAAGGAATCCAAAAAGTGGTAACGCGAGTCCCATAACCACTCGTTCGCACTAAACGGTTTACTATCCGTTAGTTAATTTCACACTCAAAGCTGTACAAAGTTCACCTCATATCATCGTAAACCGAACCCGAAGGTTAAAACGATCAATTGAATAGGTCGGGGATTAATCGGAAAGATAAACACACAGATTCATGGTCCGTGTTTTGCCCAACCATTTAATCACCCTTCCACTTCGCTCGAAGTGCGAAATTGTGTGTGCTTTAAATAGAATTTATAAATTGGAGAAGCAAGCTTTTAATACGATTTAAAGAAATCATTTATAAAACCCGTGAATGAAGTCAAAAGGAATTTTCATGGTCAAATATGCATAAACAACTAATCGGAAATCAATATGCATTTATCAAATTTGGAAAACTAAACGAACAAGGCAACTTTGGCAAAACCAGCATATTCAGATGTCAGAAAGAAGGGATTCAGACGTCTGAATCTGAAAATTAATTTGTTTTTCAAAACAGAATTCAGACGTCTGAATCCAACCTTCCAGATGTCTGAAATAGACATATTTTGGCCTATTTCCTTTCTGGTCGAAATTTAGCCAATTCAGACGTCTGGAATATAATTTCAGACGTCTGAATCTGGGGATCAAAATGTTCCCCAGAACAATATTCAGACGTCTGAAATTAGGGTTTCAGACGTCTGAAACATGATGATCAGGCATTCCTGAACCTGGGCCATTATGGCCAAACAAATCGAAAGCAATCGGATGCGTGTTGATTATGGGCTTACGTCAAACGACTACCCAACCTTAACGACACACCCAAACACTCCGAACAACATAAACATCAACCATAGAAGGTTTTACATAGATTTGGCTTCAAAAATCATAATTGGGCAATTTCACCAAAGCAAACCAAATCGAAAGAAAATGAACATATGAACAAGTGTTAGGAATTCATACCTAACATCAATGATATCAAAAGAAGTCGATGTGAGTTCAACACTCACCTTTTAATCCAAAAACAAAGAAGAAGGAGTTCAATTTGCAAGGAGAAGACCAACTAATCTCCACTTCTACTCAACTAGCTTCAATCTAAGAATAAAACACATATTTTCCTAAGTTTAGGTTTAGGAAATTTCTGAGATTGAAGAGAGAAGGAGATAGAGAAGATGAAGAAGAGCTTACCAATGGCTTCTCTATGATTTTTGGAGCAAGAATTCAAGTTGCAAGAGGAAACTAGGGTTTGCAATTTCTATTTCCTCTTCCCTTCCACCATTTTCAGTTTTGCTTAAGCTTAAGAAATGAAATGAGGGTGAATGGATGAAGAGTTAATGAGCTAGGGGGTTTAGTTAGCTAGTGGGATGAACCCAAACCCAAAATCCAATTAGAAAAAGTTGCAAAATTCAACTTACTCCAAACATATCAAAACTTATACTCAAAAAGATCGCAAATGCCATTTTGGAACCAATGGAGGCGGTTTCGAGTTCCAATTCGGCCATTTGCAAAAAGTAACATTTCGGATTCAAAAATCCGACCAACGACACTATATTTAAATAAAACATTTAAATATATAAAAATCGTTAAATATGCGGGTTGTTACAATGAGGCTTAGGATATTCTCGAATAAAATGATCAGAGGAACCACAATTGAAATACCCCTTCTAACTAGGAAGTGCTCCACTGGGATGGGAACTAGAACCAACAGACTTCTTCTTCTTGTTATGAGGAAAAGACATAGACTTCTGAAAAGGAAACTTCTTCTTATTGCGGTTCTTACAAACCTCAGTCTCATCACTAATATCTCTCTCCTTCTCGACTGCTTCAAGATGAAGTGCCGAGTCAACCAACTCCTCAAATGAAAGCTTAAGCTGAAGCATCAAAGATTTCTTTAAATATTTCTTGAGGTCAAAAACAAACTTGAGATTCTTCTTATAAGATGTGCTAATATACTCGAGATCATACCTGGACAAGGCCTCGAATGAAGATACATACTTAGAAACTGAATACTTCCCTTGCTTCATCTCAAGAAAGCAATGGGCTAAGAGAGCTCTCTCGAACTCGAAAATGAACTTAAGTTCGAATCGCTCCTTAAAATGGATCCAAGTAAGAGTAGACTCATCAAGCTCAGTAATAAGAAGCGCATACCAATCAAGAGCACGCAATTGAAACATACTCTATTCTACAAGAACTCGGTGATGGTTGGAAAGATCCATGTATGTAAAAATACACTCGCATGTAAGAAGCCATGCCTGGACCTCAAGAATAGACTCAGAGCCTTTGAAAGGCTTACCTCCAAGGTGAGAGAAATCACTGCCCGTACGTGCAAAAGAAGACTTGCATGGAGGGGATGAAGGAGTAAGAGATGGAGTTTGAGTGCTCTTGAATAACTCCATGAATTGATCAGCAGACATGAAAGCACCATCTGAATTTGAGCCACCGGACGGCCCAACATCAGAACGGCGACCTCCGCCTCTTCCAGCCTTAGGCTGAAAGTATAAGATAAGATTAGGATTATTCATAGGGTAAGAAATCATTATTTCAATTATGGAATACTACGATATTAAAGTGTATTCCTAGATGTATTCCCAACTTATATCTATCCCAAGGACACGAAAAGGTTAAGGACACAATGATTAAGAAATATGTAACACTTATACTGTACTCTGATGTACCGTAATATATGTTATGTTCCGTGTTTATCATATTTTGTTTTGAATTCAGATCTGGTACCAAGCTGTGATGGCCCACCCCGAGATCTACATTAACAAAGAGCATTATTGATTAATATTGTCTGTCAATGCAAAGAATAGGGCTGGTTAGGAGCGACCATCTGTAAGCTTTGTCTTAAATAGGTATTGAATACGCTGATCGGGTGCTCTAATTTTTTTCTTTTTACCTTTCTCAAATGGATCGACATACTCAATAAATATTTGAGACAAAACTATGGTAGCTAATGGATCTATCGGAATAAAATATAACAACAACAAATACAACAGATCACTGTACAACGGTCACACACATATATACATATATATAAACACACATATATATAGATGCATCCTAGTACACTACATTGTGATACAATAGTGGTGGTACATAGACCACAATACATACATCGAGTCAAAAAGAATATGTACATATCAGATTTCACAAAATACAACAAGACTACACAAAAGACGATTAGCATCAAAAGAAAGCCAGAAAATCCATAGCGGAAGCAGCATAGCAGAAATCTACATTAGGCGACAAACCTGAAACGACTCAGTCTGGCCGAGTATATAAAATACACAGGTCGGTCTAGCTTAAATAAACTGATTAGTATACAATAGATGAAGCATAGGGATAAATGATAATATTTCTTCTCAAAAGAGAAGAAGCAACACTAAACATACATATCAACTACCAAAATATCATTTGAGAGTTTTTCAAAAGTGGCAAGTTCAACTACAATATCAGTTAGTCACAAATATTCACCTCATATCATCGGCATTAACAACAGCCAATATAATGGCGTCCATCAACACCATAACTCCTAAATAGGAAATCACAAATCTCAAATAAACGCCAAAGGATGGCAACCAAAAATCCCAATATGTAGAACTCGGTTAAGAGTTCAAAACTACAAAATGTAGTCACCATATAATAAATCCTCAAACGGCTCAATGGTTCAATAATCTTGAAATGGCGAAAACATTCGAAAATCAAAAATAAATCAATAAATATCACAAAAGATAGATCCATATCAAAAAGGATGCACGTGCTCAACAAAATGGCCGATGCCCGCCAAGTACTGTATCATGAATATGGCGCCTCATACAAGCCGAAGGCCAAACAACCCGAAGATCAAACATCCCGAAGGACAAACATCCCAAAGGACAAACAGCTAAAAAGCCCAAATGACCCGAAGGTCCAGTACTGGCAATCAACCCGAAGGTCCATGAAATATGTGTAGCGAACAAGTCCATAATTAACCGAAAAAGTAAATGCATGTGTCCAATACCACATGTTTTACTAAATCATCTAAATTGCTTTCCCATTCGCTTGAAGAATGCAAAAACATGTATTTTTATATAGAAAGTACTTTGCTTCGAGAAAACAAGATTTCAAAATAATTTCATTTGGAAAACATGGCTTTGAAATTCTCTTTATTAATAGCTTCAAAAATAATTACAAATATTATAAATATTTGTTTCGAAAGCTATTTTATTGAAAAAATCATTTCAAAATCGTTTTAGAAAATACGTGCTCAAAAACAGCAAAAATCACCGAAAACGCCATAAAATCGACATATGAAATCTTCTTAAAATCACATCAATTCGAAGAGCAGATCAGCAATAATGTTAGCTTATCAATTGATAGGTTTAAGCCCTTCAAAACACTCTATGATCACAACATTCACTGGAATAAGTAGAATAAGCAAAACAGTGGATAGGAACAAAAAGAAATCGACCCGGACAATAAAATATACATGGGTAAACCCTTCTTTTGCTCAGGTTGACCCTGAGAAGGCATGGGTTGACCCATGAATAGCCTAGGTTGACCCCTAATGTTTCTGAGTCGACCTAAAGGTCAGAAATTTTACAGGCCTTCTGCCTGTTTCGTTAGCAACTTCGAGCACTGATTTCAGGTGCTTCCAAAATGATTCAAGCAATGAAATTTGACATGCTTAAAAATATAAACATGTTCTATGGTCCAGAAAAGATTTCACTCAATTCCAGTATGAAACCAAAGAGATATAGGTTCACAAAGTTGCACCTACACAAGGATTTCACTGTAAACTATAGATTTCAATCTACAGTTTACAGTAAATCAAATTAAAAATGTAAATTGAAACCATATTTTAATAGGAAGCTTATTTGGCTAGAAATGTGAGTTAATGCTCGCCTTATCAAAAAATTAAGCGATTTTTATTTGCAAGCTGTAGTCTTTTTGGCCTTGAAAAGCTTCAATGACCTGTAGAAGTTGGAAAAGAGAACATGCATGCAAAAAAGAAGTTACAATAAACTAATTTTCACAAAACAGAAAAATAGAAGAAATAATTTGTGATTTTGATATTGATTACCTGCTAAGAATTTGATTTACTAATTTTCCTTGAATTTCCCTTTTGATTTTGCTTAATTTTGAAGGTAGATTTGAAAATTAAAAGAAGGTAGCCATTTTGCTTTTACAGGAAGAAGAAGAGGAAAGAGTACTGTATGTGCTCTCTTTATTTTCTTTGCAACCAGAAAAGGTTTAATTAGGTTATTGGGTTCGGGTTTAGACCCAAAACCACCCAATATGGCTACGTTAATACTTAGTTAAATTTAAGTAAGTTTATTTCATCTATTAACATTTTATTTTCACCACAATTACACATGTTTTAACCAAATAAATTTGTACAACCTATTTATATATTTACAAAATTGTTTCACGTTGCCAAATGTTTCAAAATTGAGTGAGATTAACTCATCTTGATTTTACGTTGCCAAATGTTCCAATTTTAAATTAAATCGAACACGATCGATTTAGCCTAAAATTTTCGCTAGCTTCGATCGACTCTAGATCTGCACCACAACGAAGTGCTCGTCGCTGCGATTCCGGCGCTGCTTGTTTCATCCAATGCTGACCTCGTATGATAAAGTTATGTTATTTCAAAGTTTTTAATATAATTTATAAAAACAAATTCTTTTTTATACACCAACCCAGATCTTCTGTTTATTTCGAAGCAAGAGATCGTGGCCGCAAGTTCCTTTCCCTTTCCTCTTCTTCACAAATGCAAGCTACAGGCAACCAAACCGATCACACGCGACTTTCCATCCATCGCCTCTCCTACACGAGATCGCCCGAGATCGATTGAGCATAGCCGAACGAAGCGCCGCCCCTGGTCGAAGTATGGTCGAACTTAGTCACCCCATGGCTGAGAAAAACGCCATGAAACACCCCAAGAACGCGGCCAAAATTCTGGCGCTACAACGTTATTTACGATCACGACCGTTGAATCGCTGGAGCTAATCGAGCTCTTCGTTTTCTTAGTTGAAGATTTTTGATATAGGTTGATGGATTGATCGAAAATTGAAGGGGAAGGATGGTTAGTTTCGGCCATTGAAATGTTATGCGGTGGCTGAGTGAAGAGAACTAGGGTTTACTGTGCTCTACAGTATAAATACATGTATACAATATTATTTTAATATTATTTCCAATATTAACGTGCTCTTTCGAACGAACTCCAAATAAGACGTGCCGTCTGGCACTAATAATGTTTTACCCCTATTCCGAACACAATGGAACATGTTTCGGGGCCAAATTCGATCGTATGTGAAAGATAGCATTTTGAATTGAATTAAAATATTAAATTTTCGATATTTATTTCAACGCATTTCTATTTCTTATGACCAAACGGTAACTCCAAATGCTACGAAATTTGAAATCTGATAATAATACACTATTACGGATCCAATAGAACTAGTTTCGTCGAATTTCGAGGCTTTTCCCTGAAAAGCTATTTTAACGCGTCGATTAAATCGAGCGATTTTCAAAATCATCGAAATCTTTTAAATTTTCGATTTTTAAAACTTACCGACTCCTTTATATTTCAAATAGAATTTATATCTATATTAAAAATCATTCTGATTCATATTAAATTAAAATTTGATTATTTACACTATTTCCATATATTAAATTCCACCATTAAATTAATATATAAATTTCAAACTTCAAATTTATCGACTTTTTAATTCCTTTCAAATGTCCGCTATTTTAAATTCTAATCCAAATAGAATTTAAATAAATTTTAGAAATCATTTCCATGTTCATTTATTTCCAGATTCACCTATTATCCCAATTTCAAATATTAAATTACTATTTACCAAATAAAATTAATTGCTATATTTGAAATTATAAGCTATTTCACTAAGTTAGCCTAATTCTTCATATTCAAAATCATTTAATAATTCAAATTTAACATTTAAAATAAATTAAAAGTTCAAAAACGAAGACCAAAATTCCGGCCGCTACATTCCTTCCTTCTTATAAAAATTTCGTCCTCGAAATTTGATAAGGTCGGAAAAATGCTCCCAAACCCATTAACTTTTCTAAACCCACTTAGTTACAACCCTACATTCGCTTCCCAAAACCTTTTGGTTTTATCCAAAACCATTAGCTTTCATTTTTAATTCAAAAGCCTTGCTTTTTAATACAATTCAAAAATCAACTTTTCTAGTTAACAAAAACTTTTCAAAACCTTTCAAAATATTTCTAACATCCTAAATTTTCAAAAAAAATTGACCGCATCTTCTTTTGTACGGAGGGCCTTTTTCAACATCGCAAATATGATAGAAAAATATACATCGACCCACACGGTCGAAAAATAAAATATATATTAATATATAACCATTTCTTTATTTTATTGCGTAGGCGTACCTCATTTTAGCGTTTTTATGTGAGAGGCTTATTTTATATGCATTTACGCAATCCAAACTATCTAAATAGCTTCCTATACCTGTACTTACTCAAAATAAGCACATATGTTTTCATAAACATGAAATTTATAACATTTCATTCCTTTAGCTAGCTAAAGATATAAACTTCATAACCCAAACAGGCCAATCATATATTACAAGCAATTTATAAGGTTCCAACACTAATTTTAATTTTCTTCCATGGACCCATATATCATTTCATTCAGTTCAAAATGATTTACAACCAAATTTATTACATTCAATTCATACTTACAACAACCAAACTCATATTCAATATGATTTATATGTGCCTTACTTACATAATTTCACCTTTATTCAATTTCAAATTGATTAACAATCAATTTATTTGCATTCCATCCACTATTCACCTTCATTATATGCGAATCCATTTTATTAAACTTCAATTTATTACTTTTTAAATTGACTCTAAATTAAATTTTCAAATTTGTATTTGATTCCCATTTATGCTATTCACCAAACCTTGTTTTGCTTTATGTTGCATTAACCAACATTCCAATCCACGTTAATTTTATTTATGAATTCGTTTCATAAATAATCGCTTAAGTTAAGTTTCCATTGCACCCAAATTTTAGTTCATTTTAAATTTATTCTCATTCAATTTATTTGCTTTCATTTGCTTAGTATATCCAATTTATACTATAACACTTGCGGACCATTTCATTCAGTTTTTGACATTTCATTATATCACAACATGGTTCATGCATTTGCACTTCTATTAACTCTACCTCCACTTATTTTACCTCTTTTCCATCCACTTCCATTTAATTCTCATAGATTTATTCGCTTCATTTTGTAGTGAATGGCATTTCATTACAAGCTAATTCATTTATTAACCATTTCATAAAATTATTTCCAATGTTTATTATAAACATTCTATATTGCTGGTTATGTTATATTCTACCTTAAAACTTAAGTTCACACTCAACTTATCCAATCCATATCCCAAAATCAAATTCAATTCATATTCAATTTATTTATTCCTAAATTGTATTCATTACTTATTATCAATTTCTTAACCATTTTAACTTAGTTATGCTTTTCCACTTCCTCAGTTTAATAAGTTACACCATTTTATTTCTCAATTCATAAGTTCAAGACCTTTTTACTTAAAATTTCATCTTTCCTACTTAAGTCCGTTTACATCTTATAATCATAACATTGGATTATCCATCTCACTCAATAGCTTAAGTGTATCCATTTCATTCAATAATTATAACCCACAATTTTATAATTATTCTACATTTCAACTTAATATCCAATTCAATTCAATTCCAACTTCAATTTTATTTAACTTATCTTAAGTTAAATTCCAACATATCTTGTTCACCCAAATTTACTCAAGTTAAATTTTAATTTCAGGGTTAAAATTTACATTTTTCTTCCTTATTTATATCAACTTCAAATTATAAGTTCAATAACTGATTTTTCTTAACTTTACAAATCATTTAAATAGAAACCCCATAATTCAATTACCCGGTTCTATTTCAAATCATTTTGAAATCATAATATACATATATTCACTTTGGTACATCAAATCATACTTCGAAATCTCAAAACCACTTGGTTTTTCCCAAACAGCTCCCTTTGGAAATTTCTAAAACAAAACTTGTTTATCAAACAAGTCCAAAACAAATATTCAAAACCAATTCCCACGGTAGCAATCCATCACTTAGAAACTTAAAAATGAACTCTGATGATGTGGCCATCATCACCAGAATTATTTTCCAGTGACTGAAATGAGTTCGGTGCTTCCTTACTTCTAAAACTCATTTTAAAATAATTCCTATTCCAAAAACATCTCAAAATAATACCCCATTATTCCTTTCAAACTTCTTTGGAAAACATTTCCCAAATTTCAAGATTTAAAAATTCCAACACTTAATTCATATTCATTTTAAAACGTTTCACAAAATTTCTAGGATTTAAATTCTGTTTTAAATCAAATTTTAGTTATACACCTTTGTATAAATCATTCTAATACAATTTCGATTTGGTTATATATAAAACCATTTCAAACTTTATAATCTATGTGATTATAATATTAACAACCAAACATCCAAATATATATAATAATTTCGGAAAATTATTTCTTTTATATCAAAATATAATTTTGGGTAAAATTATTTCATTTACCCATTTTAAAACAATACTATGTCGGTTTACCTTGTTTAAGAGTTTAGAAACCCCTATCGATACGGTTGTACTTCCCGTACTGACCAGAATTCATAAAGACTCAACCAATAAGTCAACACAATATAAAAACATTTTGTATTCACTAACAATTACGCGCTCATATCTATTAATATACTCAGCTCATTCTAGAGTACTTCTGACCTTATCGCTAATGAGTAATTCCCCACCAAAGCCTAGGTATATCGCCAACCTAAACTTTGATATCACAATGTCACAACCCGCCCTTTCGACCCTCGAAAATCGATATAAATATGCTCAATGTATAACATGCCAAACGATCGAGTGCCGGAAAGACAGATTGTTGAGGCGAAAGAAAGTAGGCAGAAGAAGAAGAAAACCAAGCAAAATAGAATCTCACAATGGACAGAACAATGTATAATATCAACAACTCTTTACACAAAACAGAAACTGTAATATATGTATTTAAATCAGAGTACATAAATCAAAAATTACCAGCCTGGACAGTTATAACACCCTGTCCTCACAATTGCTGATAATTTCAAACAAAACACTATAGTGAAAATAACAAGTACGTGAATACATCTCGGTCTCCAGCTCTTCTCCTTAGCTCCATAGCAATCTAACCTGAACCTGAATTACTCGGTCTGACCTGAGCATTATAATAAAATAACACCCGAGTCAGTCTGGAAAACCGCTATGAGAAAACACACTCAATTTTAAATTATTAAAGTTTCAAAATCCCTTAAAAATCGAAGGTATCTCGTAAGACCACGCTACAAATAAACACGACGGGTTTTTACCTTATGATAACCAAAACATTTCATATCAAAATCATCTAATATTATAATAGTCTTTAAGAACAAATACATATTCAAATAGCTAAAATGCTTGCATCTCACGTTCCAGCATAGTTGGACACAATAAAAACCATATGGCACTTATTGAAGAATGGATTCCAACTGAATGACTAGGCACTAGGGTACCACCTCTTACAGTACATGTCTAGAAACACTGTACCGAGGACCACGCCGGGATCCCCTACTACACAAGGCCGGACTATCTCTGACCTAGATAGACCGAATATGCTATCACCCCAGGTGTTACCACCCTTTCCGAGCTCCTTTCATATGTAGTGATAATATCCGAGGTTATCTAAAGATAGACATACCCTATTTGCCTACTATTGACTTAGTCTTTCTGCATCTCCCCTGCTTTTCAGTCATTCCCGATTGATGAGACTAGAGGTTACGGTTATCTTTTTAGAAATGTTCACTTAGAATGCTCATTGTCCTCCAATGAAAATGTACCGATAGCATTCATCCATACAAGTCCGTTCCCGATTAGAACGGAACCAAAGGCACTATTCTTACATCATCCATTTTGGAATCATACTCAAGATTAGTAGCGATTTGTCCTTGCACTTCAATACTCCCTCTTGGACTCCATGCTCTTTTCTTCATTATGAAAATGTACTCGTTGGATCGAAGTGGTTTTTGGATCACAATCCGATCCTAGTCTCTCCGAAACAACGTTCGATATTCTCGGTAAACTCAACCTCGGTTCTTTAGGAAATAAACAAACGAAAATAAGATCGGAGAACACCTCCTAACCGTTAGTGGATGGATTTCTTTAAAAACGTCCTAGGGGAACGAAAAGAGTTTATACGTACAATATAGCACCTCGAACGGTAACTGTACCACATAATCCCTATATTTCTTCTAGATATTTCCAAAGTTATATTTAGGTCCAGATTTGATAGTCGATTATTGTAACGACCCGCTATTTTGGACTATTCGCATCCGCACATGTCGGACTTGAATAATTCAAAATACCGGATTATTAATTTAAGTTTGGCAAAACTCAGATATACAGTAAATAAATAATCACAGAATCACAGTCACAGAGTAATAATATGCAGTGGAAGCAAAAGATAGTAGTTCATGAAGCTACTATATATACATAACAAAGTTAAATAAGTTACAACAGAAGTTTCGAATACAATAGTCAAATATTAGAATCAAAATACATCACTGGAATCAACAGAATATCTGGAAGATGGATAGATAGCCGGATCTCCAAGCGAAGCTCCAACTCCAAAGGTGAGTCTCGAATACTGGTACACTCAGTCTGACCCGAGAGTAAAGAAAATACAAAACACTCGAGTCAGGATTAACATTCTTATATCAATAAATCCAACTTAAGGGAAATAACAATTGAAATAAAAATAACTCAAAGGATTTTGGAATAACCACCCTTTAAGGATTCGTTAAACTATCTACTAGGTAGTAGTGTACACTAAATAGATAATGTCTATCAGTAATATAAGTATCAAAATAGCGTTAAGGCTTTACCATTATCCCCCTTAACACATTTTATATAAGCGTTATAGTCTATACAGCACTGTAAACTCCACCGTAAACTGGTGGGATATCAGGGAGTACTCCATAGGTATAACACAAAACAATTTCGTAGTGGTCGCGTATATAGGGATACAAGTATGACAAGGCACATGAGGCAATACCCAAGGTAGTGAAACTACCGTTTGCCTGATCTGGACTGGTGAGAGCGCATCGTCGCAGCGATCGCCACACCACGAAACAACACTCCTGAAATTCCGAGGGTGCACCAATCAATAACAAGTAATGAGTAGTTTTATGAAGAATTGTGTTCGCTCGAGGTGGCTAACCCCATTTGGCCTGGCACGGCTCCTGTTTTAGTCATTTCCAATTTGACACAAGTGTCAAGGCTATCCATTATCGTTCTCTTTCTTCAGTCATCATGTACATCATTCCAACCACTTCATTCTGGATCACACTCCGCGTATAGTTATTAAAGTGGTTTTCGGTTTAGACAGAGAGTATGTCCATAACCGATTCCGGATTCTTTAATAACTTTCGTAATTATTACACCGATTGGTCGTTTAATAAATTTCAAAACCAAATCAAATGCAATTTCAATTAGAATCCATAAATCAACATTTGTTTGTCTTCCTAAATCAATTTCCATAACTTTCGTTTCATAACTTTCGAATTTCCATTTCAAACTCTATAATTCAATTTCAAAATTTGTTTTAAAACAATTCAAATATTCATCTAAATTCGAATATAAGTTTCATTCCATAATCATTTAAAATGAATTTAATTTAACGTTCAAAGCAATTTAAACTCATTTATCAATTTCGTTCAATGTTCGTTAAATTAATTTATCATTCAAAACAATTTCCATTTTATCTCTAATTCATTAGATCACTTGCTTACGTTCAACTTTATTATATCAAAGCTCACAATTTTAATTAAATTAATTTCGTCAAATAAAATTCTTTATATTTCAAGTCTTACATTTGTTTCAATAAAACGCATTTTATTTCTTGTTAAAGAAATTCAATTATCATTTATTCATTTATTTGGTTACAAATTTCAAAGCTCAGCTAACATAGAAACTTAGTTTCACTTATTCAAGAAGTTCAATTTCACTTAATAAAGAATTCAATTTAATTTAATATTACATAATTCAATCTTATTTAATTACTAAATAATTTCAAACTTAATTATTAAATAATTCCAAAACTCAATTATTAAATAAGTCCAAACTCAATTATTGATTAAATTCAAAACAACGTTCTTTCATCAACTATTATGTTAATATTTTGTTTCAGATTATTAAATATTAACATTTCGTTTCATAAAAATTTATATTTCAACTTCATTTCAAAACCATATTATTTATTCCAATAAAATCTTCATTTTATTTCAAGTCAAATTATTGACCAATCGGGTTTTTATTTCTTTCTCTAACCTAAGTCAATGTTTATTTGGGTATTTATCATTTCAACCAGATTTCATTTCCATTCAAAAATCAAAGCAAAGTAAAGGGAACTTGTAATATGATATGTGGGGTGGTGTAACAGCCCTAGATTTTCATATATTTTAATATTTGGCTTTATTTTATTTTGAAATTGTTTAAACTTATTTTATTTCAAACATTTTTTTAATATAAGTGTTGATTATTATGTGAATTATAATTTCAAACCGGTATAAATTGGATATTTTACTAAAAGATGAATTTCTGTTCAAACTGGTCAAATCTTGACTTTTAAATTTCAAATTTAAATATTTAAATTCTTAAATTTTATCATTTATTATGAAAATAGATTTAATAACTTGAATACTGCTTTTCGTTTCGTTTAAAACGGATTTAAATTGTAAAAGTTATGTACATTTCAATCTGGGTATAATTTGTTTTATTTTGCAATTTTGTCTATTTTAAATTTTTTATAAATAATATTTTCTTTGCTATATTTTATTTTAATATGTGTAAATATGTTATTTTATATATATTTTGTCTTTTAATATTTTTTAAAGTGATAACAAAATTTTTTCAAAATTTACTGTATTTATTTCCTATTTTTAAAGGCTGTTTTCTATTTTTCTGCTATTTTCTTCATTTAAATTATATTTAATTAAAATTTATATATTTATTTTGTGAAGGAATTTTTATTTTATGTTCTTATCTCTATTTATAAATATTTTTCATGTACATAAAAATTTTCCAAAGTCATTGCATTTATTTTCAAATATTCTAAACTAGTTTTCATTTTCTGTGCTATTTTCCTAATTTAATCATATATAATTAATATTTATTTATTTATATTTTGTTTATTTGTGATATTTTCGTATTTTAACTGAATTTATATATAGATTTCAGTTATATAAAATTATAAAAAGAAATAAGAAAAATTTGAAAGGTTTTGTGACTTTTTATTTCTTAAGGCTCTTTGTATTCTCACCTTTTCAACTCCAACCATTACTTTTCATTCAATTGGCTGCCTTAACTCATTTCTCCAGCCGACTCCTCTATCATTTCATGTGATTTTTCTTTCTCAAACTCTGGAAAAAAAAGTACGGCCTCTCCTATGTGAAAAGCTTGGTAAAAAATTTCTTCTTTTCTATGCAACTTCTACTTGTTTTCTTATGATTTTGCACTTGTTTTCTCACCTTCTATGCTCAGCTCCTCCTTCCTCCTCCACCTTGGCCTCTTGCACCATCACCACATCTGGTCATCACCTCCTCCAGCCTAGGCCCAAGCCATGGCCATGCCCCTTGATGAAGAAGAACCACCTAAAAATGAACAAAACTCCACCTAATTGTTCATAGCCTAGCCTAACTTGTTCCACCACCTCTCTCCATCAGTTTGGACGACCATACACCACCACCAGCAGCAAATTCCTGACCTGAGCCCACTGCAACATCATCCTCCAGCCCACTACAGACCTGGCCGTGCTCTCCTTGGCCTTGGCCGAGCCCTCTAGTGCATAGGAATCCATGATATTTGCCTTGTAGTGTTAGTTCATGCTCACATATCTTTGCTCCATCATTTTGCCATGCTAGGCCGACCTTTAAGAACCCAAACCAGATCCAAACCATGCCTTTAGCCGTGCCATTTCAGATCTGGAGTTGAATCATTGGTGGTAGAAAGCAAGTGCAAACACTTCGGTGATGTTTTGTGTATTCATTACTAGCTTTGTTTAATTGAATTTGGGTTGAAAACTTATGTTATATTTATTGTTTTGTCTCATGTATCCAAGGAGAATTAATCTTTGGCTCTTCCACTCAACTTTGTGTCGTTTTATCGTGCTTGTTTGGATCTCATTCGTGCATTCGTTGTTGTGTCTCCAGCTCAAAATAGTGAGTAAATCTCACCAGACTAAGTATGTACTTATATAGTGATAAACTAACATCACCTAAATCTGTAAATGCATATCATCCTGTTATAACTGCTATATTCTATTCATATGAAGTTCACACCGATAATTACACTTGTTATACCATATGGTACTGTTATTTCATGCTATTCTATTATTTTCATCAGTTTACCACACTGCAAGTTCCCTGTAGACTAGAATCACTATGGGTTGAAATGATACATACCCGAACGGACTTTAGAATAGGAGAAAATCGTTATGGGCTGAAATGATAGGCCTGAATGATTTTCAATTATTTTCATTTACTTGGGATTGCGGGTTTGAAATGATCAAACCCGGGTTTTCTTTGTAAATTACGGGTTGAAATGATATATTACCCGTATCACTTTACCTAGGCTAGAAACTGAAATACAGACCCGTTGTTAAAATATGTTTTTCTAAAAACTTTAAAATATTTTAGAAATGTAAATATTATAATATTTTGATTTAAATTTGATTAAAAATGATTTTTGAAAAGCATCATTGATTTTCTGAAAATTTATAAGGGAAATAAATAAATGGTAAAGTTAGAAAATCTGAAATGTAAGTTATTTTGGAAATTATAATTTGGTGATAAATGGAATTTAAATTAAATATGAAAATATGATAAATTTATGATATTTTGAATTAAATGAATTTAAAATGATTTTTCAATATATTAATGATTCTTGAATAAAGTTAAAATGTGAAATGAATGAATATTTATGTTGAAATTTTGAAATATAACTAAAATTGCAAATTTGTGAATTTGGTATAAAAGTGAATTTTAAGTTAAGTAAATAAAAATGAAATTAAGTTATATTTGAAAATTTTAAACTTAAGTGTTAAGTTAAATTTAATTAATGAATTTGAAATTTTATTATGGAATTTAATAAGTGAATTATTATTAAATTTTGATTTTTGAATGGAGATTTAACTTTATAAAATCAAGAATATAAGGGTATTTGAATGATTGTTTTAAAAGTGAAATTATATGATTTTATAAGTTAAAAATGATTTAAATAAAAATATAATTATTTGTGAAATTATATTGAATATTTGAAGTTAATTAACTGCATTTCAGAAATGCTATTAATTCTAATGTAAATGATAACACTGCATTTGTAAATGCTGTAGTTGATAATAATGAACCAAATGGCTAAGTTTAATTAAAGGCTATCATAGCATTTTTGTAAATGTTATAATTGTTGAATTTAACTAAGTTTTATTTGAAACTAATGTAACCCTATCATAGCATTTTTAAATGCTATCTTTTGTTAAATTGAACTGTTTTGAATGTAACTTTCCGTAGCAATTTCTAAATGCTGCGAAAGTTGAATTTTCATCTGTTTTAATAAATTAAGTGAATAAATGAATTTTGAAAGACTAAAATTTTGGAAATTTAATAATTTAATTATTAAATATAATAACTTCATTTTATGATTTAAAATGAAGTAATTTGTTTCGAAATATAAACTATTTTGAAATGTGTTTTGTAATGGTATTTAAATCAAATAAAAATGAATGTGGTTTGAAAGATATGATATTTTGAATGATATTGAATTTTGAAATTATATTTGATTTTGAAGTATAAAATACCATTTTGATAACCACGGGATGTAATTAATTTATATTTTAACTGATTCTTAAAGGATGGGCGATCCCAAGCATCCTTTAAGTTATTGTGCATTTCTACTACAGTTCACTTGAGTTGGTTTACATTATATAAGTATATATTGTCCTGACTCGAGTGTTTTGTGTTTTACCTTACGCTCGGGTCAGCCTGAGTATTTACAGCTTAGCTTTGGATTTCTTTTCTGGAGCTAGGAATCGCTGGAGATTCTGCTTGTCTAGTTATCTATTTCCTTTCAGTTTCTGTTGTTCTATTTCAGCTCTCGTATTTATAAACTTCTATGTATTTGAGATTTCTATTGTATATGTTTCAGACTAATATTATGTATTATGTTTTGAGAGTTTGTTATAGTAGCTTCATGAACTACTATGGTATTTTTATTTCCGCTGCGGGTTATTTTGATATTTCTATGTCTGTGATTCTGTGATTGTATTTCATTTGCTCCAAATTTATTTACAACGCGGTATTTTGAGCAATTCAAGTCCGGCATGTGTGTTTGCCATTGCACTTAGAGGGTGCAGCATGATAGGGGGTTCTCGCTTCCTGGTTTGGTAGCGAACTATTGACTCTTACTCCTACATTTCCCCGTAGGGGTTGGTGGTGCAGTCGAGAGGCTGGCCGTAAAGGCAGAACACAGGTACCAATGTATGCTACGGTGGGCGTTACCCCACTGGCGTGGCCCGTTACAGTTGGTATCAGAGCTTTGGTTTTAGGCAAAACTTAGCCTGCGGAGCAAAAACTCATTAGAGATAGGGTAGAAATACCCTAGAATGAGTGAAATCAATCTCAGAATCCTTTCTTTGTGAGAGAATGTATTTTTGAAATATAAAATGATATCCAAATGATTTTTAAAGGATTTCCAAAGATTATTTTGGTATAAAAATTTTCTTATTTCGAAATCAAGATTTTCTGAACTTCATTCCTTCTGTATCCACCTTGTTAGAAATCTCTTGGTTAGGATTCTTATTGATTAAGATTCCTTGAACTTTGGAACGCTCCCACTTGTTCTGAAATCCAGTCTTGTCTTCCCTATTTTACCCTTTTGATTTTGGCATTCTGTAACCCCACTTTGGAATGACCTCTCTACAGAGAGGTGATTCTGTAATTCTTTGAATGATTTATAAAGGGGTGAAATTCCTTTATAGTTGGCATTGATTCACCGGAGATTTCTGCATCCTCGGATGTCGATGCTATTTATCTCCTCCTCTATTTGGTAATTAAATTATCTCATCTTCATTTGAGTTTATCTTCGAACTAGAATTCTATTTGATTAGAGTTCCTCTAATTTTGAATCTTTGTTTGTTTGAAATCCTTCCTTGAATCATCCTTTGGAAATTTGTGTTTGGTTGTATTTTGAAATTGTGCATACATCGAAATTATTAAGGATGGCCATATTTTTATGTATAAAAGTGAAATGTTTTCGATAAGAACTATATACCTTTCAAAATGAAAATTTGAAATTTCGAAAGAATTTGAAATTTTGAAAATTTTATAAGAACTTGATTTATACAAAAATGGTTTATAACTGAAGGGTTCTGAATTTGAATTTCGAGCAATTGAATTCCGGTGTTTTGAAATCGGTTTTAAGATTTTGGAAAATATATAATAATAATATGATTTAAAGATTTTTTTATTTTTCAAATAAGAAAAGTTTCAAATGTATTCGAATAAATTTCAATGATTTCGAAGGAATTTCAAAGAAGTTTTTCAAAGTTAATTAAAGTCCATAACTCACTCATGTCGCTGGAAAATAATTTCGGTGATGAATGCATGAATCATCGACATTGATTTTCGAGTTTCTGAGTGGGGAGAGGCCACTCTAGTAGCTTTGCTATGCGAGTGATTTTGTGAAACCAATTTTGATTTCTGATTTCGAAGTATGGTTTGATATTCGAAAGATAGATCCATATATATATATATATATATATATATATATATATATATATATATATATATTTGAAAAGATTTAAAGTAAGCCGGTGTTCAGTTCTCGAGTTTCAAATTTTGAAACCTAACTTTTGAAATTGATTTACTGATTTAGTGTTGATTTTCAACTCTTGGATTGAAAATATGACTTCTTCGACTATTTTAAGATTCGAGCACTTCCAAATCAAGGTTAATTTTTCAAAGCTAAATTTTCTTGAAAGGTATAAGGTATTTGATAAAGAATATAAGTTTAGTTTGTATGTTTCAAGTATGAAATAATATGGTTTTTTATAAGTTGAAACCGTTTTGTTAAGTAAATAAATAAGACTATTTTGAATTATACTAATATGAAATTTAGTTTTGAAATGTTTTGGATAAAAATTAGTCTTCAAATGTTTGAGAAAATTTTGGTTTTAAATGTTTTAACTTAGTAACATCTTTATAAAACTATTTATTTAACAAGTTGGAATAGATACATAAGTTGTATGTATGCTGTTTTATTCGCATAATTAATTTGATCCAAGTTTGAGTACACAAGTTTGAGGTGAATTACACCATTTTGTATTAGGATTTTACATTTGATTCTTGATGGCGAATATTTGATATGGATTTTGGGCTTGATTCTAGAATTCTCTATCATAGTATATGGCTATGCAAGGAGACTGATGGCTTTTAGTCGAGAAACCATATCGAAGTCCGCATTAGGAAAGTCGAATGGAAAATACTAGTTCAAAGGCGAACTTGTGTGATGAGCGAGTGATCGAATGTAACGTTGCGAAATGATGACATATGTACATCTTATATCCTAATATCATTTGTATACTTGACGCTGAAATTGAAAGTTGTTGGGTTGGATATCTTTGTAATTTAATTGGAATTTTCCTTTTATGAAAAACCACTATCAAATTTAAAACCATTTTTCAAAACTATTTTTCTTTTCCTTAAACTAACTGTTTTATTCTATTTTTCATAAAAACTATTTTATATACAAAACTATTCTTAATTAAAAATCTTTTAGTAAGCAAAGATGTTCAATCCCATATGGCTTTTCATGTAGCGAAATTTATTTATTTTTTTGAAAATTTTGATCCTTATATAAGATAAACTTTATGTAAGTATAAAATGATTTTGAAAACCATTGATCTTGATAAATCTATAATTGAAGCTTAAATTAGTATGAAAGGATATTTGGTTTACCTGTAATTTGAGTTTATTTAAAAATAATGGATTTATGAAATAAATATTTCATCACTAAGTAATAATGAAGTAAAATTTGAGATATATGAAATTATAAAATTTAGTTTGAAATATGGTATATTTAAGCCTTGAAACATATTTAAGATTGAATAGTTTATTTTGTAAATCAAATCTATATTTGAAATTGGATAATATTTGAAATGGTTTCGTTGGAAAACTAAATTGAATTGAAACTGATGGGTTGAATGGAACTAAAATTTGGAAATTTTAGATTTTGGTTTAATTGAATAAATTTGTGAAATGTAAAGAACTAAAGGAATGTTTTATGATTTCAAATGCATGATTTCTAAATGTTATGATTTTCAAAGTGTAATGATTTCAAGTATTTTGGTTTCGAAAGATTCATAACTTTGAAAGTATTATGACTTTTGAAGTGAATATATGTTTGAAATGGAAATGAATTTGTTTGACTTAAATTTTGTAGATTTGGAAATTTGGATTATTTTCTAAATCTATTGTCTTAAGAAACTTTGAAACTGAATATATGTAATTTGGAAGAAATGATTTGGTGAAATCATATATGATTTTTAAGCCGAAATACTATTGAAATGAATTAAAATTGAGAACCTTTTTTTTTAAATACTTTGACTTGGGAGTTATCGAACTTATATAAAATTTATTTGTATAAGTATGCAGTAGATTTGAAAACTATTGATTTGAAAACTGTTGATTTGAAAAGGTACCCTATTTTGAAAAGTGAAATCTTATATAATCGAAATATATATAAGTGTGATTTGATATACTATTATTTTGGAAATTATTTGATTTGAAATGAAATCTTACATATAATGGACTTTGTATAAGTATGATATTTGATAGTGATTTTGAAAGGTACTATATGATACATATTTTCGAAGTCAAGATATGGAAAGTGCCTTCTGCTTAATATCCACTTTGTGGCCACACTGTGGATTCATTCTATCGATATTATTCTCTCTCTTTGATTTGGGTTTTCCGGATATGATACTCGAGTGTCCATCGAATTCCATGGCGATCTCCATGGTCTTATGATCGCGACTACATAGCGCAATTGCCTGGCTAAGCTGGCCTGGGGGTACGGATTGTTTCCTGGGGGATCCAAGCGGAACCATTGTGTATCCTGCACTCTATGTAGGTCGCATTAGTAGCGAAACTGCCTGGCTGAGACGGCCTGGGGGTACGGATTGTTTCCTGGGGGATCCAGGCGTAACCATTGTGTATCCTGCATTCTACTCGTCATCATGGCGTAACTCGCAGGGCTGAGAAAGCTTACGGATACGGATTGTTTCCTGGGGGATCCAGGCGTAACCATTGTGTATCTGCGATCCATGGTTAGACAACTGTTTCGGTTTGGTTGATTTGTTTGGATTGTACTTTCCATATCTGTTTTTTTAAAGTGTTTTCATTATTTTCACTGGTTGTTGAAACAAGTCTACTAAGTACTTGGAGAATTCTATCATTGCGCCTGATCAACGCATAGCCAGAGTCTACAGGAACGAAAGTAAACTTGTTAAGACATCGAGTTATAAAATTATTTTGATAAAAGTATCTTGATAAAGTACTATATAAAGAATATTTTGATCAGTTATTTTCCCTTCTAAAGATTTTAAAATGTTTAAAAATTGTTTACTTTGAACCATCAGATTTGAATCAAATGACTATTCATCATATTATAAAATGTTTAAAATATTATGAAAATTAAATTGAAATGTATAATGGCTCAAATAATGGTTCAACTTTGTCTTTCAACCTGCTTTACCTCCTAGCTATCTTTTTTCCTACCTTCTTTCAGGATGTCTTCCAACCAATTGTTCTTTCTTGTTGTTTCTCTGATTCCTTCCTTTTCGAGGACGAAAAGATTTGAGTGGGGGAGAGTGTAACAGCCCTAGATTTTCATATATTTTAATATTTGGCTTTATTTTATTTTGAAATTATTTTAAACTTATTTTATTTCAAACATTTTATTTTTTTAAATATAAGTGTTGATTATTATGTGAATTATAATTTCAAACCGGTATAAATTGGATATTTTACTAAAAGATGAATTTCTGTTCAAACTGGTCAAATCTTGACTTATAAATTTCAAAATTAAATATCTAAATTCTTAAATTTTATCTTTTATTATGAAAATAGATTTAATAACTTGAATACTGCTTTTCGTTTCGTTGAAAACGGATTTAAATTGTAAAAGTTATGTACATTTCAATTTTGGGTATAATTTGTTTTATTTTGCAATTTTATCTATTTTAATTTTTTTTAAATAATATTTTCTTTGCTATATTTTATTTTAATATGTGTTAATATGTTATTTTATATATATTTTGTCTTTTAATATCTTTTAAAGTGATAATAAAAAATTTTCAAAATTTATTATATTTATTTCCTATTTTTAAAGGCGGTTTTCTATTTTTCTGCTATTTTCTTCATTTAAATTATATTTAATTAAAATTTATATATTTATTTTGTGAATGAATTTTTATTTTATATTCTTATCTCTATTTATAAATATTTTTCATGTACATAAAAATTTTCCAAAGTCATTGCATGTATTTTCAAATTTTCTAAACTAGTTTTCATTTTCTGTGCTATTTTCCTAATTTAATCATATATAATTAATATTTATTTATTTATATTTTGTTTATTTGTGATATTTTCGTATTTTAACTGAATTTATATATATATTTCAGTTATTTAAAATTATAAAAAGAAATAAGAAAAATTTGAAAGGTTTTGTGACTTTTTATTTCTTAAGGCTCTTTGTCTTCTCACCTTTTCAACTCCAACCATTACTTTTCATTCAATTGGCTGCCTTAACTCATTTCTCCATACGACACCTCTATCATTTCACGTGATTTTTCTTTCTCAAACTCTGGAAAAAAAAGTACGGCCTCTCCTATGTGAAAAGCTTGGTAAAAAATTTCTTCTTTTCTATGCAACTTCTACTTGTTTTCTTATGATTTTGCACTTGTTTTCTCACCTTCTACGCTCAGCTCCTCCTTCTTTCTCCACCTTGGCCTCTTCCACCACCACCACATCTGGTCATCACCTCCTCCAGCCCAGGCCCAAGCCATGGCCATGCCCCTTGATGAAGAAGACCCACCTAAAAATGAACAAAACTCCACCTAATTATTCATAGCCTAGCCTAACTTGTTCCACCACCTCTCTCCATCACTTTGGACGACCATACACCACCACCACCAGCAAATTCCTAGCCTGAGCCCACTGCCACATCATCCTCCAGCCCACTACAGACCTGGCCGTGCTCTCCTTGGCCTTGGCCGAGCCCTCTAGTGCATAGGAATCCATGATATTTGCCTTGTAGTGTTAGTTCATGCTCATATATCTTTGCTCCATCATTTTGCCATGCTAGGCCGACCTTTAAGAACCCAAACCAGATCCAAACCATGCCTTTAGCCGTGCCATTTCAGATCTGGAGTTGAAGCATAGGTGGTACAAAGCAAGTGCAAACATTTCGGTGATGTTTTGTGTATTCATTTCTAGCTTTGTTTAATTGATTTTGGGTTGAAAACTTATGTTATATTTATTGTTTTGTCTCATGTATCCAAGGAGAATTAATCTTTGGCTCTTCCACTCATCTTTGTGTCGTGTTATCGTGCTTGTTTGGATCTCATTCGTGCATTCGTTGTTGTGTCTCCAGCTCAAAACAGTGAGTAAATCTCACCAGACTAAATATGTACTTATATAGTGATAAACTAACATCACCTGAATCTGTAAATGCATATCATCCTGTTATAACTTCTATATTATATTCATATGAAGTTCACACCTATATTTACACTTGTTATATCATATGTTACTGTTATTTCATGCTATTCTATTATTTTCATCAGTTTATCACACTGCAAGTTCCCTGTAGACTAGAATCACTATGGGTTGAAATGATACATACCCGAACGGACTTTAGAATAGGAGAAAATCGTTATGGGCTGAAATGATAGGCCTGAATGATTTTCAATTATTTTCATTTACTTGGGATTGCGGGTTTGAAATGATCAAACTCGGGTTTTCTTTGTAAATTACGCGTTGAAATGATATATTACCCGTATCACTTTACCTAGGCTAGAAACTGAAATACAGACCCGTTGTTAAAATATGTTTTTCTAAAAAATTTAAAATATTTTAGAAATGTAAATATTATAATATTTTGATTTAAATTAGATTAAATATGATTTTTGAAAAGCATCATTGATTTTCTGAAAATTTATAAGTGAAATAAATAAATGGTAAAGTTAGAAAATCTGAAATGTAAGTTATTTTGGAAATTATAATTTGGTGATAAATGGAATTTAAATTAAATATGAAAATATGATAAATTTATGATATTTTGAATTAAATGAATTTAAAATGATTTTGTAATATATTAATGATTCTTGAATAAAGTTAAAATGTGAAATGAATGAATATTTATGTTGAAATTTTGAAATATAACTAAAATTGCAAATTTGTGAATTTGGCATAAAAGTGAATTTTAAGTTAAGTAAATAAAAATGAAATTAAGTTATATTTGAAAATTTTAAACTTAAGTGTTAAGTTAAATTTAATTTAATGAATTTGAAATTTTATGTTGGAATTTAATAAGTGAATTATTATTAAATTTTGATTTTTGAATGGAGATTTAACTTTATAAAATCAAGAATATAAGGGTATTTGAATGATTGTTTTAAAAGTGAAATTATATGATTTTATAAGTTAAAAATGATTTAAATAAAAATATAATTACTTGTGAAATTATACTGAATATTTGAAGTTAATTAACTGCATTTCAGAAATGCTATTAATTCTAATGTAAATGATAACACAGCATTTGTAAATGTTGTAGTTGATAATAATGAACCAAATGGCTAAGTTTAATTAAAGGCTATCATAGCATTTTTGTAAATGTTATAATTGTTGAATTTAACTAAGTTTTATTTGAAACTAACGTAACCCTATCACAGCATTTTTAAATGCTATCTTTTGTTAAATTGAACTGTTTTGAATGTAACTTTCCGTAGCAATTTCTAAATGCTGCGAAAGTTGAATTTTCATTTGTTCTAATAAATTAAGTGAATAAATGAATTTTGAAAGACTAAAATTTTGGAAATTTAATAATTTAATAATTAAATATAATAACTTCATTTTATGATTTAAAATGAAGTAATTTGTTTCGAAATATAAACTATTTTGAAATGTGTTTTGTAATGGTATTTAAATCACATAAAAATGAATGTGGTTTGGAAGATATGATATTTTGAATGATATTGAATTTTGAAATTATATTTGATTTTGAAGTATAAAATACCATTTTGAAATTTTAACCACGGGATGTAATTAATTTATAGTTTAACTGATTCTTAAAGGATGGGCGATCCCAAGCATCCTTTAAGTTATTGTGCATTTCTACTACAGTTCACTTGAGTTGGTTTACATTATATAAGTATATATTGTCCTGACTCGAGTGTTTTGTGTTTTACCTTACGCTCGGGTCAGCCTGAGTATTTACAGCTTAGCTTTGGATTTCTTTTCTGGAGCTAGGAATCGCTGGAGATTCTGCTTGTCTAGTTATCTATTTCCTTTTAGTTTCTGTTGTTCTATTTCAGCTCTGGTATTTATAAACTTCTATGTATTTGAGATTTCTATTGTATATGTTTCAGACTAATATTATGTATTATGTTTTGAGAGTTTGTTATAGTAGCTTCATGAACTACTATGGTATTTTTATTTCCGCTGCGAGTTATTCTGATATTTCTGTGTCTGTGATTCTGTGATTGTATTTCATTTGCTCCAAATTTATTTACAACGCGGTATTTTTTGCAATTCAAGTCCGACATGTGCGGATGCGAATGACTGAAAATATCGGGTTGTTACAGGTGGTGTCAAAGTAAATAAACAAACAATAGCAACAACAATAACAATCCAATAATTAATTCAAATAATCCCAAAATAATCATATTAATTCACATTATTATTTGTGCAAATTAATATAATTATTTCTAGAATCTACACTATCATTTCATGTAGATTAAAGATTATTACATTAATATTTATACGGTTTTTCACTTGTCATCCATTATTCAAATTTATACTACAATAATTTATACAACATACATTCAACGGTTCAAGGTGCGCTTAACCAAATTCTACGTGTCAATTAATTTAACATTTAAAAGGGGTCATATTTAATTAATCAAATTCATCATATAGATCCATTTTAAATTGTTAACTACCTTATATCAAATTCAATTGCATACTATTTATCACTTTAACATAATTAACGTCCAATTTCAACATCATACAACAATCATTTATCAACCAAACTTGTAAAATCATCGCATAAGTAACAGATAATGGTGTCAGATGTCACAGGTGAACTGATACAGGTAATGGCATATATAACAGTGTAATTAACTAACAGCAGCATAGTTCAATTGTCGTTTCAGTTGAAATCAAATTTAATAAATAAAAGAACATTAATCGTGAGTGATTGCTCACCTTTCGAGGCTAGAGAAATAGACGATGAAATTTAGTTACGAGCCCAAGCACGAATTCCAAAACAAAGCTAGTTGGCACGAATTTGATGGGTAGAGCTGATAACAGAAATCAAGGAGAACCAGTTAAAATCAATTAGGTAGAAACAGAATATAACTATTTTAAATTTTAAAGCAATATTAAATTTAAACACATATTAAACTAAATATATATGTATTTCAAAATCATTGGTTTAAATAACACATAGAATAAGACAAACATATCTATATATACATAATCATCAATATACACTATAACATCATTTGCATAACAAACTACTTATATACATTTATATGTTAAAATTTAAATTCAATATTATAAATTACTGTAGATATATAATACAGTAAAATCTTATATATACCACACAAATTCTAACTCTTTTTTTTATAATATACTTTATACTGTAACAATATGGGCTAGAATATATATATATATATATATATATATATATATATATATATATATATATATATATATATATTAACTTAGTATACTATATATGTAACTAACACTGAAAGAAATCAATCCTGAACTTATATAAATTCACATACCTATATACATATATCCCAAATCAGGTTTAAAAACCATATATCTAACTTTCTTTATAAAATATATTTACACGCACAGATTATAAAATGATTACAGACCAAAATTTAGAATCTATGTATATACTAAATTACTCACAGCCAACTAACAACACCTATATATACATAACATCTTCAAAAGGAATCTACAGTCAAAATTTATACAATTTAATATACGTATAAACCACGACTATAAACCTGAATTAATATATACTATATCTTAAAGCCAATACTGCAACCCAATATGTAAACAAATATATCTCAACTTTTAAACAAATCATAACTAGCTTGTAAAGCCTATATTTACAACTAATAGATCACAAAAGAACTTATGTTTGTACCTATATACAATAGATATATTACAGTAAAAAAATATAAACATTGCTAATACCCACCTATGATAAAAATATGCTACACTCATATACTTTATAATATAAACTGTCAGATGCATATATGTACTTTAAAACATGAACAACAGTGATATATAATTATACTTTGAAACCCACATATCCATGCTTATACATATATAACTTACTTAATACTTATAACTTACGATACATCAGCATATACTTTATATACAATTAGCTCTGCACTATATACTTATACAAATAAACAGACCATATATATATGATATATATGACTCACTAGATTTATATGCATCAACGAGTATACATGTATACAGTCTATAACAATATATATATATATATATATATATATATATATATATATATATAAATTGACACATTAAATAAATACATACATAACAATATGAACACAACTGTTAGATCTGTATAATTAAAATAAAACCGAAACGGAAATATATATATACACACACACTTACAATTTAAACAAATAGTTAGGGCTCGGCAAGGAACAATGTTCAAGACACGGTGGAGATGGAAGGCACGGCTACACGGCAAGGGAAGTGATAGGTTGTTTAGTGCAACCTCTTGTAGTGGCGGGAAGGCGAGGCTGACGTAAGTTCGGCATGAATGCTTGACATAGGCGAGATGTGCTGTTGCGCTAGCGAGAAGGGAGGGGAGAAGTGTTGTTTGGGTCGCTAAAAGAGGGGAGGAGCACAGTTTGAATCGGGGCAGCTATGGTGGAAGCTTGGGCTTCGGCTATGGTGGCGGTTGAGGGGAATGGAGATGGTGGTCGGCAAATTTTGGGTGGAGATGTAGGATCTTGGGATTGTTGTTATATGTGTGTGAATTGCTATGGGTTTAATGGAAATGGTAGGAGAAGCTTTGGTGAAGAATGGGAGAGGGTTGCAAAGGAAAGTAGGAGGGGAGGAGGAGAAAGAGAGTCATAAGAATAAGATAGAGCAGCCAGAAAAATAGGGAAAGCAAATAATGAATAGGCTCAGATATAATAATCTATACATTATATATTTTAACATATATCCAACCTAAGAAAACAAAATATGTAGGGCAACAGCCATATATTGGGAACAGGAGAAATGGCAAAGGTCTGGCGTGAATTCAAAGAGTTATTAAATGCAAAAAGGCTATTGTATAACACGGTGAAATGAAAAGTCACAACGACCAACAGGCACAAAACCAACCAGTACCGATACAGAATCATTTTCCACGGATTTTGCTACGTACCAGACTTCAAAACACAAAAATAATTATGCCGTAAAGATCAGCACGACGAGACGATCAAAGCGGTATGCAGATGTCGGTGATACGATTGAATTATAAAAATTCGAATTTTTTATACTAGCGGAAAATGCATGAAAAACATTGAGAAACAAGATCGACGGGGCTAAGACGTCCGAATTTGAAAAAATGAAAAATGACGTATTGTTCAGAAGATGTTTTAGAATTTTTCTATGTAAAAACATATAGGTTTCGAAAACGTTTTATTTTCATCGCTTTTTAACTGATTAAATTGAAGTAAATTTACGCACGAAATAAACTTCCATATTTTCGGACGAAAATTTACTAGTTGCTATGTTTAACTAGACGCATTCAAAATATCAAATTTATATCTCAAGATTTTATCGTTTAAAATTTCACACAATTTCAATTAATAACGTTATTAAAACCAGTTAGATTTACGGGTCTTTACATTCTCCCCCGCTCAAAACTTTTCGTCCCCGAAAAGGAAGGAGGTAGGAGAATAGGAACAATCAAAATAAAATGGACTTGAATTACAAATAACACAATTAATTTAAACCATATAAATTTCAATTTTAAATCATTTATATTCAACAATTGATTTTAAACTCAAGGAATTTCATTGACTTGGTTTATTTTCAATTTATCATTATTTTTTACAAAATTTATTTCAAACAACAATTTATTTTATTAATCCATTTACTATTCAACTAGCCTAGTATTAAATTTATTTATTTATTTTTAAAATGGGTAAACCGCCTCATTAAAAACCTTACTAGTTATCAACGTGATATCTGGTAAGGAAAAAGAGTGCGGTGCTTTATTCATATCTGAATATAATATTTTACAGATTGTCAACTGACACAACAATTACAAGTATCAAACCCAAACATGAAATGATTAAGAAAACAATACACTGACTGAACTGCATTTCGCAACTCCAAGATTAGCCAAAACGAAATTAACCGTTATCCACTAAATCAATACCCTATCTCTCTAAAATTTCCTCATTTTCTTTAGATCTTTTAGTCTTCTTCTTGCATTTCAACATCTGATATTTAATATCAATCTCCACATAGTTCCATCATTGAATCTTATCAGTCTCTCTACCTTCATGAATTCTGGCGTTTCTTTCTCTCCAAATGTGGAAAATAATCGTGAAAAAACTACAAAAGGCGAGTTCTTTGATTTGGTTATCTGTTTTGAACAAGTCAAATAAATCAATCGCTTCCTCTTCTACCAGCATCGAACTAGTTCGATTCATCCCAAGCTTCAATTTACTGCGAGTCCAGAGATATGCCGAGTATGGACATTGGAAAAACAGGTGGTTTCTATTTTCTGGTTCGCAATTGCATAGCATACATATAGGATCTACTGAGTAGCCCCATTCTATCTGCTTGTCCTTGGTAGGAATTTTGTTAAGAATAACTTTATATGTGCATAAACTCATTTTAGGGCTGTTACAATGGTTCCATATAATTTTAGACCAATT
Source organism: Allium cepa (assembly GCA_030765085.1). Taxonomy (NCBI): domain Eukaryota; kingdom Viridiplantae; phylum Streptophyta; class Magnoliopsida; order Asparagales; family Amaryllidaceae; genus Allium; species Allium cepa. The sequence goes on along the minus strand of CM060937.1, from coordinate 29,082,140 downwards.
AATAGGTTGATAATGTATTCTGGAACTGTCCCAAGCTGAGTAGAAATTGAAACCATTTGGTTTGTTGTTCCAACTCCAGTAATCAGATTCTTGTATATTAGACAATTTTACTTCCCTGATTTGGTTAACTTGTCTGGTAAAGTGTAAGATTTGTGGTCTTAAGGTGTTATTCTGTATTATGCTGCTGACCTTCATATTATCCCCACCATTTAAACCAAGTACATCCCACCCAAGGATATTGACTAATATTTCGATGTTGATCCATGGGTCATCCATAACAGTGTGTCTTGACCATCTACTATGCTCCTTTGAATATGTTGTAGCCCCATCTGCCTATGTTTAAGAATAGATTTCCAGGTGAATGAACTATTGTTGTCAATTTCCATAGTCCAGAAGTGTTTTTCTTTGCAATATCTATTTCTCATCCATTTAGCCCATAAGTTGTTGTTGTTAACATAATGCCATAGTATTTTAAGAGCAGTAGCGGTTCTGATATCCTTAAAATTTCTCAAGCCCACCCCTCCTTCTCTTTTCGGTCTGCAGAGGATGTCCCATGCAATTTTATGTGTTTTGCCACTCCATATAAAATTTTCACATATCTTATTAATTTTATTTATAGTGGCAATAGGCAGTTGGTAAGTCATCATCCAGTATAGCACCATAGGTGTGATAACTGAGTGAATAAGTTCAATCTTACCTGCCATAGATAAAAGTTTGCAGTCCCATCCATTCATTCTGGTTTGTATCCTGTCTAAAAGATTTCCACAATCATTGTAGTGAACTTGTTATATGTTAAGGGAACTCCCAAATATTTGATAGGCAGGATTCCTTCTTTCATGTCCAAAATGTTGAGTAGAAAATTTCTATTGGTCACCCCTCTGCTAAAATAAGCTTTTGATTTCAAATTGTTTATATTAAGTCCTGTCAAATCTTTAAGCTTCCTCATAATGTCTTTGATGACTTTAGCATGTTTAAGTTTAGCTTTAGAAAATATCATTAGGTCATCAGCATATAAGAGGTGAGTGACACAAAGGCCTTGATTAAAGATTGGTTGAAAATTGCCTGCCTTGTGTTCTTTATACATCATCAAAGAAAAAAATTCCATAGCTATGCAGAAAAGATAAGGGGATAGGAGATCCCCTTGTCTCAACCCTCTGTTACTGTGAATAAATCCTTTTGGCCTTCCATTAATTATAATAGAGTAGGTAGCAGTTGAGATACATTTTCTTATCAGTTTAATCAAGTTGTGAGGAAAACCCATCATGTTCAGCATGTGACAAATAAATTCCCTGTTAATCATGTCATAAGCCTTTTGAAGATGAATCTTGATACACATTCTATCACTTCCTCTTCTATTGAATTGTCTTATTTGTTCATGTGCAAGCAGGACATTTTCAGCAATGTATCTTCCTGGAATGAAGGTAGATTGATTCTCTGATATAAGAAGAGGTAAGAAAGGCTTTATTCTATTACAGATAATTTTGGAAATGATTTTGTATAAGACATTGCAACATGCAATAGGTTTATAATCAGACATACTGGTTGGCTGTTTGATTTTAGGAACTAGAGTAATAAATGTATGGTTTAGCCCTTTTTCAATTCTACCAGTATAAAAGACTTCTTGTATTAAATCCAGCATGTCATATTTCAACTCATTCCAGTGGATTTTATAAAATTTTGATGTGAAACCATCAGGACCTGGGCTCTTATCATTAGCAATTGAGAAACCAGCTTTTTGGACTTCCTCGATTGTAATATTAGAGGTAAGTTTATTTCTGCCCCTATCATTTATTTTAGTCATGCATTGAATATCCGAGAAATTACTAGGAAGTGATTGTGTAGAGTGAAAAATGGAAGTATAAAAACTTATTGCCTCGGATTCAATTTTTTCAGCATCTTGTAGGATTTCCCCATTACTCATAATTATCTGGTTCCAGTTGTTGATATATTTTATTTGTGACATCTTAGCGTGAAAGAATTTTGTGCACGAGTCCCCTTCTGTCAACCAATCAATTTTTGCTTTCTGTTTTAATTTTAAAAATTCTGCCTCACTTTGGAATTTCCAGTTATTATAAACATTTCTGAGTTTATCAAATAAATATGTGTCTGTAGGGTTTGCATCGCAATCTTTGAGGCATTTCTGATATTCTTCTTCATGAAATTTTAGAAGGTTACCCTTTATGCAATTCTTGAGATTCCAATCTTTCAGCTTGGATTTACATTCTTTGATGAATTCCACGAATTTGTGCATTTTTGAAGCGAGGGAATTATTTGACTTGTAGTTATCTAAAGCATTTTGAAAGCAGTTCATATATCCTTCTCTCAAATGCCATGAGTTCATGTATCTAAATGGAATGTTTTTGTGGTTTATGACCTCTTTATTGAAACTTATAAAAATTGGGATGTGATCACTGATAGCATTTGAGATCCCAAATGATGTGATCCCTGGGTTAGACCCCATTAATAAGTGATTGCATAACACTTTATCAATTTTTGAGGCTACCCCTTTCTTCCTCCAAGTGTATTTAAAACCTATGGTAGGTAGTTCCAGCAGTCCCACTCTAGTAATGCAATTGTTAAAACCAGCCATCTGATTGTAAGGAACAGTTGAACCACCCTTTTTGTCAGATGGAGATAAAATATTGTTGAAATCCCCTAGGATGATCCATGGGGAATTCACAGCTCCTGATTCATCTATTAAGTCTTGCCATAGTTTGTTTCTGTCTTTAATAAAATTGCTAGCATAAACAAATGATATTCTACATATAAAGCCACCCGTATTTTCTACTAGAAGAGAGATATGTTGACATGATTTTTTCTCAATTTGAAACTTCCAAATGTTTGAATCCCAGACAATTAAAATATGACCTTTGCTGCCACAGTCATTGTTATCTATCATTTTCCAGTTTCTTTGCAAATTATGCCCCAGTTTCTCAATATGTGAACTACTTAATTTATTTTCTAGTAAGCCAGCCATAGATGACTTATATTTTGTTAGGAATTTAAACACTTCAAATTGTTTATTTTTATCATTTAAACCCCTAACATTCCAAGAAACAATGTTCATTATTTAGACTTACTTTGGCTCCTTGTGTTTGCTTTAGGAGGAGCAATGGTTGTTTTTGCTTTTCTACTTTTAGCCTTTTGCATTTCAGCAATTTCAATTTCTTCATAAAAAATTTTGATTTTGTCCACACAGTTCGAGACATCTTCCAGTTTTTCTGGTTGGCAGACCTCATTTTCTTCTCTTGCAAGATTTCTTATGAGTTTCTCTCCTTCAGATTCGCTCAAGTCTTCTACCAGACCTTCTGTGGTTCGATCATCTATATGCACCTTTTCTGCAGGTGTAATGTCTGTTCTATCATGGTTCATGGCGTTGGAATCCTTTAACACTGGTGAATCTGTACTCTTCTCTCTCGAGTTTAAAGAAATTTCCTTCACTAAATTCTTTTCAATTGTTATTTCAACTGCAAGCATCTCACAGAGGGAAGAGGCAGGCAATTCCTTGTTATAATTATTTTCTATATTTTCAACATGCTTTATAAAGTTCTGATTTTGTAATGTGGGGTTTGCTAACCCATCAATTGTAATTTCCTCGTCTACATTTATTATTTCATCATTAGACTCATGATTAGTACTTCTTACTGTTTGTACTGCATTTACATTTCCTAATGTCTGTTCTGAGTTGATGCATAGTAAAGTCTGTCCAGATAAAGAAATGTTAGAGACATTATCTTTATCTTTTGGTATCCACTGTTCTTTATTTTTAATCTTTCACTGTTGGTTGGTATGACCGAACACTTTACATTCTTTGCAACTGTGGGGTTTGTATAGATATTCTACTTTAATTTTAAGTTCCTCCCCAGTATACAAAACTGCTGTTACTTCATTGGGAAACTCGTCGCTTGCTTGCATTTCAACCAATATTTTTGCAAAAGCAATTCTAGATTCATCTGCAGTAATTTTGTCCATTTTAATTGGTTTTCCCAGCACACTTGCAATGGCACTCAATGCTTCTTTGTCCCAGAGTTCAAGTTCGAGATTAGAAAGTTTTATCCATATAGGTAAAGTTGTTAAAAGTTCTTTTCTAATTCTAGTTCCCTTCACCCATTTTTTCAGAATAATAACTTTATTATCAAACAAGTAGGATCCTCCTTTCAGCACATTGTCGCAATCCAGTTTGTTATCAAATCGTATTATGAAAAATCCGTTCTCTCTTGATAGCAGTTGAAACTTCCCAGTTGGTTTCCATACTCGTTCTATATATCCTTTTAGATGCATATGATAAGGTCTAACTCCGTATATATAGAAGATAATCGAGTGTTCCCATTTATTTTCTGATCTCTTCACTGCAGATTCTGTAATCATGGCTTTCCTTCTATCATTAACCAAGACTGGTTGAATATAATGAAGATCCAAATATTCGTCATGTTTCTCCCCTACTCCTCCACTCACCACTTCCTTCCAAGATTTAGCGTTTCCTGCTTTTATTTCATTCTGGATCGATTTCCATTTAAACGCATTAGTACTACTATTGAAACGATCGCCTTGAACCTGTGAGAATCCAGATCTAGATCGGGTTTTATCCCCTCCCCAAATTTGGATCTCTGGATGGACGAATCACTTTGGTGATATTTTGATTGTTGTGGAACAATCCGTCGCGTTCCAGGTCAAGACGATTTGCCATCGATGTTTCCTCCATAAGTATTGCTTTCCCTTTGTAACGATACGTGTTGAGATCGGCATCTTTGCAAAGAGCACCTTTATCAGGTGGACGTCCTCTATCCTTTGAAAAATCGCCATTAGATTGCTCAGCCGCCATTAAAAAACAAAAAATAACAATTAATCACTTTATGTCAGTGATTTAGTATTAAATTTATCTCCATTAACCATTTTAAAATTAAACTTTAAGTGTATAACATTTTTATACGGACTCAAATTTTATTTATAAAGATATTTATATTGCATATTATCCAATTATCTTAAATTAACAATTTCAAAGATCATAAATTTTGAAAATTCATTTATTATAATCATAATCTATTCGACAAATTTAATTCTTCTTTATTCCAAATTATTATTAAATTTATTCTACTTAATATATCTTATTACATGTATTATGTATATTTACTCTTATTATAACTACTCAAATGTTATTTAAAAATTCCTTTGATATCATTTTCTACTATATAATATTCAATTACATAGTTAACTTTTGAAAATTTAGGTAAGTTATATATAACGCAATTGAGGGTTATACAAGTAAATTTCTAATTCAATTCTCTCCAGTTTAAATATTAATTCAAAATTTTGATTCATTTATAATTGAAATCATCCTTTACCGAAATTTTAAGAATTAAATTTCCGATTAACTTCAAACAATTTAGAGATAATTATATACATACAATATATCCAAGTAAAATCTAAATCAAATACTAATATATATATATATATATATATTAAATCGAGTCATACTTTAGAAATTCAAATCAAATTCATTTCAAAACAAAAGTGTAGCAAGCTACTGATGGTCTCTCCACTTCGAAACTCGAAAACGAATGTCGACGATGCGGCCGTCATCACCGAAATTATTTTCCAGTGACAAAAGAGAAGAGCTCTAATTTAAAAATTTAAAATTCTTCGAAAACCATTTCTATTCGAAAATATTTTAAATAATATTCATTTTAAACTTTAAAACCTTAGTTCGAAATTATCGAAAATTAAATTCTCAAATTCTTTATTTAAATTCAATACAAATTCCAAATCAAATTATAACTAAGTTTTATAAATTCATTTATTTATATTATGCAATAGTCAATGGTTTACGAACAATAAATGAAAATCAAATATTATCATTTCTGACAACAAATTCATAATCAATTTAATTTCAGAAAACTTTTATTTATATATAATATAATCATACAAAACTATTTTGATTACCAAATTTGAAAACAATATTGTGTCAGTTTGCTCTATTCAAGTGTTTTGGAAATCCTATCGATAGCGTTGATCAGTCGAATCGATCGGAAACCCAAATCAACATCAACAACTCAAACAACACAATATATAAAACATTTTTAATATTAATTCACAAATACACTTCCTCATTCGACGATACCAGAATGGATTTCAAAGCAAGGATAGAGATTCAAATTTGATGGAAATCATATCACAGAGAATTTTGATTCGATAATAAGTTCGAAACAGAAGATAAGATAATTTAATTAACAGAACTGGGAGATGGACAAACTTATTTCATTCACGGGCAACCTTAACCGGATCAACCGAGAATTCAAGGATAAGATCGACGCAGAATTTCGAGGTAAATCTACATTCGATCTCAAGAGATAGAATTCAGGTATAGCAGGTAATAGATAGCATCGTAAAGTGAGGATACAGAAATCTCCAGTAAATCGATTTCTATTGTAAAGGAGTTTCACCCATTTTCAAATCATTCGAAGTTTCGCAAGACCGCCGATTCATTATAAGGATCATTCGAAGTGGAGTTATGGGATGCCACAGAATCGAAAGAAGACGAATAGTGAGGGATACAAACGAATTTTTTTGGAACCTCAGGGAACGTTCCAAAATTCAAAGGAATCGAGTCAAGAAGGACGAGATTGAAACTCGAATGAGAGTGATTCTGTAAATACATTTACCCTATATGTTAAGTTTTGCCTAGAGCTACCAAAGCTATGATACCATTGTAACGACCCGCTATTTTGGAATATTCGCATCCGCACATGTCAGACTTAAATAATTCAAAATACTGGATTATTAATTTAAATTTGGCAAAACTCAGATATACAGTAAATAAATAATCACAGAATCACAATCACAGAGTAATAATATGTAGCGGAAGCAAAAGATAGTAGTTCATGAAGCTACTATATATACATAATAGAGTTAAATAAGTTACAACAGAAGTTTCGAATACAATAGTCAAATACTAGAATCAGAATACATCACTGGAATCAACAGAATATCTGAAAGCTGGATAGATAGCCGGATCTCCAAGCGAAGCTCCAATTCCAAAGGTGAGTCTCGAATACTGGTACACTCAGTCTGACCCGAGCGTAAAGAAAATACAAAACACTCGAGTCAGGATTAACATTCTTATACCAATAAATCCAACTCAAGTGAAATAACAATTGAAATACAAATAACTCAAAGGATGTTGGAATAACCATCCTTTAAGGATCCGTTAAACTATCTACTAGGTAGTAGTGTACCCTAATTAGATAATGTCTATTAGTAATATAAGTATCAAAATAGTGTTAAGGCATTACCATTATCCCCCTTAACACATTTTATATAAGCGTTATAGTCTATACAGCACCGTAAACTCCACCGTAAACTGGTGGGATATCAGGGAGTACTCCATAGGTATAACACAAAACAATTTCGTAGTGGTCGCGTATACAAGGATACAAGTATGACAAGGCACATGAGGCAATACACAAGGTAGTGAAACTACCATTTTCCTGATCCGGAATGGTGAGAACGCATCGCCGCAACGATCGCAACACCGCGAAACAACACTCCTAAAATGCCAAGGGTGCACCAATCAATAACAAGTTATGAGCAGTTTTACGAAGAAGTGTGTTCGCTCGAGGTGGCTAACCCCATTTGGCCCGGAACGGCTCCTGTTTTAGTCATTTCCAATTTGACACAAGCGTCAAGGCTATCCATTATCGTTCTCTTTCCTCGGTCATCACGTACATCATTCCAACCACTTCATTCTGGATCAAACTCCGCGTATAGTTATTAAAGTGGTTTTCGGTTTAGACAGAGAGTATGTTCATAACTGATTCCGGATTCTTTAATAAGTTTCGTAATTATTACACCGATTGGTCGTTTAATATATTTCAAAACCAAATCAAATTCAATTTCAATTAGAATTCATAAATCAACATTTGTTTGTCTTCCTAAATCAATTTCCAAAATTTTCGTTTCATAACTTTCAAATTTCCATTTCAAACTCTATAATTCAATTTCAAAATTTGTTTTAAAACAATTCAAATATTCATCTAAATTCGAATATAAGTTTCATTCCGTAATCATTTAAAATGAATTTAATTCAACGTTCAAATTAATTTAAACTCATTTATCAATTTCGTTCGATGTTCGTTAAGTTAATTTATCATTTAAAACAATTTCCATTTTATCTCTAATTTATTAAATCACTTGCTTACGTTCAACTTTATTATATCAAATCTTACAATTTTAATTAAATTAATTTCGTCAATTCAAATTCTTTATATTTCAAGTCTTACATTTGTTTCAATAAAACGCATTTTATTTCTTGTTAAAGAAATTCAATTATCATTTATTCATTTATTTGGTTACAAATTTCAAAACTCAGTTAATATAGAAACTTAGTTTCACTTATTCAAGAAGTTCAATTTCACTTAATAAAGAATTCAATTTAACTTAATATTACATAATTCAATCTTATTTAATTACTAAATAATTTCAAACTTAATTATTAAATAATTCCAAAACTCAAATATTAAATAAGTCCAAACTCAATTATTGATTAAATTCAAAACAACGTAATTTCATCAACTATTATGTTAATATTTTGTTTCAGATTATCAAATATTAACATTTTCCTTTCATAAAAATTCAAATTTCAGCATCATTTCAAAACCCTATTATTTATTCCAATAAAATCTTCATTTTATTTCAAGTCAAATTATTGACCAATCGGGTTTTTATTTCATTCTCTAACCTAAGTCAAAGTTTATTTGGGTATTTATCATTTCAACCCGATTCCATTTCAATTCAAAAATCAAAGCAAAGTAAAGGGAACTTGCAGTGTGATAACTGGGGTGGTGTCGAAGTAAATAAACAAACAATAGCAACATCAATAACAATCCAATAATTAATTCAAATAAACCCGAAATAATCATATTAATTCACGTTGTTATTTGTGCAAATTAATATAATTATTTCTAGAATCTACACTATCATTTCATGTAGATTAAATATTATTACATTAATATTTATACGGTTTTTCACTTGTCATCCATTATTCAAATTTATACTACAATAATTTATACAACATACATTCAACGGTTCAAGGTGCGCTTAACCAAATTTTACGTGTCAATTGATTTAACATTTAAAAGGGGTCATATTTAATTAATCAAATTTAGCATATAGATCCATTTTAAATTGTTAACTACTTTATATCAAATTCAATTGCATACTATTTATCACATTAACATTTACAATTAACGTCCAATTTCAACATCATACAACAATCATTTATCAACCAAACTTGTAAAATCATCGCATAAGTAAATGGATAATGGTGTCAGATGTCACAGGTGAACTGATACAGGTAATGGCATATATAACAGTGCAATTAACTAATAGCAGCATATTTCAATTGTCATTTCAATTGAAACCAAATTTAATAAATAAAAGAACATTAATCGTGAGTGATTGCTCACCTTTCGAGGCTAGAGAAATAGACGATGAAATTTAGTTATGAGCCCAAGCACGAATTCCAAAACAAAGCTAGATGGCAAGAATTTGACGGGTAGAGCTGATAACAAAAATCGAGGAGAACCAGTCAAAATCAATTAGATAGAAACAGAATATAACTATTTTAAATTTTAAAGCAATATTAAATTTAAACACATATCAAACTAAATGTATATGTATTTCAAAATCATTGGTTTAAATAACACATAGAATAAAACAAACATATCTATATATACATAATCATCAATATACAATATAACATCATTTGCATAACAAACAACTTATATACATTTATATATTAAAATTTAAATTCAATATTATAAATTACTGTAGATATATAATGCAGCAAAATCATATATATATATACCACACAGATTCTAACTCTTTTTTTTATAATATACTTTATACTGTAGCAATATGGGCTAGAAAATATATATATTTAACTTAATATATTGTATATGTAACTAATAATGAAAGAAATCAACCCTGAACTTATATAAATTTACATACTTATATACATATATCCCAAATCAGGTTTAAAAACCATATATCTAACTTTCTTTATAAAATATGTTTACACGCACAGATTATAAAATCATTACAGACCAAAATTTAGAATCTATATATATATATATATATACACACTAAAATACTCACAGTCAACTAACAACACCTATATATACATAACATCTTCAAAAGGAATCTACAGTCAAAATTTATGCAACTTAATATACGTATAAACCACGCCTATAAACCTGAATAAATATATGCTATATCTTAAAGCCAATACTGCAACCCAATATGTAAACAAATATATCTCAACTTTTAAACAAGTCATAACTAGCTTGTAAAGCCTATATTTACAACTAATAGATCACAAAAGAACTTATGTTTGTACCTATATACAATAGATATATTACAGCAGAAAAATATAAACATTGCTAATACCCACCTATGATAAAAATATGCTATACTCATATACTTAATAATATAAACTGTCAGATGCATATATGTACTTTAAAACATAAACAACATGATATATAATTATACTTTTAAACCCACATATCCATGCTTATACATATATAACTTACTTTATATTTATAACTTACGATACATCAGCATATACTTTATATACAATTAGCTCTGCACTATATACTTATACAAATAAACAGACCATATACATATGATATATATAACTCCCTAGATTTATATGCATCAACGAGTATATATGTATATGGTCTATGACAATATATATATAAATTGACACATTAAATAAATATATACATAACAATATGAACACAACTGTTAGATCTGTAAAATTAAAATAAAACCGAAACTGCAATATATATATACACACACTTACAATCTAAACAAATAGTTAGGGCTCGGCAAGGAACAATGTTCAAGACACGGTGGAGATGGAAGGCAGGGCTACACGGCAAGGGAAGTGATAGGTTGTTTGGTGCAACCGCTTGTAGTGGCGGGAAGGCGAGGCTGACGTGAGTTCGGCATGAATGCTTAACACAGGTGAGATGTGCTATTGCTCTAGCGAGAAGGGAGGGGAGAAGTGTTGTTTGGGTCGCTAAAAGAGGGGAGGAGCACGGTTTGAATCGGGGCGGCTATGGTGGAAGCTTGGGCTTCGCCTATGGTGAGGGTCCGTCTGAGGGGAATGGAGATGGTGGTCGGCAAATTTCGGGTGGAGATGTGGCATCTTGGGATGGTTGTTATATGCATGTAAACTGCTATGGGTTTAATGGAGAGGGTAGGAGAAGCTTTGGTGAAGAATGTGAGAGGGTTGCAAAGGAAAGAAGGAGGGGAAGAGGAGAAAGAGAGTCATAAGAATAAGATAGAGCAGTCAGAAAAATAGGGAAAGCAAATAATGTATAGGCTCAGATATAATAATCTATACGTTATATATTTTAACATATATCCAACCTAAGAAAACGAAATTTGAAGGGCAACAGCCATATATTGGGAACAGGAGAAATGGCAAAAGTCAGGCGTGAATTCAGAGTGTTATTAAATGCAAAAAGGCTGTTGTATAACAAGGTGAAATGAAAAGTCACAAGGACCAACAGACACAAAACCAACCACTACCGATACAGAATCATTTTCCACGGATTTTGCTACGTACCAAACTTCAAAACACAGAAATAATTATGCCGTAAAGATCAGCACGACGAGACGATCAAAGCGGTATGTAGATGTCGGTGATACGATTGAATAATAAAAATTTGAATTTTTTGTACTAGCGGAAAATGCATGAAAAACACAGAGAAATAAGATCGATGGGGCTAAAGACGTCCGAATTTGGAAAAACGAAAAATGACGTATTGTTCAGAAGATGGTTTAGAATTTTTTATGTAAAAATATTTAGGTTTCGAAAACGTTTTATTTTCATCGCTTTTTAGCTTATTAACTTGAAGTAAATTTACGCACGAAATAAACATCCATATTTTCGGACGAAAATTTACCAGTTGCTATGTTTAACTAGACGCATTCCAAATATCAAATTTATATCTCAAAATTTTATCGTTTAAAATTTCACACAATTTCAATTAATAACGTTATTAAAACCAGTTAAATTTACGGGTCGTTACAATTATTTAACTATCAAATAAACAATCAATTTAACCAAATATTCCATTTCCCACTAAAAACATTAAATCTCTTTTTAATTTAATCTTTATTTGCATAAATCTCTTTTTAATTCAATTTTTATTTGCATAAATTTCTTTATCTAAATTATACATACTTATCCTATCGAATTTTATAAATTTACAAACCATCTTTTAAAAATTATTTGAAAACCCTTTAAAATTAATGTGGAAAGTACCACTGTAGTATCAAACCGGTTCAATGGTTACATCTCTATCCCAGCTAAATCCAAAACTTAACTACAGGCATTCACTGCCTCCGACTTACGCCATGTGAGTATACCGTTACTTTTTGAAAACTTTATTTTTAGAAATTATCTCAAAAGCTTGCTTGTAAATTTTAAAATAAATTTCAAGTTAAACATAGTCAAATAAACTTAAATAAAAGTTACTATACATAGCCATATTAATATTAAATAGTAGTCTTTAAAAATAATAATGCTGACCAATGCTTAACTAATAATAAATCTTTAACAATCATTATATGGTAACTAATTAATAATAAATTATGCTTTAAACAATTTAAAATACTTAAAACAACTAATTTTACAGAATTTTTTAACACTTTTAAATTTCCCAAATTAATAAACCAAAATTCTCTTTTTAAAACAAGCCCAATTTTCTCGATTTCCAATTTCATCCCGTAAATTTGGAAATCCTATCGAACTCTAGTATAACCAATTTTTATACTTATTTCCCAATTCTCTTTTATCCTTCAAAAATACTTTAAATCTTGATTTTAAAACCTTATATTTTTAAACAAGTACCGTTTAAGGATTTATTATTTAAAATCCTTTTATATACTTTTATTCCAAAAATCCCTTTTACAATTCTTTACCAATTTAAACCTTCTTTATTGGTATTTAAATACACCAAAAATCTAGGTTAACTGCCATAACATTTAATCAATTCAGATCACACAATAACCTGTCATAGATTATTAAACAAAACATATATCATTATATATGAAATTAAATTCAACATTTTTGAGGAATCCAGTTGAATCACTCCAACTTATTTTCCTGCATCCACAGATGTTAACACAACATAAAAATACCAATTCCACTTCGTGGTGGAATATCGCGGTATATAGGGTCATCCACTATTATGTGTGGTGCATAGGGTCTCATCCGCTATATATATGTTGGAATATCAATCACTCCAATTTATATATACTACTATATAAAATATCGCATCCAATCAATTAAAATGCATCAATTTAACCAATCAATCATTTACTAATTTTAACGATTTAAAATTAATCACAAGCAATCCAAAATTGATTGAGATTAACTTACCTTGAATTTACCCTGCCAAACGTTTCAATTATAAATTAAATCGAACACATTTGATTTAACCTAAAAAAATTGCTTGCTCCGATCGACTACAAATCTGCACCACAGCGTAGTGCTTGTCTCTGTGATTTCAACGCCGCTTGTTTCGTCCAATTCCGACCTCGTATGACAAAATTATGTTATTTCAAAGTTAATATAATTTATAAAAGCAAATTCTTTTTTTATACAAACCCAGATCTGCCATTTATTTTTAAGAAAGAGATCATGGCCACATGTTCCTTTCCCTCTCCTCTTCTTCACGAACGCAAGCTACAGGCAACCGAACCTATCACACGCGATCTTTCATTCATTGCCGCTCCTCCACGAGATTGCCTAAGATCGATCGAGCATAGACAAATGAAGCGCCATAGCCCCTCGCACCCCTGGCCAAAGTTCAGTCGAACTCAGTCACCCCATAGCTAAGAAAAGCACCACGAAACATCCCATGAACATGGTCAAAACTCTGGCACTCTACCATGTTATTTACGATCACGACCGTTGAATCTCTAGAGCTCATCGAGCTCTACGTTTTCTTAGATGAAAACTTTTGATATAATTTAATGGATTGATCGAAAATTGAAGGGAAAAGATGGTTAGTTTCAGCCATTGAAATGCTATGCGGCGTTTGAGTGAAGAGAACTAGGGTTTACTGTGCTCTACAGTATATATATACGTATACAATATTATTTTAATATTATTTTCAATATTAACGTGCTTTTTCGAATGAACTCCAAACAAGAAGTGCCGCCTAGCATTTATAATGTATTACTCCTATTTCAAATAGAATGGAACATGTTTTGAGGCCTAATTCGATCGTATGTGGAAGATAGCTTTTTGAATCGAATTAAAATATTAAATTTTCAATATTTATTTCAACGTGTTTCTATTTCTTACGACTAAACGTAACTCAAACGCTACGAAATTTGAAATCCGACAATAATACACTAATATGGATTCAATTGAACTTGTTTCATTGAATTTCGAGACTATGCCGCGGAAGGCTATTTTAACGCATCGATTAAATCAACCGATTTTGAAAAATCGTCGAAATCGTTTAAATTTTCAATTTTTAAAACTTACCAGCTCCTTTATATTTCAAATAGAATTTATACCCATATTAAAAATCATTGTGATTCATATTGACTTAAAATTTGATTATTTACACGGTTTCCATATATTAAATTCCACTATTAAATTAATATATTAATTTTAAACTTCAAATTTATCGACTTTTTAATTCCATTCAAATGTCCACTATTTTAAATTCTAATCCAAATAGAATTAATTAAATTTTAGAAATCATTTCCATGTCCATTTATTTCCAGATTCACATATTATCCCAATTTTAAATATTAAATTACCATTTACCAAATAAAATTAATCACTATATTTGAAATTATAAGCCATTTCACTAACTCAACCTCATTATTCATATTTAAAATCATTTAATAATTCAAATTTAACATTTTAAAATAAATTAAATGTTTAAAAACGAACGACAAAAATTCCGGGCCGTTGCATATATTTTAAATTATTAGCTATAAGAAATAATAATTTCTCCATTATTATTTATTATTTATAACATTCTCCCCTACTTTAAAGCATTTCATCCTCGAAATGATAGTTTGTAACGACCCGTAAATTTCATGGATTTAATTTGGTTAAATTAATAAGTTTGTAATTAAATCTAGAAGAAAAAGAAAAAAACTTTATAACAAATATTAAAGTAAACGCTAAATTAAATTATGTAAATGGTGACTTAAAACCCATTTATAGAAATTTGAATAAAATCCAAATGAATTAAGAAGAAAAAGGATTCTTACCTGGATATAAAATTTAATGTGAGAAAGTAATGAAAATATTAATTTGATTTAATGCAATAAAAGAGTGTAAACGGTAATTAGAGTAAATTAAGGAATCATGTTAATGCAAGTTAATAATTTATGACTTGAATGAAATTCCAATTCAATAAAATCATTTAACTGTTATGATTTGATTTTTTTATGGAATATGAGAAAAACAAATGTAAGGATTTGATTTATATATATGTTATTTATTCAGGTTATTGAATAAAATTAGGAATCCAATTGTAATTAATGGTAATAATGTTGGTATTAGCTAATAAATTAAATTTCAATGCAATACCCATAAATGAATGGAATGAAATGAATGTGCGTAAATGTATACTAGGTTATTTATCAAATAGAAGAAAAAAAAGAAGTAAATATCGAATTGATTGATGAATAAATATGCATTGAATAGAAATTGAATGTAAAGTGGATGGCGATTGTACAAAATCAATACAAGATAATGAATTGCATATATTAGGTTTATAATAAAGTGTGGATGGAAATTTGATTGGTTATATTAATTGAAGGGAATTCAAATTTGTTGGGAAAGGTAAATGGACTTGGTAATAAATTTAAACGGACTTAATTAGTGAATTTATTTAATTAATATATGATAAATAATGACTAAATGAAAACCAATACTCTATATATATCTATAATATTTAAGTGGAAATAATGTACTTATAAATATGGGATTGAGAGTCTTACAACAAATTATTGTGAGTTATATACTTAGTTCATTCAATTAGATTTGGAAAACATTGAAATAGATGTAAATTAGGTGTTACGTTAAATAAATTTAGGGAATAACGTAAATAAATTCTTCATTAAATGATGGTTAGTATATATAAAGAATGGAGGTAAAGCTTTATAAATTGATTTGAATCTAAAATTTAATGAAAGGAGTAATTGGAATTAAATGGATTAAATGTTTGAAGTTACGTAAATTTTAATTTAGATAAAAGGGTATTCATTTATGTAATAGAGTATGAATCTATTGTTAAGTTTATTTATAAAATGGCAGTTGGGTAAATGAAAGGCTGCAAAAGTAAGCTTGTCAGTATATTAAAGTAATATATGATAATAGGTTTAATCGAAATAAATGAAAATTTAACATCTACATATTACGTTAATAGGGATTTAAGTGTAATCGAAGAATATTAGGATAATAAATTTGGAATCTAATATTAAATCCATCTATTTGAAATATATGAATGGAATAACCATTGATTTCTTTGATTGAATATAAATTTTTAGAAAGTTAAATTATATTAGTGAATTTGATGAAATTAAGGATTTATATTGAAATTTATAAATTTACCTTCTTTAATTTGACATCTAAACTTGTTTGAAACTTTGTAAATGATTAAGAATTTTTAAAAGTGATAAAATGGGTCAATTTTAGAATCTAAATATAAAATTGGATTTTATTTATTTATTTTAAATTTATTTAATTAATATAAAAATAGCCATTTTGGCAACTGACTCAGATTTCAACGAAACCAGTCTCATCGGATCCGTAACAGTGAATTATTGTATGGTTTCAAGTTTCGTAGCGATCGGACTTATCGTTTGATCGTACGAACGCGAAACGCCTTGAAATCGATAAATTGAAATCAATTTGAAAATATTGTTTTTAGCATAACTTGTTCGTACGATGGAATTTGGACGTGAAACTTTTTCCATCGAGTTCAGAATATTTTAAAATACCTATTTTGATATATGGGTTTATCCAATTTCGTTCCGGGGTCAGAACGGGCTTTTTGGGCCAACTATCTGTTAGCGCGTTTATAATTCGTGCCCACCTATTCTATTGCAGTTTGTCTATAAATAGGCTGTTATAAACCCTAGCAGCCTCTACTCCTCATTTCTATACGTATAGGAACTTCTGTACTCCTCTTCTTCGATGGCAACAAACAATTCTAGGTCCAAATTAAAAATTCAAATCAGATCCAAAGCTAAAAATTTAAAAGTCCTCGGAAAAATATCGAAAAAATATATGTTGTAGATTTCATCGACATGAATCTACTGGTGGTGTTCGTTTTCCTATTTGGATCACGGTTTAGCTGGAATTTTCTGAAATAGTTTCGGCCGTTCATGTTTATCGTCGAGGTTTAACGGTGGATCTTCACCTTGGCAACGATTAGGAGGCATGGGGAGGTAGAACTCGCAGAGCAGCGTTGATCTATGGTTTTAGTTCGTCAAATTGATGCTCTGAAACATCGAGATTTCCCCTTTTTCGCGACGATGACCTGATGGGCCGAGGCCACCATCGGTGGCGGCTGCGTGCGGCTTCGTGCGGTTGATGAAGGTTTGGCTCTGGCGCTGTTCGATCAGAGGGAAGGAAAGTGTGGAGGCGGCCGATGTTGTTCTCGCGTGAAGTAGGGTTTGTAGGGAGTCGCGTGGTTTTGGTTCCTGTACGCGTTGAACGATGGGGAGAGTTCTGTGAGCGTGCACGTGAAAGTTGTAGGGTGACGTGGCCTGTTGGTTAGGGTGAGTTTTGATTTCTTTTGTTTTAATTTAATATTGAAATTCAAACCCATTTTTCGCTATATCTTTCGCATACGGAGTTGTATTTACGCGAGATTTTTTTTGTTAGGATCGTAATAGAATTCCGGACGCTTTGACGCTGGTTTGGACAGATTTGGAGACCGTCAAATTTTTGGGTTTAAATTTGATTTAAATTAAAAAGGTGAGTGTTTTAACCCACTCGCAACTTCTAAAATTTCCTATGTTTGTTAAATTAATTTTAGATATGAGTAGAAATTTATTTATGACTGTTTGTCATGTTTTATTCCTTATTTCTGTTAAATCGCATTTATTTAATATAACTGTTCATTAATTTTATTATTGCATATAAATTGACAGTAAAATTTATTTATTTGCATATAACTGATAGTTAAGCAGTTAATAAATTTATTTAAATATAAACTATTAATTAATAACTGTCATTTATTTCCTGTTATATTGTATATGTTATATATTGCTGTTTGTTTAAATTGATGATGATTGAATTAAATTGGTTGATGATGGATTTTGGGTGAATGGATGATGTGTTCTATCTTATAAATCTGCAAGTTATCATGCATATTCATTTCATTCGGGATTGCGGTTTGAAATGATATACAACCGCATTTTTATTTTTAAATTGCGGATTGAAATGATAAATATCCATATCACTTGACCATAGGATAGAAAATTATATATAGGCACCGCGGTATATATATATATATATATATATATATTGAAATGATTTTCTATGGTTTTGTAAAGTTATATATATTTAGTTTATGGGATATTGATTTGGTTATTGATAAAGGTTATTATATATATAGTAATTTCCGGTTTTTAAGCTTTGTATAAATTTGATTTGAAGTTTAAAATAAAGTTTGATTTTAAGATCAAATACGATTAAGTATTTATTAAAAATTTAATTTCTGGAGTTTCATTGACTTAAATGAGAATAAGGTTGGAAGATGAATATTAAGTTAAATTGGAATTAAATAAAAAGTTAGAATTTTTAAAAGATATGATTTTATTACTTGATTTTTGTGTAGAGTAATCTAAATGAATATCAGTTTGATTTAAATGAATATATATTAAATTGAAAGATTTTCCAGTATGTGAAGTTAAAGGTTTTTCTTAAATTATATTGAATTCATTAAGTAAATATTTCAAGTCCAAATAATAAGTAATTGAATTTAATATATATATATGGGATTGTCAAATGAGTTTGTTTTGAAATAGTGAAATATGTAAAGCTTTGAAACATAAGAATTGAAATGGTATTTGGAAGATTAAATCGATATTTGAAAATTGATTTGTGAAATCTAAAGAAGCTATTGTGTTTTATAAAGTAATTTAATATTTAACCATTTAAGAGATGGAAATTTGTTTCAAAGTTATGATTTTCAAGCTAGTATGATTTGGAAATATTATATTCAAGAGTTTTGATTTCTAAATATTTTGCTTTGAAAACCCTATGATTTTGGAAAAGAATATATATTAGAAAATAAAATGACATTATATGATTTTGGGTCTAAATGATATCGTATTGATTTGGGGTTTTAAAAATATAAATGATATCGTATTTATATGGGTTTAAAATGGATAATTATCTTCTGGTTTTAAAGTATAACCTATTTTAAAGACCGCGATGTTATAATAACGTTTGGTTGTTAAAGAGACCGGGATCGGATATGTGACGCCCCACCTCTATACCCACACTTGCCAAGAACACTACGGTGTAATGTTGTTAACTAGCACGGAGAATAAGGCTGTTGAGGAGAGACCATCCATGTAATTGCTTATCACACGGTGGCTATGAATAATCTTCGGAAACAAACATAGAAATAATCATAACATAAATCAGTCACAGACATCCATATCACAAGGGCGGAAGAAGATATGAATATATAACTAACACATGAAAGTGTACATCAGAGTAGTGGTCAGTAAGATCCACAATAATACAAAAGAATAGCAACATGTGCTATACAAAAGAATACAACTATGAGTCTATATCTCAAGTGTATTCAACAAAAACTGCTAATCTAAACAGTTAGCCAAAAGTCATAGTGATGAATCCCTGGGAAGAAGTCAAGCAGAAGCACCTGTAACATCTCGGTCTGACCCGAGTATTATTTAAGAAAATAATAAACGGATCAGTCTAGCTATAAATATCAGATGACATGATATAACATAAAAGATATGGCGTAAACATAAAATATCCACAATGACATACCACTATAAGTATGTAAAAAATGATCAACAGAAGATCAATCAATAAGAGATAATCAATATCACAAGAATCTTCTCAAAGATTCGGAAAGGGCATCATACCCCAAACTTGTACTCATGACAAGTCAATGACATAAATTCTATAAATCAATGCAAGAAGTCCAGAAATCATAAAAAAGAGAAAGAGGCCTATCACATGACGGTCCAAAGACCAAGGGGAGCTACCCACATGTGTGAATGGAATCACACAGATTGAGGTCCAGACTAACCAAAAAGCAAAAAGGTATGTCTGAGTGGAATCACACAAGTGGTGTCTAGTCTAACCTCGCAACAAGAGACATCGCACAGTTGCTAGTCTAAATCATCAGAATGATCATCATGATCAACGAGAAGTGTCAATTACACTAAGCTAGTAAATATAGAAGTTTAGCTTCATGTCCCGTAACCACTTGCTTAACTTAAATATTTACGAACAAACTGTAAATCTTCACTAATGAAATTTGTCACAAGCGGTTCAATCGAACAAGTCCAAGAATTAACCGACGAAGTGAACGCAAGCGTTTCATACCACTTGTTTTACTAAGTCGTTTAATTAGATTTCTCATCCGAGTGAGGTAAAGGTTTGTGTATACTAATAGATTGGAAAACGGTTTAAGAAAAGAGCTTTGTTACGGAAAATAGAGTTGAAATCATTTTGTTGAAAGAGTTTTGATATTTACTACTAGTATTGAAACCTTTATATTTTTAAAATGACAAATCACAGAAGAGATTGTAGAAACAATCATCACAAAGATCACATTCGGAGATGTGAATAAAATCCAAGGAAATCAGCTCAAAAGCATCAAAGTGGAAGTTCCCCAACGACCAAACGTGGCCGAGATAAAGAGAGGTAGTTTGTCTCGAAGAATGGTCAACTCAGCATCTCAACAAAGCAAGTTCTATTGAATGTTTTTCAGATAAGATCCCCTACGGAGGGGGCGTCCGGGGGGGGGGGGGTGGCAACCCCCCAAGGTGGGGGTGCGGGGGCAACGGCCTAAAACAAAAATGAGGTCTTACGACCTAAGGGGGGTGCGCGACCTAAGAAGGTTCGCGAGCTAAGGATGAGCGACCTAACAATGTTCACGACCTAACGGAGACGAGGTCATGCGACCTAAAGTGGTTCGCGACCTAAAGGGGAACGACCCATCGAGTTATAGGTCTAACGATCTAATGGTTTAAAGGTCATGCGACCTAAAATTTAAACGACCTAAGGTCGAATTGATTGATGAATAAATATGCATTGAATAGAAATTGAATGTAAAGTGGATGGCGATTGTATAAAATCAATACAAGATAATGAATTGCATATTTTAGGTTTATAATAAAGTGTGGATGGAAATTTGATTGGTTATATTAATTGAAGGGAATTCAAATTTTTGGGAAAGGTAAATGGACTTGGTAATAAATTTAAACGGACTTAATTAGTGAATTTATTTAATTAATATATGATAAATAATGATTAAATGAAAACCAATACTCTATATATATATATAATATTTGAGTGGAAATAATATACTTATAAATATGGAATTGAGAGTTTTACAATAAATTATTGTGAGTTATATACTTAGTTCATTCAATTAGATTTGGAAAACATTGCAATAGATGTAAATTAGGTGTTACGTTAAATAAATTTAGGGAATAATGGGGAATAACGTAAATAAATTCTTCATTAAATGATGGTTAGTATATATAAAGAATGGAGGTAAAGCTTTGTAAATTGATTTGAATCTAAAATTTAATGAAAGGAGTAATTGGAATTAAATGGATTAAATGTTTGAAGTTACGTAAATTTTAATTTAGATAAAAGGGTATGCATTTATGTAATAAAGTATGAATCTATTGTTAAGTTTATTTACAAAATGGCAGTTGGGTAAATGAAAGGATGCAAAAGTAAGCTTGTCAGTATATTAAAGTAATATATGATAATAGGTTTAATCGAAATAAATGAAAATTTAACATCTAAATATTACGTTAATAGGGATTTAAGTGTAATCGAAGAATATTAGGATAATAAATTTGGAATCTAATATTAAATCCATCTATTTGAAATATATGAATGGAGTAACCATTGATTTCTTTGATTGAATATAAAATTTTAGAAAGTTAAATTATAATTTGTGAATTTAATGAAATTAAGGATTTATATTGAAATTTATAAATTTACCTTCTTTAATTTGACATCTAAACTTGTTTGAAACTTTGTAAATGATTAAGATTTTTTAAAAGTGATAAAATGGGTCAATTTTAGAATCTAAATATAAAATTGGATTTTATTTATTTATTTTAAATTTATTTAATTAATATAAAAATAGCCATTTTGGCCACTGATTCGGATTTCGACGAAACTAGTCTCATCGGATCTGTAACAGTGAATTATTGTAGGGTTTCAAGTTTCGTAGCGATCGGACTTATCGTTTGATCGTACGAGCGGGAAACGCCTTGAAATCGATAAATTGAAATCAATTTGAAATCAATTTGAAAATATTATTTTCGGCATAACTTCTTCATACGATGGAATTTGGACGTGAAACTCTTTCCATCGAGTTCAGAATATTTTAAAATACCTATTTTGATATATGGGTTTATCCAATTTCGTTCCGGGGTCAGAACGGGCTTTTTGGGCCAGCTATCGGTTAGCGCGTTTATAATTCGTGCCCACCTATTCTATTGCAGTTTGTCTATAAATAGGCTGTTATAAACCCTAGCAGCCTCTACTCCTTATTTCTATACGTATAGGAACTTCTGTACTCCTCTTTTTCAATGGCAACAAACAATTCTAGGTCCAAATTAAAAATTCAAATCAGATCCAAAGCTAAAAATTTAAAAGTCCTCAGAAAAATCTCAAAAAAATATATGTTGTAGATTTCATCGACATGAATCTACTAGTGGTGTTCGTTTTCCTATTTGGATCACGGTTTAGCCGAAATTTTCTGAAATAGTTTCGGCCGTTCATGTTTATCGTCGAGGTTTAACGGTGGATCTTCACCCTGGCAACGATCAGGAGGCATGGGGAGGTAGAACTCGCAGAGCAGCGTTGATCTATGGTTTTAGTTCGTCAAATTGATGCTCTGAATCATCGGGATTTCCCTTTTTTCGCGACGACGACCTGATGGGCCGAGGCCACCATCGGTGGCGGCTGCGTGCGGCTTCGTGCGGTTGACGAAGGGTTGGCTCTGGCGTTGTTCGATCAGAGGGAAGGAAAGTGTGGAGGCGGCCGATGTTGTTCTCGCGTGAAGTAAGGTTTGCAGGGAGTCTCGTGGTTTTGGTTCCTGTACGCGTTGAACCATGGGGAGAGTTCTGTGAGCATGCACGTGAAAGTTGTAGGGTGACGTGGCCTGTTGGTTAGGGTGAGTTTTGATTTCTTTTGTTTTAATTTAATATTGAAATTCAAGAGTTTTGATTTCTAAATATTTTACTTTGAAAACCGTACGATTTTGGAAAAGAATATATATTGGAAAATAAAATGACATTATATGATTTTGGGTCTAAATGATATCGTATTGATTTGGGGTTTTAAAAATAGAAATGATATCGTATTTATATGGGTTTAAAATGGATAATTATCTTCTGGTTTTAAAGTATAAACTATTTTAAAGACCGCGGTGTTATAATAACGTTTGGTTGTTAAAGAGACCGGGATCGGATATCTAGCATACTCTCTGTCGATACCGAAAACCACTTTGACAACCGTGTACGCGGTGGAGATTCTAGAATGAAGTAGGATGGTGGTGACGGTCCCTATAAGGTAATTACGTGGACCCAACTCCCGTGAGTTGGCATAAGGTGGCTAAAACAGGAGCGATTCTCGGGCCAATGAGGTCATTCCTCTGATCGAACGCACTCCTTCGATACTATACTCTGACTATGGATTGATTTGGTGGCCACTATTGATTTCTTTGATTTGGGGGTGTTAGTTCAAGGTGGGCGGTAGCTGCGGCTACGCGTTACCATCAGCCTGGATGCGCAATTGGTATATCTACCCTGGCATTGCCTAGTTATGCCGTGTCACCTACCCTAGCGCGCCTCATACGATTTTGTTTTTGTACCATACCTATGGAGTGCCCTCTGACGATGCCCAGTACGGGGAAGATTACGGTACTGTATAGACTATGGGAATATATAACTGTGTTAAGGTGGAAAATGTAAAGCCTTAACGCTATTTAAAAGTAAGTTTATTTTACAAATAGACACTATTATAATAGCGCAATATACTACATAGTAAATAGTTTAACGGATCCTTAGGAGATGTAAATCCCGAGCATCTCTTGAGTTACTGCACTCATATTTATTTCTGTTAATTTAACTCACATAAGATATTTTAGTTCTGACTCGAGTGTTTTTGCCTTTTCAAATTTGCTCGGGTCAGTCCGAGCATTTCAGGACTTGAAGATTTAGCTCTGGAGGACGAAGACGAAGATGTATATTATTATTATTTATACTAGTGCACTACACAATGTTCCGCTGCATTATTATTCGTATATGTAACTCTGATATGTATTATATAAATGTTTTGTAAACAGATTTATAAACTGTATATTTTATTATTATATTTTATCCTTCCGCTGCGAGATTCTGTTTTCTTTTATTTTTTTATTTTTTTTTATTTACCCCATAACAATCCGCCCTTCTGTATGGTTTGAATCGGCATGTGTGTCGATTTAAAGCGTGCGAAAAGGCGGATGTTACATAGTTAGATAAAGGAATCTATCTTATACTCATATCCTCAAACATCCAGGCTTATTTATATTGATGGTAGAAAAAATGCATATAAAAAAGAAGGTTGATACCATAACAACACCAAAACAAATAATACCAAACATACATACAGTGATTCCCCACACTAACTTGAGTAATTATCACGTACTTATGGTTATATATACATACATCAAGTCAGACTTTTGTCCTACCCATCTTAGTGCGTACTGCACAATTAAGATAATATATACAACAAACAAACAAGACTATACATCCAAAAACAACCAAACTGATACTAGATTAACATAAATGAATACATCCACATAACCCATCCCCTTACCCGAGCATGTACTACACACACCTGAGGTCTCTATATGTACATACCAAAACATAAGTCTAACCCATATATCTTAGTGCCTACTATTTAAGATAACTATCCAACTACTATGTAGTCAGACCCAAAACATCATATTATGTGATATTTGATTCGATCCAATACTTGAATCCACCACTTTACTTCCGAACTAGTACCGATCCCTTGATTTTCTAATGTGGAATTTGATCAGACTTCTTGATCATAAACCATTGCTTTCCTTATATAGCTCTCAACTATGATGGAAAACTTGAGTATATAACCATGAACCCTTATCAGTGTTCACCGTCAAGAATCAAGTGATAAATCCTTTCTCGGATTGGTGTAAACGCCTCAAAGTTATATACTCAAATCTTAGATTAAAAAAAAATTATGCCAAAATGATTTACGTATAACTTGCGTATTTATTCACCTTCAATTTTACCTAATATATTTCTTCCAAACTTCTATTAATCCAAGTTTATTTCACAATCATTTACTTTCTACTATATCCACTATTACTTAAGAATACAAACATGACTTAAACTTGTATAATATACCTTTACTTCCTAAGAGTCAATACAACAAACCGGACCTTTAACAGCGTTCCAAAAATGATATAAAAGGATTTAACACCGTTTTTAACCACGCTGCATAATGACATGCCATTATAGGTATGGAACATGCAACAGCAACAGTGAAAACGCTAACAAAAGTATGTTTTTAACAGCGTTTTGGTGATGTCATTATGTTTATGTTATTGAGCCGAAACACTTTTCATAGCATTCCACCTCTGTCGGCAAATGGATTTAACAGCAATTTTACTTTGCTAGATAACTTTTTAAGCATTTAACCCTATGCTGTGAATTCTTCTACAGCGTTTTTTCACTGTTATGTACTCTTTTCTATAGCACTCCGTAAATGCTGTCGAATGTTGACAAAACCTTTTACGTTTAGAGTATTTGCACTGTTATGTACTCTATTTTATAGCACTCCATAAATGATGTCAGATGTTAACGCAACATTTTTAAAACAATGTCGTTTAGAGTATCTACATTTTCCCACTAATAGGTTCCATTGCTATATGCATCGAAAATTTATATACCAAATATATAAAACAATTAAAATCAACACATTATACATTATTCATACATTTTGTTTTATTAATTACACATCCCATAATAAACATGTAAGATTACTTTTTCAACGTACGCAATATTCTTACATCAAAACCTATATAATACATCAATAATATTTCATAAACAATATAGAACAAGTAGTAGCTGGTAACCAAAAGTAGTTACACATACAAACTTACAAACTAGAGTGTAGTTTTGACATCCAAAACAACTTTGAATCGATAACTTGTTACATTACGTTACTACTTTTTTGCATCAAAGATATCCATCTACCTGTAAAGTAAGTTCCAAAAATTTAATAAATACAGTAAATACAAATTTGAAAGGCTAGAACCTTGATCATAGTAAAGGTTCAATCAATTCTAGTACAGGTCACATTGTTTAGGTGAAAACTTTAATTTCCAACAAAATGATTCAAACAATATAGTACAAACATTTTCTTTGACTTCCATTTAAACCATCAAGGGTACAATAAACATACTTTTAACTTTTCAATTTTATTAAAAATGGATGAAGATAATTGCATTCATATGGGAGACAATGAAGTTAACTTTTAGTTTAATTAAAAATGGATGCAGTTGATTGCATTCCTAAGTGAAACTGGAACTGGGATGACTAATAGTGCGACATCGACTAAAGGAGATACTTGAAGCTTTACTTGAATTAAAATAGGTGACGATTATTTGAGAGCTTGGATGGATATTTAATTTAGGGATTTAAGATATAAGGACACAATTTGAAGAATTGGTAAAATGTCAAAAAAAACAAAAGATGCAAGATCGAATCAAGTAGAATTGATAAACTTAGTTATTTCTTTATAAAATTTGTTAACTTTTTTCTAATTTTTATAAAACTTGCTTAACATAATTCTTTTCAGTAAGAATTAGTTAGCTTTTGTGAAGTTAGTTAATTTTAATAAAATTCAACTTAGTTGAATTTCTACAAAACTTAGTTAAATTTTATAAACTTAATTAAGAAAATAAACCTGGCTAATTTTAGAAATTTAGTTAAATATTTATGAAACTTAATAAATTCTTTAGTAACTTAGTTAATTTAGTTAAATATTTATAAAATATAGTTACTTTTTACAAGCTTATTTAATTTTTATAAAAATTCGGTTAAATTTTACAAACGTGGTTAATTTAGTCCGAAGTTTGTAAAAGTTGGTTAACTTTTATAAAAAAATTAAATTTATTAACTTGGTTATTTTTATAAACTTAATAGTTTTTTCAAAACTTAATTACTTTTTATAAACTTATTTATTTTTATAAACTTATTTAAGTTTTATAAAATGTAGTTAACGTTTATAATAATTAGTTGATTTTTGTAAATTTGATTAATTTTTATAAATTTAGTTAAATTTATAAAACTTAGTTAACTTTATTTTCACCAAAAGCACAATGTCTTTACTCCAAGCTATAACCATGTCTGATCTTAAAGTAAGTTAATTTACTTGTGTACTTATAATTCTTGTTCATCAACGTGAACATTTATTTGGGTATGTATTATGTCAAGCCTAATTTTAAGAATTTTTTCCTTCTTCTTTTTTGTTCACCGTACCTCTTCTATAACTAATAAAATTGAACATGTAATTCTATTTCATTATTTCAAACTAGTTTTGTTGATTGTTTATTATGTATCGAAAGTTAATTGTATTGGTTTTATCGCACAGTTGCACATAACATTATATAAACTAACTCCACTGACTGCCAATGACCTATATGCATAACAATTTTAACAATATTTGTAGCAGAAAGAATTCACAAGCTATTATACACTTGAACAACAAACTATTACTCAAATCGTTGCTTATTTACACAGTTTCATATATCTAACAACCTATATGTTAAATTATTGTAATGTGCATTTCAAAAGAAGTAAAAACAACTCACTTTATGCATGTGTTTCGATCTCATGCACAATAGATCATTTGGACAACTGCACTCAAAACTTCCCCAAGTGTTCCTACATCCACAACCTGAGCATTGACAAGAAGTCCTTCATCAAAGTCTGAATCATGTTGAAAAAAATCTAAAACACTACAGAGTGTCTATAACGACCCAGGTTTTTGACGCCAGCTAATGGGGTGATTACTGATTTAAATTTTTGAAATATTAATTTCTATAAGTCAAGTGGATATACTTTCTGATGTTAAAAACTAGGTTAGTTTAATATATATATATATATATATATATATATACATATATATATTCTGGATATAATAAATTATATATATACACACACTCCACCATAAAAACTTAAGATAAAATATCTATATATCCATATACAAATTTATACAAGCTTCAATTTGATGTTAATATATATAAGAGCTATATATGTGTATGTATGTTTACGGAAAATATTGTATATATAAATAAATATATATACATGAATGTATAACTTCAAAATGGCAAGATTTCAAAACTAATGACCATGTATATATGTTATAAAAGAAATGCTATGGAAATAATAAATATCTATATATATGAGTAAGCATGTGTATATCTGAATATATAATTTAAATGGGTATATGAAGACAAAGTATATGAAGGAAAATGTATATGTATAAATACAAGTATAATAGGATAAATATGCATATGTGAATGTATGCATATCCATACACACACGCAAAGCTTTG
Source organism: Allium cepa (assembly GCA_030765085.1). Lineage (NCBI taxonomy): Eukaryota > Viridiplantae > Streptophyta > Magnoliopsida > Asparagales > Amaryllidaceae > Allium > Allium cepa. The sequence goes on along the minus strand of CM060937.1, from coordinate 29,053,198 downwards.
TAATGTTTAAAAATATATACAACTGTACATATGCACATGGTCAAAGTCATGGGAGGATCCATGTATGTATTTACATGGTGTTGTATATGTGCAAGGAGACGTATTGATGAAAAACATTAATGAAAGCACATATATGAAATCAAACCATTCAATAACTAGTTAAGCATCAAATCAAGTCATATATTATCAAATCCACGAAAAAAATATTATAAAGGTGTGAAAGTGAAGCCTGTACAAGCTACAACCAATTTTTGGCCTCCCTGTTTCCCTTCTTTGCACTATATTTTTAGAGCTAGGCTAGTTATTAGTTCACGTACAAAAAAAAAAGTAAACAAAGCAAAAGAAGAACCTTCCATTTCAAAACCTGGTAGAAAACTAAGCACTTTAACCTACAGCAAAACCGAAAAGGGAACAGTGCTCGTCTTCAACATTTTAACCGTGAGTAGAACACCTCACTTTTCTTATTGTTACCATGAATTTATATCTAACTATGATGTTATGGATGAACCCTTGATCGGTGATAAGTATATATGCTTTTGGGTTGTATGTGCCTTGTTCAAGTATGTCAGACAGAGTTGTTCACCCTGAACAATACTGTCTCTTCTCTGTTCTTTGTTTATAAAATAAAACAGTTTAAAAACTTAACTTTAAAATTTATTATCTCACCATCCAGTTAGTTTTAAGTCTTGATTTCAAAACAAAAGTACTTGTTTCTGAGTATAGATTGTGTTAAAATTTATTTTAATTAATTCTATCAAGCATAGAAGGAGAGAACGACTTATAACCGTAGGTGAGTTAATTTGGTTGAAAAATCAACCTTCGTGATTTTATAAATGGATTTTATAGTTAGGACCGTCATCGAAAAACTTGATTTTTAAGATAGGTTCGGTGATTTTTAATGGTGTGTGGAGGCGATAAGGTGGAGATGACCAGATTTGGGGGTTTTGGCAATTTGCAATGACGTAGTGGTTTGCGTAAAATGGCATTGGTTGTGGAGGATGCTCGTTTGACAGTGAACCTAGGAAAAATTGCTCGGTGGCTTTTAGTTGAGGGAATAGGTGGAAAAAGGTCAAAGTAGGCTTTATGGTGGGTTTTTGTTTAGCTTCGGTTCGATGCAAACGACGACGTGAGGGAAGCGATCGAGACTTGCAGTCCAACGGGAAAGGAAGCAGTGGTGATGGGGAACCTCTGGGCGAATTCTGGTGATTAATGGTGGTCGGCGGTGCCTAGGCAAAGCGTATTGGTGGAGCGTGGCTGTTTTCCAGTTTTTGGTCAGTTGTTTGAATTTTTGAATGTGGGTATGTGTAACGACCCGGAATTTTCAATTCCGAAAATTCCAGATAGTTAGAAAGAAGAAGAAAGAGAAAGAAGAAGAACAAGAACAAGACACAGAAACCTCACATTCGCAGCGGATCAAAATATAATATCACACAATAATAACAGTTATACAAAGAGAAACTGTATCTATCAATTTTCATCATATATCAGAGTTACAATAATTTACACAATATTGGACATATACAATTTAACATATCTCAGATATATACAATATCATAGTGGAACTCTCCATACGTTCCTGCCATCCAGCTCGCCTCCTGAGTTCCAGAACGTCCTTACCTGAAAATCTGTAATACTCGGTCTGACCCGAGCATTACATCAAAGTAACACCCGGGTCAGGCTGGAAACCAGCGTGAGTAAACTCATCTAACACGGAATACAAAAACATACGTCTTATATAAACCTGGGGTAACTTATCAATTTACAACTTCACAAAATACTATAGACATCACCTATTGCACAAAGAAATTTTTAATTACCGGAACTTAGATTATATGGTCCAATTCACTTAAATCATTCCATTACACCTATTGATTTCACGTAAAAATTTATAAAGAATCGAAGTGGTTTCGGGTATTACTAGTACCCGACTCCAGTCTCTTCGAATTTCAGTTCTTCTCAACACATGTCATTCAAGTGAAATACAATTCAACTTTAAATTAAAGGTGTCAACCCTTTGCTTAGCAATTCCTCATTGATAAATAACCGCATTATCATTGTCCATCTATAACACATCATATCGCGAACCATTTCATATCAGGGTATGAATCAATTCAGGGCATATAATCCATTTAGTCATACATAAGCAAGATAAATCAATCCCACCATCTCGAATCAATTACCTTTAAGTCCTGCTTATTAATAAGCGTAACCTAATTGATTTCCATCCCAAAATCATTTATCTTAGTTAATCCTTCCTGATTAATTATTCTTTAATTATATTACAATTATCATCATTGGCTAATTACTTTCATTAAGTAATTATACTTAGCCAAACTCCAAGAATGTTTATCCTTAATTAATCAATTAAACTTAATTAATTGTATTCATTAATCAACCCCTATTACTCATAAACAGTAATTACCCCTCTGTAATTACTTAATTAATTGTTAATCCCTTTTTGATTTATTACACCAAGAATTCTTTCTTAATTACTTCTACTAAGTAATTACCCTTTATTACTTTCCATTAAGTAATTCCTTTTATTACAGCCCTCAATTATGAATTATCTCTTAATTATTCACTTAATTAATTCTCCATTATTGATAACCTTAATTATTGATTCATAAAACTTAATTACTCATTTAATTATAACAAATTATTTAATTAACCATTAATTACCAACTTAATTAATCATTAATCTTTACTTAATTAGTTAATTACCATTTTTGGTTAATTGACCTTAAGTAGTTAATTAAATCCTTATGTTCAAATTGATTTAAACACAAGATTATAATTATCAATATTCAATTACACATTTATTAAATCTTACATTACTTATTTAATTTCAAGTATAAATTAATTTCCCTTTTAATTTACTTATAAATTATATTACTTATCATCTTACTTTATAAACTTTTCTTGATAAATTTAATCAAGTCATAGCTTTAAACTTGCCAACTTTAATAACTTAATTTATACCGACTTAGTTCAACATTTGACTTAAGAAATAATTTTAAGCTAACCCTTGAAATCACGGCGCTAGCTTGAGCAAAACTCGGGAATTTCCCCTGAACTTTCCCGCGTCCCTTCTCTCTTCTACTCGTATACTTCTTCCACTCTCTCTCCCTTTTTTTATGTTAAGTTTAATTATAACAGTAGTACACAAACCCATTTACGTACCTGGAACCCGAAGTTACCCTCCGTCATACTCGAGTATCACTCGAGTTGAACCATACATGAAGCCACTGCCACTTCCCACCGCCGTGCATGTGCACACGGCAACAACGACGTCGCCACTCCCGGTCACTCCCTCCACACATCGGCAATCGTCCAAAAGTTCAACCCCAACCTTCGAATCAACGTCACGAAGCACAGAGGGAAATTGAAGCTTCCAGTAAAAACTGGAACGCTCGTCTTCACCAAATTCCACTTCGACATGGCCATCCCGACCACCAGAGTTGTCACGCCTTCACTCACGCCTTCCACCACATCTCAGCCACGTCCCCTACAAATCCTGTTGAACTCGATACAACGAGGAACACGCGTCGTCTAAATTTCCCTAACTAGTTAATACTAGGGTTTAAAACTTAATTAGCTTATCGCCAACGCCGTGACGAACCGGAACACCAGCCGCTATTTTTCCTGACTTCATCATCAGCCATGCTAGCATCGTGCCATGTCTCAACACTCAGTGCAACTCTGGTCGCCAGAATTTAATTAAAACACATATTCTTTTCAACTGTAAAATGCTCTGTATATATCAAATTAAAAATCACAATTTTCATCTTAAACATCCTATTTCCTAAAAATGATTCAAGTTATACTATTGAATTAACAATTTATGATATTCGAATTTAACATACTTTAAAAAATTTCCTGTAAAACTAAATTTTTAGAGGCAACACATCACTATCTTTCTGAAAACAAATTTTTATGTCTTGGTTTATGTTCGAACACACTTATTTGGTTTAAACTCTAAACCTACCAGTGCCTTAATGAAAGTATATTGAATTCTTTTTGCTAAATTCCCAATTCTGTTATAGAACAGAGAAAGAAACATGCATATTCTTAACACACAGTAAAATCATACATTTATATACAGAGTTGCTTAAATACTTTAACATGCAACACTATCATTATCAAGAATTTCACATCATTACTTCCTACTCCTAAATCATGCAACAGATTTAATCAAATATAGGATTGTTTACTCACCTTAGATGCAGTTGAACAGAGGAGTTTTTTTGAAAATTTCTGCTTTAATCTGGATTTAAAAATGTGCATGCCTTTGTTTTTATTTCCCGAAAACTGAATTGTTTGAAACATCAAGACAGAAATGCTTTGAGCTTTGATTTGTGTAACTAAAACAAAGTGATGATGATCTAGGACTTTGAAAACCTGTTTGGTTCCAGGTTTTGAGAGAATGATTACAGGTTGGTGACATTTCTCTGGTTTGAGAAATTTGTTACGATCTTTAACTTATTTCTGGTTTTAGAGATGAACTCAGATTTAAAACAGCAAAAGAAAACTTACAGGCTTTAAAGCTGGAGTGATCTCTGTTTTGATTTAAGGAACAGATCTTCAGGTTTGCTTGAAACAAAGTTTGAATTTTTTTTGAACTGCTCTTTGGTCTCCAGGTTGTAGCCTGTTTTGAGATGATCTTTGATTTTGAACTTGAGGAATATTTCAGGTTATGGTTTCCTAGCGGATTTCTGAAAATAGTTTGCAGGTTTGTTCTTCTTACATTTTTTTTTTGAAAAGAAAAAGAAAGTGAGAAGGAAGATAGGAGTTTTAAATAGAATTTTATTTTGATTTATAAAAATTTAAAGAAAATGAAACAAATCATGACACTTGTCTCATATCTTATTTAATTGCTTAACACATGTTACTTAAGAGGTTTAAAATTTAAACACTTGTCATAACTTATTATTATATTATTTATAAAAGATTTTAAAAGTTTTAGAAATAAATTTCCTAATTAAATAGATATATTTCTAAATTAACAAATGCTTTTCCAACTCTAAATAAATAAAACCTTTAAAAGAAAATAAAATAAAAACCCATTTTATATAAATAAAATCTTATACATATATTTTAAATCCAAACTATTTTTAAAATATCTATCTTTTGAATTTTAAGTCTAAATATTCAAATTCAAATTAAATTTCAAAAATAATTTGTTATATATATATTTAAACAAACACAAATCCAATTTGTATATAATGATTCTATTTAAAATCTATAAAAATATATATAAACACATTATTATTATTGGTTTGAAATTAACAATTTTGCCCAATTTAAAATAATTTAAAATGGAGATTACCATATTTGAATTTTTTCAATTTATAATTCAATATTTTATCAATTAACCCAGTTTGTTAATCAGTTACAGATGTTCAAAATTCGGGTTATCACATTCCTCCCCCCTTTGAATCTTTTCGTCCTCGAAAAGGAACGAAGCCAAAACTTAGTAAATACTTAAAATTAGATAAATCACTCTTTGATCATTTTAAAATACTTTAAAAATCTTTATAATATTGCCAAGTTAGTTTTATAAAAATACTTTTACCACTCGATGTTTCAACCAGTCCATCCTTGTTCTCATAGAAATTCGGTCATACGTTGATCAGGCGTACGACTAAAAATCTGTAAGTACTTAGTCGACCCTTTTCAACACCCAGTGAAAATACTTGAAAAATAATTTTATTGAAAATATTGAAAACAGTTTTTGAAAATAGAGGATATATCTTTGGTGATAATGCTCTGGAAATCAACACTCCCATCCATGGTCGCAGTTAACCCGATGGTTACGTTGCCATCCCGACAAAATCCATAGATAACTGTAGGCCTCCGCGCCTCGTTTACACCATGGAACCCACTACAGATCGCAGCTACAACTGGGGTTCCGTAGCTATCACAGCAAAAACCCATATAACTGTAGGCATCAGCGCCCTCGAATTTCGCTTCCAAAAGAATGAAACTTCTCCACTCCATTTGACCATAGATCGCAGTCTACCGATGTTGCGTTGCCTTCCCGGCAAAATCAAGTGTAGACCGTTGACACTCATCCTCCACACGATTTTCGCTATGGTCCCCACAGTAGATCGTAGTGACATCGAGTTACACTGTCGTCACAGCATAACCCAAATGCCCCTGTAGGCATCAGCGCCATCGACTTTCGCTACCCAATAATCCTCAGGAACTAGTTTTTCCGGACTCCTCACAGGATCAACTTTAGAACCCCCTTTGGGGCTCAAGGCAGCACCACCCGGTGGTACTCCTGAGAAGTCCATTCCAAGGGAGCGTCTTTTTCCCCAGAGCCATCATCAAAACATTTTATACTATATATATACAGTATCTTTAAATCATACACCTAGTATGATCTCATACAAAGCTCCTTTACACAAAATCGATTATTCCAAAATCGATAATTCTCAAACTAGGCTTTCCAAATTTAATATTGATTTTACCAAAAAATCAAAAGCCTTTCCCAATCCATAGGTTCCCAAAACCTTTTTCCAAAATCCTCATAAGATCCCTTATATATATAGATATATATATATATTTTAAACTTTGGATCATTTCAAATTTATATAAAACTCTTTTTATACTTCAAACATTTTCAAAACCTTTCCTTCTGGCAAAAGATCCAACAAGGGAAGTTTTATCTTATAAAACAAAGATTTTTAAAACCTTGTTTACTCAAAATCAAACATTCAAATTTGATTACTCTTTTCAAATTCATTTTCATTCGAATACGTACGATGTACACATATCATCCGTACGCTATACCAATCTGATCGCTCACTCGATCACACAATTTCACTTCCGAACTAGTATCGTCCACCCGACTTCCTAGTGCGGACACAGACCTGGTTTCTTTATCAGAAACCGTCATTCTCCTTGCATAGTCATAACTATGATAGAGAACATCCAGAACCAATCAACAATCCATATCCAGGTTCGCCGTCGAAAATCGAGTGAAAAATCCCACTCGGATCGATATAACTATCTCAAAATTCTGTGCTCAAATCTGGATCAAATCATTATGCGAATAGAATAACATACGTACACCCTACGTATTTACCTTTATTGGTTATTAGCCAAATCAATTCTATTTCTATTCACATTCACTTTGATTTTCATACACTTACTCTCAATTGCTTCAATCCATTTGGATTACCATTTCTATTCTTATCTCGATTGGGTATTTAACCAATAACAGTTTGAACTCCGACCTGTTTATTTAGAAAATAGCTTGAAAATTTTAAAAATAGATAAGTAGTTGGAAAATAATTATTAGTTTGTAAAATAGGTGTAAAATAGTTAGAAAATAGTTAAAATAATTATAGAAATTTTAGATAATCGCAAAATAATAGTAAGATAGTAATTAGTTTTGTAAAACAATTGAAATATAGTAATTAGTTTATAAAACAGTTGGGAAATAATTAAACAGTTTCAAAAATAATTGTAAAACCAGTATAAGATAGTTTGGCTTTTAAAAGAAAGGTTGCATATATAATGAATAACTTAGAAAAATAGGTTTATATTAAAACAATTTATATTAAAAATAGTCCAAAGTCAAAACTGTCCACTTCCCAATCTCCATTCTTCATTAATTCAATTTAAATTTCCTCTTCTATTTAAATTGACCCAATTCCAATTTAAATAACTTCAATTTCCATTGGAATCTATTTAACCCAATTCAAGTTGAATTTCTCGGTTATTTCCAATTTAACTTTATTCAACCTTCATCTCAAATTTTACTAATTCAAATAAATTTCAATTGAACTAGTTCCAATTTCAATTCATTTCAACTCCAAATTGAATTAATCCCAATTTCAAACTCCATTTCCAAATCAAGTTGAATTATTCTTGATTTCTTCCCAAATTCAATTCAAATTCCATTTGAATTTAAAATTATTCAACTTTAATTATAATTCCAAATTATTCCAATAAATTTGGACTAATTTCAAATTGAATCCACTTCAATTTCAAATCGTTACAAATTGATCCAATTCAAATTTTCCATTTGAATCTTATACTCATACATCTTTAATCACCATTTCAATTAATTCAAATCAAATTCCAAATTTAAACCATCTCAAATTATACAAATTCGAGTTAAATTCACTAAGGTTGGTTTAACCCTTAAAATCAAGTTAACCTTTATTAAAAGCTTTTAAACAATTTAATTTCGAGTCAATTCTCAAAATTCCATTTAAATTATCTCTATAATGGATATATTACCACACTTCACTTCTCATTTATTCAAACAAATCCAATTCACAATTTAAAGATTATTAATAACAATAGGATGATATCATCCAATTCATCTTAAAACATTCATCAATTTCCAATTTCCAGTTCTCAAACCCATTTTGAGATCACACAAACTCCCAATTCATGTTGATCATTCGAACTTATTTAACTTTTTTTTTTCCAAGTTAAACTCAATTCACTTAATCCAGTCAACCTTACCCAATTTGAACTTCCTTTTCAAATTATGAACTTCTTATAAATAATCTTCCCACTTATTAAGTTCAAAACTTCGGGTATCACATCTTATTCCACATTCAAAACTCAACATTTAGAGTTTATTTTCAATTACCTTTGATATTATGTATATCCACATGTATACATATTAACTTCTTTTACATACCAAGTTATATTTAAAATTTTAAACCACCTTTGGTTTTTAATTTAAACAAATAATTTCAAACAACCCTTGTTTGAAATAGGACCCTTTCATTTGAATATATTAAATAACATCTCTTATTTTAAAATAAGATTATATTCAAAATAGTTTGAATAATATTATCTCCTTTAACATTTCGAAATCAATTCAAATATTTAAATTTAGAATTTAAACTTCACAATTTTAAATCCACTTCAATTTCCATCATTTCTAATTTACAAGTTATTCTCATCAAATGGTTATTTCCTTAAAACATTTTATTGTTTAAAACAATCATCCCATTATTAAACACAATAACCATTCAATTTCCTGGTTTGAAACCAATTCTGATTCATCTTATTTTGAAATTCTTTCTTAACTTTAAGATTCTAATACAAGTTTGAATCCATTTCAAAATTATGCTTATTTAATTCCAACTTCAATTTGGTTGCATTCTATTGCTTCTTAATTTAATTCTTACTATTACTTTTAACTTAATTAATACTACAACCAATTTCATTAATATAATAGATAATCTATTTCTTATATAAGATTCATTTACTTTTGAAATCTTTTAAAAACCTTTATATAAGAAAATAACAAGTACGCTCTCTCATATTATACTCAACTCATTCTAGGGTACCACTTACCCTATCCTTAATGAGTAATTCCACCAGAGCCAAGGTTCTCGCTTAACCTTCAGCTCTGACACCAAATGTAACGACACGGAATTTTCAATTCCGAAAATTCCAGATAGTTAGAAAGAAGAAGAAAGAGAAAGAAGAAGAAGAAGAACAAGACAAAGAAACCTCACATTCGCAGTGGATCAAAATATAATATCACATAATAATAACAGTTATACAAAGAGAAACTGTATCTATCAATTTCATCATATATCAGAGTTACAATAATTTACACAATATTGGACATATACAATTTAACATATCTCAGATATATACAATATCATAGTGTAACTCTCCATACGTTCCTGCCATCCAGCTCGCCTCCTGAGTTCCAGAACGTCCTTACCTGAAAATCTGTAATACTCGGTCTGACCCGAGCATTACATCAAAGTAACACCCGGGTCAGGCTGGAAACCAGCGTGAGTAAACTCATCTAACACGGAATACAAAAACATACGTCTTATATAAACCTGGGGTAACTTATCAATTTACAACTTCACAAAATACTATAGACATCACCTATTTCACAAGGAAATTTTTAAGTACCGGAAGTTAGATTATATGGTCCAATTCACTTAAATCATTCCATTACACCTATTGATTTCACGTAAAAATTTATAAAGAATCGAAGTGGTTTCGGGTATTATTAGTACCCGACTCCAGTCTCTTCGAATTTCAGTTCTTCTCAACACATGTCATTCAAGTGAAATACAATTCAACTTTAAATTAAAGGTGTCAACCCTTTGCTTAGCAATTCCTCATTGATAAATAACCACATTATCATTGTCCATCTATAACACATCATATCGCGAACCATTTCATATCAGGGTATCAATCAATTCAGGGCATTTAATCCATTTAGTCATACATAAGCAAGATAAATCAATCCCACCATCTCGAATCAATTACCTTTAAGTCCTGCTTATTAATAAGCGTAACCTAATTGATTTCCATCCCAAAATCATTCATCTTAGTTAATCCTTCCTGATTAATTATTCTTTAATTATATTACAATTATCATCATTGGCTAATTACTTTCATTAAGTAATTATACTTAGCCAAACTCCAAGAATGTTTATCCTTAATTAATCAATTAAACTTAATTAATTGTATTCATTAATCAACCCCTATTACTCATAAATAGTAATTACCCCTCTGTAATTACTTAATTAATTGTTAATCCCTTTTTGATTTATTACACCAAGAATTCTTTCTTAATTACTTCTATTAAGTAATTACCCTTTATTACTTTCCATTAAGTAATTCCTTTTATTACAGCCCTCAATTATGAATTATCTCTTAATTATTCACTTAATTAATTCTCAATTATTGATAACCGTAATTATTGATTCATAAAACTTAATTACTCATTTAATTATCACTAATTATTTAATTAACCATTAATTACCAATTTAATTAATCATTAATCTTTACTTAATTAGTTAATTACCATTTTTGGTTAATTGATCTTAAGTAGTTAATTAAATCCTTATGTTCAAATTGATTTAAACACAAGATTATAATTATCAATATTCAATTACACATTTATTAAATCTTACATTACTTATTTAATTACAAGTATAAATTAATTTCCCTTTTAATTTACTTACACATTATATTACTTATCATCTTACTTTATAAACTTTTCTTGATAAATTTAATCAAGTCTTAGCTTTAAACTTGCCAACTTTAATAACTTAATTTATACCGACTTAGTTCAACATTTGACTTAAGAAATAATTTTAAGCTAACCCTTGAAATCACGGCGCTAGCACGAGCAAAACTCAGGATTTTCCCTTGAACTTTCCCGCGTCCCTTCTCTCTTCTACTCATATACTTATTCCACTCTCTCTCTCTTTTCTTTTTTTTTTGTTAAGTTTAATTATAACAGCAGTACACAAACCCATTTACGTACCTGGAACCCGAAGTTACCCTCCATCATACTCGAGTATCACTCGAGTCGAACCAGACATGAAGCCATTGCCACTTCCCACCGCCGTGCACGTGCACACGGCAACAATGACGTCGCCACTCCCGGTCACTCGCTCCACACATCGGCAATCGTCCAAAAGTTCAACCCCAACCTTCGAATCAACGTCACGAAGCACAGAGGGAAATCGAAGCTTCCAGTCAAAACTGGAAAGCTCGTCTTCACCAAATTCCACTTCGACACGGCCATCCCGACCACCAGAGTTGTCACGCCTTCACTCACGCCTTCCTCCACATCTCAGCCACGTCCCCTACAAATCCTGTCGAACTCGATACAACGAGGAACACGCATCGTCTAAATTTCCCTAACTTGTTAATACTAGGGTTTAAAACTTAATTAGCTTATCGCCAACGCCGTCATGAACCGGAACACCAGCCGCTATTTTTCCTGACTTCATCATCAGCCATGCTAGCATCGTGCCAAGTCTCAACACCTAGTGCAACTCCGGTCGCCAGAATTTAATTAAAACATATATTCTGTTCAACTGTAAAATGCTCTGTATATATCAAATTAAAAATCACAATTTTCATCTTAAACATCCTATTTCCTAAAAATGGTTCAAGTTATACTATTGAATTAACAATTTATGATATTCGAATTTAACATACTTTAAAAATTTCCTGTAAAACTAAATTTTTAGAGGCAACACATCACTATCTTTCTGAAAAAAATTTTTTATGTCTTGGTTTATGTTCGAACACACTTATTTGGTTTAAACTCTAAACCTACCAGTGCCTTAATGAAAATATATTGAATTCTTTTTGCTAAATTCCCAATTCTGTTATAGAAAAGAGAAAGAAACAGGCATATTCTAAACACACAATAAAATCATACATTTATATACAGAGTTGCTTAAATACTTTAACATGCAACACTATCATTATCAAGAATTTCACATCATTACTTCCTACTCCTAAATCATGCAACAGATTTAATCAAATATAGGATTGTTTACTCACCTTAGATGCAGTTGAACAGAGGAGTTTTTTTGAAAATTTCTGCTTTAATCTGGATTTAAAAATGTGCATGCCTTTGTTTTAATTTCCAGAAAACTGAATTGTTTGAAACATCAAGACAGAAATGCTTTGAGCTTTGATTTGTGTAACTGAAACAAAGTGATGATGATCTAGGATTTTGAAAACCTGCTTGGTTACAGGTTTTGAGAGAATGGTTATAGGTTGGTGACGTTTCTCTGGTTTGAGGAATTTGTTGCGATCTTTAACTTATTTCTGGTTTTAGAGATGAACTCAGATTTAAAACAGCAAAAGAAAACTTACAGGCTTTAAAACTGGAATGATCTCTGTTTTGATTTAAGGAACAGATCTTCAGGTTTGCTTGAAACAAAGTTTGATTTTTTTTTTGAACTGCTCTTTGGTCTCCATGTTGTAGCCTGGTTTGAGATGATTTTTGATTTTGAACTTGAGGAATATTTCAGGTTATGGTTTCTTAGTGGATTTCTGAAAATAGTTTGCAGGTTTGTTCTTCTTACATTTTTTTTTTTGAAAAGAAAAAGAAAGTGAGAAAGAAGATAGGAGTTTTAAATAGAATTTTATTTTGATTTATAAAAATTTAAAGAAAATGAAACAAATTATGACACTTATCTCATATCTTATTTAATTGCTTAACACATGTTACTTAAGAGGTTTAAAATTTAAACACTTGTCATAACTTATTATTATATTATTTATAAAAGATTTTAAAAGTTTTAGAAATAAATTTCCTAATTAAATAGATACATTTCTAAATTAACAAATGCTTTTCCAACTCTAAATAAATAAAACCTTTAAAAGAAAATAAAATAAAAACCCATTTTATATAAATAAAATCTTATACATATATTTTAAATCCAAACTATTTTTAAATATCTATCTTTTGAATTTTAAGTCTAAATATTCAAATTCAAATTAAATTTCAAAAATAATTTGTTATATATATATATATATATATATATATATATATGTTTAAACAAACACAAATCCAATTTGTATATAATGATTCTATTTAAAATCTATAAAAATATATATACAACACATTATTATTATTGGTTTGAAATTAACAATTTTGCCCAATTTAAAATAATTTAAAATGGAGATTATCATATTTGAATTTGTTCAATTTATAATTCAATATTCTATCAATTAATCCAGTTTGTTAATCAGTTACAGATGTTCAAAAATTCGGGTTGTCACAGTATGCCACGGGTTCCAGGGAGCTAGAAAAGTTGTTATGGTGGTAGAGGATGCATGGAGATAGTCAGCGGTGAGGTTGTTCGACTAGAGCTTAGGCGCATGTGCACGTCTACAGGTTTGTGCACGTTTTCGTGTTTTGCATAGATTTGTTGGGAAAGTAACAGGAAGATTGGAAGAAGGAGGGTTAGTGGGTTGTGTTAGTTTAGGTGGGCTGGGTTTGTTATTTGAGCTGGGTTGTTTAATAATGTAAATGGAATTTATTATTATTCTTAAAAGGTATAAATTTATAAACAATATATCTCCTTAATTTTAAATCTAAACGATACACATATTTTTACAACAAGTTCCTATCGCCACAAATTTCATTTAAACTAATATTATCAAGTTTCCGGTGATATAAAATCCAATGAATTTAACAATTGTTTATATTTGAAAACCCCATCAAACCTTAGAGAAAAAGAAAAGAAAGAAAAAATTTCTTTTTTTAAATCCAATCTATATGAAATCTTTTGCTTTGCAACCCTACCACCTAAGATCTTAATGTAAATTAATTTGATTAATTTTTCTATAATATTAGATTGAAATTATTTTAAAATAATTAAAGTGGATTAATAATTAAAAATCTTAATTGATTAAGTGTTATGTTAATTAATGAATAATTAAATTCTTATTTGACTTAATCTTATGTTAGTCAATAATTACTTATTAGAGGGGTGGTTTAATTAACTAACAATATGTAACGACCCGCTATTTTGGACCCTTCAAATCAACAATAAAGCCATACATGTCCGACTTGAATAATTCAAAATACCGAATTGTTAATTAAAATTTGGCAAAACTTAACATATATAGTAAATAAATCATCACAGATCACAGACACAGAGTAATATAATGCAGCGGAATAGATAATGAATAGTAGTTCATGAAGCTACTATATACATTGGAGTTAGAAATAAAATACAACTGAATATCTTAGATGTAGTGAAGTCCCCAGTATGCGCAGATGACTTCTCTGAACAAATCAACAGGATAACTGAAAGGATAGATAGATGGATCTTCAAGCAAGGCTCCAACTTCGAAGGTGAGTTTCAAATGCTGTATCACTCAGTCTGACCCGAGCGTAAAGCAAAACACAAAACACTCGAGTCAGGATTAACATTCTTATATCAATAAATCCAACTCAAGTGAAATATCAACTGAAATACAAATAACTTAAAGGATGTTTGGAATAACCATCCTCTAAGGGTCCATGGAACTATCTATAAGGTAGAAATATACACTATAACACCGTGGTTCTTTCATCTTAATTTATACCTCAAAATCAAATATCATTTCACTTCAAATATAGCTATTTTCCAAAATAGTATTTAGATATATTAAATAATTTATACCGTAAAATATTTTCAATTCCCACAACTTAACAAATTGTTTCAACATCAACCCGACCTTCCCATTTAGATTAAATTCAATCTCAATTTATCAATTTAAATTCAACTCAATTCCTAAAATAACCACTTCAATTTTTATCAATCTCAAATTTGGATTTATAATCACAAAATACCCCTTTATAATTCAATATATTTCAAAACTTTATGTATTCAACGTTTCAACTAAATTTTATTCAATTTAGTTTTCTATATAATAAACTCAACTATATTGATTCAACCTAAATTTCACGTAAATTCAATTTAGTTTCTAACAAATAAATTCAACTATATTGTTTTCATATACAGATATGAATTTCAAAATAAACCATTTAAATTCCAATATAGTTCAAAGCTTTAATATTTTAATGTTCAAGTTAACAGTTTCATATAGATCTCGAATTAACCTCATTATTATTTGGTCTTGAAATACTCCCCCATTTGATTCAATATTTTTCAGGTAACCTTAAATTCCATTTTACTCAATATTTTCTTTAATTTATTTAAACGTGAAATATTCATTAAATCACTTAAATCAATAATCCAGTTATAAAATCATACCTTTTAAATTTCCCATTTAAAAATTTCAAATCGATTTAATTAAATAAATCCTTATTTAAATACCATTTAATAAACTCAAATTTATCTCCCCATCTTAATTTATCCTAATTATTTCAAAAATCTATTTGAAATATAATTTACATAAATATTAACATAGTTTATGTATTAAATCAAACTTAATTAAATTAAATATTATTAAATCTATATATATATAGAAATTTAAGAATTAACATTTATTAAGACCATATATTTCTTTCCAAACAAAGAATTTATTTCCAAAATATTTATATATCAACCACGGTGTCTGCATATAATCCTTATCATCTGGTCAAGTGTTACGGATATTTATCATTTAAATCGGTACACTAAATATATACGGGTGGATATCATTCCAATCTGTAATCCCAAATTTAATTAAATGAAAATCGCTTGGGTCTATCACTTCAACCCATAACGAAATTCTCCTGTTCTAAAGTTTGTTCTGGTATGTATCATTTTGACCCATAGTGAATTCTAAACTACAGGGAACTTGCAGAGTGATAACAGATAACAAAAATATAGCAGGATATGATAATAATATACAACAGGAATATATCATCAGTAATTAAATAAAGTATAAACAATAGGATATGGTGTCATATCTCGTAGGTGAACAGATACAGGTAATAGCATAAATATAACAATTTAAATAACTACAGCACCATATTTCAATTGTCGTTTCAATTGAAATCAAATTTAATAAAAAAAGAATGTAAATCGTGAGTGATTGCTCACCTTTCGAGGTTAGAGAGATAGACAATGAAGTTGAGTTATGAAATGCAAGCACGACTTCCAAAGCAAAGTTAGATGGTACGATTTCGACGGAAAAGCTGATAGATAGAAATTGATGAGAACGGATCAAATTAGCTTGATAAAATGTAAACGAAGATTATATGATTAATTTATTACTTTCTTTTAAAATGAACGTTAATCAAAACACGCATTTTAAAAATGAAATATATATATATATATGCACACCCATGAAAACCATATAACTTTAAAACGCTTCCATTTCATATTAATGTTAAATACAAATATATAATTATTCAAAGTGTCACATATATAGTATATTCATTTTATGGTTGTCGTTTCCATGTAATAAATATTCATTTTAAAACAATATTAAAATAATATATATGTATAGTTAAAAAAATCAATGTTCTAACATAAAACACATATATTAAAGATCAATACACATATATATAATATCTTTTGAAATGAATACTTATGTATATATATAATTATTATAGTTTATTACTTTCCTTTTCAAAATATCCAGCAGGAAATCAAACAAACTTATGCACATATATGCGCATATAAACAATATTCTTTATAATACATTGTTAGCTTACTCCTTTTTTTCTTTTTCTTTTTTTATAAAACCTTTATATATAACAAAATATATGTATAAAATAAAATATTTGTATATATAAAAATCAAAACATTTCAAACATATATTCAAAAACTGGATCATATAAATAACAATGTATTTAGTTAACGCATAGTATAAAATTCATTTATATAACACTCTTATATATATATATAAATCTTGTATAAGTAAACCTTTATAGCTCCATAACTTATTAACTTTCACATATAACAAGATCTGTACAAAAGAATGCAAACTTTACTCAAATCCTTTTGAACGTTTATAAGAAAATTTTTAAACAATAAATATACCTTCTTATTTAGGAAAGAAAGTAAGCAGGCACTTGTGGGAGAAACGTGAGTGGAGGTTGAGGGTTGTAGGCGGTGGGAAGGGAAGAGGGGCGGAGATATCTTCAGGCGATGGGTATATACGTCGTGCAAAAAAATTTCTTTTCTTTTTTTTATATTTGGCGTAGGCCATGGAAAAATTTGGGAGGAGGAAAAATAAGCAATGGTGGGGAGTGGATCTCGAAAATGAAGAAGGAGCAGGCAACAATGAAATATATGAAGAGAGAGGTAGTGGAAAGCTACAGAGAAAAATATAATATAAAAGGGAATAATAAATGAAATATCAACGTTCATGCATTGATTCAGCAGAGAAGTAAAGCAAATAAGAAGAGAATGGATTGATCTAAATGAAAGGCAATGAATGGTTTAGAAATAAATAAATGTAAAACGTATACGTTTTAATTTCAAAAAGGAAACAAATAAATACGGGGATGGCAACAGTCAAAATGCACGTTTAGGCTAACAATAGAATATAAAAGTAAGAAACTCAAAAGGATAGGCACGAGACTTGAAATCAGGGAGACAAGGGAAGCAAGTGATCTTTCAAATTTATAACGTTGGCAATAAAATAAAATAAATGAAAATTAATAGATGGATGCTTGATTGACGCAATGATTAAAGTAAGGTTGCGTGTCAGTCACGATGAAATTTGAAACAGAAGAAAATGTAAATGAATAAAAGGGGTAAGCCAGCTTTTCCGCTTAGATTTAGAGAAGACACATCAAATGCTGAAAAAGGGAATTATGAAACGGCTAGATTCTAGCAAATAATAAATATGGTAAGAAAAGTAAATAGGCAGGTTATAAATCAGATTGGAAAGAAAAGTGGAGAGGTTAATTGATAAAAGAATTAAGATAATGAAAATGCATAATAATATTGTTGGCATCTAATGTCATTTAACGTTAACTAGCATCAATCAAGTCAGACACCAATGTTAAAAAAAAGAAACGCATATAGGAGCATGCATTTTCTTCTGACTTGCAACATCATTCATCATTTTGGCATTCGTGGCATTCAACAAATTAAGGTGGTGGTCAAAGTTGTGAAATGGTAGCAAATTAACGATGAATAGGATCCAATAATTCTTAGTGCAATGCACAAAATTGAAAAAATCAGCATGTGCCCTCTACGCACATGTTAAGATTTGCTTAATTTCACTAATAACCTTTATGATTTTGCATTTTTGTGTGATAAATATAGATAGTTTGAGTTTTTAACAATTAACACTGTGTATTAGTGATTATCTCTTGTTTGAGCGGTTGTTAGCATATGCCTACTGAATACATATTAACATAATCCCACAAAAATTTATGTGTAATAAAAAATTTCTTCTGATAAAGTTTTTTTTTTTTTTGCTCTCAAGATTATTATTAAACATTTAGAATATCATTTGACTTATCCGAAGGTTGATGATTTTCAAATCCTATTAAGATTAAGGTCGCTAATTGATTATTGTTGAAAGCTAAGGATATTAAGAAAATACTATTATGTAATTCATATCTTGTACACGGAATTTGTTAGTATCATTAGAGTTACATGTATGATTATAAATAACAACATTCATAATTTACAACTACGATGTTGCAGATCCTTTTAATTTATACTATTTATTCTCTACCTATTAATTTATACGTTTCATTCCCTACCTATTAATTTATACTATTTATTCTCTACCTATTAATTTATACGTTTCATTCTCTACCTATTAATTTATACGTTTTATTCTCTACCTATTAATTTATACATTTTATTCTCTACCTATTAATTTATACTATTATTCTCTACCTATTAATTTATTAAAAATTATTAAAATTTTATGGGTCGTTACACAATAAGTTATTTATAATTTCTTAAATTTATAATTAATTTTCGATTACAAATATAAGTAGATCCCTTTTAAGTTGATTAAATCCTGATTTTGAATTATTTAATATTAGTTATTTGTTGTTAAATTAAGTTAACAATATATGTTGGGCTTATTGCAATTGAATATTTATTTTAAGTATTATTGTCTGTGTCATTAGATAGTCAAACGAATTGAGATGTTTGGAATATAACGATGATACATTTTATTCATCCGTAATAAATTCCCATATGTAGATATTGTCGCCCTAAATATAAATTATTTATTTTAAACAATTCAACCATTTTAAATTTATTGCTTGGACTCGAAGAAACCGATATCAGATATTGGTGTTATTCGGAACCACTTCGATTTGAAAATCACTACGAACCTTTATGGGTTTGATTTAGAGTTTAATATGCTGGAATTGGATAGATTTAATAAATTTGATCATTTAAATAAGTAATCGTATTTAGACGTTGTTAAAAATGTCAATGGACTTCTAAAAAGTGTTTCGGTTATAAGGAAATTTAAACTCGTCGTGTTCGTACAAGTTACCTTGGATTTTCAAAAGACTTTATAACTTAAGTATTTCAAATTAAGTGTGTTCATGACTATTGGTTTCTAGCCTGATTCGGGTGTTACTTTATTGTAATGCTATGGTCAGACCGAGTATTAAAGTTCTCAGGTTATGTTGCTTTGGAGCTCAGGGGACGAGCTGGTTGACAGAGGCGTATTGCACGTGTTTGACTATATCTCGCTGTGTATTGTAGGCTGTATACTCAACATTTGAGGACGAGTTATCATAATTGTCCATATCTATATATCTTATGATTGTACTCTGATAAACTGGATATATATTAACAGTTACAACTTTCCTTTGTAAAAATGCTGTTATTGTATATTTTATTTTGTGCCATTGTGATTGTGGGATTCTATGCTGCTATTTCTGTTTCTTATTCTATCTTTTTTCTTAAACCGTAATAACCTGGTATTTTCGACAGTCGATTGCATGACACTCTATACAGTGAACGTATTAGTGTTGATTTTCGGGGGTCGAAAATCGCCCAGTCGTTACAGTGTCTAACAATTATTTGACACGAATTATTAACACATAAGATAGGAAATTGCAACTTTGAATATTTTAGAAAAAGGGAAATAAAGAATGAAAACGAAGTAATAGTAATAATCATAAGGGTATTAGAACAGTTCTTTTCATAATTCATTCAAAAAAGTGGTTTGTGTCAATATGACAGAACCAGGGAAACTAGAATTATGATATTAAATATAGCACTATTTAAGCTTAAAAAAGACCATAAAAACATGGTGGAAAAGAAATTATAAACAAGCACCTTCATTTGAGTTTGCACCATCACCCTTGATGCCTGGACGACATTTGCACCCATTGGAGTTATCATATCAAAAGAAAAAAAAGACAATTGTAAGATACTTGAAAGATAGTAAGTTACACTCAATTATCTTCATACTTGCATTATTTGAGAAAACGTTAACCAAATCACAAGCCTCATTTGTGTATGTGCGCGTGTGTGTCGCGTAGTACAACACAAAGAAGTTTTCCATGATTTAAAGTTGTTTGGCGTTTAACATATTCCTCTAAATTTGAGGAGTAGAAAAGAAGAAGAATATAATAAATAAATGAAATATGAACAGAGGATAAGATACATTTACAAGTCATGGATAAAAAGCAATAAAGCTAAAAATGGAACACTTAATGATCACTGAAGGAGAAAACATTACCAAATGGTTCTATTTGAAATGGGTATTTCAAATGTTATGTCTATACTAAACAAACTAAATTACAACTTAGTTGCAAGCTTAAATGTAATATTAGAAAACAATTTGCAATTAAAATGAGAAACCGAAGGATAACAGTATATATTTTTGTCTTTTATAATTTGGTAGGCATCTTAGGCGAGCTATTTACACAGCTCTTATTCATTTTAATATAGTAGGCACATTCAGATGTGATTGGAAAATCAAGGTATTAAATTACCATTTATAGAAACACACCTGCTAAAGGCAGATTGTAAATCCTCAGCAATGCAACTTATTTGGCCATTTAAGTGCTAATTGTGTACAACCTAGGTCATCATCTCTAAAAGCGATCACCACTGGATATCTAACCTACAAATAATTCACCCTAATTATCCCCATAGCCAGTTTAATCGTGACAATTTTGCTACTTTTTTTATCTTTAATAGACTTTTTAACCAACTACTTGTCACGGATACTAATAATTCACCCTACGTACCACATACCGATTTATTCATGACAATTTTGCCACATTTTTATCTCTAGTATACTTTTAGCCTTCTTTCGGTTACTGGTTGATTCAGAAATAAAGGGTCGGATATGTTGGAAGAACTTTCAAGCAATATACTCAAAATTTTCTACTTTAATGATTGTCCTACTATAACTCAATATTCAAATGTATTTTATAAATTGAAACACTAATTTACACACTTTCTTTATAATTAAATTCTACTTCCAAATCCAAATTGATTGAATTGCACTTGACCATCGCTGTTAATCGGGCCTGTTAACTTAGAAAAATTGATTCATATGTTTAAATTTTACAAAGAATAGGTTATTTATATAGCCATAAATCTCTTAATATTACTTGATACCAGTTCAGTTTCATAGGTAATTTACAATTATCCCAGGTCTTTACAAATTCCTAGCTTCACCTTAGACATTGTGATTAAGCAAAGTAAACGATCTTCTGAAGAAAGCATATATAATTATTAAATCTATCTAAAATACAACCCTCCAATACCTTTATGAACAGAGGAAATGATAACTAAAAAGAAAACAAAAAAAAAGAAATAACTTGCGGAGATTTGGTAGTACTAATCTTTTTACTTTTATTGTATAATAGATCATGTAATTCTTAGCTTTTATAAACTTAGTAAACTTAGTTAACTTTTACAAAACTTAATTAATTTTTATGAACTCGATTGAATTTAGTTAACCGAGTTAAAAATTTATAAAACATAGTTAATTTTTATAAAATTAATTAAATTTTATAAAACCTAGTGAACTTAGTTATTTTTTGTAAAATTTTGTTACCTTAGCTAAATTTTATAATACAAACTTATCGACTTAGTTAATTTTTTATAAAATTATATTAATTTTAATAAACTTGATTATAATTTAATAAATTTAACTTAGTTAAAATTTTATAAAACTTAGTTAATTTTTATAAACTTGTTTAATGTTTATAAAACTTTGTTAACATAGTTGTTTTTTGGTAAAAAAAATTAATTTTTACAAACTTGGCTACACTTATAGTTAAATTTATAAAATAATTCAACTTAGCTAAATTTTTATAAAACTTCATAAAATTTTATGAACTTAATTATATTTTATAAATTGTTATAAAACTTAATTCGTTTTTACAAACTGTATGCATTCCAACATCCCTCAGACCTCCATTCTCAGCAACTATACACTCCAAACCAATTCAGTCTGCTAAATATTTATGAAAGTTTGCATGATACTACACTTGAAACATTTCTTGCATTTGTGAGTCTATTGGTAGGAAACTAAACTATTAATTTGCATGATGTTTTCTAAGTAGGTAACTGAATTATCACGCATGTTTGTGGGATTATCCTACTTTTTATTCAAACCTAAAAAATTTCTAGAATATTATACATATGAAATACTACCGAGTCTACTATAGCATTATTCATTTTACCAAGTATTTACAGAGTTGGTTCCACCTTGGTTATTTAGTGCATTTATGATATTTGATTTTTATATGCTTGCTACATTGTACTTTATAGCATTGGAGCTTTATTGTTATAAATTATTGACCCTTTATCCTTTAATAACAATTTTGGTTTGGCTTATTTAGCATTACAAATCTCCTAGTATAGATATTAGTAATGCATACTTTATATGGTGTATATAATGTGTAAGGCTTATTTTTGATATTTTGTAATATCAGACAAGGAAGTTTATGCTTGTTTTAAAGCCATTTTTGCTAGTTTTTTATATTGTTATGGGTTAACCAATACAAGATCCATTTCGAACTCAAAGTATAATGCATATTGAAATCAAGCTAGTTAGGTAGATGACCTTTAGTTTATAGACAAAGACAAAAAAATGTCAATATCAGTTATCTGAAACTTTTTTTAATATATAAATCAGAAAGAAGGAAGAATTCTATATTTTAGTGATTTCTTAACATCATATTTATTTTGCTTTATGTTATATGTTTTCTTAGTTATTATGCATGCAATAAAGGTTTTGAGACTAATTATGACTACAAATACTTTTATCAAGTTCGATGCACGTGGGAATGAAAAATATCCTTAAAAAGTGTAATGATATCTAAAAATAAAATTCTAATTTTGCATAGGTAGAAAGATATTAACCTCCTTTTTAGTCTCCAATTCAGCAAGCTTAAAATATATTTTTTTGAAAAAAATCTTAATATTATATGTGGGAAAGTCTATTTAGACACAAAATATAGACATAATTGGTGGCACAAAGAATTTCCACCATTGGATTGTTCCCTGAATTCCACCTTCCCCATAAAGACAAAAAAATCTATTGGTCCAGATCTTTTGTGTCACCATTTTGTGTTTAATTTTGTGTTCAAGTAGCCGACCCCTATAATATTTTCATAACTAATATCTTATATAAACTTCAAACCCAGAACTAATTTTAAAATAAAATTAGTAGATAGAGTATAACTATTTTAATAACCATTTTCTAATCAAATATCAATTAAATCTTTACATAATCACTTCTATAATTAAAATAATAGAATCTTTAATAAAAAGATTTATTTGGACGAATTGATAAAACTGTTTGGTTTTGGGGAAGATAATGAATGGGTTAAGGATCATTCTTCATACCTAGTAATTTCGAGACAAATTCTACTAGGGGGGAAGAATGTGACGACCTAGAATTTTGAACATTTGAGAATGAAATATTTATTTTATTTTAGGAAGTTATTTTTAACTTGAATTTAACAATATCAAAGAAAATAGTGTTTGCATTGTGTTGTTGCATACTCTGATGATATATGTATAAACTGATATAGTGCTTTTGTTTTAAAGATTATTCATATATCTATTATATTTGTTCCGCTGCGAAATGTGAGATTTTGTTAGTCACAACCTGAAATCCAGCGTTCAAAAATCGACATCAAATACCTCACTCGTATTCGACTGCCGGAGATTCAAAAGTTGAACTCCGGTTCGGATGGAGCTTATAACAACATTAGATGAATATAAACAGTGGAGGCAAAATGAATTACATTGATCACCATACAGATACAACACTGATAGAATATTTGATTACAATAATTTAATCCCATTATCAGAGTGATATACACAAGATACAGTAACAGGATGAAAACACCATAGCGGAACAATAATAGTGTCTTCAAAAATTTCCAACATACTTCAACTTAGATAAGGTCTTCCAGATCTCCAAACACTTCAAAAGGTTTCCAAGGCCAAAAGCTTCCCAAAATCCAACAGCTTCCAAAAAGACTTCAAAAGATTCCAAGCTAACTCCAAAACACGGATAACCTGCTTCTAGGCTGCCCGTGTGGAAATTATGGGCACCGTGAGTTTAGAAAGGGAACAATAAACTCCGGGTCAGTCATGGAACTGGTATGAGTAAACAAAAATAGTTGTTTGTACAAAAAAACAATTTACAAAAGAAATCCGATATGCTTTTGTGAAATGAAACTACCATAAGGCCTCCCGGCACACACACAATGCAATCGCACACTTGGGGGGATTTCTCCTTATGATTGTCAAATATGCTTGATACGAGAAAAACTTCTCGATATTATTATTAGTTCATAGTGTAGAAAATTTTTCGAAAGTATAATATTAATCTTAGCCAGCATACGTACCATTATAGTATGCTTATTATAGATACCATATTAGATGGAAGATTCTACAACTAAAACCGTACAGGTCTCGTATTGAATGATTGGATTTCCAACAAATGGTCATTCTAAGGAACTTCCTTACCAAATGGAACGTCTCTGGAGGGACGCCTCCAAGAACTAAACTGGATCTCTGCCAACACAAGGCCGGGTTACATCTGTAACTAGGTAACACCTACAAGTATGCCATCCACGGTAGTTACCGACCTTTATCCCGGGATTCACTAACAAATAGTCACAATCACATAGTTAAATATTTGGGCTCCATACCGTGATACCACCGCTTATCCAGAAGAAAATGGACATACCCTAGGGGCGCGACCCTTAATAACCTTGCGCAACATTCCTGTTTCGACCATTACCGGGTTGTGAGGTTCGACGAAGTCTCATCCACAAAGATACGCTTTTCACAAAAGCCATGCTTCGATCAACACATGATCAGCCGCACTCAGCATGCACACTACCAAATTGGGAGTATATCACTAATAACCATCAACTACATAACCTCTGAGCTCATACGTCTCAGAGAAGGGTGTCAAGCTAAGAGAATAAATTCTTCGTCACCAATAGAAGTGTATTTGAAAGAAATCAACTTTATATCTCAAAGTGTAATGTCAGACATACAACCATATAGGTCAGTTTCGGATTCGAACGAAACCAAAGGCACTTCCAAAGAAGCCCTTGAAATCCAGGCATCCGAAATCCCGATCGGAATCCCCATCACATATGGAGATCTCTATACCGGAGCAACTCAGTGCAGATTCATTCGACAGGTTATCCTATCGTTCTCGAAGACACCCGGTCTTCATCACTGTATTCAAATGTTATCCATTTCGTCGTATCACTATTCGGAATGGGTTATATGACACAATGTCCTCTCCCGGCTAAACCAAATAGTGAGCACTTAATTAAAAAACACGTGGATATATCATTCACAAAGATTCACCATTAAGGTTTGATGTGGGTTTCGGGCAACCAACCGAGATCTGACTCCCTATCGCATCGAAATTCAATTGTCGTTTTATGGGCCAATGGGTTTTCACATACACACAGAAACAAATCACAAATATCACAGCTCGCACAAAGAAATTCATATCTCATGGTATCACAATCACATATTAGAGATATCATACAAAGCGTTCAATAATAATCATCTACAATTAAGATGAATTAATCGTGTGAGTATAATTAATTAATCACATAATTATTTCCACTAGTTATCCTTAATTAATGACTAATTATTCTTAATTATAAATTAATTAGTCTTTAATCACTAATTAATTAATCTTAATTACTTTCATTAATTAAATATTTCTTAATTAATTACCTTAATCGATTAATTATTAATTATAAATAATTAACCTTAAATCAATAATTAATTAACATTTAATTAATTATTATTTAATTATAAGTAATTATAATTCATTAATCTTAATTAATCATTTAATTTTTATAAAGATCTTTACTTAATAACTTTATAATTAATTATCATTAACACATTAATTCAAAAGATCAAGGTTAACAAAAATAACATTTCATCTTAATTAAATAATTAATTTTACAATTAATGTCGCAAAATTAAATAATTTAAAACTTAATTACTTTAAAACTATCTTACTTGAAACTTTTATTAATCCAATACTAAAATTAAAACCATTATTCAAAAACATTGATTAAGACGTTTAAAATTTTGAATTTTGTTTTAAAGTTAAGAAAACTGTTTTATATGACAAACCCGAGATTTACTTCGAGCATCACCTGGTCTAACACGCTACCTGCTTCGAGTTTTTCTCAAAACCAACCCGAGTCACTTTTCAAACTTGCAAATTTGTTTAAGTTTTTAGAAAAACCCGACGCACTCATCAATTTACTCAAACCAAGTCTCAAGCCAGCAATGCGATTACCCGAAGATAACTTCGAGTCCATAGCCTTCCTTCCCAAACTTAAGTTATTGACACACACCAAAGGTTTGTGCACATGCACCGGAGCTCTAATGAACTCCAGCCAACCTCGCCGCCTTCCACAAGTCTACGACCATCCACTTAAGCCTTATGATCACCCAGAACCCTTGAACGATGGCGAAATTACGATTGAGCTATACAACCCCAAACTGGAATGAAACCGAGCCACCGGCAATCGTCTCGTTCTATCGCCTCTGACCATCGAAGGTCACGTAAACATGTCCAGAGCCGCACCGACCCATCACGCAACTATCACTACCGGAGTGATCAACTCCGATGCTCTGACGAAGCCGCGACAATCAAATTTCCGGCTTCGACCAAAACATAGGTTGAAACCCTACATCACCACTATCTCGACGCCACGATGAATTATAAATTCATCTGTCATTTTTGCCAAGATTCCAAAGTCTTCCTCAACCTCTAGGCAGAACCCCGACCACCGCAAATGCCTAGATCGCCAACAAAGCCATAAAACTCATTTTTTGATCAACTTGGAATTTCTCAATCAAAACTTTATTTAAAATTCTAGTTTTCTTTTAAAAATCCTCATTTTCAAAAACTTTTCGATTAATATACTTGAAATCGAAAATTGTGATAATTGAATTTTCAAATATTTTAAAATTGCCTGTATTTTTCAATTTTCTAGAGAAAGATTTGATTTATTTTGCTTAAATATATTTTTAAAACTTGAATCATGTTTAAACAAATAACTTTTGTTTAGATCATGTAGCCTGAAATGAATCAGAGGAAATGTAAATTGATTTTTTTGAACAGGCCTAATGCCTGTAAACCTAGAACCAATGCATATGTTTGATTTCTAGACATGCACAGCCAATTCATACACATACATACAAAAATTTATACATATGTAAGCAATTTTTTCAACCTACTTTAAACATGTGTTCCAGCAATAGATCTAAATCAAGATTAAAAAGTGTTTACTCACATGTTTGATTTGAGCAGAGAACCTGGAAGTTGATTTTGTTCTTGATTTTATAATCCTGAGTTTGAACTTGCTTTAATCTTTTTGTTTTGAATCTGGGATGTTTGTTGAGTTGAAATCTCTGCTTGAATGTTGACTGCCAATTGTTTTTCCTTGATTCAATATTGAATTTGATTCAAGCCTCAGGTTTTTCTAATTTTGAGAAAGATGTTTTGAATTCTTGCTTTGGTTTAGATTTTTCTCTGATTTTTTTTATAACATTTTGTTTTCTTTAAATTTGTATAAAATAATGAATAGGAAAATATGTTTATAAAATAGGAAATATAATTTAAAAATTATATTAAAATATTTATGCATGCATAAGACAAGTATTGAAATCTTAACCTATAATTTAACAAGTGTAATTTATATAATGAGTTGTTTAACAAATGTAATGATTTTATAATTTAAATTGGACAAGTGTCAATTAGTTTTATTTTTGAGAAAAAATTATAAAAATTGAAAAAGAGATTATATAAACTATCAAATCTCCTCCTTCTTATTTCTTTTAATTTTTCACTTAAATGTTGACTGCTTGTTGTTCTTCCTTGATTCAGTTTTGAATTTGATTCAGGCTTCAGGTTTTTTTTTTAATTTTTCAAAGCTTTAGAAAAAATCTGTAACATCCCCAAATTTTTATCATTTTAAAATTAGTAATTAAAGACTAATTAATTAATGATTAATTATTCTATTGATTGATTATCTGTTGGATGTTACTCATTAGAGATAGAGTCGGTAGTACTCTAGAATGAGTTTGAGTGTAATAATATATATTAGCGGGTATTTGTTAGTGAATATACTTATATATGTTGACTTATCCATTGATTGTTTATAGACTTTGGTCGGTGCAGTTTGGCCAACTGTGTCGTTAGGGGTTTAATAAACTCTTAAACAAGATAAACCGACGCAGTATTGTTTTAAAATCGGGTAAATGAGATAATTTTACCCAAATTATTTTTGTATATAAAAGGAAATAATCTTTGTAAATTATTATAGTATATGGTTGCTTGGATGTTAGGAAGTGATAATATTAAATTATTATTATTTATTATTGAATAAGAAATTGAAATCATAATCAAAAGCTGAGAAATAAAATTCACATACAATGTGGTATCAGAGCATTTGCTTAAGCGACAAACTTGGCTTTATAAAAATCAATTTCCATTTCCTCCTTCTCATTTCTTTTAATTTTTCAAAGCTTAGAAAAATAATTTGCATTTAAAATAATAAATATGTAATTTATTTAATGTGAAATTAGTTTTAAAACATTTATTTAAATTCAAATTCAAATTCAAATTTGAATTATAGCTATTGGTTGACTGTTTGTATATGGTAATATATATGGTAGTATATATAGTAGTATATATATATATATATATATATATATATATATATATTTGAAGTGATTGATTTCCCGCATTATATAGCGGAAGAGGCCGTATGTGCCGCATAATAGCGGATGATTTTATGTATTCCCATGTACCGTGATATTCTACCTCGAAGTGGAATTGGTATTTAACTGTTGTGCTAACATCTATGGATGCAAGGAAACAGGTTGGAGGGATCCAACTGGGTTCATCAAATATTTGAATTTGTTTTAATGTTATGTGTTGATTTATTTATAATCTGTGTATGATTATATTTGTGATTGAAATCGTTGATGGCTATGGTTTAGTCGAATATATTTTTGGTATCGACTAATTAATCTATAATTAAAAATAATTAATCATTAATTAAGGATAATTAGTGAAAATAATTATTTGACTAGTTAATTATAATCACACGATAAATTCATCTTAATTGTAGATGATTAATTATTATTGAACGCTTTGTATTGACTAATATCTCTAATATGTGATTATGATACCATGTGATATGAATTGCTTTGTGCTGAGCTATAATATCTGTGATGTATTTCTGTGCGAAATGTGAGATTCTGTTATTGTTTCTTTTTTCTTCTTCTTTAACCCTAAAGGTTCGGTTTTTCGGCATTCGACTGTGCGGCATTTGATACAGTGGACGTATTGATGTCTACTTTCGGGCATCGAAAAATTAGGTCGTTACAACATACATACATACATACATACATACATACATACATACATACATACATATATATATATATAAGGAGTCAGTTATTGGAACCACCCCTTCATAGGACATCCCACCAAAACTGTCGGATCCCAAGCCTGCCACAACATCAACGAAGTCACGACTAGCACGGACTTGGGCAGAGATGGTTAGTGGAGCAGTTCAACTGGATGAGGAGGCAAATGACTCAGATTTTCACTTTCTCCAACTGTAGGAAAGAGAGGGTGAATCTACTTTTTTTCATTCCAGAAACGAACCATCAAATTGCAGAGAAAAAGTGGAAGAATGCACTGATTGCTTATGTATTGGGTAGTTGTCCTTTATACAAACAGTCTGTGGATTATTTTCAAAAGCCATGGGCTCCATCCGGTATAACAATTCAAATGGACTCCAATACTTTTAAAGGGAACTTGGTTGAACTACATGAGAATTCTTACAAAGATTGATGTGAATTTTACATATCCTTATACTGTACGGAGAGTCATGCATGGTGGAGATGGATTACTTTTGCAAGTTGCATATGACTACAAACTCATTCCATCTGAACATTGCATAGTTTATGGACATAATTCAAGGAACTGTAATGTATCAACTAGTACAAAATGGAGGCCGATGCAAAATGTAAATGCTAATGTACAGACAACTGAGAAGGATAATACATCAACTACAGAACAAACTTCTTGCAATTCTATTGGTACTACCTTGCAGAATCAACATATAAATAAAAGTATGCATCAAAATGATTGTTGGCATATTTCCAAGAATAACGGGAAGAAACAGCAAGTTAAGCAAACAGATGTTCTAATGCGTAATCAGTGCGATTACTTGTAGTCAAAAGACACTGCTACCCTCGACACTCCAGAGACCACTTCCAAAAAAGATGTGCCTACATATGAAATTCCAGAACAAGACTATGTACTTGTTGAGGATATAAATAGTGATAGTTCAAGTTATGAGGGGTTTGGGGCCGCATACGACTTTTTGGTGACTCCGATCATCAGTTTATAGAGAGTATAGCAAAGCACATTCAGGAATTTCCAACACCACCAGAAACTATAGATTTCCCAAGCATGGTTACTTCAAACCCCGCTTATGATTAAAAGAAAGGAAAAAAAATCCTATTCCAACATCAGCACTACCTAAAAGATGTACAAGGAGCTCTAAGCGTGTTATATGAACTTTGTCTTACTGATTACTTAGAAGAGGAATACCACTTCATGGCATTCCATCTCCTACAAACCAACCATCTCTTAGTGGGTTCGTTCGCGTTATCGGTTGAGACCCCTATGCATGTTTTTACATTGTCTTTCTTTGAGAATATCAGCAGTTTTAGGAAAGTCTTGCTTTGGAAGACAAAGATGAAGACATTTTATTTGGGTGTGAATCATAGGAGCTACAAATTTATGCATGAAGACTTGGTAGCAAACTCACAAAATTTCTTTTGTGAGTTTTTTTGTACATATATTAGAATAACTATCATGTGCCGATGCAAGTGAACCTTATTTCTTGATGTACTACATCCACTATTGATTTCATACTCATGGTAGTGAAATATACTAGTCAATCCAGGATCGTATTCTTTTATTAGGCTTTAGTCTAATGTTTACGGGTTAGTCTGGGTTGATTTTTGAGGATAAGGGTCTGTGTCCTTTAAGGCGAGGTCTTTTGTTTGTTATTTGTATTTGTACATATGTTTGTACTTTAGGCATTTATTATTCAATAAAAGAACTCATTTTCAAATATACATACATACACACACACACATATATGTATGTATGTATATATATATATATATATATGTGTGTGTGTGTGTGTGTGTGTGTGTATCGACCATTTGTTTCATTAGAAATAATAGTCATATCAAAAATAGTATTTACGCAATCATCAAAGGATTTTTTTCAAAATATAAGACATATAAACTGTCAAAAATGTAAATTAGCAACGATGTACCTGCTGGATGTTGATACGCTAAGATTTTGACCAATGATAATGTGCTTCAACAAAAAGGAAGAGATATGTGCAAAGCTAAAGGAAGAACGATGAAGATCAATGATAAACATAAGCATGATTTCTATATAGGTCTTAGTTTAAATTTATTGTTAAAATCTATCCTCAAGAGGCTTGCACAAACACTAGAACACATTTTATAAATTTCATTTTTTGAATAAACATTCACTGTGCATAATTTAGTAGTTCAGTCGACTGAACAGGGATGACCAGTCGACTGAACCTGTTGCACATACACAAACATGTACAGTTTCAGTCGACTGAAACACCCTGTTCAGTCGATTGAATTTATTTCTGAAAATTTTACTTCATATTTTCAGTTGACTGAATTCCCTGTTCAGTCGACTGAATTTGAACCTGCGAATTTTCTCTCAATGGACACCTTCTTCCTCCCAAGAGTTGCAACCATTCTCCAATGGAAATGGAAGCATCTCTTGTCTACACCCTTAGCCAACAGATGCACCTCTTCTACAAGTATAAATACATGATTCTAACATCTTCAATTCACCGAATTCTCTTGCTTTAATCTTACTATTTTTCAGATCATATTCTCTAGATATTCTCAAAGCAATCACCAATCTATTGCTTGAATCACTGTTTTGTTTATAACATTCTTTTGATTCATAGCAACTCACATTTCCTAAATCTTCACAAACACATTGCATACTCTCGAGGACAAGATTATAGGAATATTGTACTACATTAGCCTCATTAGTGTTGACAAGAACACAACAAGTCGAATATTGTTTTTAGTAATTAAGTTGAAGTCCTCTTCGGTAGTTGAGGCAAGAAATCTCGTTCGGTTGTTCGGGTAAGTTGTAAACCTATTCCTCCGGGTAAAGTGGGGGTTTTAGTTAGCGGAATTTCTAAGTGAAGTTTAGGGACTGAACGTAGGACTAGAGTTCCGAATCAGTATAAAATCCTGGTGTCTATCTTGCTTTTACTTACTTTATCTACCTAGACAATTCCGTTATTCCATATTACACGATCTTACCGCATAACATCTTTCAATTGGTATCACTGCTCGGCCGTCCTGTAACCATAACACCGTTATTAGACATATTAATAATATGGAAAATAACGCAAGTATAAGCACAACATCTGCCTATAGTTCTACATTTGCGGAAGGACAATCTACCTAAAGACCCCCTCTATTGAATGGACTAAACTATAACTATTAGGCTACAAGGATGAGGATTTATATGCAAGCAATAAGTTTCGAAGCCTGCAATGCTACTCAAGCAGAGTTTGTTACACCCACGACCGATTATCCTACATGAACACAAACTCAGAAGAATGAAGCTAGTGCAAATGCCAAAGCTATGAATATGCTATTTTGCGCCCTAGATAGAAATGAATTCAACCATGTTAGCATATGTACTACTGCATATCAGATATGGGAAACACTTGAGGTCATACATGAAGGCATAAACAAGATTAAACAAACAAAGATATCCATGCTGAAGAACCAATTCCAAAACTTTAAAATGCGACAAAATGAATCCATCAATGACATGTACTCGAGATTTCAAGACATTCATCATGCCTTAATTGGACTAGGAGAAAAATACACGGATATTGACATTGAGTCTAAAGTTCTAAATTCACTCACTGATGAATGGGAAAGAAAAGTACTAGCAATCGAGGAAGCAAATGATCTATCTATAATGAAACTAGAAGAATTAATTGGAAATCTTATGTCATATGAAGTAAATATGTAAGCAAAGATAGATCAAGCTCAAGAAAGAAAGAATGTAGCTTTTCATGCAGAAAAGGAAGAATCAGAGTCTAAAGATGAGGATTTAGCATTTATAGCTAAAAATTTCAAGAAATTCTTAAGATATAGAAAAGGAAATAAAAACGGATTCAATAAGAATTTCTTAAACAAACCTACAGCCTCGAATATAGAATGTTTCAACAGTCACAAGAAAGGTCACATGCACAAGGATTGCCCAGAACAAAGGAAGGAGAATCAGAAAACTCTCAACAACAAAAACAAAAGAGAGAAATTCAAAAAGAAGGCATTCTCTGTAACATGGGATGATTCGGATTCATCTTCATCCGAAAATGAAAATGATAGCGACAATGAACAGGCAAATGTATGCTTTATGGCTCAAGAATCTGGAGTAAGTAATTTAACTTTCGATGACTTAATTGAAGTAAACTCTGAACTTTTGAGCACAATAAAAATTCTGAAAAAGAAAATTAAGGAAATTCGTGTAAATCAAAACAAAATTGAATTTGAAAAGGATATGTTAAACGATGAAAAGAAAATTCTAGAAGAAGAACTTGAAAAAGTTCAAGAATCTTATTCAAATTCGAAAACTCAATTATCTCTTTAAGTCAAGAAATTGAAACTCAAAAGAAAAAGAATGATGTAATTGTTTCTGAAAATCATATTAAAAACTAAGATTAGACAAGTTGAGTTAGAAAATAATAGTCTTCAAGCTAAATTAGATAACATCACTAAAAATGTTTCTAGCTTCAACAGAGGAAGAGAAAATTTATCTAAGATTTTAGAAAATTCTCAATCATCTTCAAATAAATATGGATTAGGATATAAAAAGGAGTCAAAAATACTTAAAAAGAATAATTCAAGTTTTAAGAGGAATAGTGATTCAAATCAACAAATGTTATTAAAAGAACCTTTTAAAACAAAAGTACAAATCAAGATAGTCAAAATTTGGGTTCCAAAGACTAATAATATTTTAATTAGGAATAAATATATTAAAACATTTATGGAGAGTATTCATAATAATAAAAACTATATTTATAAAAAGGATACTAAACCAAATTGGGTTTGGCTTCCTAAGCTCTAACTTTTTAGGACCCTATTAAAAGGTGGGTACCAATAATTTTATATTTATTTTCAGGTCCCACTTAAAAAGAAGAAATGGATACTAGACAGTGGTTGCTCAAAACACATGACCGGAGACAAAGATATGCTTACAAACATCACATACTTTGATGGTGGCTCGGTTACCTTCGGAGACAATTCAAAAGGCTATATCATTGGCAAAGGAGATGTGAGCAATTATGGTACATCAAATTTACCTTTATTACAAATGTTTCATTAGTTGAAAATCTAAAACATAACTTACTTAGTATAAGTCAACTTTGTGGCAAAGGCTTTAAAATAACTTTTTCGGAAAATAAATGTAGTATTTTTGATCAAAACCAAAATCTTGTTTTTGAAGGAAATAGAGATAGGAATATTTACGTTCTAAATATGAATACTAAACATAATACAAGTATGTGTTTACTAGCCAAAGACAATCATCCCTGGTTATGGCACAAAAGATTTTGCTATATAAATTTTAAAACTATTAGAAAACTTTCTAAAAATGATTTAGTAAGAGGTTTACCAAAAATAAACTTTAAAATAAAAAATCTTTGTGATGATTGTCAACTAGGTAAATTAACTAAATCATCTTTTAAATCAAAGAAAGTCATTTCAACTTTACAACCATTAGAATTACTACATATGGATTTATTTGGACCAACACAAGTTCAATCCATTAATCATAATCGATATGTATTTGTAATAGTTGATGATTTCTCAAGATATACATGGACTATTCTTACGAAAAATAAAAGTGATACTTTTGATCATTTTAAAACATTTGTCAAAAGAATTCAAAACACAAAAGATTTGAAAATTAAAAATATACGAAGCGATCATGGAGGCGAATTCAATAATGAAGCTTTTGAATCTTTTTGTAAAAAGAAAGGAATAAATCATAATTTTTCATTTCCTAGAACTCCTCAACAAAATGGAGTTGTAGAAAGAAAGAATAGAACATTACAAGAATATGCAAGAACATTATTAAATAGAAGTTTTCTACCAAAACATTTTTGGACGGAAGCCGTAACTACTGCATGTTACGTGTTAAATCGAATATTTATTAGACCATTAACTAAAAATAATTCATATGAACTATTTAATAACAAAAAGCTAAATATATCTTATTTTAAAATATTTGTCAAAATGCTTTATTTTAAATACAAAAGATCAACTTGGAAAATTTGATCCAAAGGCTGACGAAGGAATTTTTGTAGGATACTCAGAACGAAGTAAGGCATATCGAGTATTTAATAAACGAACAAACATAATTGAAGAAACTTTACATATATCTTTTGATGAAAATTTTAATAAAAATTTGAGTATAAAGGATGATGAAGAACTTATAAATATAGATCTTGAAAATTGTAATAATGAACTAAGATCTCCTCCTAGAATTCTACGGGATCATCCTACACATAATATTATTGGAGAGATTAACTCACAAGTTAAAACAAGAAGTCAACTAAACCAAATGGGAAATGTTGCATTTATTTCAACAATAGAACCTAAAAATCCTAAAGAAGCATCAACAGATGACTACTGGATTGTTGCTATGCAAGAAGAATTAAATCAATTTGAACGTAACAATGTTTGGGAATTAGTTCCCCGTCCTAATAATCAATCAGTTATAGGAACAAAATGGGTCTACAAAAATAAAGTAGATGAACAAGGAAATATAACTAGAAATAAAGCTAGACTAGTAGCACAAGGATATAATCAAGAGGAAGGTATCGATTTTGAAGAAACATTTGCTCCAGTTGCAAGACTTCAAGCAATACGTATTTTATTAGCCTTCGCTTGTTTTCACAATTTTAAACTCTATCAAATGGATGTTAAAAGTGCATTTTTAAATGGTTTTATAAAAGAAAATGTATATGTAGAACAACCTCCATTATTCACTCAAGAAAAACATTCGAATCATGTATATGAATTAAAGAAAGCTTTATATGGTCTTAAGCAAGCTCTTTGTGCTTGGTATGAAAGACTTAAAAGTTATTTATTAAATTCAGGATTTCAAATTGGAAAAGTGGATCAAATGCTTTTCATTAAAAGTACTACTAAAGATATTTTAGTAATTCAAATATACTTAGATGATATTATATTTGGTTCGACAAAAGAAAATTTATGTAAAGAATTTTCAAATAAAATGACTAAGGAGTTCGAAATGTCTCATATGAGAGAGTTATCATATTTTCTCGGACTTCAAATTAAACAATTAACAAATGGAATTTTTATAAACCAAGAAAAATATTGTGTTAATCTAATTAAATAATTTGGAATGGAAAACACTTCTACTAAACATACTCCTATGAGTACAACAACTCATCTCGATCGAGATGAAAATGGAAAAAGTGTAGATCAAAAATTATTTAGAAGTATGATAGGTTCCTTACTTTATTTAACAGCTAGTAGACCAGACATAATGATGAGTGTATGTTTATGTGCACGTTTTCAATCTAACCCTAAGGAATCACATTTAAGAGATGTAAAACGAATTATGCGATATTTGAACTATACTAAAGACTTTGGTCTTTTCTATCCAAAAGAGTGTCCGTTTGAGTTAGTATCATTTAATGATGCTGATTTTGGTGGATCTCGAACAGATAGAAAAAGTACAAGTGGTACGTGCCATTTCATTGGAAAATCACTTGTATCTTGGTTTAGTAAGAAACAAAATTGTGTCTTGCTTTCCACATGTGAAGCAGAGTATATATCAGCCGCTTTAGCTTGCACTCAAGTCATCTACATGCAACAAACTCTTAAAGATTTTAATATAAATTTAACAAATTCTACAATATATTGTGATAATGCAAGTACAATAAATTTATCTAAAAATCTGGTTAATCACTCTCGAACAAAACATATAGATATTCGTCACCATTTCCTACGCGACAATATTGAAAAAGGAATCATAAATTTAGAACATATTTCTACCGAAAATCAAATTGCCGATATATTTACAAAACCTTTATTAGAAAACTCCTTTATAAAACTAAGACGAGAATTAGGAATAATTTCTTTTAAAGACATCTTATAGACAAAGTTATAAAATTATATACAAATTCAGTCGACTAAAATTATATGCTCAGTCGACTGAATAAAGAAAACTAAGACTTTCAATTCATATTTTCAGAATATGATACATAACATATTATAAAATAAAGGTTATTTATAATCCATACATTTTTAACTAATTTATTTTAACCTTTAAATCATTAAGTGGTTGAAAAACTTTAATAAATTATAACCACAATATGTTTAGAAAAAATTTCCTATAAATATACCCTTAAACATGGTTCATTTTCACAATTCGTTTTCACGTATAAAAGATTGAAAAATCAATATAAAATTGTCTTCCAACAACTCTTACTCCCCAATCAACATCACCTCTTCGATTGATAACTCTCCAACATCACCAAAACTTCCCTCTCCAACACCGATGCATGAACCAGTCTATAAATGGAACAACTATCGTACTGGCTACACACCAGAAACAAAGAAGGCCAAACGTGGACTTTTTATATCTCCAGATACAAAAAGAAAGATTGATGAAATTCATCACTTTCAACAACAACAAATAGATCTTCAACGAGAATTATATTTCGAACAAAAAGTAACAGCTAGACGATTA
This sequence comes from Allium cepa, assembly GCA_030765085.1. Classification (NCBI taxonomy): domain Eukaryota; kingdom Viridiplantae; phylum Streptophyta; class Magnoliopsida; order Asparagales; family Amaryllidaceae; genus Allium; species Allium cepa. The sequence goes on along the minus strand of CM060937.1, from coordinate 29,014,618 downwards.
AGCTTCTTAGAGAAAATCAGTTTACGTTTCTGTGGCTCAAAGAAGAACGAAGTAGCTGAGCCCCTACCTCGACTAGTTAGTTCGTTTGATCCGTCTTCGTCTTATCGTACATCGATCGATTCAGTGAATCCTTGGATGTCGCCAAAGACTCCTCAGTATAGTCTAAATTCATGTGATATAAACTATATGAAGAATGAAGGGAAAAAGACACCAAAAAAAACAGTCCATCTCCGAAGAAATAGTTACTTTTGGAATCAATTCATGTTGTTATATCTGTACAAATGAAATTATTTATTTATATAAAACTTTTGTTTTTCAAAATTCACAAAGAACAACAAAAATGCAATGAACAGTCGACTGAAATTTACTGTTCAATCGACTGAACATATGGAAGAAAATAAAATTTCCATAACTCAGTCGACTAAAAACCTCTGCCCAGTCGACTAAACTTTCAACAGAAACTTTCGGACAAAATTTCAGTCGACTAGAAGCCCTGTTCAGTCGATTAAATTCAACCCAGAAAATTTTCGGCCTTCAATTCAGTCGACTGAACAGAGTTTCCAGTCGACTGAATGACAATTCCCAGGCAACTTTACCCTTTTATTCACCCGTTTTCACTTTTTACCTTCACTTTTTACATTGCAAAAGTTCTCTCTTCCCTATTTTTTCCCAAAACCCTAGCCCCCAATCCACAAATTACTCTCAAATCTCACAACGAAATGGCACCAAAAAGATCAAGAGCCTCTTCTTCTTCATCCTCCAAGCCAACTGATGCTCAAATTGCACAATGGCTCTATGATGGAGTAGCTGTAACAAGATGGAATAAAATGAAGATTTCGCGCATTTTCGAACACTCCTTCGTTGATTTCCAAAGCCTTCAGACGTACGACATCCAAGCATTAATGGATCGGGCAGGTTTAACTTCTCTCTTGGATTTAAAAAGTAACGACCATGCAATAAATCATATCATGGTCAAATTATTTTATGCAAACCTTAATCTTGGACACCAAACTCCAAGAAATCTGAATGATAGCGTTTGGAGTATGGTGTGTGGGAAGAAAGTTTGGTTCTCCTTAGATCGAATTACACACATCTTAGGATCACCTAATGTGGGGAGAAAGCTTGAAGAGATAGAATTCAATCCACAAATTTGTGATGACATAAATCATCAATTTATGGAAGATAATATCAACCTTAGAGATTTTAAGTCCACTTCCCTACGACCTAGAGCTAGAATCCTTCACAAAGCTCTTATGAGAACAATTACTCCACGCACGGGCTCATACGAAATTGTTTACCCCATCAATTATCGAACTCTATACGCCATTTGGGGGAATATTCAAGTCAATTGGATGCAATTAATTCTTGATGAATTCCTCACTTTTAATAATGGAAAAATGCGAACAATTTATTTTGAAAAATATATCATGCGACTTCTCCTCAATGTTGATACGCCGTTACCTGAGTCCGAAAACACAATAGTTCATCAAATTAACCAACGGACGATAAGCCTGATGCAACTACCATCTAGACCTCCTCGCATTATATCTCTTGCCGAATGGGAAGCTAGGCATCAAGAACAACAACAACAACCTCCACAACCTCACCAAGAAGAACACTTTGAGCAAGATGATGAAATTCGTCTTGTTGATCCAAGTTATACTGCCAATCAATCATTGGGTATTTTATCAATAAATCAACAAATTCTTGATAATCGTCTTAAGAAGGTAGATCACAAGCTTGACAAAATTAAAGGATTCTTCAACAAGTTATGGGATGCAATCTCATGTTCAAGCTCCACTACCGCTTCAACATCACGCGGCAAACGTTCGGCACCTACTTTTACATGGACGTCTTTCGAAGAGCATACAAGTAGCAGTACAAGTGGAGCTAGTGGTGGCCAAGGAGGAAGAGCTTATAGACCACCCACAGGTGGACCAGTCATTCGTGAACCAACAGGAGGGAGAGAAGGTTCATATGATTGGGATAAAGATGAATAATTCTAGTATGGTTTGATGTTTATTTATAACCCTCTTATGGCTTGTATAAATAGCCATTTTATGCTTGTTCTATGCTACATTTTTAATTTTTTAGCCATGATTATGCAATTCTCTATACTCCATGCTTCAGTGATTGTTTTGATAATATATTTCTGCGGTTATTACTTCCTTTTTGTCGATGACAAAGGGGGAGAAAAATCTATGATACAAACTTTGTTTTGTAGAAAAGATAGTGCATATATTCAGGGGGAGGAAATAAATCTCTACACATCGGTATTGTCATCAATCAAAAAGGGAGAGAATGTTGATACGCTAAGATTTTGATCAATGACAATGTGCTTCAACAAAAAGGAAGAGATATGTGCAAAGCTAAAGGAAGAATGATGAAGATCAATGATAAACATAAGTATGATTTCTATATAGGTCTTAATTTAGATTTATTGTTAAAATCTATCCTCAAGAGGCGCACAAACACTAGAACACATTTTATAAATTTTATTTTTTCAATAAACATTCACTGTGCGTAATTTAGTAGTTCAGTCGACTGAACAGGGATGACCAGTCGACTGAACCTATTGCACATACACAAACATGTACAGTTTCAGTCGACTGAAACACCCTATTCAGTCGACTGAATTTGTTCCAGAAAATTTTACTACATATTTTCAGTTGACTGAATTCCATGTTCAGTCGACTGAATTTGAACCTGCAAATTTTCTCCGAATGGACACCTTCTTCCTCCCAAGAGTTACAACCATTCTCTAATGGAAATGGATGCATCTCTTGTCTACACCCTTAGCCAATAGATGCACCTATTCTACAAGTATAAATACATGATTCTAACATCTTCAATTCACTGAATTCTTTTGCTTTAATCTTACTATTTTCTTGATCATATTCTCTAGATATTCTCAAAGCAATCACCAATCTATTGCTTAAATCACTGTTTTGTTTATAACATTGTTTTGATTCATAGCAACTCACATTTCCTAAATCTTCACAAACACATTGCATACTCTCGAGGATAAGATTATAGGAATATTGTACTACATTAGACTCATTAGTGTTGACAAGAACACAACAAGTCGAATATTGTTTTTAGTAATTAAGTTGAAGTCCTCTTCGGTAGTTAAGGCAAGAAATCCCGTTCGGTTGTTCGGGTAAGTTGTAAACCTATTCCTGTAGGTTAAGTGAGAATTTTAGTTAGTGGAATTGCTAAGTGAAGCTTAGGGACTGGACGTAATACTAGAGGTCCGAACCAGTATAAAATCCAGGTGTCTATCTTGCTTTTACTTACTTTATCTACCTAGACAATTCCGTTATTCCATATTACACGATCCTACCGCATAGCATCTTTCACTGGATTGGTGCACCATGACAATTCAGAAAAAATTTCAGCTTTATGTTTCTTATCAATGTCTACAACAAATGAATTTATGCTTCCCTGCTTATCTTTAATATAGTCTCCATTCTCAAGAGCTAAAAGCTAACAACGAAAAACCATGCGCTTAGTGAAAAAATTGAGTAAGATCAGGCATGCATGCAACATGTTATAGACACCAAATTGCATAGAGACGAGCTTCGCAATAAAGGAGTGAAACCCAGAGCACATGGCTCATCAATATGCAATGAGTATAAGGATAGTTGATCATCATATAAACTAGCCTTCTCTTGAAATTGTTATTAGAGAAGATATGATATGTGATAGAACTCATGATGGGTTGAAACACCGTGAAGCATAGCCTACCCCTATAAGCTTTATAGTGGTGCAATAAAAAAATCTATGACTATATATTTTTCCTACGATTTATTGTCATTCATAATAGAGAAAAAATTGATAAAAACTATGCAAAAAAAATGATGTCAGTTTTTGGAAAGCTCTTTCTAAGTTAACCGTATAACTTTTAATTTACTTTCTTTTTTTCATATTCATATATTGCAATGTTTGTAGCTTGTAGCATTTTGATATTCATTTATCGAAACCACAAAATTTCTACAAATAAAAACTTATTGAGACTGAGCTACTAGAAAAATAGTGTGATATGGATGATCAATAGCCATTTTCCTCAAAAGAGAAGCTAATGTAACATGCATAGATAATTATATTAATTTAACAAGAGCTCTAGTTCACTAAAAAATAACAAAAATATTTGGCAGAAATCAATACCAGAAAACTATTTGATCCTTGTGCGTCTTTTGCACCACCCAGTCTTGAAGGAATTTGATAAACTAATTATTTGAGCATGAACGATTGAACCTGACGAATTAGTGCCTTATCATAGATTGGTTTTGTAATATGCAAAAAACCAAGACTTAGTTATACGAAAGTCCACTACACCATATACATATAAAGGTTTTGTATTATAATTCTTATGATGTGGGACAATTAATGCCTTATCATAAATTGGTTCCATATTATCCAAATAGCATTCACAGAAAATCCATTTCAAAATTTCGCTAATTAGCATTTAGTATCTTTCTAATTCTTATAGTGATTAAAAATAGATATATTAGCAAACTTACAACAATTGTTAACCATATTAATAACTATAGGTCTTACTGATTAAACCATGTTTATAAGTAAAATTGGGTTCCACTAGTACTGTTCAAAAATAATAAAGCAGGCATTGCTTTCAACTTCTACACCTCACTTATGCCCAATAGATGAGGACAGGCACAGTATTTCACCACTTGATTCTCCTGATAAACAAGCTAATCCAAACCATAAAGGAAATGTAGCAAACCCAATCTCAAGCAAAAACCACCAATTGATATTTGTGACAAAGGAATGGATGAAAATGGACTTCATAATGGCTAGAAGGAAGCCTTGGACCAAAGAAGAACACAAAGAATCAAAGGAAGATGTGAAGAAATATGACAAAGGAAATTAGATAAATACTTTAAAAGGTGATTTAAAGCACAACAGAACTCCATCTCGGCTACATTAGAGATGGAATCTTCTAGAAAATTAACAATGGTAAAGGAGCTAAATGTAGCAGCTTGGCTACAAATGAGGTGAGGTTGGCAATGCAAATAACAAACAATATATCCATTTGACACGCCTATGACTGTAAGAATATCAGTGTATTCAAGGATGGCACTTTAGGCATATCTTCTCTGTCAACAATTGCGACTTCACAAGCATCACAGGCCTGTGCAACTCAATTGTTAAAATAATCACATGACGATAGGACACCAAATATTTTCAAAAAATCTCACCTGCTTATTAGAAATGCATCATTTACTACAATGAAACATACAACGGAGCTGAACTCTCTTATACAAGCTGCAGCCTTTGTTGTTGGGGGCCGCCGACTGCATTGCAAATCGTTTTACCACTAAAGGTTGCACAATCCAAAAATGCAGCACATATAAGACCTAGAGTTCAAATATGTACAAGTATACCAAATAATAATATAAGACCTTCTATGAATCAACCAATTTGGACTTCATCAACTCCAGTTTCATCAGGTTCAAATTTTGGCATTTTGAGTTCCTTGAAGTCAGTAGATTCCAAGGACAAGGTAGTAGACAATCTTGAGGAGAAAAGGATTGGTGCCAGTTATAATAGTAATTATTAAAATGCAAAAGATTTATAGAATAAGGAAGAGCTGCTAAGAAATCCAAAGTAGGTGAAGCTGAGATTATGACCGAGAAGGAAATCAAAAGTGACATTAATGCAACTAAAATTAAGGTTAAGAAGTCAAAAGATATTAGAACTGAGAGAAGTGAATAGACAACTAAAAGCACCCACGAATTTTCCATAAATGCAGAAAACATATGAAAAATGGTGATTGGTATTTTTCTAGTGAGAAATTTTTCTTTTTAAAAAAGAGAAAATTATACATCTGATGAGAGGAGTGAATTCGAGAGTGAATCAAGATAAGTCTAGGCAGAAAGACTCAATTATAATAATATAGTATAGATAATCTACTATTTACAGATTGATCTAATAATAAGGGACAAAACATTAGAGGTTGCAACTAAAGATGTCAATTATGGATTCTATGCTAACATATTTAGAGATGAGATTCATCGTAGAAATAAGCAAGTCCCCCATGCATTTTACAAAGTCGCCCTCAACACCCTATTGTTTGAATCTGAATTTGCTAGATGGAATCCTAGAAATATATAGAATAATGCAGAAGCCTCACCCAACGCAAGAAACATAATGACATACATGCTAAATGACAAAATATATTCATTAATTACTCTATTTTTCATCATGTAAATGAAGCCGTTAGTACCTGCAAAATTATCCTGTTCTTACGGATAAGGTTAGGGGTAAGATCATCCGTTGGAATGCGTCTTTTCTTTCTCAGGCTGGTAGATTAGTGCTTATTCGTTCGGTTCTCTGTTCTCTGGGTACTCACATCTTCGCAGCTATGTCTCCCTCTGTCTCTTTCTTTCGCTCATTCCAATCTCTAGCTTCTTCGTTCTTTTGGGGTTCGAAGGGTGATGATCGTAGACATCAATGGGTGTCTTGGTCTGTCATCTGTCGTCCTAAGAGTGAGGGTGGATTAGGTCTGCGTCATCCTAGGGACATGTGTTTGGCGTTCGCTTGCAAATTGTGGTCCAGGTTTGGATCTAACGATTCCTTGTGTGCCAATTTCCTTCATGCTAAGTACCGGAGACTGGCGTCCTCAGGCTTTTCTGGTTCCCCTTGTTATGCCAGTGAAACCTGGAAGCATATGCAATCGGTTAAAGTGCTCGTCGATTCTCATGGCGGTCTATCAGGCTGGGATGGTGGCTCTTTCTCTGTTCTGAAAGCCTGGAGCTCTATTCGATCTCCTTATCCTGTTCTTCCTCTTTTTGCCTACATCTGGGATGCTCGTCTCCCGCCGAAAGCCTCTCTCTTGATGTGGCGTATTTTTCACTCTGGGCTCCCGGTTGATGATAACCTCCAGCGTATTGGCATTCCGTTTGTTTCCCGTTGCAGGTGCTGTGGCAATGGGGAAACAGAATCATCCTCTCATTTTTTTTTCGGTGGATGGTGTGCTAGATCCATCCGGAATTATTTCAGTCATTTATTGGGAGTCGTTGGTATCATCTTATCACCTTCTGATTTGCTGTCTTCTTGGTGGTCTGATTGTACTGGGAATTCGCTTCGGCCTATCATCTTTCGTTTGATTCCTTGTCTGATTTGCTGGCATATTTGGTGTGCGAGGAATAAGGCTATTTTTGACGAGGTTCCTATGGAACCCCTATCCGTTATTCGGCGGGTTAGAGATGATATTTTATTGGCTTTTCGTGGTAGACCCTTCCGGGGTTCGGTCAGTGCTCGGTCTCGTCGCTTTGTGTCTCTTTTTTCTATTCAATGCTCTCCTTCTTCTTACAGAGCAGGAATTGGGTGATTGCCAGCTCAGGGACTCCTGTTTAAGTATTAGTGGTCCCTTCGGTTCGCTTCCCCTTTGCTCCCTGACCTCCCCTCCCCCCCTTCTTTTTATCTCTTCTTTGTGTTTTCTGCTTGTAGGTTTTCGTCTTGTGGATGGATCTTTTCTCGGTTCCGTTCTGCGGGTTGGTTTTGGCTTATTGGATGTCTTTCTATCTTGCCCTGAGGGCGATGGACTTGTCGTTTCTCGAGTTCTTTGTTGTGTGATTATTGTTTGTTGGATGGGCTGGAGCTCTTTCTCGCGCTGTTAGTTGATGCTTGGCAGTTGGGATTTCGGTTCATTCACGAGGCATCCAGGTCTGCTGTTCTTTGACTGTCGGCGTTTAGCCGTGGTTTTCTTTAGAGCTTGTTCTGCTTCCTATTGCTTCTCTGCTTGGTTGGATTTTGACATCGGCATCGGGCGGTGGCTTTGACGGAGTTCGATGATGATGTTAGTTGGGAGGTGGTTTTCCCGGTGCTCATCTGTTTTCTTCCCTGCTTGCTTTTTCTCTCGTTGTTTTTTTTTTGGCGGCAGGTGCTTGTGTCTTCTTGCCGCTTATGTTTTGTTTGGCTTGTTGTTTTCTTTCTGGCGTTTGTTTGTTTTTGTTAGGCTGGGCTGTTCTGCTTTTCTTTTGAGTTACCTGTCAAGCTTGTTGACAGCTCTTGGTTTTTGTTTATATATATTTCTTTCCCAAAAAAAAAAAAAAAAAAAGTACCTGCAAAATTACATTTTATTGTTCATGATTGGTTGTTTGAAATTTGTACCATGTTTTTTTAATTATTTTTAATTCAACTTTGGCATATTTAACTTTTATTTAGAAAAAAACAATATAGTATAATTTCTAGAGTGTTTATTATATCTATAGGTCAAATTTTATAGTTATAAAAAAAGATATTAATGTGTACATACTACTAAAAAATATATGTGCTTTAGCAGGCAACTCGTTTAATCCTCATCTAAATGTTTGCATCGTAAAAACAAGGATTTCCAAAAAATGTGCCTATATTAACTCGTTTAATCCTCATCCAAAAGTTTGCGTCATAAAAAAAAAGCTTTCCAAAAAATGTGTCTATATTAACCACTAGATAATATACACATAGGCTAAAGTATGGTTCAAAGCATAAAATGGTTCAGCCGAAAAAGTAATGGAATTTCGATTAATTTTACATCACACCTACGATAAGCATCAAATACAAGAAAAAACGACAAGGTGAATGCTAATATCCAAAAAAAATGAAAGATAATGGAGAATAGACTCCCAAACATCAAATACTTTCAAAGCAAGGTTAAACTGATTCATGGGAATGTGAGATAAAAATCAAGCTTTTGGTTGATTCTTTTTATCAACTTCAAATAGGAATCTGTGAAACAGATTTATTTCATGCTACTAATTTGAAAGCAAGAATCCTTGCGTGAGATGGAAATCAAAAAAATTACCAAACACCGAATAAGAATCAATTAACTTGGAGAATTTTTTTACCCAAGACAGCAAGCCAATCAGAGTTAGAGGAGATATTATTCCAGTTGGGTGGTGAGTTTTTTATCATAGTAGAGTTGGGCAGCGTGTAGGTAGAGGAAGGCTAAGTAGAGTATGGATTGCGGACCTCTGGTGAACTACGCCTAGGTGAAGATGAAAGCGGACATGTTAGAGGGAGTAATTTTTGGTGAAATTGATGAGAAATGGGGACCTGCTGCGGTTATAAGAGGGAATGAAATGAAATGAAATAATTTAGGGCAAAAAAGATGAAATTTCAGAACAGCGCTCATTTTTTATTCCCATTTAGATGTCATAATCTTTTCTCACGTTTTGTTTAATTTCTTATTTTTATAAAAACTAAAACAACATTCTGTATATGAACGTTGAGTTCAGTTGCTGTTAATAATGCATCTTCTTGTAATATGAGTGTATATACATATCCTTAAACTTCAAACCGTTATTACTTCAATTAGGGTGTTTAACGAATGTGAAATTCTACTATTGTATCATATTAATAAGTTATAGAAGTTAATCCTAAGGTCCTAATTTAGCTAATCTTATTTGTCTTGTCCGTATATTAATAAGACAACTTTATTAAGTGTACATCTTTTTCCTACTAATTCTATGATTATCTACTTAACTTATTTACCTTTCCATTTCTAATCTTACTTTAATTTTGAATTACAAATGTTACCCTAAATGTATCACTAATTCAAAATTTTATGCTAGGATGATATTTCTTATATCTCTTATTTCTGAATTTCACTTTGATTCCAACCTAATCAAAGTTTCTAAATTCTAAATTATCTTATCTCCTTTATAAGTTGTAGAACTTACCCTTTTTTATATTTACCTAAAGTCTCAATTTAGGCTTATCGTTTTCTATCTTATTGTTTCTAAGTATGCATTTTCTTTTTTACTTTCTCTAATTACAACTTCTAACTTCAATATTATCATTAAATAATTTATAGTTAAATCGTGAATTTTACTTCACAAGATATTTGTACTTAGCTTTTAAATCCATCAATTTTTGATGATCATTAAATCATTATTTTCTAATGACCAAATGTCTAGGGGTACATGATTAAAGTTCTAAATTCAATTCAACTAATTGATTTTGTATGTATTATCTTATAATACAATTGTGCAATTCTAATCACAAGATATTCATTTTTTAGTTTTACTATGCTAAATACAAACAATCCTTAATTTCTAACCAAAAATAATAATATACTCTTTAATATTTAAAATACTAACCCAAGCTAAAATTATTTCAATTACCATTTTTATAAAATTAACATATACGCGCTCATATATAATACTCTTAACTCATTCTAGGGTTTTACTAACCCGATCTCTAATGAGTTACTCATCTTAGGATATTACTAATCCTATCTCTGATGAGACTTACCCATATCGGCCTTCGGTGTTCGCTCAACCAAAAGCTCTGATACCAAATGTCATAACCTGTTTTTCCATACCCTTTAATTCGACAATTAACCATACATGTCCAACTCAAATTGAATGAAAAGACGGAACATGAAGGGTAAAAAGAAAAATAAGACGGAACAGAATCTCACATGAATGGAATAATAAATAATATTGAACAATATTTTTACAGCGGAAAACTTTTAAAATACATATATCAGAGTCTACCTAGATTTAGCTTGGACAGTTATAAACATCTACCTTTACAAGTGCTCGCAACCATCAAAAAATAGCAGCGGATAATAGAATACGTCCATACGTAGGTGAATATCTCTACCTCTCCTTTGGGAACTTCAACCGTCATCAATTAAATATGAAACAATTTGGGTCTGACCCGAGTATTGAAAACATCCGAAGCAGGCTCGATAAACTAGTATGTGAAAACTCAAATAATAAATGACAGTGTCATATATCAGCCTTGGAAATAAAATCATTTTGAAATGAAAGAGTATCTCATAAGACCACTTACACACATAAACACAAACGGGTTTTTACCTTATGATAACTAAATCACTTTTATATCAAAACATTTGATATTACTTCCGATAACATTTTTTGAAAACATTTGCAAATAAAGTTATTAATCTTAGTCGAAATGGTTACCCATATAGCATTTTGAGGCTATTAATTATGCCAGACAAACAAAACCACAAGTTCTTAATAAAGAATGGATTTCCATACAAATGACCAGGTATAGGGTCTACCTTCCGATGGTTACACCTCTAGATGGATTTTCTAAGGACAAACACAAAGGATCCTCTAACAACACAAGACCGGCCTACCTCTGTAACTAGATAGTACCCAATATGCCATCCGTCAGTCGTTACCGACCTTTATCCGAGCGCTCGATTTCCATACACCACATTAATTTACATCCTGAACGTCATAGCAGGAAGAAATATGCATAGAAGGGGATGATCATACCCTAATGGGAATGACCCACTTAACCTTGTTGCATATATCCTGTTTTGGTCATTTGCGGTTAATGAGGCTTGAGGCAACGATTACCTTTTCACATAGCACAAATTTCTTCCACTTTGAATGCCACATTTTCATTCTATATTCACATGACTAGTCTCTACAAATATATAACTTCCTGAGCGTGTATGTCCCGAGAAAGGGTGTTAAGCTAAGAGAGGATGTCTTCTCCTCCATCGACTGATATACATTTTATAAAGATCACACAATGTGATTAGAATGCAAGGTCGGACACTTGTCCATACAAGTTCGTTATGGAACTGAACAAAACAGATGGTACTTTCCTCGACTATTACTAGGCGAAAAGTCCTTGTTTTTTCTGAGGTTCTTTATAACAAAGAGACTAATTCTACAATAAGTAAATCGAGAGTTTATCCCCAATTAAGCAACAAGTAGTCCTTCGCTATTATTCGTCTCAATATCTCCGACTTCAAACAACTTCATTCTTCGAACATATAAATTGGTTTGAAGTGGTATTCGGATAGGAATCATCCAGATCTGATCCCAGTCCTTTAAAATCCAATTATCGTTAAAAAGTGAATATGAGTTTATAGGATTTATTAAGCCTATTTTCAATTTAATTCTTTTTATTAAATCCCTTTTTAATCTCAGATTAATCCTAAGTTCATTCACTTGTTAATTGGGAAAACATTTCCTATTTTCTTACTTAACAATGATCCAAAATTTCTTGACTTTTAAATGTGGTCAAAAAAAATGTTATTTAAGACATAGTTTACTGTAAAACCTTAATCAATCTTAGGAAACATTTCTGAGTAAACAGAATCATAGAAATCATTCAAATTTTACTTAACATCAATTTCTGTATTCAACAAATGCTATGGTCGGAATAACGGTGGGATCACCTTTTAAATTCCACGAATAGGATGAGTCCCCTCTTCAGAATTTAATACCACATATAAGAAGATTATCTTTATGCAATCCAAGTTGTAGTTTATTCATTTGGAGATTGCTTAAATTTTGGATAATACTAATCTTCTTTTATTTTGGAAAAACCTAAAATAATCTTTTTAGAGCATCTGGGATTTCCTTTTGATCTGTTCCGCCCCTGGTCTAAGAAGAGAAGATATAGGGCATGTAATTTTGAGACACTGGTTACTCAATTCCTAACTTTAGTTAAACATCTTGTTTTATCTTCTCAGATCTCACGGACGGGACAATGTACTAGTCATTTCGGCATACTCGGTTATTAGATTTTATTTTGAAATTGATTATAAAGATTCCAATTTATCTTTTAGACGCTTAATTATTCTTTTAAAAACATTTATAGTTGATTATAGGAAAAATCTTTAAGTTTAAACCTTCTTTTTAAAAAGTTGTAGAAACGGCAGCAGAAAAGTGTTATGGAAAGCGCTTTATAAGCTTATTTGATTTAAACAAATTTTTAATATTTGAAATTTCATATTTGCCACCTCAAATATCTTCTAAACTATTTAAATAGATTTATCTAATTATTTCATATTTTTTTGTAATTAAAAACATCCATTTAAAAGGATTTCCCGTTATGGCCACTTAATTGCACAAGCGCGATTATTGTAGAAAATATATTTGGACATGATTCAAAATCTACAAAAAGAAATCTTGATTTTCTTTTCTATTAAAAAATATGGTTATAATAGACTGGACATTTCTAGTTTTAAAGAAATCTGAGCTATACTTCACTCTATACACTCATTTGAACTTTTTGGCGCGAAATCGTGAACTATCGTTACGCGACGCACCTAGTTTTAACTTGATTTACAATATTTGAAATAAATTCTCTAAATTGGAAATAATTACTTAGAAAAACATTACTAATCATTTTAAATCGATATTTTCACTTTTAAAGTATTAAAAATAGACTTTACTATTCCTATACTATAATATTATTATATTCCTATTATTTTAATATTAAATTTCTAAATCCAATTTCAATTAAATTTCAAATTAACTTCAAACTAAACTTAATTAAAAAAATTCAAATCTAATTTCAATACTAATTAAACTTCAACTCTAATCTCAAATTAAATTTTCAAAATCGATTTCAGTTTCAATTTCACTATTTATCTCGATTTCGATTTCGATTTCACTTTCCTTTACAAAACCAATTCATATTTCGATTTCAATTTCAATTATACTTCAATTCCAATTTGACTTCATTTTCAAATCCAAATTTTATTTTATTTTCACTATTCAGAAAGAGGCCTAATAATTCCAACATATATCATATATATAAAATTGGTCTTACTTAACAAAGGAATCACTTAATCAATATGAGCATAATCAAGTTAACATTTATCACTAACATAATTATGGTCCATACATAAGCTAACATGATAAATAATCACAACCATAAACACTCCCTACTATTCAAGCATAACACAAACATAACCAAACATCCATAACAACATTTTAAAGGGGTGTATACTTGCATATATCATAAGATGATTATTAGAGAAAAATCAAAATACGATCTTTTAAAAGTAATAAGAATTTCTCACCTTTATTTCTACTCCATCTAATTTTACGTGAACCAGTGTACTCCTTCTCGAACTTCTCGAATTCCCAATTTCCTTTTCTTTTCATTTCTTTTAGATTTCACTTTCTTTTTTTCTTTCTTTTTTATACGAAGGAGTGCTTTAGAGGAGAGTAGGCTGGGTTAGGGTGTGTGTGGCCTTGGGTATGGCTCGGGTTTGGCTAAGGGAAGGGGGTATGCACGTGTATGGGGGGGTATGGACTCGGGTAGGGGGTGAATTTGTTTGGAGGCGTGTAAATGGGTGTGGGGAGGGTACAACCAAAGTAGAGGAGGAGGAGGAGGTGGGAAGCCATGAAAATGGAGGAGGAAGAAGATGAAGAAAGTGAAGAGAAAGGTAAAGAATGAGAAGTGAATTTGTTTATGAAATAATGGAAGGTATGCATGCTTATTTATACTTGAGTTTTGGAAGGTAAATGACTTAAATACCATTGCCTTGCTATTTTACTTTTTTCTTAAGCATGATGTGAAGGGCATTAATGGTGGAAAGGATGTTAAGATGTGATTTGTACTTAAAAAAATGATGTTTGCCTTATTTTCTTGAACTTAAAATGTTAAAATAACTTTTGCTCCTTTTCCGTGTATATTAGTCATCTCATTAATGAGATAAGATGCAAAGTGTGAAGATGTTGTTCCATAAGCTTACTTAAACACTCTTTTGTTAAATCATGCTTTAACACTTTTCTTTTATGTTTTATTTTATTTATTTTACAAAAAAAGTGATATTTGTTTTTATATGTTATAAATGTAAGTATTATATAGTTTTTATAGTTTGTAAAGATGTATTTTACATGTTATTAAAGTGCATATCTTCATACAACGTTGCAACAACTTGTTACAGTTGAAAACAACGTTGTTATTGACAAATTTTACTGTCTAAATTTGATGTTTTTGCTAAACTATATATTTAAGCAAACCAAACTTAAAAATTTATTTCCTATTATATTAAGTGAATTAAAACAAGTCTATTTAGGTTAAAATCTCACATCGTTAGGATTAATATCGGAATATTGAATTTTGAAGTTGCATTGACAAAATGTGACAAATTTTGAATATTTTTGTAAAACGATTATAAACCTATTTTTAAATCCTTACATCTACTTATGTTATCTTTATTAATTGATTTTAATATAATTTGACTTTCAAACTAATATTCAAACCTATTTATTTAAGCATTTATTTATTTTCAACAAAAGTTAACTTTTGTTAATTTGTGATAAAATCCAAATTTTACACTTTTTAATTTTTAACTATAAGAAATAATAATTTCTCGATCGTTATTATTATATATAAAATATTTACTCAATTTTTATACCTTTTCAAATTTAGATAGACATAATCCCTCATTTTCGAAGTAGCAAAATTAAGTGTCGTTACATTAAAACTTAGCGATTCTTTCCTTAATTTCTGGTAAATACTTCTAAATAAATAATTAAGCATTTTAACGTTGATATGGAAGTTATTTTTATTCATGAGAATAGTTAAGGTTTAGAGTCGATCAAATAACTTGACCGCCTTATGGACGACAGAGAGATAGTGTATAGGCTTGAATTTGGAAAACTAGTTTCCTTCTCTCCCTGGCTATATGGACTAGCCCTATGGAGGGGATGGTTAAATTGATTTACTTAGACTGCATTTCCCTTAAAAGAGATTCTGAAATTTCCAAAAGTTAAAAGTATAAAAGATTAAATTTTTAAAATTTATGAATAAGTTACAGTGGATTGTAGGGAAAAACCTTCTTATGTTTGGCGTTAAATTCCAAGGAGGGAACTCATACTATTCATGGAATTTAAAAGGTGATTTCACTATTATTCTACCCATAGTGCTTGTTGAATATAAAAATTAGTACCGAGTTTAAGTAGTATAATTTCTGTGGATTCCTTCTTTTACTAAACCTTAATTGATTTGGTTTTATATTAAAGGATGTCTTGAGTAACATCATTTGCTTAAAAGTTAAGAAATTTTTGATTAAGATTTAATGAATAATTGGAAATATTTTCTCTAAGAAAAAGAGAAATGATTTGGAAATATAAAAGGGTTTATAATTAACCGAAGACGTAAAGAGGAAAGAGGCTTAATAAATCGTGTATATCCATATTCACATTTTATCGATTGGATTTTAAAGAAATCCGAGTCGGATTTGGGTTATTCCTATCCAAAAAACCGCTTCGAACCAATTTAAATTTAGATGTAAAATAGGTTGAAGATAAGGTCATTTGAAGATGGAGATATTCATAATAAAAGGCTACTTGCCATTGGTCCATTGAGGTGAAATTTACCATATCATATATTGGCAGTAATGCTAAGTTATGAAAATCTTCGATTTACAAGAACTAATCGCTATTGATGCAAGGGGTGATTCCCAAAACAAGATGTAGTAGGAGTAGTGCCTTTGGTTTTTCATGTTCCTAAACAACTTGTATGGACGAATGTCTGACATTTCATCTTTAGATAACATTGATTGATCTCTATAAAACATATCATATGCTTAGTGGCGGAGAAGGAAACTTCCCTTAGCTTAACACCCTTCTCTAAGACGTATGAGCTCAGAGGAGATACATTTATAGGAATTAGTTAGGTGATCATGGAATGGTATTGTGGCATTCAAAGAGCAAAGATGATGTGCTACGTGAAAGGTAGTAGTTATCTCAATCCTCTCGTTTGGAAATGACAAAACAGAGTAGATGCAGCAAGGCTAAGTGGTCTGCAACCATTAAGGTATGATCATCCCCTTCTAGATATATTCCTACCCGCTATAATGTTCGGGTTTAAATTATGTGTTGTATGCCAAAAGAGCATTCAGATAGGTTGGTAATGATCGAGGGACGATGTATTCAGCCCTATTTAGTTGAAGGTAGACCAGTGTTGCGTCGGTAGAGGATCCATATGTGGTTCTCAATACATTCTTCTGGAGATGTACTGCCAAAAGGTAGTCATTTCTCCTGGTCATTTGTATGAAATCCATTCTCCAATAAGTGTCATTGTGATTTTGATTGTAGAACTTACTTTGTAGCTAATACGCGGGAACTTAGTTAATGTAACAATTTTGGTCAAGGTTAATAAGTTTACTTGTAAATATTTTTCAAAGAATGTCATTAAAAATAAATATCAAATGATTTGATAAAAATATTTTAGTTGTCATAAGGTAAAACCCCGTTGGTGTTTATGTGCAGTGTGGTCTTATGAGATACTCTTTCTTTTCAAAAGGATTTATCACCAAGTCTAATATTTGAACTATCCTTTATGCATTGAGTTTCTCATGCTGGTTTATCAAGCCTGATCCGGGTATTTTCAATCCTTGGGACTTATCCGATTAGTTTCAAGATTAACTAATGATACTTAGAGTTTTCAAAAGAAAGCTGGAGTTTTCACCAAGATATAAATGTATTCTATTTCCACTGCATTTGTTTGATGTTTTTTAGCCTTTGTAAGGATAGGTGTTTATAACTATCTAGGATAAATCTAGGTTGAACTCTGATTTATGTATTTTAAAATTTTCTGCTGTAAAGATTATTATTCAATAATATATGTTATTCCATTCGAGTGAGATTATGTTCTGTCTACTTTTCTTTCTTTCGTTTAAAGATCCATCTTTTCGTTTAATTTAGGTTGGATGTAACGACCCATCTTTCTAGACGGTTAAATCGACACTAAATCACACATGTTGGACCCAAACCATTCCAAAGGGAGGATTTTTATGGGTTAAATAAGAAAATAAAAATAAAATAAAATAAAATAAAACATAGAATCTCACAGCGGAATGACAAAATATAATAATCAAATAAATAGTTCCTGAAGTTGTTTTACAAATAGTATTTGATACACTTTTACGATAAAAAAATCAAAGTTACACACACAACAAGAATAAACAAATAATGCAGAGGAACAACATGATGCAGTGAAATACATATAATAAACAGTAGAGTAATTTTTGTCTTCATCCCCCGAATAAATTAGTCTTCAATGCCCTTAAAATCTAAGAATGACCCGAGCGTAATGAGAAAATTAAATACTCGAGTCAGAACTAAAAGGTCTTAGGTAAGTTAAATCAACAGTAAATAAATATAAGTGTAACGGCTCCAGAGATGTTTACGGGATTTTACCTCTCCTATCTAGTTTTTAACATGCGTGCAATAACTTAAGAGATGTTCGGGATTCCATCTTCTAAGGATCTGTTAAACTATTTCCGTACATAATACAATACGCTATTATAATATGCCTATAGTAAAGTAGAAAATAGCGTTAAGGCGATACTCATATCTCCCTTAAAACATTTTTATAAATGTAATAGTCTGTAAAGTACCGTAATTCCTCCATAAACTGGAGGGCTATTAGACGACACTCCATAATGTACGACACAAATTAAACTTGCATTGGGCTCGATAAGGCATATGACAAGACACATGAGGTAATGCTAGGGTAGGATTCTACCCTTTGTAGAACTGGGCTGGTGGTAACGCATAACAGCTACTACCGCCCACCTCGGAACACACTCCCATATTCATATCGAGAATGGCCACCAAATCAATCACAAAGTAACGGATATGGTATCGAAGAAGCATGTCCGATCGTAGGTGCGAACCTACTTGGCCCAAGCATACCTCTTGTTTTAGTCATTTCAAGCTGACCCAAGGGGGTCAGGGCTACATTCATACCTCATATAGAATCATTTTCCAAACCATCCTACTTCTTGATGGAATCTCCACCACGTGCACAATTGTTAAAGTGGTTTTCGGTATTGACAGAGAGTATGACAATATATGATCCCGGTCTCTTTAATAACCAAATGCCTATGTCATACCAATTGGTTCTTTTACATTTTCAAACCGGTTCATAATTAATATGAAAATATCATATTAACTTCAAAATCATATCACTTCCGAAATCATATTCACTCGAAAACATATCCACAAAATAGGTTAAATCCTCATTTCAAAATCATCATATTTACTCAAAATATGTCATTTCACTAGAAAATATCATTTAAATTTCCAACATAGGTTATAACATCATTTAACCATATTCGATTTAAATCAAGGATTTAAATATAAAAATTCAACCTTACACCGTTTGAATTTTTAAAAAATAGTTTGGATAGTCATAAATAATTTAAATAGTTTTAAATAGTCTAAATAGTTTAAAATAGTTTAAATAGTTTAAATATAGCTTAAAAATTTAAATAGATTAAAATAGTTTAAATGGTCTAATAGTTTAAAAATAGATTTAATATAGTTTAAAATAATTTTAATATAGTTTAAAATAGGTTTAATATAGTTTAAAATAGGTTGAAGTAATTTAAATGGTTCAATAGTTTAAAGATAGATTTAATACAGTTTAAGTATCAAATGGTTTGATTATTGGAAATGGTTTATATAGTAAATAGATTAAAAATCTAAATAAATCTGAATTTTAAGATAATAAATTTTTAAAAAGTTTATATGAAATAATTAATTAATCCGAAAATAATACCATTCTTCCATTTCAACGAATCTGGACCATATCCTGATTTCAAATCAACAAAACTCAACTTAAATCTTTCAATTCAGATTCGCATTAAACCTTTAAATCTATATCGATTTCAAATCCAAGTTTGAACTATAAATTCAAACCATTTCAAATTCAATAGATTTCAAAGTTTAAATATTCAAATGTTTATAATAACTCAATTTTGATAAATTTCATTTGTATTTCAAAATTCAACTTTAGAATTTCAATGTGAATTTTTAAACAATTCATTCAAACCTATTTCAATTTCATCATTTTAAAGCTAGGATTTTGAAAATAATTCAGTTTATATAAATCAAATTTATTTCAAAATATCATTTAACTGGATTCAAAAAATTAAGGATTTAAAATCATTTAATTTAACAAACCCGGTATCCGTATACAGGTTTCTACCATATGGTCAAGTGATACGGATATCTATCATTTCAATGCGTAATAATTTAAATTTATAGATATATATCATTTCAACCCGCAATCCCGAATAAAATTCAAAATCCCTAAAATCGGTCGAGTCTATCATTTCAACCCATATCGATTTTTCCCTAATTTATTAGATCGTTCGGGTATGTATCATTTCAACCCATAGTGATTTACTAAAAATAAACTAAGGGGACCTGCAGTGTGATAACAACATATCAATCAACATAAATCTAGTCATGCCAATATCAACAATTAATCATCCATCACAATCATCATTCAAATCAACCAATAAATAACAACAATTAACTGGTTATCATGATTTAAAATTCAATATTAAATTAAATGGCGATTAAATTCAATAAAAGTCAGATTTAACTGGAACGATAATTTAAATATACCAAACAGCAATAAATCAATTTCAGATCACATCATAAATTTAATTCAACTAACATAAGATAGTATAGTAGTTGTGAGTGGGATAAAACAAACAGCTTTGATTTTTCGATGATTTAAATTCTAAATAAAGGCCCAAATTTGAATAGTCTCAGAATTCAACCAAATCGGTTCCATATTGTTCGAAATTTCGATACGATCGCACCGAAGAAAATCGCGCGCGAATCGAGCTCGTATGCAAAATATATGTCGATTAGAAGTTATATGATTTATATAATAAACTAAATAAATAATAAAAGACGATACCTCAGCCAAAACCCTAATTCATATGCGACCCTTACAGCCTTGCAGCCGCCATGTTCTTCCACTGCCATAGGCTACACCGTATGTTGCCTCGCCTATTAGGCCATGTCGCTCAAACCACAACCTCCGGTCGAGCATCCTCCGACCGAGCGCCCAAGCTCCAACCCCCTTTCCGGTGTCGCCCCTTTCTTTTGCATTTTCTATCGAACTAAAGCGACGTTTGTGACAACTAACAGCATGGATCGGCGCTACTTTGTCCCCTCTATCCAATGGCACTTCCCGATCGTTGCATGGATGAAGATTCGTCGTTTAAATGAAAATCCTAGTTTCAATGGTCAAGATTTCTTTATCGTTTTCAAGTCAAACAATGCATCAAATCAAAAAAAATATGTAGTAGATTGTGCTTATCATGAGCTTTCGAAACGGTATATAATTTGCTAGGGTTTGGAGAGTTTAAGTTTTTGAAATTGATTCCGATTTGAAATTGAAATTAGGATTTAGGGTTTCTGCCATTAGAAGGAGGGAACAGACAAGAAGTTGATGTACATATAGAGTAAATTGAATGTCTGCTAGGGTTTGAGGAACAAAATCTATTTATATAGATAAAGCCAGATAAGAATGAATAACATATCGAATTTAGTCGAAACGATAACAACGACCCAGAAAGCCCGTTTCGTCTCGAAACGAAAGTAGGTCATCTCATATATCAAAATAGATGTTTTCGATATTTTTAACTCAATGAAACTAGTTTCAAATCCAAATTACATTGTATACAGAACTTATCTTTTAAAATCAGCTTATTTTAATTGAATTCATTAAATTGATTTCTACGCATTTCGAGCTTGCACGATCAAACAACAAGATCGATCGCTAAGAAACTTGAAATCCTACAGTAATTCGCTGTTATGGATCCGATGAAACTAGTTTCGTCAAAATCCGAGGCAATGGCCAAAATGGCCAATTTCATGTTAGTTGACTAAATTATTATTAAATTAATTTAATCACCTTTCTGTTCAAATTCAAAAGTTAGCCAATTTTTATCATTTTTAATTGCATACAAATTAATAACTTAATAAAATATAATTTCCATATTAAATTAACTTTACATAAATTCATAGTTTAATTGTAAATGAAACAAAACCCAGCTAATTGTAATTAAATTTCAATCAGCTACCTTTAATTGGATATACACTCTTTTACACAATCATCCAATACCATATGAATCCATTTGATAATAGTTTATATTTCATTACATTCTTACTCTACAATTATCATCTTAATTCAATTTAACACCATATTTAATTACATTTTAATTTTATTAATTTCCAAATTAATTTCAATGGATTAAATAAGACGATAAGTAATCAATTGTTACTTTTAAGTATTTCAATCGTAATTATAAATTTATTTTTTACAACCAAGATTATAACTACTTACCACGTCATTGATTTCATATTCTATATTAACCAATTTAGTTAATTACATACCATTCACCATTACATACAACATTAATTTATTTCCTTATTTACAGTTTATAACCAAATTAACGTATTATCTCAATTGATTGAAATTTCATTAAAATAGTTGTCGATAACATTCAAACAACGTTACTAAATTATATTTCAATTATTTCTCATTAGTAAATCATAAATTTTATTTTCTTCATATATTAAATTGCAAAATCTTAATTAATTTTCTATTTTTAATTATCGAAAAATACATGCCGTTACACTCTTCCCCACTCAAACTTTTCGTCCTTGAAATGGAACGAGAAGAAATTTAAAACTAATATATTTTATTCAAAGTATTCAATTTGTCAACAATTAATTTACATAATTAATATTTAAATAAAATATATCAATTTATAAACTATTAAATCTTCATATTCCTGTTTAATAAAAGGTGGAAAATATTTTCACTTTCACAAAAAATATCTATGTTAAAATTAACGGAAAATTTCGGTAGAGTCTCCTTTGTACGGATAAGTTCGAGAGAAATAGTAATATCATATATATATATATATATATATATATATATATCATATTTCAATAATAAAATTTCCCAGACCATGGGAAAAACAATAAAATATCGCTATAAAACCATAATCCGAAAATGTACCTATTTGCTGGGCAAACAACGTGTAACAACCCGTAAATTTTCAACAATTAAATTTGTTGATTTAATAAGATTTTGGCAATTAAATCTGGAATAAATAAAAATTTGAAATTTGTTAATAAATTAGTAACAGGAATGAGATGTAATGATATTAATTTTATTCATAATATAATAATAGGCCGAATAAACAGAATGGAAATTCAAGATTTTTTAATTCATTGGAATTTAAATTTAATAACTGGGTTAATTGCAAATAATTGAAATTTAATATTTAAATATTACATTAATGGAAATTAAGTTTAAAGTTGAGAATATTAGATAATAAATCATGAACCAATGTTGATTTCATCCATTTGATAATAATAGATTAAATAATAGAATGAAAGGTTAAATTAAATGGATTTTTGGAATTTTAATTTATAATTTCTGAATTTAATGAAATTGAAATTAAACATTGTAATTGATGGATTTATCAACTTTAATTTGACATCTAAATTTGTTTTAAAAAATTGTGATTGTTTAAGAAATCGAAAATGATAAGATTTGTTGATTATAGAATTTAAATTGAAGAAGTGATTTATTAATTTAATATTAAATTTATTTAACTAATGTAAAATTAGCTATTTTGGCCACGGACTCGGATTTTGACGAAACCAGTGTCATCGGATCCGTAACGGTGAACTATTATAGGATTTCAAGTTTCGTAACGATTGGACTTGTCATTTGATCGAACGGGCTCGAAACGCCTAGAAATCAATTTAACTGAAATTAACTGAAATTAACTGAAATCAATTTGAAATAAACTGATTTTAGCATAACTTCTTCATATAATGGAATTTAGTCTTGAAACCTGTTCCATCGCGTTTAAAATATTTTAAAACATCTATTTTGATATATGGGTTGACCAAAATTCATTTTGGAGTCGAAACGGGCTTTTTGGGGCGTGTGGCATTCAACTTTCAAACCGATTCGATCCAATTGTTTCTATTTTCTGATCCACGTATATATACCTCGTTATAAACCCTAGCCTATTTCTTATATTCATTTTTCTGTACAAACAATTCCAATTGCTCCTCTTCCTCATTTCAATGGCAGACAAAGACCCTAATTCCCAGTTGCAATTTCAAATAAAATTCAAAGCCAAAAATTCAAACTCTTCAGACTATATCATATTTTATATCGATTTGAAGCCCTTGAAGAGCGCAAGTCAATTCTGCTGTCCTTTTTTCGATCTTTCTTTCTGTGTGGCCAAAATTGGGTGATTTAGTTTTGGCCACTCATTATATGGCTTCTCGTTCAATGACAAATCTTCGACTCGGTGATGATCAAAGGCTACTGGAGCGTGGAGCATGACGTATGGAGTCGATACATACATTTCGTTTGTCTCAAAGTGGAGGGGATTCACCTGAAATTCCTGACCTAGATGGTGGTGGCCATTCATCCTTGTGGAGCCGGAGTTGGCCGTGTCGTGGGAGGAGGGACTCCTGGACGTGGGCTTCATGTCTGCGGTGTAAGATCGTAGCGGCTTGTCTTGTATTGGCGGCGATAGGAAATTCTAGGGCGGCAGCTTAGTTGGTTCCGTACGAGATGATGAGCATGTAGGGTTCGATCGTGCACTGGAGGTTTCGGTAAGGGCTTACGTGTTAGCGTTTTGGTAGGGATTCGAACATGAGATGACGTGGCCTCGTACGATTGGTTTCTTCTTGTTATTTTATTTTAAATTGTATTCCAATCGTTCTAATACCCATAACTCTTGCATACAAGTTCCCTTTCATGCGCGGCTTTCTACTTGGGATCATACTAAATTTCGGGTATTTTGACACTGGTTTGGATGAATTCTGAGACTGTTCAAATTTTGGGTTTAAATTGGATTTTAATTCAATTTAAATTCAAAATGTGAGTGTTTTAACCCACTCACAACTTCTAAAATTTCTTATGATTGTTAAATTGATTTATGATGTGATTAGAAATTTATTTACGACTGTTTGGCATATTTTTAATCATCATCTCAGTTTATTTGAATTTATTTGAATAAAATAGTTATTTAATTCATTTTTGAATATAAACTACCAGCAAATACCTGTTATTTATTAACTGCTCTATATTGATGTTATTGATTGAATTGGATGATGATTGTGATAAATGTTTGATGATGATGAATGGTTGTTGTATTTTTGTTGTTATAAACTGCAAGTTGTTATGGATTTTATTCCATTCGGGATTGCGGTTTGAAATGATATATAACCGTATTTATATTTTTAAACTACGGATTGAAATGATAAATATCCGTATCACTTGACCATAGGATAGAATATTGATTCAATGGCAATTAATTCACTTAATTAGCGTAGCTGATGTAGACTAAATTGATAATTGTAGAATACTGATTCAATAAGATGTAGCCTAATGTAAACTTTAAACATAATATGACAATTGATTAAATAAAAAGAACTAAAATCAAGTTTGACCAATTTATTGGAATTTAAGCTATAATA
This sequence comes from Allium cepa, assembly GCA_030765085.1. Lineage (NCBI taxonomy): Eukaryota > Viridiplantae > Streptophyta > Magnoliopsida > Asparagales > Amaryllidaceae > Allium > Allium cepa. The sequence goes on along the minus strand of CM060937.1, from coordinate 28,989,542 downwards.
AGTGGATTTATTGCAATTAAATGTAATTAAGTACTACATTAATGAAAACTAAGATGATAATGGTAATATATTAGTGTAGTAAGATAAACAAATGTTAATTACAGCCATAAGATGTCAATTGATTGAATAATAAGATGGAAAGGCGAATAAATGGATTTATTGGAAGTTAAAGTAATAATTATTGTATTTATTTCAATTGGAATTAACTAGGAGAATAATTGGAATCGAATTGATATGAGAATTTGTTTTAAATTATTGTAAAGGTATACATAATCAAAAATGATAAAATCGATTAATTATAAGATTTGAAATTAAAAAGTGATTTAATCGGTTTAATAATAATTTATTTAATTAATGTGAGAATAGCCATTTTGGCCACTATCTCGGATTCAACGTAACCAGTTTCATCAGATCTGTAATGGTAAATTATTGTGAGGTTTCAAGTTGCAACGACCCGCCATTCTCCCCATAGAAAGGCGCATCATTAATAAGAAAGAAAGGGATAGAAAAGAGAAAGATAGAGAAGAAAGAAGGGAAAACACATCTGAATCTCAACAGCGGAACAAATAAATTAAATTAATCACATAAGATATTACATAGTATACAACATCAATCAGAGTTACACAGATAATACATCACATACTAGACAGTTATAAACACCTGTCTAGTCATTACAACTCAATATAATACAAAGATACAAACACAGCGGAACACTATAAATATCTACAAAGCTGAAGCCTCCTGCTCCATTGCTCCTCCACAATTCGTCAAAGCTAACCCGAATCCCTTAGCTACTCGTAAAAATTTAAGTACCCAAGAGTTTAAGAAAAACAGAATAAATTCTGGGTCAAACATGTGTTAGCACCAGAATTGGTCACTAACACCCTTAAGAGAGATTGTGTAGAGAGATTAATGAAGAAAGTAAGTTAAACAGAGGATAATATACAGATTTAAATGCAGAAAGTACGAACACCAGATTTATAGTGGTTCAGCGTAATTGCCTACGTCCACTTTGAGGTTAATCTTTATTGCTTTTCTCGATAATCAATTACAGATACAATCTGTATACCAATTATATTGAATACAATTGCTAAGCAAAAAAGGTAAGTCTTAAATGAGTCTTGAATGCAGCAGAGTCTCCTTGGTGTTCTCGAAAAAAGGTCCATTTCATGTGCCCCTACCTCTCTATTTATAGACGAAGGTAGGTTGGACTTCTCTGGTGGGCCCAGTAGCTTGGTATCTCGGCCCAAAAAGAGTGATCTCTGTGTGCCGACCCAGAGAGGCCGAACGGCAAAATGCCGAGCAATATTCTCATGCCGAACGAAGTGATGCCAAAAACAACCTGAATGCCGAACGAGGTATTTGTGCTGAACAATATCCTTATGTCGAATGAAGTGATGCCGAACAACCTGAATGCCGAACGAGGTATTTGTGCCGAACAAGGTTTGAATGCCGAGCACTATGGAGTGCCGAACGACCCTGCCATGCCGAACATCCATAGATGTCGATTGATATTCAATACCGAACGTCTCTCAATGCCGAACGCTCTCGCATGCCGAACGTTCTTGCATGCCTAACACTCTCGCATGCCGAACATCCCATAGATGCCGAACGATATACAATACCGAACGTTTCTCAATGCCAAACGCTCTCGCATGCCGAACATTCTAACATGCCGAACGTCCCTTAGATGCCGAACGAACTTGAGTGCCGAACGAATCGTATGTGCCGGACGACTCTGGAAGCCGAGCACTTTCTAATGCCGAACGCTCCTAAATGCCGAGCGTTCCTGGATGCCGAGCGTTCTTCTAATGCCGAACGATCCGAATGCCGAACGACTCATAAATGCCGACAGTATGTTAATGCCGAGTACTTAGTTGCCTGTTCAAATCTCCAGGTAACGCTTGCTCCCCAAAGCGCATCACGTGGTCGAACGTGGTGCGCTTTGAATCATGTGTCCACTGTTCTTTACTTCGAGATGTGGTTTAGTTTCCTCGATGGTGACTTCCCTTGATCACTAGTTGAGGTGATGCGTGTCGAACGTCATGCAAATGCCGAACGGTACAGCCGTAGTCGAACGCTCCATGTACGCCGAACGAATTTTAAAGCCGATGCCGAACGAGGCCGTCTTGACCGATTCTACCGGTCCTCTTCGTCTTCCCCTCTTCTCCTATAAAAGTCGGCATTTTCCTTCTTCCTCTCTTTTCACTTTTTACCTCCGTTACTTCCAAGAACTCGCAACTTACCTCCCTGGAATCCATTAAGCCTTTCCTAAGTTAGGTTCTAACAACCTTCGATCCTAAACTCACAGATCCCTGAGCTCTCTCCGTACTCTTTGGTAAGAAGCTTTCGATCACCCTCTCAAATTAGGAGACACTAGATATTACTCGAATTTGCGAATTTTTCATAGGTCATAGAAAGTAGGGAGCGTGTGAATAAGGGTGATGAATTGAGGCTCGGTCGTGTTCTAGGGATGGAACTTAGTACGCTCTTAGGTGGTTTCGAGGTGGATGGATCGGAGAAGAGAAAGGTGGAAGTTGCATTGTAGCGGCTTGGCATGATCTTTCAATGCCGAGCGATCCTATGGTAGCATGAAAATGAAGTTAAAGGTCAGCCCTGTTGGTGTAGATCGATACGGCCATGGTTCGACATGACCTCCCCATGCCGAACGAAATTGGAGTGGAAAAATTGAAGGGAAGAGGGGAATGGACAGGATGCCGAACAGTGTTTCGACCCAACAGCGCGTAGGCCGAACGGTCATGAATGCCGAACGATAGTTAGGCCGAGTAATAGTTTGGCCGAACGATAGTTAGGCCAATCAAGGTCTAGGCCGAACGATAATTAGGCCGACCAAGGTTTAGGCCGAATGATAATTAGGCCGAACAATAGTTTGGCCGATCAACACTTAGGCCGAACAACATTTAGGCTGAACGATAATTAAGCCGACCAAGGTTTAGGCCGAACGATAATTAGGCCGAACGACACTTAGGCCGACCAACATTTACTTTTCCTAATCCTATGACAAAAACAAGGACAAGGACCTAAGCCAACTAGCATATCAAACTAATCTGGATTGATAACTTCCTAGTTTCAGTAATCATAAGCCTGAACCTAAATCGACAGAAACAGATAATTTCCTTTGATATATAGCGCTAATGTTTGAGTCCGAAATTGAAAACACCATAGGGCAGGCTTTTGGAGACGGTCATCGATGACGATCTGTGAAGGCGACGATTTGAAGCTCAACTTTATACCATTAACTCCGTGACTTTCAAATTTTCAGTACCTATACTTGAATTATCACACTAGTCCACACACCACACTGGGGGAATGCTTGTGTTGTTAAGCCTAACGTCGATTATTTTTCAACTATAGTTCAAACAGGTACTCTACTAGATTAAATTTCTATCAAAGATGTCTAAGAAATCTAGCTCCGCCACGATCTCAGATAGACCTGGGCCGTCTTCTAAACAAGGAGTCGCAGATACTTCTAACCCGTCGACTTCCCCTGCTCATAACTTAGCTCCCGACGCCCTAGAGGCATCAATTTTCTTGGACAACCCGGTCGATTCACAGGCTTTGAAGATCAATGAAAGTCCACTCCATCGGATATGCTCTGTCCACGGAATCCCCTTTGACGACGTATTAGTTTCATAGGGGCACGATCGTCCATACTTGCCCCTAGTTGGATATACAGCTTGTAATAAGTTTATGTGCTGGGTCGTGTGCCACCGTTCAACTTATTTGTTCGGGACGTGCTGCAATACATTGACATTGCCCCGTCACAATTGCACCCCAACGGTCACGCCTTCATCTACCGTACCTACATCCTCTTCATGACTGTTCTCTCCAGGCCTCCAACCCCGGGGGACATCAAATATATATAAATGATCAAGAAGCGGAGAGATAGCCCATCTTTCATGTTTCTCGAGCCGCACCACAAATGCCAGATCTTAACTGGAGCATGCAGCAAGTTCGCCCCGTATAAACAGGAATGGTTTTATGTGTGTTGCCCTCCTGGTTTCGCAAGGAGATGGGTGGAAGGAAGTAAGTCTTTCCTCTGGATCGATATTCATACTTGGTCAAAGCTGTGCCTCTTCTAACTCTTTTTTCCATCTTTTCAGGTATCAATCCATGTTCTGACGGCCGCGGGTATTCGGAAGCCGTCGAAGCCATTAGAGCCCTTCCTGCCGACGAACGGGACATCCGAACACTCATTTCAAATGAGTCACTTTCGAGGTTTGGACTATTAGCAGAAGGCCGTCGGATAAACCTTCCTCAGGGCGTTTCCATACCCAGGCCCGCCTCTGGTAAAGGGAAAGAACAAGCTGAGTCTTTAGCGCGCAACGCTCCCGGCGCACTAGAAAAAGGAGAAATCAAAGAAAATGAAACACCCGAAGCACAAGATGAGAACGTTGGGCCTACTCAGGACCCACTAGTTGAAGTTCATGACGTTGAAACGTCATCCTCCCCTTCGAAGAGGAAAAAGAAACTGACATACAAGATAAGGAGGGAAAAAGTCAATGCAACCTCAAAAGTTACTCTTATTCCGACAGAGAAAGAGGCCTCCTCACAACGTTTAGAAAGTTCTTTAAAGGGCCTCTCGAACCTCTCGATACCTAACGATCTACTTAATTATGATTTTGATGATCCTGAGGCACTTAAACACTCTCCCATCAGAGGCGATGCAGGCGTTCAAGCCCAAACTCTGGGAGAAAAAACTCCCATTAGTAAAGAAACTGGTCCGTCGGGGGGAAACACTAGGACACACACAAACACGTGCACTTTTCCTCGCACTTAAATTTTCGTCGTCACACTACTCTTTGCTAATTTGTTATTATTTAAATTCTATGCAGGTGACATGGGGCGCAGACATGGAATTGATCACCTCTGCGGGTCATCTGTCTTCCATCACTCTGGTCGTGACTCAGGTTCCGGGAGACGTCGGGACAGAGACGATGATGGTGATAAGGATTATCATTCCCGGGACTCATCATCTCGGAAGAAAACATATTATCAACCCAAGTACCACCAACATTCCTATTCTCACTCGGAACAAAGCAAAGATAAGCATGACTATAAGGGGTCGCAATCCGATGTCCTCCGAGATCAACACTCCGATTCCTCTTCCATGCGACAATCCTGGGATCCTCACAGGAGAGCTGAACTTTCAAAGCCGTCTACTCCTGTTCCCGCAACAGATCCAATAGTATCGGAGAGACTGGCGAGCTTAAAGCTAAATTTCCAAAGATTTGCTTTGATGGTCTATAGTTCCTCCCAGCGATCCACCATATACCTGGAGATGTTAAACAGAGCGCCATCGCCTGCACCAACGACGTCTATGTTCAACATGACGCGTTTGTTCATTTGGCTGAAAAACTTTGAGAAGTCTCCATGGAGCACCAACATGAAATCGATCGCTTGAAGCTTGAGGCTATCCACGACAAAGATATCATAAAGATAAGGACGAAGAGATTGCAACTTATAAATTTGAACTTGAGGCCGCCCAGCAGAGCGCTAAGGATACTGCCGAAGCCGTAACTCGTCTGGAATCGACTCACAAAAAAGAACTCAACGCGGCGGTAAAATGTTGTAGGGCTTTGGCTTTGGAAAAAGATTTAGTGCAAAACGAGAGGCATGCATTCTATCTCCAGGTTAAAGAACTTGAGGAGTGACTCCGCAAAGAACAAGAGAAGAAGGTTGCTGCCCAAGAAGAGTCACAACAGTATTGCGACGAGATTGTTGCAACTCGACTCCTAAAGGCCAAACTTGAGGGCGAGCTTTCTAAAGTTGAGGCGCTGAAGAATGAAGCCCGCGAAGAGGGCAAAAAGATAGCCTTTGTGGAAATCAACTCCCGTCTTGAGGCGGCCAAGGAAGAAGGTAGAGAATAAATCAAAACCATGTTCGACCCGCTTATTGTCGAATTCAATGCCCGCGTTCTCATTCGCCGGGACTTAAGTTTTCTAGGCGAGGGCTATCTCAAATCTTTGGCCGAGGCATGGCAGACTTTAATTGAAATCAGGAAGGCCAAATACAGTATCGAGGAGGTTGATGAGGGGGCCTTGATAAAAGAATTCCTCAAGGGAAATGAGCCTTCGGACCTGTCAGCGGCTAAAGCTATTTATTGCAAAGGCTCCCCTTCAACAAAAGGGAAAGAAGTTATCGCCGGTCCATCTGGGATTGAGTCTCCAGCTCGTGTGCCTACCCAGCCGACCAGTCGGCCGATACTCGATCCTTTTGAACAGCACATTGGCTATGACCCGGAGGACCCCGGCCTTGGCGTTCACGTTTTGTCCCCTATTCCAGAGGGTGAGACCCCCCTGACGGCTGAGAGCCAGCCGGAACCTGGTAGGCAACTCTTTTGCTTTAACATTCCAAGAGTTTTCGCTTTTCACCAGAAGCTATCGCATTCTAATACTTTCTTTTCGTTATTTCATGCAGACCGTTCTGATCTTGAGCCCACTCCGAGGAGCGATGTCGCCAAGGAGGTGAGCGAAAAAACAAGTGAAGCCACTCACACAGGAGAGGTTCCTGGTCCCGATGCTCAGGTGACCGGAGCGCTTGATGAGGACAAATCTAAGACTTCCACTCCCATCGATGGGAGTTATGAAGTTGAAATTACAGGTATCTCTGAGCACACATCCGAACTGAGCATGAAGGAGCAGCTTGATAAAGAGAAGGAAAAGACGATCAAGATCAAGGTCGAACCTCAAGCTGTGGACTCGGACGATCCTTTGAACAAGCCATTGAAGGTCATTCTCCCAGCCGGGTCCAAACCTATGGATGTTCCTCATACTTCTTCGGCTGTCACTCCCTCGTCAAAGAAAGCTATCAAGGGTAAACATACCGGGGAGGAGTCATCGGGCAAAACGTCGAAGAAGTCAAAGAAGTAGTTTTCACTCTCGTTCAACAAGAGCTAGTTTAGATTACGTGATTGTTTTTGTTTTCGTAGTTTATGTAAATAAACTTTTGACTCCGAGCTTCGGAGGATTTTTAGTAGAAACTTATTTTTGATGAATGAAACTTAGTTCTTTTTGCCTTTCGGAAGATTTCTACTGTCCGGTTTTCTGTATAATCATGGTCGGAACCCAAGCTATTGCGAGTTACATTAGCTTCTTGATTCATTTTCAAATAAGTTGATAATCTTTTGGCATTACACATTTTTTATTCCATGCTCCGGGAACTTAGAATATTTTCTAGTCCTCATGCCAAGGGCTTGATGACTTCAAGTCATTTTATGTCCAGTCTGCCTTCAGGGGACTTGGTCATTTAGATCGTTTATACTCGAGTCCATGCTCTGGGGACTTAGAGTACTCCAGTCCGCACTCCGGGGACTTGGAGGTATTGAGTCGTTTCTACTCGAGTCCACGCTCTAGGGACTTAGAGTACTCCAGTCCGCACTCCGGAGACTTGGAGTTTTTGATTCGTTTATACTCGAGTCCGCGCTCTGGGGACTTAGAGTACTCCAGTCCGCACTCCGAGGACTTGGAAGTTTTGAGTAGTTTATACTCGAGTCCATGCTTTGGGGATTTAGAGTACTCCAGTCCGCACTGCGGGGACTTGGAGGTTTTGAGTCGTTTATACTCGAGTTCGCGCTCTAGGGACTTAGAGTACTCCAGTCCGCGCTCCGAGGACTTGGAGGTTTCAAATTATTTATACTCGAGTCCGCACTCTGGGGACTTAGAGTACTCCAGTCCGCACTCCGGGGACTTAGAGGTTTTGAATCATTTATACTCGAGTCAACACTTTGGGAACTTAGAGTACTCCAGTCCGCACTCCGGGGACTCAGAGGTTTCGAATCGTTTATACTTGAGTCTGCACTCTGGAGACTTAGAGTACTCCAGTCCGCACTCCAGGGACTCGGAGATTTTGAATCGTTTATACTCGAGTTTGCATTCTGGGGACATAGAGTACTCCAGGCCGCACTCCGAGGAGTCGGAGGTTTAAAATCGTTTATATTTGAGTCCACACTCTGGGGACATAGAGTACTCTAGTCCGCACTCCGGGGACTTGGAGGTTTTGAGTTATTTATGCGCGGCCGTACGTTGGACAGAGTAATGTATCTCTTAGTCATTTGTTGCAGCGTTATCATACACAGAAACATCGACAACTCATGGGAAAAGGAAATGGCTTCAAGCCTTTATTAATGTAAATAAGCTATATTGTCTTTTCACATGCTGTAAGCTAAGAATAAAAACTTGCTGGAAATAAATGCAACTAAAATATGATAGAAATGAACTAAGTGTAATAGTGCCGCAAATGTTCACTATTCCATGATCGGGGAAGTGTCACACCATCAACGGTCGCTAGCTTGAAAGTTCCATCTCTAAGCTTCTGTTCAATGACGTATGGACCTTCCAATGCGGGGCTCATGTGTGACAGAACTGGGAAAACTCGTTTCAAAATGAGATCACCCACTCCAAAGATTCTCGGTTGGACTTTTTCATTGTAATATCGAGCAAATCGGTGCCAGTAGGCGGCTGCTCTTAAATTAGCTTCTTCGCATTTTTCATCAATGAAGTCCAATAATTCCAGCAAGAGATCTTGGTTTGACTCAGGGTCATAATAGGTTACCCGATGTGATGGGACTTCAAGTTCCACGGGTATGACAGCTTCCATGCCATATGCTAATGCGAACGGAGTGTGGCCAGTCGCGGACTTGTGGGTGGTTCTGTAAGCCCAAAGTGCTGTTGGAAGCTCATCCACCCACTTGCCTCTAGCCTTTTCCAAACGTTTTTTCAATATGGATTTGATTATCTTGTTTACGACCTCCACTTGTCCATTAGCTTTCGAATGTGCAACTGCTGCAAACTTTTTCTCAATACCACATTTTTGGCAAAACTCTTTGAACTATTTGCTTTCAAACTGAGTTCCGTTGTCTGTGACGATGGTTCGTGGAAGGCCAAAACGGCATATAATATTTCGTATAACGAAATTAATGATCTTTTTGGTGGTGATAGTGGCCAAAGGTTCTGCTTCTGCCTACTTGGTAAAGTAATCGACCGCAACAATCATGTATTTTGCACCACCTTTGGGTAGAGGCAAGGAACCGACTACGTCGTTTCCCCATATTGCAAATGGCCAAGGACTAACCATTTTTGTGAGTTCCGTCGGCGGAGCTATTGGGATTTTCGAATACTTCTGACATTTGTCACATGTTCTCATGTAGTCTACGACATCCCGATTTACAGTTGGCCAATAGTATCCATAGCGGAAGATTTTCTTTGCTAACGTCTGTCCTCCGGTATGGTCGCCACATTCACCTTCATGGACTTCCTTCAGGACTCGTTTTATCTCATCATGGGCAATGCATCGGAGTAATGGGGTCGAGAATCCCCTTTGATACATTATTCCATCCTGCATTACGTAACGAGAAGCCTTACGAATGACTTGTCGTCTTTCGCTCCTTCTTTCGGGCACGGTCCCGTGTAACAAGTACTGCTTGAACAGGGTCATCCATGACTTCTTCTCGATTTCTGTTTCTAACATGCAATCTACTTCCATCATATTTATGCTTGGAACATGTAAGGTTTCAAGGGGAAACAATCCCATCTGCCGTGCATCGCCAGTGCTTGCAAATTTTGCCAATGATTCAGCTGCCATGTTCTGCTCATGCGGGACATGTCAAATATCATAATACTCGAGATTCGCTGGCAGCTCCTGAACTTGGGACAAATAGGGGGCAAGTCTCTTCCCCCTTGCTTGGTAGTCTCCACGCACTTGATACACCACCAGTTGCAAGTCATAAAAAATTTCAACCGATCTTATTCCCAGTTCTTTGACGAGTCTTAAGCCGGCAATCAATGCTTCATACTCGGCTTCGTTATTTGTTGCTGTGAATTCGAGCTTGAAAGCGTATGATACTGATCGGTTTTCATGAGTTACCAGAACTATGCCAACCCCCGAACAATGGTCGTTAGATGCCCCATCGGTGTACATCTTCCAACGGACGGAAAGTATGACATTGCGGCCGTTTGATTCGTCTGTCATGGTGAATTCGGCGATAAAATCCACTAACGCTTGTCCCTGGATGGCCTTTAGCGGTAGGTAAGTAATATCGAATTGACTTAATTCGATATTCCACTTTAACATCCTTTTGGAAGTTTCCGGTCGTTGGAGTACCTGTCGCAGGGGTTGATCAGTGTAAACACTGATTGAGTGTGCCTGGAAGTATGAGGGAAGCTTGCGTGATGCAATCACTAAGCAATAAGCTAATTTCTCAATCTTGGGATAATTTCTTTCTGTCCCCGTCGAGCGTTTACTGACATAATATACTGGCTTTTGAACTCGGTCCTCCTCGCAAACCAGAGTCGTACTGATAGCGTGCTGGGATACTGCCAAGTATACATACAACATTTCATGGTCGATTGGTTTCGATAACACCGGGGGTTCTCCAAATGCCTTACCAGAGCTCGAAATGCTTCCTCACAGTTGGATGTCCACTTGAAATTCCTTTTTCCCTTCTTTATCACATCAAAGAAGGGAATGCATTTATCTGTGGCTCTGGATATGAATCGGCTCAGCGCTGCCACCTTTTCGTTCAAACTTTGTACTTGCTTTATAGTTCTGAGCACTTGTATGTCCCGAATAGCTTGAATCTTTTCCGGGTTAGCTTCAATTCCACGTGCATTCACAATGAAACCCTAGAACTTTCCTGATGCCACACCAAAAGAGCACTTCAAGGGGTTGATCTTCATACCATAATGTCTGAGTATATCAAACATTTCTGCGAAGTCTCGAGTGTGGTCATTTGACTGTCGTGACTTCACGAGCATGTCATCCACGTAGACTTCCATCGTCTTACCGATCTGGTCTTTAAACATTCGATTCACCAGACGCTGATAAGTTGCTCCCACGATTTTCAATCAAAGGGAATTACTACGTAGCAATATAGCCCCATATTCGTGACAAAACTGGTGTGCTCTTGGTCTGGAATATGCATCGGGATCTGATTGTATCCTGAATATGCATCCATAAATGACAATAATTCGTGTCCGGCGGTAGAGTCAACGAGCTGGTCGATTCTAGGTAAAGGGAAACTATCCTTCGGGCATGCTTTATTCAGATCGTAATAACCAACACAAGTTCTCCACTTTCCATTTTCTTTCTTCACTAGCACTGGGTTAGATACCCATTCAGGGTAGAGGGTGTCGCGGACGAACCCATTGGCTTTGAGTTTGTCCACCTCCTCTTTGAGAGCCGCAAACCTCTCCGGGTCCATATCTCTCCTTTTCTGTTTTACGGGAACGTGTTTCGGGTTTATGTTCAACATATGACTCGCAATTGCTGGAGAAATCCCGCACATATCAGAATGTGTCCAAGCGAAAACGTCCAGATTCGCCCGGAGGAAATCGGTAAGATCCTCGACCACTGAGGGGTCGAGTTGCGATCCAATCTTAAGAACTCGTGATGGGTCATCCCGGCTGACTGGGATGTCGATCGTCAGCTCGGCCGGTGCTACATTCGTTTCCCTGGGTTCCCCATCATCATCTCTCAGATCTGTCTCTAAGGATCCGAGAATACTGTCCGAGCCAGGGCTCGGGCACTACTTGTCAATCATCAGTCTTTAGGATGCGGACGGAGCTGTCCGCAACCTTTCCCTTCTCTCTCCGCTGAGCTTGTCACAATTCCGCCACATAACATGCGCGACCGGTCGCCTGATCGCCATGTACAACACTGACTCCTTTGTCTGTCGAAAATTTTAATGTCAAACACCATGGGGCCAAAGCAGCCCTAAATTCTGCGAAGGCTGGACGACCCAAAAAGACATTGTATGGAGAGTCAACATCCATTACTATGAACGGTAGGACACGCACTCTCCTACTCTCATCTTCCCCCAGTTCAACTGGTAGCTCTATATACCCCATCGCGTCGGTTGCAGCACCGTTAAGGCCGTGGATACGGGCTTTGCATAATTTCAAATCCTTCGTTTCCATCTTCATTTGGTCATAAGCCTTTTTGAAGATGATGTTAACAGAGCTTCCACAATAAATCAGGATTCTTTTCACGTAAGCTGGCCCGATTGTTGCAGATATAATCATCGGGTCGATAGTAGGAGCCTCCACCTTGACAGCGTCTCGATTCCTAAACACTATATCGTCAGCTTCCACATTCGAATAACATTTGTAATCCGCATACCTCAAGGAGGTAGAATATCGTTCCATCTCCTGCTAATTCTTGTCTGCAGGATGAGGTCCTCCGAAAATAGTGTTTATAATCAATCTACCCACAGTCCGAGCAGGCTATTCTGGTTGGCATGGAGCCAGCCCGCATCCAGGGTCTGACGTTCCTTGCCTTCTATCTTGCGGATTTTTGACAAATTCCTGCAATTTTTTCTATCTGATTAACTTTTCTATGGCGTCATGGAGGTGTCTACACTCCTCAGTATTGTGCTCATAGGTCTCATGGAAGCGACAGTACTTCCCTGTCCGTTTTTGTTCTTCAGCGGACTACTTTGGGCGTGACTTTCTGTATTCAAAGGTGTTACATGTAGATAGATAAATGTTTTCAAGAGAAGTATTCAGCGGGTGTATTCATTGTAGGTTGGAATCCTTGACTTCCATTTCCCTGCTTCTCTTTCCTTTCCGGGATTTACACCTTCGGATCCTTTGGACTGCCCAGGCTTATTCTAGATGTTGATTTGAACTTTTCCCGAACTATAGCAGGACTACTTCACGGTGATGTTACTTTTCACAGTCTCCTGAACAGGCCCTGGTGCTTTATCTCGTCTCGCCTATCGAGCCTCCTCCCTCCGTGTGAACTGATGAGCTCTGGAATAGAATCGTTCCAATGTAGCTGGGGGCTTTCCCGCCAACCAATCTCCAAACTCCGAGTCTGGATCTACACCTCCCATTACCACCATCAAAATTGCATGGTCGTTAGGATTGCTAACTTCAGTGGCGGCAACATGAAACCTCTATAAGTATGCTTTCAAAGACTCTCCCGGAGCCTGGATTACGCTTGATAAAGACATTACGTCCTTTGGACGGGTAGCATGTAACCTGAATTGTTCAACAAATTTCATTACTAACTCGTTGAAGCTGGATATAGATCGCGGAGGAATCCGAGTAAACCATATAGTGGCGATTCCGGACAGAGTGATTGGGAAACACCTACACTTAGTTGCATCATTTACCCTTGCCGAATCCATCATCCATTCGTACCTCATCACATGTTGCCTAGGGTCAGTCTTTCCTTCGTAGGCTGGGATAGTAGGCATATTGAATTTCTTGGGGTACTCAGCCTGTAGGATAACATCTGTGAAGGGAGTATGACTTCTGGACACTCCCCAATCCTCGTTGGTCAGGCCTTGTTTCTCTCTCATCAATTTCCTGACCATGGCTGATAAATCCGGAGTTTGTATGGAGGGTGGGAGGTTGGGTTCCGTTCCACGGGACCGTGCGGGTTGATGTCCCGCTTGATTTGGGTCTTGGTGATCCGGGCGTCCGGTCTCATCACGTGCCTGATCCCTGGCGGATCGATCAGTGGTACCTGCTTGTGTAGCTTCATCCTTACGGCGTCTACACCTAGGAGGTTCATCAGCTGAGGTTGAGCTATCAGATTCAGAATAAGGAGCAGGACTATTTCCAGCATTCTGATGCTGCTGTTGGGCAAGCAGAGTCATAAGATTAGTGTTGGCTTGAATCTGCTCAGCAAGTTGCCTTCTACTTTCCCTGAGTTCCCTTATTAAGTCGTTGAACTCTGTTCGGGAAACGACCTCCGCTTGGTTCTAGGTGGAGGTTCCTACGCCTTGAATTGCTGGTTGGTTGCTAGGTCCTATCTGTTGTACACTAGCAGTTTCAAGGACATCTGTGTTGTAAGAGACCGATCTAGTTCGTGGTCTCCCCATGGTAGAGTTGTTGGTTGTAACTCTGAATAGAATCTACAGATGTCTTGTGAATGATTTGGATCTCCTTTAGGGGAGTTTTCAATCCAGTAGCTGCAAAGTAGATCCTATCATCCTAAGAATTCGCTTCTCAGTGAAAGCACCAAAATGTTAGCACCAGAATTGGTCACTAACACCCTTAAGAGAGACTGTGTAGAGAGATTAATGAAGAAAGTAAGTTAAACAGTGGATATTATGCAGATTTAAATGTAGAAAGTACGAACACCAGATTTATAGTGGTTCGGCATAATTGCCTACGTCCATTTTGAGGTTAAGCTTTATTGCTTTTCTCGATAATCGATTACAGATACAATATGTATACCAATTATATTGAATACAATTGCTAAGAAAAAAAGGTAAGTCTTAAATGAGTCTTGAATATGGCAGAGTCTCCCTGGTGTTCTCGAAAAAAGGTCCATTTCACTGTGCCCCTGCCTCTCTATTTATAGATGAAGGTAGGTTGGACTTCTCTGGTGGGCCTAGCAGCTTGGTATCTCGGCCCAAAAAGAGTGATCTCTGTGTGCCGACCCAAAGAGGCCGAACGGCAAAATGCCGAGCAATATTCTCATGCCGAACTAAATGATGCTGAACAACCTGAATGCCGAACGAGATATTTGTGCCGAACAATATTCTCATGCCGAACGAAGTGATACCGAACAACCTGAATGCCGAATGAGGTATTTGTGCCGAACAAGGTTTGGATTCCGAGCAGTATGGAGTGCCGAACGACCCTGCCATGTCGAACATCCATAGATGCCGATCGATATTCAATACCGAACGTCTCTCAATGCCGAACGCTTTCGGATGCCGAACACTCTCGCATGCCGAAAGTCCCATAGATGTCGAATGATATACAAAACCAAATGTTTCTCAATGCCGAACGCTCTCGCATGTTGAACATTCTCGCATGCCGAACGTTCCATAGATGCCAAACGAACTAGAGTGCCGAACGAATCATATGTGCCAGACGACCCTGGAAGCCGAGCACTTTCTAATGCTGAACGCTCCTAAATGCCAAGCGTTCCTGGATGCCGAGCGTTCTTCTAATGCCGAATGATCCGGATGCCGAACGACTCATAAATGCCGAACAGCATGTTAACGCCGAGTACATAGTTGCCTGGTTAAATCTCCAGGTAACAACATGGGTCTAGTGTGAGTAACAGGTTAAAGTTGCTTAACTTTTGGAAAACCTTTGAAAGAAAAGGTATCGCGTAAGACTCCCCACACATAAACATGGGTAAGTTTTTACCTTACGCTAACCAAAACTTTTGATAGGAAATCCGGTGATATTATAATAGGTGTATGGTTTTCAAATAAATAAGAAATAGCTGAAATTGTTACATGATTAAATTCCAGATACTAGCCACAAAAGTGGGTAATACAATCAAAACCGTAAGGGCACGTAGGAAGAATGGGTTTCCATCAATGGCAGGGCTACTGGGGTACCGCCCGTCACGGTACGGGGCCTAGATCACCGTACCGAGGATTACTCCCAATCCCCTACGACACAAGGCTGGAACCATCCCTTACTAGACAGTCCTGAACATGATAACCCTGCAGTTGGTGCGCATATCCAACTGCCCACTAAGACGAATAAAAAGGGACCTCTAGACAGGGGAAAATCTTGTCCAACTTAAGCGCGACCCACTTAGCCTTGCTGCACCTCCCCTGTTTTAGCCATTCCCGGTTGATGAGGCTTGAAGCTATGATTACCTTTAGAGAACACATCTCTTAGAATACTCATCGTCCACCTAACGATGTTCTGAAAGCATTCAATCCATACAAGTTCGTTCCGGGTTCGAACAAAACCGAAGGCATTATCTCTTTATACTCATTTTGGAATCACCCTCAAACTTAACGACAATAACCCTTGCACTCTGAATCTTCATCTTCACTTGAGATTCCCGACCTATCGTTTTTTTGGATCGATGTTGTTTTCAGATATCCAAATCTGAAAACCCGATCGCGGTCTCATCGAAATCCAAAACGTATCTTTTAGGACAAAGTTATTTTAAAGTTAAAACAATTCAATTCTATTATATATATACACACAGATAGATAATTCACAATATCACAATAGATAATCAACATTATCATTATAAATAGATAATCCACATTATCATTACAAATAGATAATTCATATTATCATCACACTTCAACTAAAGCATCCATATCACACATCATTACTTATCTCATATTTGAGATCACAAACCATTCAAGGCAATCAATATCATCCATTCAAACATAAGCAAGGAATAATAAACACATTATAATTAATTTAAAATGAATTAAATTAATTAATTCATCTCTAATTTATTTAAAGTGAATTAAATTAACCACTTACATCACATAAATCTTGCTTACACAACCATTTAATTAATTACAAATCAATAATTAATTATCTTCTAATTTCCATCTTAATTAATCACCCTTGATTAACTATCCTTTAATTACATTCAAGTAATTAGCCTTTAATTAATTTCACAAATTAATTATTCTTAACCACTTATAGTAATTAACCTTTAATTACTTCATTAATTAATTAACTATAATTAATTACATTAATCCTTAATTAATTACATTGATTAATTACTCTTAATAACTTATTATTTATTAATTAATCTTAATTAATCAATTCTTAATTACATCATTAATTATATAAATTAATGATTCCTAGTTACATTTTAATTAATTATCCTATTTTAATTAATTACATTAAGTAATTAATCTTAATTAAACTATAATTATTAGTCACTCTTGTTTAATCACATTCAGTAATTAACTACCCTTAATTACTTCATAAATTAAATTAATTACTCCTTAATTAATTATCTTAATTAATCCCTTGATTAATTACACAAAGTAATTTAATCCAAATTACTTCCATTATTAAATCATCTTCAATTAATTACATCCAGTAATTACCATTAATTACTTCACTAAGTAATTACACTACATTAATTACATTAAATAATTACACTTACCAAATCATCCAGTGATTATCTTAAATTAATTAAACTTAACTAATAAACTTAAATAAATCACATTAACTCAATTAATTACAAAGTAATTAATTCCTTAATTACTTCCATTAAGTAATTATGCCTAAGCAATTTCACAAATGATTATCATTAATTAATTAATCTAATAAATTATTAAAATTAATCACATTAATTAATTGTTAAATAATCCTTCGTTAATGACCTTCATTAACTATTAACAATTCTTTAATTGCTTTTCTTAAGTAATTAACTTAGCTTAATCATTATTAATTACAAATTAATTAATCTTCAATAATTCATTAAGTAATCCTAATTATTAAATTAATTAAGTGTTAACTGTAACTTAATTAATTCTTAATTACTTCATTAATTAATTCTTAATCATTAATTAATATTCTTATCTTATCAAATTGATGATCCTTAATTACAAATTAATTATTCCTGATTAATTAACTTAAATCTTAATTAATTAATTTAAACCTTTAATTATTTATTTATTTAATCCAAATCATTAATTAGTTAAACAAGTTAATTATCCATTTTAATTATCTTAATAATTTAATGAATCCTAAATCATTAAATCCTAATTTACTTAAAGATAAAACTTTATTCTTATTAATGATTACATGATTATTAACAAAGCATTTAAAAACAATTTACTTTAAAAAAAATTCGAAATTTCATTTTAAATTTATGATTTAAAATGAATACGAATTAAAATTTAACAAAGTTTAAAAAACAATTTTAAAAACCTTTAAAATCACATGTTAATGAAATATTTGTCTTATAAAAGAAATTTAAAAGAATTTAAATCAAATTCATTCCAAATTCAAATCAATTTAAAATATACTTTAAACATTCAAAGTTGTTTAAAACAATTTAAATTCAAAAACTTTATTCTATTCAAAACTAGGATTCAATTTTAGATTTTGAATCCAGATTAAAACTTGATTTAAACTTAGTTTAAATCTTTACTTTCAGATTTTAAAACCATTTTCAAATTTCATTTTAAAATTATAAAAGGTTGACAGGTTTGAAACCTGTAAACAGAAATCTACTCGAGCCTACCCTTCAAAGACTTCGAGCACAAACCCACCTATCTTCGGGCAAAACATCCAATTACTCGAGGGTAACTCAAGTACACAACTCCCTATCCAAACCAACATTCATTAGAAAATAGGAGGTGCACCGTGCACATGCACGGTGGCGCCGTCCAACTTCGATCATCAGTGATGATCTCCTCAAATCGCCAATCACACTCTCACCAAATCACGATCATTAGATCATCCATCCAATACTCGAAATTGAGATCGAGCTTCAAATCTAAACTAGGAACCAGAAATTGGAACCACACCTTAAAACTGGAAACACCTCGTCTTCACAACTCCGACCACTGTGTCGTCTGAAACTTCGGCCAAGTCCTCGATAGCCCCCTAACTTCCATCCACCAGAATCCCGTGACACTCGATCTACTAGGGTAACTGAGGTGATCGAAATTCCAAACCTAGTTAAAACTAGGGTTCCATACCAAATATCGAACACTACCTCCATCACAGTGCTTTGATCATCTTCCAGATATTTTTCCTTAAATCACTGGTCACTCTTCCACCTCCAGGAAGAACCTCGACCTCCACAATCAAGAAGATCACCAGAAATTCCCCAATTTGCCATTTCTGGTCAACCCAGAATTGCTCCTTCACCCCTTTACTAAAAATTATAATTTTAGTTTAAAAATCATGTTTCTGGTTGACAATTCAATTTACATTCCTGAATTGATAAATTGGGATGTTTGAATTTTTACTTATAATAAGTTTGTTCTCTTATTTATGATTTTCAGAGACAATACAAAGTATTTTTAATTTAAATAAATTTTTAAGCTTTACTCTATTACCTAACAAACAAATTTTATTCAAATCCTAGGTCTCAATAGAAATCAGATCAAGAGGAAAAGAATTTTGATCAAGTCTTGAGCTTGAAACTGAGAACAGAATACACAGATACAACAACAATGCACACATAAATACATCCAGATAATTCACTTGTATAAAATCATACAGAATATATATTTTCCAGAGAATTAAAATGCAACCAATTTTAAGGATACTTAAAATTTAAAAATGATGTTACTCACCAGATTTGTGAAGGAAAAACAGAGCTTCCAGATTTGAAAAATGTTGTTCATGCTTCCAGATTTCACTTAAAACTTGCATCTTGGTTATAAATTTTAGAACAGCCTTGAAAATGTACAGGTTTTAATCAGATTCCAGATTTGCTTTGCATGTTTGATTTGAGGATTTGTTTACAGGTTTTGAAAAATGATTCAGGCTTTGCATTTTGAAATGAATTATAGGGAAATGATCATTTTATTTGGTTTTTGAAATGGCTTTGAGGGAGTTGTTCTCAGATTCGAACTTGGCTTTTAGATTTAGAAAAAATAAGAAAATGAATGGAAGGGAAGAAGGAATTTTTTATATAAGCTAAAATTATTTAAAAATAAAAATAAAAGAAAAACTAAATTAAATGACACTTGTCCTATATCACGTAAATTATCTAACACTTGTTATAATGAGGCCTTAAAAGTATAACACATGTCTTAATTAATTAGTATTTGTAATTGAATGATTATATAAGATTATGCTTAATTAATTAGTTAATATGTACTTATTTATACAGATAATTTTAAAAGAAATAAAACAATTATATTCATAAATAAAAGTTTATACAAATATTTTAAAATCCAAAACAATTTAAAATCTATCCTTTGAATTTCAAAAATTTAAATTCAAATTCAATACAAATTCAAAAATTCAATTTAGAAATTAAGTTATATATATACATATATAACTACATAATTCAATTTGAAGTAATAATTAAATTTATAAAAATAATACATTGTTAATAATGTTTGAAAATAACAAATTATCAATTTTAAATAATTTATAAGAGAAATTATCTCTTTATTATAAATTACTTATCTTTCTAAATGAATTAATGCTTCATATATTAATTTGTATTTTAAACTTATATATACTATTCAAATCATATTTATCAAGCTATAATTAAAAATAAAACAAATCTTTTTGTTAATTAATTTCTATTTTAAACGTAAGCTAAAATAAATTTAAACAATTAACATTCCTTAAGTATTTAAAAATCATAAAGTTATTTATTAAATAGCTTTGAAAAGCTTAATATATCAAATTAAATCATAATTACCAAAAATATATAGAATTAGAAAATATACTTTAGTTATTAAATTTAAAACAAAGCTTATCTATTTACAATATATACAAATATATATATATATATATATATATATATACACATTATAAATAGAAAACAATTTTTAAATTTTTAAAAGATAAAATCTACCAATTAAATATTTATTTAATTAGATTATTAAATCAATTCAAATTTATTAACAAAAATTATCAAATCAATTTAAATTTTTAATATGGATTATTAAATGATATTGCCAAAAATTCTGGGATATCACATTCCTCCCCCCTAAAAGTATTTCGTCCTCGAAAATTAAAAAAAAGGTAATTTAATAATCTCATTAAAGATTTTAATTTTAAAACACGAGCATATATCAATCATATGCTAACAACAATAGCAACCAATTCATCCAAACAGACTAATCTAACTATCCAGACAAAATTCTGGATAGAATTTCGTAGAGTTTCCCAGGTATAAATACCGGAATACTCGCTTTGCAGAGTCCAAACAATCTATATTACTAAGCTACAGAGCTATACACATCTAGACCTACAACTGAACAGGATATCAGACTACAGACAAGTCTGACTCAACAACCAATACCCCAGAACTGCTGGTTCCAAAACCAAAGATGGATCATACACGTACTACCTCAGGGATACGTAAAACACATCGAATCCCAGTCTTCCAAGCTGGCAATTCAATCCTGAAGACCAAATACTTATCCTAATAAGAACACAGAAGAGATCCAAAACACCTTGGAGCTAGCTTCCTAGACTTACCAAAACTTATAGCTCCTTTAACCGGAGTAACTAATCCAAAATCAAATCTCCGACCTCAGAATCCAAATTCCTTCGTCTCTTATCCACAAAACTCTTCGGACG
The DNA here is from genome assembly GCA_030765085.1 of Allium cepa. Taxonomy (NCBI): domain Eukaryota; kingdom Viridiplantae; phylum Streptophyta; class Magnoliopsida; order Asparagales; family Amaryllidaceae; genus Allium; species Allium cepa. Next base: position 28,968,552 of record CM060937.1, on the reverse strand, counting down.
ATCCTGGGCTGCCTACATCTTTACTGATCAGCTCACTCTACGCTGATGCTTCTAGAAACGAACTAGACCAAAAGCAATCCAACAGAATGATCCTCTCGCGATCCACCCAAATCAGGAAAACCAACTCCACTCCACAAACAATAGAAGACTGAACTTATTTCTCCTTATTCGAAAAAGACAAACAGAAACACTACCAAACTGCTTTCGCTGCACAACTCTGACTGAAGTAGATGAAAATGCTGATGACGAACACAAGCACAAATTGGACAATACATCCCAGAAATTTGGTTCAACAGATTCAATTTTAGATTTTGAATCCAGATTAAAACTTGATTTAAACTTAGTTTAAATCTTTACTTTCAAATTTTAAAACCATTTTCAAATTTCCTTTTAAAATTTAAAAAGATGGACAGGTTTGAAACATGTAAACAGAAATCTACCCGAGCCCATCCTTTAAAGACTTCGAGCATAAACCCATCTATCTTCGGGCAAAACAACCAATTACTCGAGAGTAACTCGAGTACACAACTCCCTATCCAAACCAACATTCATCAGAAAATAGGAGGTGCACCGTGCACATGCATGGTGGCGCCGTCCAACTTCGATCATCAGCGGTGATCTCCTCAAATGGCCAATCACACTCTCACCTAACCACGATCATCAGATCATCCATCCAATACTCGAAATCGAGATCGAGTTTCAAATCAAAACCTGGAACCAGAACCTGGAGCCACACCATAAACCTGGAAACATCTCGTCTTCACAATTCCGACCACCATGTAGTCTGAAACTCCGGCCAAGTCCTTGATAGCCCCCTAACTTCCATCCACCATAATCTCGTGACACTCGATCAACTAGGGTAACTGATTATCGAAATTCCAAACCTAGTTAAAACTAGGGTTCCAGACCAAAAATCGAACACTACCTCCATCACAGTGCTTTGATCATCTTCTAGATATTTTTCCTTAAATCTCTGGTCACTCTTCCACCTCCAGAAAGAACCCCGACCTCCACAATCAAGTAGATCACCAGAAATTCCCCAATTTTCCATTTCTAGTCAACCCAGAACTGCTCCTTCACCCCTTTACTAAAAATTATAATTTTAGTTTTAAAAATCATGTTTCTGGTTGACAATTCAATTTACATTCCTTAATTGATAAATTGGGATGTTTGAATTTTTACTTATAATAAGTTTGTTCTCTTATTTATGATTTTCAGAGACAATACAAATTATTTTTAACTTAAATAAATTTTTAAGCTTTACTCTATTACCTAAAAAACAAATTTTATTCAAATCCTATCTCTCAACAGAAATCAGATCAAGAGGAAAAGAATTTTTATCAAGTCTTGAGCTTGAAACTGAGAACAGGATACACAGATACAACAACAATGCACACATAAATACATCCAGATAATTCACTTGTATAAAATCATACAAAATATATATTTTCCAGAGAATTAACATGCAACCAATTTTAAGGATACTTAAACTTTAAAAATGATGTTACTCACCAGATTTGCGAAGGAAGAACAGAGCGTCCAGATTTGAAAAAGCTTTGATTTGAAAAATGCGGTTGCATTCTTTCAGATTTCACTTAAAACTTGCATCTTGGTTACAGATTTTAGAACAGACTTGAAAATGTATAGGTTTTTTTATTAGATTCCAGATTTGCTTTGCATGTTTGATTTGAGGATTGGTTTACAGGTTTTGGAAAATGATTCAGGCTTTGCATTTTGAAACGAATTACAGGAAAATGATCATTTGATTTTGTTTTTGAAATGGCTTTGAGGGAGTTGTTCTCAGATTTTAACTTGGCTTTTAAATTTAGAAAAAATAAGAAAAATAATGGAAGGGAAGAAGGAAATTGTTTATATAAGCTGAAACTATTTAAAAATAAAAATAAAAGAAAAACTAAATTAAATTACACTTGTCCTATATCATATTAATTATCTAACACTGTTATAATGAGTCCTTAAAAATCTAACACATGCCTTTTAATTAATTTGAGACGACCCGACTTCCTATCTCCAGGAAATCGCATCATCTTGAAGAAAGAAAGGGATAAAAGAAGAAAAGAAAGAGAAAGAAGAACACAACAACAGATAACTCACAGCGGAACGAATGAAATATAATATATCATATAAAATATTACATAGTATCCTATTACATCAGAGTACACAACTTAAACAACAGATAATAGACAGTTATAAACATCTGTCTAATTATACCTCTCAAGTACAACAGAAACAGATACTAAACAAACACAGCGGAACCATAATATATCTACACGTCGAAGCCTCCTGCTCCATATCTCCTTCAAAATTCGTCAGGCAAACCTGAAACACTTGACTACTCATACATAATATGAGTACCCAAAAGTTTAATAAAATAGAAAATAAACACTCGGGTCAGACACGTGTCTGGTGTGAGTAAACGGTTAAAATTGCTTAACTTTAGAAAACCTTTGAAAGAAAAGGTATCACGTAAGACTTCCCACACATAAACATGGAAAAGCTTTTACCTTACGCTAACCAAAACATTTGATAGGAAATCCAGTGATATTATAATAGTGTCTAGGGTTTTCAAATAAATAAGAAATAGCCGAAATTGTTACATCTATTAAATTCCAGTTACTAGCCACAAAAGTGGGTAATACAATCAAAACTGTAGGGTCTCGTAGGAAGAATGGGTTTCCATCAATTGTAGGGCTACCGGGGTACCGCCCGTCACAGTACGTGGCTTAGATCAATGTACCGAGGAGTACGCCCACTCCCCTGCAACACAAGGCCGGAACCATTCCTTACTGAACAGTCCCGAACATGACCACCCCGTAGTTGGCGCGACCAACCACACACTAAGCCGAAATAGAAGGGACCTCTAGACAGAGGTAAATCTCACTCTCAAGTGGGAGCTACCCACGAAGCCTTGTTGCACCTCCCCTGTTTTAGCCACTCCTTGTTGATGAGGCTTGAAGTTACGATTACCTTTATAGAACACATCTAACTTAGAATGCTCATCGTCCACCTGACGATGTTCTGAAAGCATTCAATCCATATAAGTTCGTTCCGGGTTCGAACGAAACCGAAGGCACTATCTCGTTGCACTCATATTGGAATCACCCTTATAGTCAACGACCATAGCCCTTGCACTCTAAATCACCATCTCGAATCTATAAGTACTATTCCGTCAACTCATTACGGAATCACCAACAGAGTTATACTGACGTATAGCCCTTACACCTCGAGTCTTCACTTGCTCCACTTGGATTCACGACCTAACGTTTAATTGGAATCGATGTGGTTTTCGGATTACCCAAATATGGAAACCCGATCCCGGTCTCACCGAAACCAAACGCCATTTTAATGTCCAAGTTGTACTTAATGGTTTAAACAATTTAACTTATATTCAGGATGATATATAAACAGATATATGAATCACATTACCACAATAGATAATTCATATCAATATTCATCTTCACAAGCAGCATATTGCATAACAGAGATATCCAGTATCAACCAGTATCAACCAATATCAAACATCCAATATCAACCAATCATCCAATATCAATCTCCAAATATTAGTCATCCAATATTAATCAATCAACCAATGTTAATCAATCAACCCATATTAATCAAACATCCAAAACAGAATTGATTATCTCTTAATCAATTTGATTACTATAATCCTTCTTCATTAATTATTATTCCAAATAAATAAATTAATCATCTCTAATGATCTTCCTTAATTAATCTTCCTTGATTAATTATATTTAATTATATTCAAGTAATTATCCTTAACCATATTCATAATTAAATCTTTAATTACTATCATTAATTACAATAACTAATGACCATTCATTTACTTCTATTAATTAACTATAATTAATTGCATTATACCTCAATTAATTACAATAATTAATCACCCTTAAATTAATTACTTATATTAATCAACCTAGATTAATAGCATAAATCACACTAATTAATGATCCTTACTAATTAATAATACTTTAATTAATTAAATAATTAACTTATAATTAATCAACTCATTAATCATAATTAGTAATTAACAATTTGTAATTACTTATCTTAATTAATTAACTTCTTAATTAATTAATTCCTAATTTAATTATATTAATCCTTGATTAATTAATTCAATTAACTAATCTTTAATTACTTCATTAAGTAATTATTAAACAATTAAATTAATAAATGAATCCTTAATTAATTAATTATAATTTTAATTAATTATACTTAGTAATTAATCTTAAGTTAAATTAATTAATTAATTAATTAATTACATTATTAATTAACTAAATAATTAAGTAATTAACTCTTAATTACTTACATAAGTAATTATCTCTAATTACTTCCATAAAAAATCTTGATTACTTTCTTAATTAATTACTTAACAAGTAATTAATTCCATCATTAAATAATTCTTAATTCATTAATTAATTAATCACTCCATAATTAATTAACTTCAAAACAATTATATTAATTAATCCTTAATTAATAACATCATGTGATAATCCATTAATCACTTCCACTTTAATTACTTCCATAAGTAATTACCTTCTTAATTACATTCAATTATTAACCATTATTACTTCATTAAGTAATTACACTTAACTAATCCATAATTAGGTGATTATTTAAAATTAAATAAACAATTAACTAATTATCTAAAATTAATTAAACAATTAATTAATTAACTTTCAATATTAAAGAAAAATCTTTAATAAATTAAGAAAAGCATAAATCTTAATCAAACTTAACTTATTAACAAATCATATTGAATAAGTATTCTTAAGTTAATTATCCAAATAATTTAATCCTTATTTATTTTCATAAATAAATTATTTGAATTAAATCAAATTTTAATAACTTAAAACAAATTATTCAATTGGTTTTCAAAATCATATCAATAACCTTATTTGAAAATAAGGCATTTAGAAATCAATTCCAAAATTTAAAATACTTTAAAGTATCTAATTTAAATTTATTCAATTTAAATAAAATCATTACTTAAAAATTACTTTAAACTTTGATTCAATGCTTTGAATTCAAAACATTCTTCTTTAAATTTAAAATTAAATTAAATTACATTCAAAGGAAATCACCTCAAAACATTTTAAATTTGAAATGTAAATTCGATTTACATTTTAAAGTTCGATTAACTTAATTTCAAAACAACAAGTATTAACTTTATTCATCTGTCTCTTTTATAAACTTTTTTATAGTTTGAAGCCTGATTTCATTTACTCCATCAATAAGTTTTAATCTGCACTTCTATCTCTGCACAGTACTTAACTAAAAACCACACAGCAACAAATACTTGAGACAATCACCCTAAAACTCGAGGTTGCCCCGAAGCAAACTCAGATCCACCCACTTCGAGTCGACATCAGGAATACACGAGCATTACTCCGAGCTACACTTCGGTTGTAACTCATCTTCCCCAAACTTGTTCTTCAGTGCACAAATCATGCACGCGTGTATATTGCACGGCGAACCCATCGGCGTCGAGCCTTCCTCTGGCCATCACCAAGTCACTGATGACCATGATGTGCCTCTCGACCAACCAAAACCACAAATCCTATCACGAATCGAAATCGACCCTCTTGTTCGAAAAACTACAGAACATCTCGATTACAAATTCCAATGTCGCCGTCCATCCAATCTCCGGTGAACCCCGCCGATCTACTCCATCGAATCGCCTCGACACAAGCTTCGTTCCACCCAGAAGCGATCAATCCCGGTCGAATGTTCATGACGCAAAACTCCATATTCAGGCCGAACAAAAAGAACAACCTAAACCCTAGTTTAATCTAATTCGAAAAATTCTATCATTTAAAAATTTTAATTGTATTTTTCCCTAAATCCCTGACTTTCAAGCAAGCTTCAACCAAAGAATCAAGTGAAATTATTGGATAAATCATTGGCAGTTCACAAAAATTCCCAAAACGATCAAACTCAAAATTCTCATGATTTATCAAACTAAAAATCATGAAATATGTATTAAAAATCATGATTTCTAATCACTAATTCATTCATGTAATCTAAATCAGCAAACAAGATTATTTATTTTCCATGTGTAACAGTATTTTACTGTAATTTGAAAATTATGAGTAACTCCTTCAATTTAAAATCCTATAATTATTTTTAAATGATATACTATGTGTTTACAAACAACTTTCATTAACAAATCACTATCCAATTCATGATAAAAATCAAGTTATTGATTTTAAAAAGAAAGAAAAGAAACCTGTATACAACAGTATACATATATAGCATTCACCATATTTTTATTTTATATTTTACCCTTTTATTTTATAACTTACATGTAGGTAAGCAAATATGCATCACCTAAATCAAATACATTTGCATGCAACATTCAATTAAAAATTAATCAAAACTGTTTTTGAAATGTAATTTACTCACTAATTTGCAGAGCAGTGCAGGTTTTTCAATTTTAAATTTCCAGGCTTCCAATTGATGTTGAAAAAGCTTTGAATAAGAAATCCTACTGCATGCTGTTGGAATTGAATTCTTTCATGTTGAAAACTCCTTATAAATTGCAGGTTAAAAGATTGCAGATTGTGGTTTCCAGATTTGCTTATGCATTTTAATTTGCAGGTTGATTTGAATTGTTGAACTGATGATCTTCCTTCCATCTGCAGATTTCAATTTGCAGGTTGCTAGTAAAACTTGATTACAGATTGGTTTTTTTGCTTTTGATTATGAATTTCAGGTTTAAGAAGATAGTTTACTGATTTTACCATTAACATTTGAAAGAAAGAAAAACAAAGAAAAATGATAATGTTATGTTCATTAAAGAAAAATGAAGACACTTGTTCTCAAGAATTAACACTTGTCATTTAACTGATTTAGTTACTTACAAGTGTTGTTAATATGACTTAAGATAGTTACACATGTTTTTAAGTCTTTTTAATTAATTTTTACTTAAATTAAAATGTAAATAAAATTTTCATGTTTAATTCACTTAATTAACAAATAATTATCTATGAATATAAATGAGTATACTTTTTAAATAAAATATTCTACAACTACTTATAATTCAAATATAAATATACATCTTCTACATGTTATTTAAAATTTTAAAACATTCATATTTATACACTCCTAACATTTTAAATTGAAGCATTTAAAAAGAAAGCAAAACAAACTTTGTTTAAATTCCTTTAAATTATCATATTAGAAATAAACAACAAATTTTCTAATATTTTAAAAACAATTGAATTAGTCTTTAAATTAACTTTTGAAAACATTGATTCTAAAACAAAGCTTCAATCTACAATATTCATACATTATAAATTATCAATTGATTAAATTAAATTTCAAAATAACTCAAATTATAACATATGCCAACATATATATTACAATTTGAAAATTCATCTTTAATTTAAAACAAAAGATCTTCTATTCACAATATATGTCAAATGTATATATTATAAACAAAATAAAATTTCATTAGCTTTGAAAAATAATTCTTATCATATTTTAAATTGTTAAAAAGATATTAATCACAATCATTAGATTAGATATTTATTAACCATAAAAGAATAAATTTATCAGTTTAAATTAAAATTATAAAGAAAAATTATCAAACCATTTAAATTATTTATACAGATTATTAAATTTATATTGCCCAAAATTCCGGGTCGTTACAATCCTCCCCTTTTAAAAGAATTTCGTCCCCGAAATTTAAAAACAAAGGTAATTTAATAACCCAGTACAGATTTCAAATTTCAAACAGCAAAGCATTCCTAACAACCAGTTACTAACAACTAGAGCAATCAATCACACAAACAAACTTAACTAATTATCCTGACAGAAATCAGAATAAATCTTCTAATACTATCTCGAGTTTCCCAAGTATAAATCACCGGGAGACTCGCTCTTCAAAAGCCAACAAACCAACTACACTACCAACATCCAAAGCTCCCCTCATCTCCAGATCCATCAATCTGAATAGAACATCAGACTATACCCAAGTCCAGCTCAACTTCTAAATCCAACTGAACTACAGATTCAACAACCAATGATGAATCATACACGTATTCCCTCAGAGATACGTGATACACAATGAATTACAGCGATCCAAGCTGGCAATTCAATCTTATCCTATCAAGACACAGATAAGAAAATCTCAAATGCCCCAGCACTAACCAACCAATCTTATCCAATTTCAGCTCTCTTAACCAGAGAATTTGAACAACACTGAAGTAAGTCTCCAACTTCGAATTCAAACTCCTTATCTCAAATCTGCATAACCCAATAGACAATCCTGGACTGCCAATTTCTTCCGATCAGCTCAACCTATGCTGATACTTCAAGAAACAACTAGACCAAAGCAAACCAGTTTCTGGATCCTATTCAACAGAAGAGTCCTCCAAGATCCGTCGAAATCCAGAACTCAAGCTCTACTTCCCAAGCAATAGCAAACAGAACTTGTTTCCTTCCTTGCACAGCTGCTACCTCGCTTCCGCTGCGCAACTCTGATTCTAAAATAGATGGAAATACTGTTGATGAACACGAGTAAAAACTTATAAAATATATCCAAGAAAACTTTGCTCATCAAATCCATAAAAATCTGAGTGACTCATCTGACTCAGACACACATCCTTATAACAGAAATCCAACTCAAAACTAGATCTGACCAAATCCAATTCCAAAAATTCTGAGCTGTTATACCAACTCTTCTTTCTCCAAGAACCATCCAACTTCCAGGCTAACTACCAAAATTGTTTCCGGAACCAAAACAACATGGAACTCAACTTCCAGATGCAGACAGACTTCTGATTACCTCAGTAGCTCCTATTTCCCATGAGAATCCTCGGCCTCAACAAAAGATTGCTCAAGATAAATTCCCAAATTAATCACAAGTCACTTTTGCGATCCATCCTAATTCGGATTCCAAACAAACTGTCATCTCTTTACCCATTAGAACAGCTTTAAGCTTCTCCAAACAAGGTTAACCTTTCAAGAAAACATCACCACCTTCAGCCCGGACCACTGAAAGAGAACCACAAGATTCCTGAACCATCGGAGAAATAAGCCACACTACTGCTTCCAAACTCTACCTCGATGATACTGCGAAGCTAAAAGATCTTCTCGTCAGCACATCGAACATTTCGAGATGAACTGCTACCACATCTAACCAAAGACTTCTAATCCAAAGGCTTCTCGAAACCCAAAACTATCAACAAACCACACAACTGACTTCCGAGATGGCAAACATCCCTTCAAGAAACTCGAACTCCAAACCAAGCATCCACGTCTCGCTCTCCCTAAAGAATAACAAATGAGACTATGCCAAAGCAAATAACTTATAGACCTTAGTTATATATATATATATATATATATATATAGTTATATATAAAAAATTACAAGTACGCTCTCTCAAGAAAGACATCACTCCAGAGCCTAGGTATTCACTTAGCGCAATGCTATGATACCAACTGAGACGACCCGACTTCCTATCTCCAGGAAATAGCATCATATTGAAGAAAGAAAGGGATAAAAGAAGAAAAGAAAGAAGAACACAACAACAACAGATAACTCACAGCGGAACGAATGAAATATAATATATCATATAAAATATTACATAGTATCCTATTACATCAGAGTACACAACTTAAACAACAGATAATAGACAGTTATAAATATCTGTCTAATTATACCTCTCAAGTACAACAGAAACAGATACTAAACAAACACAGCGGAACCATAATATATCTACACATCGAAGCCTCCTGCTCCCTATCTCCTTCAAAATTCGTCAGGCAAACCTGAAACACTTGACTACTCATACATAATATGAGTACCCAAGAGTTTAATAAAACAGAAAATAAACACTCGGGTCAGACAGGGGTCTGGTGCGAGTAAACGGTTAAAATTGCTTAACTTTAGAAAACCTTTGAAAGAAAAGGTATCACGTAAGACTTCCCACACATAAACATGGAAAAGTTTTTACCTTACGCTAACCAAAACATTTGATAAGAAATCCGGTGATACTATAATAGTGTCTAGGGTTTTCAAATAAATAAGAAATAGCCGAAATTGTTACATCTATTAAATTCCAGCTACTAGCCACAAAAGTGGGTGATACAATCAAAACTGTAGGGTCTCATAGGAAGAATGAGTTTCCATCAATGGTAGGGCTACTGGGGTACCGCCCGTCACAGTACGTGGCCTAGATCAACGTACCGAGGAGTACGCCCACTCCCCTGCAACACAAGGCCGGAACAATTCCTTACTGAACAGTCCCGAACAAGACCACCCCGTAGTTGGCGCGACCAACCACACACTAAGCCGAAATAGAAGGGACCTCTAGACAGGGGTAAATCTCACTCTCAAGTGGGGGCTACCCACGAAGCCTTGCTGCACCTCCCCTGTTTTAGCCGTCCCCGGTTGATGAGGCTTGAGGTTACGATTACCTTTATAGAACACATCTATCTTAGATTGCTCATCGTCCACCTGACGATGTTCTGAAAGCAATCAATCCATACAAGTTCGTTCCGGGTTCGAACAAAACCGAAGGCACTATCTCGTTGCACTAATATTGGAATCACCCTCATAGTCAACGGCCATAGCCCTTGCACTCTAAATCACCATCTCGAATCTATAAGTACCACTCCGTCAACTCATTACAGAATCACCCACAGAGTTATACTGACGTACAGCCCTTACACCTCGAGTCTTCACTTGCTCCACTTGGATTCACGACCAACCAAAAACAAAAATCCTATCACGAATCGATATCGACCCTCTTGTTCGAAAAACTGCAGAACATCTCGATCACAAATTCCAACGTCGCCGTCCATCCAATCTCCGGTGAACCCCACCGATCTACTCCATCGAATCGCCTCGATACGAGCTTCGTGCTACCCAGAAGCGATCAACCCCGGTTGAATGTTCATGACGCAAAACTCCAATATTCAGGCCGAACAAAAAGAACAACCTAAACCCTAGTTTAATCTAATTCGAAAAATTCTATCATTTAAAAATTTTAATTGTATTTTTCCCTAAATCGCTAACATTCAAGCAAGCTTCAACCAAAGAATCAAATCAAATTATTGGATAAATCATTGGCAGTTCACAAAAATTCCCAAAACGATCAAACTCAATATTCTCGTGATTTATCAAACTAAAAATCATGAAATCTGTATTAAAAATCATGATTTCTAATCACTAATTCATTCATGTAATCTAAATCAGCAAACAAGATTATTTATTTTCCATGTGTAACAGTATTTTACTGTAATTTGAAAATCCTGAGTAACTCCTTCAATTTAAAATCCTATAATTATTTTTAAATGATATACTATGTGTTTACAAACAACTTTCATTAACAAATCACTATCCAATTCATGATAAAAATCAAGTTATTGATTTTAAAAAGAAAGAAAAGAAACATGTATACAACAGTATACATATATAGCATTCACCTTATTTTTATTTTATATTTTACCCTTTTATTTTATAACTTACATGTAGGTAAGCAAATATGCATCACCTAAATCAAATACATTTGTATGCAACATTCAATTAAAAATTAATCAAAACTGTTTTGGAAATGTAATTTACTCACCAATATGCAGAGCAGTGCAGGTTTTTAAATTTTAAATTTCCAGGCTTCCAATTGATGTTGAAAAAGCTTTGAATAAGAAATCCTACTGCTTGCTGTTGGAATTGAATTCTTGCATATTGAAAACTCCTTATAAATTGCAGGTTAAAAGATTGCAGATTGAGGTTTCCAGGTTTGCTTATGTATTTTAATTTGCAGGTTGATTTGAATTGTTGAACTGATGATCTTCCTTCCATTTGCAGATTTCAATTTGCAGGTTGCTAGTAAAACTTGATTACAGATTGGTTTATTTGCTTTTGATTATGAATTTCAGGTTTAAGAAGATAGTTTACTGATTTTACCATTAACATTTGAAAGAAAGAAAAACAAAGAAAAATGATAATGTTATGTTTATTAAAGAAAAATGAAGACACTTGTTCTCAAGAATTAACACTTGTCATTTAATTGATTTAGTTACTTACAAGTGTTGTTAATATGACTTAAGATAGTTACACATGTTTTTAAGTCTTTTTAATTAATTTTTGCTTAAATTAAAATGTAAATATAAATTTTCATGTTTAATTCCCTTAATTAACAAATAATTATGTATGAATATATATGAGTTTACTTTTTAAAGAAAATATTCCAAAACTACTTATAATTCAAATATAAATATACATCTTCTACATGTTATTTAAAATTTTAAAACATTCATATTTATACACTCCTAACATTTTAAATTGAAGCATTTAAAAAGAAAGCAAAACAAACTTTGTTTAAATTCCTTTAATTATCATATTAGAAATAAACAACAAATTTTCTTATATTTTAAAAACAATTGAATTAGTCTTTAAATTAACTTTTGAAAACATTGATTCTAAAACAAAGCTTCAATCTACAATATTCATACATTATAAATTATCAATTGATTAAATTAAATTTTAAAATAACTCAAATTATAACATATGCCAACATATATATTACAATTTGAAAATTCATCTTTAATTTGAAACAAAAGATCTTCTATTCACAATATATATCAAATGTATATATTATAAACAGAATAAAATTTCATTAGCTTTGAAAAATAATTCTTATCATATTTTAAACTGTTAAAAAGAAATTAATCACAATCATTAGATTAGATATTTATTAACCATAAAAGAATAAATTTATCAGTTTAAATTAAAATTATAAAGAAAAATTATCAAACCAGTTAAATTATTTATACAGATTATTAAATTTATATTGCCCAAAATTCTGGGTCGTTACATAATGAGTATTTATAACTAAACGATTATATAAGATTATGCTTAATTTATTAGTTAATATTCACTTATTTATATGGATAATTTTAAAAGAAATAAAACAATTATATTCATAAATAAAAGTTTATAAAAACAATTTAAAATCTATACTTTAAATTTCAATTGAATTTCAAAACTTTAAATTCAAATTCAAAACAAATTCAAAAATTCAATTTAGAAATCAAGTTATATATATACATATATAACTACATAATTCAATTTGAAATAACAATTCTATTTATAAAAACAATACATTGTTAATATTGTTTGAAAATAACAAATTATCAATTTTAAATAATTTATAAGAGAAATTATCACTTTATTATAAATTACTTATCTTTTTAAATGAATTAATGCTTCATATATTAATTTATATTTTAAACTTATATATACTATTCAAATCATATTTATCAAGCTATATTTAAAAATAAAACAAACCTTTTTGTTAATTAATTTCTATTATAAACTTAAGCTAAAATAAATTTAAACAATTAACATTTCCTTAAGTATTTTATAATCATATGGTTATTTATTAAATAGCTTTGAAAAGCTTAATATATCAAATTAAATCATAATTACCAAAAATATTTAGAATTAGAAAATATACTTTATTTATTAAATTTAAAACAAAGCTTATATATTTACTATATATACAAATATATATACATTATAAATAGAAAACAAATTATTTAAAAGATAAAATTTACCAATTAAATATTTATTTAATTTGATTATTAAATCAATTCAAATCTATTAACAAAAATTATCAAATTAATTTGAATTTTTAATATAGATTATTAAATTGATATTGCCAAAAATTCTAGGATATCACACATGTTTTGTAGCGATCGGACTTTTTGTTTGATCTTACGAACTCAATACGCATAGAAATCAATTTAATTAAATTCAGTTGAAATCAATTTGAAATAAGCTGATTATAAGAAAACTTCTTAATACGATGGAATTAGAACTTGAAACTTGTTCCATTGAGTTTAAAACTATCAAAAACATCCATTTTGATATATGGAATGACCTGCTTTTGTTTCGGAGACGAAAAGGGCTTTACAGGTCGTTTACTGTTCCACTCCAAATAGATCTGGTCCATTCTTTCTATATTCAGATCTTCCTATAAATAGTTCTATTATAAACCTTAGTGTTTCTTATTCCTTTTTTTGTACGTATGTTTCCTTCCCATCTCCTTTTTTCAGTGGTAGACAAACCAAAACCAAATTCTCAATTCCAAATTCAACTACAAACCAAAGTCAAATCCAAAAATCAAACTCCGCCAAACTATATCATTTATACCAATTCGAAGCTCTTGACAAGCGCATTCTAGATCTGCAATTTTTTTCGATTTGAGTTTCTATGTGACCAGAAAATAGTGATTTAATCTCGGCCGTTCATCGTGTCGTGATCAGCTTCCACGGATTGTCGATTTGTGGATATCGTCCCACGCACTTCATCCATGTAATTTTTTTGGTGTGTTAACGGTTGGATCAAGCTTGGAAATTTGATTATGGTTTATAACCCATGGCAACGGCTGGAGCTTTTGACGCTGATCAGTGGTGAGGTGGACGTCGTGGTTGGCAGGGGAGGTCGCGTAGGTGAAGGCACCCTCGTAAGCAAGGTAGCGGCATGCCATTGTTGACGTGGTGGCACGCATTTAATGGTGAAAGGCGGTGGCGTCTGTTCGAACAAGGATGATAGGTTTGCATAGTGTTAATGACGGTGATGTTAAATATCTAGTATATGATTTTTGTTTGATGATAATAAACATATATATTCATTTAAATGTATTTATTAATGTGCTGTTTTATTTTTCACATAATTAAATAAATATTTGTTGAATAAAATAAATAACACAAAGTTTAAATTCAAATAGATATTTTATTCAAACAAATATTTATTACAATTTTGAATAGTACAAATTTGATCTCTCACTATATATATATATATATATATATATATATATATATATTTCAATTTCATCACAATTTTTCTTTTACAAATGCACCTCACTACATATCACTCATTCACTCTATTTATATTCAACTATTGTAGATTGAATCCAGAATCTGAGCAATCTGAAAAAAAAACACTAACGCAGTAAAATTGAAAAGAAAATATTTTACAATGTAAAATAAAATGTGATTTTGAAAATATTATTTGCCTCAGTTATTTGGGTTGTTCGTCATTATTTAAATTTGAATTCATCATACATGAACAGCTTGTGACTTGCACAGTGTATCACTGTACATGCCACAAGGCTGTGCCACCAAGGGCACACTTGATAAAATTACAGGGACAGGTGAGCACAAGGTCAAACCCAAATCAATAGCCAGGTTCAACTCAAGTGAAATACAAATTAAGTCACGCTGTAAGCACAAGGTCAAACGCAAATCAAAAGCCGAGTTCAACTCAAGTGAAGTAAATATAAAGTCATAATATTATCACAAGGTCAAACTCGAGCTATAAGCTGGATTCAACACAGGTGCAATTCAAAATGCGAATAATTCTTGAGTGAAAAAAGTCCACGCAAGCTACATACAGTCTCAAGTGAATGGCTGGACAGTCCAACCAAACTACAACAAACTTAAGTCATGAATAAAACTCAAGTCTGGTCGCAACAAACTACAACAGAAGTGTAGTCATATGAATACTCCAAACAGACTAGATACAAAAAAGACACAAACCAACAAACAAAGCAACCAAACTCAAGTGGATATACAATCGAGCAAAA
This sequence comes from Allium cepa, assembly GCA_030765085.1. NCBI lineage: Eukaryota > Viridiplantae > Streptophyta > Magnoliopsida > Asparagales > Amaryllidaceae > Allium > Allium cepa. The sequence goes on along the minus strand of CM060937.1, from coordinate 28,952,915 downwards.
ATATGAATACAATTAACTGGTCAGAGCAATCCAAAATACCAACAAGCTCCAAAACATCTATGCGATTCAAACCAAAGCTTCACAAGTACATACATATGCGTATATATGCAGACGGTGATCAATATGCAGCGCAGTGATGGATATGCAAGCAAGTGCAGTAAACATGTACACAAATATCAGGTCGAAAAGTGCGTCAGGAATTTCAAAATGATACAAGTGCAGTGAAACTTAATGCAAACCAGGAATGCAACATTTCTACAAGACATATGTACAACTACAAAGTAAACAATATGTACCAGCTCATTATGCCATGCACAAGTAAACAAAGTCAACAGAGGTGATATCGTATACATGAGCATGAACCAAATAGACCAGTGAAAAGCAAGTGGTATGAGATTGAACCGGACACAATGCAACTGACTGTCTCTAAGTAAATGAGGACTCAATGCACTGACACGAAGAACAATGTACAATACAGCAACTCACTACACAAACGTGGCAATGTTGAAGACTTCAATATGCAGAGAGTCAAGGCAGGTCTAACAAAGACAGGTTTTTTTACGTCATCAAACCTAAATGCCAAAATCAATTTTGGAGTAACAAAGTAAAGAACTATAGGACAGTGATCGAATAATCAAAGTCAAGGCAAATTCATTCTGAATTTATCAAGTCATGAGACAACAAAATACAAGTGAGTGTATCAAGTCAAAGCTGTGACAAACAAAGTCAAAATATCATCACAAAACTAGCATAACCGAAGTCACCAGCAAGATCAACGCCGTGATGGCCAAGGCAAAAGAATGAACCAAGTCAGAAATCAAACAAGTCGTGGTGGCCACGAAAGAAATCAAGCCGTGTTAAACAAGCAATCAAAATATATGAATTGAAAAAGTCCGAAATCATCTCAAACATTCAATCAAAATCATACGGCCGAGGTAAATCAATAGACGAATTCAAGTAAATTAGTTCGAACGAGAATATAGGATCCGATTCCTATTTAAACCCAATCATCATCATCTTTCAGAATCATTCAAGTTCAAGCATAAAAGAATAATCATTCAACTCGAATCAAGATCGAGTTCAAGCACATAAACCAGAAAATAAATGGGAATAACATACCAGTAAAATCGAACTCGATCGAAGCAACCAAAACTGAGCAATGAAGAAACGATCAATCAACAAAGCTACATGCCAATATCCATTTGATTGATCAACAAAGTCAGTGGCTTCAAAAATAATCACGAAGCCCTAAATCGGAACAAACGATCAAAAATAGAAAGCTGTAATTTTTCAGAAGGATCGGGCCGAAGAAGAAGTATACCAAAGAATAAAAAGCAAAGGGATTTATTTAATCTTCTTTGGGCTAGTTATATTTATTCAAGCTTTAAAGTGAACTAGGGCTTAGTGTGTTTAAATTGTTTTAAATTGTTTTAAAATTTTTATTTTTCCTTTAAACTTGTGTAAATTCTAGTCGTGTGACTAGGGGACCGACTTCGGTGATGTAGTTCGAGAATTCACAACTCAGTGGCTGAGTTATGGCGGGGCTTTTAGTGTAGAATTAAGGTTAGTCGATAGCGGGTGTTGCAAGTTTACGTGTAAGCGTCGGACTACTTAATTTCTAGTAGAAACCTTGGGGGCAGCACCTAGGCAGGATTTTGCCGAAGCTGGGTAAATCTATGTGTTCTATTTTTATTATTCTACCATTATCTATGCAGCTATAATTATGATAAATCTATGTTGCAATTATTTTATATACTTCCGCAATAATTTTTATAATTAATAGTATCACCCTATTCACACCCCCTCTAGGGTGAAATCGGTCCTACATGTGGTATCTGAGCTAGGAACCCAAGCCATTTTTGTCTCAAAAATTTGATTTTTAAAAAACTAATTTTTATTTAAAAATTTGAATTTTTAAAATGGCTTCTTTTAATAATGCTTTTGCTGAGGGTCAGTCCATAGTTAGACCACCAATGTTCAATGGTGAATATGCTTATTGGGAAAATAGAATGAAATTTTTTCTGAAAACCATTAATGCTTGGAATATTGTTGAGACGGGATAAAGGACACCAACTATAGTAATAGATAATCAGGAAATTGAAAAACCATTTGATCAATGGACAGATTTAGAAAATAAGTTATAGAATGCTAATGCTAAAGCTATGAATTCTATTATTTGTTCATTGGATCATATTGAATTTAATCATGTCTCACATTGTCTATCTGCGTAGGAAATATGACACACACTTAAAGTGACTCGCGAAGGAACATCTCAAGTCAAAGAATCTTTCCTTACCATGCTTAGTAGCGAATATGAGAACTTTACAATGGACAAGGACGAAAATGTCAAAGATATGTATGGACGACTTTCCAATATTGTATACAAATCGAACGCTCTTGGAAAACCATACAAAGAATTGAAAACAGTCCAAAAAATCCTCAGAGTCCTTCCATGAATTTTTGAAGCAAAAGTGACTACCATTCAAGAATCAAAAGATTTGAAACAAACCAAAGTTGATGAACTCATCGGAAATCTCACCACTTATGAGCTAGAAATGAAATTCAAGGAAGAGCGTGAAGGAGGAGATACTCGAAAGAAATCAATAGCTCTCAAAGGACTGAAAGTGACGACGACGACGACGATGGAGCAGCTAAGCTTGCACTATTAATGAAGAGATTCAAAAAGTGGAACCGCAAATACGGAAATCTAGCTAAATTAAAAATTGAAAAGCAGAATAATCAAAGCACTAGACAACTCGGAAGAACACGAGATCATTTTTCACAAGTGCAAGCCCAATTATCCTCAAAATCGACATGGCCAAGAAAAGATATCGAAAAGAAGAAATTGTACAGCCACGTGGAAAAGCACTAGTAGAGGGAGTGAAAGAGCAAATCTGTGCTTCCGAGATGATATAACTGATAGCGATGATGACGAGCCAAATGAGGTATCAAAACTCACTCACTCAGAATTAATTACATATTTCCATGAAGTAAATGGCTGTTTCAAAAGATTTAGGGAGAAATACACTAAACTTGAATCAAAAAGAGATACTTCGATAGATTTAAATAAACAGCTTGATTAATTAGATAAAAACTATCAAAGTATGATCCCTAAGTGTGATAAGTGTCCATCACTCCAAGAAGAGATTAAAAATCAGAAATTAAAATTAAGTCGCTTGAAAATGAAATTTTGATTTTGAAAAAGAGTGAAAATACGAGGGGAGAAATTTCTATTAAAAAGTGCACACACTTGTTGAATGAAAATGAATCTCTCAAAACACAAGTCAAACAACTATCTATGACTTTAGAAAAAATTTCAAAAAGTGAAAGATCATTAAATATGTTATTAGGGAAACAAACTAATATTGTTAGACAAGGACTTGGGTATAATCAATTTGAACGGGCTAGAAATGTAATTAATCAAAATGAATCCGAGTGCACAATCTGTAGAAAAATTGGACACAATCACAACAATTGTTGGTATAGACCTAAACATGTGAAAACAATTCCAATTTGGGTTCCAAAAGGCACAAATATAAAATCCCTTAAAGTTAAACAATTCCGGTGCCAAAAGGAACATATATAAATTGTTTTGGGTCTTCACAAACTTATTTTTTAAAATCGTTTGCCACTAACAACCATAGACCTATAAAAACAAATAGGTTACAAATATCTTTTAACGTGTAGGTATGGTGGCAGACTAAGGAGCTACAATGGTGTTACTTGGATTTTGGCTGTTCCAGGGACACAACAGACGACAAAGCAAAGTTCCTTAGGCTAGTACAACGGTGATAGAATCACAATGGAAGATAAGTGAAAAATTATCGTAAAGGTAAAATTGGTAAAAGTATATTATCTTGAACGATTTATTTAATGTGAAAATCTACACCACAATTTGATTTAATTCAGCCAGTTATGAATATTGATAATGATTCTGACTTTTTAATTGATGGCCAATTATATTATGCTGAGAACACTTTAAGTACCTCAAGTTCATATAGATTTATTTTGGACTAACGATGGTGTTTTATTGACCGATGATTACTCATGATACATTTGCATCTGACACTATGTTCACTATTTGTTTGTTTGCACAGCTTCAAATTCAAATTCAATTGAATTCCATTTAAACGCCGTTGAAAATTATTTCAAGGTATTTGTTGCTACATGGCTGTAACGCCCCACCCTGAGACCCACATTAACAAAGAGCATTACTGGGTAATACTGTCTACTAATGCAGAGAATAGGGCTGGATAGGAGTGACCATCTATAGCCTTGTCTTAAATATCTATTGAATACGTCGACAATGTCATATTTCTTTTTTTCTGATTCAAGTGGATCGACATATCCAATAAATACTTAATACAAAGCCATAGGTGGCTATAGGATCTATCAGAACAAAATACAACAACTCAAATGTAAAACACATCACAGAACATCAGATAATTAACTTGAAACACCTCGGTCTGACCCGAGTATAAATTACACGGGTCAGTCTAGCTAAACGAATCAGTAAAAGGTAATAGTAGAATAACAGAGCATAAGAGCATAGTGATATTCTTCTTAAACAAGAAGAAACCATAGGAAAGTAGACTATAGTCATATGGAGGATACAGAACATGTATGGCATACATGGTTGTACTAGGTGATAAAACACTATTGCTTCAATAAGCATAACACAAAATCTCATGAATCGCTAAAATGTAGCATGCCTCATATCATCGACAATCATAAATCAATAAGAATGGTTTAGGGAATAGCAAAATGTAAACTCCTAAAAGAGTAACTCCCAAACCCGCCATATCGGCAACTCCAAGAAAACATAAGCAAAAGCCATCTCGACATAAGCCATAAGGCAAATGTCGACAAAGTGATAAAAATCTCATACAACGCCAAAAGGCAAATCTCAAAAATAGCGCCAATAGGCAATCTCAATATATATATACGCCAAAAGAAAAATCTCAACACGCCAGTGTAGGCAATGAAAATCTCAAAGAACTCCCAAGAGTCCAAAAATCCCAAAGTAATCGCCACCGAATGGTTCAAAGGACCGATTCCAAAATGACGACACACAAGGGTAAAAATCATCTCAAAAAGGTTTTGCACGTGCTATTTTTGCCGAGTACTGTTTCACATAATAGGTACCTCGCCCAAAGGCAAACGTCAAAAGACAAATACGCCGCAATGGCAAAAATCCGAACACAAATACGCCACAATGGAAAACGTCCGAAGACAAATACGCCGCAATGGAAAATGACCCGAAGGTCCAGTACTGGCACGCCAACAGGAAAATGTGTCACAAACTCTCGGAAAGGAACCCGAAAAGTGTTAACGTGTGTCCTATACCACCCGTTCGCACTAAACGGTTTACTAACCGCTAGTAAATTCCACACTCAAAGCAGTAAAAGGTTCACCTCATATGTATTACTCAAAATATTCTTAGTTTTTCCCAAAAACAAAGAACAATTTCTCTTAGAAACATATCTTCAATTTTTGAAATTTTGAAAACACAATTTAGTACTTGGTCTCAAAATCAAGGAATACAAATAAAGCTCATCGAGATATTCCTAGAATACTCGATTCTCAAGATTGATGGAATAGACTGGAGTGTTCATTATTCCGAATGGTATAATGAACCACTCAAAAGACTCATAACGATTGTGGAATGCGGTAAGAGTAACGCTATCCACCGTGATTCGTAGCTCTTGAAAAATCGGTGTAAGGTCAAACCGAGGAATGACTTTAGCACCACATAATAGATTAAAAAGAGAGAAATGAGGTATAAGAGCAAGGTTAAGCTATCTTCTCGGATGACAAGAAGATCGCTAACAACATATCATTACTTTTCAAATCTAGCTTTAAAACAATTAACTATGAAAACTCATTTTGGAAGAGATAACTAATCTATTTCATTATCATGAGATTATTATTGATTATCCACCAAATAAATTTTTGGGATATATATATGTAAAGTTAAAAGTATTCTCAAATATAAATGGTTATACTACATAAATTGTTCGTTTATCAAAACAATCCAAATTCACATTTCCACTTGTCGTAAAAATTAAATACACGTCTAATTATCAACATAAAACTAATTAAAATTTATAATTAATTCAAACTTGTTTTTAGAAGAACTTTGCAATTTCAAACCAACAAGTTTTTAATACCATTTAAGTTTAAAACAAAAACTAGCTCACAAATTTATGCTGAATGTTCTAAACTAACACTTTTTTATTTTCTCTTAAGATAGAGTTTTAAATCTTACTATCTATATTTTTTTTTCGAACAACCAATTACCAAAACACATTTTAAAGTCATCAAATTTATCTTTGAACAAAAATATTTAATTGCTATTCCAATATTCTCTAACCAATGTATTATTTTATCTCGAATACATCATGTTATTAATCAAAGCATCATATGATTTCTGTTGCAAAGTGACACCCAAACTCAGTTTTTATAGCAACAAAAACATCAACAAAATCAATATTTTCAAGCACTTTATGCATATATTTTTGCATTTGAAGCTTTGCTTCAGCCAGATATTGTGAGTTATTAACTCACCAATGCAAATATAAAGACCAAAGTTTGGAGAATTGAAGAAAGTTGAAGGCTTTTTGCTTGACTCTAGCCTCTAGGAACATGTAGAACAAAAGAAAAAGACAGGCAAGAAGAATTCAACCATAAATTAGAAAACCCATTTTTCAAATTTGATTTTAAAGAAATTAGGTTTTTGAAACCTTACAAATGTTTTTTTGGTAACAACCCTGCTTTTGGAGATTACTTGTAAATATTAAATTATAACGGTAGTTATGATTTAATATTGTGAACTAAAACAAGATTTGGAGATTTTAAATTGCTTATTTGGAATAAACAATGAATTTTTAGGAAATAAAATGTGAAAATAAAGTTTAAAAGCTTTATTTTGTTGGGGTTAATAACGAGTGGAAAATAATTTTTATTTAGAGAAATTGCAATAATGTCTGGTCTATAACATTCATCAAATGATAATTTTGAGTCAACAAGAAATTCAGATGCATATTACATTAGTAATCTAGTTGATAGAAAAATTACTAGTGGGACGCAATTTATGTTGAAACATTCATTGGCTGCATCAAATTTCAAAGAAAATATCTACATATATTCGCTTCAAATAATTTTCAAATTAGCAGACAATTTTTTTAAGAAAATAAATTTTGTTGACCTTGTTTCAGGTTAGTTATTTTTGAAAATTTGATAATATAATTATTTTTGAATTTGATCTTAAATGACAACATTAACTAATCTGACTCCCTATTGATTGTCGAAAAGATAAATAGTGATTGAAAAAGTGATGAGTGTTGATATTGATCATATACTATAACTTGAGACGGTATAATTAGTAAATTTCTTTAGAAATTTAAACAAGAGTAATAAAAACTTCTGTTGGTAAAAATTCCATGACCATCTCTAATTCTATCATATTTCTATCGGCCATCACTCATCAAAATCCAATATAGTATGTCAATATGTGGTATTTCAAACGAGAAATCATTTTTTTTCATTTCATTATTTTTTTAACAAATAAAAACATCCAAAGTATTCACTCTCATTTAAAAGTCCTCACGGTTATGCATGGGTGAATTACTTGGAATTTTTATGTGCTTCTATGCTCATTTAAAGGTCCTCACGGTTATGCATGTATGGAACGCATATTTAAATTGATTTAATAGACAAGTTGATTCTAATCCCATTTAAAATCCCTCACGGTTATGTGTGGTTAGAGGATACTTGAATTCATTTTTTAATAAAAATTTGGAATACTTCTAATCTCATTTAAAAGTCCTAACGGTTATACTTGGTTAGTAGATATTCTAATTCCTAATATAAATGTATCACAAATAGACACAACTATATGGTTTTATATGATGATATCATCCCTATCATTCTAAAGTGGAATATGTGTCAAACAGAGTATTTATGATTTTTGTTTGATTTTTTTATTGAAATTTAATATTTATACTCTATTGGGTATTAATGTTGTATTAATGTTTATCACTTTATCTCTATTTTTCAAACACTATTACTCTTTTGTTGATAAGAAAAGGGGGAGAGAAAGGTTAAGATTTTGGAAAACAAAAGTCAAATATTTTATTTTCTATATACATCTAGTTTCGTTTATTAATTTACATATTTTTATGCATATATGAAGGGGAGCTTTGTGTACAGAGGGAGCATTCAAATAGGGGTAGCAAATTGAATGATCAAATACATTTAATAAATTCAAAATCTTAAATATATGTTTGTTATCATCAAAATGGGGAGATTGTTGAATATCTAGTATATGATTTTTGTTTGATGATAATAAACATATATATATATATATATATTCATTTAAATGTATTTGTTAATCTACTATTTTATTTTTCACATAATTAAATAAATATTTGCTGAATAAAATAAATAACACAGAGTTTAAATTCAAATAGATATTTTACTTAAACAAATATTTATAACAATTTTGAATAGTACAAATTTGAGCTCTCACTATACACACACACACACACACACACACACATACACAAATTTCATTTACATCACAATTTTTCTTTTACAAACGCACCTCACCACATATCACTCATTCACTCGTATTTATCTTCAACTGTTCCAGATTGAATCCAGCATCTGAGCAATCTGCAAAATAAACACTAACGCAGTAGAATTGAAAAGAAAATATTTTGTAGTGTAAAATAAAATGTGATTTCAAAAATATTAATTGCCTCAATTATTTGGGTTGTTCGTCATTATTAAAATTTGAATTCCTCATACAAGATCATCTTGTGACATGCACTATGTATCACAGTACATGCTACAAGGTCGTGCACACCAAATGTACACTTGATAAAATTACACGGATAGGTGAGCACACGGTCAAACCCAAATCAAAAGCTGGGTTCAACTCAAGTGAAATATAAATTAAGTCACGATATGAGCAGAAGGTCAAACCCAAATCAAAAGTCGGGTTCAACTCAAGTGAAATAAATATAAAGTCACAATATTATCACAAGGTCAAACCCGAGCTATTAGTTGGATTCAACACATGTGCAATTCAAAATGCAAATAATTCTTGAATCAAACAAAGGCCACGCAAGCTACATACAGTCTCAAGTGAAAGGTTGGACAGTCCAACCAAACTACAACAAACTCAAGTCATGAATAAAACTAAAATCTGGTCACAACAAACTACAACAGAAGTTTAGTCATATGAAGACTCCAAACAGACCAGATATAAGAAAGACACAAACCAACAAACAAAGCAACCAAACTCAAGTGGATATACAGTGAAGCAACAATATGAATACAATGAACTGGTCAAAGCAATCCAAAATACCAACAAGCTCCAAAATATCTATGCAATGCAAACCAAAGCTTCACAAATACATACATACACGTATATATGCAGACAGTGATCAATATGCCGCACAGTGATGGATATGTAAGCAAATGCAGTAAACATGTACACAAGCATCAGGTCGAAAAGTGCATCTGGAATTTCAAAATGATACAAGTGCAGTGCAACTCAATGCAAACCAGGAATGCAACATTTCTACAAGCATATGTACAACTACAAAGTAAACAATATGTACCAGCTCAATATGCTATGCACAAGTAACCAAAGTCAACAGAGGTGATATCGTATACATGAGCATGAGCCAAATAGACCAGTGAACAACAAGTGGGACGAGACTGAACCAAACACAATGCAACTGAAATGCAAACTGTGCAAACTGTCTCGAAGTAAATGAGGACTCAATGCATTGACTCGAAGAACATGGCAGCAACTCATTACATAAACGTGGCAATGTTGAAGAGTTCAATATGTAGAGAGTCAATCAGGTCTAACAAAGACAGTTTTATTAACGTCATCGAACATAAATGCTGAACTCAATTTTGGAGTAACAAAGTAAAGAACTACAGGATAGTGATCGAATAATCAGAGTCAAGGCATATTCAATTTGAATTTATCAAGTCATGAAACAGAAAAATACAAATGAGTGTATCAAGTCAGAGCTGTGACAAACAAACTCAAAATATCATTACAAAACTACCATAACCGAAGTCACTAGCACAATCAATGCCGTGATGACCAAGGCAAAATTATGAACCAAGTCAGAAATGAAACAAGCCGTGGTGGCCACAAAAGAAATCAAGCCGTTTTAAACAAGCAATCAAAATATACGAATTGAAGAAGTCAGAAATCATCTCAAAACATTCATTCAAAATCATATGGCCGAGATAAATCAATAGACGAATTCAAGTAAATTAGTTCGAACGAGAATATAGGAATTTTATTCCTATTTAAACCCAATCATCATTAGCTTTCAAAATCATTCGAGTTCAAGCATAGAAGAATAATCATTCAACTCGAATCAAGATCGAGTTCAAGCATATAAACCTGAAAAGAAAAGGGAATAACATACCAATAAAATCGAACTCGATCGAAGCAGCCAAAACTGAGCAACGAAGAAACGATCGATCAACAAAGCTACATGCAAATATCCACTTAATTGATCAACAAGGTCGGCAGCTTCGAAAATAATCAAGAAGCCCTAAATTGGAATGAACGAGCAAAAAGGGAAAGCTGCAATTTTTTAAATGGATTGAGTCGAAGAAGAAATATACCGAAGAATAAAAAGAAAAGGGATTTATTTAATCTTCTTTGGGCCATTTATGTTTATTTGGGCTTTAAAGTGAACTAGGGCTTAGTGTGTTTTAATTATTTTAAATTGTTTTTAAATTTTTATTTTTCCCTTAAACTTGTGTAAATTCTAGTCGTGTGACTAGAGGACGAACTACGGTGGTGTAGTTGGAGAATTCACAACTCAGTGGCTGAGTTGTGGCAGGGTTTTGAGCATAGAGTTAAGGTTAGTCGATAGTGGGTGTCGTAAGTTTATGTGCATAAGCGTCGGACTACTTAATTTCTAGTAGAAACCTTGGGGGCAGCACGTAGGCAGAGTTTTGCCAAAGCTGTGTAAATCTGTGTGTTCTATTTTTATTATTATGCTATTATCTGTGCTGCTATAATTTTGATAAATCTATGATGAAATTATTTTATATACTTCCGCAATAATTTTTACAATTAATAGTATCACCCTATTCACCCCCCTCTAGGGTGAAATCGATCCTATAGATGACGTGTACGTTTGTTTTTCTTTTATTTATTTTCAATTTATAACTCAACGTTCTAACGTAGATAGCTTTTATGTATGAGGCCGGATTTGTGTATAGTTTATTTTTTTGCGATCGTATCGAAATTACAAACATTTTGATGCTGGTTTGGACGAATTCTGAGACTGTTCAAATTTGGGGCTTATTTTGGATTTCAAATCGATTTGAAATCAAAAGTGAGTGTTTTAACCCACTCATAATTACAAAATTATCTTATGTTACTTAAATTAAATTTATGATGTGTTTTCGGATTAATTGATTGATGTTTGGTATTTCTAAATTGTCATTCTAGTTAAATTTGACTTTTATTGCATTTAATCATCATTTAATTTAATATTGAATTTAATTGTCAATTTAATACCTGCTAATGATATTCAGTTATCTATTGATGTTTATTGGTTGGTTTCGATGATGATTGTGATGGATGTTTTATTATTGCTATTGGATGATTGGATATTATATTTCATATTGTTATAATACTGCAAGTTCCCTATGGGTTGAAATGATACATACCAGAATGATCTATAGATTAGGGTAAAATCGTTATGGGTTGAAATGATAGACTCGAGTGATTTTATGGGATTTTTTTTTAATTTGGGATTGTGGTTTGAAATGATATATAACCGTAAAATTTTAAATTGCGGATTGAAATGATAAATATTTGTATTACATAGGGTAGAAAATTATATACGGACATCGGATTAGTTAAATTGAATGATTTTAATCTTAAATTTTGAATTCAATTAAATTATAATTTGAAATAAAATTTAGTTTATATAAAATAAACTATTTTCGAAATTCAAGTTTTAAATGTTGAAATAGAATTGATTTAATGCATTGTTCAAAAGATTTAAATTGGAATTGCAAAGTTGAAGTGTCAACTATAAATGAATTTATCGGAATTGAGTTATTGAAAATGTTTGGACATAACTTTGAAATCTATTTTAAAGTAATTAAACTATTTTAATTAATTTAAACTATTTTAATCAATTTAAACTATTTTAATTTATTTTAATCTATTATAACCTGTTTAATCCAATTTAATCTAATTTACCTATTTTAAACTAATTAAATTTATTTAATCTATTTTTAAATCTATTTAATATAATTTGAATCTATTTTAAATTTATTTAATCTATTTAAAACCTACTCAATATAATTTAAATCTATTTAACCTATATTTAATTTATTTAAACTATTTTTACTACTTGAACTATTTCAATCTATTTAAATTATTTTTAAACTATTAAAACTATTTATGACTATCCGAACTATTTTCTAAAATTTCTGACTGTATAAAGTTGAAATATTTATATTTAAATCCTTGATAACAACACAACCTAAGTTGGAATTTAGAACTGATACCTTTTTGTGAAATGGAATATTTGAGTAGAAATGATGGTTTTGGAATAAGGATTTAATTAACCTATCTTATCAAAAATTTCAAAGTGAATATGATTTTGAAAGTGAATATGATTTTGACAGTGAATATGGTTTTGAAAGTGAATATGATTTCGAAAGTTATATGGTTTTGAGAATAGGATATTTTGATATCAATTGTGAATTTAATTTTGAAATGTAAAAGAACCATCTGGTGTGAAATAAGCGTTTGATTGTCAAAAAGACCGGGATCAGATATTGTCATACTCTCTGCCAATACTGAAAACCACTTTAACAACTGTGTATGTGGTGGAGATTCCATAAATGAAGTGGGATGGTTTGACGAACGATTCTGCATGAGGTATTTACGTGACCCTGTCTCCCTTGAGTCAGCTTAGATGTGACTAAAACATGAGCTATACCTGGGTCAAGTAAGGTCATTCCTCCGATCGGATATGCTTCTTCGATACCATATTATGACTTTGTGATGATTTGGTGGCCACCCCTTGATTTTGATTTGGAAGTGTGTTCTGAGGTGGGTGGTAGTAGCTGCTATGTGTTTCCACCAGCCCAGTTCTGCAAAACGGTAGAGTCCTACCCTGGCATTGCCTCGTGTACCATGTTTAAATGCCCTATCATATCTTCTATGAGTTTTTTTTGTACCATACCTATGGAGTGCCCTCTGGGTAAACCTAACGGAGGAGCTTACGGTGCTATATAGACTATGGGAACATATAAAATGTGTTAAGGAGGATATGGGTAACGCCTTAACTCTATTTTAATACTTTACTGTAGACACTATTATAATAGTGTATTGTACTACATAGTTGATAGTTTAACAGATCCTTAGAAGATGGAAATCCTAAACATCTGTGACGCCCCACCTCTATACCCACGCTAGCCAAGAACACTACGGTGTAGTGCTGTCAACTAGCGCGGAGAATAAGGCTGTTGAGGAGCGACCTTCCATGTAATTTCTTATCACACGGTGGCTATAAAATAATCTTCGGAAACAAATATAGAAGTAAGCATAACATGCGAATCAATCACAGATATCCATATCACAAAGGCGGAAAGAGATATGAATATATATCACATAAAAGTGTACATCAGAGTAGTGGTCTAAGAAGATCCACGATAATACAAAAGAATAGCAACGCGTGCTATAAAAAAGAATACAACTATGAGTCTATATCTCAAGTGTAAACAACAAAAGCTGCTAATCTAAACAAGTAGCCAAAAGTCTGAGTAGTGAATCACTGGGGGAGGAGTCAAGCAGTAGCACCTGTAACATCTCGGTCTGATCCGAGTATTATTTATAAGAAAATAATAAACGGATCAGTCTAGCTATAAATATCAGATGACATGATATAAAATAAAAGATATGGCATAAACATAAAATATCCATACTGACATACTACTATAAGTATGCAAATAATGATCAACAGGAGATCAACCGATATGAGATAAATCAATATCACAGGAATCTTCTCAAAGATCCAAAGAGGGCATCATACCCTAAACTTGTACTCATGACAAGTCAAAGAGATAAATTCCAGAAATCAACACAAGAAATCCAGAAATCATAAAAAGGAAAAGAGGCCTATCACATGACGGTCCGAAGACCATGGGGAGCTACCCCGCATGTGTGAATGGAATCACACAGATTGAGGTCAAGACTAACCAAAAAGCAGAAAGGTATGTGTGAATGGAATCACACAAGTGGTGTCTAGTCTAACCTTGCAATGAAAGAGACATCGCGCAATTGCTAGTCTAATTCATAAAGCGATCATCAAGATCAACGAGAAGTGTCAATTACACTAAGCTAGTAAATATAGAAGTTTAGCTTCATGTCCCATAACCACTTGCTTAACTTAAATATTTACGAACAAACTGTAAATCTTCACTAATAAAATTGTCACAAGAGGTTCAATCGAACAAGTCCAAGAATTAACCGACGAAGTGAACGCAAGCGTTTCATATCACTTGTTTTACTAGGTCGTTTAATTAGATTTCTCATCCGAGTGAGGTAAAGGCTTGTATATACTAATAGATTGGAAAACGGTTTAAGAAAAGAGATTTGTTATTAAAAATAGAGTTGAAATTGTTTGTTAAAAGAGTTTTGATATTTACTACTAGTATTGAAACCTTTATATTATAAAGTGACAAAACACAGAAGCAATTGTAGAAACAATCAGTCACAAAAATCGCATACGGAGATGTGAATAAAATCCAAGGAAATCAGCTCAATGTTTTTCAGATAAGATCCCCTACGGAGGGGGGGTCCAGGGGGGGTGGCAACCCCCCAAGGTGGGGGTGCGGGGGCAACGCCACCGCTTACGGGGTTCGACCTGCCCGGTCAGGTCGCGAGGGTCCAGGGGGCAGCGCCTCCGGCGGGGTGCGGGGCAGCGCCCCGACCAAAACGGTACGACCTAGTGAAGACAAAATGAGGTCTAACGACCTAAGGGGAATAGGGTCGAGCGACCTAAGGGTTGCGACCTAGGGGTCCAAGGGGTCAAGCGACCTACCGGGATAAGGTCCAACGACCTATAGGGTTATAATGTCATGTGACCTATCGGTTTATAAGGTCATGCGACCTAACGAGCTATGGCCAAACGACCTAGTAATGGTAGTAGGGTTGAGCGACCTAAAGGTTTAACCGGTCAAACGACCTAAGGAAGGTAAGGTCTAACGACCTAACGCTCGCGACCTAACGGTCTAAAGGCCATGCGACCTAGAGGAAAACAAGGTCAAGCGACCTAAAAATGGAAGGCAAGGCCGAGCGACCTAACGAAGAGGGGGTGAGCTACCTATGGTCATAAACGAGGTCGAGCGACCTATAGAGGCATAGGATGCAGCGACCTAAAACGTCGCGACCTAGCGACCTAAAACGTCGCGACCTAGCGACCTAAGGGGATAGGGGCCGAGCGACCTAACGTTCGAACGACCTACGACCTAAGGAGATAAGGGCCGAGCGACCTAACATTCGAACGACCTACGACCTAAGAGTCGAACGACCTAAGTGTTACGACCTAAGAGTCGAACGACCTAGCGTGGAAGCGGCCTAAAAGCCAAACGACCTAACGACCTAAGGTCATACGACCTAGCGACCTAAAGCCATACGACCTAACGACCTAAGGTCCATACGACCTACGACCTAAGGTCTATACGACCTAACTCCGAAGACGTTAGAAATGGACAGGACGACCTACGACCTAAGGTCCATACGACCTACGACCTAAGGCTCAACGACCTAATTCCGAGGCTAACGACCTAACGCTGCAGGGGCAATTTAAGGCCAGAAACGACCTACGACCTAAGGGTTAGGTCGCGAGCGACCTAACTCCGAACACATGAAAATGGCCAGAACGACCTAAGTGTAGAAAATTCACCAAAACGCTAAAAATTGGAGTTTTTCGCCAATCCAATCCAAACCAAATGCTAATATGCATGCAAAAGTGATAGGGAATCATTCCCAACAGTCCAATATGGTTATAGACTAGAATTGTGAGATAAAAATCTCACCTTTGCACTAAAGTTTATGAAGATGAAGCTTGAAAGCAAGGAGAAGCAATCCAAAGCTTGAATCCAATATCTTCTACTTGAATTTGGAGTTGAATGTTGGATTTGCAATTGAATTTGTGCTTGGAGTTTTAATTTCCCATTCTTTTCACCATTAATGCCCAAGCTTGAGTTAGTTAGGAAATTTATGAAGAGTGAGGAGAAGGGGGTTGGAACTTGGGCTTAATAGGCTAAACTAACCCAAAGTCCAAAGCGGGAAAAGTTAGTGAAATTTCACTAACTCCAAACCTATCGATGTTTATACTTAAAAAAATTATAAACGACATTTCGAACTCAATGGAAGTGGTCTCGAGTCCTAATTTGACCGTTTGCAAAAAATAGCTTTTCGGACCAAAATCCGATTAACGAGTTAATATTTAAATACAAACTCGATAAATATGCGGGTTGTTACAACATCTCTTAAGTTATTTCACTCACGTCAGACACTGGATAGGAGATGTCAAACCCCGTAAACATCTCTGACGCCATTACAGTCATATTTATTTACTGTCGATTTAACTTACATAAGATCTTTTAGTTTTGATTCGAGTGTTTTCTCTTTTCAATTCACTCGGGTTAGTCTGAGCTTTTGCATGAACTAATGCAACTAAATGAACGCAAGGGTTAATTGAAATTTATTTAACCTAAGTTAACCCAAAATTGTATAATCATACATTGTCTTAAATCACAAGATAGTTCTCAACTAGGTAACGGGCAGGTGTTATCGGTGCACGAATCATCGTAGCAATGCAGCCGAAGGTTTAAGTACCTTTAGAGAAACAACCACTATAATATTTATGAACAACCGTAATATTTATAAACGGTAATTGCTCCACCGTGGCCTAGACACCAAAAAATTAAATTGTTTAAAGAAGACAACTTGTAAATATACAATTTAGCATTATTGATGTCCAACCATTATTATTAACCGAAAATTTTGGATGAAACGCAAAACAGAATTTAAACATGTATTAACAATGCAGCTACTATGAAATTTGTTTTTATTTTTGGTTTTTGAAACTTTTTTTTTTGGATTTTTGGATTTATTTTATATACAAATGCAAATGCAAGCAATTAACAATGAAATAAAAACAATAGATATGGCACGCAAGAAGTTTTATTTTTTGGCAAGCATAGTGAAGCAATTATTTTTGCAAGCAAAGCGAGGCAAGCAACTCTTCCATAAAAATATATATGTACAGTTTTTTTAAGATGAAGAAAGAAATCAAAGTAAACAAAAGTAACAAAATGCAATACAAATTAAAACTCTTTTTTTCGTGTAAAATGAGAATAAAAAGTAAATGAAATCAAGGTTGGAAATAAATTAAACGCACGAGTAACAAATCTTTTTTTTTGGTTTAGAAACCAATGGGGTTGCATTCGCCATTTCTGCCCCACTAATAAATCAATCCCACTATGGATTTTTTTTTACAAAACAGCACGCTGGCCACTCTATCCCCAATTTCTTTTTTTTTTTTAAAATCGCGTCTTAAAAAAAGAAAAAATGCAAAATAACGATTCAACTCCATTTCAGTTTGATTTCGATCGAGTGGTTCAAGCTATTATCGTCAAGTTCAGTGACAGGTGGTGGCTCATGGCGGATTCGAGGTGTTTGGGTTCGATTGAGGAAGTTGCGGTTGTTCGATTTTGGTCAGCGAGGTGGAAATAGGTGCGATTACTTAAGGGATTCGAACTAGGGATGTTTTGAAGGATGAAGGGGTCGCAGTTTCAACCCGGTTGTGAGTGTCGGCACTTGGAGGCAGAGCTTTGGAGAGTTGGGATGGTACCGAGCAAGGTTGCGGGTTGGTTCGATTTTGATTAGTAGGTTCAGGCGATTCTCGACTGCAAGTAGGGAAAAGTGGAAATGAGATGGTGGGCTGTAACGACCCATAAATTTTAGTGATTTTATTTACTTAATTAATTGAACTTTTATGAAATGTCAAATAATAAAATTTTGAATTGAAAATTTAATATTTGGAACACGTCTACTTAAATATAGGAAATGGTAAATTTTGTCAGATAATATGAAAGTTTATTTTATTGTATAATTCTATTTCAATTCAAATCTGTTAAAATTGATTAAAATAAAATATTTTCCAAACTTGAATATTTTTATACAGTAAATTTGTAAATCATCTTTTGAGTGAGACGTCATATTTCGTTTCTTCAAATTTGGACTGCTATTGCCCTGTTTATCTTATTTCTGGTATATTTGCAGCATTTTTACCGATTATCACCTTTTGATATGACGATCGTACCAATGATATCTGTATGCCATTCTGATCGTCTCGCCGTGCTAATCTCCACAGCATATTCGTTTGTATGTTTCGGTGTATGGTGGATGGTGAAATATACAGAAACAATTTCCATATCGGTTCCGCAATTTGGCTTTTGACTTTACGTGACCATTTAATTTTACACCGTATAATCCGAACAACCATCTACATTTTTTTTCTTCTGAATTCATGTGCGTCGCTTTCTCCATTCTAATAACTAATACTTTTGGGTACGTTCATTTTTCTCCGGTTCCAATTATATTTGAACGTTTGCAATTCCTCTTCATTTTGTTGTGCCTTCTTTTTCTCTATACCATCATCTCCCAACGATTTAATGGCCAAGCGCCCCACTTCGTCTTCCTCTCTCTTGTTCCTTGCCGTGTAGCACCAAAGCAATGCAACCCTCTTAACATCAGCCCTTCCACCTCTAGCCGAGCCAATCGACCTCTCTCCTACCCCGACCACCCTTACCTCTCCAAGCTCAGCCGTGCGCCATCCCCTTCCAAACCGAGCAGCACCTGAGCCATCGACTTCTTCCCTCGGCCTCTGCACTTTTCACAGTCAACCCACTTTATTTTCCCTGGCCATCTTCCTCGTGTAGCACATTGCGTGATATCTTTTGCTCTCTATTTCTTATATGAAACAAAATATTTGCAAATCCATCATACTTTTGGCTGAAAGGTACATATATTTTGCATATATGCTATTCTAGCTTACACACATATATTTTGTGATCAGTAGAAGTCATATTCATTCATTTGAACTAAAGCCTATATATATAATTACGTGTACATAATGGTATATATGTATATAAGTTATGGCAGTATTGATTTTTTATAGAATATGCATATATGGCTAGTGTAAGTTATAATATAAGTTACTTTATATACATATATGTTATATTATATTTTTAATAGGTTTACATATATATATATATATATATATATATATATATATACATGTGTGTGTGCGTTTCTTAGATTTTTTATATATATAGCTACTGCTATAGTATGTAAAGTATAAAAACTATATTAGTTTTGCTGTTAGATTTTTGAGATTGAATAAGTTTAAGTATATGAGTGTTCACGGTTATATGCACACACACACACATATACACATATATATATGTTTATTTTATTTTTTTGAAAATAAATTCACAGCCAAACTATGATTTTATGTTTAATGTTTATCTCAGTTACGTTGGTAAATATATATATTAGTTTGTAAAAGTTGTTTATAATTTTCTGTTATATACATATGTTCATATAATTACTGGTACGTATATATTTTATAGGTTATATATATATAGTTACTCATGCAGTTTTGGTAATCTGTTATCTATAATACTATATATAGTTTGCCTATATTATTATATCATATACATATATATATATATATATATAAAATTTTACATATATTAGCTTTTAATAGTATTTTATGTTCATAATGTATATGATATTATAGTATGTATTGAAATTTGATAGCTTGATTTGTTTTATATCTTATGTATCACGTTTGTATGCTATTTTAAAAGTACGCAGGTAATATATTTGTGACGACCCGGAATTTTGAGCAATACCAATTTAATAATCTTTGATAATAATTAAATTGATTTGGTCATTTTACATTATAAATTGACAAGTTAAAATTATTTTAAAGGCTGATAATAATAACTTGTTAATACCTATCAACATTTTTCTTAACAATATGAATTGGTAAGTTTAATTCTTTTGAAAACTTATGATTTGGGAATATTTATTTTTCCAAAAGCTAATCAAAATATTTTCTATTTTATAATATATGTATTGATATATCTTGTAAATAGGAAGTTTTTAATGTAATAAATCTTTATATTCAAATTGTAATATATATGAATGTATATATTGTGATTTGAAATTGTGTTTTAAAATTCAATACAATAATTTTCAAATCTAATGTTAAAATGTTTTTCCAATTGAAATATATATATTTGTATATATTGGAAATAGGAAAAATATTGATTTGAATTTGATAAGTGTTTTCAAACTTTTTTATATAATTTGTAATTTGAAATGTTAATTTGATTTAATACTTTTGAAAATGATATTTGAGATTTAAATTTCTATAACAAAGTTAATTTCTTATTTAATATAGATACATATATATTTTGTACTTAAGTTCTAAATAAGATTTAAATTAAAAGTTCATTTGTTTTAATATTCTTTCATTTTAATTTTAACATAAGATAAATTGTTTTAAATTTTTTATATAAGGAGTTAAATTTAATTTCTCAAATTTATAAACACATGTTATATAGATTTGAATCAAAAGCATAAGTTATTTGTTAATAAATGTTTAGTTGAATTTACATGAATATTTATTGAAATCCAAAGCTTATTTATATAAAATAAATACACATTATCATCATGTAAATATTTCATAAATACTGATATAAGGCTTAAATAAATTATTAAAAAGAAAATAACATTTAAAACATTAGAAAATAACTTTTGTAAATATTAATTGAACACTAAAACACTTGTTAACTTTTTAATGTATGTTAAGACACTTGTAAATCTTTATGCATAGGTGTAAGATAATTAGAGCTTTATAGTGACAAATGTCATTCTTTTGATAAAATAGAATTTAAAAATTTAAGTTGTAAAATTGAAAGAAGAATTTAATCTTCAGCAAATTACTTTCTTCTTTCAGCAAAATTTAATGCAAAACAAAGATCGAAGATAAAAAAAGATGAAACTGTAAAATCTGAAACAAGGAAGATGATCTGGAAATTTATCAACATGCAAATTTATTCAAGAATCTGGAATTTAAAATCTTCAAAAAGCTGGAGATTAAAACATCAACAAACAATTCAGTAATCAACAACAACTAGCTTGATTTCAACATGCAAAAGAAAATTGGAAGAGCTAATGAAAATTAATTCTTGAACCTGGAAATGAAGTTCTATCTTCTGCTTTTATTCAAAGGTGAGTAAATGATTTCTTTTAAAAACAGTTTTAAACCTAGATTCAACTTGTTATTGTGATGATATCATGATGTTATATGAAATATTTGATTTAAATTTGATGCATGATTGAATTGTGTACATTGAATGACTGTAAAGTTAGAACTTAGGCTCTATGTAAAATAACAGTTTCCATTTTCATAATAAAATTCAATAACTTGTTCTTGAATTCGAATTTGACCTTGAATTGTAAATAGAAGTAGTTTATAATCAAGTAACCTAGCATCTAAAAATAATTACAAGTGTTTAAAGTGAATAATTGATTATAAATCTTTGAATTTACAGTCAATTTTTAAATTGGGTCAAAAATTAATCAAAACAAATTTAAGTTTTGATTACATAATTTAATTCGTGATATTAAATTACGAATTTTAATAGTTGAATCACAATTTTTAGGATAGTATTTAGTGTGAATTTGGAGTTTGATTGATTTGGGCATATTGGTCAATTCGCGGCGACCTACGGCGAGATTAGCGGCGCTGTTGAGCATGAATATCATGGTGAAGTCAGGGATCATAGGAAAATTGACTTGGGAATTTATTGATGTTTGAGATGATCGTAAATCGAAGATGTAGAGTTTTGCATCCTGTATTTGTCGACATTTTTCAGGTGGATTTCACGGCGTCAAAACGCCACCGGAGGCGATCGCGCGTGGTGCTGTGGGTTCAAGGCGACGTGGGGGAACTACGGCTAAGGTGACGAGGATTCTCGAAGCTAGGGTCGTCGTGGAGGGTCGGATTTTGGTGATGTGGTTTCGAACCGATTGGTTCGTTTGGGTCAAATTTCGATTTTCAATCGAATTGAGTTTTCTGGGTTTAATTTATTGACGTCATAGTTGAAGTCGACTTGATGGAGGCCGGCGTGGAGTTCGCCAACGATCGGCGAGGTCGTGCACATAAACGTGCGCGGTTGTGTGTATCTGGGGTTGGATTTTAGGGAAGAAAGGTGGAGGATCGAAGCATCCATCGGGTGACTGCTATTTTGGCTCGATGCTAGGTTTTGGGTTTGGGAATACTCGGGGTAAACACGGGGGATGTCAGTGGGTTGCTCGGGTTTTATGTCGAGTAGCTTTGTTGTTCAGGGTTTTTAAAATAAACAGTAATGTTTTAAAAAGATTTTGAATCAAAGGAAACTTGATTTTTGTAAATGATTAAAGTTAAAAACAAAGGTTAAACAAGTTTTTATTTATAAAACTAAATTTGTCTCAAGATTAAATTTTAAACATGTTTTAAATTATGAAGTTTTAAATAAAATAAGTGGATTTTGAAATAAAGTTTATATTAAACTTTATTAAATAACTTTGGAAAAAGATTTAAAAGATTTAAAAGTTAATTTAAAATGTGTTTAATTATAAATTGATTTCTAAAATGTTATATTTTATTTTAAATACAGCGTAATGATTAGAATTTGGAAATCAATTATAATACATATTTTTTTAAGTAATTTAGAATTTTGATTTAATTTAATGATAATCAAATATATGAAGATAATTGGAATAATTCAATTATGAGTAATTATTAAAGTGTTTTGGTTAATATAAATAATTCAATTTAGATAATAGGTTTCTTAATTAAGAATCTTTTTAATATAGTAAATTAAAGAATCATTTAATTAATTTAAATGATTAGTTAAATAATTAATTAAGTAATTAATTAGTGATGAATTAAAGATAATCACTTTGGAGTTAGTTAAGTATAATTACTGGGTGAAGTAATTAAGTGGTTAATTAAGTGGATAATTACTAGAGGTAATTAAATAAAAGATAATTGCTTTATAAAAGTAATCTAGTGGATGCGATTAAGGGTTAATCACTTGTGTTATTAATTAAAGAATTAATTAATATAAGTAATTAAAGGTTTAAATTATTTAATTAATGGTTAATTAATAAAAGGATTAAGAGTATTTGATAATGTGATTAATTACTTGTTAAAGTAATTAATTAAGAAAAAATTTAATTAATGAAAGTAATCATTAATTAATGGAAATAATTAATTAATTATTAATTAATAATTTAAGGATAATTAATTTATAATTAAGTTTTAATTACTAAATGTAATTAAAAGTAATTAATCAAATGTGATTAATTAAAAGTAATTAATAAATGATTAATCAAGTGTGATTAATTAAAGGTAATTAATCAAGAGTAATTAATCAAGTATGATTAATTAATGAGGTGATTAATCAGGTATGATTAATTTTAAAGGGATAATTAAGAAATAATTATCAGATAATTAAATAATGGTTAATTTAAAGGGTAATTAAGAGATAATTACTTGGATAATTAAGAAGTAATTAATCAAGATGATTAATTAAATTTGCGATTAAGGAATAATTACTTAAAGTTATTAAGTAATAATTAATCAAGGATGATTAATTTAAAGTGATTAATTAAGTGATGTTTAGTTAATTAATTTGTAATTAATTAACGAATAAGTAAGCTGGATTGATAATAATCCATGTAATTAAGTAAGAAATTAATTTAATTAAGGATTAATTAAATTAATTAAGTTGATTTAAACTTGTTATGGATGATTAATGATCGATTGATAAGCATCATTGGATAAGTTAATGATATTAGATGATATCGTATGTCATTGGTTGATATGTGATGATATGAATGTGATATATCTGAGATGTGATATATATGCAGCTTTGTGATATGTATGGATGAATGTGATAATAGTGAATTATCTATCTGTGTAATATGAATCATCCATTTATGTTAAGTGATATTATGAATATTTACTGTTTAAAACCCTTAAGTACAACTTGGACATTAAAATGGCGTTTGGTTTCGGTGAGACCAGGATTGGGTTTCCATATTTGGATATCCGAAAACCACACCGATCCAAAATAAACGTTAGGTCGTGAATCCAAGTAGAGTGCAAGTGAAGACTCGAGGTGTAAGAACTATTCGTCAGTATAACTCTGGGGGTGATTCCGTGATGAGTTTGACGGAGATAGTACTTACAGGCTCGAGATGGTGATTCAGAGTGCAAGGGCTATAGTCGTTGACTCTGAGGGTAATTCCAAAATGAGTGCAACGAGATAGTGCCTTTGGTTCCGTTCGAACCCGGAACGGACTTGTATGGATTGAATGCTTTCAGAACATCGTCAGGTGGACGATGAGCATTCTAATATAGATATGTCCTACAAAGGTAATCGCAGACTCAAGCCTCATCAACCGAGAATGGCTAAAACATGGAAGGTGCATCAAGGTTAAGTGGGTCATGCCCAAGTAGGACGAGATTTACCCCTGTCTAGATGTCCCTTTTTATTTCGGCTTTGTGGGTGGTTGGCTCTACAGCCAATTGCGGGGTGGTCTTGTTCGGGACTATTCTGTAAGGAATGGTCCCGACCTTGTGTTGCAGCGGAGTTAGGGTGGCTCCTCGGTACGGTGATCTAGGCCACGTACTGTGACGGGCGGTACCCCAGTAGTCCTACCATTGATGGAAACCCATTCTTCCTACCCTACGGTTTTGTTTGTATTACCCACTTTTGTGGCCAGTAGCTGGAATTTTAGCTGGAATTTAATAATGTAACAATTTCGGCTATTTCTTATTTACTTGAAAACCCTAGACACTATTATAATATCACCGGAATTCCAATCAAATGTTTTGGTTAGCGTAAGGTAAAAACTTTTCCATGTTTATGTGTGGGAAATCTTATGTGATACCTTTTCTTTCAAAGGATTTTCTAAAGTTAAGCAATCTTAAACCGTTTACTCACACCAGACCCCTGTCTGACCCGAGTGTTTTCTGTTTTATTAAACTCTTGGGTCTCATATGATGTATGAGTAGTCAAGTGGTTCAGGTCATCCTTGACGAATTCTGGAGGAGCTTTGGAGTAGGAGGCTTCAGCGTGTAGATATATAGTTAGAGTTTCCGCTGTGTGTCATTCTGTATTGATGTTCTTGTATTATATATATTAGACAGGAGTATTATAACTGTCTAATTTGAGATATAATTATGTACTCTAATGTATATGATACTATGTATATGTTATATATTATATTTCATTCATTCCGCTGTGAGATTTGTAGTGTTGTTGTTCTTTCTTCTCTTTCTTTTTTTCTTCTATCCATTTCTTTCTTAAATAGTGATATGATTTTCTGGTGTTAGAAAGTCGGGTCGCCACAGTTGGTATCAGAGCGTTAGGTTGAGCGAATACCTAGGCTCTGGAGTGGTGTCTATCTTGAGAGAGCGTACTTGAAATTTATATATATATATATACATATATATATATATATATATCTACCTAATTTGTTGGGTTATCTGTTCGGATTTTCCAGCATAGGTTATAAAGGTAGATGAGGTAGGAGTGTGTAACACGACTACCACTAATGGAAGAGGCTCATATGTTGTGGTTGGAGGTGTATCAGTCGAGATTGTAGACCTAATATCGTCTCGAATAAGCTTTGTAGATTGGTGAAAGGATTTCATTGATCCTAGAGGAAGTCTTTTCAAGAATTGGAGTATATTCTTGAAGTGTGAGGTTGATTTTCTCTCGAGTGAGCGGGATTTTCAAGTGTTGAATCTGTC
Source organism: Allium cepa (assembly GCA_030765085.1). Classification (NCBI taxonomy): domain Eukaryota; kingdom Viridiplantae; phylum Streptophyta; class Magnoliopsida; order Asparagales; family Amaryllidaceae; genus Allium; species Allium cepa. The sequence continues at coordinate 28,926,942 of CM060937.1, read as the reverse complement.
AGCTGAGTAGAAGCGGGTGACGGTATTGTGGGGGCTTCAGGAGGGAATGGCTGTGTGGTGTGATGCAGTATCCATTGATGGTTATGAAGATGTTCTTCTGGAGAAAAATTTAGATAGTGTTGGAGGGACAGTGATGCCTACTACAGGGAAGATTCAGATGTTTAGAAATTTTCTGGATCTTAAGTAAGGGAATCTTATTGAAGTATGAGGCTAAGGTCGATGAGTTATCTCATTTCGGACATGGTCTCATTTGTTTTCCTTGAGAAGAACAAATGGATGGTGTTTGGTTTAGAGCCGAGTTTCTTGAGAAGATGTCTACCCGTCTCAAGGATTTTTAGTGGAATTGGGTGATAGTTTTGTGTTTCAAGGAGCTTGTGGTTAAGGATGATCTTTTGGCTTAGCTGTATCATCGAAGTGAAGTTTGGAAGTAGCAGCGTGGATCCGTTTCTTCGATGATTCTGAAATCTTTGGGATTCTACTATCGGCAGACTAGGCAGATAGTGAAGGCTTATCCATTTCTTTGGGAGGCTCAGCAGAGTAGGATATTTGTTGGAAGTGGTCTATCAGTTTTTATGGTAGATAAGCCATTCTTGAAGATTAATCTTGATTAGGAAAGCTGTTCTAGTGGGTGAGGATAATTCTTTGGAATCTGAACTGAGTAAGATCGCAAAAGTGACTTGCGATCAGTTTGGGAATTCATGGAATATTCTTTGATTAGGGAATTGAGGCATCCCATATGGAGGTAAAAGCTATGAAAGTAATCAGAGATTTTCCAGATGTTTTTGGAGGAAATCAGAAGTTTACCCGAATCGGAGATTGAGTTTCTTATCGACTTGGATTCCAGGAGTAGTATTGATGGTTCAACCATGTAGAGGAATGACACGTGGAGCAAAAAGAGTTGGTGAGGAAGCTCAAGATTCTTTGGAAAGGATTGATCATCTAGTTCTAGTTAAGATTCTGTTGGGATGTTTTGACCAAATGGAATGGTCACTAAGATTTTATGAGTCGGGTGAACTGTGTATGGAGAAATATTGTGCTCGAGTTCTTCGGTAGCATTCTTATTTACTCCAGATCAGAGTTGTGCAGTGGAAGCGAGATAGCAGTTATTCTAGAATGGGAGCAACCGGAAGTTGCAGTTATCTTGGATTAGAGGATTTCTACAGGAAATTCAAGTATGAAGAAATATTCAAGATTTGAAAGGTAAAGTTGTCAATGCAACTGTTTGGCTATTCCAGATAAGAGATGTAGGTTTGAAGTCCACTAATGCTTGTGGAATAGAGTTGTGTTTTGGAGTTCAGCAAATTTTTGAGAGAGTCATTTTGTTGAGTAGGATCTGGAAATTGGTTTGATTTTGGTCCTATTGTTCATGAAGAAAATCGGCAAGGGTTAAGCTGATCAGGAAAATTGAAGGTGACTCAGGAGCATCGGAAGAGTTATGCAGTTAAGTATTGAGGAGATTTGAAATGAGAAGTTGGAATTTGGATATTGCTTTAGTTTTATCCGATCAAAGGAGATATGAGATTTGGTAAAAACTGGAGGGCTAGCTCCGGAGGTATTTTGAGTTTTTCCCTGTGTTCTCTGAAGATTAGATTTTGATCTACATGATTGAATTGCCAGTTCAGATAACTGGAATTCATTGTATTTCACATATCTATGGGGAATATGTGTATGATTCTTCGAGTGATAGAATCAGCAGTTCAGAAGGATTTGGCAGTTGAGCTGGTTTTGGGTTTAGTCTGATATCTTGTTCAGATTTATAGGATCAGATGAGAGGAGTTCTTGGTTATAGCGAGTATTCCAGAATAGGTACCTAGAAAACTCTTAATAATATTAGGAAGTTCTATTCAAAATTCTGTCTGGATAGATAAAATTATTTGTTTGAATGGGTTGCTATGATTGATAATGTTTGATTGCTGATTGAAATTTAAATTCTTTTGCTGGGTTATTAAATTATCTTTGCTTTTAAATTTCGGGGACGAAATTCTTTTAAGGGGGGAGGAATGTGACGACCCGTAATTTTGAGCAATATCAATTTAATAATCTTTGATAATAATTAAATTGATTTGATCATTTTACATTATAAATTGACAAGTTAAAATTATTTTAAAGGCTGATAATAATAACTTGCTAATATTTATCAACATTTTTCTTAAAAATATGAACTAGTAAGTTTAATTCTTTTGAAAATTTATGATTGGAAATATTTATTTTTCCAAAAGCTAATCAAAATATTTTCTATTTTATAAATATATATTGATATATCTTGTAAATAGGAATTTTTTAATGTAATAAAACTTTATATTCAAATTGTAATATATATGAATGTATATATTGTGACTTGAAATTGTGTTTTAAAATTCAATACAGTGATTTTCAAATCTAATGTTAAAATGTTTTTCCATTTGAAATATATATATATATATTTGTATATATTAAAAATAGGAAAAATATTGATTTGAATTTGATAAGTGTTTTCAAACTTTGTTATATAATTTGTAATTTGAAATGTTAATTTGATTTAATACTTTTGAAAATGATATTTGAGATTTAAATTTCTATAACAAAGTTAATTTCTTATTTAATATAGATACATATATATTTTGTACTTAAGTTCTAAATAAGATTTAAATTAAAAGTTCATTTGTTTTAATATTCTTTCATTTTAATTTTAACATAAGATAAATTGTTTTAAAATTTTTATATAAGGAGTTAAATTTAATTTCTCAAATTTATAAACACATGTTATATAGATTTGAATCAAAAGCATAAATTATTTGTTAAAAAATGTTTATTTGAATTTACATGAATATTTATTAAAATCCCAAGCTTATTTAATAAATTGGTCACAACACTCTTCAGGAGTCGTTGAAGAGATAATAAAGAAGAATGTAAATTCAAAACGAGTATTATCTAACAAAAACTCCAATCAACAGTAATGTAAATGCATAAACAAGCAATTTATAGTGGTTCAGCGTGTTGCCTACGTCCACTGTGAAGTTTTTGTAGTTTTATTGATTCTCTTTCAATGTTTACAAGTGGTTACAGCAAGCAACAACGAAGTACAACTGGAAATTCGAAATCAACAGCAAGAATATGATGTAGGATGATGGAGATCTCGATCCGGCAGAGTCTAGGCGCTTCAGAATCCAAAGATCCTTTTTCTGTTGGCTCTGGGGCTCTATTTATAGGCGTAGGATGCTGATATTTCGCTGAAAATTCGGGAGACCACTTCTGGCACGTGAGGGGGCCCACATGCCCGGCCTCAGGAAATTTGGGCCCACATTGGGATCGATTCGAACTCCATTCGAATCGATCAGAAAATCATCCAATCGAGGTGAAATTTGGTGTGGACATTCTTCAACATGTATGTAAGCTTCTGTGAAAATTTCGTCGCATTTGGATCAGTAGATTGAGAGATATGATCGATACGAAATGGGGTTCTTCGAGTGGCTGTTTGGTTCGAATCCATCTCTTCGCATCGATGGCTTTGAATCGATGGTGGCACGCGCTGTTGCGATGACGTGGAGCGCAAACTTCGACTTGATCCGGTCTTTGCTCTAAGTTGACCGCTTCGACTCCATATATCTCGGCGCGTTCGCCTCGATAAATGACATGTCACCAAGGCTAGTTGACTCGATGGATTCGAATGGTGCCGTATTCATGGATACGAATTGCAACTGTTGGTGGATACGAATCAGGGTAACCTGATGGATACGAAGTGCTTTGACCCGATGGATTCGAAGGGATGCTTCCATGATGGGTACGAAGAAGACATTGGTCGATCGTTACGAAGTGCATCATCTGCTAATGGGTACGAAGTCCATCGATACGATCTTGACGGATTCGAACACGGCCGCTCCTGATCGATACGAACTCATGGGAGTTGACCGATTCGAAGTAGGTGATCTGCCGATGGATTCGAATGGGACCGAGTCGAACCGAGGTACTTCTATGGATTCGAACTGATTGATACGAACCGAGACACTTTGATGGTTTAGAAGCTGATCCATACGAAGGGCGGCACTTCGATGGATACGAAGTCATGGGAGCCTGATCGATACGAAAGTGATCGATACGAAACCAATGCTTTTCCCTTCAAATTGAATTGATCATTACTTGAGCGTATGTACTTGAGTTGACTTGAAACTTGGAACTCTGGCTTTCTTACCTTTGCTTGTCACGTCATATCAATTGTAGCTCGATCCGGACTCGGACAAAATTCAACGATATCCATAGTGAAGCAAAGAATGACCAATCTTTGAGAAGAGCTGTCCTTTGTTTTCGATCGATCTTTTGGTATGACGGCCTTGCCAAAATGCGGGATAACATTTGCCCTCCAAAGTACGTCTTGTGGCAACATAACGTACTTTGAAAAGCTACAATTTCTCTCTGAACAATCATTGCTCTTTTGTCGAAGGTTGTAACCTTGCGTTGATATGATTGATTGCTGTAGAATGGTGCTTAGCTATTGGTCGTTGTAATCGTAACAAGATGGGTATTCGATCCCTTTGAATGTTTAAAATCGAATATTAGTCCAACATATATGCACATATATTAACTTGACTCTCGTTAACGTTATGTGTTCACGAGTCGTTGTCAATTTTGTTTGTTATTGAATTTCGCATCGATTCTCTCCTGAACCGATTTGGGAATTTAAATTGAGACAACGCTTGATGGTTATTTTTGACTATCCTCTTGTATCAGTCCTCTCCTGAATCGATGTAAAAGGTTGAAAAGTAGTTTTTCATATCGATGCAAGTCGAAATGATGGATACGAAATGATAGTTCGTATCGATGAGCTTGGATGGGTATGAAACGTCTGTTCGTACCGATGAGAAATGATGGATATGAAACTGCTGCTCGTATCGATGAACTTGGATGGGTATGAAACGTCCGTTCATACCGTTGAGAAATGATGGATACGAAACTGCTGCTCGTATCGATGAACTTGGATGGATACGAAACAAGATGAATCATATCGATAGGTTTTGATGGATATGAAATCATTGTTCGTATTGATATACAGTGGATGGAGTTGTGAACTTGTTGATGTGAACAAGGGCTTTGAGCCGATGGAGTTCACAATCTGCAACTGTTTTTGCTGCTTGCTTCGTATCGATGGATCCGTTGCTTACTTCGAATCGATAGAAACTTCCAGTGATGGATTCGAAACTACCGTTCGACTCGAGCTTTGGGGGTGACTGGTTGCATGGACCAGGAGACGAATCGACCCGGTTCTCCTATGGCTTCATATAAATAGCGTGGACTTAGCTATTTTCACCTTTTTTACTTTTACTGTTGCTTTTACTTTCGTATCGATAGAGAGAGAGAACTGTTAGCCTTCGAATCGATTCAATCCTTCTGTCCTTTCGAAATTAAACACTAAAATCAGGAAATTAAAGGATAGAATCGTGCTTAGAATGATATGACTCGAAATCTCAATCCATCCTTCTTGCTTTCATGATCAGTTTTGATAAATTAAAGATCTGGGCGAATGATATCAAGTTTGGGGACGGCCATGGAGTCGAGGCCTGTCTTGGAGAAGAAGGAGTTGTGGAGCTTTCAAATCAAAGGAAAGCATGCGATTTCATATCGATACGAATGTGAGAGCGGCGATCGATGTGAAGCCGGTGTTCTCGGATCGATGCGAAATGGTGTGCCCTTGACCTATACGAAGCGCATCATTTCGAACTGGATCGATACGAAATGTATCGAGTCGAACTTGATCGATACGTTACGTATCGATTCGAACATGATCGATACGAAATGTATCGATTCGAACATGATTGATACGAAACGTATCGATTCGAATGTGGTTGATGGTATTTCTTCGATTCGATACGAATTTGAACTGCAGCGACCGATTCCAAGTTGAAATTAAATGAATTTAGAGAACCTTTGTACATTAGAATACTTGACTCCGACGAGCTTCTGCCTTGCATGATTGAACTTGACCGTAGAACTGCATATTGAACTACTTTTCCAAGCTCGTCGATGGAACTGTAACTTAACAAAAATATAATGAACTTTAACTTGGATCGACCGCTTGTGTCTGGATGGCAGGTTGTGATGGTCAGCGATGACGGTCATTTCCGGTTTGATTTTCAGAGTTTTTCGTTCATACATTACAGTTTATTTTATAGAATTTTCTCAAGTAATGCACTGCACTGCACGACGCATTCATGCACTTTACACCGAGGAATGCACGGGCTTTTTAGCATCTAATGATGATTTCTCGTGAGTTAGCTAGTTATGGAAACTTCAAGTTCGCAGCCGCAAGAAACTCAGAGTTCAGTCCCTCCCGTGCTTGAAGTACCAGAGATTGAGATTGAAGTTATTGGTCCAGCTTCGAATGAGTTACCTAACGCAACCTTCATTAGTAACCCATCAGACTCTGTTCCGTCCAACATTTCGAAAGACATGCTAGGAAGAATATGCTTAAGGCATGGTTTGTCGATGGATGATGTGCTACTGCCGGGGCCAAATGATAGACCGCACAATCCACCGGAGGGATATATCGCATCCAATCGCCATGCGTGCGCAGCTGGGACACTCCCTCCGTTTAACCAGTATATAAGAGAAGTATTGTTGTTTTTCAGGATTGCCCCGTCTCAGTTGCATCCGAACGGATATGCGTCACTCAATAGCTTGTTCATTGCATTTATGGAGTATCTCTATAGACCGCCACTCCCGATTGAGATTAGATACTTGTTTAACTTCAAGAGTCGGACCGATAGTCCATCTTTCACATTCTTGGAGGCTGTGAGAAATTGCCAAGTGATCACGGGGGCTTGGACTAGATTGAGCTACTTCAGGACGGAATGGTTTTATGTCAGATGCCCCTCAGGGTTCGCTCGACGATGGCTATTTAGACGTGAGTATCGCTATTTTTCCGGGTAGTTGATAAAACTGATGTATTTGAAATTGAACTCACTTCTCTTTTCCTTTTCAGCCGTAATTCAGCGACCTGAAGGTGAGCATTTTAAAGAGATAGTTCGCGTTTTTCAAGAAATCCCAAGTGAGGAGAGGAATATCGAGTTGCTATTGACAGATATGAATCTCATAATCCTTGGGATGATTTAGCGGAGGCAAAGCATAATGGTTGACGGTGTCTTAAGAATCACCTCGAAAGAACGAGTCAAACGAAGAAAGCCTAAAATTGTCATAATTGAGGAGGCTGACTCAGAGAGAACTCATACTGATGATGAGCAATTGGGCGAATTTGCGGATGTAGCCCAAGACACCGAAGAACAAAAAAAAGGCAAGGCAGCCGTTGTTAAGCCAACTAAAAAGGGGAGACGGAAATCGGTCGTCACGGCCCGATCCGCTCCCGGAGTCAGAATTTCGAAGATTTCTCCTCCGAGAACTGAAAATCTTAATGAAGGGCTTGCCAATATTCCAATTCCGGACGATGTGTCCTTGCAGCATTGGAAGAACTTTCAGAAGCTTTAGCTTTGAGCGAGCCTCTGCCCACTAGTGCGGTTGACACATCTGGTTGGTCGGGGGGTTGCACCCACATTCACACTTCACGGCACAACAAGATTTTTAAGTGTAATACGTTCACTGTGAGAGATTATTAATTTCGCTTTATGTTTTTTCTTCACAGGTACTATGTCTGGTAGAGGTTCGATGCTTGGTAGTCTCCGTAAGAAACGCCGGTCTTCTTCGTATTATGAGTCACACAGGAGGGAAGGAGATAGAGACTATGACTATGGGCGCTCGAGTCATGAGCGCTCTGACAGAGAAAAAGACTATAGGCGTCGATCTCGATCTCGCATGCCACCTCCTAGAGCTCCCGCACCGCCTCCAGTTCATGTTTCGAGGCATCTGGAAGCTTCACGGCCTAAGCCGTCTTCCCAAACATCGAGGTCGGATACTTATCGCAGAACGGAGATCGCGGCCTCCCCGTCAACAGAGCAGACATTGACGGAGCCTTCGGGGGAAGGAGCGGTTAGGCTTGCACAACTGAGGAAAGAATTTCCTGAAATTTGTTTTGACAGGTTTGTTTTTCCCTCGCATCTAAAAAGGATACCGTCGACAGTTTCACCTATGATGCATGACTATCTCTCGGACGTATTCTTTCAGTATCAAGAATGGTCGAAGACCGCTAAGAAAGCGTCAAAAGCGGCCTTTGATCGAGCGGCTACAATCGAGAAGTTGGAGAAAGAACTTGGTCAGAAGGACCGCATTATTCAGGCGCTCAGCAGTGAGGCCGAATCTTCTCGAAAGTCGGAGATTGAAGCTCTCAGAAAAGCGGATGAAGCTCAGGTAGCGATGGATAGGATGAAGCGTAAGCATTACGCTACGGTGGAGGACATGGGCCACTGAAATACCATCGTGACTGCTGAGCGGGATGCGGCCTTGAAAGAGCTAAACGAGCTCAAGGCCAAAGTTGCAGAGATTATGACGGAGAGGGACACCGCTAACGTTTCCGCATAGGAAGCGTGTGATCAGGCGGTGGAATTTCGAAGAGAGAGAGAGATGCGGCCTTTGAGAAGGTCCACGAGACAGAAGCCGAAGTCGATGAGAAAGTTCGTCAAGAGAGACTAAGCTAGAGACAGAGATAGAAGAACTTCTCATTACTTATAACGCTAATGTGCTGAGGCACAGAAATTTGACATGGCTTGATGATTATCCAACGCATTTATTCAACGCATGGAATTTATTAGTCGAAGAAGAGAAAGCATCACATCCAGGCGAAGTTTTTGATGAGATTGAGTTGGAGAACCGTATATTGACTGATGATGAGAAGAAGGTTCTCCATGATTTCACGATCTCTCATGCTAGAGAGAAGCTGCGTACCCAACACTTGGAAGTTGGTGAAGGGTCTGGCGTTGTGCATTCAGCTACAAGTTCAGAGATGATCACTTCATCTAGATCGGAACTGACGCCAGCGACTGAGCCGCAGTTGGTCCCAGGCTATGACCCTGAGCAGCCACGCTTATCTCCCATCAGGGAGCACTCTTCTGAAGCTGCTCAATCAGCCACAAGTCAAGTTGAGGAAGGTACTCTGCACAAATCTACTGTGTGTCTGAACTGAAGTATTTGTATTGAAGTGTGTTCTGACAACTTCTTTTCTTTCTTGTCCAATAAGTAAAGTTACATCGTCGGTGCCTCCTGCAGTCCAAGAGCCACATCAAGAATAGGAGGCTATTATTACTGAAGCGATCGCCACGACGACAGCCGCACCGATCGAGGTGACACAAGGGGGTTCAATTACTTTCAATGAACAGATGATGAATGAACTTTTGAGCCAGCACAGTGACCCCTTTGTTGACATGCCATTTGTTCTCGGCACGTTCCTACCTGCTTCTATTGCATCATCACAGTCACCGCTACCTATCGTGAGTCTCGCGCTGCTCATGAGGCTGAGATACTTGCTCAAATCGAAGCAGAGATGGAAGCGGCAATACACGGCGGTAATTCTGAATGTGTTACGACGGCGGTTGATCCCACTCCTCTTGTGGTGACATCTTCTGGGGACACGCTAGTCGGAACCAGCGCGCCCATTCCTCCCCCGGTGGTAGACCCGACTCCTCCGACTCCTCGCGAAGAGAATATTCCTTTAAGTTCAAGTTCGGAGGAGTATATCGATATCATGCCTTCGTCAGAGGAAGATCCGCCAAAGGGTACGGGGTCGAAGCAGAAGACTTCTAGTGGTTCCGCGTTGAAGAGGAAACCGAAGAAGAAGAAGTAGATGATTCCCTCTAGTGCATTTTTGGCAGCTAGGAAGTCATTTTTGTTTTCCTTTCATAGGCTATGTATAGATGCAGGCTTGGCCCACTGCTAGCAGGAATTTTTTGAAAGAACTTGTACATGAATCTTCACATACAGTTAGTTGAAATAAAATTCAATTTCTTTGTTTCAATTCTCATTTCTTTTGTGCTTAAGTATTTGCAGTGCTTGGCTTTCAGTCCGGTGTACTTATGGTGTTTTTACCGTCAAGTAGAGTTTGTTTTTATTTGCCAAGTCTGAAAAACTCGATCACATGTCGTCATTGATGAAAGAGTCGAACTTCGGGATATTGTATTGCTTCAGTTAGCGATTAACACTTAAGCTTTTTCCCCCAGTTTCGGGGAACAACATTTGTATTTTGGTGGTTGATCGCACTCATTGCAAATCTTAAGCACATGTCCACACTCTGGGACTTAGGACAATTTGCGATCGATAATCTGGTTCGCACTCTGGGAATTTGAGAGTTATCGATGTTCATAATACGGTTCACGCTCCGGGAACCTGGAATTGATGTTTATACTCCACTTCACGCTCTGGGAATTTGGAGTTAGTATTGGTATTTCGGTTCGCACTCCGGGAACTTTGACTTGGTATTTGTGCTCCAATTCACACTCTGGGAATTTGGAGATAGCATGTATGTTTGGGTTCGCACTCCGGGAACATGTAATTTTATACTCCGATGCACGCTCTGGGATCTTGTTGTTAGCACGGATGCTTCGGTTCGCGCTCTGGGAGCCTATAATTTATGTTTATACTCCAATTCCGCTCTGGGAAGCTGGAGTCAGCCGATAGATGGTCAGGCACACCTATTTGGGCTTTTTAGGAATTCGTTCACACTCTGGGAACGATGGGTTTGATGTTTATACTCTAATTCGCATTCTGGGAATTTGGAGTCCGTTCACGCTCTGGGAACGATTTATCTGATGTTTATACTTCAATTCGCACTCTGGGAAGTTGGAGTCCATTCACACTTTGGGAACGATTTATTTGATGTTTATACTCCAATTCACACTCTAGGAACTTGGAGTCCGTTCGCACTCCGGAAACGATTTATTTGATGTTTATACTCCAATTCGCACTCTGGAAAGTTGGAGTCCGTTCGCACTCTGGGAACGATTTATTTGATGTTTATACTCCAATTCACACTCTGGGAAGTTGGAGTCCGTTCGCGCTTTGGGAACGATTTATTTGATGTTTATACTCCAATTCACACTCTAGGAAGTTGGAGTCCGTTCGGACTCTGGGAACGATTTATTTGATGTTTATACTCCAATTCGCACTCTGGGAAGTTGGGGTCCGTTCGCACTCTGGGAACGATTTATTTGATGTTTATACTCCAATTCACACTCTGGGAAATTGGAGTCCGTTCGCGCTCTGGGAACGATTTATTTGATGTTTATACTCCAATTCGCACTATGGGAAGTTGAAGTCTGTTCGCACTGTGGAAACGATTTATTTGATGTTTATACTCCAATTCACACTCTGGGAAGTTGGAGTCCGTTTGCACTCTGGGAACGATTTATTTGATATTTATACTCCAATTCGCACTCTGGGAAGTTGGAGTCCGTTCGCACTCTAGGAACGATTTGTTTGACGTTTATACTCCAAACTCCAATTCGCACTCTGACAAGTTGGAGTCCGTTCGCACTCTGGGAACGATTTGTTTGACGTTTATACTCTAATTCACACTCTGGAAAGTTGGAGTCCGTTCGCGCTCTGGGAACGATTTATTTGATGTTTATACTCCAATTCACACTCTGGGAAGTTGGAGTCCGTTCACACTCTGGGAACGATTTGTTTGACGTTTATACTCCAATTCGCACTCTGGGAAGTTGGAGTCCGTTCGCACTCTGGGAACGATTTATTTGATGTTTATACTCCAATTCGCACTCTGGGAAGTTGGAGTCCGTTCGCGCTCTGGGAACGATTTATTTAATGTTTATACTCCAATTCACACTCTGGGAAGTTGGAGTTCGTTCGCTCTCTGGGAACGATTTGTTTGACGTTTATACTCCAATTCGCACTCTGGGAAGTTGGAGTCCGTTCGCACTCTGGGAACAATTTATTTAATGTTTATACTCCAATTCACACTCTGGGAAGTTGGAGTCCGTTCGCGCTCTGGGAACGATTTATTTGATGTTTATACTCCAATTCACACTCTGGGAAGTTGGAGTACGTTCGCACTCTGGGAACGATTTATTTGATGTTCATACTCCAATTCACACTCTGAGAATTTGGAGTTAGTTGTACGACTGTCGTGTGTCGGTCCAGTTCAGCCTTTGATGTGATGTCTTGCCCCCGAGCTGAGGTTTCACTTAGTGATTGGCCGGTCGTATCCCAGTCACTCGCTATTTGAATAAATCCCATTGTTCGATGGAACTTAGCTCTTCGTGTGTTGTGATTGTTGAATGTTGCATTCGGTTAATCACAGCTCTAGCTTGAAGAGATAGTAAATTATTGCTGAAATAAGAAAATATGACAAAGTCAGTGCCTTATTACAAGTTCAAACTTCAGAATGCAAAGAAAATTGCAAAGTTTTCATAGATTGAATGAGCCTGTCATGTGTGACAGTGACGAAGATCTTCATCGTTCCAGGCTCCTGGGAAAGTTGGTCCGCCACTGATGGCGTTTATCACCAATCTTCCACGGGGATAAGTGGAGTCCTCATGTCTCGGTTGATTGGGTCCATTGTTTTGATTTGATGGGCCCGCTTCTCTAGGCTGCGGTGCCCGCACAAACTATTCCAGCTTCCTTTCTCTGATCAGTTTTTCAACGAGATCTTGTAAGTGACGACACTCTTTCGTATTGTGCCCGTAGCTTTCATAGAACCTGCAAAATTTTCTCGTTTGGATTAGCCTCTCTGACGACGGCTTTGGTGCAGGTTTCTGGTACTGAATTGTATTACAGGTTTGTAAATATAAGTTCTCCAGTAATGTATTCAAAGGAGTATAACCGTCAAACATAGGGTTCTTGTGCTGTGTGCCACGATTTTGATCTCGTTTTCTATTTTGATTCACACTCTCTCTCCGCCGAGCTTGTTTGTTTTTAACGTTTAACTGAATTTTTCCGGAGCTCTCACCGGACTGTTTGATTGCGACGTTGCTTTGGATTCTTTCCGTGCTTGGCCTTGCATCAGTTTGCTTCCTAGACTATTTCGCATCTTCCCTTCTCAGGAATTGAGTTGCCTTGGCGTGGAAACGGTCCAATTATGCAGGTGGTTTTCCAGCCAACCAGTTGCCAAACTCAGAATCGGGGTCGATCCCCTTAGTCAACGCCATAAGGATGGAGTTATCATTTGGATTGCTGATCTCCGCACATGCAATATGGAATCTCTCTAAATAATGTCTGAGCGTCTCTCCAGGAGCTTGAGTGACACTAGACAGAGTGTTGACACCTTTTGGCCTTGCGACGTGCATGCAGAATTGTTCAACAAATTTTGTGGCCAACTGGTTGAATGAAGAGATGGATTGAGGAGGCAGTCGAGTGAACCACATGGTAGCGATGCACCCTAAGGATATGGGGAAACTACGACACTTCACTGCATCATTGGCTCTGGCAGCGGTCATCGACCATTCATATTTCAAAATATGTTGGTTGGGGTTGGAGTTTCCCTCGTACATGGGTAGAGTTGGCATCCTGAATCGCCGTTGGGGTTCAGCAGTAAGAATATCGTCCGTAAAAGGAGTGTGACTTCGAGAAATTCCCCAATCGTCATTCGTGAGTCCCTGGCTCTCACGGATCATCTGACGTATCATAGTTGAAAGATCCGGCATTTGCGTGTTTTGTGCGACTTGCGCCGGAGTATGATCACATTCCATACTTTGGGGTTGGACCGGATGTTGTCGACGGTCCAAGTCTTGCCTTCTTGGCTCATAGTCCTCTGGGACGTACGGTTCAGGGGTATGCCCTTGTTGGTGACGATCCAGGATCGACTGATCTTGGGCATCGACTCCTGGTTCAACCGCGACGTTAGTGGTGCGGTATTCTGCGGTGTGGTGAGGAATGACACCTCCTCGGGTTGAGGGCCCGGTTTCGAAACTGGGTGATGGACCAACTCTCAGTTGTCCAACGGTCAGTGTCGGTTGATCTCCAGCGGCTAGCATGTGACTCCCATCTAGCCGGGGTCGTGGAGATCGATTATGATAATCAGAAGATGAAGATCTTTCGCTGGAGGAGCGAGAAGCATGGTCTCTCTTGGATCTCTTTCGCTTCTGGAGATCCAGCTGGTTGATCAGCTTGACGTTAGCGCGTAGCTGTTCTGCTAGTTGTTGCCGACTCTGGGTCAGCTCTTGGAGTAGCAACTGCAACTCTTGTCGGGTAACCGGACCTGATGGTTCTGAATGCCCAGTAGCATCTTGATTAGATGGAGGTAGTGGCACAGGATTCTGTCTATCCTGTTCTTCTTGATTGATAGCGTTAGAAGTAGTTCTTGTGCTAACCATCTTGAAGGTTGAATTCCTTTTCTAGACTTTGTGCAAATCTGAATAAAAGGGAAGGAACTTGGATTTGATGATCTGGATCTCTGTCTTAGATTTATTCAATCCAGTATCGATGACAGATCCAAAGGGCAGGAGAAAATCTGGGTTCTCTCAGTGAAAGCACCAAAGTGTTTGCACCAAAATTGGTCACAACACTCTTCGGGAGTCGTTGAAGAGATAATAACGAAGAATGTAAATTCAAAACGAGTATTATCTAACAAAAACTCCAATCAATATTAATGTAAATGCATAGACAAGCGATTTATAGTGGTTCGGCGTGTTGCCTACGTCCACTGTGAAGTTTTTGCAGTTCTATTGATTCTCTTTCAACGTTTACAAGTGGTTACAGCAAGCAACAGCGAAGTACAACTGGAAATTCGAAATCAATAGCAAGAATATGATGTAGGATAATGGAGATCTCGATCCGGCAGAGTCTAGGCGCTTCAGAATCCAAAGATCCTTTTTCTGTTGGCTCTGGGGCTCTATTTATAGGCGTAGGATGCTGATATTTCGTTGAAAATTCGGGAGACCACTTCTGTCATGTGAGGGGGTCCACATGCCCAGCCTCAGGAAATTTAGGCCCACTTTGGGATCGATTCGAACTCCATTCGAATCGATCAGAAAATCATCCAATCGAGGTGAAATTTGGTGTGGACATTCTTCAACATGTATGCAAGCTTCTGTGAAAATTTCATGGCATTTGGATCAGTAGATTGAGAGATATGGTCGATACGAAATGGGGTTCTTCAAGTGGCTGTTTGGTTCGAATCCATCTCTTCGCATCGATGGCTTCGAATCGATGGTGGCACGCGCTGTTGCGATGACGTGGAGCGCAAACTTCGACTCAATCCGATCTTTGCTCCGAGTTGACCGCTTCGACTACATATATCTCGGCGCGTTCGCCTTGATGAATGACACGTCACCAAGGCTAGTTGACTCGATGGATTCGAATGGTGCCGTATTCATGGATACGAACTGCAACTGTTGGTGGATACGAATCAGGGTAACCTGATGGATACGAAGTGCTTTGACCCGATGGATTCGAAGGGATGCTTCCATGATGGGTACGAAGAAGACATTGGTCGATCATTGTGAAGTGCATCATCTGCTAATGGGTACGAAGTCCATCGATACGATCTCGATGGATTCGAACACGGCCGCTCCTGATCGATACGAACTCATGGGAGTTGACCGATTCGAAGTAGGTGATCTGCCGATGGATTCGAATGGGACGAGTCGAACCGAAGTACTTCTATGGATTCGAATTGATCGATACGAACCGAGACACTCTGATGGTTTCGAAGCCGATCAATACGAAGGGCGGCACTTCGATGGATACGAAGTCATTGGAGCCTGATCGATGCGAAAGTGATCGATACGAAACCGGTGCTTTTCCCTTCAAATTGAATCGATCATAACTTGAGCGTATGAACTCATATTGACTTGAAACTTGGAATACTGGCTTTCTTAGCTTTTCTTGTCACGTCATATCAATTGTAGCTCGATCCGGACTCGAACAAAATTCAGCGATATCCATAGTGAAGCAAAGAATGACCAATCTCTGAGGCGAGCTGTCCTTTGTTTTCGATCGATCTTTTGGTATCACGACTTTGCCAAAAAGCGGGATAACAATTTTATTATAAATTTATTTTTAAATTATATTTAAATCTATTTTATATTTTTCTTTATAAATTATTTTAATATAAACCATTTTAATATAAATCATTTTTAATGTAAACCATTTTTAATGTAAACTATTTTAATATATTAACTATTTTAATATAAACTATTTTAACTTATAACTCTTTTATATAAGCTATTTTACTTTATAAGCTATTTATTATATATACTATTTTAATATCTAAACTGTTTAAGTGGTGCAAGTTATGTTTTCAATGTTATGAATTTCAAAGTATTATGTTTTAGAAGTGTTATAATTTCAAGTGTTTGGTTTCGAAAGTGTTATAACTTTGAAAGTCCTATGATTTTGGTAATGGATATATTTGAAATGGAAATGATATCGATGGAAATGATATCGTATTGATATGGTTTTGAAATGACAATGATATTTGGTTTTGAAGTATAAACTATTTTGAAATGACCACGGTGTTGTAATAACGTTTGGTTGTTAAAGAGACCGGGATTGAAAGTTGTCATACTCTCTGCCAATTTCGAAAACCACTTCAACAACTGTATACGCGGTGGAGATTCCAGAATGAAGTAGGATGGTGGCGACGTCCTATTGAGGATATAAGTGGACCCGACACCCGTGTGTTGTCATAAAGTGCCTAAAACAGGAGCGATTCTCGAGTCAACGAGGTAGCTTCTCTGATCGGACACACTCATTCTATGCCATTCTATTACTTTGTGATTGATTTGGTGCGCACCTTTGTTTTTTGATTTTGGGAGCGTGGCTTGAGGTGGGTGGTAGTGGTTGCTATGCGTTACTACCATCCCAAATGCATAATTGGTATATCTACCCTGGCGTTGCCTTGTTGTGCCATGTCACCTATCCTAGCGCGTCTTATATGAGTCTAATTTGTGTCGTACCTATGAAGTATCCTCTGGTAGCCTCTCGATCTTGAGGTACTACGGTACTGTATAGACTATTGACACTATAAAATATGTTAAGGGGGATATGGGTAACGCCTTAACGCTATTTCTAAATAAATTGTACTTTACTTTAGACATTATTATAATAGCGTATATCACTATAGTAGATAGTTTAACGGATCCTTAGAGGATGGTTATCCCAAACATCCTTTGAGTTACTTGTATATCAGTTGTTATTTCACTTGAGTTGGATTTGTTGATATAAGAATGTTAATCATGACTCGAGTGTTTTGTGTTTTGCTTTACGCTCAGGTCAGACTGAGTGATACAACTTTTTAGACTCAACTTTGGAGTTGGAGCTTCGTTTGGAGATCCATCTACATCCTTTCAGCTTGCAGTTATTCAACTGATTCCAGTGATGTATTATGATCTTGCATTTGACTATTGTATTTCAAACTTCTATTGTATCTTATTTAACTCTGATATATATATATATATATATATATAGTAGCTTCATGAACTACTATTCATTTTGTTTTCGCTGTATATTGTATATTACTCTGTGTCTATGATTATGTGATTTATTTATTTACTGTGTATGTTGATTTTCGTCAAATATAAATTAACAATCTAGTATTTTGAGCAATTCAAATCCGGCATGTGTGGATGTGAACGGCTGAAAATGCGACGACCCGAAATTTTGGAAAATTTAAATTGGGATATTTAATTGATTTCAATATTTAAAAATTAGTTTGTAACTTAAATTTCAAATATCACCATTATTTGGAAATTGAATCATTGGATTTAATTAATGGAAATTGGATAAAATGTTGAATTTGGGAATGTTTTGTTAAGTTTTGAAAATATATCGTTTAAATTGACGTTTAAAAATAGCCTTTCGAGGCACAGTCTCGGAATTCGACAAAACCAATTCCATTGGATCCGTAATATTATATTATTATTGGATTTCAATTTTCATAGTGTTTGGAGTTGTTTGTGAGTGTACGACATATAAATGCGCTGAATCTATATCGAAAATTTAATTTAATAACTGATCCAAAAGGGCTATCTTCTCCACAGGATTGAATTAGGACCCGAAACCTTTTCCATTGCGTTCGAAATAGGGGTATAACATTATATACGCCTAGCAGCACGCTTCTATAGGGTTTCAGATTTTGAGATGCGTAATATTGGGAATAAATTATATATATATATATATATATATATAATTAAATCAAATCTTATCCAAATTGTCTTCCCAGCCACCCTATGATCTGCACACCCTTACTGTAAACCATGTCTCCTTTCTTTCACTTCAGTTAAGTCATGAAAGAAATAAATTCCATTGTCCCCTTTTCCTTCTTCTATACGATAAATACAATAGAAAATTTATTAATGGCCTAAGTAAACAAATTAAATAAAAATGGCTTCCTCTCTCTAATCATTCATCACCCGTCTCCAATTTACTCTCATGAGAATCAAGTCATTTTCGATTCAAAGGAAATTTTAGGGCCGAGGAAAAATCTTCTCTTCAAAGTTCCTAAATCCCTTTTCTCATTTTTTAAAAAAAGTATCGAATTGAGTTCGCATAGACGGCGAGCTATTTCTTCTTTTCGTTATTGCCAGATTTGGTTCGAGGAAATCTCGCGAGAAATTGGATTCGCCCTTGATGCTTGCAATTTCGGGTAAGTACGAGCTCGCAAGTGATGATGGAAGTAGAGTGTAGTCGCGACGAAGAAGGCCGATGTGGGTTTCTGTTTGTGATGGTGATGGTAGGGAGCTAGTGATTTTGGGGTTCGTTAATAGGTCGTAGGCCGCGACTTCGAAATCGCGCTAGGTGGTGGAGCATGCACGCTTGAGTGGGTTTGGGGGAAGGCTGGGCATGGCTTTGATTTTGTTCAAGTAGTAGGAGAGGTGATGGATAGCGATAGCTTTGGGACGAGCTGTCATAGAAGAGGGGTGTTCGTGTTATCTGCAGCTAGGGTTTCGTTCGTGAGGAAGGGGTGACCGAGTCGAGACTGTTGCTAGCTGAGGTATTTTCGATTTTTTTCCTCGATTTTAACAATATTTATATTTAAAAAAAGAAAAAAAAAAAAGAGGATTCACCGTTCTTTATAGTAGATACATGTATGCTTGCAAGATTCTGAAAATAGAATTTTAAATGTTAAAGAGGTTATTTAAAAAATTGATTTTTGAAATCCATATAGACATTTTTGTAAATATACATATATATAAATAAAGAGAAGGATATATTCATAGAAAGGATTTTAAAAACATATATAAATATAGAGATCTTAAAAGTTGGAAAATTTATATAAATTAGATTATATGAAGTCTATATAAGTGTATGTATGTATTTTCAGGTTGAAAATAAAACAAACATACATATACTCATATTTAATTTATTAGTTTATTCTAAATGGATTTGGTGATTAAATTATTAAATTAACTTCTTTAATATATTTTAGTCACTAATTTTACTAGAGGAAAATTATCTAGTTAAAAATTCTTAGTTAATTGAATTTTTTAAAGAAGATAATTGATTTTTCGATTCATTTAAAATGCATATTCAAGGTCAAAAATCATGAAATCAAGCTCGTTTGGAATGGATTGCAAACGGCAAAATAAAAAGGTGAGTTAATCTCACTCATCTGATTTTATTTAAATTTAAATAGTTAAATTTAAATATTTGGTTGAATGATTAAATTGATTGGATGTGGTATATTATATAGTAGTATATATATTGGAGTAATTGATTTCCCGCATTATATAACGGATGAGACCATATGCGCTGCATAATAGCCGATGATATTGTATAAACCCATATACCGCGATATTTCACCTCGAAGTGGAACTGGTATTTTATATTGTGCTAACATCCGTGGATGCAGGGAAACAGGTTGGAGGGATCCAACAGGATTCCTCAAATTTATCTAGATTGTTTAATATTCTGTGATATGGTTTATGCGATAATCTGTGATAGATTTACCGGCAATTCAAATGTTGGATGCTATGGTTTGATTGGATAATATTTGGATATACGGAGTTATCAAAAATGTATAGATTTGGATTTTGGAAAAAAATTAAAAGAGAGAATTTTAAGTAAATAATTATAGAAATTTGGATAAATTAAAAAATGAATTGGGAAATAATGAAAGTTGATTTTTGAATTATAATAAATAAAATTCCAAGTATGGAGAAATGAGATTTGTGAATAAATGGGACTATGAAATTTATAAACCGGGTTTATAAAAGTGAAGTAATATATCAGTGGATATTTGAAAGGATAAATTCACGGTGGGAATTTATTAAAGTAATAGGTAAACTTGTTTAAGAATAAATAGTGGTTTATTTTTAAAAGATGTGAAAGAGAAGCGTATTTCCCTGGATAGCCAAGTACGTTTTCAAAACAAATTTATAAGTATAAGTTTAAAGTTTAAAGTTGTTTTACTAAGAATGTTTTAGAAAATTTATCATTTTTAAATGTTTAAATTTTAATGTAAGTCTTTTTAAAATTTATTATAGTAGTAATTATTCAAAGGTGACTTGGTATTATGTTTTTAAAAGAGAAAAATTTAGTTTATATTTTATAAAGTAGCATTATTTTAAATATTCTTAAAGTATATATTTTTGAATAAAGTATTAAAGTAGTTTCTAATTTAAATGGTTTAAAGTGTATTTTATAATAAAGTGTTTAAAATTATTTTAAAAATCTAAAGTATTTGTACTTGGTGTTTTAAGTGGAAATAAATATTTGGGAATTCATTCCATAAGAAGAGTGTGGTTTGAAAACTGTTTTCAAAGGGTTGAAAAGTGGAAATATATCTTGTGAAGATATTTTGAGATTAATAAATAAATTGGTGAAATTATTTATGTTTGATGGTTGTTTGTGAATGTTAATTGATAGTCAAATAATCGACTATCAATATTGGCTAGTGCGCTGATCGTTTCGAAAAGACCGGGTTTGGGATTTATTTCCTCAAAACCACCTCGATCCAGTTTGAACATTTTCGCGTGGAAAACAGGAGTTGGATTCGAAGGTGGAGCATTGAAGTGCAAGGGCTAGTCGCTACTAATCCTGAGGCGATTCCAAAATGGATGTAGTAGGAGTAGTGCCTTCGGTTCCGTTCGAACCCGAGACGGACATGTATGGATGAATGCTTTCAGAACACCGTCAGGTGGGCGGTGAGCATTCTAAGTGATATGTTCCAAAAAGGTAACGCTTAGCCTCGAGTCTCATCAACTTGGAATGACTGAAAATCAGGGGATATGCAGCAAGTCTAAGTGGGTAGCACCCATTAGGGTAAGGTCATCCTTGTCGAGATGTCCCTTTTTATTTGGCTTAGTGGGCGGTTGCTGATCCCAACCGCGAGGTGATCTTACTCGGGATTATCCAGTAAGGGGTAGTCCCGGTCATGTGTTGCAGGGGATTGGGAGTAATCCTTGGTACGGTGATAGGTGGTATCCTAGTGCCTAGTCATTTGTTGGAAATCCATTCTCCCTACGCGCCTTTTACGGTTTTTGTTTGTAGAACCCACTTTGTGGCTAGTATGTTGGAATTTAATAATGTAACAATTGCAGCTAATTGAATAAGTATTTGTATATTGGCACTATTATAATATCAGAGGATTTTGATTAGAAATGTTTTAGCTATAGTAAGGTAAAAACCCAACATGTTTATTTGTGGCGATGTCTTTTGAGAGCTTTTTTTTCAAAGGATTTTGAAACTTTAATAATCAAATTAAGTGTGATTTTCTCACGCTGGTATTCCAGACCGACTCGAGTGTTATTTAACTATAATCCTCGGGTCAGACCGAGTATTATTAATTACAGGAAAGGATGCTGTGGAGCTCAAGAGACGAGCTGGATGGTGATACGTACTTCCGTACTTGTTTTTTTAAAACATTCCGCTGTGTGACTAGCTGTGTATTCAGTTTTGTGAGGACACGTTATGATTACTGTCCAGTTGGGTGTTATGTGTACTCTGATGATGTAATGTATAAACAGATTTGCTTTTGTGTAAAGATCATTTATTATCTATTATATTTTATTCCACGGCGATGGTTAGATTCTGATGTTGTTTTGTTTTCTCTTCTTCGATCTCCTTCTTCTTTAACCCTAACGGTTCGTATTTCCATTCACCTTGAGTTGATGTGTTGGAAAATAGTTCTGACTTAAGGGGTACGGTTTGCGGGCTGTTACAGTGGTATTAGAGCTTAGGTTGGTGGTAACCTTGGCTCTAATGGGGATTACTCATGAGAAATTGAGCCCGTAGTACTCTAAAATGAGTTTGAGTGTAATAATAATTATGAGCGCGTATTTGTAAGTGTATATAAAATTGTTTTTATATTATGTTGATTTATCGATTGGGTGTTTGTGGATTCTGGTCGATATGTGGGATGCCATGTTATAGATAGGAATTTCTAAACTCTTAAACAAGATAAACAGACACAGTATTGTTTTAAATAGGGTAAATGAAATAATTTTACCCAAATTATTTTGTATATAAAGGAAATATTTTTTTCGTAAATTATTATAGTTATATATGGATGCTTGGTTGTTAGGAATGATAATATTAAATTATTATCATTATTGTGTAAAATTGAATAAGACATTGAAATTATAACTAAAGCTAAGGAATGAATTCATATACAAAGGAAATTTGTAAAGGTAAACTGTAAATGTGATTTATAAATTGAAATAATATTTCAGAATAATATTTGAATATGAATTGAAAGAATTTAGAACTTGAAATTTTGGGGAAGTTTAATTCCTTTGGGTTGAAAATGATTTTCAAAGGTTTTGGGGAGGAATAATAGGAATATTATTTGGAAATATTTTGAATTGGATTTGAAGTCTGATGAGACTTGAAATTTGGAATATTTGAAAATGTTTTTAAAGAGACAAAAGCATTGAACTCTTTCGGTCGCTAGAAAATAACTTCGGTGATGACTGCAGCATTATCGATGCTCATTTTCGAGTTTCCAAAGGAAGAATTGCTGCTTGAATGTTTTAAATGGGAGATGCTTGCGAAAACTGGGTTTGGTTTTCAAATTCAAAGAGATAATTGAATTTACTAAGGGATTCTGGATATAATTGATTTCAAATGATTTTTGAAAAACTTAAGTGATTATTGAAGACTCTGGAATTGGTTTAAAAATGTTTTGAGTGTCTAATTAATGGTTTAAACTCTAGAGGTTTAACTAAAAATGTTTATGGATTATAAAAGGATTTGGAAATTTATAAAGTTTGAAAATTTCCTGGAATGGAGTTAACTTGTAAAAAGTTAATAAGTTAGAAGAGTAAGTCGAATTAAATGAACTTAAGCTAAGTCTAATAAAATTGTTTGTATTTTGGGAAATGAATAAAAATCCAAAAACTTGAATTATAAAATAGATTGAACTCATGAAAATTAAGTGAAGTGATTTTTGAAGGGTAAAATTAATAAATCAAATATTGAATTAAAAGTGGGAAACGAACTAATTTGAATAAATTAGTTAAGTGAGTATGTTAATGGAATTCTGATTGGTTGAATAAAATTTGAAATGTGAGTTAAAAATGGATTTTTGTGAAGTTAAACTTGTGTTATAAATAAAATTCAACTTGGAAGTGAAATTCAATATTGAAATTTAATTTAATTTGGTAAACAAATAGAATTGAAACTGAATATTGAAATTTAATTTAAATTGTGTATGTAAAGAAAAGTGAAAATTGAAGAATTTGTTTGAAGAAACTAAGGGATGTAAAAATTTGCATATAAACTTTTATTTGAGATTTAAAAATAAATTAGTAGGTGAAACTAATTTAAAATAATGATATGAATCAGTTATAAATGGAAGATAAAATTCAATATTCAGAGTTAAAGATAAATTGAATTCATATGGAAATGGGAGAACTAATTTGAATAGAAGTAGATATAAACTAAAGTGGTAAAGTGAAAATAAATATAAGAAGCGCATAAAATACTTATATTGAACTTAAGAAGAAAGGGTAGTAATATGGGTGTCGGGAAAATATTTTGAATAACCAACCGAGTGAAGATTTAATAAAAATATGTGAAATGATAAGCGTTGATAAGTGAATAGAAATCAAAATGAATGGAATAAAATTCTTACTTAAATAAATAAGCGTAAACTAAGTAAGTATTGTATTGGAATAAATAAGCCGAAATAATAGTGTTGGAATTTTGGAAAATGAAATAAAATCAGAACTGGAATTATGAAAAAAAATTGAACTCAGGGAAATTTAATGAAGTGATTTTTGTAATAAAATCGAATATTGATTTAATAGTTGGAAGTAAGCTAATTAGCTAAATAAATTATTTGATAAAGTATGTTAATAAAATTTAACTCGGTTAAATAAAATGGATTGTAAGTTAATAATGAAGTTTGAAAATAAACTCGAATTATAAATAGAATTCGACTTGGATTGATAATGAATTAAAATAAGTGGAGATGTTGTAAAAATAAAATGGAATTGGATTGATTTACAAATAAAATCCAATTCGAGTATAAATGAGTTAAGTATGTGCTTAGATATTATTTTGATAAATTGAGAAGGTGAATTAAAATAAAATGGATGGGCTAACTGAATCAAATGGAATTTGATTAGATGAGAATCAAATTAAATAGAAGTGAACTTAAGTTTGAAGTTGGAATAAATTGAAGTAAATTAACTTAAGTTAATAATAACGAGAAGCTCGACTTCGGTAGGAAGGGTAGACCATTAAATAAAAGCTTGGGTTGAATTAATTTAGGAATGGTTAGTAGTATACAAGCATGAAATGTGTCAAGCTAAATAAAATGGTATTGCATGAATTAAAATGGAATGGAATTAAATATAAATTAAGTTGGGATCAATTTAAATTGGTGATAAAACTTAAGTAATTATTTATTCATATGGATATCATCAAATTGCACAGAATAAATTGTCGTTTGACGTAAACGAAAGTAATTAAAATTCTATGAGTTGAGAGAAGTTGAATAAATTGATTTTGAAATCAACTGAATTGAATATGAGCTTGTTTGGATTAAAAATAAATTGGATGTAAGAAATTGAATTGTAAACCATTCAAATTGAATGAAATGGCATATGAATTGGTTGAAAGCAATTGAATTAGTTTCGAAATCATATAAATTGCTCATGGAAAGTGTTCGGTGTATGTTGCTTATGAAAGCATGTGTTTAGCTATTGAAAGTAAGTGAAATTTTAATAAATTTCATATATTTAGTATTTATATGTTTGAATTGAGTAAGTACAGGTACCAGAAAGTCGTTTGACTGGATTTGATCGCGCAAAATGCTAAAATAATAAGCCGCTTGGTTTAAAATGCTAAATAGAGGTATGTTTACGCAATAAAAGTTAGGAAATATGAACTGTTGTTGTTTTTTTGTTTTTTCGACCGTGTGGGTCGATGTATATATATTTATATCTCTTGTCAAAATGCAAAAGCTCCTCCGTACAAAGAAGACTCTGCCAAAAAATTTCGAAAATTTTGGGAGTTATAAATTTTTTTGAAAATTTTTGGAAAATTTTCATTAGCAACAAAACAATTTCGTATTGAAGTTGAAATAAGGGATTTTGAAAATGGAGATTTTAACTAATTGTTTAGTTGGAACTAAAGAATTGGAAAAGTGAATATGGAGGGATTGGAACATTCTTCTGCCTTAGTAATTTCGAGGACGAAATTCTTTTAAGAGGGAGGAATGTGACGACCCGAAATTTTGGACAATTTAAATTAGGATATTTAATTGATTTCAATATTTAAAAGTTAGTTGTAACTTAAATTTCAAATATCACCATTATTTGGAAATTTAATTATTGGATTTAATTAATTGAAATTGGGTAACATATTGAATTTGGGAATGTTTTGTTATGTTTTGAAAATATATCATTTAAATTGACGTTTAAAAAATAGCCTTCCGAGGCACAATCTCGAAATTCAACGAAACCAGTTCCATTGGATCCGTAATATTATATTATTACCGGATTTCAATTTTCATAGTGTTTGGAGTTGTTGTGTGAGCGTACGACATATAAATGCAATAAATCTATATCGAAAATTTAATTTAATAACTGATCCAGAAGGGCTATGTTCTCCATACCATTGAATTAGGACCTGAAACCTTTTCCTTTACGTTCGGAATAAGGGTATAACATTATAAACGCCTAGCGGCAGGCCTCTATAGCGTTTCGAGATTTTGAACTGTGTAATATTGGGAATAAATTATATTTATATATATAATTAAATCAAATATTATCCAAATTGTCTTCTCAGCCACCCTATGATCTGCACACCCTTACCTTTCGTGCAAACCACGTCTCCTTTCTTTCACTTCTGTTAAGTCACGAAAGAAATATATTCCATTGTCCCATTTTCTTTCTTCTATACGATCAAATACAATAGAAAATTTATTAATAGCCGAGGTAAACAAATTAAATAAAAATGGCTTCCTCTCTCTAATCGTTCGTCGCCCGTCTCCATTTTAACTCTCATGAGAATCGAGTCATTTTCGATTCAAAGGAAATTTTAGGGCCGAGCAAAAATCTTTTCTTCAAAGTTCCTAAATCCCGTTTCTCATTTTAAAAAAAAGTATCGAATTGAGTTCGAACAGATGGCGAGCTATTTCTTCTTTTCCTTATAGTCAGATCTGGTTCGAGGAAATCTCGCAAGAAATTGGATTCGCCCTTGATGCTCGTGATTTTTGGTAAGTACGAGTTCGCAAGTGATGATGGAAGTAGAGTGTAGTCGCGACGAAGAAGGCCGATGTAGGTTTTTGGTTGTGGTGGTGACCGCAGGGAGCTAGTGATTTTGGGGTTCATTAGTAGGTCCTGGGCCGCGACATCGAAATTGCGCTGGGTGGTGGAGCGCGCACGCTCGAGTGGGTTTGGGGTAAGGCTGGGCGCGGTTTTGATATTGTTCGAGTAGCAGGTGAGGCGATGGATAGCGACGGCTTTGGGACGAGCTGTCATGGAAGAGTGGTGTTTGTGTTATCTGCATCTAGGGTTTCGTTCGCGAAGAAGGGATGACCGAGTCGAGACTGTTGCGAGCTGAGGTATTTTCGATTTTTTTCCTCGATTTAAAAAAAAAATTATATTTAAAAAAAAGAAAAAAAAAGAAAAGAGGATTCAATGTTCTTTATAGTATATACATGTATGCTTGCGTGATTTTGAAAATTGAATTTTAAATGTTAAAGAGGTTATTTAAAAAAATTGATTTTTGAAATCCATATAGACATTTTTGTAAATATACTTATATATAGATTAAGAGAAGGATATATTCATAGAAAGGATTTTAAAAATATATATAAATATAGAAATCTTAAAAGTTGGAAAATTTATATAAATTAGATTTTATGAAGTCTATATAAGTGTATATATGTATTTTCAAGTTGAAAATAAAATAAACATACATATACTCATATGTAATTTACTAGTTTATTTTAAATGGATTTGGTGGTTAAATTGTTAAATTAACTTCTTTAATATATTTTAGTCACTAAAAGATTTTAAACCAGAGGAAAATTATCTAGTTAAAAATTCTTAGTTAATTGAATTTATTAAAGAAGATAATTGATTTTTCGATTCATTTAAAATGTGTATTCATGGTCAAAAATCATGGAATCAAGCTCGTTTGGAATGGATTGCAAACATCAAAATAAAAAGGTGAGTTAATCTCACTCATCTAGTTTTATTTAAATTTAAATAGTTAAATTTAAATATTTGGTTAAATGATTAAATTGATTGGATGTGGTATATTATATAGTAGTATATATATTGGAGTGATTGATTTCCCGCATTATATAGTGGATGAGACCATATGCGCCGCATAATAGCAGATGATATTATATGAACCCATCTATCGTGATATTCCACCTCGAAGTGGAATTTATATTTTATATTGTGCTAACATCTGTGGATGCAGGGAAACAGGTTGGAGGGATCCAACTGGATTCCTCAAATTTATCTAGATTTGTTTAATATTCTGTGATATGGTTTATGCGATAATCTGTGATAGATTATATTGGTAATTCAAATGTTGGATGTTACGGTTTAATTGAATAATATTTGAATATACCGAGTTATCAAAAATGTATAGATTTGGATTTTGGAAAAAAATTAAAAGAGAGAATTTTAAGTATGGATAAATTAAAAAACGAATTGGTAAAGAATAAAAGTTGATTATTGAATTCTAATAAATAAAATTCCAAGTATGGAGAAATGAGATTTTTTAATAAATGGGACTAAGAAATTTATAAACTTGGTTTATAAAAGTGAAGTAATATATCGGTGGATATTTGGAAGGATAGATTCACGGTGGGAATTTATTAAAGGAATGGGTAAACTTGTTTAATAATAAATAGTGATTTATTTTTGAAAGATGTGAAAGAGCAGCGTATTTTCCTGGATTGCCAAGTACGTTTTCAAAACAAATTTATAAGTATAAGTTTAAAGTTTAAAGTTGTTTTACTAAGAATGTTTTAGAAAATTTATCATTTTTAAATGTTTAAATTTTAAAGTAAGTCTTTTTCAAATTTATTATAGTAGCAATTATTTAAAGGTGATTTGGTAATATGTTTTAAAAAGTGAAAAATTTAGTTTATATTTTTTAAAGTAGCATTATTTTTAACATTCTTAAAGTATATATTTTTGATAAAGTATTAAAGTAGTTTTTAATTTAAATGGTTTAAAGTGTATTTTATAATAAAGTGTTTAAAATTATTTTAAAATCTAAACTATTTGTACTTGGTGTTTTCAGTGGAAATAAATATTTGGGAATTCATTCCATGAGAAGAGTGTGGTTTGAAAACTGTTTTTAAAGGGTTGAAAAGTGGAAATATATCTTGTGAAGATATTTTGAGATTAATAAATAATTTGATGAAATTATTTATGTTTGATGGTTGTTTATGAATGTTAATTGATAGTTAAATAACCGACTATCAATATTGGCCAATGCGATGATCGTTTCGAAGAGACCGGGATCAGGATTTATTTCTTGAAAACCACTTCGATTTGGTTTGAACGTTTTTGTGTGGAAAACAAGAGTTGGATTCGAAGGTCGAGCAGTGAAGTGCAAGGGCTAGTCTCTACTAATCCTAAGATGATTCCAAAATGGATGTAGTAGGAGTAGTTCCTTCGGTTCCATTCGAACCCTGGACGGACTTGTATGGATGAATGCTTTCAGAACATCGTCAGGTGGGCGGTGAGCATTCTAAGTGATATGTTCTAAAAAGGTAACGCTTAGCCTCGAGTTTCATCAATCGGGAATGAATGAAAATCAGGGGATATGCAACAAGGCTAAGTGGGTAGCACCCATTAGGGTAAGGTCATCCCTGTCTAGATGTCCCTTTTTATTTGGCTTAGTGGACGGTTGTTGATCCCAACCACGGGGAGATCTTACTCGAGATTATCCAATAAGGGGTAATCCCGGTCTTGTGTTGCAGGGGATTGGGAGTAATCCTCGGTACGGTGATCTAGGCCACGTGCTATGATAGGTCTTACCCCAGTGTCTAGTCATTAGTTGGAAATCCATTCTCCCTACGCACCTTTTACGGTTTTTGTTTGTAGAACCCACTTTGTGGCTAGTATGCTGGAATTTAATAACATAATAATTTCAGCTATTTGAATAAGTATTTGTATATTGACACTATTATAATATAAGAGGATTTTGAAAAGAAATGTTTTAGCTATCGTAAGGTAAAAACCCGACATGTTTATTTGTAGCGTGGTCTTACGAGAGCTTTTGTTTTCAAAGGATTTTGAAACTTTAATAATCAAATTGAGTGTATTTTCTCACGCTGGTATTCCAGACTGACTCGGATGTTATTTAACTATAATGCTCGGGTCAGACCGAGTATTATAGATTACAGGAAAGGATGCTATAGAGCTCAAGAGACGAGATGGATGGCGATACGTACTTCTATACTTGTTTTTTTTAAATATTCCGCTGTGTGACTAGTTGTGTATTTAGTTTTGTGAGGACATGTTATGATTACTTTCCATTTGGGTGTTATGTGTACTCTAATGATGTAATGTATAAATAGATTTGCTTTTGTGTAAAGATTAGTTATTATCTATTATATTTTATTCCGCTGCGAAGGTTAGATTCTGATGTTGTTTTGTTTTCTCTTCTTCTATCTCCTTCTTCTTTAACCCTAACGCTTCGTGTTTCCATTCACCTTGAGTTGATGTGTTGGAAAATAGTGTTGACTTAAGGGGTACAGGTTTGTGGGCTGTTACAAAAAATATCAGGATGTTACATGTGGTATCAGAGCTTTGGTTTTAGACAAAACTTAGCATACGTAGTAGATTTAATTGCAGAATCACTTTCGTTCGAGTTTGAAATATTCCACTTTGATTCGATTTTTTTTGAATTTTCAAACGTTCCCCTCGATTCCAAAAATCCGTTCTTTCCTCTCCCTATTCGTATTTCTCTTGATTCTAGAGCATCCCATAACTCCATCGAATGATTGTAAAAGGGTGAAACTCCTTAATAACAAGCATTGATTCACCGAAGGTTTCTATATCCTCGGTTTATGATGCTGCTTCTTTTGTTATGCCCGAATTCTATCTCTGGCGATCGAATGTTGATTTGCTCCAGAATCTACCACGATCTTATTTTGAAGTCACGGTTGACCCGGTTAAGGTTGCATGCGATCTATATAAGTCAATCTATTCTTTTTCTCTATGAAATATATTTATCTCCCTATCAAGCTTATCTTCTAGCTGAATTCTTTTGGTTAGGATCCCTCTATATTTGAATCTCTACCCTTGCTTTGAAATCCATTCTTGTATCGTCGAGCGAGGAAGTGTATTTGTAAATAAATATTAAAATGTTATATATATATATTGTGTTGTTTGAGTTATTCATGTTTATTTGGGTTTTCGATCAATTCGTTGATCAACGCTATCGATAGGATTTCTAAAACATTTGAATAGAACAAACTGACACAATAATATTTTCAAAATTGGTAAATGAAATAGTTTGGTATGATTATACTATATATAAGTAAATTTTCTGAAATTGATTTGTTAATTAATTTGGTTGTTGAAATGATAGTATTTGATTTCATCTATTGTTTTGTAAACCATTGATTTCCTTACATATAAATAAATGAATTATCAAAGAAATGGTTTGTAATTTAATTTGGAGTTTAAATGAATTCAAATTAAGAATTTGAGAATTAAATTTCCGGTGATTCCAAACTTTGGTTTTAAACTTTAAAATGTATATCATTTGAAGTATTTTCGAATATAAATTGTTTCCAAAGAATTTTTAAAGCTTTAAATCAATATTATTCCTATTGTTGCTGGAAAATAATTTCGGTGATGACTGCAACATCATCAACATTCATTTTCAATTTTCATAGTGGAAGGACCATTAGTAGCTTAGCTACATTTTGTTTTGAAAAATTGATTTTATTTGAATTTCTTAAGTATGACTTGATTTATAATGTATATATAAGTATATGATTATAGATTTGATTTGATATATAGTATATATTTTTTTAACTCTAAATTGTTCGAATTTAATTGGAAACTTAATTCTTAAATCATTGTTAAAGGATGATTGCAATTATAAAATAAAGCCAAAAATTTTATGTAACAACCCTGTATTTTGTGATTATTTTTAACTGTTTATTTTGATTATTTTATTTGAAATTCATGATTTAAAAACTTTATTATATTTATTAAAATGGATAAATTTTTTTATTTTAAATATAAATTTTGATTTTTGTGTAAATTATAATTTCAAACCTAAATAAATAGAATATTTCTAGAAAAATGTGGATTTTGGTTAATTTGGTCAAACTTTGACTTTTAAATTTAAAATTTAAATATTTGAATTCTAGAATTTTATATTTCATTATGAAAATAAATTAAATATCAAGAATACTGTTTTTTCTTTTGTTGAAATATGATTTATATTGTGAAAGTTATGCTTTTTACAATATTGTTTGTAAATTGTTTTATTTAATAAAAATTGTCTATTTTAATTTATATAAAAATATTTTAATTTGTCATATCATGTTCAAATATGTTTAATATGACATGTTAGGTATATAGTCTTATTTTAAAACATTTTTAAAGTGATTTTATAATTTTTCCAAAGCTTATTTTATTTTATTTTCAATTTTTAAAACATAGTTTCTATTTCTAAGCTATTTTCTTAATTAATTTATATTTATCTAAAATTTATTTATTTATTTTCTTTCATACTTTATTTTTTTGTTTTTATTTTATTTATTTACATTTTTCATATGTTTAAAAATGAATAATGAAAATGGGAAATATGAAGAGTTTGAACTTTTCATTTACCTTAGACTTTTCATATTCTTTTAACATTTCATTTCAAACAACATGTGTATTCAATTTGGCTGACCATATCTTTCTTCAACCTTGACTTCTTTCTCATTTCTCATGCACAAAAAAAGTTTCTCAACCCTAAAATTTTTGGCCATCATCTTTGAAACAAAAATATTGCTAATGGTTTTCACATTTTTTTTTTACTCTTTTCTTCTTTGTTTTATGCACTTTCTTTGCCATGCTTTCACTATATTGTTCGGCCATAGCCTCCACCTTCACCACCACCTTCATCACCACCTTGTTTAGCTGCAAAACCCCTCCATCTCCACTGACCTACCTCGCCATGGCCCCTTAGATGCAAGCTCTACACAAAAATTAGCAAACACCTCCTATTTATGCATAGCCGAGCCCCCTATTGCCTTCACCACTTCACCACACCTTTTGGCCACCACTTGCACCACTTCCACCAGCCTATACCTGACCATAAGCCACTACCACACCATCCCCTAGCATCCACCAGGCTTGGCCGAGCCATCCATGGCCATGGTCGAACCATATGGTTGCATAAAAATTCACCTTTGCCTTGACTTTGTGTGTGTTCATGCCACAAATCACATAAGCAACTTCCATGCCTTCATTCCTTGCTAGGACGACCCTATATGGATCCATACTTGACTCATTTACACAACCATGGCCATGTATTTTGACCATATAGTCCAAGCATAGTATTTGTGAAAGCAAGTGCAAGTCGTTTGATTCTTTGTTGCGCATAAATTCTAGCTTGTTTAATGTCATGTTTTGGGTTGTATATTCATGTTGCAATCTTGTTTTTGTTTGATATGAACAAGATAGTAGCTTTGGCTCTCTCCTTACTTGAATCGTAGTCGTGCTTTCGTGCCTTTTGGATCTCTATAGTGTGTCTGAATTGGTTATCTCCAGCTTATAGAGGTGAGTAATTCTTACAAGGCATTCTATACTTATATAATTAGTAAATTGACACCATTTGAATCTGCAGATTTTATTTTTATGTTATACCTGCCTGTGATATTGTTCATATGATGTTCACCCTGTTTATACACCTGTCATATCATCTGTTACTGTTATATAATGCTATTCCATTTATTTATATCAGTCTTCATCTGCAAGTTCCCTGTAGATTAGAATCACTATGGGTTGAAATGATACATACCCGAACAGACTTTAGAATAGCGAAAAATAGTTATGGGCTGAAATGATAGGCCTGGGCAATTTTTATTTATTTCATTTTACTTGGGATTGTGGGTTTTGAAATGATAAAACTCGGATTTTCCAATTGTAAATTACGGATTGAAATGATATATTATCCGTATCATTTGACCTAGGTTAGAAATTGTATACAGACCCGTGGTTAATATATATTTTTCTAGGATTTATAAAGTATTATAAAAATGAAAGTATTATGGTGTTTTGATTTAAATTTAATTAAAAATGGTTTTTATAAAATATTAGTGATTTACTACAAGTTAAATAAGTGAAATAAATAATTGGTAAAGTAGAATTTGAAATATAAGTAAATTTTGGAATTTATGGTTTTGTTTATAAATGGAATTTAAGTTGAGTTAAGAAAAATAAAAGGGAATTTAAAATTTAATTTATGAAATGGTAAATTAGATTTAAATGTAAAGTATATGAAATGTTATAAAAATTGTACAATTATTTTATAAGTGAATTATTAAAGAAATTTGATTATTTTTGTATGAAATTTCACTTTATAAAATCATAAATTAAGGGGTATTTAAATGATTGTTTTTAAAGTGATAAAATATAATATTTATAAGTTAAAAATGGTTTAAATTAATTTTTAATTGTTTATGAAATTGTACTGAAAATTTGGAATTTAATTAACAGTATTACAGAAATGATGAGATTTCTGAAGTAAAGGATATTACAGCATTTCTAAGTGCTGTAATGTAACAACCCTGAATTTTGTGATTTATTTTAGTTTTTTATTTTGATTATTTTATTTGAAATTTTGATTTAAGAATTTTATTTTATTTATTAAAATGAATAAGTTATGTTATTTTAAATATAAATGTTGATTTTTATGAATTGTAGTTTCAAACTTGTATAAATTGAATATTTTACTGAAAAGTGAATTTCTGTTCAAACTGGTCAAATTTTGACTTTTAAACTTCAAATTTAAATTATTTAAAATATTAAATTTTATCTTTTATTATGAAAATAGATGTAATAACTTGAACACTGCTTTTCTTTTCGTTGGAAACGGACTTAAACTGTGAAAGTTACGTATATTTCAATATTGAGTGCAATTTGTTTATTCTGCACTATTTTGTTATTTTTAATTGTATAAATTATATTTTCTTTGTCATATTTTATTTTAATATGTATTTATATGTTATTTTATGTATATTTTTGTCTTTTAATATTTTTAAAGTGAGGTAGGAATTTTTCTAGAGTTAGTAGTATTTTCCTTGTAATTTCCATGCCTTGTTTTCAATTTTTATACATTTTCTTTAGTTCTTTTTCTATTTTTCTCCCATTTAATTATTTATTTTATTTTTAAAATGATAAATAAATTATTTTATTTCAAATTTTCACTTTATAATATTTTTGAAATGAAGTGGACATTTTTCCAAGACTAGTAGTGATTTATTTGTAATTTCTTGCACTATTTTGTATTTTTAAGCAATTTCTTTCATTCTTTTTATATTTTCTTTAAAATTAATTATTTATTTTCTTATATTTTTACTTGGTTTCGGTTTTTAAAAAGTATTTGCTGATTTATTTTGTTTTTATTTGATCTTTAAGAATTGGAAACGTGAAGAGTTTATGGCGTTTCATTTCTAGACGTTTCATTGTCCAAAAACGTTTCAAATGCCATAACCATCTCATTTATTCATTTTGGCTGCCCATTTTCAGTTTTCTAACCGTGAGTTTCATTATTTTACACGTAGAAAACATTTCCTCTTTCATTCTTCTTAATGGCTAGAGAAATTTCCTTGGTAATGGCTTCTCTTTTGTCACTTTTCTTCTCATTTTTTCATATTTTTGCCTTGTTCTCTCCATAGTTTTGCTTGGCCTCCACTCCATAGCCATGGCAACCACCTCCTACACCTCTTCCCTGTCATCATCACCACCTACTTCTCAGATCTGAACCATGGTCGAACCCACCATGATGCTAAAATCCAAAAAAATACAACCTATGCCTTGAAAACATGCTAGTTTGAGCCTTGTTGCTTCACCACCTCTTTTTCCACCACCACCACCTCTAGCCGCCACCACCACCTCTGACCAGACCACCACACACCACTGCAACATCTATCCAGACCTGAACTTGAATGGCCAAGCCAAACCCCTACATGGCCGAGCCTTTTATTGACCAAAAACCCACCTATTTTACCTAAACCCCTTCACATTCCTACCTTGTAACTTCCTCCGCATGTCTAGCCTTCAAGCCATACATTTCCTATGTTCAAACCTGAGCCAAAGCATGTCCAAACCTGAGCCAAAACATACCCTAGGCCGTGCAATCAAATGTAGAAAGAAAGGCAAAAGACCGTGTATTCGTATCTCCTTTTGTTTCAAAGTTGTTTCAATTCAATGTTGTATTGAATTGTAATTTTATTTTGTTTTGTTTTGGGTTGCAACACGAGTTCTAAGCTTGGATATCTTCCCACTTGAGCCTATTGTTGTGTCATCATGCCTTTTGGAATCCGTTGTGTCATTTGGATTGCAATCTCCAGCCATAAATGTGAGTAAATCTCACCAGACTAATATGTACTTATATAACTGATAAACTGACACCATTTGAATCTGTAACTGTTTATCATCATGCTATATCTGCTATATTATTATCATATGATGTTCACACCTGTTATTACACTTTTTATATCATATGTTATTGTTATTTCATGCTATTCTGTCATTTATATCAGTTATCACCATTGCAAGTTCCCTGTAGACTGGAATCACTATGGGTTGAAATGATACATACTCGAACGGACTTTAGAATAGGGGAAAAACGTTATGGGATGAAATGATAGGCCTGAACGGTTTCCAAAATCACTCATTTTACTTGAGACTGCGGGTTTGAAATGATAGAACCCAGCTTTTCTTTGTAAACTACGGATTGAAATGATATATATTCGTATCACTTGACCTAGGCTAGAAAACTATATACAGACCCGTGGTTTATGTAATATTTTTGAAAATGTTTTAAAATATTTTAAAATGTAAAATTTTACAATATTTTGATAATATTTTTATTTAAATTTAATTAAAAATGATTTTGTAGAAATATTAGTGATTTTCTATAAATTAAATAATGAATTAAGTACACGGTAAAGTAGAATTTGAACTATAAGTAAATTTTGGAATTTATGTTTTGTTATAAAAAGGAAATTATGCAAAGTAAGAAAAATATAATATTTTGATTTAAAAATGTATTTTAAATGATTTTATAAAAATAATAATGATTTTTGAATAAGTTAAAATGTTAAACAAATGAATGTTTAAGTAAATTTTGAAATATAACTTAAATTTGAAATTTTAAGTTTTGTTTTAAAAAGTGAAATTTTAATTAAGTAAAATTTATGGAAATAAGTTATATTTTGTAAATTTAAACGTAATTGTTAAGTTAATAATTTAATTAAAGAAACGGAATTTAATACTTGAATTTAAATAAGAAATTATGTTAAAATTTTATTTTTGGATGAGATTTAACTTTATAAAAATCATAAAAATAAGAGTATTGAAATGATGATTTTAAAATGTGAAATTATATGATGTTTATAAGTTAAATGATTTAAATTAAAGATTAACTGTTGGTGAAATTTGTATTTAAACCCTGAATCTGATTTAACAACATTTTCGAAGTGTAATGTAAAGGATAATACAACATTTTGTAAATGCTGTAGTTGTTTTAAATGAACTAAAAAGTTAATTTGAAATAAAGGCTATTATAGCACATTGTAAGTGCTATAGTGGTTAAACTTAACATTTAAAGTTTATTTTAAATTTAAAGAAAATATATTACAGCACTTAAATGATGTATTTTGTTAAATGAACTGTTTTAAACTATAACTTTACGTAGCATTTTTAAGTGCTAAGGAAACTAAATTTTATTATTTTATTAAATTTTAATGAGATTAATATTTGGAATAAGATTTAAATTTTGGAAATTTAATATTTAACTATTAAATAATAAGGAATTGACTTTATTTTTTTATGACAAGATTTAATCTTTAAATATAAACTCCCTTGAAATGTAAGTTTGAAATGGTGATTAATTTCTAAATAAAATGAATGGGTTTAGATGGTATTTAAATGAATTAAAAATGAGTGATGTTTTGAGTAATACTTTGATATTTTGGAAGATATGATATTTTGATATTAAAATGATTTTAAAATGAAGTTTTGAAAGTTATGATATTTTGATAATAAAATGATTTGAAAGGAGTTTTTGAAAGGATATGATATTTTAATATATTAAATTGATTTGAAAGGAGTTTTTGAAATGATATGGTATGTTGATATATTGAAATGGTTAGAAATGACTTGATATTCATTTTGATAAATATTTGAATTTGAAAGATATGGTATGTTTATGTATTGAAATGATTTTGGAAATGATTTAATCTTTATTTTGATAAAGATTTGGATTGAAAAGGATATTTTATTTTGAAGTATAAAGTATTGTTTTAAAGTTATAACCACGGGTTATAATAACGATTGGTTGGCAAAGAGACCGGGATCGGATATCTGGTATACTCTCTGTCGATACTGAAAACCACTTTGACAATCGTGTACGCGGTGGAGATTCCAGAACGAAGTAGGTTGGTTGGCGAACGCTACTGGAATGAAGTAAGGGAACGCTGATGGATGGCCTAATTATGACTAAAACAGGAGCTATACCTGGCTACACAAAGGGTCGCATCCTTTCATCGAGCATGCTTCTTCGAAAACCATTCTATTACTTTTGTGATTCGATATTGTGGCATCACTTTGATTCGGGGTATTGCTCGAGGTGGGCGGAAGCTGCTGGCTTGCCGTCACCACTGGTCCGGGAGTGCAAACGGTGTATCCACCCTGGCATTGCCTCGCGTGCCTTGTCATATGTTCCTCATATCGAGCCCACTACGATTTTGGTTTAAAGATCCGACCGCGTTAAGGTTCACCATCCCCTTAGTGCTATTTTCTATATGATTATACTTTACTGATTAGACACTACTGTACATAGCGCAATATACTACATAGTAAATAGTTTAACGGATCCTTAGAGGATTGGCGGTCCCAAGCATCTTCTAAGTTACTTGTACTTTTACTACAGTTCACTTGAGTTGGTTTACATTGTATAAGTATGTATGTCCTGACTCGAGTGTTTGTATTTTTTATTTACGCTCGGGTCAGCCTGAGTATTCACAGATTTGGATTTCCATGTTCTGGAGATTGGAATCGCTGGAGATTATCTGCTTATCTAGTCTTATCTATTTCGGTGTTGTTGTTGTATTCATCTTGTACTTAGTTATCATATTGAAACTTCTGTTGCATTTTATTTAACTCTGATATATTTATATAGTAGCTTCATGAACTACTATTTCTTTTACTTCCGTTGCATTATTAAATAATCTGTGTCTGTGATCTGTGATTTTTATTTACTGTATATTCTGAGATTTACCAAATTTTTATTTACAACACGGTATTTTGAGCAATTCAATTCCGGCATGAGTGTCTACCTATACACTTATAATGGATGCGAATGGTTGAAAAAATCGGACTGTTACATGTAATTGATATAAATGAACTAAAAGACTAAATTGAACTAAGGGCTATTATAGCACTTTGTAAGTGCTGTAGTTGTAGAAACTAAACTAAAACCTACTACAACATATTTGTAAATGCTATCTTTGTTAAAATGAATTATTTTCAAACGTAAATTTACTGTAGTATTTTCTAAATGCTGCGAAAGTTGAAATTTCACCGTTTTAATAAATTGAAGTAAATAAATGAATTCTGAAAATGGTAAAATTTTGAGAATTGTATATTTGATTATTAAATATAATAACTTCACTTTTAAATGATTTAATTGGAATACTTAATTGGTTTATTGAAATATTTAATTGGTTTAATTGGAATATTTAATTGGTTTAATTAGAATATTTAAATGGTTTAATTGGAATATTTGCGTTGATATATAAACCATTTTGAAATGTGATTTGAAATGGTATTTAAATTAAATAAAAAATGAACGTGGTTTTGGAATAATATGATATTTTGATACTAAAATGAATTTGAAATGATATTGAATTTTTAAATGATTTTTGATTTACGAAGTATAAAATACCATTTTGGAATTTCAACCACGGGATGTATTTAATTTATGGTTTAACTGATCCTTAGAGGATGGGCGATCCCAAGCATCCTTTAAGTTATTGTGCATTACTACTACAGTTCACTTGAGTTGGTTTACATTATATAAGTATGTATGTCCTAACTCGAGTGTTTTGTGTTTTACTTTACGCTTGGGTCAGCCTGAGTATTTATCGCTTAGCTTTGGATTTCTTTTCTGGAGCTAGGAATCGCTGGAGATTTTGCTTATCTAGTTATCTATCCATTTCATTTTCAGTTGTTCTATTTCAGCTCTGGTATTTATAAAATTCTATATATTTGGGATTTCTGTTGTATATGTTTCAGACTGATATTATGTATTATGTTTTAAGAGTTTGTTATAGTAGCTTCATGAACTACTATGGTATTTTAGTTTCCGCTGCGAGTTATTCTGATATTCCTGTGTCTGTGATTCTGTAATTGTATTTCATTTGCTCTAAATTTTATTACAACGCGGTATTTTGATAATTCAAGTCCGGCATGTGTGGATGCGAATGGCTGAAAATATCGAGTTGTTACAGTTGGTATCAGTGCTTTGTTTTTAGGCAAACCTTTGCCTACGGAGCAAAAAACTCATTAGAGATAGGGTAGAAATACCCTAGAATGAGTGAAATCAATCTTAGAATCCTATCTTTGTGAGAGAACGTATTTTCGAAGTATAAAATGATTTCCAAATGATTTTTAAGGGATTTCCAAACATTGTATTAGTATAAAATTTTCCTTATTTTGAAATCAAGAGTTTCTACACTTCATCCCTTCTGTACCCATCTTGTTAGTAATCTCTTTGCTAAGGATTTTTATCGATTAGGATTCCTTTGAACTTTTGAATTCTCCTACTTGTTATAAAATCGAGTCTTGTCTTCCCTGTATTATCCTTTTGATTTTGGAGCATTCCGTTACTCCACTTTGGAATGACCTCTATAAAGGTCGGTGATTCCGCAAATCTTTGAATGATTTTGTAAAGGGGTGGAACTCCTTTACAATTGACATTGATTCAACGGAGATTTCTATATCCTCGGTTTATGATGCTATCTATCTCATGCTCTACCCGGATTCAATCTCTAGCGATCGAATATCGATTTGCCTTAGATTTACGCATTGGTTATATTCCTGAAGTCACTGTTGACTAGTTAAAGTCGCTCGCAATTTAGATAGGCTTATCCATCTCCTATTGACTAATTAAATTATCTCATCTTCGTTCGAGCATATCTTCGAATCAGGATTCCATTTGATTAGAGATCCCCTAAATTTGAATCTCTTTTTGTTTGAAATCTATCCTTGAATCATCCCTTGGAAATTTGTGTTTGTTTGTTGTAACGACCCAGGATTTTGGCAATAATATTTTAATAAGAATTTAATCTAATTAAATAAAATACAAGCTTATCATTTTATAAATAAATAAGACTTTGAAAATTTTCCAGTT
Source organism: Allium cepa (assembly GCA_030765085.1). Taxonomy (NCBI): domain Eukaryota; kingdom Viridiplantae; phylum Streptophyta; class Magnoliopsida; order Asparagales; family Amaryllidaceae; genus Allium; species Allium cepa. The sequence continues at coordinate 28,886,061 of CM060937.1, read as the reverse complement.
ATTTATATATATGTATATGTATTGTGAAGGAAGCTTTGATTTGAAAATTTAAAATAAAATCTTTCAAAAATATTTACGATAAAATTTATCATATTTAATTAAAATAAGGGCTCTACATTATTGACATTTGATATAATATATGAAAATGAATGTAAGATAGATAATAATATTTAAAATGGAATAAATCTTATCAATACAAAATAAGTATAAAAATCAATTATAAAACATGTGAATATAAATCAAATGTTTGGATAGTTAAACTTTAAATAGAAATAAAAACAAGAATTTATGTTAAATATATATAAGATAACTTATATGGTTATATGGTTTTATGAAAACATAAGTAAACACCTAAGATAATTCTAGAAAATATAACCTGTGCAATACATGTATAAGCAATGCAAGAAGACAAACTATTTACATATAAAATATCTATGTACATAAAATAAAAAAATAAAAAATAATAAGATGTAAACATATAGGGAAACATATGCATTAAATAACATCATCTCAGCACAAACAAATATCATTTCAATTTGCAGAAAATAAAACACAAAAAAATCTGATCAAAGAAAAGCTTGTACCAATTATAACCTACCCCGTACAAAACTGTTTCTATATATGTATCTTCTTATTCTTGTTCGTTCATAACTTAGCAAGCTTGAAGAAAAAAAGAAGTAAACATCATTATATTTACAAACTCAAACATTCACCATACAACAAAGCAGGAAGGTTTACTGGGATATCAAACTGCAGTTTCCAAAAACAGAAGTGCTCTCTGTTCAAACACTTTTCTGTGAGTAAACATATTGTTTTTCAAATTTAAATTTGTGTATTTGATTTATGAATGGTATGTGCTTTGCTGTACATTCTAAATAAGTAGTTCTGTGTAATTCTGTTGTACTGAAAATTTATATATGGTCTGCTCTTCTTAATTTCTAGTTACAGAGCAAAAATAAAGTAGAAGAAAGTTAATACATCTTCATACAAAACATTATAAGCTTAGGATTTTAAATAAAATAAGTAGTTTAAACTTAAAATCATAGCCTAGAATTTGTTTGAAGGTTGATAGTGGAATATGGACCCTGTACATTCAATTTTTACAGTAAAAAGAAATCATATGATAAATTTGAGTATTTCAAATTGCTGATTTGATTATATAACTTGAATCTACATCCAAAAATAGTATTTTTAAAACAAAAATGGGATTTTTTAGTTAAGTATCCTACAAGCAATTCTCAGTTGATCAGAAAATTCATTTTGATCAATTTCTGGTGGTCGAAGAATTTTTGGATGGTAAAACTTTGCACGACTCAAGTATGGCCACGATGATTTCAAGAAAATTGTTAAAAAAAATTTCTATAGCAAGAATTGATGGGTCGAGGCGAATTTAGGGTTTTTGTCAGCGTTTTGCAGTGGTCTGTAAACGAGGTGATTTCGTCACGTCTGCTGCATTGAGTTGCGTAAGGTTCAAGGGGTTGATAAAGTGGGGTATCGGCAATGTGAGGCCGGAGTTGTGGATTTTTTGATGGTCGGCGTGAGTTTGACGAGGCAGTTATGGATGAGGGTTTAAGTTCGAGTTTGAACTGGAAACTCGATTTTTGAATGGGGGTTGTTGGCGTCGAATCGTCTATGGAGATCGAGTGTCGCCAAGTTGTGTGACTTGCTGGAGGTGGTGCGGTTTGCCAGAACGCCGGTGAAGTGTCATGCATGTGCACGGCAGCGTATAGGTGTCAGGGGGTCTTTGTGGTGGACGACACGAGTCGATACTCGAGAAAAAGTATGCGTTGCTTCGGTTTGGCACTCGAGTATGTGAGCTACTTCCTGTTATTTTAGTTTTAACTTAAGTTTAACTTAAATCTTACAGTTAAAAAAAAGAAGAAGAAGAAATGTATGAGAAGAAAAAGAGAGGGGAGACTCGGGAAATAGGAGGAGAAACTCGAGTAAACTGGGGATTTTACTCGGGTTGACATTATAGTGCATAGCATAATTAAAGTTGAAGTTAATTATCTTAAACAAATTTTATGCATTAATGATTTGGTTAGTGTTAGACAAATTTAAGTTACTAATTTATTGTAAGTTTTAATGATTTAAGTTAATACTTTAGAAACATTTTAAATCTTAATTAATACTTTAATTAAGCAATTAACTTAAAGATAAGTTTTAAAGTAAATTACCGTTAAAGCTTTTAAGTTAGTAATAATTTGATTTCAAGTTATTAAAGAAGATTTTAAAATGTTAATTGAGATGAATTATTATTAATGAATTGCTTGCAAAGGGAATTAAGAATGATTAATTTATAATTGTAATTAAAGATTTGTAAATTAATGATTAAGTGATTAATCAATTTGTAATTAAGAATTTTAAATTGACTACGTAAAGTTAATTATTAAATAAATAGTAGTTAACTAATTAAGTAATTAATTAAGGATTAATGATTAATTAATTAGTAATTAATGATTAAGTAAGTAACAATTAAATGGTTTGAAATGGAATAATTAATTAATTAATGATTTATTAAGCAGGATTAGGTGACTGATTCTCAAGTAATTAATTTAAATTGAATTAATTACAATAAGGATTTAAGATGCTTTCTTATAGATGATTGTATAAGTAGAACATCTGATATTGTGATAACTATTTGGTGATATTCTGTGATGCACTGTGATATGCATTGATATATGTAATGACTATGTATGATTTATCTGTGATAAATGCTATGTGAATTCGAAGTGTTGAATTAATTTGTTCAAACTATTAAACAACTTGATCCTTAAAATGGCGTTTGGATTTCGATGAGACCGGGATCGGGTGTCAGTTATGATTATCCGAAAACCACATCGATCCAAATTAAACGATAGGTCGTGGCATCTCAAGTAAAGATCGAGATTGTGTTTCATAGTGCAAGGGTTATCGTCGTTAACTCTGAGGGTGATTACAAAACGAGTGTAACGAGATAATGCCTTCGTTTCGTTTGAACTCGGAACGAACTTGTATGGATTGAATGCTTTCAGAACATCGTCAAGTAGACGATGAGCATTCTAAGAGATATGTTCTATAAAGGTAATCGCAGCCTCAAGCCTCATCAACCGGGAATGGCTAAAACTGGGGAGATGCAGCAAGGTTAGGTAGGTAGCACCCAAGCAGGACGAGATATACCCCTGTCTATATGTCCATTTATTTCGGCGGTGTGGGCAGTTGTTGGCCACAACTGCGGGGTTATCTTGTTCGGAACTGTTCAGTAAGGAATGGTTCCGGCCTTGTGTTGTAGAGGGTAGGGAGTGATCCTCGGTACGGTGATCTAGGCCCCGTACCGTGACGGGCGGTACCCCAGTAGCCCTGCCATTGATGGAAACCAATTTTCCCTGCGAGACCCTACGGTTTTGATTGTATTACCCACTTTTGTGGCTAGTAGCTGGAATTTAATAGATGTAACAATTTTTCCTATTTTCTATTTACTTGAAAACCCTAGACACTATTATAATATCGTTGGATTTCCTATAAAATGTTTTGGTTAGCGTAAGGTAAAAACTTACCCGTGTCTATGTGTGGGAAGTCTTACGTGATACCTTTATTTTCAAATGGTTTTCAAAGTTAAACAACTTTAACCCATTTACTCACACTAGACCTCGTCTGACCCAGAGTTTATTTTTTTGTTTTTCATAAACTCTTGGGTACTCAAATTTTTATGAGTTATAGGTTTTGGATTGTTAAGTTCCGGAGAAGCTTGAAGCAGGAGTCCAGACGTAAATATCTATCTAGTTCCGCTGTGTTAGTTGATGTATGTTGTATTTTGGATGTAATGACAGATATATATATATATATATATATATATATATATATATATATATATGACTGTCCTGTTGTATGATGTTGTGTAACTCTGATATATGTAAAACTATGTAATAGTTATGTGATGTATTATATCTTGTTCCGTTTCTGCTGTGAGATTCTGATGTTGTTATTCTTTCCATCTATCTTTTCTATTTCTATCCCTTTCTTTTCTTATTGATGATACGTCTTTCTGTGGTTATAAAGACTGGTCGTCACAGTTGGTATTAGAGCATAAGTTGAGATAATACTTAGGCTCTGGAGTAATATCTATCTTGAGAATACGCTTATATTTTCATATAATTATATACATATCTAAATTTGTTGAGTTACCTGTCCAAGTGGCCAACATGAGTTCTGAAAGTAGAGGCAGAGGTAGGGGCAGTACCTCGACTGATAATGGATGAAGTCAAACTGCTAGTGAGGCTGTAGATCCAGTACCGCCTCATGTTAGTTTTGCCGCTTTATGCAAAGACTTCATCAACCTTGGAGGTAAACCATTTAAAGGGTTAGAGACTATAATTAAGGTCCAAGCTTGGCTATGCTTTTGTGAGCGCATTTTTAAGAGTATGAAGTTGTCTGATGAACGAAAAAGGGAGATGACTTCGTGGCAATTACAGGAAGGCGCATCAGCCAGGTGGGATGCAACGACAGCAAATATCTTTGAGGACAACATTTCTTAGGAAATATTTAAAGAGTAATTTGAGGAGAAATTCATGCCAACAGCAGGGAAAACTCGTTTGTACCAGGAATTTCTGAATTTGAAGCAGGGAAGCATGTCTATATATGAGTGTGAGACCAAATTCAATGAACATTCTTGCTATGGACCAGGGCTCATTGATACTCCACTCAAAAAGAACAAAATGTTTGTGCAAGGCTTGAGGCCAGAATTTCATGAAAAGATGACGGCGCATTTGAAAGGATCTTTTGTTGAGTTAATTGATACGGCTTTGAGATATGAGGATTTGATGAACAAGAGATCAGTGGCATCAGTGGCAGCATCGGGAGGGAATTTTCCTAATCCGAATAAGCGAAAGTTCAATCCCAATTGGAGGAAGCAGAACAAGAAGAAGACTGGAAGTAATAACGGACCTTATAAATGCTATATATGTCAACAAGAAGGTCACTTGGCGAATAAGTGTCTCAGGAAAGGATTTCAGATACAACAGCAACAACCGCATTATAGTGGATCGGGTTCGGCTTTGGTTTAGAAATCTTTATGCTTCAATTGCCACCAACCAGGTCATATGATCAAGGATTGCCCGTTACTTCATAAAGCTTAAAAAAATAAGGTATTTGCTTTGGAAGGTGCACCATCTACTTCATCTAAAGGCAAGGGAGTATTGGAATGTACATTACTTTTAGATGGCAAGTATATTAAAGTTTTGTTTGATTCGGGTGCTTCTTTGAGTTTTATTTCTCTGGAATCTGTAGAGAAGTTCTTTCTTACCCTAGTACCATGGACTGTCCCATCTTTGTATCTAATCCTATAGGAGGAGTGACCAAATTAGATACGATCTGTAAGGATTTGAAGATTTCCTATCTGTCCCATAGTTTTTCTTGTGACCCTTATGTGTTGAATTCTAAAGGGTTTGACCTTATATTGGGGATGGATTGGCTTGATAAGTATAGAGCAGTCCTGAATTATGATGAGAGAACAGTTTCACTGGAAACCGATTTGGGTAGAATTGCTAGAGTAATGTGTGATAATTTTGGGATTCACTTGAGTAGTCTTTTGCATGGAGTTGAGACTTCTCAAGAGAAGATTGAAAATATCGATATGGTCCAAGATTTTCCTGATGTATTCGAGGAAGTCAAATGTTTGCCTCCGCATCGAGAGATAGAGTTTCACATTGATTTGATTCCAGGAGCAGTACCAGTGATTCAGCCTAGTAAGAGGATGGCTCCCAAGGAGAGGGAGGAATTAGTTAAGCAGACTCAGGATCTTTTAGAGAAGGGATTGATTAGACGCAGCTTTTCTTGTTGGGGCTCTGCTGCGGTGTTTGTCACTAAATCGGATGGATCGCTAAGGTTCTATATGGATTATAGAGAATTGAACAAAGTGACTATCCGTAATAAATATCCTCTTCCTCATATTGATGATCTCTTTGACCAATTGCATGGAGCTTCTGTCTTTTCTCAACTGGATTTAGCTTCAGGTTTCCATCAGTTAAAGGTAGCTGAGGACAATATACCCATGACTACATTTAGGGGACCAAATTGTTTCTATGAGTGGTTGGTTATGCCTTTCGGGTTAACCAACGCTCCTGCCTACTTTGTCGACCTGATGAACCGAGTCTTTCGAGATGTATTGAATAAGTTTGTTCTAGTATTCATCGATGATATTCTGGTCTACTCTAAGACTGAAGAAGAGCACAAGCAGCATTTGAGAATTGTGTTGGAGACTCTGAGAAGGCATGTTTTAAAGGCGAAATTCTCTAAGTGCCATTTCTGGAAATCGAAAGTCAAATTTTTGGGGCACATTGTTTCTGGAGAAGGTATCTCTGTAGATCCAGCGAAGGTTGAGACTATTTTGGAAGGGAAGCAGCTGCAGACACTGACTAAAGTTCGTAGTTTTCGGGATTGGCTGGCTACTACAGAAAATTTATCAAGGATTATTCTAAGATTTCTTCACATCTGACTAAGCTGACAAGGAAAGGAGCTAAATTCAAATGGACACCCCAGTGTGCAGAGGCTTTCTAGGAATTGAAGACGAGGCTAACCAGTGCACCAGTGCTAGCTATTCTGGATGGGAAGAGCAAATTTGAGGTTTATACAGATGCTTGTATAGTTGATCGGGGAGCAGTTTTGATGCAGAATGGAAGGGTAATTGCATATGCGAGTGGCAATTGAAGCCACAAGAGAGGAACTACACTACCCACGATCTTGAGTTGTTAGTCATTGTTTTTTCTTTAAAGATCTTGAGACATTATCTCTTGGGAGAGAAGTTCGAGTTATTCATGGATCACAAACCGTTGAAATATCTTTTCTCTCAAAAAGATCTTAATCTGAGGCAGCAGCGATGGGTCGAGTTTCTGGCATCGCATGATTTGGATATTCTGTATACCCCAGGAAAGGCGAATGTTATAGCTGATGCTCTTAGGAGAAATGCAGTTTTGTCTCTTTTAAAAGTTGTTCCCTCTCTTATTGAAAGGATTTCGAGCCAGCAAGAATCTGATAAAAAGTTGAAAATAATCATCAGAAAAGTTTGGAAGGGTCAGTGTTCAAGTTTTGAAATTGATGGCCAAGGGACACTGAGGATCATGGGAGGATTTGTGTTCCGAATGATAGGGATCTGAGGCAGGAGGTGTTGTCAGAGAGTCATCGTTCCAGATTAAATATTCACCCAGGAATCTCAAAGATGTATAAAGATATAAGAAAAGTTTTCTGGTGGCAGGGCATGAAGAAAGAGATTGCTAGATTCGTAAATAGTTGTGCCATCTTCCAACAAGTTAAAGGAGATCAGCAGAAGTCAGTCGGATTATTGCAACCTTTGGAAATCCCGGTGTGGAAGTGGGAGATGATTTCGATGGATTTCATCGACGGTTTGCCTAGAACCAAGAAAGAAAACGAAGGAATAAGGGTGATTGGGGATCGGCTAACTAAGAGCGCCCATTTTATATTGGTTAAGGCAACTCGTACTGCAGCTTCTATGGCAGAGATTTTCTTGAGGAAGATAGTTAAATTGCATGCTGTTCCAGTTAGTATAGTAAGTGATCGTGATCCTATCTTCACCAGCAAATTCTGGGAGGCTCTGCAATCAGCTATGAGAATGAGTTTGAGATTGAGTACAGCCTATCATCCTTAGACAGACGGACAGATAGAGAGGCTTAATCGTATTCTAGAGGATATGCTGCGAGCTTGTGTTTTGGATTTTGGTGGATCGTGGGAAGACCATCTTCATCCAGTGGAATTCTCTTATAATAACAGTTACCAAGCAAGTATTAAGATGGCTCCTTATGAAGCTTTATATGGAAGACCGTGTAGATCCCCATCCTGTTGGATAGAATCGAAATATCGTCTTGTGCTTGGACCAGATTTGATCCGTGAAGCTTCTGCGAAAGTTGAGCTTATCAAGAAAAGAATGAAAGCTTCTCAGGACCGTCAGAAGAAATATGCAGATAAAAGGTGAAGGCCATTGGAATTTGAGATCTGAAATTTAGTCTTTATCAAAGTTTCACCGATCAAAGGTGCTATTAGATTCGGAAAGACGGGAAAACTTGCCCCGAGATATATAGGACCATTCTGAGTGCTGGAAAGGATTGGTGTTGTAGCTTACAGAATTGAATTGCCATAACGGATGTTTGGATTTCATAATGTATTTCATGTATCCCATCTAAGGAAGTTTGTCCATGACCCTTATTGGTTGTAGAACCAGTAGTCCAGGAAGATTTGAAAGTCGAGCCAAATTTGACTGTGGTCAGGAATCCAGTTAGGATTGTAGATCAAGACGAGAGGCAGCTCAGGAGCAAAGTAATGAAGCTCGTCAAAGTGCCGTGGAGAGAGGATCCCAGAGATTGTACCTGGAAAACTCTGGATATTTTTAGGAAAGCCTATCGGGATTTGTGTCCGGATAACTAGTGATGTTCGTTAGGATAGACTGTTTGGTTGATTGCTATTGTATGAATGATATGTATGTTGGGTTGTTGATATAAAAGCTTTTGAATTAACTTTTGTTTTAAATTCCGGGGATGAAATTCTTTTAAGGGTGGAGGAATGTAACGACCCGGGATTTTGGCAATAATATTTTAATAAGAATTTACTCTAATTAAATAAAATACAAGCTTATCATTTTATAAATAAATAAGGCTTTGAACATTTTCTAGTTATTTATATATATGTATCTGCATTGTGAAGGAAGCTTTGATTTGAAAATTTAAAATAAATTCTTTCAAAAATATTTGCAATAAAATTTATCTTATTCAATTAAAATAAGGGCTCTACGTTATTGACATTTGATATAATATATGCAAATGAATGTAATATAGATAATTATATTTAAAATGGAATAAATCTTATCAAAACCAAATATAAGTATAAAATATAATTATAAAACATGTGAATATAAATCAAATGTTTGGATAGTTAAACTTTAAATAGAAATAAAAACAAGAATTTGTGTTAAATATATATAAGATAACTTATATAGTTTTATGAAAACATAAGTAAACACCTAAGATAATTCTAGAAAATATAACCTGTGTAATACATGTATAAGCAATGCAAGAAGACAAACTATTTACATATAAAATTCTATGTAAATAAAATAAAAAAAATAATAATAAGATGTAAACATATAAGGAAACATATGCATTAAATAACATCATCTCAGCACAAACAAATATCATTTCAATTTGCAGAAAATAAAACACAAAAAAATCTGATCAAAAATAAGCTTGTGCCAGTTATAACCTACCCTATACAAAACTGTTTCTATATATGTATCTTCTTATTCTTGTTCGTTCATAACTTAGCAAGCTTGAAGAAAAAAAAAAGTAAACATCATTATATTTACAAACTCAAACATTCATCCAACAACAAAGCGTGAAGGTTTACTGGGAGATCAAACTGCACTTTCCAAAAACAGAAGTGCTCTCTATTAAAACACTTTTCTGTGAGTAAACATACTATTTTTCAAATTTAAATTTGTGTATTTGATTTATGAATGGTATGTGCTTTGCTGTATATTCTAAATAAGTAGTTCTGTGTAATTCTGTTGTACTGAAAATTTATATATGGTCTGTTCTTCTTAATTACTATTTACAGAGCAAAAATAAAGTAGAAGAAAATTAACACATCTTCATGCAAAACATTATAAGCTTAGGATTTTAAATAAAATAAGTTGTTTAAAGTTAAAATATAGCCTAGAATTTGTTCGAAGCTCGATAGTGGAATATTGACCCTGTACATTCAATTTTACAGTAAAAAGAAATCATATGATAAATTCGAGTATTAAAATTGTTGATTTGATTATATAACTTGAATCTACATTCAAAAATAGGATTTTTAAAACAAAAATGGGATTTTTTTAGTTAAGTATCCTACAAACAGTTCTTAGTTGACCAGAAAACGCATTTCGATCAATTTATGGTGGCCGAAGAATTTTTGGATGGTAAAACTTTGCACGAAGCAAGTATGGCCATCGATGATTTCAGGAAAATTGTCAAAAAAATTCTATTGCAAGAATTGATGGGTCGAGGCGAATTTAGGGTTTTTGTTCGCGTTTTGTAGTGGTCTGTAAACGAGGTGATTTCATCACCTCTATTGCATCGAGTTGCGTAAGGTTCAAAGGGTTGATAAAGTGGGGTATCGACGATGTGAGGCCGGAGTTGTGAATTTTTTGATGGTCGGTGTGGGTTGGACGAGGCAGTTTTGGATGAGGGTGTAAGTTGGAGTTCGAACTGGAAACTCGATTTATGATTGGGGGTTGTTGGCGTCGAATCGTCCATGGCGATCGAGTGTCGCGATGTTGTGTGACTTGCTGGAGGTGGCGAGGTTTGCCAGAACGCCGGCGAAGTGCCGTGCATGTGCACGGTAGCATATAGGTGTCAGGGGGGTCTTTGTGGTGGACGACACGAGTCGATACTCGAGAAAATGTATGTGTTGCTTTGGTTTGGCACTCGAGTATGTGAGCATACTTCCTGTTATTTTAGTTTTAACTTAAGTTTGACTTAAATCTTACAGTTAAAAAAAAGAAGAAGAAACGTATGAGAAGAAAAAGAGAGGGGAGACTTGGGAAATAGGAGGAGAAACTCGAGTTTAACTCGAGTAAACTGGGGATTTTACTCGGGTTGACATTATAGCGCTTAGCATAATTAAAGTTGAAGTTAATTATCTTAAACAAATTTTATGCATTAATGATTTGGTTAGTATTAGACAAATTTAAGTTACTAATTTATTGTAAGTTTTAATGATTTAAGTTAATACTTAAGAAACGTTTTAAATCTTAATTAATACTTTAATTAAGCAATTAACTTAAAGATAAGTGTTAAAGTTAATTACCGTTAAAGATTTTAAGTTAATAATAATTTGATTTCAAGTTATTAAAGAAGATTTTAAAATGTTAATTGAGATGAATTATTATTAATGAATTGCTTGAAAAGGGAATTAAGAATGATTAATTTATAATTGTAATTAAAGATTTGTAAATTAATGATTAAGTGATTAATCAGTTTGTAATTAAGAATTTAAATTAACTACTTAAAGTTAATTATTAAATAAATAGTAGTTAACTAATTAAGTAATTAATTAAGGATTAATGATTAATTAATTAGTAATTAATGATTAACTAAGTAACAATTAAATGGTTTGAAATGGAATAATTAATTAATTAATGATTTATTAAGCAGGATTAGGTGATTGATTCTCAAGTAACTAATTTAAATTGAATTAATTACAATAAGGATTTAAGATGCTTGCTTGTAGATGATTGTATAAGTAGAATATCTGATATTGTGATGACTATTTGGTGATATTCTGTGATACACTGTGATATGCATTGATATCTGTGATGACTGTGTATGATTTAACTGTGATAAATGCTATATGAATTCAAAGTGTTGAATTAAATTGTTTAAACTATTAACCAACTTGGCCCTTAAAATGGTGTTTGGATTTCGATGAGACCAGGATTGGATGTCAGTTATGATTATCTGAAAACCACATCGATCCAAATTAAACGATAGGCCGTGGCATCTCAAGTGAAGATTGAGATGGTGTTTCAGAGTGCAAGGGCTATCGTCATCAACTCTGAGGGTGATTTCAAAACGAGTGTAACGAGATAATGCCTTCGGTTTCGTTCGAATCCGGAACGAACTTGTATGGATTGAATGCTTTCAGAACATCGTCAAGCGGACGATGAGCATTCTAAGAGATATATTCTATAAAGGTAATCGCAGACTCAAGCCTCATCAACCGGGAATGACTAAAATAGGGGAGATGCAGAAAGGTTAGGTGGCCCAAGCAGGACGAGATATACCACTATCTAGATGTCCCTTTATTTCGGTTGTGTGGGCAGTTGTTGGCCACAACTGCGGGGTTATCTTGTTCGGAACTGTTCAGTAAGGAATGGTTCCGGCCTTGTGTTGTAGAGGGTAGGGAGTGATCCTCGGTACGGTGATCTAGGCCCCGTACCGTGACGGGCCGTACCCCAGTAGCCCTGCCATTGATGGAAACCAATTTTCCCTGCGAGACCCTACGGTTTTGATTGTATTACCCACTTTTGTGGCTAGTAGCTGGAATTTAATAGATGTAACAATTTCGCCTATTTCCTATTTACTTGAAAACCCTAGACACTATTATAATATCACCGGATTTCCTATAAAATGTTTTGGTTAGCGTAAGGTAAAAACTTACCAGTGTTTATTTGTGGAAGTCTTACGTGATACCTTTATTTTCAAATGGTTTTCAAAGTTAAACAACTTTTACCCGTTTACTCACACTTGACCCATGTCTGATCCAGAGTTTATTTTTTTGTTTTTCATAAACTCTTGGGTACTCAAATTTTTATGAGTGATAGGTTTTGGATTGTTAAGTTCCGGAGAAGCTTGAAGCAGGAGTCCAGACGTAAATATCTATCTAGTTCCGCTGTGTTAGTTGATGTATGTTATATTTTGGATGTAATGACAGATATATATATATATATATATATGACTGTCCTGTTGTATGATGTTGTGTAACTCTGATATATATAAAACTAAGTAATAGTTATGTGATGTATTATATTTTGTTCCGTTTTCGCTGTGAGATTGTGATGCTGTTATTCTTTCTATCTATCTTTTCTATTTCTATACCTTTCTTTTCTTATTGATTATACGTCTTTCTATGGTTAGAAAGATGGGTCGCTACATTTGTATTTTGAAATTGTGCATACATCGAAACTATTAGTTTGATAAGGATAACCACATTATATATATAAAAGTGAAATGTTTTCGATAAGGATTATATACCTTTTAAAATGAGAATTTGAAGTTTTGAAAGGATTTAAAAATTTGAAAATTTATAAGAATTTGAATTATATAAAAATGATTTATAATTGAAGGGTTTTGAATTTGAATTTCGAGGAATCGGACTCTGGTGTTTTGAAATTGGTTTTAAGATTTTTGAAAATATATAATAATAATATGATTTTAAGATATTTTACGAATAAGAAATGTTTCGAATGTATTCGAATGAATTCCAATGATTTCGAAGTGATTTCAAAGAATTTTTCAAGAAAATAAAAGTCTAGAACCTACTTATGTTGCTGAAAATAATTTCGGTGATGAATGCATGCATTATCGACATTGATTTTCGATTTTCTGAGTGGGGTAGAGGCCATTCTAGTAGCTTTGCTATGCGAGTGATTTTGTGAAACCAATTTTGACTTCAGATTTTGAAGTATGATTTGATTTTCGAAACATATATATATGTGTGTGTGTGTGTGTGTGTGTGTGTGTGTGTGTGTGTGTGTATTTGAAATAATTTAAAGTAAGCCGGTGTTCAACCCTCGAGTTTCAGAGTTGTTTTAGTATAACCTTATCTATTGGAATTGACTTGCTGATTTGTTGGTGAGTTCCAACTTTTGGATTTTAAATATGATTTCTTCGACTATTTTAAAGTTCGAACACTTCCAAATCGAGGTTTAACTTTCAAAGCTAAGAAATTTTGAAGAATATTAGGTAGAATATAAGTTGAGTTTTGTATGACTAAAGTATAAAGTAATATGATTTATATGAGTTGAAACTGTTTTGTTAAGTAAATGAATAATACTATTTGGATTATACTAGTATGAAATATAGATTTGGAATGTTTTGAATAAAGTATATATATACACGCACACATATATAGAGTAATAATCTTTCTAATGGTAAATTGGATTTTCCATTATGGAAATAAATAGTTTAAAGGTTTTAAAGGGGATAGTTAAACTTGGAAATCATTTTTGGGTATAAATGATTTTGGGAAAAATATTTGGTTTTGAAAATAAATTGGATAGTAAAACCAGTATTTATGTGATGGTTTTGGAAGTTAATTTGTTTGACAAAAATTTTGTTGATGTGGAAATTTGGATTATTTTCTAAATCTCTTATTTTGAGAAACTTTGAAACTGAATGTATAAATTGGAAGAAATGATTTGGCGAAATCATATATATTTTGAAATTGAATTGATATTGAAATGGTTTGAAATTGAGAACCTTATTTTGTTAAATACTTGATTTGGGGGTTATTGAACTTATATAAAATTGATTTTTATAAATATGAAGTTGATTTGAAAATTGTTGATTTGGTAAGGTACTCAATTTGGAAAGAGAAATCTTATATATAATCAAAGTCTGTATAATTATGATTCGATATACTATTGATTTTGGAAAGTATTCGATTTGAAATGAAATCTTATATATAATGGACTTTATATAAATATGATATTTGAAAGTGTTTTGAAAGGTACTATATGATACATATTTTCGAAGTAAAGATATGGAAAGTGCCTTCTGCTTGATATCCACTTTGTGGCCAAACCGTGGATTCAATCTATCGATATTATTCTCTCTGATTTGGGTTTTTCGGATATGATACTCGAGTGTCCCTCGAATTCCATGGCCATCTCCATGGTCTTATGAGCACGACTGCATAGCGTAATTCACCTGGCTGAGATGGCCTGGGGGTACGGATGTTTTCTGGGGGATCCAGGCGCAACCATTGTGTATCCTGCGATCTATGTAGGTCGTATTAGTAGCGAAATCCACTGGCTGAGATAGCTTAAGGGTACGGATGTTTCCTAGGGGATACAGGCGTAACCATTGTGTATCTGCAGTCTACTAGTCATCATGGCGTAATTCGCAGGTTGAGATAGCTTACATGTACGGATGTTTTCGGGGGATCCATGCGTAACCATTGTGTATCTGCGATCCATGGTTGGACAAATGTTTTGGTTTGGTTGTTTTGGTTGGATTGTACTTTCCATATCTATTTTTTTTAAAAAGGTTTCCAGTATTTTCACTGGGTGTTGAAACAAGTCTACTAAGTACCTAGAGAATTCTAGCTTTGCGCCTGATCAATCAATGGCCAGAGTCTGCAGGAATGAAAGTAAACTTATTAAGACATCGAGTTATAAAAGTATTTTGATAAAGTATTATATAAAGGATATTTTGATCATTTATTTTACTTTTCTAAATAATTTAAAATGTTTTAAATATTGTTTACTTTGAACTATCAAATTTGAATCAAATGACTATTCATCATATTATAAAATGTTTAAAATGTCATAAAAATTTTAATTGAAATTTTTATAGTTTGAAAATAATGGTTCATCCTTGTCTTTCAACCTACTTTCCCTTCTAGCTATTTCTATCTTCTTCCTCTACGAGGGTCCTTTCTGTATTATGGAAAGAGTGGTTCTTTGCTTATCGTTTGAATTTGCCCGAGAAACTTTCCGGAGTGCATGATGTATTCCACATCTGACATCTTCTCTGGTATCTTCTTGACCCACCTCTTTTATTCAACCTTCTGCTCTTGATGGTTTGGATATTGAGCCTAATCTGACTGTCGAGAGTAAGCCACTTCGTATTGTCCGCACAGGTATGAAGCAGCTAAGAAGGAAATTTGTTAGTCTGATCAAAGTACAATGGAGTACCGATGATCGAGATTGTACCTGGAACACGGAGGAGAGCATTCATTCTTTGAATCCGAAATTGTTTGTTTTAGGTACTATTTTATTTTCTATCTTGTTTCCTTATTTTCCTTATTCATTCTTTTCGAGGAAGAAAAGATTTGAGTGGGGGAGAGTGTAACAACCCTGTATTTTGTGATTATTTTTAATTGTTTATTTTGATTATTTTATTTGAAATTCCTGATTTAAAAACTTTATTATATTTATTAAAATGGATAAATTTTGTTATTTTAAATATGAATTTTGATTTTTGTGTGAATTATAATTTCAAACCTGAATAAATAGAGTATTTCCAGAAAAATGTGGATTTGGTCAATTTGGTCAAACTTTGACTTTTAAATTTTAAATTTAAATAATTGAATTCCTGAATTTTATCTTACATTATGAAAATAAATTAAATTTCAAGAATACTGTTTTTCATTTCGTTGAAATCCGAATTGTATTGTGAAGGTTATGCTTTTTACAATATTATTTGTAAATTGTTTTATTTAACAAAAATGGTCTATTTTAATTTATATAATAATATTTTTATTTGTCATATCATGTTCAAATATATGTAATATGACATGTTAGGTATATATTCTTATTTTATAACATTTTTAGAGTGATGTTATAATTTTTCCAAAGCTTATTGTAATTTATTTTCAATTTTAAAAACCTAGTTTCTATTTTTAAGCTATTTTCTTAATTAATTTATATTTAACTAAAATTTATTTATTTATTTTCTTCCATACTTTATTTTGTTTTGTTTTTATCTTATTTATTTATATGTTTCATGTGTTTAAAAATGAATAATGAAAATGGGAAATATGAAGAGTTCGAACCTTTCATTTACCTTAGACTTTTCCTATTCTTTTACCTTTTCATTTCAAACAACACATGCATTCAATTTGGCTGACCATATCTTTCTTCAGCCGCGACTCCTTTCTCGTTTCTCATGCACAAAAAAAAGTTTCTCAACCCTAAATTTTTTGGCCATCATCTCTGAAACAAAAATATTGGTAATGGTTTTCACATTTTTTTACTCTTTTCTTCTTTGTCTTATGCACTTTCTTTACCATGCTTTCACTATATTGTTCAGCCATAGCCTCCACCTTCACCACCACCTTCATCACCATCTTGTTTAGCTGCAAAACCCCTCCATCTCCACAGACCTACCTGGCCGTGGCCTCTTAGATGCAAGCTCCACACAAAAATTAGTAAACACCTCCTATTTATGCATAGCCGAGCCCACCTATTGCCTTCACCACTTCACCACACCTCTTGGCCACCACTTGCACCACTTCCACCAGCCTATACCGGACAATAAGCCACTGCACACCAACCCCTAGCATCCACCAGGCCTGGCCGAGCCATCCATGGCCATGGCCGAACCATATGGTTGCATAAAAATTCACCTTTGCCTTGACTTTGTGTTTGTTCATGCCATAAATCACATAAGCAACTTCCATGTCTTCATTCCTTGCTAGGCCGACCCTATATGGATCCATACTTGACTCATTTACATAATTATGGCCGTGTATTTTGATAATATAGGCTGAGCATAGTATTTGTGAAAGCAACTGCAAGTCGTTTGATTCTTTGTTGTGCATAAATTCTAGCTTGTTTAATGTCATATTTTGGGTTGTATATTCATGTTGCAATCTTGTTTTTGTTTGATATGAAAGAGTTAGTAGCTTTGGCTCTCCCCTCACTTGAATCGTAGTCGTGCTTTCATGCCTTTTGGATCTATGTTGTGTGTCTGAATTGGTTATCTCCAGCTTGTAGAGGTGAGTAATTCTCACGAGGCATTCTGTACTTATATAATTAGTAAATTGACACTATTTGAATCTGTAGATATTATTTTTATGTTATACCTGCCTGTGATATTGTTCATATGATGTTCACCCTGTTTATACACCTGTCATATCATTTGTTACTGTTATATAATGCTATCCCATTTATTTATATCAGTTTATCATCTGCAAGTTCCCTGTAGAATAGAATCACTATGGGTTGAAATGATACATATCCGAACGGACTTTAGAATAGGGAAAAAACGTTATGGTCTGAAATGAAAGGCCTGAGCGATTTTTATTTATTTCATTTACTTGGGATTGCAGGTTTTGAAATGATAAAACCTAGATTTTCCTTTTGTGAATTACGGATTGAAATGATATATTAACCGTATCATTTGACCTAGGTTACAAATTGTATACAGACCCGTGGTTAATATATATTTTTCTAGAATTTATAAAGTATTATAGAAATGAAAGTATTACGATATTTTGATTTAAATTTAATTTAATATGATTTTTATAATATATTAGTGATTTTCTACAAGTTAAATAAGTGAAATAAATAAATGGTAAAGTAGAATTTGAAATAGAAGTAAATTTTGGAATATATGGTTTTGTTTATAAATGGAATTTAAGTTAAGTTAAGAAAAATAAAAGGGAATTTAAAATTTAATTTATGAAATGGTAAATTAGATTTAAATGTAAAGTAAATGAAATGTTACAAAAATTGTACAATTATTTTATAAGTGAATTATTAAAGAAATTTGATTTTTTTTGTATAAAAATTTCACTTTATAAAATCATAAATTAAGGGGTATTTAAATGATTGTTTTTAAAGTGAGAAAATATAATCTTTATAAGTTAAAATGGGTTTAAATTAAGTTTTAATTGTTTATGAAATTGTATTGAAAATTTGGAATTTAATTAACAGTATTTCAAAAATGCTGTCATTTCTGAAGTAAAGGATATTACAGCATTTCTAAGTGCTGTAATTGATATAAATGACCTAAAAGACTAAATTGAACTAAGGGCTATTATAGCACTTTGTGAGTGAGATAGTTGTAGAAACTAAACTAAAACCTATTACAACATATTTGTAAATGCTATCTTTGTTAAAATGAATTGTTTTCAAATGCAAATTTACTGTAGCATTTTCTAAATGCTACGAAAGTTGAAATTTCACTGTTTTCATAAATTGAAGTAAATAAATGAATTCTGAAAATGGTAAAATATTGAGAATTGTATATTTGATTATTAAATATATTAACTTCACTTTGAATGATTTAATTGGAATATTTAATTGGACTATTAATTGGTTTAATTGGAATATTTAACTGGTTTAATTGGAATATTTAACTGGTTTAATTGGAATATTTGCTTTGATATATAAACCATTTTGAAATGTGATCTGAAATGGTATTTAAATTAAATAAAAATTAATGTGGTTTTGGAATAATATGATATTTTGTTATTAAAATGAATTTGAAATGATATTGAATTTTTAACTGATTTTTGATTTACGAAGTATAAAATACCATTTTGGAATTTTGACCACGGGATGTACTTAATTTATGGTTTAACTGATCCTTAGAGGATGGGCGATCCCAAATATCCTTTAAGTTATTGTGTATTACTACTACAGTTCACTTGAGTTGGTTTACGTTATATAAGTATGTATGTCCTGACTCGAGTGTTTTGTGTTTTACTTTACGCTCGGGTCAGCCTGAGTATTTACAACTTAGGTTTGGATTTCTTTTCTGGAGCTAGGAATCGCTGGAGATTTTGCATTTCTAGTTATCTATCCATTTCAGTTTCAGTTGTTCTATTTCAGCTCTGGTATTTATAAACTTCTATATATTTAGGATTTCTATTGTATATGTTTCAGACTAATATTATTTATTATGTTTTGAGAGTTTGTTATAGTAGCTTCATAAACGACTATGGTATTTTAATTTCCGCTGCGAGTTATTCTGATATTTCTATGTCTGTATATCTGTGATTGTATTTCGTTTGCTCCAAATTTTATTACAATGCGGTAATTTAAGTAATTCAAGTCCGGCATGTGTGGATGCGAATGGCTGAAAATATCGGGTTGTTACTTTTTAACAAATATTTAAATTGGAAATAACTGAATTAGAGAATTTACTTGTGTAATACCCAATTACATTTTAATATAACTTACCTAAATTATTCAGAAGTTGAATATTTAATTGGATAATATACAATATGAAATGATTTTATAAATAAAATTTGAGTGGTTATAATAAATGATATACACGTAAATTTTAATTATAAAAATATTAATAGAGATAAATAGAATAATAAGTTAATTGAATAGTAAATGAGGCAAATTAAATAAAATTTTGTTTTGAAAGAAACCTTTTTGTATCAAATATTAATAAATTAAAATCAAATCAACCTAATGAAATACCTTGAATTTAAAATAAATTGTTGAATATAAATTAATTTAAATTGAAATTTATACGGTTTAAATTAATTGTTTATTTTGTTTTTCAATCTATTTTTTCTCTGATTGTTTCTATTCTCCTACCTCGTTCCTTTTCGTGGACGAAAAATTTTGAGTGGGAGAGAGTGTAACGACCCGTAAATTTTGGTGAGTTTATTTAATTAATTAATTGAATTTTTGTGAAATTTTAAATAGTAACATTTTGAATTGAAAATTTAATATTTGGAATACGTCTATTTAAATATAGCAAACGGTAAATTTTGTCAGATAATATGGAATTTTATTTTATTGTATAATTCTATATCAATTCAAATCATTTAAAATTGATCATAATAAAATATTTTTCAAACCTGAATATTTTTATACAATAAAGTTGTAAATCATCTTCTGAGTGAGACATCATATTTCGTTTCTTCAAATTTAGAGTGCTATTGCCCTGTTTATATTATTTCTAGCAAATCTGTAGCATTTTTGGTATCGATTATCAACTTTTGATATGACGATCGTACCACAAATATCTGTATGCCGCTCTGATCGTCTCTTCGTGCTCTCCGCAGCATATTCGTTTGTGTGTTTCGGAGTTTGGGGGGTGGTGAAATCTATAGAGGGGGGCGGCGAAATTTACAGAAACGATTTCTGTATTGGTTCCGTAATTTGGCTTTTGGCTTTACGTGACCCTTCAATTTTCCACCGTATAATCCCAATAGCCATCTACATTTTTTTTTAAATTCACGTGCATGGCTTTCTCCATTCCCAATAATTGATACTTTTAGGTAAGTTCATTTTTCTTCGGTTCCAATTATATTTAAACATTTGCGATTCCTCTTCATTTTGTTGTGCCTTCTTTTTCTCTAAACCATCATCACACAACGATTTAATGGCCAAGCACCCCAGTTCATCTTCCTCTCTCTTTTTCCTTGCCCTGTAGCACCAAAGCAACACAACCTCTTTAACGTCAGCCCTTCCTCCTCTTACCGAACCAGTCGACCTCTCTCCCACTCCGACCACCCTTACCTCTCCAAGCTCGGTCGTGCACTATCCCCTTCCATACCGAGCAGCACTTGAGCCATCAGTTTCTTCCTTCGACCTCTGCACTTTTCGCAGCCAACCCACTTTATTTTCCCTGGCCATCTTCCACGTGTAGCACATTGCGTGATGTTTTTTGCTCTCTGTTTCTTATATGAAACAAAATATTTGCAAAGCCATCATACTTCTGGCTGAAAGGTACATATATTTTGCATATATGCTATTCTGGCTTACACGTATATATTTTATGGTCAGTAGAAGTCATGTTCATTCATTTGAACATAAGCCTATATATATGATTATGTGTACATAATGGTATATATGTATATAAGTTATGACAGTATTGATTTTTTTATAGTATACGTATATATGGGTCTGTGTAAGTTATATTATAAGTTATTGTATATACATATATGTTATATTATATTTTTAATTGGTTTATATATATGTGTGTGTGTGTGTGTTTCTTAGATTGTTTATAAATATAGCTACTGTTATAGTATGTAAAATATAAAAGCTATATTAGTTATGCTGTTGGATTTTTGAGATTGAATAAGTTTAAGTATATAAGTGTTCACGGTTATATTTATATATATGTTTATTTTATTTTTTTGAAAATAAATTCACATAGGTTTGTATAGATATTTGCTGTGTTACATAATATAGCCAAACTACGATTTTATGTTTAATGTTTATCTCAGTTATGTTGGTAAATTTATATATTAGTTTGTATAAGTTGTTATAATTTTCTGTTATATATTTGTTCATATATTACTGGTACATACATATTTTATAGGTTACATATATATAGTTAATCATATAGGTTTGGTAATCTGTTATCTGTAATACTATATATAGTTTGCATGTATTATTATATCTTATATATATCTATATATATATAATTTTATATATATTAGCTTTTAATAGTATTTTATGTTCATAATGTATGTGATATTATAATATGTACAGAAATTTGATAACTTGATTTGTTTTATATCTTATGTATCACGTTTGTATGCTATTTTAAAAGTACGCATGTTATATATTAGTTTTTATATATAGTTGTATGCTGCCTATTGTGAGTTGTTTGTATGTATAAAAGCAAAATTGTATATATATAGTTATTGTATATAATATATGTTATATATATGTTGTTATAAGTATTATTTTTCTAGTATATATATATTTCACATATAGTTACGGTACATATCCAGTTATGAAGGCTGTATTTGTATGAATAATATGTATAGTTTAATATATGTCTGTAATATACGTCTTATGTAGTAGTTTTTTTATAAGTTATAGTAAAGTAAGTATATTTATCTTATTTTAAATATCGATTTGAAGATATACTATATATGTTATTATTTTGCGTTTTATGTAAGTATATATATAAGAATTTATATCAAAGTATATTATAGTATATATGGTAATATATGGTTGATTTTAATATATGTGTTTCAATTTAAAACCAATGATTCTTAATTTTATATATGTTATTTTAATATTTGTTTTAAATTAAATGGTGATTTCATGGAAATAATAATCATAATATATAATTATTGTTTTTCTCAAGCTGATACTAATTATGTAACGAACCGATATTTTCAACCATTCGCATCCACACTTGTTGGACTTGAATTGCTCAAAATACCGCGTTGTAAATAAATTTTGGCAAATCTCAGAATATACAGTAAATAAATAATCACAGGTCACAGACACAGAGTGAATAATAAAGCAGCGGAATTAAAAGAGATAGTAATTCATGAAGCTATTATATAAAAATAAGATACATCAGAGTCAATCAAATACAACAGAAGAGCAACAAGATATATCAGGTACAAATTAGAATACATAACTGAAACCCTTAATACTGAAAGTAAAATAGATGGCTGGATCTTCAAGAAAAGCTCCAACTCCGAAGGTGAGCCTCGAATGTTGAATCACTCAATCTGACTCGAGCGTAAAGCAAAACACAAAACACTCGAGTCAGGACATAAATACTTATGAACTGTAAATTAACTCAAGTGAACAGTAACAAAATGCATCAGTAACTTAAAGGATGCTTGGGACCGTCCATCCTTTAAGGATCCGTTAAACTATTTACTATGTAGTAATATTGCGCTATTATAATAATGTATACAGTAAAATAAACTACTTTAAAATAGCGTTAAGGAGTGACCCGATACTCCCCTTAACACGTAATAGTCCCTGTAGTCCATCCGGTATCAGCATATCTCCAAATCGGGAGACTACCCTAAATACTCCATGGGCTACGGGAGAAAAACAAACTTGTAGTAAGGCTCGCTATGGTAGATGGCATGGCACAACTAGGCAATGCCAGGGTAGATATACAAATTACGTTTCCAGGCTAGTGGTAAAGCATAGCAGCCTCTACCGCCCTCCTCGGAACACAATCCCAAATCAAAATCGGAGGATGGCCATCAAATCAACCACAAGTAAGAGTATAGTATCGAAGAAGTGCGTTCGATAGGAGGAATGACCTCACTTGGCCCGTCGATCGCTCCTGTTTTAGCCACCTTAAGCCACCTCATGGGAGTCGGGTCCACGTTCATACCTCAATAGGATCGTCGCCACCATCCTACTTCATTCTGGAATCTCCACCGCGTACACGGTTGTTAAAGTGGTTTTCGAAGTTGGCAGAGAGTATGACAACTTCCGATCCCCGTCTCTTTAACAACCAAACTTTATTATAACGCCATGGTCATTTCAAAATAGTTTATACTTCAAAATCAAATCATTTCATTTCAAAACTATATTCCTTTCAAGATAGTTTATACTCCGAAACTAAAACCATTTTTATTTCAAAACCATATTCAAATCAATACTATATCATTCCCATTTCAACCATATATTCACCTTTCAAAAATCATAATACTTTCAAAGTTATAACTCTTTCGAAACCAAAATACTTGAAATCATTACACTTTGAAAATCATAACATTTCGAAATCATACATTTGAAATCATGGAACATTCCTTTAATTCTACACATTTTACAAATTTATTCAATTACACCCAAATTTTCAAATTTCTAATTTAATTCAGTTTAAACCATCAGTTTCAATTAAATTCAGTTTCCCAACAAACATTTCAAATCATATCAATTTCAAATATAGATTGGATCCACAAAACAAACTATTCAATTTTTATTATATTTCAAAGCTTTAATATACCACATTTCAAAACTAAATTTTATAATTTCATATATCTCAAATTTAACTTCATTATTACATAGTTTTGAATTCATTTCGTAAATCCAATAACATTTAAATAAATCAGAATTACAAGTAAACTAAATATCCTTTCATACCAATATAAACTTCAAATAATCATTTATCAAAAGCACATATCATTCCAATTCATATTCTTTATCAAAATAAAGATCAAATCATTTCCAAACCATTTCAATCATCAAATATCATATCCTTTCAAAACCTCATTATCAAATTATTATTTGAATTCAAAATCAAATATTCAAATTTAAATATCATTTTAAAATCAAATATATCATTCATTTACAATTCCAAATATCATTACAAAACACATTTCAAAATTCCTTTCAAAAATTCATTTATCTCATTACATTCAAATTAAATTCAAATTCAAATTAAATTTATCATTTTAAATTCAGATTAAATTTATCATTTTAAATTCAGATTAAATTTAAATTCCTTAAAAATTCAAATTTAAATATTAAAATATATATTCAAATCCTGAAATTTCACAAATAATCAGTTCCAAAAGTTAAATCATTTAACACTTTAAAGTATAACTCAAATAGTGTTAAAATCTATAATATTTCAAACATTGTCCAATTATAGCAAAGATAGCATTTATAAAGTGCTATCGTAGCTTATAATTTTCAAAAATAGTTTAGTTCAGGAACAATGGCATTTATAAAATGTCGTAATAGATATTTAGTTATTTCGACGTAGTTAAATTCAAAACAACAACATTTAAAAATGCTGTCATTAGATTACAGCATTTTTGGGAAATGCTGTTAATAAAATTCCAGATTTTATTATAACTTTTCAAAAACAATAAAACTTAAATTTTCTTGTTATTTAAGTTTATAAATCATATTTCTAGACTTCAAAATTTCACATTTAAATCATTTTAACATATGATTTATCACAGTAAAATTTTAAAATTCAGATATATTCAATTTAAAAACTCAATTCATTTTTAAGTCAAAATTTCACTGTTTATTAACTTATAAATTTAATAAAACTTAACATATTATCTCCAATATCATTTCAAATTTCAAATTTAATTTACATCGTTTACTTATATTTTAAAATACTAATTTAAAGTCAAAATCACAATTACCTCAAATTTACGTACTTAAATTCACTTAAATTCACAATTTCAAGCCTTAATATTTAACTTTCTTAAAACCATAAAATATATATTTTTAAATCAAAATTTCATATTTTGAAATACATATCTATATAGAAATCATTTAAAAATATACCACGGGGTCTGTATATAATTTTCTAACCTAGGTCAAGTGATACGGATAAATATCATTTCAATCCGCAGTTTAAAAAGAAACCGGGTTCTATCATTTCAAACCCTCAATCCTAAGTCAATTAAAATACAATAACTGTAACAACCCGCATATTTATCGATTTTATATTTAAATATTATGTCGTTAATCGGATATTGGTCTGAAAAGCTACTTTTTGCAAATGGTCAAATTAGGACTCGACACCACTTCCATTGAGTTCGAAATGCCGTTTACATTTTTTTTTTAAGTATAAACATTGATATGATTGGAGATAGTAGAATTTCACTACTTTTTCACTTGAGACTTTGGGTTGGGCTTTTAGCCTATTAGACCCAACCTTCACCCCTCCTCTTCATAACTTCATTTCTATTTTCCTAAGTCTTCAAGCTTCTTCAAAAATGGTGGAGGGAATGGGAAATTAAAATTCCAAAACTCAAATTCAATTGCAATCCATCTTTCTACTCCAAATTCAAGAAGAAGACATTGGATTCAAGCTTCTTGTGCTTAGATAGAAGAGGGATTGATTCTTGCTTGCTTAAAACTTCATTTTTCATTGAATTTGTGCAAAGGTGAGATTTTTATCTCACAATTCTAGTCTATAACTATATTGGACTGTTGGGAATGATTCCCTATCACTTTAGCATGCACATTTGCATTTGGTTTGGATTGGATTGGCGAAAAACTCCAAATTTTAGTGTTTTGGGGAGAAACTGTTGTTAGGTCGTTTTCGCCGTTTTTGGCACGTTCGGAGTTAGGTCGCTTCAGTTGGGTCGCTCGCGAGTCAACACTAGGTCGTTTTGGCCATTTTTGGTGTGTTCGGAGTTAGGTCGTGTGCGGATAGGTCGTAGGTCGCTCGGCCTCACTCACTTCGCTAGGTCGCTAGCTCGTAGCTCGCATTTGACCTTAGATCGTAGGTCGTTAGACCCTTGAGTCGTTAGGTCGTTAGACCCTTAAGTCGTTCGACTCTTAGGTCGTAACACTTAGGTCGCTCGCCTCTTAAACCGATAGGTCGCATGACCTTTATACTTTTAGGTCGTTAGACCCTTGAGTCGTTAGGTCGTTAGACCCTTAAGTCGTTCGACTCTTAGGTCGTAACACTTAGGTCGCTCGCCTCTTAAACCGATAGGTCGCATGACTTTTATACTTTTAGGTCGTTAGACCCTTGAGTCGTTAGGTCGTTAGACCCTTAAGTCGTTCGACTCTTAGGTCGTAACACTTAGGTCGCTCGCCTCTTAAACCGATAGGTCGCATGACCTTTATACTTTTAGGTCGTTAGACCCTTGAGTCGTTAGTTCGTTATACCCTTAGGTCGTAGGCCGTTAGACCCTTGAGTCGTTAGGTCGTGTGGCCATAGCTCGTTAGGTCGTATGACCTTATAACCTTATAGGTTAGGTCGCTTCAGTTGGGTCGCTCGCGAGTCAACACTAGGTCGTTTGGCCATAGCTCGTTAGGTCGTGTGACCTTATAACCCTATAGGTCGTTGGACCTTATCCCGATAGTTCGCTTGACCCCTTAGACCCTTAGGTCGTTAGACCTCATTTTGTCTTCACTAGGTTGTACCGTTTTGGTCGGGGCGCTGCCACCTGGACCCCCGCGACCTGACCGGGCAAGTCGAACCTCGTAAGCGGTGGCGTTGCCCCCGCACCCCCATCTTGGGGGGTTGCCACCCCCCTGGACCCCCCCTCCGTTGGGGATCTTATCTGAAAAAACGTGGAGCTGATTTCCTTGGATTTTATTCACATCTCCGTATGCGATCTTTGTGACTGATTGTTTCTACAATTGCTTCTGTGTTTTGTCACTTTATAATATAAAGGTTTCAATACTAGTAGTAAATATCAAAACTCTTTTAACAAACAATTTCAACTCTATTTTTAATAACAAAGCTCTTTTCTTAAACCGTTTTCCAATCTATTAGTATATACAAACCTTTACCTTACTCGGATGAGAAATCTAATTAAACGACTTAGTAAAACAAGTGGTATGAAACGCTTGCGTTCACTTCGTCGGTTAATTCTTGGACTTGTTCGATTGAACCTCTTGTGACAATTTTATTAGTAAAGATTTACAGTTTGTTCGTAAATATTTAAGTTAAACAAGTGGTTATGGGACATGAAGCTAAACCTCTATATTTACTAGCTTAGTGTAATTGACACTTCTCGTTGATCATGACGATCATTCTGATGATTTAGACTAGCAACTGTGCGATGTCTCTTGTTGCGAGGTTAGACTAGACACCACTTGTGTGATTCCACTCACACATACCTTTTTGCTTTTTGGTTAGTCTAGACCTTAATCTGTGTGATTCTATTCCCACATGTGGGGTAGCTCCCCTTGGTCTTCGGACCGTCATGTGATAGGCCTCTTTCTCTTTTCTTTGATTTCTGGACTTCTTGCATTGATTTCTAGAATTTACGTCATGGACTTGTTATGAGTACAAGTTTGGGGTATGATTCCCTTTCCGAATCTTTGAGAAGATTCTTGTGATATTGATTATCTCTTATTGATTGATCTTCTGTTGATCATTATTGATGTGCACGTAAATGTGCATATTTTTACCACCATATTTATTCTATTTAAATTAAATAAATGATCATATTGGGTATTTTAACTTGTTTTAACCAAAATTCATATTAATTCCAAATTTTCACATATTCATCTTCATATAGGGGCAAAACGGTCATTTAAGTGCATATATTTCTTTGAGAAAAATTGATTGGAAATTTATATATATTTTTGTAGGAAAATGGTCTCAAATAGGAGTGGTTTCATGAAGGAATATGCATGCACAAAGAATATAAAGGAATGAAGAGGGAAATAATTCAAAGTGAAGATAATGGAGGACCCCACCTACCCACCTACCTTAATGTACAAATTAAAGGCTAATGCACATGCTTTTGGACTTAATGGTTTCATGTACACTTAATGGGGGATTAAGACATGTTAATGGTTACTTGGCCTCCACACTTCCTAAGGGGCATTTTGGGTATTCCCCAAAAATATGAATTAGGGTTTCATACATGTATAAATACCCATATGTTTCATGTAACATGATCTCTTCTCTTAGTCTCTCTTAGGCCTCCTTCTCTTTAGTTTAGTTTAGAAAATAAATCAAATCTCTCTTTCTTTCCATGGCTACTTAGCCATTTCTTCTCTTATGTAATTCTTTTCTTTTATGCAATGTTAATTATTGTTTCTTTTTAATTACATGTTCATTTCCTTTTATGCAAGTAGTGTAGATTTTCCTTTATGCAATTAGAGTAGTTTTCCATTTCACTTTGCTCTCTTTTCCTTTTCTTTTTCTCTCATGTTGCAAGCTACATTTGTTCATATGATAACAAATATGAGAGGCTAAACCCCTTCAATTTAGGGGTAATGAAGCTCTCTAATCATGTAGCTTCAACTTAATTTGATGTTTATGCTCTCTTTTTATGCTTAATGAGAATGAATGAAGTGGTTTAATGATGTTGTTTAGCTTTGAATTTGATAGTCTATGTTGTTTATAACAAATAGGCTATGCTTAAACAAACAAAACACAAATTGCCTCTTCATCTACATATGATTATGGCAAAGAAATGATTGTTGAAATTGAAATTTGATGGCTTATATTTCTAATTAATGGTTAATAGGCCATGCTTAAAATAAATTTTGCATTCAACTTTGTTGTCATATTTTATGAGATTTAAAAGTGTATTAGTGGTTGTGTTATAGTTTGATGGTTTATATTGAGCTAATTAATAGCACAAATATATCATACTTATGATAAGCACATCAACTAATTCACTAATGACAAGAAAAGAGAGATCATAACTTCATTTTGTTGATTTATGTGATCTAGAGAGTGGAAATTGCCTCTAAATTGTCTTAACACTCTCATATTTTTTATCTATTTTCTTTTGTCATTTTTTTTTAGTTAATCACTCTCTCAACTTTGGTATAATTTGATTGAATAGAATTTTAAAATCATCAATTCCCTGCGGATCGACCCGTATTCGCCGCGTGCTACATTCGTACACCGTGCGCTTGCGGTATAAATTTTATTTCTAAATTCGTTCGACGGTTTTCTAAACCAGTAGAATTTCCATCGACGAACAATTATTTACATACTTATAGTGGTATGTCATTATGGATATTTTATGTTTATGCCATATCTTTTATGTTATATCATGTCATCTGATATTTATAGCTAGACTGACCCGTTTATTATTTTCTTAAATAATACTCGGGTCAGACCGAGATGTTATGTGACGACCGCCCATGACTCCCACACCAAAACAAGGAAATAATGCGCTGAAAGGCGTGCCAGACAGCCATGGGTGACCGTCAAGGGTAGAATAAACATCGCAGAATCTATCGCATAACTCACAGCGCATGGATAAAATACAATAGAGAAATAGATGTATAGTGAAGCTTCATAACAGAATATCATCAAATAAGCATCTTAGAAGTTTGATACAATCATCAGAACAGTCAATACATCGAAACCTCACTACAAAGCACTCAAAGTATATACAGCGGAACACCCAGTACATAATATGAAATAATATGCAAAAGCCTCCTGCTCGTCTTCGTCATCATCAACGTAGATCTCCAAGAACAGCACCTGTCACCTGCTACCTAGTCTGCCCATCCCAACATGGATGAACAGCCCAAGGTAATAAGAGGAGACATAAAACCTTGAGTCAGACAAAGTCTTAGTGAGCAGTAAATCAACTATCAAACATACCAAAAGAGCATAAGGAATAAAAGGAATAGGAACCAAACCATCCCACTCCGCCTCTTACTACAGTGATAGCCCCCAGACACACACTAAGGAGAAGCAAGCATAACATGGCAGACAATTAAAGTAAAACAATAATCATTCGAGTCAAGGTCGATGTTTTCCAAATACAAACCCCCAAGGCCTAAACAAAGATCAGATAAGCACCCGGAAAACACTGCTCTTGAGACCAAATGATGATACAACCAAACGTCCAAACATCCATGACTCTGGCTATCACTGTTATCATTGCCTTGATTTCACCGTTAGTTGAATGACCACCTGTCAAGGGCTAATGGTAACCCCGGTTCTAGACATAACTCTGCACGTTGTCGCAGCCCGTGCCTAGGAATTTTCGCAACTACCCAGAGTACTAGCACGTCGTCGCAGCCCGTGCTTGGAACGTCGTCGCAGCCCGTTCCAACGTACTCTTGCTTTGAGCATGCTAGAACCTTCAACAACGATGAGATCTCAGCCTCCTAGTCATCCTCCTCGACGACTATTTCCATACTAGCTCAAGCGCCTCTCAAGCTAACCATTATCAACCAACTCGCATCGCATCATCGAGTAATCAACATGCTTGGGATGATCCCGTCTGGATTAAACCAAGGCTATCTCACATCATGCTTCGCTTTATCGCATCATAGCAAAGTCTCATCTCAACATCATGGCTTGCCTCATCGCATCATGGCAAAGTCCCATCTCAACATCATCTAATCCATACATATGAGCTTCAACATCCGCTTCATATGCCACAAGCAGCTTTCCTTATTCAAGAGCCTTTCCACTTAGCTTTTGAATCATCATCAACCAACTTGATCAAATCAAGCTATATATCAACTAATCAATCAAATCAAACATTAATCCAAGCAATCAATCATTCAAATAAGATCTAAATAAACAATTATAATGATAATGGAAATTTCGTAAATAAATGAGCATGGATCTAACATACATGAATCATGGGTTTTTAGCATAGATCTAACAAATATAAATCATGGGTTTTGTCTCTTCAACTTGATAAATGAACTTGTATAAGTAAACATCTTCATGAGTAGTGGATCTACACTTGGATCTAAGGAAAAATGCATAAAATCACTATCTACAACACTCCAACAAACCACCAAACCAATATACTCCTTTGGGTCCGCGTGAGAGATAACCACCACTCACCGAATCACCCAAACACTTCAAAAACTAATCACTTCAGATCTGGACAGCAAGGATTCAAGCTTGATTCATCGAAATCTCGCTTGAAACGATGGAACCTAGCTTCGTTGGATGAAGATCTTCAACTTTGGCTCTTGGATCTTCGATCTTGATCTTCGATCTTGGATGGATGTTAGAACTAGATTAGAGTGGAGAAAAGAAGATGAAGAAATGTTGTAGTCGAGCTCTTAAAATGGCAGCACTTCGTCGCTTCAAAAACCGGTGCCAAAAAGTGAGCCAAACCCCTCTATTTATAGGCTGAATCCCCCCTGAGTCGTCCATCCATAAGTCGTCGCCGACCCATCCTTGAGTCGCCCCCGACCTAAGACCCACGACCCTAAACTCCAACGACCTAACACGCACGCAGGCTACGACTTACGACTCATCGGAGACACAGGATCACACTAAGCCGACCCAACTGCATACGACTCAAAAGCCTCCGACCTAACCACTCAGAACACATGCCGACTCACGACCTAACTAACGCGGCCTAACGACTCAACAACCCCTACGACTCATCACCTAGCCGACCCAACAACTTAACTCGTGTACGACTCATAGCATACACGTCCTAAAACACAGGCCGACCTAACGACTCATCAACTCAACAACACTATACAACACACGACTCGGCGACTCACTATACGACTCAACGACCTAACTCATTTTCCTTAAGTCGTTCCAATACATGAGTCGGTCACCTCTATGAGTCGGTTATCCTATGAGTCGCTCACTACCTTGACTCGGTCCAAACCTTAAGCCGCTGCCTCTCTTAACTCACTAACAACCATAAGTCGGCAACTACCACTCACTCCTATAAGTCGGCCAACCTATAAACCGTTGACCCCATGAGTCGGCCACCTACCCTAAGTCGCTCCATCCTCTAAGTCGGTCACGAATTAAGTTCCACACGACTTAACTTTAACACGACTTATCTCTAGAACGACTCAAGCTCCAAACGACTTAATGCAACTATTATACGATTTATCGACACGTAAAATACGGGTCGTTACATTCTCTCCCCCTTAGGAATTTCGCCCCCGAAATCCCAAACAAACAAGAGCAATCAAAATTATTCCGCATGCCTACCATCCATAGCAGCCAACAAACCATGCATGCAGAATTCTAAGACTAGAACAAGTTACAAATTCATGAGATGTCACGACACCTTAGGGCCATACCTCGAAGAGTTCAGGATGAGCTGCCTTCATCCTCTCTTCCTCCTCCCACGTACAGTTGTTAACATCATCACTCCATTGTATCTTGAGCAACGTAATCGTCTTCCTCCTAAGCCGTTTCATGTCGGTTTCAACAACACGAAGCGGCTTACGAGGTCTCGTAACCACTGGATCAACCTCTAAATCTTCACAGTTATCAGCAGAAACCACCGTATTCGAGTCATGCACATACTTCCGTAGATAAGACACATGAAAGACATTGTGCACACCCGCCATCTTCTCCGGTAACTCCAATCTATAAGCGAGCTTTCCAATTCGCTCGATAATCGGGAATGGTCCAACAAATCTCGGAGTTAACTTTCCTTTCTTCCCGAATCTAATAACATTCTTCAGTGGAGAAATCTTCACAAAAACCATGTCACCCACGTCGAATTCCAAATCCTTACGACGCTCATCGGCATAACTTTTCTGACGATCTTGGGCTGCCTTCATTCGTTGCCGAATGATCTCTATACAATCCGTAGTCTGTCGAATCATCTCTGGCCCAAGTATCAGCTTTTCTCCAGTTTCCAACCAACATGTCGGAGAGTTACACGGTCTTCCATACAATGCCTCATATGGTGCCATACCAATACTCGACTGATAACTGTTATTGTATGCAAATTCCACCAAATGAAGATGATCTTCCCATGATCCTCCGAAGTCCAAAACACAAGCTCTGAGAAGATCTTCCAAAACTCGGTTGACTCTCTCAGTCTGACCATCTGTTTGGGGATGATAATCTGTACTCAAACACAACTCGGTTCCCAAAACTTCCTGGAAGCTCTTCCAAAATCCACTAGTGAACAATGGGTCTCGATCGCTCACTATACTCTTCGGAATACCATGGAATCGAACTATCCACTTAACATACAACTTAGCCAACTTCGATGCAGTCCTAGTCGATCGAACAGGAATGAATCTTGCACTCTTGGTCAACCGATCTACTATGACCCAAATCCCTTCATTTCCTGCTCTTGTTCTAGGTAGACCATCGATAAAATCCAACGATATCTGTTCCCACTTCCACATAGGAACTTCTAATGGATGAAGCAATCCACTTGGCTTCTTCTGCTCTGCCTTAACCAACTGGCAATTCATACACTTGGAAATAAAATTTCCAACATCCTTCTTCATACCTTCCCAGTAATAAGTTCTCTTCATATCCCGATACATCTTATTTCCACCTGGATGAATTGTCAACTTCGAGTGATGACTTTCCTTCAGAACTTCATCTCTCAATTCATCTATGTCGGGAACAACCAATCGTCCTTGCTTCCGAAGCCAACCCTCTCGATCGACTTCGAATCCCTTATCCTTCTCTGGGTCCAATCCAGATTCCAAATCACGGATAATCTTGTCAAGCTTATCGTCTCGCTTTTGACTCTAGCCAATCCTTTCCACAAGAGTAGGCCTTATTGATAAGTTTGCCAACATCTCAGGTTCCAATTCACATCTGGGCCTGAAATCAAATCCAGCCAAATACTCGAGACTCTTCCATTCCGAAAACATGGCTCCCAATCCGACATGTCTTCGACTTAACGCATCAGCCACTGCGTTACCTTTTCCCGGAGTATAGGCTATACCAAAATCATACGATGCCAAGAACTCTAGCCACCGTTGCTGTCGATGATTCAAATCCTTTTGAGAGAACAGATACTTCAACGACTTATGATCTGTAAACAACTCGAATCTAACTCCCAATAGATAATGTCTCCACATCTTCAAAGCAAAAACAATTTCCGCTAACTCCAAATCATGAGTCGGGTAATTCCTTTCATGCGGCTTCAGTTGTCGACTTGCATATGCAACAACTTTATTCTTCTGCATTAGTACTGCTCCAAGTCCAGTACCACATGCATCGGTGTAAACCACCATCTCATCATTCCCACTTGAAATAGTCAAAACAGGAGTACTCGTCAGTCGCTCTTCCAGGATTACGAAAGCTTGCTCACACTTATCATCCCATCTGAACACTTGGTTCTTTTTCGTCAATCCTGTTAACGGTGCAGCTATATTGGAAAAGTCTTTGATAAACCGTCGATAATATCCAGCTAATCCAAGAAAACTTCTCACATCAGATGCATTCTTAGGTCTAACCCAATCCTAGATCGCTGCCACCTTAGCGGGATCAACCGCTATTCCATTTCCAGAGATAACATGGCCTAAGAATCTCACTTCACTCTTCCAGAAGTGACACTTCGAAAACTTAGCCTTCAGCTGATGTTTCCGTAAGATTTCCAAAACAATACGCAAGTGCGTCTTGTGCTCTTCCTCAGTTCTGGAATAAATCAGAATATCATCCACGAACACAAGCACGAACTTATTCAACTGATCTCTGAACACTCTATTCATAAGATCCACAAAATATGCTGGTGCGTTAGTCAATCCAAACGGTATTACCAGCCACTCATAAAAACCGGATGGTGTCCTAAAAGCAGTCTTCGGCACACTATCCTTTGCCACTCTCAACTGGTGAAATCCCGTTGCCAAATCCATCTGAGAAAACACCTTAGCATCGTGAAGCTGATGAAACAAGTCATCTATTCTCGGCAATGGATACTTGTTCTTCTTAGTCACTTTATTAAGCTCACGATAATCCACACACAACCTCAACGATCCATCCGCTTTGGTTGCGAACACAACTGGTGCACCCCATTCGGACACACTACGCCGAATGAATCCTTTCTGCAAAAGGTCATCAACTTGCACCTTCAACTCTTGTTGCTCCCTAGGCGCCATCCGCCTAAGAGGCATCACAACAGGTTTGGCTCCCTCAACTAGATCGATACGAAACTCGATCTCCCTATGCAGCGGTAATCCTTTGACTTCGTCAAAGACATCCTCAAATCCATTCACAATAGGCACCGATGACAGTCCATCCCGTGGAACAACCAGCGAATACATGAAGCTCATGAAGACGCCTTCCTCATGCTTACATCGTATCACAACCTTTCGCCCTTCCACATTCCCGACTGTCACCTCCAGCCTCTCACAATCAATCCTTGCCGCATACTTCCTAAGCCAGTCCATACCCAAAATAATTCCGAACCCCGCAAAGTTCAGAACAAAACAATCACAAACAAAAGAACAATCATGACTCGACACAACTAGACCACGGCATATCATACACAAACATGACGAACCCCCAACTGGATTAGTCACAACCAATGGCCTATCAACAATATCCGGTTCCAAACCTAACCGGCCTACAAGATCATCACAAACAAAAGAATGCGACGCTCCAGTATCAAACAACACTCTAACTGGAACACCACAAATGGAAAGAGTACCTTGAACCACCACACTCTTCCCTTTCTCTTCAGCAGTAAGAGCTTTTGAAAACGACGGCACAGCTCCCAAAGCATAAGCTTGCACAATCTGCCTGTCCTTCCTCGGTTCTGGACAATCTTTCCTGAAATGCCCTGGCTTGTCACAGTTGTGGCATTTCGCCGGCGCCTTTGGATTCCTACAATCCTTGGAGAGATGGCCCTTCTGCTGGCAATTATAGCAAGTGATTTCGCCCCTCGGCTTCTTCTGGCCGTCCTTACCCTTCTGTCGCTGTTGCTTCCTCTTCTTGTTTCCACCCTTCTGTGGCTTAAACCCTTCCTTGGTTACAGCAACAACAGAACTCTCCCTAGGAAACAAACTCTCATGCCTGAGAGCTTTC
Organism: Allium cepa; assembly: GCA_030765085.1. Taxonomy (NCBI): domain Eukaryota; kingdom Viridiplantae; phylum Streptophyta; class Magnoliopsida; order Asparagales; family Amaryllidaceae; genus Allium; species Allium cepa. The sequence goes on along the minus strand of CM060937.1, from coordinate 28,849,924 downwards.
TCCACAAGCTTCTCAAATGGATCGTCCAGATGATCCACCAACCGTCTTCCAAGATAAGCATCCAAACCGGTCACAAACTTCTCATTCTTCTGATAGGGAGAATCAATATACGATCTGGCATACTTGGACAAAGCTTCAAACTCAGAAACATACTCAAGAACGGGTCTTCCACCTTGCTTGAGCTCCACAAACTTTTTAAACAAGACAGATTTCTGAGCCGTAGAGATGAACTTAGCTTCAAATCTAGCTTGGAATTGCTCCCAAGTAATCTCCTTCTCCGGAGTATCAATGGTGATAGAATTCCACCAATCCGAAGCTCTCCCTTGAAGTTGCCTTGATGCAAGCTTCCTCTTAGTTGCATCCTCAACTCCCAAGTCACCAAAGATCCTTCTACAAGCATCAATCCATCTTTGCACTTCAATGGTTGATTCCGTTCCCAAGAAAACCTTTCCTCCAAGAGAAGTATAGTCCTTGCAAAGCTTAGCAAAATCCACTGGTCTTGGAGCTTGAACTTGAACTCCAACATCTACTGATGGCCCCGAGGCTGGTATCCTTCTCATGATCGAAGTCATCATGGCCTCAAACATAGGAGCATAATCAACAGCTTCCCTAGCAGCACGGCCTTCCCTAGCAGCTGGTCTCCCCCTTCGACTCATCCTTAATATCTACAAAAAGGAATGACTTAGAACACCTTGAGAAACAACTGCATAAGGAGTTCAAATCCTTCTAAACTACTATATTATATATAGTAATCATTCATCAAAATACAATTATGTCTCTCATACGTAGTTACGTCAGCGAGCGTTGGCTAAAATCGATTAACCAAAGCTCTGATACCAAATGTGACGACCGCCCATGACTCCCACACCAAAACAAGGAAATAATGCGCTGAAAGGCGTGCCAGGCAGCCATGTGTAACCGTCAAGGGTAGAATAAACATCGCAGAATCTATCGCATAACTCACAGCGCATGGATAAAATACAATAGAGAAATATATGTATAGTGAAGCTTCATAACAGAATATCATCAAATAAGCATCTTAGAAGTTTGATACAATCATCAGAACAGTCAATACATCGAAAACTCACTACAAAGCACTCAAAGTATATACAGCGGAACACCTAGTACATAATATGAAATAATATGCAAAAGTCTCCTGCTCGTCTTCGTCATCATCAACGTAGATCTCCAAGAACAGCACCTGTCACCTGCTACCTAGTCTGCCCATCCCAACATGGATGAACAGCCCAAGGTAATAAGAGGAGACATAAAACCTTGAGTCAGACAAAGTCTTAGTGAGCAGTAAATCAACTATCAAACATACCAAAAGAGCATAAGGAATAAAAGGAATAGGAACCAAACCATCCCACTCCGCCTCTTACTATAGTGATAGCCGCCAGACACACACTAAGAAGAAGCAAGCATAACATGGCAGACAATTAAAGTAAAACAATAATCATTCGAGTCAAGGTCGATGTTTTCCAAATACAAACCCCCAAGGCCTAAACCAAGATCAGATAAGCACCCGGAAAACACCGCTCTTGAGACCGAATGATGATACAACCAAACGTCCAAACATCCATGACTCTGGCTATCACTGTTATCATTGCCTTGATTTCACCGTTAGTTGAACGACCACCTGTCAAGGGCTAATGGTAACCCCGGTTTTAGACATAACTCTGCACGTTGTCGCAGCCCGTGCCTAGGAATTTTCGCAACTACCCAGAGTACTAGCACGTCGTCGCAGCCCGTGCTTGGAACGTCGTCGCAGCCCGTTCCAACGTACTCTTGCTTTGAGCATGCTAGAACCTTCAACAACGATGAGATCTCAGCCTCCTAGTCATCCTCCTCGACGACTATTTCCATACTAGCTCAAGCGCCTCTCAAGCTAACCATTATCAACCAACTCGCATCGCATCATCGAGTGATCAACATGCTTGGGATGATCCCGTCTGGATTAAACCAAGGCTATCTCACATCATGCTTCGCTTTATCGCATCATAGCAAAGTCTCATCTCAACATCATGGCTTGCCTCATCGCATCATGGCAAAGTCCCATCTCAACATCATCTAATCCATACATATAAGCTTCAACATCCGCTTCATATGCCACAAGCAGCTTTCCTTATTCAAGAGTCTTTCTACTTAGCTTTTGAATCATCATCAACCAACTTGATCAAATCAAGCTATATATCAACTAATCAATCAAATCAAACATTAATCCAAGCAATCAATCATTCAAACAAGATCTAAATAAACAATTATAATGATAATGGAAATTTCGTAAATAAATGAGCATGGATCTAACATACATGAATCATGGGTTTTTAGCATAGATCTAACAAATATAAATCATGGGTTTTGTCTCTTCAACTTGATAAATGAACTTGTATAAGTAAACATCTTCATGAGTAGTGGATCTACACTTGGATCTAAGGAAAAATGCATAAAATCACTTTCTACAACACTCCAACAAACCACCAAACCAATATACTCCTTTGGGTCCGCGTGAGAGATAACCACCACTCACCGAATCACCCAAACACTTCAAAAACTAATCACTTCAGATCTGGACAGCAAGGATTCAAGCTTGATTCATCGAAATCTCGCTTGAAACGATGGAACCTAGCTTCGTTGGATGAAGATCTTCAACTTTGGCTCTTGGATCTTCGATCTTGATCTTCGATCTTGGATGGATGTTAGAACTAGATTAGAGTGGAGAAAAGAAGATGAAGAAATGTTGTAGTCGAGCTCTCAAAATGGCAGCACTTCGTCGCTTCAAAAACCGGTGCCAAAAAGTGAGCCAAACCCCTCTATTTATAGGCTGAAACCCCCTGAGTCGTCCATCCATAAGTCGTCGCCGACCCATCCTTGAGTCGCCCCCGACCTAAGACCCACGACCCAAAACTCCAACGACCTAACACGCACGCGGGCTACGACTTACGACTCATCGGAGACACAGGATCACACTAAGCCGACCCAACTGCATACGACTCAAAAGCCTCCGACCTAACCACTCAGAACACATGCCGACTCACGACCTAACTAACGCGGCCTAACGACTCAACAACCCCTACGACTCATCACCTAGCCGACCCAACAACTTAACTCGTGTACGATTCATAGCATACACGTCCTAAAACACAGGCCGACCTAACGACTCATCGACTCAACAACACTATACAACACACGACTCCGCGACTCGGCGACTCACTATACGACTCAACGACCTAACTCATTTTCCTTAAGTCGTTCCAATACATGAGTCGGTCACCTCTATGAGTCGGTTATCCTATGAGTCGCTCACTACCTTGACTCGGTCCAAACCTTAAGCCGCTGCCTCTCTTAACTCGCTAACAACCATAAGTCGGCAACTACCACTCACTCCTATAAGTCGGCCAACCTATAAACCGTTGACCCCATGAGTCGGCCACCTACCCTAAGTCGCTCCATCCTCTAAGTCGGTCACGACTTAAGTTCCACACGACTTAACTTTAACACGACTTATCTCTAGAACGACTCAAGCTCCAAACGACTTAATGCAACTATTATACGATTTATCGACACGTAAAATACGGGTCGTTACATGTTACAGGTGCTTCTTCTTGACTTCTTCCCAGGGATTCATCACTCTGACTTTTGGCTAACTGTTTAGATTAGCAGTTTTTGTTGTATACACTTGAGATATAGACTCATAGTTGTATTCTTTTGTATAGCATGTGTTGTTATTCTTTTGTATTATTGTGGATCTTTTGAGCACTACTCTGATGTACACTTTCATGTGCTAGTTATATATTCATATCTTCTTCCGCCTTTGTGATATGGATGTCTGTAACTGATTTACGATATGCTTATTTCTATGTTTGTTTCCGAAGATTATTTATAGCCACCGTGTGATAAGCAATTTCATGGATGGTCGCTCCTCAACAGCCTTATTCTCCATGCTAACAATCACTCAGGCCTATCATTTCAGCCCATAATGATTTTTCCCTATTCTAAAGTCCATTCGGGTATGTATCATTTCAACCCATAGTGGTTCTATTCTAACAGGGAACTTGCAGTGTGAATATATGCATAAACAATATAAACAATGTCAATGTCACAATGTAATGTCATATATCAGATGTTAGGTGATAATTAACAGAGTTAACATGGTAATAACATGGCATAGCATATCATATCATCATTTACTTGCATAAACATTTTTAATTACTAAACACTTGACATCAATTTACCATTTCAAAAGTAGAAATGTCAGAGTGAGAAGGACTCACCTTTTCAAGCTGGAGTTAGCAAATCAAAACATGCCGAATAAATTGCAGAAGGCACGATACGACATGACATAGCACGACAATTGATTCAAGAGAGAGAGAGAGAGAGCCAATATGATGATCTTGTAAACAACCCAAAATAAGACAATATAACATAAATATACAACACAAAATAACAATGAAACAACTTGAGATAAAAAGCAACAAAGAGCAAAATAATTTGACCTTGCTCTTTACCATCCAAATGCTTAGCCATAGGGGCCAAATGCTCGTCCACCATGTGCTTTGGTTCGGGTATAGTATCATGTAGTCACGACAACAAGTGGAGATGTGAAGGGGTAGGTGACAACATGAAGCATTCATAAGAACAAGGCAAAAAGGCAAGGGTTTTGTCGACAACTATGCTCGGCCTATAGTCAATTGGGTCGGCTCATGCTTTTTTCAGATCTGGACAAAGGTCATGTGATGGCCATAGGTGATGCTATGATGGTGGTGATGGTGCAAAGGTGGTGGCCGAAGTGGATATGGAAGGGGATAGGGTGAAACATGAGCTCGGCTAGCATTTGGTGGAGTTTTTGTGTAAATTTTATGGTGCAAGCTACATATAGTGGCATGGCTTGGCTTGACTAGAGGAGGAGGAGGAGCTGCTATAGATGGTGGTGGTGCGGTCGGTGGTGAAGGTGGGGAGGCTGGGCCGAGCTTACTATAAGAAGATCAGAGGCAAAAAAAAAATCACGAAAAGAAAAGGAAAAATGAGAAAAAGATGAAGCCATTTCCTATTTTTTTCGTTATCTATAAGTTGTGATGTGGGAAGTATTTTTTCATGTGAAAGATGGAAGAAGAATACACAGCAACCAAAAGAAAACGAACGGCCAAAAGCTAGGAATGAAAAGGCAAGTGGAAAATGAAGAGACAAGGGTAAATGAAAAGTCAATGGAAAATGAAAGGACTTTGAGACTTTGATTTCCAATTTCTTTGAAATTAGAATTAACTAAATACAATTTAGAAAATAAAATAAAATAATGAACAAATAAAATGAAAAATAAAAAATATAAATAATTTAAGGAAAAATATAAAATAAATAAGAAAATAGCTTAATAATTGAAACTAGACTTTAAAAATTGAAAACAAAAAACAATGAACATTGGAAAATTATAACTATACTTTTAAAATGTTTTAAAAATAAAATATATGCATAAAATTTCATATACCACATATATACACAAATTAAAACAAACAAAATATTATATATATAAATTAAAATAAAAAATTTTGTTAAATAAAACAATTTACATACAATATTGTAAAAAGCATAACTTTCACAATATAAATCGGATTTCAGCGAAACAAAAAGCAATATTCTTGAATTTAATTCATTTTCACAATAAAAGATAAAAGATAAAATTCAAATATTTAAATTTTAAATTTAAAAGTCAAAGTTTGACCATATTGACCAAAATTCACATTTCTGGAAAATATTCTATTTATTCATGTTTGAATTCTAATTCACATACAAATTTAAATTTATATTTAAAATAACAAAATTTTTCCATTTTAATAAATAAAATAAAGGTTTTAAATCAAGAATTTCAATTAAAATTATTAAAAGATACAATTAAAATAATTAAAAAATACAGGATTTTTCACTCTCCGCCACTCAACTTTTCGTCCCCGAAAAGGAATGAGGTACGGGAAAACACAGAAAAAGATAGAATGAAATAGGATTAAGACAAGATGACAAGAAGATTGAATTTTTTTACCTAATAACTGTTGTTATCGGTAAATTTAACAAGATGGAGATGGTCATTCCAAGATCCTCCAGAATCAAGAACACAAGCACGAAAAAGATCTTCTAGAATCTGATTCACCCTTTCCGCTTGACCGACGGTCTGTGTATGGCAAGCAGTGTTCAGATTCAAAAAATGAGTACGAAAGATTATTAAAGATCATAGAAAGATTTCTAAATAGACTGGTATAAGTAATAGCCTCCCCATCTTGTAGCAAGATAAGGGAAATAAGGATAACCAAAAAGATAGTTTGAAAAATAAAATAAGATAATAAATTTGAACCATGAAAATTTCAACTCAAATTGAAAATTAATTTTACATAAGTTAAATAAATCTTAACTATCTCAAATTTCATTATCTTATCATCAAGTTATCTTAAATTAACAATCTCTAAAATCATGGATTTGAAACAAAAAATCATTTAATATACACATAATGTATTCAATAAATTTAATTCTCCTTTATTCCTAATAAAAATTAAATTTATTCCTCTCAATATATTTTATCACCTCTGATAAATATATTTATAATTATTTTAACCGCTTTAAATTTTATTCTTAGTTCTTTAACATCATTTTATATTGTAACTTTTTTCCATTACCTTTTTCTCTATTTATCTCTGTTAATCTTTTTATAACTAAAATTTAAGTGTATAACATTTATTATAACCACTCAAATTTTATATACAAAAATCCTTTTTATATTGTATATTATCCAATTACATATTCAACTTCTGAAAATTTAGGTCAGTTATATTGGAATGAAATTGTATATTATATAAATAAAACTTTCCAATTCAATCATTTAAAGCTTGAATATTCATCCGAATCTCGAAATTATATTTAAAAATTATCTTTCAAGATAAAATTTAGGAATTAAATTTCCGATAAATTCCAAACTATTTAGAGATAAATAAATGCACATATACTATTGTTGCGACTTTTCTATTGGTTAGAAAAGCACAAATTTTAATTAATTCTGCAAGCGCACAGGCGTGTAGTATGCAGGTCGAACACAGGGAATTGTATTTTAAAACAATTGAAACCCATATTTAAATCTTAGGCGTGTTAAACAAATTCGACGGTGAATTTGAATAGAAAAATAAAAACAATAATATACTCCGAATCAATTCTGAATCTAATAGGAATTGCAACCAAAATATAAAATTGTAAAAAATTAGAACGGAAATTAAAATTGCGGAAAAGGAAATGACAGAGTAAACAACTAAAATAGAGAAGAACTAAATTTATTAACTAATTGAAATGAGTATCGAAAAGAAATAAAAACAAAAATAAATAAATTGCTAAAACTAATTAACAGTTCTATCCACTTTGCCTGAATATAAAAACATTGCTTAAAAATAAAAATAAACTTAGTAGAAAAAGTGATGGAGATCAGAGATGATTCTGTGATTTGCTCTATGCTATATTTATATACTTCAGCTCCGAAATCAAGTCCTGCTTTTTGGGTCCACATCACTTACTCTGCCGAAATATTTGCACTGACCTGTTCAAGCTTCAATTGTTGAAATAAAATAATATGTCCACGTGGCCATTGCTTGAATTGGTACTCACGTTACCATGTTTTGAGACATATATTGAAGCTTTGAAATATGGAATACAAAGAGTAAGTAAGCTGCTCCTTGCAATGGTCCCACCTTACTTGAAAATGTGACAATGTTTTTAATTCTTAAATGAAGCCCAATTGCACACGTGAGCTAATCTTGAATTATTCTCATTTTTAACCAAATGTGACCATGCTTGACAAAATATGAAGATGAGCTGGTATTTTTGAAATGATATGTGCTTTTGCTTTGATTTATTTGGTGCTCAAAATGTTGCACTCTTTACTGCATGTCTTTTGAACCCTATGAACGCCACAACCGATTAATTTCAACGTTGCATTCCCAAATCTAAAATCTGCAAAACCACAACAAAATACCCATATAATACCGCTTTATTAAAATAAAAATATATGAAACAAACGGTTTAAAATGCAGAAAAATACGTTCATCAACTATATATATCCATTCAAATTTTAAGTCATATATCAGCATATGATATAAATCCAGTCTTATTTTAGAAATTCAAATCAATTAAATTTCCCAAATCAAAACTATAGCAAAACTACAGAACGGTCTCTTTGCTTCGAAACTCGAAAATGAATATCGATGGTGCTGCAGTCATCACCGAAATTATTTTCCAACGACAAAGAGAAGAGCACTAATTTAAAACTTTAATATTCTTTGGAAAAAGATTCCTATTCAAAAATACTTTAAATAGTACATCCTTTTAAAACTTTAAATACAGTGTTTGAAATCCATCGGAAATTAAATTCTCAAATTCTTTTTTTAAATTCATTTTAAATTTATGACCATGTTTTATAGTTCAATTATTTATATATGAAACAAGAGATAATGATATAAAATCAATTATTATTTCTTAACAACCAATTCAATAAAATCCAGAAAAATTATAATATAGTTACAAAATTTATTTCATTACTAAATTTAAAAAACATATTATGTTAGTTGCTCTATTCAATTGTTTTGGAAATTTTATTAATAGCGTTGATCAAACGAATCGATCAGAAACCCAAATCAACATCAAGAACTCAAACAACACAATATATAATACATTTTAAGTATTAGTTTACAAATACACTTCAAGAATGATTTGAAGATAAGTTGGAAACAAAGATGAGATGATTAAATAACAAAATAGGAAGATGGATAACCTTATATAAATCACGGACAACCTTAACCGGGTCAACTGTGACTTGAAGAATAAGATCGATGTGGATTTCTGGGGAAATCTACATTCGGTCTCAAGAGATAGAATTTTAGGATAATAAGAGATACTAGCTTCTAAATCGAGGATATAAAATCTTTGGTGAATCGATGCTATTGTAAAGGATTTCACCCCTTCACAAATCAATTTGAGATTGGCGGGACCGCCGAATCATTATAAAGATCATTCGAAGTGGAGTTATGGGATACTCCATAATCAAAAGAAGATGAATAGTGAGGGACACGAATTGTAACGACCCGTAAATTTTCGTCAGTTAAATTTGTCATTTTAATAAGATTAGATAATTTAACTTTAGAAAGAAGTAAGGATTTATAATTTATAATGAAGCATATGTTGAAAAGGAAATGAAACCATAGGAATTTAAGCTGTATTATCGGTTGATACAAAATGACGAATAAATTTGAAGTAATGTAAATGGTTATACTAGGATAAGAAGAGAATATAGGGAAACAAGGGTAAGTTGTGAATTTATTTAAATGAATTAATATTATTAGATAGTAAATTGAATTAGATATAGTAACTGTAATTAAAGGTTAACAATTTAAATGTTTATATGGCAATAGAATTGAAGTAACGTAAATTGGCGTTTATGGTTATAAGTTATAATTTGTTGATTAAATTGGTTTGTGAAATTAATACTGGAAGATATAAAGCGGAAATAGTATTTATGAAACAATAACTGAATTGAATTGCAACTATATAAATGAAAGTAAATTATATTTTGTGGATGTCAACATTGAATAAATTTATTTAAATAAAAAGATTTAAATGCATGTTTGGATAGAATATATAATTGATGGGTTAAGAAGTGGTAAGTAATTAGAATTTAATACTATAAAAATTTGGAACTGAATGTATGTAAATAATTTTGTAGGAATAAGTTAATTAACAATTTATTTGTGCATACCTGATTTAATTGAAATAACGGAAAAAACTAGAACTTGTTTTGCCTAGGTATTAATATATTGTTAAACTATAACTAAATAGCAAGTTTGGAAGTAAATATGATATAAGATGACAAAGGCAACTAGTAAATTAATAAATGAATTCATAATAATAAGTAGTAATTAATGCATGAATATATTTGGCATTTGGGATAATTACAAAATTTTACCCATTCATCTAATTTATTTAATTAAATCTAAATCTATGGCAACATTGTTGTTAATGATGGTTGTAAGTGAATTTGAATTTAAAAGCGTAACAATTATTTAGGTTAACTATTATTGAGTATATTAAGTTAAGAATGTCAATAGATTGAAATAAATCTAAATTTATTTATTTTGTTTTGTTAATGTGTTCTAGTTAATAAAGGGGGATTTATAAGAAATAAAGCATGCACTAATAAATTATATTATAATTCAATGTTACTTATACCCATAAATGTCTATTTACTGAATAGGAATATTTTTAATCAATAAACGAATTTATTGAGGTTCCAATTCATAATTTATAACATTTAATGTAGACTCAATGTAAATTAATTGATTTAATTTGTGCAGTAGCATAGATTTGGTTTGTGATTGAAGAGGGTTAATTTTATAGACGAAATTTATGCTAATTCTTTTATAATAGGACCTTTGGTTGATTTTAGGTATAGAAAGCTGGATTTATAAATTTAATTTGAGTATCAAATTCAACAATTGCATTTATTGCATAATAAAATGGAATTTAACAGTGTTTGCACAAAAAATGGACAAACACCTCCAAGTCGTATTATTTTAGTTGAGTATGTGTGATTTTCAATGATTTTAGATGAGTATGTAAATATGAGAAAGGTAAGGGCTGAAATGTAAAAGACACGCAGATTTATAGTGGTTCGGCCAGAATGTGCCTACGTCCACTTTATATGTTATTATCTTTCTTCTTCCAGATTACAAGTACAATGCTTTGTATACAAGTGTATGAAAGTAGTTTGAAAGTTCCTTCCTTGCTTGAGCTCTCAAACTTGTCTGCCATTGTTGTACCCCTGCCCCTCTATTTATAGAGTGAGGTAGGGGGCAGGGGTCTTGGGTGTATATAGCTGCCAGCGGGCCTGGGCTGAAGCAATCTGGCCTGGTAGTCATCTGGTTCGGCGGAGCTTCATTCGGCCGTGCATGGAGATGAAGTGGAGAGGCTTTGGTTTAGCGTGATGTATTGGTTCGGTGGTAGGTTTGGTCCGGTGATGGCTTCCCATCACTCTGGTTCGGTAGCATGGTTGGCTGTTGGTTCGGCATAAGGTGATGTGTGGGAGAATAGTTGGTTCGGCCATAGGTTGGACTGGTAGGGAAGTGGCGCATGGACCGGTAGGACCCTGGTCCGGTAGTAGGAGTGGTATGGTGGACCGGAGATGGGGTTGGTCCGGTAGGAGTTTGACCGGATGAAGCTTCCTCTTGGCTACCGAATGGGTCGCGCCGAATGAGAACTAGGATATGCCGAATGGGACATAAGATCTGCCGAATGGACTCCTGCCGAATGTGCTTCTATGCTTGGGACATGCATTGCCGAACGAGGCTCCATTTCTCTGCCGAATGGGCTTGTGCACTGGGGATGCCGAATGGGCTATTGCCGAATGGCCTATAGGTTGGGCTTCCAAATGGTCCCTTGGCTTTGCTGGTGAAGGGTAGGATGTGAATACAAGTGAGGTTGGCGCCTCTTGGTCTCGAGGTCTTCTGGGTGAGAATTCGCCCAACATTTGCCCCCCAAAGTGGGGCACGTGCTTGCACGTGTCGCGCTTTGTTTCCTCGAGGTAGGAAGGTTTGTTTTGTAACGCCATGGGCTGGATGCTCGTATCCTGTTGATGTCCTGCGAAGGAATTTACAGTTTTAGTATGATTTCAAACGATGGCCGTTCGTGATCGAAATGTCTGGGATGAAGTGTATTGCGCCGTTCGAGGCGAGTTAGTGTGCCCCGAGGGGGCTTAGCATTACCGATGCCAGGTTCACGTTAGAGTGGGTCCCTGGATCGTTTGTCAAGGTGGTTTATCGCCAGCTCAGAGCATGCCTAGGGATCGTTCGCGATCCCGTACATGTGTAAGTAGCTTAGCCATTTCGTAATTATCAGAGTCAACTATCCGTCTCACCTATGAGTTTAAAAAGACGTGTCAAAGTGTAAATTCCCACGATGGTAGGGTTAACAACCATTCAGAGCGTGCCTATGGACCATTCGAGGTCGCGTACACGTGTAAACGATTTAATCCACGTCGGTGAGGATTTTACGACTTATTCACCGTTATCATAATCTTATTTTATTAGTTAGTTCTAGCGTTCGGTACTTATCTGAGTGAAGCGCCTGCGTGCCCCCTGTTTCTGGTTTCTGCTGGTAGAGGTAGCTTCGTTCGGATTTGAGTTGGCACAGGTTTCATTCGGTTGGAGGCTGGTCCGGTATGGATAGTTCCATTCGGTTTTCACTCGGTCCGGTATGTCGAATGCCTTGGTCCGGTCCTGAGCTTGCCTATATATAGAGGCCGTACCCCCCTCGTTTTTCATTACCGAACGAGTAGAGCCGAATCATATTGTGCTGCCGAACCAAAGTCTTCGCCGAACCAGCTTATACCGAACCAGGTATGTATACTTTCTGCCGAATGAACCTTTGCCACCGGATGGCCCTGTTTGCCGAATGTGTACGGAGTGTATTGAATAGCCGAATGAGATATGCCGAATGACATGCATGCCGAACGACATGTATGCCGAATGAGCATCGGAGTTTGGTGCCGAATGAACTCGTCTTGCACCGCCGAATGAGACTTCATACTTGAACCTTAAGCGGAATCTTATGCTTTTATATGCTTTCTTTAGATACTTGCTTGTTCTAACACCGTGTTTTTCTTGTGCTGCAGAAAATGTCTCGCAAAGCGGAAACACGATCAGACAGAAAGAAATCTAGAGGCACAAGAGAGCCCTCTTCTTCCTTGCCCCCAGTCCAATCAGGATCCGAGCAACATCGACCCATTCCAAGGTCTCTAGTGGATGGACATGGTCCACAGGAACTTTTGATCTCCCCCCCTGACTGCTTTCCTAGCTCCTTAAAGGAGGAGCAACTTGACGTCATATCCCGTTCCTTTGGGATAGATAGGGCTCTTATGCTGCTGCCAGGAGATGGAGTGATGCCATATAATCCTCCCGAGGGCTACTTCGCTTTTAGCAGATACCATTGCATGTGCGGCGCTATCCCCCCTATCAACGCTTGGATAGTAAGCTTCACCACCTATTTGAAGGTGGCTCCTTTCCAGCTCCAGCCTAACTCATATGCCATCCTGGTGAGCCTCTTTGTTATCTTCCAGAGGAGGTACGGGCGTCCTCCTTCTAACCGGGAAATCCGATACTTGTACAACCTGAGAGGCTATAAGAAGGGGTCTCCGTATATTAGTCTGGAGGCGGCCGTGCCCTTCAAACCAGTTCTGGACTTGTATTCCAAGTTCACCATGTTCAAGAAAGAGTGGTTCTTCGTCAAGGACGATGCTGTTTCTTTCCGCCTTTTCACTTCCGGCTGTAAGATTGATTTCATTTATATTTTTCATGTGTTTTGACTGTAGTGTTTTTTTTTTGACATGCTTCTATTTCTGGCTAGCGACAGGTGGTATTGCAGTCGTGGAGGACGATTCCTTAGTGCGAATGGCTGCTGAACTAAAGGCTATTCCGGCACGGGACCGGTCGGCCTCTTTCTTGATCAGGAACGCAACCCTCTTGGAGTATAATTTGATCTTACCGCGCCAGTCCGTGGTTAAGCAAAGGGATACGGCTGAGGAGAGGGCTGCTAAAGCTAAGGAGGGGGCTACGGTAAAGAGCGGTAAGAGGGAGCCTTTCGCAGCGCGTCCTGCTGTTGGGGGGAAGAAACTGAAGAAGTCCGATGGGCCTTCTCCAAGTACTTGTCCGATTGTCCCGGAGGAGGAAGGTGTAGAAGAGGAGGAAGGAGGCGAAGTTGGAGAAGGGTCGGAGGGTGGAGGAGATGGCGACGGTCAAGGTGGTAGTGATGTTGCTGCTCTAACCTCTGAACAAGACCTCGAACTGGATGAGGCTCTCCGTCGGGCCTTCGGGGAGTCGGAGGGAGAGTCGGAGACGGAGAAGGCAAAGGAAACCGGCAAAGCTGTGGCTGGCACTGACCCATCCTCTAAGGGTTCCTCAGCTAGGGTGATTCCGGCGACGCAAGGTGAACTTTTGTCTTCTGCCGATTCTATTTTCGATAAGGACTTAGAAATTTTTTACGGTTCACTTCCGTCCTGGAATGAGATCCAGGACTTATTGCAGTATCCCACTCCTCCGCCGGGTTTGTATAATAGATGTGTCTCCTCACTTTTCTTTCATTTTAACTTAGCACCTTTTTATGAACTGCGGATTATTGTATGTTTGTAACACTCGTTCTTTATTCCAGGGGCAGGCCAGGTGGCTAAAACTTCAGATGTTCGACACCGCCTCGAACAATTCAAGTCGAGGAGGGCTTCTGCGAAGCCTCCCACTGATCGCACTGGGGACGTGGTTAGTTACCGTCCTCTTCTCGGGGTCATCGAAGAGAGTATTCAGAAAAGGAAGCGGAGCCGTTCCCTATTTGAGTCTTCTTCTGCTTCGCAGCTTCCTATTCAGCCTCCTCCTACTCAGCCTCCTTGTGACACTACGGAGGAGAGCACGGAGTCCGGTCCCCCTCCTCCTCCTTCCAAGAGATCTACTGTCATTCATATAAGGCGTCCCGATGTGCCTCGCCCCGTGCCTCGTGACCCTTTTGCCGGTCATCCTGATTTAGACCCAAGTTTTCGGGACATTTCATTTGATGAGACCACGGGCGAGCACCTACTTCCCCGCAACCCCATGGTACGTGTGCTGGATGAGGCCAAGTCCCTAGATCTTGATCTGCTTACTACTCGGGTAGTTACTATGGGGGACGAGGCCAAGGCTAATATTGACCGGGTGGCCGAAGAGACTAAGAAGTTAATGGAGCATCATGCTCGATTGGTCAAGGCCGGGGAGGAGATTGGGAGTGCTAATATTCGGTTAAGGCTAAAGGTTGCCGATCAGGCCAAGCAGCTTGCCGACCAAGCCATCCAGATCTCCCAGCATGAGGAAGCCTCCCAGCGTCTGAAAGAGACCATGGAGAAGGCCAGTAGGGCGGAGTTACGGAAGATGGAGGTTACCTGCAGGGAGCGGATTAACATGGCCATTACAACGGTGGATGAGGTTCGAAATGCGGATCTCGAGTGGGTAGAGGAGTTGTCGGGGAGACTCGAGGCTGCGGAGATGGCTCAGGCTGAGTTGAAGGAGGAGATGGAGGAGATGAGGAGGTCCCTTAGGTTGAAGGAGGAGGAAATGAGGAGGTCACTCCAGGCTGACTGCTTGAGATACCAATCAGAGAGGGACGTCGCCGTCGCTAAGTTGCAAGCTTCCGAGGCTCGGGTGAGGGAGTTTGAGGAAAATGAGGGGATGATGGATGAGATGCTTCAGGATATGTACTTCCATACTTGGAAAGAGGGCGGCTTGTCTTGGATGGACGATTACCCTCGGGTCATGGCCAAGGTGTATCTCCAGGCTTTAGAGGAGGCCAGGGTGAACGCGGGTAAGGAAGGCGGAGAGGCTTTCAACTTGAGTGCGGTTACTGCTCAGTTCTCAAAGGAGGAGCAAGCGGCGGTGAAGGAGGGGATGCGGCTGCTTGCTGCGGAGGAAGCGGGCGTGCAGTTGGATGATGAGGATCAAGCGGCGGATGCTGGTGAGTTATTCTTTTCCCTTTCTTTTCTTTCCGTGTTTTCATAACTTGATCGTTCGTTTAATGAATTCCTTTTCCGATCTGGACAGGTGGGACTTCAGATCCACATGCTGGGGGTTCTGATCCTGCGGCTAAGTAGGCTGGGGGAGTTGGTGATGGAGTGTGGATGCATCTGCCATCTTTTTGTTTCTTTTTTTTTTATCACTGTTCATGTTAGTCTTTGATATGCAACTGTAATAAAATTATTTGCAAAGAATAACTTCGTGTGATCTTATAATATAGGCCGATTTTGTCATGTTTAAATGTTGTTGCTGTGATTATCTTGATATGTTGTGTGAGAAGTATAGTTACGTATATGCCTGTGATTCTAGTTGTGTTTGATGTTAAGTTTTTGCTTGAAATATAACTTCACGTGTTGCAATGTCAGTGTATGAATAAGTTATAGTTACGCATTTATGTACAAGAGAAGAGAGTACCGCCCTTTATGTTTTATTCGCAGGCGTTAGCTTTGAGTGTTTTGTGTAACTGTTCACGGGTATAGCCGAGCGCCCTGCTACCCAGCACGCAGGCTTAGAGCCTCATGAGTGAATGCTTCCTATTTGGTTTCCTGTACTTTAGAGTTTGTTATACAGGATAGGAGAAAAATATTTAAATGGAATGGAAATATAGTAAAAGTAAAACTTCCAGTCACGGAAGGCCGTCGATGTGCTTAAGTTCGTGGCAAACGGGTTTTGTAGTCACTTTCCCTAGCTGTGGGTCTTGGAGACATTTGTCACCCATCTTACGCCTCCGCGGGGAGTTTTCTTTTTTACCACAGCCGCACTTAAGACACATCGGAGCCGAGATCGCGCACGGTAACTACCCGAACCATTATGGTCCGTAATCGTGGGTATTATTCGATTTACCGTGGCCGGCTAGCGTGGGTGCCGTTGGCCGTGAACTACCCCTGGCTGGCCACACCTTATGTTGGGGCTTAAAGTAGGTTCACAGTTACCGGCGAGCCGAACGCCGTAATGAGCTGCCATCGGCTATAGTCGGCCTTTATGATGACTTATAATCGGCTCATTACAGTTGGCTTTGAGGGCAGGCGCACAATGAGTTAACCCGCAGCAGAGGGATGCTGGAGCAAAAGTGTCTCATTGGCGAGTGCATAGAATCGTAGCGTACCTGTTAGGCCTAGTCCAGATGAGGCCGCGGTGCATCTTGAGTGGAGATGCCATAGGATTTTGTTCAACAGAAAGGGATAAAGCTTAACAAGCAGCCAAGATATGAAGACACAAGGTAACAAGAGATAAGATTTTTAAAGTGGTTCGGCACGATAATGCCTACGTCCACCGTGTTAATACGCTTCATATGGGCGGTACATGTTAAGCAAAGTATCGACGGAGGTGTCGGATGTTCCAAGCCCTCTGGAACACCACTCCGTCCACTGTTGACAAAATATAAGCTCCGTTGTTGTGAAGATCTTGATGAATTTCATATGGTCCGTCTACTGGTGCTTTCATGGTTAGGTAGCATGACAGGCTCAGCTATATCCGACCCCTGCCTGGCACCTCCCCCGTTGGGTTTGGTTCCAAGTGTTTCCTCAGGTCGGAATTCGGGCTGAGTCCGGGCTCGGCTCCTACCATGACCATTTCTTTATTAACCTCTTCGAAGAAGAAAGGTCATTGTTGTCTCACAGATCCTCCAGATTGGGACTCGGTCCATGATTCGGTGTTGCGGGAGGATCCGCATGAGGATAAGATCTCCCTCTTGTAAGCTGCGATGCTTGATTTTGGAGTTGCATTGTGCTGCCACTTTTTGCTTGTGGGCTTCTGCTTTTAAGTGTTGCATCGTTTCTCCTCTCCTCAATCAGATCCAAAGACATGAGGAGGAGTTCTTCGTTTTCTTCTGGGTTGCAGTGGGTCCCATGGTGAGATGGCGCTACAGTTTCAACTGGGGGCATGGCCTCCAATCTGTATGCCAAAGAGAAAGGAGTATGCCCCGTTGATGTTCTATGAGAGGTGCGGCAGGCCCAGGGTGCCGTAGGGAGTTCGTCCACCCAAGCGCCTTTTGACTTTTCAAGCTTCTTCTTGGTTAGGGTTTTGAGAATTCTGTTGACAGCTTTGACTTGTCCGTTTGCCTGAGGATAAGCTACAGATGAGAAGCTTTTGTGAATTATGTGCTCTTGGCATCGGTTGGTAAACTCTTTGTTGTCAAACTGGAGTCCGTTGTTTGATATGATCTTGAGTGGGACTCCGTACCTGCATAGAATATTTTTTGATCAAGAAGTTGATAATTTATGTAAGAAGTTGATGATTTATGCCAAAGATATTTTATTTTAAAGGGTCCGCTTCCACCCATTTGGTGAAATGATTAAAAACATCCTTCTAGCCATCCAGGACAAAGTTTAAAGCAAGGGAGGGGGGCAAGAGTCAAATCTCTGTCCTGGTTGATATAAACGCTTTCCTCCCTTCTTGCCCCCAGCGTTATCTCTAGAGTCATTTCTTCAAACGTCCTTTGTTGCAGCGGGAGTGTCGCCATGGGTAGTCTTAGCCTGTTGTCCTGACTGTCTTTTAGCGGTAGCGTTTTCAAGCCTCATATACTTCCCAGCTTCATGGAAGAAGTCAGGTAACGTAGCTGGTTTATCTTTTGTTAACCTCCTAGCAAACTTGGTATCCGGATGCACGCCACTACAAAGGGCCGTTAGGATAAGTTTCTCATTGGCATCTTGAACTGTTGCCGCTGCGGCGTTGAACCGTGTTAGATATTGTTGTAGCGTCTCTCCGGTTTTCTGTTTGACATTGGATAGAGAATAAGCATCCCTGGGTTGTTCCACATGGACGCGGAACTGGCTAATAAACCTTTCTTTCAACATCTCCCATGAGTTGATGGATCCTTGGGGTAGATGGCAGAACCAGGAGGTAGCTAGATCTGATAGGAATAGCGGAAAGCATTTACATAATACTCCTTCTGTTGCTCCACTCATGAGCATATGCTGGGTGTATCTCTGCAGGTGTACGATGGGGTCGGAAGTTCCTTTGTAAGGTTCCATGGTTGGCATTTTCCATTCCCGGGGAGTGATGGCAGTTTCGATATTTCGGGTAAAGGGACTGGTGACCCTAGCGCCTATTCCCCGGTCCCTTTGCTCCCGTTGGACACATTCTTTGAATAATCGTGCCATCCGCTCGTCAGAACTTGGAGCGGACAAAAATGAGCTCGGTTCTTCCCTGCGGGATCTATCTCGCCCAGATGACCTGTAGGGATGGTACAGTCTATCACCTCTAGCATTATCCAGTGGTTGTCTTTGGCTGCTTGGATGCACGCTAGGACCAGCTACAGTTGCCCCCCGCCTTGATCTTCCCCTGTGGGGTTCTGTTTCGAGCACATCCATGGGGTCAACTTCGGGCTGGGTTCTAGCTCGGCTCCGTTCAGCGGGGTTTCTATGATTAGGTGGCATGACTGGCTCAGCTACATCCGACCCTCGCCTGGTGCCTCCCCTGCTAGGTTCGGTTCCAAGGGCTTCCTCGAGTCGGAATTCGGGCTGAGTCCGGGCGCGGCCCCTATCATCGTTTTTCCTGTTGATAGCTTGTTCGAAGAGTGAAGACCTTTGTTGCCTCCGGGATCCTCCGGATTGGGATTCACCCCATGATTCAGTGTTGCGGTTGGACTCTTCAGCGTCCCTCAAACGTGTCATGAGTTGGTCCACCAAAGTTTCTTGTTGGGATGTGAAGCGGTTAGTTACTTCAGCCACAACCCTGTCCAGATCTGCCCTAGTGATTGGTTGTTCCGCTGCGGGACCAGTTGGATTTTCCTGATTTTCATCTGGTACTGCTGTTGAAGTGGGCTGATCTGTGATTGCTGGATCTGGAAGGCTGCTAGTTGCGAGGTTCTTTCCTTTGTTAACATCCCTTCTCTGTTTGGAAGGCATGATTTCTAAGCAACGAGTGATGTTGTTAGGAAGAAGGTTGAGTGGGAGAAGATGAAGCCTGAGTTCAGCTCTCAGTGAAAGCACCAAAAATGTTTGCACAAAAAATGGACAAACACCTCCAAGTCGTATTATTTTAGTTGAGTATGTGTGATTTTCAATGATTTTAGATGAGTATGTAAATATGAGAAAGGTAAGGGCTGAAATGTAAAAGACACGCAGATTTATAGTGGTTCGGCCAGAATGTGCCTACGTCCACTTTATATGTTATTATCTTTCTTCTTCCAGATTACAAGTACAATGCTTTGTATACAAGTGTATGAAAGTAGTTTGAAAGTTCCTTCCTTGCTTGAGCTCTCAAACTTGTCTGCCATTGTTGTACCCCTGCCCCTCTATTTATAGAGTGAGGTAGGGGGCAGGGGTCTTGGGTGTATATAGCTGCCAGCGGGCCTGGGCTGAAGCAATCTGGCCTGGTAGTCATCTGGTTCGGCGGAGCTTCATTCGGCCGTGCATGGAGATGAAGTGGAGAGGCTTTGGTTTAGCGTGATGTATTGGTTCGGTGGTAGGTTTGGTCCGGTGATGGCTTCCCATCACTCTGGTTCGGTAGCATGGTTGGCTGTTGGTTCGGCATAAGGTGATGTGTGGGAGAATAGTTGGTTCGGCCATAGGTTGGACTGGTAGGGAAGTGGCGCATGGACCGGTAGGACCCTGGTCCGGTAGTAGGAGTGGTATGGTGGACCGGAGATGGGGTTGGTCCGGTAGGAGTTTGACCGGATGAAGCTTCCTCTTGGCTACCGAATGGGTCGCGCCGAATGAGAACTAGGATATGCCGAATGGGACATAAGATCTGCCGAATGGACTCCTGCCGAATGTGCTTCTATGCTTGGGACATGCATTGCCGAACGAGGCTCCATTTCTCTGCCGAATGGGCTTGTGCACTGGGGATGCCGAATGGGCTATTGCCGAATGGCCTATAGGTTGGGCTTCCAAATGGTCCCTTGGCTTTGCTGGTGAAGGGTAGGATGTGAATACAAGTGAGGTTGGCGCCTCTTGGTCTCGAGGTCTTCTGGGTGAGAATTCGCCCAACAAACAGTTAAATATTTCGTTGTTGAAATTAAAATGGACTTTGAGGATAATAATGTGAAATCATGAACTAATGTTGTGGCATCCTTATTTTGGATAAAAGATGAGAATATAAAAGATGAAAATCTAATAAATGGGTTTTGAGAATTAAATTTATAATTTCTAAATGTAAGGTAGTAGAGAATTAACACTGAAATTTATAGACTTGTCAACTTTTAATTCACATCTAAACGTGTTAAATCATTTAAATTGTTTATGAAATATATAAGCGATAAAATTTGGCCAATTTTTGAATTTAGATATAAAATTGGATTTCAATAATTTATTTTAATTTATTTAATGAATATCAAAATAGCCATTTTGGCCACGGGCTCGGATTTCGACGAAACCAGTTTCATCGGATCCGTATCGGTGAATTATTGTAAGGTTTCAAGTTTCGTATCGATCGGACCTGTCCTTTGATCGTACGGACGCGAAACGCCTTGAAATCGATTTAATTAAAATCAATTTGGAAATTTTGTTTTCAGCATAAATTCTTCATACGATCGAATTTGGACGCAAAACTTTTTCCACCGCGTTCAGAATATTTTAAAATACCTATCTGGATATATGGGTTTAACATATTTCGTTCCGGGGTTAGAACATGATTTTTGGGCCATAGTTTGTTCCGTACGTTCATCTATCTTGTCTATATACTCCAATACAACCCTACTTATAATAGATGATTATAAACCCTAGCCTCGATCTTCTATCATTTGTCTATACATTCATTTTCTTCATCTCTTTCTCTTCCTCAATGGTTGCAAAACCTAGATTTATCTACAGTTCAAAATAAAAAGTGAAATTTCAAACACCTTAGAAAAATCCCTAAAAATTATATGTTGAAGTTCTCGAGATACGTAATCTGCTGGTACAACTCGTTTTTCGTTTTGGTATGTGGTTTGACCAGAAGAAATCGATGAAGTTTCGGCCGTTCATCATCACCGCAACAAAATTCGTCGGATCAAGAAACCATTTCTGGGTTTTGCAGAGGGGACAGAGGGGAGGCGATCTATGTGGTTAGTTTGGTGTTTCGACGGTTAGATCTATGAAAAATGTTTGGTTAGTGTTTAAATTTTATAGCGGCGGCTGCTGTTTTTCACTTCGGTCGAGGCCACGTGAGAGTTGCAGTGGGGGTCACGACCTTGAGGAGGGTCGGCGGCGAGTTTTGGGGTTGCCGCGATGGTCGGCATCGGCGTGTACGAGGCAGGATTTCCTAGGGTAGCGTGCGTTTGTGGTTCAGACAGGGTACTGTGTTTGTGCGTTAGGGCAGAGACCTGGAGACGTTTGAGGGTGATGGTAGTGACGTGGCACAGGTGAAAGTGTTCTCTTTTGTTCTAATTTTTATAATTGTTTTCAATCGCAATTTTTGACATAACTTTCTCATACATTATCCGTTTCATACGAATTTTTTTTATTAGGGTCGTAATAAAATTCCAGACGCGTTGACGCTTGTTTGGAGTGATTTGGAGACCGTCAAATTTTTGGGTTTAAATTGGATTTAAATTCAATTTAAATTCAAAAGGTGAGTGTTTTAACCCACTCACAACTTCTAAAAGTTTTTATGTTTGTTAAATTTATTTTAGATATGAGTAGAAATTTATTTATGACTGTTTGGCACGTTTTATTCAGCATATCTGTTAAATCGCATTTATTTAATTTAACTGTAATTTCTTTTATGTATTGCATATAAATTGACAGTTAGGATTTATTTAGGTGCATATAAACAGCTAGTTAAACAGTTATAAATTTAATTGAATATGAAATGTTAATTAATAACTGCCAATTATTTCCTGTTATATTGTATATGCCATATTTTGATGTTTGTTTAAACTGATGATGTTTGAGATAATTTAGTTGATGATTTATGATGGATGAATGGATGTTTTGTTTCGTATCATTTAAACTGCAAGTTATCATGCATTTTTCATTTCATTCGGGATTGTGGTTTGAAATGATATACAACCGCAAAATTTTATATCTTTTAAATTGCGGATTGAAATGATAAATATCCGTATCACTTGACCATAGGATAGAAAATTTTATACAGGCACCGTGGTCTATATATAAAAATATTTTAAAGTGATTTCTATGGTTTGGATGGAATACGGTTTATAATAATTTTAATTTTGATATTTTTCTATTATATATATATACATATGAAGTTAGAAATTTTGAATTTTAAACTGTGTATAGATCTGTTAAATAAAAATGGAAATTTTTTTGAGAAATGGAATTTGATAAAATATATTATATGTTTAAGTTTGGAAATTTTAAGATATGATATTTATAACCAGATTTTAAAAGATAAATATAAAAATGAATATTCTAGTATAAAGTAAACTTGAGAAAATATTTAATTTCTAGAAATTGGAGTTTTATTTATGGAATTTATGTGAATATTCAAGACTAAATAATAGAACATTAATTTGTTGAAAGAATAAAACCCAACTTTAGTTTTTTTGAAATATGAATACTCCAAATGGATATATATATAGAATTGAAGTGATTTTGGAACTTGGAAGTGATATTTAAATTTTGGTTTAGACCTTAAATAAAGAAATATATTTGTAAAGCCATGGAAATTATTTTTCTTTACAAAGTAACCTTAAAGTTAAACCATTTATTTTATATACCGTTGAATATCCAAACCATTCAAGTTTTAGAAGTTATGGTTTTTAAAAGTATGAATTCCGAAATATTATGTTTTGAAAGTATAATTCAAATGTTTGGTTTCCAAATATTATAAAAATTTTAAAGCAGTATGATTTTGGAAAAGAAATATGTTTGGATAAAATGATATCATATTGTTTTGGGTTTTAAAATGATATCTTATTCATAGTTTGAAATGGAAATTTTATTCTGGTTTTAAAGTATAAACTATTTTTAAATGACCGCGGTGTTATAATAACGATGGGTTATCAAAGAGACCGGGATCGGATATGGACATACTCTTTGTCGATACCGAAAACCACTTTGACTAACCGTGTACGCAGTGGAGATTCCAGAATGAAGTAGGTAGGTGGCGACGTTCCTGTAAGGTAAATACGTGGACCCAACTCCCGTGAGTTGGCATAAGGTGGCTAAAACAGGAGCGATTCTCGCGCCAATGAGGTCATTCCTCTGATCGAACGCACTCCTTCGATACTATACTCTGACTTTGGATTGTTTCGGTGGCCACTATTGATTTCTTTGATTTGGGGGTGTTAGTTCGAGGTGGGCAGTAGCTGCGGCTACGCGTTACCACCAGCCCGGATAGCAATTGGTATATCTACCCTGGCATTGCCTAGTTGTGTCGTGTCACCTACCTTAGAGCTCCTTATACGATTTTGGTTTTGTACCATACCTATGGAGTGCCCTCTAACGACGCCCAGTACGGGGGAGATTACGATACTGTATAGACTATGGGAATATATTCTGTGTTAAGGGCTATATGGGTAACCCCTTAACGCTATTTAAAAGTAAGTTTATTTTATAATTAGACACTATTATAATAGCGCAATATACTATATAGTAAATAGTTTAACGGATCCTTAGGAGATGTAAATCTCGAGCATCTCTTGAGTTACTGCACTCATATTTATTTCTGTTAATTTAACTCACATAAGATCTTTTAGTTCTGACTCGAGTGTTTTTGTCTTTTCAAGTTCGCTCGGGTCAGTCCGAGCGTTTCAGGATTTGAGGATTTAGCTCTGGAGGACGAAGACAAAGATTTGTATTACTAGTATCTACTATATTATTTCACTACACCATTTAATTCCGTTGCATTGATATTATTGGTATGTTAACTCTGATATTTAATTGTATAAAGAAGAAGCAAATGTTTTGTAAACAGTTATATAAACTGTATATTTTATTATTATATTTTATCCTTCCGCTGTGAGATTCTATTTTGTTTTATTTCTTCTCTATTTTCTTATTTACCCCATAACAATCCGTCCTTCCGTATGGTTTGAACTGGCACGTGTGTCGGTTTAAATCGTGCGAAAGGGCGGGACGTTACAGTTGGTATCAGAGCTTTGGTTTAGCGATAAACCTTAGCTTTGTGGGGTTTGACTCTTCGTTAATGGGGTAGTAATACCCTATGGGAGTCGCTGAGTGTATATATATGAGAGAGCGTACTTGTTAGTGTTATAAAAAGGTTTTGATATTGTGTTAATCTGTTCCGTTTTGTATTTATAAATTCTGGTTGGTGCATGGGACGCTATGACATCAATAGGGATTTCTAAACACTTAATAGGACAGACCGACATAATATTTGTTTTAAATATAGGTAAATGAAATAATTTTGCCTATTATATCTTCTATATATATAAATTAAATTTTTCAAAAGATATATATATTTGGTTGCAATAGATTGGTTGTTAGGAATAAAATTTATATATAATAGGTAAAATAAGATTGAAAATAAAATCAATGAAATTTGGAAATTTTAGGACTTAAGTCCGGGATTTTGAAAATTTGCTTTCAAAGGATTTTTAAAGTATAATAATATTGTTATATATATTTTTCGATATAAATATTTCATTTTGAATTCGGAAGATTTGTTTTAAAGAAGATTTTGGAGAAAATAAATTTTGTACTTTCCTCTCTGTCGCTGGAAAATAATTTCGGTGATGGCGGCCGCATCATCGACTTTCTTTTTCGAGTTTCGAAGGGGAAAGGCCACTGTAGTAGATTCTACTGCAGATTTATTTTGAAATTATCAAAAATTTAATTGTTTTAAAATATAATTAGAGATATATAAGTTGTAAGAAATTATTTATCTATTATTTAAAATAATTTGAAATTTGACCCGGTATTTAATTCTTAAATTTCCATTAATTAATGGTTTAAATTATTTTAGTGAGATAAAAGTAAGTAATTAATGAATTGAAACCTCTAATTTAGGTAAGAGAATAAATGCAAAGTTATAGAGGGCAATTTGGAATTTTTAGCATATGAGACAAAAAGTAATATTGTTGAACATTAAATTTAATTAAAAGAAGAGATAAAATTTGTATAAGTTCTTTTGCATTTTCTTTAACATATATAACTTACCAAATATGAAAAGTTGAAATGTTAAATAAGAGATTTAAATAGAATATTATACAAGTAGAAAATTTTGAGAAAATGAAGTATTCAATGAATTGCTATTATAAATAAGAATTTAATGGTTATAAACTTAAGTATGATATAAATGCTACTAGTTTAATATAATGGAAAGTAGGAAATATAAATAAATGACTGCAAACCATAGTTAATGAATAAATAAAATTCTTTACTTATAAGAATGAATGTTATAAGGTTAAGAATTTAGTGTAATTAAAAAGGGTTACTGTAATTAAATATAATAGAATGTAAGCATTGAATAAATGATTGAAATTGAGAAGTGCATTAAATGTAATACAAATAACAGAAACTTACATAACCTGAATAGATATAAATGGATAATTGTAAGTAATTAATAGAAATAAGGAAACAACCTTTGAATGAGAAATAAAATTTGAAGTTTGTTAGAAATAAATGTAAATTATAAAAAAGAAAATTTATGTGGGTTGAATAAAAGAAAGGAAATCAAACAATTAAAGTATGTAATGAATTTATATAAGTTGAATTGATTTGTTGGTTTAAATCGATATTGTTTACTTTATAGTTGGCTGGGTAAGGAAATTTGAAGTTGTTAGATGAATAAATAATCTATTTTTGTCCCATCTAAGACTGTTGAGTAAATGATGCACTGGATAGTTATTTTTCATTCCGTACCATTTCAAGTTTTGAACCCGAACAACTATTTGCTTGTTTGATTCAATGGTTGTTTTGTTTTGTTGTGTATACTGTTTGTCGAAATTGATTGTTGTTAGTAGTTGAAACCATGAAAATATTTCACTTTATATAAATAGTTAACCTTTTTAGATTATATAAGTGAAATGCAGGTATGGAAGCAATTGTTACTGCTTTTGTTTCTATAAATTAAGCGTAATTTGCCCAACAAATAGGTACGTTCCCGGTTTACGTTTTGTAGCGCTATTTTTATATATATTTTTCCGTATTGGGATATATTATTTTGAATATTATATATATGATATTTTGTTATATGTAATATTTTATTTTCGTCCGAAGCTCTCCATACAAAGGAGACTCTGCCAAAATTTTCCGTAAATTTTGGACTTAGAATTATGTTGAAAATGTTTTCCAAACTTTAATTATTTAAGTTTAAAAGGATATAATGATTATAAAACGGGTATATTTATTTAAGGTAATAAATTTAGTAAATTATTGTTTATAAGTTAATATTTAAAATTAGATGTACTATTTATTAAATTCTTCCTTCTCTTTTCTTTTGCCTTTTCGGGGACGAAAAGTTTTGAGTGGGAGAGAGTGTAACGACCTGTAAATTTTCGTCAGTTAAATTTGTCATTTTAATAAGATTAGATAATTTAACTTTAGAAAGAAGTAAGGATTTATAATTTATAATAAAGCATATGTTGAAAAGGAATCGAAACCATAGGAATTTAAGCTAAGTATTATCGGTTGATATAAAATGACGAATAAATTGAAGTAATGTAAATGGTTATACTAGGATAAGAAGAGAATATAGGGAAACAAGGGTAAGTTGTGAATTTATATAAATGAATTAATATTATTAGATAGTAAATTGAATTAGATATAGTAACTGTAATTAAAGGTTAACAATTTAAATGTTTATATGGCAATAGAATTGAAGTAACGTAAATTGGCGTTTATGGTTATAAGTTATAATTTGTTGATTAAATTGGTTTGTGAAATTAATACTGGAAGATATAAAGCGGAAATAGTATTTATGAAACAATAACTAAATTGAATTGCAACTATATAAATGAAAGTAAATTATATTTTGTGGATGTCAACATTGAATAAATTTATTTAAATAAAAAGATTTAAATGCATGTTTGGATAGAATATATAATTGATGGGTTAAGAAGTGGTAAGTAATTAGAATTTAATTCTATGAAAATTTGGAACTGAATGTATGTAAATAATTTTGTAGGAATAAGTTAATTAACAATTTATTTGTGCATACCTGATTTAATTGAAATAACAGAAAAAACTAGAACTTGTTTTGCCTAGGTATTAATATATTGTTAAACTATAACTAAATAGCAAGTTTGGAAGTAAATAGGATATAAGATGACAAAGGCAACTAGTAAATTAATAAATGAATTCATAATAATAAGTAGTAATTAATGCATGAATATATTTGGCATTTGGGATAATTACAAAATTTTACCCATTCATCTAATTTATTTAATTAAATCTAAATCTATGGCAACATTGTTGTTAATGATGGTTGTAGGTGAATTTGAATTTAAAAGGGTAACATTTATTTAGGTTAACTATTATTGAGTATATTAAGTTAAGAATGTCAATAGATTGAAATAAATCTAAATTTATTTATTTTGTTTTGTTAATGTGTTCTAGTTAATAAAGGGGAATTTATAAGAAATAAAGCATGCACTAATAAATTATATTATAATTCAATGTTACTTATACCCATAAATGTCTATTTACTGAATAGGAAGATTTTTAATCAATAAACGAATTTATTGAGGTTCCAATTCATAATTTATAACATTTAATGTAGGCTCAATGTAAATTAATTGATTTAATTTGTGCAGTAGCGTAGATTTGGTTTGTGATTGAAGAGGGTTAATTTTATAGACGAAATTTATGCTAATTCTTTTATAATAGGACCTTTGGTTGATTTTAGGTATAGAAAGCTGGATTTATAAATTTAATTTGAGTATCAAATTCAACAATTGCATTTATTGCATAATAAAATGGAATTTAACGGTTAAATATTTCGTTGTTGAAATTAAAATGGACTTTGAGGATAATAATGTGAAATCATGAACTAATGTTGTGGCATCCTTATTTTGGATAAAAGATGAGAATATAAAAGTTGAAAATCTAATAAATGGGTTTTGAGAATTAAATTTATAATTTCTAAATGTAAGGAAGTAGAGAATTAACACTAAAATTTATAGACTTATCAACTTTTAATTCACATCTAAACGTGTTAAATCATTTAAATTGTTTATGAAATATATAAGCGATAAAATTTGGCCAATTTTTGAATTTAGATATAAAATTGGATTTCAATAATTTATTTTAATTTATTTGATGAATATAAAAATAGCCATTTTGGCCACGGACTCGGATTTCGATGAAACCAGTTTCATCGGATCCGTATCGGTGAATTATTGTAAGGTTTTAAGTTTCGTATCGATCGGACCTGTCGTTTGATCGTACAGACGCGAAACGCCTTGAAATCAATTTAATTAAAATCAATTTGAAATCAATTTGGAAATTTTGTTTTCAGCATAACTTCTTCATACGATCGAATTTGGACGCGAAACTTTTTCCATCGCGTTCAGAATATTTTAAAATACCTATCTGGATATATGGGTTTAACATATTTCATTCCGGGGTTAGAACGGGCTTTTTCGGCCATAGTTTGTTCCGTACGTTCATCTATCTGGTCTATATACTCCAATCCAACCCTACTTATAAATAGACGATTATAAACCCTAGCCTCCATCTTCTATCATTTGTCTATACGTTCATTTTCTTCATCTCTTTCTCTTCCTCAGTGGTTGCAAAACCTAGATCTATCTACAGTTCAAAATCAAAAGTGAAATTTCAAACACCTCAGAAAAATCCCTAAAAATTATATGTTAAAGTTCTCGAGATACGTAATCTGCTGGTACAACTCGTTTTTCGTTTTGGTATGTGGTTTGACCAGAAGAAATCGATGAAGTTTTGGCTATACATCATCACCGCAACAAAATTCGTCGGATCAAGAAACCATTTCTGGGTTTTGCAGAGGGGACCGAGGGGAGGCGATCTATGTGGTTAGTTTGGCGTTTCGACGGTTAGATCTATGAAAAAAGTTTGATTAGTGTTTAAATTTTATAGCGGCGGCTGCTGTTTGTCACTTCGGTCGAGGCCACGTGAGAGTTGCAGTGGGGGTCACGGCCTTGAGGAGGGTCGGCGGCGAGTTTTGGGGTTGCCGCGATGGTCGGCATCGGCGTGTACGAGGCAGGATTTCCTAGGGTAGCGTGCGTTTGTGGTTCAGACAGGGTACTGTGTTCGTGCATTAGGGCAGAGACCTGGAGACGTTTGAGGGTGATGGTAGTGACGTGGCACAGGTGAAAGTGTTCTCTTTTGTTCTAATTTTTATAATTGTTTTCAATCGCAATTTTCGACATAACTTTCTCATACATTATCCGTTTCACGCGATTTTTTTTTATTAGGGTCATAATAAAATTCCAGACGCGTTGAGGCTTGTTTGGACTGATTTGGAGACCGTCAAATTTTTGGGTTTAAATTGAATTTAAATTCAATTTAAATTCAAAAGTTGAGTGTTTTAACCCACTCACAACTTCTAAAAGTTTTTATGTTTGTTAAATTTATTTTAGATATGAGTAGAAATTTATTTATGACTGTTTGGCATGTTTTATTCAACATATCTGTTAAATCGCATTTATTTAATTTAACTGCAATTTCTTTTATGTATTGCATATAAATTGACAGTTAGAATTTATTTAGGTGCATATAAACAGCTAGTTAAACAGTTATAAATTTAATTGAATATGAAATGTTAAGTAATAACTGCCAATTATTTCCTGTTATATTGTATATGCCATATTTTGATGTTTGTTTAAACTGATGAGGTTTGATATAATTTGGTTGATGATTGATGATGGATGAATGGATGTTTTGTTTCATATCATTTAAACTGCAAGTTATCATGCATTTTTCATTTCATTCGGGATAGTGGTTTGAAATGATATACAACCGCAAAATTTTATATCTTTTAAATTGCGGATTGAAATGATAAATATCCGTATCACTTGACCATAGGATAGAAAATTTTATACAGGCACCGTGGTCTATATATAAAAATATTTTAATGTGATTTCTATGGTTTGGATGGAATGCGGTTTATAATAATTTTAATTTTAATATTTTTCTTCTATATATATATACATATGAAGTTAGAAATTTTGAATTTTAAACTGTGTATAGATTTGTTAAATAAAAATGGAAATTTTTTTGAGAAATGGAATTTGATAAAATATATTATATGTTTAAGTTTGGAAATTTTAAGATATGATATTTATAACCAGATTTTCCAAGATAAATATAAAAATGAATATTCTAGTATAAAGTGAACTTGAGAAAATATTTAATTTCTAGAAATTGGAGTTTTATTTATGGAATTTATGTGAATATTCAAGACTAAATAATAGAACATTAATTTGTTGAAAGAATAAAACCCAACTTTAGTTTTTGAAATATGAATACTCCAAATGGATATATATATATATATAGAATTGAAGTGATTTTGGAACTTGGAAATGATATTTAAATTTTGGTTTAGACTTTAAATAAAGAAATATATTTGTAAAGCCATGGAAATTATTTTTCTTTACAAAGTAACCTTAAAGTTAAACCATTTATTTTATATACCGTTGAATATCCAAACCATTCAAGTTTTAGAAGTTATGGTTTTTAAAAGTATGAATTCTGAAATATTATGTTTTGAAAGTATAATTCAAATGTTTGGTTTCCAGATATTATAAAATTTTTAAAGCAGTATGATTTTGGAAAAGAAATATGTTTGGATAAAATGATATCATATTGTTTTGGGTTTTAAAATGATATCTTATTTATAGTTTGAAATGGAAATTTTATTCTGGTTTTAAAGTATAAACTATTTTTAAATGACCGCGGTGTTATAATAACGATGGGTTAGCAAAGAGACCGGGATCGGATATGGACATACTCTCTGTCGATACCGAAAACCACTTTGACTAACCGTGTACGCGGTGGAGATTCCAGAATGAAGTAGTTTGGTGGCGACGTTCCTGTAAGGTAAATACGTGGACCCAACTCCCATGAGTTGGCATAAGGTGGCTAAAACAGGAGCGATTCTCGGGCCAATGAGGTCATTCCTCTGATCGAACGCACTCCTTCGATACTATACTCTGACTTTGGATTGTTTCGGTGGCCACTATTGATTTCTTTGATTTGGGGGTGTTAGTTCGAGGTGGGCGGTAGCTGCGGCTACGCGTTACCACCAGCCCGGATAGCAATTGGTATATCTACCCTGGCATTGCCTAGTTGTGCCGTGTCACCTACCCTAGAGCGCCTTATACGATTTTGGTTTTGTACCATACCTATGGAGTGCCCTCTGACGACGCCCAGTACGGGGGAGATTACGGTACTGTATAGACTATGGGAATATATTCTGTGTTAAGGGCTATATGGGTAACCCCTTAACGCTATTTAAAAGTAAGTTTATTTTATAATTAGACACTATTATAATAGCGCAATATACTATATAGTAAATAGTTTAACGGATCCTTAGGAGATGTAAATCTCGAGCATCTCTTGAGTTACTGCACTCATATTTATTTCTGTTAATTTAACTCACATAAGATCTTTTAGTTCTGACTCGAGTGTTTTTGTCTTTTCAAATTCGCTCGGGTCAGTCCGAGCGTTTCAGGATTTGAGGATTTAGCTCTGGAGGACGAAGACAAAGATTTGTATTACTAGTATCTACTATATTATTCACTACACCATTTAATTCCGCTGCATTGATATTATTGGTATGTTAACTCTGATATTTAATTGTATAAAGAAGAAGCAAATGTTTTGTAAACAGTTATATAAACCGTATACTTTATTATTATATTTTATCCTTCCGCTGTGAGATTCTATTTTGTTTTATTTCTTCTCTATTTTCTTATTTACCCCATAACAATCCGCCCTTCCGTATGGTTTGAACTGGCACGTGTGTGGGTTTAAATCGTGCGAAAGGGCGGGACGTTACATGAATGGATTTTGGAACCGCAGGCAACGTTCCAAAATTCAAAGGAATAGAGTCAAAAATGAAGAGATTCAAACTCGAATGAAAGTGATTCTGTAAATACATTTACCATATATGCTGAGTTTGCCTAGAGCTACCAAAGCTATGATACCACATGCAGCGACTCGATATTTTCAACCATTCACATCAGCACATGTCGGACTTGAATTGCTCAAAATACCGTGTTGTAAATAAAATTTGGCAAACCTTAGAATATACAGTAAATAAATAATCATAGATCACAGACACAGAGTAAATAATAATGTAGCGGAATTAAAAGAGATAGTACTTAATGAAGCTACTACATAAAAATAAGATACATCAGAGTCAATCAAATACAACAGAAGAGAAACAAGATATATCAGGTACAAATCAGAATACATCAATGAAACACTAAATACTGAAAGCAAAATTATAACGACCCGCTATTTTGGACTATTCACATTCGCACATGTCGGACTTGAATAATTCAAAATACCGAATTGTTAATTTAAATTTGGCAAAACTCAAACATACAGTAAATAAATAACCACAAAATCACAGACACATAGTAATAATATGCAGCGGAAACAAAAGGTAGTAGTTCATGAAGCTACTATATATACAACAGAGTTAAATATGTTACAACAGAAGTCTCGAATGTAATAGTCAAATACAAGAATCAGAAGAAATCACTAGAATCAACTGAAAATCTGAAAGCTGGATAGATAGCTGAATCTCCATGCGAAGCTCCAACTCCAAAGGCGAGTCTCGAATACTGGTACACTCAGTCTGACTCGAGCATAAAGCAAAACACAAAACACTCGAGTCAAGATTAACATTCTTATATCAATAAATCCAACTCAAGTGAAATAACAACTGGAATACAAGTAACTCAAAGGACGTTGGAATAACCATCCTCTAAGGATCCTTTAAACTATCTACTATGCAGTAATGTACGCTAAATAGATAATGTCTATCAGTAATATAAAATATCAAAATAGTGTTAAGGCGTTACCATTATCCCCCTTCACACATTTTATATAAGCGTTATAGACTATACATCACTGTAAACTCCACCGTAAACTAGTGGGATATCAGGGAGTACTCCATAGGTATAACACAAAACAAATTCGTAGTGGTCGCGTATATAGGGATACAAGTATGACAAGGCACATGAGGCAATACCCAAGATAGTGAAACTACCGTTTGCCTGATCCGGACTGGTGAAAATGCATCGCCGCAACGATCTCAACACCGCGAAACAACACTTCCAAAATTTGGAGGGTGCACCAATCAATAACAAGTAATGAGTAGTTTACGAAGAAGTGTGTTCGCTCGAGGTGGCTAACCTCATTTGGTCTGGCACGGCTCTTGTTTTAGTCATTTCCAATTTGACACAAGTGTCAAGGCTATCCATTATCGTTCTCTTTCTTCAGTCATCACGAACAACATTCCAACCACTACATTCTGGATCACACTCCGCGTATAGTTATTAAAGTGGTTTTCGGTTTAGACAGAGAGTATGTCCATAACCGATTCTGGTCTCTTTAATAACTTTCGTATTTGTTACACCGATTGGTCGTTTATATATTTCAATAATCAGATCAATTTCAATTTCAATTAAATATGTAAATCCACATTTCATTTGTTTTTCTAAAACAATTTCTAGAATTTACGTTACAAAACTTCCAAATTACCAATTTCAAAATCTAATAATCTAATTTAAATTTTTATTAAACATTTCAAATATTGATTCAAGTTCGTATATAAATTTCATTTCGTAATCATTTAAATTTATTTAATTTAATATTCAAATCCATTTAAATTCATTGATCGATTTCATTCAATATTCGTTAAGTTAATTTATTATTCAAAACGACTTCTACAAAATTTCCAATTCATTAAAACAATTACTTAAGTACAACTCCATTATATCAAAACTTCCAAATTTAATTAAATTAGATTCGTCAAATCAAATTCTTAATTTACAAGTCTTATAAAATTTTTTAACACATAAATCATCTTTTATTTCCTGTAAAGAAAAACAATTTCACTTATTTACTTAAATAATTTTCCAAAACTTAATTAATAAAGAATCACAATTTCAATTATTTACGAAGTTCAAATTCACTTATTCAAAAGTTCAATTTCTCTTATCAAAGAATTCAAATTTTTATTTGATTATTGTAACGACCCAGTATTTTCAACCCTTCGCATCCGCACATGTCGGACTTTGAATTGTTCAAAATACTGCGTTGTAGAATAAATTTGGCAAAACTCAGAATATACAATAAATAAATCACAGAATCACATACACAGATATCAGAATCTAGCAGCGGAAATTAAAATTTTAGTGGTTTATGAAGCCACTGATATAACTTTTACAAAACAGAACTTACATTGTCTATAATACTCAATACAATGTTAAGACATAAATAGAGATAGAGTCTTCAAAGTCTTGAATTCCAGAAAGGATAAAGGCTGAATCAACTTCCAACAGCACGAATGATCTACTGAGTGTCCTAGCTACGGAGAAGAAACTGAAGCTGCAACTCAGGCTGACCCGAGCGTAAAATAAAACATAACACTCGAGTCAGGACATACATACTTATATAATGTAAGCTAATTCAAGTGTACTGTAATATAGAGCAAGTAACTTAAAGGATGCTTGGGACCGCCCATCCTCTAAGGATCCGTTAAACTATTTACTATGTAGTATATTGCGCTATTATAATAGTGTCTATTTATAAAATAAACATACTTTTTTCTTAGCATTAAGGGGTTACCCATATAGCCCTTAACACGTAATAGTCCCAGTAGTCCATCCAATATCATAGCTCCTCCTGATCGGGAAGCAACTAGAGGATACCACACGGGCTACGGGAGAAATCTAAACTCGTACAAGGCTCGGTATGGTAGATGACACGGCACAACTAGGCAATGCCAGGGTAGATATACCAATTGCTATCCAGGCAGGTGGAAACGCGTAGCCGCAGTTACCGCCCACCTCGGACTAACTCCCCAAAATCAAAATATAGAGGTGGCCACCGAATCAATCCAAAATCATAGTATAATATCGAAGAGGAGCGTCCGATCAGAGGAATGACCTCATTGGCCTGGAATTGCTCCTGTTTTAGCCACCTTATGCCAACTCACGGGAGTCGGGTCCACGTATTTACCTTACAGGAAACGCCACCACCGACCAACTTCATTCTGGAATCTCCACCGCGTACACGGTTGGTCAAAGTGGTTTTCGGTATCGACAGAGAGTATGTCCATATCCGATCCCGGTCTCTTTGCCAACCCATCGTTATTATAACCCGTGGCCGTTTAAAAACAGTTTATACTTTAAACCAGAATAATTATTTCCATTTCAAATTATACATACGATATCATTTAAAAACCAAAACAATAGGATATCGTTATATTCAAATATAATTCTTTTCCAAAACCATACTGCTTAAAATTATAATATCTGGAAACCAAATATTTGAATTATATCTCCAAAACATATATTTTGGAAATTTTCCTTTAAAACCATAACTCCCAAACACAATGGTTTGGACATTCAACGGTATATAGAATAAATGGTTTGACTTTATGGTTACTTTGTAAAAGGATAATTTACATAGCTTTACAAATACATTTCTTTATTTAAAGTTTTAAACCATAAATTACATATCACTTTATGTTCCCAAAACCATTTCAATTTCTATATATATATTCAATTTGGAGTATTTACTATTCAAAACTAAGTTTGGGTTTTATTCTTTCAACAAATCAATGTTTATTATTTTAGTCTTGAATATTCCCATAACTTCTATAAATAAAACTCCAGATTTTAGTCATTAAATATTTTCATAATTTACTTAGTACCAAAATATTCATCTTAAATTTATTAAGGAAAATCTAGTTATAAATATCCTATCTTAAGATTTCCAAACTTAATTATACATTAAAATTTATCTAATTCCATAAATTTTAAAACAATCAAATTCTAGACTCGGTAGCACTTAGGAAATGCTACCTAAAGTTATGGGTGAAACTAGTCCAATTTCAAAAGACAGCACTTAAATGCTGTAGTAGATTGTTTAACTAAATAAATATTTCCAAATATAACTTATTTATTTATTTATTTATTTCTGAAGTCTTATTCTTTCAAAATCCCGATTTACCAAATAAGTTATATTCCATAATTTCATTCGAATATTTATTTATTTTTATTTAACTTATAAAAATCAATATAAATTCCTTTAAAGATATAAATCAAATATTTAACTTCCAAAATAATTTTAAATATTTCAGAAAATATTATAAGGACCACGGGCCTGTATATAGTTTTCTAGCCTAGGTCAAGTGATACGGATTTATATCATTTCAATCCGTAATTTACAAATATCCCGGGTTCTATCATTTCAAACCCGCAATCCCAAGTTAATTTATAGCAGTTAACAGAATAGATGAACAATAATAATCAATTAGGCCTATCATTTCAGCCCATAACAATGTATATTTAGCAGGGAACTTGCAGTGTGATTTAAGCAGTAAATAGACAATAACATAATATAACTGCAGATATAATACAACATATAAATAACTGATAAGGTGTCAATGGGGTTCATCATTCTATATTATACTGCAGACAGATAATAGTGACATAAATTTTTTACACATACACTTGCAAAAATTTACTAAAATATAAATACGTATGTCTGGTGAGAAATACTCACCTGTATGTTGCAGAAAAATTTGAATTCAAAATGACGATTCACCGGTAAAGACCGATAGAAAATAACGATCAAGTTTCTTCTGATGTCGCCTAGATTCAAATTTAGAACAAAATTCAAAATATTGAAACGCGACTTTAGAATTTACAGTCAAAGAAAGATTTTAATAGAACGAAAGTTGGTTTGACTTGCTCAACCACTCCACCGTGTACAATGACCAAAACATACTCAAAAATGTGAACCGGGCTAATACAAAAATTTACGACAAAATTTCCTAAAGGCCGACCGACTCACTATGGTGAAATTTCTTCCTACTATATGCCGTGATACCCATGTACACGTGCACACAGTGACACATGCCTACCATTTCATTTCAGATCTGGTTATGTTCAACCAATATCTCATTGCATCCAAAATACATTGCATTCATTATTAACTCACATGCCACTATTACCATTTTCCAGTTCACATCATAACCCCACCCATAATCCACCTATTCATCTTATTCACTAGCCATTTCTCTGCCAAGTCATGCACTCATTCATCAACTTAACATGCACAGACTTGATCACCTGCACATGCTCACCCACTTCCAATTTCCTAGTTCAATCTGTACTTAAACAAAACTCATGCAACATTTTGTAGCTAAATTTCTTTCTGACAGACATCCTAGTTTCCAACTAAAATGGCAACAGACCATAGCATCAACTATTATGAGTCACTACCCACCTACTCAACCATGTCTTGTTGCCATGCTACTTCAACTTTTCCCAGACTTACCAATATAACCTCAGACAGAAAATCATCATCAATTTATACTAGATCCAACCCATCCTCTGTCATGCTCATGTATTATACCTTCTTATGCATTTGGTCCATACATTAAATCTCCAAAATTTCCTTTTTAAACTTCCAGTTCAAACTGCACCAGGCAACTCAGGCCTTCCTTCAACCACTACTCCGAGTCACACCCTACTGTACTTCGAGGAAATCCCACAGTTGCTTTGAGAAAATCTGCAACGACTTCGAGTCTACTCACTTCCTCATCTCTCTCTCTCTGTATACTGGAAACAACTTCTTCCATACACTCAACTGATGTTTCGAACAGCAGCTTCCTATCTAATCCTATCACTGTCATCAACAAACTCCAGCCAAGTCAATCCCATCCCCCACCAGGCTTTGCACTCATAGCCCAAACTTTGGGTAAAATATGCAGACAATCTAGGACATATGTGCACATGGTGATACTGAACCATGTTCATCCATTTTGAAATGCAGACTATAGATATGAAGGCAAATCTGAAACAGCTTAACATGTACATAGATGCAACTAAAACATGTACACAGATGCAGACTCCTACTCAAAACAAAATGCAACTGAAAAAAAAAAACAAATCTCTGCCTATAACCCACTATAGTTCCAGCCTACCTATGTGCCACTATCCTTTCTTAGGTATTCCAAAATCTGGACTTCCAGGCTACATGATAACAGACCCTCACTCAAATCCATACCCAACTTCCAGTCCTAAAACAAAACTCTACTTCTGTCAGTATCAACACATGCACATAGTGATACAATATGTACACGTGCACACACCCAAAACATCTCCATCTCCTTAGCTTCCTGCAATATCTTCTTGGCTTCCTGAAATTAATAAACAACTCATATAACTGTTGCTTGAACCAGACTTCCCAGACTTGAACTGTAACAGGCACAGACTCACCCTTATCCTCATTCTAACATCAACTCAGATCTCAACTTCCATCTACTACTGCCTATCTGCAGTACTTTCACATATGAAACCTACCCAATTTTTTACAACAAATGCAGACAACTGATGTGCTAGAACTTATGCAGACAACTGATATGCCAAAGCTTGTTATTTGCACCTCCTCATCAAAGACTCAGCCAATATTTATATGAAAGCAAAAATCCCCTCAGTTTTTTTATATAAGTCCCAAAGTATATTCCATGTCTCTACCCACAGATCTTTCACTTATACAAATTCTAGATCCCTATGCAGACAGTCTTATGGCAAAGCATGGTACATAAAATAGAATGGCCGAGCAAGGCATCAGGGAAAAGAAAACCAAAAGACTGAAGAAGGAAAAGAGATTTTACCTGATGACTAGAGGGGGAAGCAAAGCAGAAAAAATGAGATGCAGAGGAGGAATGAAAAGCAGATCAAAATGTGGAAGAACTGATGGGTGGGTACATGGATATACATAGGCAGTGCTTGCGAGATTTGGGGAGTGTCAGTTTTATTGGTATTAAATTTTTGTTGATATGAATGCGAAATTTTCGCATCAGTTTGAAAGAAATAGATGAGTTCTACGTTGCAAAATTAAAAGACTTGCACTGCTGCAAGATCAATGGAAAGGAGGGCCGAGCTATAGTGTGAAAATTTTGATTGCACTGGTTAAATTCCATTTAAATGAGTTGCACGATTTTGAATCAAAGGCTGGTAGAGAAACAAACAGTGGTCTCACCATCAGTTACGAAGATAAAGTTGGTTCATCTTACACATCTTGTTTTGGCAGAAAGAATGGCAAGCATTGATTAGATGAAGGATAGGAAATAAATATGTACGTTATAAAATAAAGTATTGGGAAAACAGAGGGTGAGATGTGTATGCTTCAGTTACTTGATAAGGCAGGAAATAAAGCAAATAGGATTCAAATGCGTGATCAAAACCAGTTACACACGAGATTTACGCATGCGTGATCAGAGGAACCGAGTTTAAGGATGGCAACAAAAAGGAAATGTGGATTTTGCAGATCGAATGGAAAAAGAATTTGTGTGCACGTATCAGCTTTAAAGTGCACGCAAAGAGGAATGACAGATTCGAACGTTACTCAAATATTTAAAATTTTCGTGATTCTTATTTCTAGCAAAATTTTCCTTTGATTTAGTTTGATAAATAGTGGTTTAAATCTTTGTATGAAAATATGTGTGAATGCAAAAGTCAGTGAGTTACATGGCTGAAAGGAAGGAGTGCATCAGTTATTCTTTAAAAATAGGTAAGAGGTTCGAACGTTACATGTTTTTAAGGTTGCACGATTCCATTTATTTACAGTTAATATCTTGATTTTTATATTTAGAAGTAAATAAATGAAATGGTAAATTTTTATGAAGGGAAAACGTATACAATTTATTTAAAATCAAATGGTCAGTTAAAACAACATACGTTT
The DNA here is from genome assembly GCA_030765085.1 of Allium cepa. Classification (NCBI taxonomy): domain Eukaryota; kingdom Viridiplantae; phylum Streptophyta; class Magnoliopsida; order Asparagales; family Amaryllidaceae; genus Allium; species Allium cepa. Next base: position 28,809,561 of record CM060937.1, on the reverse strand, counting down.
GCTAAAATTTTACTGACTGATATTTTTCTTCAAAAAGGTTTGAAAATATTATTTTTACACTACGCTAAACAGACGCAGTTCAAAACAAAAAAAAATTTCACAAAAATAACATTTCAAAAACACACGTTTTGTTACGCTGCTTATACCCTATATTTGACGCGTCTTTTGAACGCGAAATTCAACTGTTCAAACTTAGCTTAAAATTCCACAGTTATTATTAGATTTTATTGACATACAAAATTTTATAAAATATATCTCCAAATTAAATATTTAAACAATATTGGTAAACCCAATTTATATAAAATATATTTCAAAAACAAAATAATTAAAAGAAATAAATAGCTAAAAACTAGGGCTGTTACACTCTCCCCCACTTAAGAACTTTTCGTCCTCGAAAAGGAACGAAAGAAGAGAAACAAAGAAGATAAGCTAGATAGACAAGAATCTTAAACGGATAGTTCCGGATTTGAAGCACGAAGAAGGTTCTCTAGAATTGGTTTTACCCCTTCAGTTTGACTGTCAGTCTATGGGTGCTCAGCGGTGCTCAGGTCCCGATGAGTAACAAAGATCTCAAAGATTATAGAAAGATTTCTAAATAGACTGGTATAAGCGATAGCATCCCAATCCGTAGCAGATAAGGAAACCAAGGACATTTAAAGATAGTTCAAAACAAAATAAGATAATAAATTTGAGATCATAATATTTTGAAAAATCATTACGATTTATAGATATTATCATTTGGAAATCATACTACTAAAATCATAACATTTTTTTTTTATATAAACTTCATTTATTCAATTATAATTTTCAAAACATTTATTTTTAGAAACAGCAACACTTAAAATATGTTACCGTAGATATAATAGTATTTCAAATTAGTTCAATTCTGCAATATTCATTTGGATAATATTTTACTTATTTTTTAAAACAAACTTTTATGAAGGTAATATCTAAATAAACTTTATTTTATTTCAAAAGTTCATTATTTTACTTATCTCTATATTTAACAAATAACCTAACACTTATTTGAAATACCTATTTTATGAGATATTCCTTTTATAAGTTATACTTGAAATTTTTATTTGAAAACCAAAATCTCAATTATCAAATTTTGATTATGAGGTTATTTAAATAAATTCCTTAAATTCCCTTTTTCTTATTTATCTCACTTAATCTTTTATAACTAAAATTTAAGTGTATAATATTAATTATAACCACTCAAATTTTTATTTATAAAATCCTTTTATATTGTATATTATCCAAATTCATTTTTAACTTTTGAAAATCAAGGTAAGTCATATTGAAATGAAATTGAGTATTATACAACTAAAACTTCCAAATTTAATTATCTCCAATTGGAAATATTTTTTTTTTCCAAATTTATATTTTTAATTATTGAAATTATTCCCAAAGATAAAACTTAAGAATTAAATTTCTGATTTCCTTCAACCATTTAGAGATAGATAAATATATATACATAATATGTCAAATCAATTTAAATTATATATCTATATATATTAAGTCATATTTTAGAAATTCAAATCAATTAAAATCTCAAGGTAACACTGTAGCCAGACTACAGAATGGTCTTTTCACTTCGAAACTCGAAAATGAAAGTCGATGATGCTGCAGTCATCACCGAAATTATTTTCCAGCGACAAAGAGAAAAGTACTATATTTTAAAATTCTTTGGAAACAATTTCTATTCGAAAATACTTTAAATAATATATCCTTTAAATTTTTTTTTTTTTTTAAACCTACGGTTTGAAATCATCAGAAATTGGATTCTTAAGTTCTTGTTTTAAATTCATTTCTGTTTCTAAATTAATTTATGACCACTGTTTATATTCAATTATTTATCACATGGTTTACAAAATCATAAATAAAATCAAAACTATTATCTCTTGACAAATAGTCAAATTAATTATAAAATTCTAAAAATCATACTTATATATATTTAGATTTTTCTTTCAAAAATAATTTTCCAAAACAAGGGTAGAAATTCAAATTTTGATGAATTCAAATAATTCAAGATAAGTTGAAATCAGAAGACTTGACGATTAAATAACAGAATAAGGAACTGGGTAAGTCTATATAAATCGCGGGCAACCTTGACCGGTTTACCGTGACTTAAAGAGTCAGATCGGGATTGAGTAAATCTACTCTTGATCTGAAGAGATAAAGTTTGGAATAATCAAAGATACTAGCATATAAACCGAGGATAAATATAAATCACCGGTGAATCAATGCTAATGGTAAAGGAGTTTCACCCCTTTATTAGAACGATGGCGAGACCGCCAATTCACTATAAAGATCATCCGAAGTGGAGTTATGAGATACTCCAGAATTTAAAGAAGATGAAAAGTGAGGGACACGGATGAACTTTGGAACCACAGGGAATGTTCCACATTCGAAAAGGAAGAGATTCAAACTCGAATGAAGGTGATTCTGTAAATCAAATTTACCATACATTCTAAGTTTTGCCTAGGGCCAAAGCTCTGATACCAACTGTAACGACCCAGTATTTTCAACCCTTCGCATCCGCACATGTCGGACTTTGAATTGTTCAAAATACTGCGTTGTAGAATAAATTTGGCACCGAGTGCAGTGGCAGACACAGATATCAGAATCTAGCAGCGGAAATTAAAAATTTAGTGGTTTATGAAGCCACTGATATAACTTTTACAAAACAGAACTTACATTGTCTATAATACTCAATACAATGTTAAGACATAAATAGAGATAGAGTCTTCAAAGTCTTGAATTCCAGAAAGGATAAAGGCTGAATCAACTTCCAACAGCACGAATGATCTACTGAGTGTCCTAGCTACGGAGAAGAAACTGAAGCTGCAACTCAGGCTGACCCGAGCGTAAAATAAAACATAACACTCGAGTCAGGACATACATACTTATATAATGTAAGCTAATTCAAGTGTACTGTAATATAGAGCAAGTAACTTAAAGGATGCTTGGGACCGCCCATCCTCTAAGGATCCGTTAAACTATTTACTATGTAGTATATTGCGCTATTATAATAGTGTCTATTTATAAAATAAACATACTTTTTTCTTAGCATTAAGGGGTTACCCATATAGCCCTTAACACGTAATAGTCCCAGTAGTCCATCCAATATCATAGCTCCTCCTGATCGGGAAGCAACTAGAGGATACCACACGGGCTACGGGAGAAATCTAAACTCGTACAAGGCTCGGTATGGTAGATGACACGGCACAACTAGGCAATGCCAGGGTAGATATACCAATTGCTATCCAGGCAGGTGGAAACGCGTAGCCGCAGTTACCGCCCACCTCGGACTAACTCCCCAAAATCAAAATATAGAGGTGGCCACCGAATCAATCCAAAATCATAGTATAATATCGAAGAGGAGCGTCCGATCAGAGGAATGACCTCATTGGCCTGGAATTGCTCCTGTTTTAGCCACCTTATGCCAACTCACGGGAGTCGGGTCCACGTATTTACCTTACAGGAAACGCCACCACCGACCAACTTCATTCTGGAATCTCCACCGCGTACACGGTTGGTCAAAGTGGTTTTCGGTATCGACAGAGAGTATGTCCATATCCGATCCCGGTCTCTTTGCCAACCCATCGTTATTATAACCCGTGGCCGTTTAAAAACAGTTTATACTTTAAACCAGAATAATTATTTCCATTTCAAATTATACATACGATATCATTTAAAAACCAAAACAATAGGATATCGTTATATTCAAATATAATTCTTTTCCAAAACCATACTGCTTAAAATTATAATATCTGGAAACCAAATATTTGAATTATATCTCCAAAACATATATTTTGGAAATTTTCCTTTAAAACCATAACTCCCAAACACAATGGTTTGGACATTCAACGGTATATAGAATAAATGGTTTGACTTTATGGTTACTTTGTAAAAGGATAATTTACATAGCTTTACAAATACATTTCTTTATTTAAAGTTTTAAACCATAAATTACATATCACTTTATGTTCCCAAAACCATTTCAATTTCTATATATATATTCAATTTGGAGTATTTACTATTCAAAACTAAGTTTGGGTTTTATTCTTTCAACAAATCAATGTTTATTATTTTAGTCTTGAATATTCCCATAACTTCTATAAATAAAACTCCAGATTTTAGTCATTAAATATTTTCATAATTTACTTAGTACCAAAATATTCATCTTAAATTTATTAAGGAAAATCTAGTTATAAATATCCTATCTTAAGATTTCCAAACTTAATTATACATTAAAATTTATCTAATTCCATAAATTTTAAAACAATCAAATTCTAGACTCGGTAGCACTTAGGAAATGCTACCTAAAGTTATGGGTGAAACTAGTCCAATTTCAAAAGACAGCACTTAAATGCTGTAGTAGATTGTTTAACTAAATAAATATTTCCAAATATAACTTATTTATTTATTTATTTATTTCTGAAGTCTTATTCTTTCAAAATCCCGATTTACCAAATAAGTTATATTCCATAATTTCATTCGAATATTTATTTATTTTTATTTAACTTATAAAAATCAATATAAATTCCTTTAAAGATATAAATCAAATATTTAACTTCCAAAATAATTTTAAATATTTCAGAAAATATTATAAGGACCACGGGCCTGTATATAGTTTTCTAGCCTAGGTCAAGTGATACGGATTTATATCATTTCAATCCGTAATTTACAAATATCCCGGGTTCTATCATTTCAAACCCGCAATCCCAAGTTAATTTATAGCAGTTAACAGAATAGATGAACAATAATAATCAATTAGGCCTATCATTTCAGCCCATAACAATGTATATTTAGCAGGGAACTTGCAGTGTGATTTAAGCAGTAAATAGACAATAACATAATATAACTGCAGATATAATACAACATATAAATAACTGATAAGGTGTCAATGGGGTTCATCATTCTATATTATACTGCAGACAGATAATAGTGACATAAATTTTTTACACATACACTTGCAAAAATTTACTAAAATATAAATACGTATGTCTGGTGAGAAATACTCACCTGTATGTTGCAGAAAAATTTGAATTCAAAATGACGATTCACCGGTAAAGACCGATAGAAAATAACGATCAAGTTTCTTCTGATGTCGCCTAGATTCAAATTTAGAACAAAATTCAAAATATTGAAACGCGACTTTAGAATTTACAGTCAAAGAAAGATTTTAATAGAACGAAAGTTGGTTTGACTTGCTCAACCACTCCACCGTGTACAATGACCAAAACATACTCAAAAATGTGAACCGGGCTAATACAAAAATTTACGACAAAATTTCCTAAAGGCCGACCGACTCACTATGGTGAAATTTCTTCCTACTATATGCCGTGATACCCATGTACACGTGCACACAGTGACACATGCCTACCATTTCATTTCAGATCTGGTTATGTTCAACCAATATCTCATTGCATCCAAAATACATTGCATTCATTATTAACTCACATGCCACTATTACCATTTTCCAGTTCACATCATAACCCCACCCATAATCCACCTATTCATCTTATTCACTAGCCATTTCTCTGCCAAGTCATGCACTCATTCATCAACTTAACATGCACAGACTTGATCACCTGCACATGCTCACCCACTTCCAATTTCCTAGTTCAATCTGTACTTAAACAAAACTCATGCAACATTTTGTAGCTAAATTTCTTTCTGACAGACATCCTAGTTTCCAACTAAAATGGCAACAGACCATAGCATCAACTATTATGAGTCACTACCCACCTACTCAACCATGTCTTGTTGCCATGCTACTTCAACTTTTCCCAGACTTACCAATATAACCTCAGACAGAAAATCATCATCAATTTATACTAGATCCAACCCATCCTCTGTCATGCTCATGTATTATACCTTCTTATGCATTTGGTCCATACATTAAATCTCCAAAATTTCCTTTTTAAACTTCCAGTTCAAACTGCACCAGGCAACTCAGGCCTTCCTTCAACCACTACTCCGAGTCACACCCTACTGTACTTCGAGGAAATCCCACAGTTGCTTTGAGAAAATCTGCAACGACTTCGAGTCTACTCACTTCCTCATCTCTCTCTCTCTGTATACTGGAAACAACTTCTTCCATACACTCAACTGATGTTTCGAACAGCAGCTTCCTATCTAATCCTATCACTGTCATCAACAAACTCCAGCCAAGTCAATCCCATCCCCCACCAGGCTTTGCACTCATAGCCCAAACTTTGGGTAAAATATGCAGACAATCTAGGACATATGTGCACATGGTGATACTGAACCATGTTCATCCATTTTGAAATGCAGACTATAGATATGAAGGCAAATCTGAAACAGCTTAACATGTACATAGATGCAACTAAAACATGTACACAGATGCAGACTCCTACTCAAAACAAAATGCAACTGAAAAAAAAAAACAAATCTCTGCCTATAACCCACTATAGTTCCAGCCTACCTATGTGCCACTATCCTTTCTTAGGTATTCCAAAATCTGGACTTCCAGGCTACATGATAACAGACCCTCACTCAAATCCATACCCAACTTCCAGTCCTAAAACAAAACTCTACTTCTGTCAGTATCAACACATGCACATAGTGATACAATATGTACACGTGCACACACCCAAAACATCTCCATCTCCTTAGCTTCCTGCAATATCTTCTTGGCTTCCTGAAATTAATAAACAACTCATATAACTGTTGCTTGAACCAGACTTCCCAGACTTGAACTGTAACAGGCACAGACTCACCCTTATCCTCATTCTAACATCAACTCAGATCTCAACTTCCATCTACTACTGCCTATCTGCAGTACTTTCACATATGAAACCTACCCAATTTTTTACAACAAATGCAGACAACTGATGTGCTAGAACTTATGCAGACAACTGATATGCCAAAGCTTGTTATTTGCACCTCCTCATCAAAGACTCAGCCAATATTTATATGAAAGCAAAAATCCCCTCAGTTTTTTTATATAAGTCCCAAAGTATATTCCATGTCTCTACCCACAGATCTTTCACTTATACAAATTCTAGATCCCTATGCAGACAGTCTTATGGCAAAGCATGGTACATAAAATAGAATGGCCGAGCAAGGCATCAGGGAAAAGAAAACCAAAAGACTGAAGAAGGAAAAGAGATTTTACCTGATGACTAGAGGGGGAAGCAAAGCAGAAAAAATGAGATGCAGAGGAGGAATGAAAAGCAGATCAAAATGTGGAAGAACTGATGGGTGGGTACATGGATATACATAGGCAGTGCTTGCGAGATTTGGGGAGTGTCAGTTTTATTGGTATTAAATTTTTGTTGATATGAATGCGAAATTTTCGCATCAGTTTGAAAGAAATAGATGAGTTCTACGTTGCAAAATTAAAAGACTTGCACTGCTGCAAGATCAATGGAAAGGAGGGCCGAGCTATAGTGTGAAAATTTTGATTGCACTGGTTAAATTCCATTTAAATGAGTTGCACGATTTTGAATCAAAGGCTGGTAGAGAAACAAACAGTGGTCTCACCATCAGTTACGAAGATAAAGTTGGTTCATCTTACACATCTTGTTTTGGCAGAAAGAATGGCAAGCATTGATTAGATGAAGGATAGGAAATAAATATGTACGTTATAAAATAAAGTATTGGGAAAACAGAGGGTGAGATGTGTATGCTTCAGTTACTTGATAAGGCAGGAAATAAAGCAAATAGGATTCAAATGCGTGATCAAAACCAGTTACACACGAGATTTACGCATGCGTGATCAGAGGAACCGAGTTTAAGGATGGCAACAAAAAGGAAATGTGGATTTTGCAGATCGAATGGAAAAAGAATTTGTGTGCACGTATCAGCTTTAAAGTGCACGCAAAGAGGAATGACAGATTCGAACGTTACTCAAATATTTAAAATTTTCGTGATTCTTATTTCTAGCAAAATTTTCCTTTGATTTAGTTTGATAAATAGTGGTTTAAATCTTTGTATGAAAATATGTGTGAATGCAAAAGTCAGTGAGTTACATGGCTGAAAGGAAGGAGTGCATCAGTTATTCTTTAAAAATAGGTAAGAGGTTCGAACGTTACATGTTTTTAAGGTTGCACGATTCCATTTATTTACAGTTAATATCTTGATTTTTATATTTAGAAGTAAATAAATGAAATGGTAAATTTTTATGAAGGGAAAACGTATACAATTTATTTAAAATCAAATGGTCAGTTAAAACAACATACGTTTGCTAAAATTTTACTGACTGATATTTTTCTTCAAAAAGGTTTGAAAATATTATTTTTACACTACGCTAAACAGACGCAGTTCAAAACAAAAAAAAATTTCACAAAAATAACATTTCAAAAACACACGTTTTGTTACGCTGCTTATACCCTATATTTGACGCGTCTTTTGAACGCGAAATTCAACTGTTCAAACTTAGCTTAAAATTCCACAGTTATTATTAGATTTTATTGACATACAAAATTTTATAAAATATATCTCCAAATTAAATATTTAAACAATATTGGTAAACCCAATTTATATAAAATATATTTCAAAAACAAAATAATTAAAAGAAATAAATAGCTAAAAACTAGGGCTGTTACAATTATCAAATAATCCAATCTTATTTAATTATTAAATATCTTCAAAACTTAATTATTAAACAATCTCAAAACTTAGTAATTTCAAACTTAATTATAAATTCAAACTTAATTATTAAATCATTTCAAACTTAATTCAATGAATAATTCCAAATTTTATTATCAAATAATTTATTTTAAAACAATGTTCTTTCAATAACTACTATGTTAATATTCTTGTTTCAGAAATTTTTAAAAATATTAACATTTCCTTTCATTATATTCAAATTCCAACTTCATTTCAAAACTTATTATTTATTCAAATAAAATCTTTATTTTATTTTTAAATCAAATTATTGACCAATCGGTTTATTTAATTCTCTATCCTAAGTCAAGTTCATTTTGGGAATTTATCATTTCAACCCGATTCCATTTCAATTCAAAAATCAAAGCTAGCATAGGAAACTTGTAGTGTGAAATCTGGGATGGTGTCAAAGTAAATAAACAAGCGATAATAATAATCAATAACAATCCAACAATTAATTCAAATAATCCCTAAATAATCGTATTAGTTTACATTGTTGTTTGTGCAAATTAATATAATTATTTCTAGAATCTACATTATCATTTCATGTAGATTAAAGATCACTACACAAATATTTATATGGTTCTTCACTTGTCATTCATTATTCAATTTTATACTACAACAATTTATACAATATTTATTCAATGGTTCAAAGTGTGCTTAACCAAATTTTACGTGTCAATTAATTTAACAATTAAAAGGGGTCATGTTAACTAATCAAATTTCAACATATAAATCCATTAAAATTTGTTAACTATCCTATATCAAATTTAGTTTACATATTAATTATCACTTTAAACATTAAAATTTAACGTCCAATGTAAACATCAAACAATCAATCAATTATCAACCAAACTGGGATATTATCGATAATGGTGTGAGATGTCACAGGTGAACTGATACAGGTAATAACATATATTTAACAGTGTAAATAACTAGCAGCAGCATATTTCAATTGTCGTTTCAATCGAAATCAAATTTAATAAATAATAACATTAATCGTGAGTGATTGCCCACCATTCGAGGATAGAGAGGATTCGTCACTGAAATTGAGTTAAAAATGCAAGCACAACTCCCGAATTAGCTAAATCGGCACGAATAGATGAACGAAGCTGATAAATCAGAATTGATGAGATCAAATCAGAGTTGAATTGACAAAGATCACCGATATAAGTGAAACGATATATATAAAATAATATATATAACTATATATAAAATTTATATCCTAAATTTCAACCACATATTATATTGAGTATATAAGTGTTAAAGAATCATTGTTTACATATAAAACATATATTAAAATTAGCCGACATAATATTTTAAACATCAATGGTATATGTAAAAAAAAAAATCAGAATGCTTACTGGTATGTACAACAATCATTATTGTATTTTAACCTGTATGTTTACAATACATAACCAGTATAAATTAAAAATCAACACTCCTTTATAAAATCAAATAAGATACTAATATATGTACCATGCGGCTAACAAACTTATATACTGTACCAAAATTATAAACTTATTTATATGCACACGCAACATCATATGTGAATAAATATTTGCATCCACATCGATCACTTACAACACAAACCAAAAATCATCCTTATTCTTTATAACTTATATGCTTTACAGATATACAATATATAAATTTTATAAAATGAAATTTGTAACTTAGATTATATACAGAAAAATAATACATACTATAACTGTATATATATAGACAACAACTAGATATATATATATAACGCATATATACTATACAAACTAGTACATATAAACTTTTATAAACTATAACAATATGTACTTCCAAATAAACAATGGTTTTAAAACAAACGTTATAAAACTTATATTCTTTTATAAATAGAATACAGTATATTATACAAATTAAAACTTGACTCTAAGTTTACTTATACTAAATACTAACATATAGTATGACTACATTAACACAATATACACATTTTCGAACATCTATTTATATTTATAGATTCCAAACTGTACTACAGTTATCAAAACAAAAGCAACATATTACTGCAAAGATAATATATGTGGACTACTTATCACTTTATTACTTATATATATAAAACTGTCTTGTTATACATATATACTAACTACATCTAAAATATAACTAAGAGATACTTTAGATTATATATATGTGTATATAACAGCTGCCGAAACTTATATCCAGTAAGCATCATTTTGAACAAAATATAGAGTATGAATATATATATATAAACTATTATCACGTAAAACAATCTATTAGATAGGCTGTAATAGAGAATATAAACCAAAACCAAATTTTTGAAAAGCTAACTTTAGAAGCATACGAGTATATCTATATAAAATGGTATAACATGCATAATATAAACAACAGACCGAACTTACCTATATATATATATAATAGTTTGTAGAAAAATAAAATGAACAGACATGTATGAAGCAACTTATAAAATATATATTACTTACAATATTATGTATTTCAACATGCAGCTGCTCAAGGGAAGAGAAAAATGGCACGGGTGAAAGATCGGCTAGAGGAACAGCAGATCTGGGTGGATGCTCAGCTCGAGGTCGGAGGGTTATCGGCAAGTGGATGAGCATGCTACTTGATGGCTACAGGTCGTGAAGTGGTTGTGCTCGAGACAAAGATAGGCGGCAAGTGGTGGAGGTTTGGTGCCGACATGTGCACGGGTGTGATTGTGTTTGGTTGCGGCCACTGCGGAGAGCAGGAAGGGAGCGGGTGGACCAGAGGCTACTGCAGTCGGGGAGGAGCATCGACAAGGAATGGGTCGGCTATGCGGAGGGCGGATGGAGACCTCGGTCAGGTGAAGCACGACATGTGAGTTGCGTGTGGAGGCAGTGGGAAGGACTTCGGCCAGCCACGCTTAAGATGGAAAAGGGGCGGAGCATGCACGTTATGGGGATGGAGTTGATGGAAGGGAAAAACATGTCGCATGATGGGGTTTGTTTGGTTTTGGAGGCATGAAAAATAGTGCTTGGTTGATATTTGTGGGGAGAATGGAGGTTACAGGCAAGTGGGAAGAGAGGCCATGTGGAGTTCTGTTGTGCATTCATATTTATTAGAAAAGTGGGAACGTAAAGAAGAAAGTGAACGACAGAAAGAAATGGGAAAATGAAACAACAATGAAATTGAATGTCGAGAATAGGAAAAGTCAACTGCTTGATTTAAAATTTATAAATGATAGGGGCAAATGGCTGTATGGTTTGCACGGCAAATAATGAAAGGACGTATGGAAATAAAAGGCTAAAACGGATACCGATACGGGTGAACGTTTCACGGTTTCTGCGGCGTAACGAATTTCAAAACATGCAAATGAATATACCGTGGTGATCAACACGGTGAGACGATCAAAACGGTATATCAATAGCGGTAGTACGATCAAATTATAAAAATTCGAATTTATACTAGTGGAAAATGCAGTAAAAACCCAGAAAAATAAGATCGACGGAGCTAAAGATTTTCGAATTCGGAAAAATGAAAAATGACGTCTTACTCAGAAGATGATTTAGAATTTTTTTATATAAAAATATTTAGGATTCGGAAACGTTTTATTTTCATCAACTTTTAACTGATTAATTTGAAATAAATTTACGCACGAAAAATAAACTTCATATTTTCGGACGAAAATTTACCTGTTGCTATGTTTAACTAGACGCATTCCAAATATCAAATTTATATTTCAAAATTTTATCGTTTAAAATTTCGTAAAATTTCAATTAATAACGTTATTAAAACCAGTTAAATTTACGGGTCGTTACACTCTCCCCCACTCGAAACTTTTCGTCATCGAAAAGGAAGGAGGTTGGAGAATAGAAACAACCAGAAGAAAGTAGACTTGAATTACATAATAAACAATAATTTAAACCATATAAATTTCAATTTAAATAAATTTATATTCAGCAATTTGTTTTTTAAATTCAAGGTTTTCATTAAATTGATTTGATTTCACATTTATTAATGTTAGGTACATAAAGTTTCTTTCAGATGAAATTCAATTTAAATTCAATTAATTCAAGATATCTCATTAAGTTGATTCAATTTCAATTTATTAACTTTCAAAGCAAAAAAATTTATTTTTACTTTGTTTTATTAATCACATCTATTATTTATTTAACTTATTATCTATTAGTCTCCATAAACATTTTATAATTTAAATTTAAGTGAATAACATTTATTATACGCACTCATATTTTATTTATAAAGACAATTTATATTGTATACTATCTAATTACATAGTTAACTTTTTGAGAAATTTTGGTAAGTTATATTGAATGCAATTGAGTATTATACAAGTAAATTTCTAATTCAATTCTCTCAAGCTTAAATATTAATTCAAAATTTTGGTTTCATTCATAACTGAAATCATCTTTTACCCAAATTTAAGAATTAAATTTCCGTTTAACTTCAAACAATTTAGAGATAATTATATACATACAATATATCCAAGTCAAATATAAGTCAAATATATATATATATATATATATATATATATTAAATCGAGTCATACTTTTAGGAATTCAAATCGAATTCATTTCAAACAAAAGTGTAGCAATCTACTGATGGTCTCTCCACTTCGAAACTCGAAAATAAATGTCGATGATGCGGCCGTCATTACCGAAATTATTTTCTAACGACAAAAGAGAAGAGCTCTAATTTCATCATTTAAAATTCTTTGAAAACCATTCCTATTCGAAAATATTATAAATAATATACATCTTAAACTTTAAAACCATAACTCGAAATTATCGAAAATTAAATTCTCAAATTCTAATTTATATTCACTTCAAATTCCAAATTAAATTATAACTAAGTTTTATAAATTCATTTATTTATATTATTCAATAGTCAATGGTTTACATCAATAAATGAAAATCAAAAATTATTATTTTCAACAACTAATTCATTAACTATTTAATTTCCGAAAATTTATACCTATATATAATATAATCATACAAAATTATTTTATTTACCAAATTCGAAAATACTATTGTGTCATTTTTCTCTATTCAAGTGTTTTGGAAATTCTATCGATATCGTTGATCAGACGAATTGATCGAAAACCCAAATAAACATCAACAACTCAAACAACAAAATATATAAAACATTTAAGTATTAGTTTACAAATACACTTCCTCGTCCAACGATACAATAATGGATTTCAAAGCAATGATAGGGACTCAAATTTGATGGACGCAAATCAAAGAGAATTTTGGTTCGAAGATGGGTTTGGAACAAAGATAAGATAATTAAATAACAAAATAGGCGATGGATAAGTTTATATAAATCGCGGGCAGCCTTAACCGGGCTAACCATGACTTCAATAATTAGATCAATGCAGAATTCCGAGGCAAATCTACATTTGACCTCAAGGGATAGAATTCAGTTATAGCAGGAGATAGTGAGCATCGTAAATCGAGGATACATGAATCTTCGGTAAATCAATGCATATTGTAAAGGAGTTTCACCCCTTTTATAAATCAATTTGAGATTGGCAAGACCGCTGACTCGTTATAAAGGTCATTTGAAGTGGAGTTATAGGATACTCCGGAATTGAAAGAAGACAATTAGTGAGGGACACGAATGAATTTTGAAACTGCAGGAAATGTTCCAAAATTCAAAGGAATTGAGTCAAAAGGAAGAGATTGAAACTCGAATGAGAGTGATTCTGTAAATACATTTACCCTATATGCTAAGTTTGCCTAGAGCTACCAAAGCTCTGATACCAACTATAACGACCCGCTATTTTGGACTATTCGCATCCGCACATGTCGGACTTGAATAATTCAAAATACCGAATTGTTAATTTAAATTTTGGCAAAACTCAGATATACAGTAAATAAACAACCACAGAATCACAGACACAGAGTAATAATATCCAGCGGAAACAAAAGGTAGTAGTTCATGAAGCTACTATATATACAACAGAGTTAAATATGTTACAACATAAGTCTCGAATGTAATAGTCAAATACAAGAATCAAAACACATCACTAGAATCAACTGAAAATCTGAAAGCTGGATAAATAGCTGGATCTCCAAGCGAAGCTCCAACTCCAAAGGTGAGTCTCGAATGCTGGTACACTCAATCTGACCCGAGCGTAAAGAAAAATATAAAATACTCGGGTCAAGATTAGCATTCTTACATTAATAAATCCAACTCAAGTGAAATAACAACTGGAATACAAGTAACTCAAAGGATGTTGGAAATACCGTCCTCTAAGGATCCTTTAAACTATCTACTATGTAGTAATATACGCTAAATAGATAATGTCTCTCAGTAATCTAAAATAGCAAAATAGTGTTAAGGCGTTACCAATATCCCCCATAACACATTTTATATAAGCGTTATAGACTATACAACACTGTAAACTCCACCGTAAACTAGTGGGATATCAGGGAGTACTCCATAGGTATAACACAAAACAAATTCGTAATGGTCGCGTATATAGAGATACAAGTATGACAAGGCACATGAGGCAATACCCAAGTAGTGAAACTACCGTTTGCCTGATCCGGACTGGTGAAAACGCATCGCCGCAACGATCGCAACAACCCGAAACAACACTCTCAAAAGTTCGAGGGTGCACCAATCAATAACAAGTAATGAGTAGTTTACGAAGAAGTGTGTTCGCTCGAGGTGGCTAACCCCATTTGGCCCGGCATTTCCAATTTGACACAAGTGTCAAGGATATCCATTATCGTTCTCCTTCTTCAATCATCACGTACATCATTCCAACCACTTCATTCTGGATCACACTCCGCGTATAGTTATTATAGTGGTTTTCGGTTTAGACAAAGAGTATATCCATAACTGATTCCGGTCTCTTTAATAACTTTCGTGTTTGTTACACAGATTGGTCGTTTATATATTTCAATAATCAGATCAATTTCAATTAAATGTGTAAATCCACGTTTCATTTGTTTTTCTAAAACAATTTCGAGAATTTACGTTCAAAACTTCCAAATTACAAATTTCAAAATCTTATAATTCAATTTAAATTTTTATTAAACACTTCAAATATTGATTCAAGTTTGTATATAAATTTCATTTCGTAATCATTTAAATTCATTTAGTTTAACATTCAAATCCATTTAAATTCATTGATCGATTTCATTCAATATTCGTTAAGTTAATTTATCATTCAAAACGGCTTCTATTAAATTTCCAATTCAATAAATCAATTACTTAAGTACAACTCCATTATATCAAAACTTCCAAATTTAATTAAATTAGATTCGTCAAATCAAATTCTTAATTTACAAGTCTTATATTTTTTTTAACACATAAATCATCTTTTATTTCTTGTTAAAGAAAAACAATTTAACTTATTTACTTACTTAAATAATTTTCCAAAACTTAATTAATAAAGAATCTCAATTTTAATTATTTACGAAGTTCAAATTCACTTATTCAAAAGTTCAATTTCTATTATCAAAGAATTCAAATTTTTATTTGATTATCAAATAATCCAATCTTATTTAATTATTAAATATCTTCAAAACTTAATTATTAAATAATTTCTAAACTTATTAATTTCAAACTTAACTATAAATTCAAACTTAATTATTAAATCATTTCAAACTTAATTCAATGAATAATTCCAAATTTTATTATCAAATAATTTATTTTAAAACAACGTTCTTTCAATAACTACTATGTTAATATTCTTGTTTTAGAAATTTTTTAAAATATTAACATTTCCTTTCATTATATTCAAATTCCAACTTCATTTCAAAACTTATTATTTATTCAAATAAAATCTTTATTTTATTTTTAAATCAAATTATTGACCAATCGGTTTATTTAATTCTCTATCCTAAATCAAGTTCATTTTGGGTATATATCATTTTAACCTGATTCCATTTCAATTCAAAAATCAAAGCTTAGCAAAGGGAACTTGCAGTGTGATGACTGGGATGGTGTCAAAGCAAATAAACAAGTAATAACAACAATCAATAACAATCCAACAATTACTTCAAATAATCTCGAAATAAACGTATTAATTTACATTGTCGTTTGTGCAAATTAATATAATTATTTCTAGAATCTACACTATCATTTCATGTAGATTAAGGATCATTACACAAATTTTTATACGGTTCTTCACTTGTCATTCATTATTCAATTTTATACTACAACAATTTATACAATATCTAATCAATGGTTGAAAGTATGCTTAACCAAATTTTACGTGTCAATTAATTTAACAATTAAAAGGGGTCATGTTAACTAATCAAACTTTAACATATAAATCCATTAAAATTTGTTAACTATCCTATATCAAATTCAATTTACATATTAATTATCACTTTAAACATTAAAATTTAACGTCCAATGTAAACATCAAACAATCAATCAATTATCAACCAAACTGGGATATTATCGATAATGGTGTGAGATGTCACAGGTGAACTGATACAGGTAATGGCATATACTTAACAGTGTAAATAACTAGCAGCAGCATATTTCAATTGTCATTTCAATCGAAATCAAATTTAATAAATATGAAAATTAATCGTGAGTGATTACTCACCTTTCGAGGATAGAGAGGATTCGTCACTGAAATTCAGTTAAAAATGCAAGCACGACTCCCGAATTAGCTAAATCGGCACGAATAGACGAACGAAGCTGATAAATCAGAATTGACGAGATCAAATCAGAGTTGAATTGACAAAGATCACCGATATAAGTTAAACCATATATATAAAATAATATATATAAAATAATATATATAACTATATATAAAATTTATATCCTAAATTTCAACCACATATTATATTGAATATACAAGTGTTAAAGAATCATTGTTTCCATATAAAACATATATTAAAATTAACCGACATAATATTTTAAACATCAATGATATATGTAAAAAAAATCAGAATGCTTACAGGTATGTACAACAATCGTTATTGTATTTGAACCCGTATGTTTAGAATACATAACTAGTATAATTAAAAATCAACACTCCTTTATAAAATCAAATAAGATACTAATATATGTACTATGCGACTAACAGATTTATATACTGTACCAAAATTATAAACTTATTTATATGCACACGCAACATCATATGTGAATAAATATTAGCATCCACATCGATCACTTACAACACAAACCAAAAATCATCTTATTCTTTATAACTTATATGTTTTACTGATATACAATATAAAAACTTTATAAAATGAAATTTGTAACTTAGTTTATATACTTAAAAATAATACATACTATAACTGTATGTATATAGACAACAACTAGATATATATGACGCATATATACTTTACAAACTAGTATATATAAATTTTTATAAACTGTAATAATATGTACTTCCAAATATACAATGGTTTTAAAACAAACATTACAAAACTTATATTCTTTTATAAATAGAATACAATATATTGTACAACTTAAAACTTGACTCTAAGTTTACTTATACTAAATACTAACATATAGTATGACTACATTAGCACAATATACACATTTTCGAACATCTATTTATATTTATAGATTCCAAACTGTATCACAGTTATCAAAACAAAAGCAATATATTACTGCAAAGATAATATATGTGGACTACTTATCACTTTATTACTTTTATATATATATAAAACTGACTTGTTATACATATATACTAACTACATCTAAAATATAACTAAGAGATACTTTAGATTATATATATGTGTATATAACAGCTGCTGAAACTTATATCCAGTAAGCATCGCTTTGGACAAAATATAGAGTATGAATACATATATATAAACTATTATCACGTAAAACAATCTATTAGATAGGCTGTAATAGAGAATATAAACCAAAACCAAATTTTTTAAAAGCTAACTTTAGAAGCATATGAGTATATCTATATAAACTGGTATAGCATGCATAATATAAAAAACAGACCGAACTTACCTATATATAAAATAGTTTATAGAAAAACAAAATGAACAGACATGTATGAAGCAAGTTATAAAATAAATATTAATTACAATATTATGTATTTCAACATGCAGCTGCTCAAGGGAAGAGAAAAATGGCACGGGTGAAAGATAGGCTAGAGGAACGACAGATCTGGGTGGAGGCTCGGCTCGAGGTCGGAGGGTTGTCGGCAAGGGGATGAGCGTACTACTTGATGGCTTCGAGTTGTGAAGTGGTTGTGCTCGAGATAAAGACAGGTGGCAAGTGGTGGAGAGTTTGGTGCGGACATGTGCGCGGGTGTGATTGTGTTTGGTTGTGGCCACTGCGGAGAGCAGGGAGGGAGCGGGTGGACCAAAGGTTATTGTAGTCGGGGATGAGCATTGGCAAGGAAAGGGTCAGGTACGCGGAGGGCGGATGGAGACCTCGATCAGGTAGAGCACAACACGCGAGTTGCGTGTGGAGGCAGTGGGAAGGATTTCGGCCAGTCACGCTTAAGATGGAGAAGGGGCGAAGCATGCATATTATGGGGATGGAGTTGATGGAAGGGAAAAACATGTCGCATGATGGGGTTTGTTTGGTTATGGAGGCGTGAAACATGGTGCTCGGTTGATATTTGTGGGGAGATTGGAGGCTACAGGCAAGTGAGAAGAGAGGATGATGGAGAATAGGCCATGCGGAGTTCTGTTGTGCATTCATATTTATTAGAAACGTGGGAACGTAAAGAAGAAAGTGAACGGCAGAAAGAAATGGGAAAATGAAACAACAATTAAATTGAATGTTGGGAATAAGAAAAGCCAACTGCTTGATTCAAAATTTATAAGTGATAGGGGCAAATGGCTGTATGGTTTGCACGACCAAAAATGAAAGGACGTATGGAAATAAAAGACTAAAACGGATACCGATACGTGTGACTGCTTGCGGTTTCCGTGGTGTAACGAATTTCAAAACATGCAAAAGAATGTACCGCGGTGATCAGCACGGTGAGACGATCAAAACGGTATATCAATAGCGGTAGTACGATCGAATTATAAAAATTCGAATTTATACTAGCGGAAAATGCAGTAAAAATCCAGAAAAATAAGATCGACGGAGCTAAAGAAGTCCGAATTTAGAAAAACGAAAAATGACGTCTTGCTCAGAAGATGATTTATAATTTTTCTATATAAAAATAATTAGGTTTTGAAAACGTTTTATTTTCAATGATTTTTAACTAATTAATTCGAAATAAATTTACGCAAAATAAACTTCATATTTTCGGACGAAAATTTACCAGTTGCTATGTTTAACTAGATGCATTTCAAATATCAAATTTATATTTCAAAATTTTATCGTTTAAAATTTCGTAAAATTTCAATTAATAACGTTATTAAAATCAGTCAATCAAATACAACAGAAGAGCAACAAGATATATCAGGTACAAATCAGAATACATCAATGAAAAACTAAATACTAAAAGCAAAATAGATGGCTGGATCTTCAAGAAAAGCTCCAACTCCGAAGGTGAGTCTCGAATGCTAAATCACTAAATCTGACTCGAGCGTAAAGCAAAACACAAAACACTCGAGTCAGGACATAAATACTTATGAACTGTAAATTAACTCAAGTGAATAGTAACAAATGCATTAGTAACTTAAAGGATGCTTGGGACCGTCCATCCTTTAAGGATCCGTTAAACTATTTACTATGTAGTAATATTGCGCTATTATAATAATGTCTGCAGTAAAATAAACTTACTTTAAAATAGCGTTATGGAGTGACCCAATATTCCTCTTAACATGTAATAGTCCCAGTAGTCCATCCAGTATTAGCATATCTCCAGATCGGGAGACTATCCTAAATACTCCATGGGCTATGCAAGAAAAACAAACTTATAGTAAGGCTCGCTATGGTAGGTGACGCGGCAAAACCAGACAATGCCAGGGTAGATATACCAATTACGCTTCCGGGCTGGTGGTAACGCATAGCAGCCACTATCGCCCACCTCGGAATACACTCCCAAATCAAAATTGGAGGATGACCATCAAATCAACCACAAGTAAGAGTATAGTATCGAAGAAGTGCGTCCGATAGAAGGAATGACCTCACTTGGCCCATCGATCGCTCCGGTTTTAGCCACCTTAAGCCAACTCACGGGAGTCGGGTCCACGTTCATACCTCAATAGGATCGTCGCCACCATCCTACTTCATTCTGGAATCTCCACCGCGTACACGGTTGTTAAAGTGGTTTTCAGATTTGGTAGAGAGTATCACAACTTCCGATCTCGGTCTCTTTAACAACCAAACGTTATTATAATGCTGTAGTCATTTCAAAATAGTTTATAGTTCAAAATCAAATCATTTCATTTCAAAACTATGTTCCTTTCAAAATAGTTTATACTTCGAAACTAAAACCATTTTTATTTCAAAACTATATTCAAATTAATACTATAGCATTTCCATTTCAACCATATATTCACCTTTCAAAAATCATAATACTTTCAAAGTTATAGCTCTTTCGAAACCAAAATACTTAAAATCATTACACTTTCATAACATTTTGAAATCATACATTTGAAATCATGGAACATTCCTTTAATTCTATACATTTTACAAATTTATTCAATTATACCCAAATTTTCAAATTTCCAATTTAATTCAATTTAAACCATCAGTTTCAATTAAATTCAGTCTCCCAACAAACATTTCAAATCATATCAATTTCAAATATAGATTGGATCCATAAAACAAACAATTCAATTTTTATTATATTCAAAGCTTTAATATACCACATTTCAAAACTAAATTTTATAATTTCATATATCTCAAATTTAACTTCATTATTACTTAGTTTTGAAATATTCATTTCATAAATCCAATATCATTTAAATAAACCAGAATTTCAAGTAAACTAAATATCCTTTCATACCAATATAAACTTCAAATATTCATTTATAAAATGGACATATCATTCCAATTCATATTCTTTATCAAAATAAAGATCAAATCATTTCCAAACCATTTCATTCATCAAGTATCATATCCTTTCAAAACCTCATTATAAAATCATTATTTGAATTCAAAATCAAATATTCAAAATTAAATATCATTTTAAAATCAAATATATCATTCGTTTATAATTTCAAATATCATTACAAAACACATTTCAAAATTCCATTCAAAAATTCATTTATCTCATTACATTCAAA
This sequence comes from Allium cepa, assembly GCA_030765085.1. Taxonomy (NCBI): domain Eukaryota; kingdom Viridiplantae; phylum Streptophyta; class Magnoliopsida; order Asparagales; family Amaryllidaceae; genus Allium; species Allium cepa. The sequence continues at coordinate 28,787,797 of CM060937.1, read as the reverse complement.
TTCAATTTAAATTCAAATTAAAATTTCAAATTAAATTTAAATTCCTTAAAATTAAAATTTAAATATCAAAATATATATTCAAACTCCTGAAATTTCATAAATAATCAATCCCAAAAGTTAAATCATTTAACACTTTAAAATATATAACTCAAATAGTGTTAAAATCTATAATATTTCAAACATTGTCAAATAATAGCAACGACAGCATTTATAAAGTGCTATCGTAGCTTGTAGTTTCCAAAAATAGTTTAGTTTAGGAACAACGGCATTTATAAAATGTCGTAACATATATTTAGTTATTTCAACATAGTTAAATTCAAAACAATAGCATTTAAAAATGCTGTCATAAGACTACAACATTTTTGGGAATGCTATTAATAAAATTCCAAATTTGATTAAAACTTTTCAAAAATAATTAAACTTCAATTTTCTTGTTATTTAAATTTACAAATCATATTTTTAGACTTTAAAATTTCACATTTAAATCATTTTAACATATGATTTATCACAATAAAATTTTAAAATTCAAATATTAAATTTAAAAACTCAATTCATTTATTAAGTCAAAATTTCACTGTTTATTAACTTATAAATTTAATAAAACTTAACATCTTATTTCAAATATCATTTCAAACTTTAAATTTAATTTACGTTATTTACTTACATTTTAAGAATATAAATTTAAAGTCAAAATCACAATTACTTCAAATTTACATACTTCAAATTTACATTCTTAAATTCACAATTTCAAGCCTTAATATTTAACTCTCTTAAAACCATAAAATATATATTTTTAAATCAAAATTTCATATTTTAAAATACATGTCTATATAAAAATCATTTAAAAATATACCACGGGGTCTGTATATAATTTTTTAACCTAGGTCAAGTGATACGGATATGTATCGTTTCAATACGCAGTTTAGAAAGAAAACCGGGTTCTATCATTTCAAACCCGCAATCCCAAGTCAATTAAAATACAAGAAAAATCACTCAGGCCTATCATTTCAGCCCATAATGATTTTTCCCTATTCTAAAGTCCGTTCGGGTATGTATCATTTCAACCCATAATGATTCTATTCTAACAGGGAACTTGCAGTGTGAATATATGCATAAACAATATAAACAATGTCAATGTCACAATATAATGTCATATATCAGATGTCAGGTGATAATTAACAGAGTTAACATGGTAATAACATGGCATAGCATATCATATCATATCATTATCATTTACTTGCATAAACATTTTTAATTACTAAACACTTGACATCAATTTACCATTTCATAAGTAGAAATGTCAGAGTAAGAACGACTCACCTTTTCAAGATGGAGTTAGCAAATCAAAACACGCCGAATAAATTGCAGAAGGCACGATACGGCATGACACAGCACGACAATTGATTCAAGAGAGAGAGAGAGAGAGAGACAATATGACGATCTTGTAAAAAAACCAAAAACAAGACAATATAGCATAAATATACAACACAAAATAACAATGAAACAACTTGAGATAAAAAGCAACAAAGAGCAAAATAATTTGACCTTGCTCTTTACCATTCAAATGCTTAGCGATAGGGGCCATATGCTCGGCCATCATGTGCTTTGGCTTGGGTATGGTACCATGTAGGCACGGCAACAAGTGGAGATGTGAAGGCGTAGGTGACAACATGAAGCATTCATAAGAACAAGGCAAAAAGGCAAGGGTTTTGTCAACAACTATGCTTGGCCTATGGTCAATTGGCTCAGCTCATGCTTGTTTCAGATCTGGACAGAGGTCATGTGACGGCCATAGGTGATGTTATGATGGTGGTGATGGTGCAAAGGTGGTGGCCGAAGTGGATATGGAAGGGGATTGGGTGAAACATGAGCTCGGCTAGCATTTGGTGGAGTTTTTGTGTAAATTTTATGGTGCAAGCTACATATAGTGGCACAGCTTGGCATGACCAGAGGAGAAGGAGGAGGAGCTGCTATATATGGTGGTGGTGTGGTCGGTGGTGAAGGTAGAGAGGCTAGGCCAAGCTAACTAGAAGAAGAGTAAAGGCAAAAAGATCATGAAAAGAAAAGGAAAAACGAGAAAAAAAAGAAGCCATTTCCCTTTTTTTTCTTTAGCCGTAAGTTGTGATGTGGGAAGTATTTTTTTCATGTGAAAGATGAAAGAAGAATACACGGCAACCAAAAGAAAAAGAATGGCCAAAAGCTAGGACAGAAAGGGCAAAAGGAAAATGAAGGGATAAGGGTAAATGAAAAGTCAATGGAAAATGAAAGGACTTTGACTCTATGATTTCCAATTTCTTTTAAATTAAAATAAACTAAATAAAATTCAGAAAATAAAATAAAATAATGAACAAAATAAAATTAAAAATAAAATAAATAAATAATTTAAGGAAAAATATAAAATAAATAAGAAAATAGCTTAATAATTGAAACTAGACTTTAAAAATTGAAAACAAAATACAATGAACATTGGAAAATTATAACTATACTTGTAAAATGTTTTAAAAATAAAATATATGCATAACATGTCATATAACACATATTTACACAAATTAGAACAAACAAAATGTTATTTATTAAAATAAACAATTTTGTTAAATAAAACAATTTACATACAATATTGTAAAAAGCATAACTTTCACAATATAAATCGGATTTCAACGAAACAAAAAGCAGTATTCTTGAAATTTAATTTATTTTCATAATAAATATAAAACTAAAAAATTCAAGTATTTAAATTTTAAATTTTAAACTCAAAGTTTGACCATATTGACCGAAATTCACATTTCTGGAAAATATTCTATTTATTCATGTTTGAATTCTAATTCACATACAAATCAAAATTTATATTTAAAATAACAAAATTTATCCATTTTAATAAATAAAATAAAGTTTTTCAAATCAGGAATTTCAATTAAAATAATTAAAAGCTATAATTAAAATAATCAAAAAATACAGGGTTGTTACGAATTATCTCATCGATTCCTATCTTTCAACTTGTCCGTCAAAATCCGCTTTAAACTTACTTTTCTTTGAATTGTTTGGATTGTTCTATGGCCTAGATCGTGATCCAATTCATATCTTGTCTAGTCGTCAAATTCTTCTAGCCTCAAAAGGTGAGCAATCACTTGCGATTAACGTTCTTATATTTATTAAATTTGATTTCAATTGAACGACAATTGAAATATGTTGCTGTTAGTTATTTACATTGCTATTTATATGCTGTTATCTATATCTGTTTACCTGTGACATTTGACGCCATTATCTTTTATTTATATTGGTGATTGTGACGACCCGACCTTCAAACCACAGGAAGTCGTATAATCTTGAAGAAAGAAAGGGATAGAAAAGATAGAGAAGAAAGAAGAAACAACATCAGAATCTCAATAGCGGAACGAGTAACTTATATTAATCACATAAGTATTACATAATATACAACATCAATCAGAGTTTCACAGATAATACATCACATACTAGACAGTTATAAACACCTGTCTAGTTATATAATTCAATTCACAATACGACGCAGAGATACCAACACAACGTAACACTATATATATATATATATATATATATATATATATATATATCTACAACGCCGAAGCCTTCTGCTCCATTGCTCCTCCAGAATTTGTCAAAGTTAACCTGAATCCCTTGCCTACTCGTAAAAATTTGAGTACCTGAGAGTTTAGAAAAAACAGAAATAAACTCCGGGTCAGACATGGGTCTGGTGTGAGTAACAGGTTAAAGTTGCTTAACTTTGAAAAACCTTTGAAAATAAAGGTGTCACGTAAGACTTCCCACACATAAACATGGTAATTTTTTACCTTACGCTAACCAAAACATTTATAGGAAATTCAGTGATATTATAATAGGGTCTAGGGTTTTCAAGTAAATAGAAAATAGCCGAAATTGTTACATGATTAAATTCCAGCTACTAGCCACAAAAGTGGGTAATACAATCAAAATCGTAGGGTCTCGTAGGGAAAATGCGTTTCCATCAATAGCAGGTGTAACGACCCTGGATTTTGGCCCTATTTATTTTAATAAATATTTAATCAGATTAAATAAAATGTAAACTGATCATTTTAAAATGAATAGGATTTTTGGAAATAATTGCCATTTATATGTGTGGGTTTGTATTCTTGAAAGGAAATTGATTTGAAAATTTGAAATAAAATCACTTAATAATATTTACAATAAAATCTTTCTTATATAATTTAACTAAATTGCCTTACCTTGTTAACATTTGGTATAAATGTCAATGGATAATAAAGTTTGAAATAAAATTTGAATTCTATCAATATAAAAAGTAAGTATAAAATATAAGTAAACCATATGAATGAAATTTAAATATTGATAGTTAAAATATAAAATATAAACATAAATAAGTAAGCATGAATATAATTTAAATGTTGAAGGCTAAAATATAAAATAGAAATAAAAATAAAGCAAGAATTAAGTAATTAAAATATGTATACAATATAACTTTAAAATTTGTAAAGAAAGCACAAAAATAAGCACAAAGTATAAAATGAAATAAGAAAAAGTTAACCAGACACAAGAATCAAATGTATAAGTTAAGCCAGTCAAACATATGTATATAATTATTCAAGCTAGAAAATAACAAAACTAAAAGTATAAAACAATACCCGACACAAAACATATGTGTATAAACTATTTAAACTAGAAGTAATAAAACAAAATGTTTACATACCAAATATCTTCATCTACAAGACCAAAGTCTAACTGAAAATGAATATTTACATACAAAATAAATGTTTTATTCAAAGTACCTTCATTCACAAGACAATGTCTACCTGCAAAAGGGATATTTACATACAATATATCTATCTACAGCCAAACATAATAAGTATGTAAACATATTTGGTAAACAAAGCATTTAATTACTATCATCTCAGCCAATATTTGTCATTTCAAATGTTTATTAAAATCTGATCAAGTTAAAAACAAAATGAAGAAAACAACTGACCAGTTAAGCCTTCCTTTATACATCTTATTATCTTCTATATATATATATATATGTGTGTATGTATATATGTATGTATCTTGCCTTTCCAGTTCGTTCAGCTACCATAGGGAACCAGAGAAAACTAAAACAAGAAGAAGCAATCAAACTCAAATTTAATTTAAATCAAAAATTGAATTAAAAAAACAGTAAAGAACTCAAAACAGATTCAAGGGCAGTTTCAACTACAGATTTTCAAGGAAACAGAAATTGTTCTCTGTTCAACAGTATTTTGCAGGTGAGTAAATATAAAATTTTCAAGCTTAAGTTTGATTAAAACAGTAAGATGACTCATGGAATATATGGTGTTTTATGTGTTTTATTTTGATATGAATCTGTGTTTACATCCATGCTGTTCTTCCCTGCTATGTGTTACTCTGTTGTTACAATTTGCATATTTTTGTTCAAAACTCAAATTTTTTTCTCATCAAACATTGTTAATATGTAAGTATTCAACAAACAATATGTTCAAAATAAATTAAGATTTTTAAAAGCTAATTAAACTATGTTGTAACAAATACATCACTGTAACTTGTTTTACACGTAAATCAAATAATTCTTTGATAAATTTGATTGTCAAAGAAGCTAATTCAAGTTTATATCTGGAATTCTTACTGAAAGTTATGATTTTTAAAACCAGAATGAAGATTTTTAATTCAGTGATGCAAGAGCAGTTCGAATTTGAGCACAAACTATATTTTTATCAATTTCTAGTGATTGAATCAATAATAAATGTTGAAACTTGAATTGAAGCAAGTGTAAACGACTGTGATCTCGAGAAAAATGTGCATTAATTTTTCCATTGTGTGAATTTAAGAAACCAGATCGATTTAGGGTTTATAGTTCGTATGTGATATGATCAGTAAATGTGTCGAGTTCGTCATCATCACGCGATCGAGTTGCACGAGTTTTTGGAGGTTGGTGGTTTAACGTGTTGTCGTCGTGTGGGCGAAAGTTTGGGTGCCGCTGGCGGCTGGAGTGGCGGTGGCGAGACGTTTTGCCGAAGGAGTTAGTTACAGTTTTTCGAGCGTATGATCAAATTTCGATTCAAAAGTTTTAGGGTCGAGTTGGGTTTGATTTTCGAGCTTGCTGGAGATTTGCGACTTGCCGATGATCTTGGGAGTTCACCAGAGCCTAGCGTGTCGCCGTGCATGTGTACGGCAGTGGAGGATGGTGTCAGTGTTGATGTGGGTGTATGTCTCGAGTCGCGCTCGAGAAAGTTAGGTGATTTCTTCGGGTTTGTATTCAAGTTCGCGCGAGATTTCCTGGTGCTATGATTTATAACCTATGTTTAAACTTAAACTTAACTATAAAAAAAATAAAAAGAGGGGTAGAAGAAGATGTTATAGGAAACGTCTCGGGTGATATGGGGGTTTTGCTCGAAGTAACACTCGAGTTAATTTGGGGTATTTCTCGGGTTTGTATCAATCTGCAGTATTGTATTTAAAAGTAAAGTTAAGTAACAGTTTTTCGTCAAACTTTAAACGCTGTAAAACTTAATAGTGTTTAACAGTTTTAAGTTAAAAACTTAATACAAGTTTAATTATCTTAGTTAATACATAACAATTAACACTTAATTATTATTACTTTAATTAAGTAATCACTTCAAGTTAAGTATGTAATTTATTAATATTTAAGTTTGTAGTTAGTAATATATTAATTTCCAAGAAGTTAAAGAAGACTTATAAAATGTTAATTAGGTTGAATAATTAATATTAATAAATTATTTTAGAAAGTAATTAAGAATAATTAGATTATAATTGTAATTAGAGTTTGAATTAATCAATGCTTAAGTGATTAATAAATTTATAATTAACTACTTAAAGTTAATAAATTAATGATTAGTAGTTAAGTAATTTAATTACGAATTAATAATTGATTAATTAAGCAATTAATGATTAATAAATGGATAATTAAGTTTTATTAATTAATAATTGAAGTTATTAATTAATGATTAAGGATAATTAATTAAGTAATTAACATTTAATAATTGATTAAGAAATGATTAAAAAATTTAAAAAGAAATAAGTAATTAATTAATAATTAATGATTAATTAAATAGGATTAAGAGATTAATTCTCAAGTAATTGATTTAAGTTGAATTAATTACAATAAGAATTTAAGATGATTGCTTATGGATTGTTGTGTAGAATATCTGATTTGAGATATTTATGTGGTGATATACTATAATGTCTCTGTGATATGTTTTATATGCTTTGATATATCTATGATGATTGTGTATGATTTATCCGTGATAAATGTTATTTGACTTCAATTGTTGAATTTAAACTGTTTAAATTAATTAGAGAACTTGGCCTTTAAAATGTCGTTTGGATTTCGATGAGACCGGGATCGGGTGTCATTTATGATTATCCGAAAACCACATCGATCCAAATTAAACGTTAGGTCGTGAATTCTCAAGTGGAGATCGAGATAGTGTTTCAGAATGCAAGGGTTATTGTCGTTGACTTTGAGGGTAATTCCAAAATGAGTATGACGAGATAATGCCTTCGGTTTCGTTCGAACCCGGAACGAACTTGTATGGATTGAATGCTTTCAGCACATCGTCAAGCGGACGATGAGCTTTCTAAGAGATATGTTCTATAAAGGTAATCGCAGCCTCAAGCCTCATCAATCGGGAATGGATAAAACAGGGGATGTGCAGCAAGGTTAGGTGGGTCATGCCCAAGCAGGATGAGATACACCCCTGTCTAGATGTCCCTTTTTATTCTGGCTGTATGGGCAGTTGATTGCAATAACTGCCGAGGTTATCTTGTTCGGGACTGTTCAGTAAGGAATGGTTCCTGCCTTGTTTTACAGGTAATTTAGGGTGACTCCTCGGTACGGTGATCTAGGCCACGTACTACGACGGGCGGTACCCCAGTAGCCCTGCCATTGATGGAAACCCATTTTCCTTACGAGACCCTACGGTTTTGATTTGTATTACCCACTTTTGTGGCTAGTAGCTGGAATTTAATCATGTAACAATTTTGGCTATTTTCTATTTACTTGAAAACCCTAGACACTATTATAATATCACTGGATTTCCTATAAAATGTTTTGGTCAGCGTAAGATAAAAACTTACCCGTATTTATTTGTGGGGATTCTTACGTGATACCTTTATTTTCAAATGCTTTTCAAAGTTAAACAACTTTAAACCATTTACTCATACCAGACTCATGTCTGACCCGGAGTTTATATTTTGTTTGTCATAAACTCTTGGGTACTCAAATTTTTATGAGTAGCCAAGTGATAGGTTTTGGATTTTGATTTCTGGAGGAGCTTGAAGTAGGAGTTTCCATACGTATCTATATCTATCTATCTAGTTCCGTTGTATAGTTGATATATGCTGCATTTTGGGATGTATGTAGAGATAGATGTATATATGAATGTAATGTGTATGATATTGTATAACTCTGATATATGTAAAACTATGTAATAGTTATGTGATGTATTATATTTTGTTCCATTCGCTGTGAGATTCTGATGTTGTCATTCTTTCTTTTCTATTCTTTTCTATTTCTATCCCTTTATTTCTTAATGATGATACGTCTTTCTGTGAGTAGAAGGGCGGGTCATCACAGGTGGTATCAGAGCACTAGGTTGAGCGAATACCTAGGCTCTTGAGTGATTTCTTTCTTGAGAGAGCGTATTTGTAATTTTGATATATATATATATATATATATATATATATATATATATATATTCTACCTATTTTTTGGGATACCTGTTTTGTTTTTCCGATATAAGTTATAAAGGTGGATAGGGTAGTGGTGTGTGTAACACGACTACCAATGCTTGGATTTTGAATGGTTGAGGTTGGAAGTGTATCTGTCGAGACTATAGACCTATTACCGTCTCGAGGAAGCTTTGGGTGGTGTAAAGATTTCATCGATCTCTGAAGGAAACTTGTTGAGGTTTGGAGTTCATCTTTGAAGTGTAAGTTTGGATCAGCTAGAGTTTGGATCCGTCGGTTGGACGGAAGCAAGTCATGATATCTTGATACCTCAGGATGTAGTAGCTGTGTGATGAGACACAGTGACTATGGATGTCTCCGAAGATGTTTCTTTGGAGCAAGTTAAGGAAGTATGTCTGTTTTGGCGTTGTGGCTAAGTTCAGTAGGGTGTTTCTGTTGGTTCGAAGTCTGAGTTCCTCGAAGAGCTTTGGATCGGAAGTCTTTGGCATCTGGGTCAGCAGTGTAGCTCGAAGTATTCTGTGTGCCGTCGAGAAGATTTTCTGTTTATCAGTTTTTCTTGAGGTAATTTCAGAAGTAGTAGAGTGGATCCATTTCTTCGATGGATTGGCTTGATAAGTATAAGGCTGTTCTGAATTGTGATGAGAGAACAGTTTCTTTGGAAACTGATTTGGATAGAATTGCCAGAGTGTCATGTGATAATTCTGGAATTCACTTGAGTAGTCTTTTACATGGAGTTGAGATTTCTCAGGAGGAGGTTGAAGATATCATTGTGGTCCAAGATTTCCCTGGTGTATTTGAGGAGGTTAAGTGTTTGCTTTCGCAACGAGAGATAGAGTTTCGCCTTGATTTGATTTCAGGAACAGTGCCAGTGATTCAGCCTAATAGGAGAATGACTCCTAGAGAGAGAGGAGTTAGTTAAGAAGATTCAGGATCTTTTGGAGAGGGATTGTTTAGGCTTAGTTTTTCTTGTTGGGGTTCTACGGCAGTGTTTGTCACTATGTCGGATGGATCGCTAAGGTTCTGTGTTGATCTGATGAACCGAGTCTTTCGGGATGTATTGAATAAGATTGTTTTGGTATTCGCCGATGATATTTGGTATATTCTAAGGCTGAAGAAGAGCACATACAACATTTGAGAATAGTGTTGGAGACAGTGAGGAGACATGTTTTCAAGGCGAAGTTCTCTAAGTGCCATTTTTGGAAATCGAAAGTCAAATTTTAGGGCACATTATTTATGGTGAAGGTATCTCTGTAGATCCAGTGAAGGTGGAGACTATTCTAGAATGGAAGCAACCGAAGTCACCGACGGAAGTTTGCAGTTTTTTTCGGTTTAGCTGGCTATCAAGGATTATTCTGAGACTTCTTCGCATCTGACTAAGTTGACAAGGAAATGAGCTAAATTCGAATGGGAAAAGACAAGGTTAACCAGTGCACCAGTGCTAACTTTTTCCGGATGGGAAAAGAAAATTTGAAGTTATACAGATGCCCGTATAGTTGGTTTGGGGAGCAATGTTGATGCAGAATGGTAAAGTAATTGCGTATGCGAGGCGGCAATTAAAGCCACATGAAAGGAATTATGCTACGTACGATCTTGAGTTGTTAGCCGTTGTTTTTGCTCGAAGATTTGGAGACATTATCTCTTGGGAGAGAAGTTTGAGTTATTCACGGATCATAAATCGTTGAAATAACTTTTCTCCCAAAAGGATCTTAATCTGAGGCAGCAGCGATGGGTCGAGTTTCTGGCATCCTATGATTTGGATATTTTGTACACCCCGGGAAAGAAGAATGTTATGGCTGATGCTCTGAGAAGGAATGCAGTTTTGTCTCTTTTTGGAAGTTGTTCCATCTCTCCAGGAAAGAATCATTAGTAAGAAAATGGAGGATAGATCTTTTGAGATACTGATTCTTGGAACCAAGGATGGTCGATATTTCGATTTCAAGGTGGATGATCAAGGTGCTTTAAGGATTAATGGTCGTTTGTGTGTGCCTAGTATAGATGATTGAGGCAAGAAGTCTTAGCTAAATGTCATCGCTCCAGACTGAATTTTCATCTAGGAATCTCTAAGGTGTAAAAAGATATGAGAAGTTTTCTGATGGCTGAGCATGAAGAGGGATGTAGCTGCTTTCGTTAATAGTTGTGCTATCTGTCAGCAGGTGGAAGAAGATCAACAGAAGTCAGTCGGTTTGTTGCAGCTTTTGGAAATCCCAGAATGGAAGTGGGAGATGATTTCGATGGATTTCATCGATGGTTTGCCAAGAACCAAGAATGGAAACGATGGAATATGGGTTATTATGGATCGGTTAACTAAGAATGCTCATTTTATACCGGTTAAGGCAACTCGTATTGCAGTTTCTCTGGCAGAGATTTTCTTGAGAGAGATAGTCAGATTGCATGGTGTTCCTGTTAGTATAGTCAATGATCGTGATCCTATCTTTATCAGCAAATTCTGGGAGGCTCTGCAATCAGCTTTGGGAATGAGTTTGAGATTAAGTACAGCCTATCATACTCAGACCGATGGGCAGACGGAGAGACTGAATCGTATCCTAGAAGATTTGCTGCGAGCTTGTGTTTCGGAGTTTGGTGGATCATGGGAAGACCATCTTTATTTAGTGGAATTCTCCTATAATAATAGTTATCCGGCGAGTATTAAGATGGTTCTGTATGAAGCATTATATGGAAGACTGTGTAGATCCCCATCCTGTTGGATAGAATCGAAAGATCGTCTTATGCTTGGTATAGATTTGATTCGTGAAGCATCTGCTAAAGTTAAGCTTATCAAGAAAAGATGAGAGCTGTTAAGGACCGTCAGAATAAATTACGCAGATAAGAGGAGGCGACAATTAGAATTTGAGACTAGTGATTTTTTTTTTGTCAAAGTTTCCTCAATCAAAGGAGCTGTAAGGTTCGGAAAGACGGGAAAACTTGCCGAGATATTGGTCAATTTCGAATATTGGAAAGGATTAGTATTGTAGCTTACAAAGTTGAATTGCTAGAACGGATGTCTGAAAGTCATAATATAATTATGTATCCCATCTAACGAAATTTGTTCAGGATCCATCATTAGTTGTAGAACCAGAAGTTCAGTAAGATTTGGAAGTCGAGTTGAATTTGACTGTGGTTAGGAATCCAGTTCGGATTGTTGATCAAGACGAGAGGCAACTCAGGAGTTAGATAGTGAAGCTTGTCAAAGTGCAGTGGAGCGAGGATCCCAGTGATTGCACCTGGGAAACTCTAGATAGTTTTAGGAAAGCTTATCCGGATTTGTGTCCAGATAGCTAGTGATGTTTGTTAGGATAGATTGTATGATTATTTGCTAATGTATGAACGATATGTATGTTTGAATGGTTGATATGATAGCTTTTAAATTATCCTTGTTATAAATTTTGGGGACGAAATTCTTTTAAGGGGAGAGGAATGTAACGACCCTGGATTTTGGCCGTATTTATTTTAATAGATATTTAAACGGATTAAATAAAATGTAAAACGATAATTTTAAAATAACTAGGATTTTTGGAAATAATTGCCATTTATTTGTATGGGTTTGTATTCTTGAAAGGAAATTGATTTGAAAATTTGAAATAAAATCTCTTAATAATATTTACAATAAAATCTTTCTTATATAATTTAACTAAATTTCCTTACCTTATTAACATTTGGTATAAATGTCTATGGATAATAATGTTTGAAATAAAATTTAAATTCTATCAATATAAAAAGTAAGTATAAAATATAAGTAAACTATACAAATGCAATTTAAATATTGATAGTTAAAATATAAAATATAAACATAAATAAGTAAGCATGAATATAATTTAAATGTTGAAGGATAAAATATAAAATAGAAATAAAAATAAAGCAAGAATTAAGTAATTAAAATATGCACACAACATAACTTTAAAATTTGTAAACAAAGCATAAAAATAAGCACAAAGTATAAAATGAAATAACACAAAGTTATCCAGGCACAAGAACCAAATGTATAAGTTAAGCCAGTCAAACATATGTTTATAATTATTCAAGCTAGAAAATAACAAAACTAAAAGTATAAAACAATACCTAACACAAAACATATGTGTATAAACTATTTAAACTAGAAGTAATAAAACAAAATGTTTACATACCAATTATCTTCATCTACAAGACCAAAGTCTAACTGAAAATGAATATTTATATACAAAACAAATGTTTTATTCAAAGTATCTTCATTCATAAGCCAATGTCTACCTGCAAAAGGGATATTTGCATACAATATATCTATCTACAGCCAAACATAATAAGTATGTAAACATATTTGGTAAATAAAGCATTTAATTGCTATCATCTCAGCCAACATTTATCATTTCAAATGTTTATAAAAATATGATCAAGTTGAAAGCAAAATGAAGAAAACAACTGACCAGTTAAGCCTTCCTTTATATATCTTATTATCTTCTATATATATATATATATATATATATATGTATGTATCTTGCCTTTCCAGTTCGTTCTGCTACCATAGGGAACCATAGAAAACTAAAAAAAGAAGAAGCAAGCAAACTCAAATTTAATTTGAATCAAAAATTGAATTCAAAACAAAAACAGTCAAGAACTCAAAACAGATTCAAGGGCAGTTTCAACTACAGATTTTCAAGGAAACAGAAATTGTTCTCTATTCAACAGTATTTTACAGGTGAGTAAACATAAAATTTTCAAGTTTAAGTTTAATTAAAACAGTAAGATGACTCATGGAATATATGATGTTGAATGTGTTTTATTTTGATATAAATATGTGTTTACATCCTTGCTATTCTTCTCTGCTATGTGTTACTCTGTTGTTACAGTTTGCATATTTTAGTTCAAAACTCAAAAAAAATTCTCATCAAACATTGTTAATATGTAAATATTCAACTAAAACAATATGTTTAAACTAAATTAAGATTTTGAAAAGCTCATTAAACTATGTTGTAAGAAATACATCACTATAACTTGTTTTACAGGTAAATCAAATAATTCTTTGATAAATTTGTTTGTCAAAGAAGCAAATTCAAGTTTATATCTGGAATTCTTACTGAAAGTTATGATTTTTAAAACCAGAATGAAGATTTTTAATTCAGTGATGCAAGAGCAGTTCGAATTTGAGCACAAACTATATTTTTATCAATTTCTAGTGATTGAATCAATAATAAATGTTGAAACTTGAATTGAAGCAAGTGTAAACGACTGTGATCTCGAGAAAAATGTGCATTAATTTTTCCATTGTGTGAATTTAAGAAACCAGATCGATTTAGGGTTTATAGTTCGTATGTGATATGATCAGTAAATGTGTCGAGTTTGTCATCATCACGCGATCGAGTTGCACGAGTTTTTGGAGGTTGGTGGTTTAACGTGTTGTCGTCGTGTGGGCGAAAGTTTGGGTGCCGCTAGCGGCTGGAGTGGCGGTGGCGAGACGTTTTGCCGAAGGAGTTAGTTACACTTTTTCGAGCGTATGATCAAATTTCGATTCGAAAGTTTTAGGGCCGAGTCGAGTTTGATTTTTGAGCTTGCTGGAGATTTACGACTTGCCGATGATCTTGGGAGTTCACCAGAACCTAGCGTGTCACCGTGCACGTGTACGGCAGTGAAGGATGGTGTCAGGGTCGATGTGGGTGTATGTCTCGAGTCGCGCTCGAGAAAGTTAGGTGATTTCTTCGGGTTTGTATTCAAGTTCGCGCGAGATTTCCTGGTGCTATGATTTATAACCTATGTTTAAACTTAAACTTAACTATAAAAAAAATAAAAAGAGGGGAAGAAGAAGAAGATGTTACAGGAAACGTCTCGGGTGATATGGGGGTTTAGCTCGAAGTAACACTCGAGTTAATTTGGGGTATTTCTCGGGTTTGTTTCAACCTGCAGTATTGTATTTAAAAGTAAAGTTAAGTAACAGTTTTTCATCAAACTTTAAACGTTGTAAAACTTAATAGTATTTAACAGTTTTAAGTTAAAAAAATAATACAAGTTTAATTATCTTAGTTACTACATAACAATGTTTTTAACACTTAATTATTATTACTTTAATTAAGTAATCACTTCAAGTTAAGTATGTAATTCATTAATATTTAAGTTTGTAGTTAGTAATATATTGATTTTCAACAAGTTTATAAAATGTTAATTAAGTTGAATAATTAATATTAATAAATTATTTTAGAAAGTTATTAAGAATAATTACATTACAATTGTAATTAGAGTTTGAATTAATCAATGCTTAAGTGATTAATAATTTTATAATTAACTAAAAAGTTAATTAATTAATGATTAGTAGTTAAGTAGTTAAGTAATTTAATTACGAATTAATAATTAATTAATAAAGCAATTAGTGATTTATAAATGGATAATTTATTTTTATTAATTAATAATTTATGTTATTAATTAATGATTAAGGATAATTAATTAAGTAATTAAGATTTAATAATTGATTAAGAAATGATTAAAAAATTTAAAAATTTAAAAAGAAATAAGTAACTAGTTAATAATTAATGATTGATTAAACAGGTTTAAGAGATTAATTCTCAAGTAATTGATTTAATTTGAATTAATTACAATAAGACTTTAAGATGATTGCTTATGGATTGTTGTGTAGAATATCTGATTTGAGATATTTATGTGGTGATATACTATAATGTCTCTGTGATATGTTTTATATGCTTTGATAAATCTATGATGATTGTGTATGATTTATCTGTGATAAATGTTATTTGAATTCAATTGTTGAATTTAAACTGTTTAAATTAATTAGACAACATGGCCTTTAAAATGACGTTTGGATTTCGATGAGACCGGGATCGGGTGTCATTTATGATTATCCGGAAACCACATCGATCCAAATTAAACGTTAGGTCGTGAATTCTCAAGTGGAGATCGAGATGGTGTTTCAGAATGAAAGGGTTATTGTCGTTGACTTTGAGGGTGATTCCAAAATCAGTGTGACGAGATAATGCCTCTGGTTTCATTCGAACCCAGAACGAACTTGTATGGATTGAATGCTTTCAGCACATCGTCAGGCGGACGATGAGCATTCTAAGAGATATGTTCTGTAAAGGTAATCGCAGCCTCAAGCCTCATCAACCGAGAATGGCTAAAACAGGGGATGTGCAGCAAGGTTAGGTGGGTCATGCCTAAGCAGGACGAGATACACCCCTGTCTAGATGTCCCTTTTCATTTCGGCTGTGTGGGCAGTTGATTGCAACAACTGACGGGGTTATCTTGTTCAGAACTGTTCAGTAAGGAATGGTTCCGGCCTTCTGTTGCAGGGGAGTTAAGGTGGCTCCTCGGTACAGTGATCTTGGCCACGTACTGTGACGGGCGGTACCCCAGTAGCCCCGCCATTGATGGAAACCCATTTTCCTTACGAGACCCTACGGTTTTGATTTGTATTACCCACTTTTGTGGCTAGTAGCTGGAATTTAATCATGTAACAATTTCGGTTATTTTATATTTACTTGAAAACCCTAGACACTATTATAATATCACTGGATTTCCTATAAAATGTTTTGGTTAGCGTAAGGTAAAAACTTACCCGTATTTATGTATGGGGAGTCTTACGTGATACCTTTATTTTCAAATGCTTTTCAAAGGTCAACAACTTTAAACCGTTTACTCATACCAGACCCATGTCTGACCCGGAGTTTATATTTTGTTTGTCATAAACTCTTGGGTACTCAAATTTTTATGAGTAGCCAAGTGATAGGTTTTGGATTTTGAATTCAGGAGGAGCTTGAAGCAGGAGTTTCCTGACATATCTATATCTATCTAGTTCCGCTGTGTAGTTGATATATGCTGTATTTTGGGATGTATGTAGAGACAGATGTATATATGACTGTCATGTGTATGATATTGTATAACTCTAATATATGTATAACTATATAATAATTATGTGATGTATTATATTTTGTTCCATTCCGCTATGAGATTCTGATGTTGTCGTTCTTTCTTTTCTATTCTTTTCTATTTCTATCCCTTTCTTTCTTAATGATGATACGTCTTTCTATGAGTAAAAGGGCGGGTCGTCACAGTAGGGCTATTGGGGTACCGCCCGTCACAGTACGTGGCCTAGATCACCATATCGAGGAGCTACTCTAACTCTCCTGTAACACAAGGCCGGAACCATTCCTTACTGAACAGTCCCGAACAAGATAACCGCCGCAGTTGGAGCTCAAAACTGCCCACATAGCCGAAATAAAAGGGACATCTAGACAGGGGTATATCTTATCCTTCTTGGGCATGACCCACCTAACCTTGTTGCACCTCCCCTGTTTTT
Organism: Allium cepa; assembly: GCA_030765085.1. Lineage (NCBI taxonomy): Eukaryota > Viridiplantae > Streptophyta > Magnoliopsida > Asparagales > Amaryllidaceae > Allium > Allium cepa. The sequence continues at coordinate 28,770,801 of CM060937.1, read as the reverse complement.
GCCATTCCCGGTTGATGAGGCTTGAGGCTATGATTACCTTTAGAGAACACATCTCTTAGAATGCTCATCGTCCCTCTGACAATGTTCTGAAAGCATTCAATCCATACAAGTTCGTTCTAGGTTCAAATGAAACCGAAGGCATTATCACGTTACACTCATTTTGGAATCACCCTCAGAGTTAACGACGATAACCCTTGCACTCTGAATCTTCACTTGATAACTCACGACCTAACGTTTAATTTGGATCGATGTGGTTTTTCGGATGTCCAAATATGGAAACCCGATCCTGGTCTCATCGAAATCCAAACGCCATCTTTTAGGGCCAAATTGTTTTAAAGTTTAAAACAATTCAATTCAATTATCCATATACACACAGATAGATAATCCACCATATCACAATAGATAATCAACATCATCATCATAAATAGATAATCCATATTATCATCATAACAGATAATCCATATTATCATCATACTTAAATCAAAGCATACATTTCACACAGCATCATTAATCTCATATTTGAGATCTCAAACCATTCAAAGTAAACAATATTATCCATCCATACATAATCAATCATTAGTAATCACACCATAGTTAATTTAAAATGAATAAAATTAATTACTTCATCTCTAATTAATATAAAGTAAATTAAATTAATTACTTCACCGTTATAAATCTTGCTTATATAACTATTAATCAATTATCAATAAATTAAATTTATCATCATCCAATTATTTATTTCAATTAATCACCCTTGATTGATTTATTAAATTTTAATTATATTCAAGTAATTATCCTTTAATTAATTCACAAATTAATTATCCTTAACTAAACACAGTAATTAACCTTTAATTACTTCATAAATTAATTAACTATAATTAATTACTTAAATCTTTAATTACACTAATTAATTACTCTTTAATTACTTATTATTGATTAATTAATCTTAATTGATCAACCCTTAATTACATCATTAATTATATTTATTAATGATTTCTAATTACATTTTAATTTATTATCCTATTTAAATCAATTACCTTAAGTAATTAATCATCCATCAAACCACATTTATTAATCACCCCTGATTATTATCATTCAGTAATTAACTACCCTTAATTACTCCACCCAATAAATTAATTACTTCTTAATTAATTTCTTTAAATTAATCCCTTGATTAACTATAAAAATTAATTATACTCAAATTACTTCCATCATTAAATCATCCTCAGCTAATTACATCCAGTAATTATCATTAATTACTTCCCTAAGTAATTACACTTATCACATCATCAAATGGTTATTTAAATTAATTAAACTTAATTAATTAACTTAAACAATTCATATTAAATTGAATTAATTACAATGAGTACTTAATTCCTTAATTACTTCCATTAAGTAATTATACTTAAACAATTCACAATTGATTATCTTAAATTAATTAATCTAATTAATTATTAAAAATTAATCATATTAATTAATTATTAAATAATCCTACTTAATGAGCTTCATTAACTATTAACAATTCTTTAATTACTTTTCTAAAGTAATTAACTAAGATTTATTCATTATTAATTAAAAATTAATTTTTATCTTTAATAATCCATTAATTAATCTTTAATTATATAATTAATTAATTACTAATCATTAATTAAAAATTCAAATCTTATTTAATTAATGATCCTTAATTACCAATTTATTTATCCTAAATTAATTAGCTTAAACCTTAATTAACTAATATAAACTCTTAATTACCAAATTGATAAATCCAAATCATTAATTATCCATTTTAATTAACTTAATATTTACAAATCATTAAATCTTCAATTACAAAAACATTTTTCTTATTAATGATCAAATTATTATTAACAACGTATTTAAAAACAATTTAATTTCCAAACTCTACTTTTAATATTTCATTTTAAATTTAAGATTTAAAATGAAAACAAATTAACTTTAACAAAGTTTAAAATAATTTCAAAACCCTTTTAATTTCACAAGTTAAAGAATTATTTATCTTATAAGTTTTAAAGAATTTAAAACCTCAATTTTTATTTTAAATTTAAATCAATTTAAAAATTCACTTTATCATTCAAACTGTTTAAAACAAGTTTAAAATCTTCTTTTATTTCAAACTAAGATTCAAATTTAGATTTGAATCAGATTTAAACTTATGTTTAAATCTCTATTTTATTTAAAGCTTTGCTTTCAAATTCAAACTATTTAAACCCTTTTTTGAAGTTGTTACAAATAATTTAGATTTTAAAAACTTTATTTTATTTTAAAACTGCGATTCAAACTACATTTGAATCCAAACTTAAACTCTGATTTAAATTTAGTTTAAATCTCTAGTTCATATTTTAAATTCCAGTTTTAATTTTTTTTTTTAAAAAACTTACAGGTTAAACCTGTAACTAAAATTTACCCGAGCCCCTACTAGTTGACTTCGAGTCAAACCTATGACGCATTGAGCAAAACATCACAACGCTTCAAGTAAAATTCGAGACCACACAAACCTACAACAAAACCCAAACAACCCTCATCAGAACAACACCTCCGTGCACGTGCACGGTAGCCCTGGTCGACTCCGATCATCGACGATGATCATCCCTCATCTACTAACATCTCCAAACATCAACTCGATCATCAGTTCGCCTCCAAGTCGACTCGAAAACGAATTCGAGTCAAAACCCGAAAACCTGGAAACACAAGAGCATCACCACCTCAAAACCTGTCATCGCCTCGCTTGCAAAATTCCGACCACCGTAGGTTCTGAAACTCCGGCATCGTCTTCCTCTACACGACTACATTCATTACCCAAAACCTTGGTACACTCGATCAATCCAAACAGCCGTGGTGATCGATACACCAAGCATAGTAAAAAGTAAGGTTAAGAACAGAAATCATTCACCATCATTATCACAGTGATCTGAACACCAAACTGAAAATTTCCTCCACTCACCGATCAATCATCTACCTCCAGAATGATTCACGACCTCCCAAATTTCAGAGATCATCAGAAATCTCAAAAATTCTGATTTCTGGTTAAACAGAAATACACACAAACCCCTTTACTAAAAACTTCCATTTTAGTTTTAAAAATCAAATTTTGGTATTAGTATTTGATTCATAAACCTAAATTTATAAACCATGACAAATTATTTTTGACTTAATTTAAGTTTACACTGTGTTTAATATCTCCAGAAACAATCCTAAGTTATTTTAACTTAAACTAGATTTTTTTTACTAAAATCTTGATTTAATAAACATACTTTGTTTAATACTTATGCCTCAACAAAGTTTGGATCAAGAGCAATTGAATTTTGATGAGGATGCACGCCTGGAATCAAACAGAGCACAATACATATACACAGCATACACACAGTTAGATATTCACACCAGATTTTCACTTATATACACCTGCAAATACTTATTCATTTCAGCCATACTAGCATGCAACCAAATTTTTCTTTTTTAATTTTTAAAGTTACTCACAGTTGATCTGATAAGATGGACAGAGCATTTCTATTTGAAAACTGCTTTGAACTTCCTCCTAATCTTCTTGCCTTTGTTGTTGTATGATGTTTAAATTGTAAAAATGGAAATGTTAACTTATTATTCTCTGGTTTGCTATGTCTTGAGGACCAACTAAAATAAGTAGAGATATATATATATATATATATATATATATATATATATATATATATATGTAAGAGTTTTGCAGAGGTAGGTATTTTCTGGCTATAAGCTTCCTATTTTGACCGAAGATTTCCTTTTTGTCTTATCAGGCAAGATTTGTGGAGGCTGAATTGATTTTTTTGAACAATTCGAATTGACTTCAGTTTGTGCTGAGATGAAAGCATTTAATGCTTAAGTACTATATGTTTCATGTTTACCCATTTTTGTGTATCTTGATATTTTACTTTGCAGCATATCTAAACTTCATATATAAGATTCTTGCCTGATTATATGTGCATATATACTTTTTGTCCTGTTTCATACTTATGTTCTTTTGTATAGATACATAGATATTTCTTTTACTTGCCTGGTTATGCTTTCATACCTATCCTATTTTTGTATATGTGTAGATATTTCCTTTACTTGTCTATTTTTGCCTTGCATGGCCTGGTTTGTCTTTACCTCATGTACATATATAAAGTTGTTTTAGTCATTGTTATAAATTTTTAACTTAAGTATTTAGTTCTATTTCTTATTTTTATTTCTCTTTTATTTTTAAACTTAAACTATCAAATACTTAATTTACTTATTATCTATTTTTATACTTATGTTATATCATAGTTTCATATGTTTACGTATTTAGACTTATTTTATAACCATATATTTGTTTTATACTTATGTTTAATATATATAAGATTTATTTTATCCATTTTTGAAAGACTTTGTTTAAAATTTCCAATCTGTTTCCTTTTCAAAATACACACACACACACACATATATATATATATATATATATATAAATTTGAAATAATAATTACTATTTATATTAAAATCCATTTGTAAAGACATCACATTATTAATATCGTTTAAATATAACTCATTATTAAATTAAAATAATTTGTAAAAGAAATTATCTCTTTATTAATAAATTACTTATTTTATCAAGCTATATTTAAAAAGAACAAAACAACCTTTTTGTTTAAATTAAAACTTAAGCTAGAATCATTTTAATTAAACTTTTATCTTGAGTATTTTAAAGCCATAGGGTTATTTATTTAATAGATTAATATTAAATTAAATTTCCAAATTACCAAAATTTTAGAATTAGAAAATATGCCATTATTTATTAAATTTAAAACAAAGCTTATCTATTTACAATATATACCAATATATATATATATATATATATATATATATATATATATATATATATATATATATACATACATACATACATACATTATAAATAGAAAACAATTTAACTAGCTTTTAAAGATAAAATCATCCATTTAAATATTTATTTAAGAATGTTATTAAATCAAATTCAAATTTATTATTAACAATATTATCAGATTTACTAAATTCTAACACAGATTATTAAATTGATATTGCCAAAAATTCTGGGATATCACATTCCTCCCCCCTTAAAAGAATTTCGTCGTCGAAATTTAAAACAAAGGTAATTTAATAATCCAATTAAAGATTTAATTTTAAAACACAAGCATATATCAATCAAATGCTAACAACCAATAGCAATCAATTTATCCAATCAAACAAATCTAATTATCCAGATAAAATTCTGGATAGAATTTTCTCGAGTTTCCTATGTATAAATACCGGGATACTCGCTCTACAAAATCCAAACAATCAATACTACTAAGCAACAGAGCTTCCACTCATCTAGATCTACAATACTAAACAGAATATCAGACTATAGACAAGTCTGTCTCAACTACCAAAACTCCCTGAACTGCTGGTTCTACAACCAAAGAAAGATCTTACACGTACTCTCTCAGAGATACGTGAAACACTCTGAATTCCAGTTATCCAAACTGGCAATTCACTCCTGAAGACCAAACACTTATCCAAAATCAGAAGACTGATCTAACTGCTACCATCTAGAAGAGGTAAAAACAAGTGTTCGCTCCCAGTCTGGCCTCAGATCCTGAAAAATTTCCTGAAGAAACTCTCTAATCCAAAACACTGCAAATTCCAGTTGTTTCCAAACTAAACAGCTGCCACCATGCTTCTACTGCGCAATTCTGACTGAGTAGATGTAAATGCCGATGACGAACACAAGCACAAACTGGACAACACATCCCATAATTATGGTTCCATAGATCCACTAAAGAATGTAACGACCCGCGAATCCATATCCCTTGAGTCAACACTATTCTACAACAATCAACTCAAGTTGCACAGAAATACGAACCATTTGGGTTTAAGAAGAAGAGGTAGAAGAAGAGAAAACAAAATCAACATCAGAATCTAACCATCGCAGCGGAATAAAATATAATAGGGAATAAATAATCTTTACTCAAAATCAAATATATCAGTTTACATATATTACATCATCAGAGTACATCAGTCACAGCTCACATCAATAACATACAATGGGTACACAACAACTCAACATAGCGGAAATATATATACAAGTACGAGAATACGTATCGTCATCCAGCTCATCTCCTGAGCTCCACAGCATCATATCCTGTATTCTATAATACTCGGTCTGACCCGAGCATTACAGTTAAATAACACCCGAGTCAGTCTGGATTACCAGCGTGAGAATATCACACCCAATTGATTATTAAAGTTTCAAAGATCCTTTGGAAACAAAAGCATCTCGTAAGACCACGCCACAAATAAACATGTAGGGTTTTTACCTTACGATAGCTAAAACAATTTTTATAGAAATCCTCTGATATTATAATAGGGTCTATATACAAATACTTATAAAACAGCCGAAATTGTTACATCTATTAAATTCCAGCTACTAGCCACAGAGTGGGTAATACAAACAAAACTCGTACAAGGCTCGTAGGGAGAATGGATTTCCAACAATGACTAGGCACTGGGGTACCACCTGTCACAGTACGAGGCCTAGATCACCGTACTGAGGACTACTCCCTTCATCTCCTGCAACACAAGGCCGGAACCATTCCTTACTGAGCAGTCCCGAACAAGATAAACCCCGTGGTTGGTGCGACCAACCACCCACTAAGCCGAAATATATAAAAAGGGACATCTAGACAGGGGAAATATCTTGTCCTGCTTGGGCATGACCCACCTAACCTTGCTGCATATCCCCTGATTTTCTGTCATTCCCATTTGATGAGGCTTGAGGCTAAGCGTTACCTTTAGAACGTTTTCACTTAGAATGCCCATCGTCCATCTGACGATGTTTCGCAAGCATTCGTCCATACAAGTCCGTCCCGGGTTCGAACGGAACCGAAGGCACTACTCCTACTACATCCATTTTGGAAATATCCTCAGGATTAGTAGCGACTAGCCCTTGCACTTCATTGCTCCATCTTCGACTCCGAACACGTTTTTTGCACGAAACGTACAAACCGGATCGAAGTGGTTTTCGAGAAATAAATCTCGATCCCGGTCTCTTCGAAACGATCAACGCAGTTGGCCAATATTGATAGTCGATTATTTAACTATCAATTAACATTCACAAACATCCATCAAACAATAAATAATTTCCCAAATTATTTATTAACCTCAAAATATCTTCACAAGATATATTTCTATTTTCAATCCTTTGAAAACAGTTTCAAAACCATCTTTCTTTTCAGAATAAACTTTCCCAAATATTCTCTATCTCCTCTGAAATCACCAAGCACAAAACTAGATTTTTTTTTAAAATAATTTAAAACATTTTACTTTAAAATATATACTTATAAAACATTTAAATTAAAGCTACTTTAATAATTTGTTAAAAATACATACTATATGAATATTTGAAAATAAAGTTACTTAGTAAATATAAAACTAGATTTCTTCTTATAAAAAAAACAAAATACTAAGTTAGTTCTTAATAATTACTACTAAAATAGATTAACAGAACATCTTACTTGAGACTTTAAATATTAGAAATAATAAATTTTACAAAACTTACTTTCCTTAAAACCAATTGTAAATCATTTAATTTATCTTTAAAAATTTACCTTTTTAAAAAAAACATGTACTTGGCTATCCACAGAAAATTCCAACTTCAATCACTTAAATCAATTTTCCCAAATTGATTTCCAATTTATTTTATTTGAAATAGATTCTTTTACTTATCAGTTCATTTCCAAATTCAGTAGTTATGGACTTTATTATTATTATTTTTTTAATTCTTCTTTACTCTTTCAATAATCCAAATCTTAAATTCTAAATAAATGTTTGTTCTTTTTAATTAATAATACTGCATTTTAAAATTCATTAACTTTCTGTTTATTCAAATTTTCCTTTCCATTCTCAAGATTCATTTATTAGAATTTTAAAGTCACTTTATTTCTTTTCCAAGTTATTCTTAAATTTATTCTATAATTATTTTACTTGCAATTTCCCTTCTTTTATTTTCATTTCCAAAATCGAATTTATAATTTCGGTAATTCATTATACCCAATTATATCAACCAAGCCATAGCATTCAATACTTCCACATAATTCATTATAGGATATCAAACAGTCAGAACAGAGAATATAAAATAATTTAAATAAAAGTTGAGGGGTCCAGTTGGATCCCTCCAACCTGTTTTCCCTGCATTCACAGACGTTAGCACAATATAATATGCCAATTCCAAAGTATATAATACTATAGCACATCAATCAATCTCAGCCATTCAAGCAATTATTTAAATTTAATCATTTAAATTTAAATTTAAATTAACTGAGTGAGATTAACTCACCTTATGCCGTTTGTTTGCAGTCCACTTCCATTTCATTTTGTTTCTTCACAATATTGACCTTGAATAAACATTTATACAGTTTATTAATATTTGAATAAACCGAACAATTCATTTCCACTTAGTTAACTAATGGTTTATTTAAACTAATAATTTATTTATTATTATTATTTTTTAAAACTAATTTCCCTTTTTAATAAAATATTTTTATAAGTTTTATTTATTTTATTCTTCAATTTATTTTATATAAACCCACAATCATTTCAAAAATTACTATTTCATTTTCTTCTTTTTCCCAAAATCATATCTACAAATATATTCCTATCCGTTAATTTTTATTTTTCTCTGTGTATATATTCCCACATATATATACTATCAAATTAAAATAAACAAATTGTATACTTATGTACCTTGATGATAATTATCACTATGAAATTTAAATTAAAACAGAAAATACCTCCATCGATCGAGCGAAAAATCAACGAGCTCCAGCTCGAACCCAGATCGCGCCTCCATCCATGTCAATGCCTATTCACAACTCTGCCCACACAACTGTCATCACACGAACACGCGACCCAGTCCACACTCGATGTGCGCCTCCCCGGCATCTACCCAGACCCCACAGCAATAGATTTCGCCAGCGGCCGCCATACCTCGACCTCCACGGCACCACTCGCCGCCATAGCAGCTCCTGCACTTGCCGATGATAACCCTAGTCACCACTTCGCTGACGCTCGCGATCGAGCCCTTGAAGTCGCGTACGCTTCCCCTCTCGATCAATGCCCTAACCCGAGACGGTGCCCTAACCACCCAGTCGAAGCTCCAAGCTCAACACGACTAAAGCCGACCTAGCGATGATCTGAGATTCACGATGGTTTTGGTTTTTTTTTTCCTTTTCTGTTATTTGATCGATTTGAAGAAAAGAAAACAAAGGGGGGTGTGAGACTTTTAATTAGAATTCTCGGCTTGGCTTTCGGAAGAAGGAAGCACGCAATAAAGTATGTAATTTATCTTTCGGAAAAAGTATGTAATTTATCTTTTATATGTATATTTTATTTTTATTATATTTTTTTTCGACTAAAGAAATATAAGGGTGGAACGAATTTAGATAGAGGAAAGTGGCGTATAAGAGAAGGTTTGATTATTAATTTTAAATTCGATTGGATTATCCTAGACATTTACCAATCGTACGACCACACGGTAGCTCCAAACCCTACGACAATTGAAATCCGATAATAATATAATATTACAGGCCCAATGGAACTGGTTTCGTCAAATTCCGAGACTGTGCCTCGGAAGGCTATTTTTAAATTCAATTTAAACCGTAAAATTTCAAAACTGAACGAGTAACTACTAATTTTAATTTTACAACTTCTGTTATCTTCAGTGTTATCAAAATAAATTTTATAAGCCTTCAAATTTCTTTTTAATAGTCTTAAAACTTCAGATTCAACAATTTACCCAACTTCACTTATTTGATTTAATAATTCAATTATCAAATGAATTGTGATATTCATAATTTAAGTTAAAATTACTTTATTGAATATTTAAAATCAATTAAATATTCTGATTTTAAATGCTCGAAAATTTCGGGTCGTCACATTCCTCCCTCCTTAAAAGAATTTCGTCCCCGAAATTACTAATTAGGAAGAATGGCCTAATTTCCATTTATCTTTTTCCCAAAACCAAACAATTCACCATCTTACCAACGATCTTTTATATAGGAGACTCATTATCTTTCTTACTAACTTCTCAACTCTCCCATAGTTTCAAACTATACTATTTGTTTAACCATTCAAGTTTTAATTTAAAACCAAAATTTGAATTATCAATATTTTCTCAAAAATTTTCTAACTCTCTAAATTTTCGAAAAATTTCGCCAGCGTCTCCTTTGCACGGCTAGCTCGATACAACTACAAAAATGGCTCCGCGGCCTCCCAAATCCCAAAAGAAAACAAAAAGCCAAGTGGCTCAATCCAAATCCAAATCCCAATCAAATTCCATACCAAATTTAAATACGTACTTTTTGTCGGGCAATTCAAATTTATCTCTTGAAATCAAATCCAATTTCCTTTTCCTTTTTATAATACCTGCATATCCTGCTTAGCACTAATATCCAATTACAATATCCCAAAACATTATATCAACTTTCTTAACAATGTCAATATTTATTAATCCCAAATATCAACTTAGAATGTATTTGTGATATTCCATTTCCAATTAAGAACGCACCATTTCATACTTAAGTTAGTATAAGTATTTTATGCGTTTCTTATATGTATTTCACTCCGACATTAGTTTATATCTATTTCTATTCAAATCGATTTCCACATTACATATGTATTTCATTTATTTTCAACTTTGAACTTTTAAATTTTATCATTCATTTTAACTAATTTAAGTCATTACTTTAATTAGTTTCATTTACTAACTTATTTTAGTTTCCAATTCTAAATAGTTTTGTCGTTAACAAAATTTTCCAAAATTTTCACAAATTTTCTAACTCCCACAATTTCTGAAAATTTTTGACAGAGTCCCCTTTGTACGGAGGAGCTTTTGCAATTTGACAAAAGAGATAAATATATATACATCAACCCACACGGTCGGAAAAACCAAAAACAGTTCATATTTCCTATTTTAATTGCGTAGGCGTACCTTATTTAGCATTTTTAAGCAAGTAGTTTATTATTTTTAGCAATAGCACAGCCAAATCCAGCCACACGGCTTCTAGGTACCTGTACTTACTCAATGTAAACATGTAAGTGCCAAATATATGCAGTTTAACTATAATTCACTTAGTTGCATTGGTTAAAACATATGAATTCAAAAAGAAATGCACATCAAACATTTTTCTATAAGCAACTTATACAGTTTTCATACTAATCTAACTGTTTCAATAAATTTGCAACGCATATTCATTCAATCCGAATGGTTTAAAACTCAATCGCTTACATTTAATTTATTCTTAAGCAAACTGAACTCATATTTAATTCAATTGCTTTCAAAATCAATTTACTTTATCTTTATCAACACATCGAATTTAATTACTTCCATTTATATCTAATAACAATTTATTCTATGCAATTTGACGAGATCTATGTGAATAAATAAGTTTTTTTTTATGTTTTATAACCAATTTAAATGGATTATAACTCAATTTGTACTTAATTCTATTCCATTTTTTTTTTAAATTTATTCACAATCCATATATTCCCATTTCCATTGCATTTTAAATTTCAATCCAGTCACTTGTATTTCATTTATTAACCCAACTAGTTCCATTATTCAAACAAGTTCCATTCAAAACCATTAACAATTTAGGTTCATCTTATTTACCAATTAAACTTCCCTTTTATTTTAATCCATTTACAATCATTTATTTAGCTCGACACATTCCATTTAAATTTTATTTACAATTCATTCCAAATTTGTTTATTCCAAACTATTTTATTTAGCTCGAAGACAGTCCAAGCTATTTCATCCAATAACCATTTCTCAACTTATTTAAATCACATTTCATTTGATACTTATTTATTCCATCCATTTATATTTATTCAATAAAATTAATTTATCCACATTCACTTAAACTATTCTCATAAACTTGAAACATTCTATTTTCCTTATTGTCTTAAGTTATTTCAATTCCTTAATAATTTTTAAATGGTTTACAATTATTTATTCTGGAATTCCATTCCATTAATATTATTTAATACTCGTCGAATTTTATTTCGATTAACAATTTATTTTCACTTGATTTAAATCCAACCCAGTATCATTAAACTTGGTTCAAGTTGAATTCAATTCAACTCTCCTCCATTCATTTAGTTTAAGTCAATTTACTTCAATTTATTCAAATTTTACACTTAAGCTCATTCTCATCTTACAATCAAATTTCTCTTTTCAATTTAACTTGATTCTATTTCAATCCAATCTCATTATAAATTTGCAATTTCATTTGATTGGTTATTATAGAATTTAACTTCCCAGATTCAACTCATTCAATTTATCACAAAGCCATTTCCAACTTATTTCCACTGATTTGTATTTTATTTGCAATTCATATCATTACTATTTTAAATCCAGATCCATTTTTTTTGATACATTCCCAATTATTTTTAATTTGTTATCACTTCAAGTTAAATCTTAATTAATAACTCAAGTTCTGATTTTACCATTCAATTTACTAACTCACAATTCAGCTTCATTCTTCATTACTTTCACTTCATCAACAATTTGAATCAATTTTAATTCATAACTTGAGTTTATTTCCAACTTATCATAAACTTACCATTCAATTCCACTAACTAATTTATTATCCAATTAGTTCTCCCCTTATTCATAATCCAACACTTGAATTTTTATTCCAAATATCACTTCATTAAATTTTCTTAAGTTCAATATACTTTATAATTCAAGTTTGGATTTCTTCTCATTTCAATTCATCACAATATTGATTTTGGGCTTTGCATTCCATTTTAAATTTTATAAGTCACAACTTATATGTCATACAATCACACTCATTCTAGGCTTGAATATATTCATCTATTATTTTTAACTCAAGCCTGCTATTTATTTATAGTCCAAGCATATTTTATTTCTATGGATTTTTCATTCTCTTATAAGTTATTCTGGTTTATTTATTTAAATTCTCATGTCTTATCCAATTTATTTTTCATTTATCTAGGTAAGAATTTAATTTCATTCAATAATTCAGCTGAATTTTTTATTTCTGGTTCAATTTTATTTTAATTCAGTTTTATTTAACTCAATTCGATTTCAACTTAATTTGAATACAACTGGGTATTATTTCAGCTTATTTAAATTAATTTCCAATCCAGTTAAATTTTTATTTCCCATCCAAGTTAATTTCATTCTTAACTTTACACCTTAAATTTAAATCCCAACCTTCAAAGCTTATATTCCTTTCATGATTCAAAAATCATCTCAATTTATAAGCTTACAACTCACCTGACTTTGGTTTCAAATCATTTAAAATCCCTATCATTTCAAATCACATTTCTCAAAAATCAAACCAACCCTGGTTTTATTCCCAACAGATTTCTCTTGAGATTTTCAAAAACAACCAGTTTTTCTGAACAAATCAATTTTTAGCAGCAATCCATCACTTAGAAATTCGAAAATGAATACTGATGATGCGGCCGTCATCATCAGAATTATTTTCCAATAATCCAAGTGACTTTAATGCTATATCACTTTCAAAATCCACTTAAAACAGATTTCCATTCAGAAATACCCCAAAAAAAATAATGTTATACTTCGATAACATTCCCAAAATCTCTGAAATTTTTGAATTTCCAAATCCTGTTTAAATACATTTTAACTATAATTCATTTGTACAATTTTTGCTTATACAAATTTCTATTTGATTTTATTTCAATTCATACACTACCTTTATAATTCATATTATAAATTCCATCTTATAATGAATTTATTTCCTTAAACTTTAGTTATATTTCAATTTCTAGTTAAATTTTCACTTAACAATGATAGTACTTTAAATATCATCATTCCTAGCATCCAATTAACATCCAAGCAACCATATAAGAGCTAAATAGTTTTAAAAGCTATTCTTTATATCAAAATATGTTTTTGGGTAAAATTATTTCATTCACCCACATTTAAAACAACACCATGTCGATTGTTCTATTCAAGTGTTTAGAAACCCTTTCAATACAGTTGTGCAGACTGTGCCGACGAAGGTTCATATGCCACTCAATAAATCAATCAACACAATATTAAAACAATTTATATTCACTATCAAATACGCGCTCATATCTATTAATACGCTAAAACTCATTATAGTGTACTATAGACTCTAATTTAAATGAGTAATTCCCACCAGAGCCAAGGTTATCTCCAACCTAAGCTCTGATACCAAGTGTAACGACCCGCGAATCCGTACCCCTTGAGTCAACACTATTCTACAACAATCAACTCAAGTTGCACAGAAATACGAACCATTTGAGTTTAAGAAGAAGAGGTAGAAGAAGAGAAAACAAAATCAATATCAGAATCTAACCATCGCAGCGGAATAAAATATAATAGGGAATAAATAATCTTTACTCAAAATCAAATATATCATTTTACATATATTACATCATCAGAGTACATCAGTCACAGCTCACATCAATAACATACAATGGGTACACAACAACTCAACACAGCGGAAATATATATACAAGTACGAGAATACGCATCGTCATCCAGCTCGTCTCCTGAGCTCCACAGCATCATATCCTGTATTCTATAATACTCGGTCTGACCCGAGCATTACAGTTAAATAACACCCGAGTCAGTCTGGATTACCAGCGTGAGAAAATCACACCCAATTGATTATTAAAGTTTCAAAAATCCTTTGGAAACAAAAGCATCTCGTAAGACCACGCCACAAATAAACATGTCGGGTTTTTACCTTACGATAGCTAAAACAATTTTTATAGAAATCCTCTGATATTATAATAGGGTCTATATACAAATACTTATAAAATAGCCGAAATTGTTACATCTATTAAATTCCAGCTACTAGCCACAGAGTGGGTAATACAACCAAAACTCGTACAAGGCTCGTAGGGAGAATGGATTTCCAACAATGACTAGGCACTGGGGTACCACCTGTCACAGTACGGGGCCTAGATCACCGTACCGAGGACTACTCCCTTCATCCCCTGCAACAAAAGGCCGGAACCATTCCTTACTGAACAGTCTCGAACAAGATAAACCCCGTGGTTGGTGCGACCAACCACCCACTAAGCCGAAATATATAAAAAGGAACATCTAGACAGGGGAAATATCTTGTCCTGCTTGGGCATGACCCACCTAACCTTGCTGCATATTCCCTGATTTTCAGTCATTCCCATTTGGTGAGGCTTGAGGCTAAGCGTTACCTTTAGAACGTTTTCACTTAGAATGCCCATCGTCCACCTGACGATGTTTCGCAAGCATTCGTCAATACAAGTCCGTCCCGGGTTCGAACGGAACCGAAGGCACTACTCCTACTACATCCATTTTGGAAATATCCTCAGGATTAGTAGCGACCAGCCCTTGCACTTCATTGCTCCATCTTCGACTCCGAACACGTTTTTCGCACGAAACGTACAAACCGGATCGAAGTGGTTTTCGAGAAATAAATCTCGATCCCGGTCTCTTCGAAACGATCAACGCAGTTGGCCAATATTGATAGTCGGTTATTTAACTATCAATTAACATTCACAAACATCCATCAAACAATAAATAATTTCCCAAATTATTTATTAACCTCAAAATAGCTTCACAAGATATATTTCTATTTTCAATCCTTTGAAAATAGTTTCAAAACCATCTTTCTTTTCAGAATAAACTTTCCCAAATATTCTCTATCTCCTCTGAAATCACCAAGCACAAAACTAGATTTTTTTTTTTAAATAATTTAAAACATTTTACTTTAAAATATATACTTATAAAACATTTAAATTAAAGCTACTTTAATAATTTGTTAAAAATACATACTATATGAATATTTGAAAATAAAGTTACTTAGTAAATATAAAACTAGATTTCTTCTTATAAAAAAACAAAATACAAAGTTACTTCTTAATAATTACTACTAAAATAGATTAACAGAACATCTTACTTGAGACTTTAAATATTAGAAATAATAAATTTTACAAAACTTACTTTCCTTAAAAACAATTGTAGATCATTTAATTTATCTTAATTTACCTTTTTTAAAAAACATGTACTTGGCTATCCAGAGAAAATTCCAACTTCAATCACTTAAATCAATTTTCCCAAATTGATTTCCAATTTATTTTATTTGAAATAGATTCTTTTACTTATCAGTTCATTTCCAAATTCAGTAGTTATGGACTTTATTATTATTATTATTATTATTATTATTATTTTATTTCTTCTTTGCTCTTTCAATAATCCAAATCTTAAATTCTAAATAAATGTTTGTTCTTTTTAATTAATAATACTGCATTTTAAAATTCATTAACTTTCTGTTTATTCAAATTTTCCTTTCCATTCTCAAGATTCATTTATTAGAATTTTAAAGTCACTTTATTTCTTTTCCAAGTTATTCTTAAATTTATTCTATAATTATTTTACTTGCAATTTCCCTTCTTTTATTTTCATTTCCAAAATCGAATTTATAATTTCGGTAATTCATTATACCCAATTATATCAACCAAGCCATAGCATTCAATACTTCCACATAATTCATTATAGGATATCAAACAGTCAGAACAGAGAATATAAAATAATTTAAATAAAAGTTGAGGGGTCCAGTTGGATCCCTCCAACCTGTTTTCCCTGCATTCACAGACGTTAGCACAATATAATATGCCAATTCCAAAGTATACCGTACTATAACACATCAATCAATCTCAGCCATTCAAGCAATTATTTAAATTTAATCATTTAAATTTAAATTTAAATTAACTGAGTCAGATTAACTCACCTTATGCCGTTTGTTTGCAGTCCACTTCCATTTCGTTTTGTTTCTTCACAATATTGACCTTGAATAAACATTTATACAGTTTATTAATATTTGAATAAACCGAACAATTCATTTCCACTTAGTTAACTAATGATTTATTTAAACTAATAATTTATTTATTATTATTATTTTTTAAAACTAATTTCCCTTTTTAATAAAATATTTTTATAAGTTTTATTTATTTTATTCTTCAATTTATTTTATATAAACCCACAATCATTTCAAAAATTACTATTTCATTTTCTTCTTTTTCCCAAAATCACATCTACAAATATATTCCTATCCGTTAATTTTTATTTTTCTCTGTGTATATATTCCCACATATATATACTATCAAATTAAAATAAACAAATTGTATACTTATGTACCTTGATGATAATTATCACTATGAAATTTAAATTAAAACAGAAACTACCTCCATCGATCGAGCGAAAAATCATCGAGCTCCAGCTCGAACCCAGATCGCGCCTCCATCCATGTCAATGCCTATTCACAACTCTGCCCACGCAACTGTCATCACACGAACACGCGACCCAGTCCACACCCGATGTGCGCCTCCCCGACATCTACCCAGACCCCACAGCAATAGATTTCGCCAGCGGCCGCCATACCTTGACCTCCACGGCACCACTCGCCGCCATAGCATCTCCTGCACTTGCCGATGATAACCCTAGTCACCCCTTCGCTGACGCTCGCGATCGAGCCCTTGAAGTCGCGTACGCTTCCCCTCTCGATCGATGCCCTAACCCGAGACGGTGCCCTAAGCACCCAGTCCAAGCTCCAAGCTCAACACGACCAAAGCCGACCTAGCGATGATCTGAGATTCACGATGGTTTGGTTTTTTTTTTCCTTTTCTGTTATTTGATCGATTTGAAGAAAAGAAAACAAAGGGGGGTGTGAGACTTTTAATTAGAATTCTCGGCTTGGCTTTCGGAAGAAGGAAGCACGCAATAAAGTATGTAATTTAACTTTCGGAAAAAGTATGTAATTTATCTTTCATATGTATATTTTATTTTTATTATATTTTTTTTTCGACTAAAGAAATATAAGGGTGGAACGAATTTAGATAGAGGAAAGTGGCGTATAAGAGAAAGTTTGATTATTAATTTTAAATCCAATTGGATTATCCTAGGCATTTACCAATCGTACGACCACACGGTAGCTCCAAACCCTACGACAATTG
This sequence comes from Allium cepa, assembly GCA_030765085.1. Classification (NCBI taxonomy): domain Eukaryota; kingdom Viridiplantae; phylum Streptophyta; class Magnoliopsida; order Asparagales; family Amaryllidaceae; genus Allium; species Allium cepa. The sequence goes on along the minus strand of CM060937.1, from coordinate 28,752,762 downwards.
AAATCCGATAATAATATAATATTACAGGCCCAATGGAACTGGTTTCGTCAAATTCCGAGATTGTGCCTCGGAAGGCTTTTTTTAAATTCAATTTAAACGGTAAAATTTCAAAATTGAACGAGTAACTTCTAATTTTAATTTTACAACTTCTATTATCTTCAGTGTTATCAAAATAAATTTTATAAGCCTTCAAAATTCTTTTTAATAGTCTTAAAACTTCAGATTCAACAATTTACCCAACTTCACTTATTTGATTTAATAATTCAATTATCAAATAAATTGTGATATTCATAATTTAAGTTAAAATTACTTTATTGAATATTTAAAATCAATTAAATATTCTGATTTTAAGTGCTCGAAAATTCCAGGTTGTCACAAAGAAACTCAAAAGTTCCTCCAAAACCCGAGTTGCTTCACCAAACTCATTCTCCCGAAACCATCCTACTACTAAGCTGAACTATCAGTACCACTCCTGGAATCCAGTCGATAGGAAACTCAATCTCCAGATGCGGACAAATCTTTGACCTCCTAAAGACATCCGAAAAAATTTAGATAACCCAAGAGAACACTCAAATAATCGCAAGTCACTTTTGCGATCAATCCAGCCCACTTCCAAAGAAAACGGTTCTCTCTTTACCAATCAGCACAGCTTATGCTTATCTAGCCAATCCATCAAAGAAATGGAACCACTCTGCTGCTCCTGAAATTACCTCAAGAAAAACTGCTAAGCTAGAAGATCTCCTTGACGGCACACAGAACACTCCGAGCTGTACTGTTGACTCAGATGCCAAAGACTTCCTATCCAAAGCTCTTCGAGAAACTCGGACCACAAACCAAAAAGAAACACCCTACTGAACTCAGCCACAACACTAAAGCAGACACACTTTCTTAACTGATACCAAAGAAACATCTTCAGAGACATCCAAAGTCGATGTGTCTCATCACACAGCTACTACATTCTGAGGTATCAAGATATCGCGACTTGCTTCTGTCCAACCAAAAGATCCAAACTCTAGCTCGTCCAAACCTACACTTCAAAGATGAACTCCGAACCTTAACCGGTTTCCTTCAAAGATCCATGAAATCCTTACACCACTCAAAGCTCACTCAAGACGGTATTAGGTCTATAGTCTCGACAGATCATTTCCAACCTCAAACATTCAAACTCCAACCATTGGTAGTCGTGTTACACACACCACTACCCTATCTACCTTTATAACTTATATTGAAAAACCCGAACAGGTAACCCAACAAATTGGTAGAAATATATATATATATATATATATATATATATATATATATATATATATATATATCAAATTACAAATACGCTCTCTCAAGAAAGAAATCACTCAAGAGCCTAGGTATTCGCTCAACCTAGTGCTTTGATACCAACTGTGACGACCCGACTTTCTAACCACAGGAAGTCGTATCATCTTGAAAAAAAGGGATAGAAAAGAGAAAAGATAAGGAAGAAAGAAGAAACAACATCAAAATCTCAACAGTGGAACGAATAAATTATATTAATCACATAAGTATTACATAATATACAACATCAATCAGAGTTTCACGGATAATACATCACATACTAGACAGTTATAAACACTTGTCTAGTTATACAATTCAATTCACAATACGACGGAGAGATACCAACACAGCAAAACACTATATATATATCTACAATGCTGAAGCCTTCTGCTTAATTGCTCCTCTAGAATTCGTCAAAGCTAACCCAATCCCTTGGCTACTCGTAAAAATTTGAGTACCCGAGAGTTTAGGAAAAACAAAAATAAACTCCAGGTCAGACATGGGTCTGGTGTGAGTAACAGGTTAAAGTTGCTTAACTTTGAAAAACCTTTGAAAATAAAGGTATCACATAAGACTTCCCACACATAAACATGGTAAGTTTTTACCTTACGATAACCAAAACATTTATAGGAAATTCAGTGATATTATAATAGGGTCTAGGGTTTTCAAGTAAATAGAAAATAGCTGAAATTGCTACATGATTAAATTCCAGCTACTAGCCACAAAAGTGGGTAATACAATCAAAACACTAGGGCCTCGTAGGGAAAGTCAGTTTCCATCAATGGCAGGGCTACTGGGGTACCGCCCGTCATAGTACGTGGCCTAGATCACTGTACCAAGGAGCCACCCTAACTCTCCTGCAACACAAAGCTGGAACCATTCCTTACTGAACAGTCCCGAACAAGATAACACCGGCAGTTGGAGCTCAAAACTGCCCACACAACCGAAATAAAAGGGACATCTAGACAGTGGTATATCTCATCCTGCTTGGGCATGACCCACCCAACCTTGCTGCACCTCCCCTATTTTAGCCATTCACGGTTGATGAGGCTTGAGGCTACGAATACCTTTAGAGAACACATCTCTTAGAATGCTCATCGTCCACCTAACGATGTTCTGAAAGCATTCCATCCATACACGGGTTCGAACGAAACCGAAGGCATTATCTCGTTACACTCATTTTGGAATCACCCTCAGAGTTAACGACGATAACCCTTGCACTCTGAATCTTCACTTGAGAATTCACGACCTAACGTTTAATTTGGATCGACGTGGTTTTCGGATGTCCAAATATGGAAACCCGATCCCGGTCTCATCGAAATCCAAACGCCATCTTTTAGGGCCAAGTTGTTTTAAAGTTTAAAACAATTCAATTCAATTATCCATATACACACAGTTAGATAATCCACCATATCACAATAGATAACAAACATCATCATCATAAATAGATAATCCATATTATCATCACAACGGATATTCCATATTATCATCATACTTAAATCAAAGCATACATTTCACACAGCATCATTAATCTCATATTTGAGATCTCAAACCATTCAAAGTAAACAATATCATCCATCCATACATAAGCAATCATTAGTAATCACACCGTAATTAATTTAAAATGAATTAAATTAATTACTTCATCTTTAATTAATTTAAAGTAAATTAAATTAATTACTTCACCATTATAAATCTTGCTTATATAACTATTAATCAATTATCAATATATTAAATTTATCATCATCCAATTATTTATTTCAATTAATCACCCTTGATTGATTTATTAACTTTTAATTATATTCAAGTAATTATCCTTTAATTAATTCACAAATTAATTATCCTTAACTAAACACAGTAATTAACCTTTAATTACTTCATAAATTAATTAACTATAATTAATTACTTAAATCTTTAATTACACTAATTAATTACTCTTTAATTACTTATTATTGATTAATTAATCTTAATTGATCAACCCTTAATTACATCATTAATTATATTTATTAATGATTTCTAATTACATTTTAATTTATTATCCTATTTAAATCAATTACCTTAAGTAATTAATCTTCCATTAAACCACATTTACTAATCACCCCTGATTAATATCATTCAGTAATTAAATACCCTTAATTACTCCACCTAATAAATTAATTACTTCTTAATTAATTTCTTTAAATTAATCCCTTGATTAATTATACAAAGTAATTATACTCAAATTACTTCCATCATTAAATCATCCTCAGTTAATTACATCCAGTAATTATCATTAATTACTTCCCTAAGTAATTACACTCATCACATCATCAAATGGTTATTTAAATTAATTAAACTTAATTAATTAACTTAAATAATTCTTATTAAACTGAATTAATTACAATGAGTAATTAATTCCTTAATTACTTCCATTAAGTAATTACACTTAAACAATTCACAATTGATTAACTTAAATTAATTAATCTAATTAATTATTAAAAATTGATATATTAATTAATTATCAAATAATCCTAGTTAACGACGTTCATTAACTATTAACAATTCTTTAATTACTTTTCTAAAGTAATTAACTAAGATTTGTTCATTATTAATTACAAATTAATTTTCATCTTTAATAATTCATTAATTTATCTTTAATTATATAATTAATTAATTACTAATCATTAATTAAAAATTCAAATCTTATTTAATTAATGATCCTTAATTACCAATTTATTTATCCTAAATTGATTAACTTAAACCTTAATTAACTAATATAAACTCTTAATTACTAAATTGATTAATCCAAATCATTAATTATCCATTTTAATTAATTTAATAATTACAAATCATTAAATCTTCAATTATAAAAACATTTTTCTTATTAATGATCAAATTATTATTAACAAGGTATTTAAAAACAATTTAATTTTCAAACTTTACTTTTAATATATCATTTTAAATTTAACATTTAAAATGAAAACAAATTAACTTTAACAAATTTAAAACAGTTTCAAAACCCTTTTAATTTCACAAGTTAAAGAACTATTTACCTTATAATAGAAGTTTTAAAGAATTTAAAACCTCAATTTTTATTTTATATTTAAATCAATTTAAAAATTCACTTTTTCATTCAACCTGTTTAAAACAAGTTTAAAATCTTCTTTTATTTCAAACTAAGATTCAAATTTAGATTTGAATCAGATTTAAACTTAGGTTTAAATCTCTATTTTATTTAAAGCTTTACTTTTAAATTCAAACTATTTAAACCCCTTTTTAAATTTGTTACAAATAATTTAGATTTTAAAAACTTTATTTTATTTTAAAACTGAGATTCAAACTACATTTGAATTCAAATTTATACTCTGATTTAAATCTAGTTTAAATCTCTAGTTCACATTTTAAAGTCCAGTTTTAATTTTTTTTTTTAAACTTACTGGTTAAAACCTGTAACTAAAATTTACCCGAGCCCCTACTAGTTGACTTCGAGTCAAAACCTATGATGCATCAAGCAAAACATCACAACGCTTTGAGTAAAATTCGAGACCACACAAACCTGCAACAAAACCCAAACAACCCTCATCAGAACAACACCCCGTGCACGTGCACGGTAGCCTTGGTCGACTCCGATAATCGATGATGATCATCCCTCATCTACTAACATCTCCAAACACCAACTCGATCATCAGATCGCCTCCAAGTCGACTCGAAAACGAATTTGAGTCAAATCCCGAAAACTTGGAAACACAAGAGCATCACCACCTCAAAACCTGTCATCGCCTCGCTTGCGAAATTCCGACCACCGTAGGTTCTGAAACTCCGGCATCGTCTTCCTCTACACGACTACTTTCATTACCCAAAACCTTGCTACACTCGATCAATCCAAATAGCTGTGGTGATCGATACACCAAGCACAATAAAAACTAGGGTCAAGAACAGAAATCATTCACTAGCATCATCATGGTGATCTGAACAGCAAACTGAAAATTTTCCTCCACTCACCGATCATTCATCTACCTCCAGAATGATCACGACCTCCAAATTTCAGAGATCATCAGAAATCTCAAAAATTCCGATTTCTGGTTAAACTAGAAATACACACAAACCCCTTTACTAAAAACTTCCATTTTAGTTTTAAAAATCAAATTTTGGTATTACTATTTGATTCATAAACCTGAATTTATAAAACATGACAAATTATTTTTGACTTAATTTAAGTTTACACTGTGTTTAATATCTCCAGAAATAATACTAAGTTATTTTAACTTAAACTAGATTTTTTAACTAAAATATATGATCTAACAAACATGCTTTGTTTAAGACTTATGCCTCAACAAAGTTTGGATCAAGAGCAATTGAATTTTAATCAGGATGCACGCCTGGAATCAAATAGAGCACAATACATATACACAGCATACACACAATTAAATATTCACACCAGATTTTCACTTATATACACCTGCAAATACTTAATCATTTCAGCCATACTAGCATGCAACCAAAATATTTTTTTAAATTTTTTTGAAGTTACTCACAGTTGATCTGAGAAGATGGACAGAGCATTTCTATTTGAAAACTGTTTTGAACTTCCTCCTAATCTTCTTGCCTTTGTTGTTGTATGATGTTTAAGTTGTAAAAATGGAAATGTTAACTTATTATTGTCTGGTTTGCTATGTCTTGAGGTCCAACTAAAATAAGTAGAGATATATATATATATATATATATATATATATAAGAGTTTTACAGTGGTAGGTATTATCTGGGTATAAGCTTCCTATTTTGACCAGAGATTTCCTTTTTGTCTTATCAGGCAAGATTTGTGGAGGCTGAATTGATTTTTTTGAACAATTCGAATTGACTTAAGTTTGTGCTGAGATGAAAGCATTTAATGCTTAAGTACTTTATGTTTCATGTTAACCCATTTTTGTGTATCTTGATATTTTACTTTGCAGCGTGAAGATTCTTGCCTTATTATATGTGTTTATATACTTTTTGTCTTGTTTCATACTTATATTCTTTTGTATAGATACATAGATATTTCTTTTACTTGCCTGGTTTTGCTTTCATACCTATCCTATTTTTGTATATGTGTAGATATTTCCTTTACTTGTCTATTTCTGCCTTGCATACAAAAATTTACAGGCAACTTATATACAAAGCTTGGTTTGTCTTTACCTCATGTACATATATAAAATTGTTTTAGTCATTGTTGTAAATTTTAACTTAAGTATTTAGTTCTATTTCTTATTTTTATTTCTCTTTTATTTTTAAACTTAAACTATCAAATACTTAATTTACTTATTATCTATTGTTATACTTATGTTAATATCATAGTTTCTTATGTTTATGTATTTAGACTTATTTTATAACCATATATTTGTTTTATACTTATGTTTAATATATATATATATATATAAGATTTATTTTATCCATTTTTGAAAGACTTTAATTAAAAGTTCCAACCCATAGTTTTCTTTTCAAAATACACACACATATATAAATAAATTTGAAATAACAATTACTATTTAAATTAAATTCCATTTGTAAAGACATCACATTATTAATATTGTTTAACTATAACTCATTATTAAATTAAAATAATTTATAAAAGAAATTATCTCTTTATTAATAATTACTTATTTTATCAAGCTATATTTAAAAAGAACAAAACAACCTTTTTGTTTAAATTAAAAACTAAGCTAGAATCATTTTAATTAAACTTGTATCTTAAGTATTTTAAAGCCACAGGGTTATTTATTTAATAGCTTAACATTAAATAAAATTTCCAAAATATTAGAATTAGAAAACATGCCTTTATTTATTAAATTTAAAACAAAGCTTATCTATTTACAATATATACAAATATATATATATATATATACATTATAAATAGAAAACAATTTAACTAGCTTTTAACAGATAAAATCATCCATTTAAATATTTATTTAAGAAGGTTATTAAATCAAATTCAAATCTATTATTAACAATATTATCAGATCTATTAAATTGTAACACAGATTATTAAATTGATATTGCTAAAAATTCCGGGATACCACAGTGATATATGCCTATTATATTATTACCATATCTGTTATCACTTTGCAAGTTCCCCATTAGTATAGAATTCACTATGGGTTGAAATGATACATACCCGAATTATCTGCTGAATGGGAGAAAGTCGTTATGGGTTTAAATGATAAACTAAAGCGATTTTCATTGAATTGAGTTTGGGATTACGGGTTGAAATGATATATACCCGTATATATTTAAATTACGGATTGAAATGATAAATATTCGTATCACTTGACCATAGGATAGAAAATTATATACAGACATCGTTGGTCTATATAAAAATATTTTGAAAATGATTTCTATGGTGTTGGAAAGAAATATAAGGTTTTATCAAAATATTGATTTTAGATATTATATAAATGTTATTATATATATATATATGTGTATATATTTAAATTCGATTTTAAGCTAGGAATAAATTTGTTTTAATATAAATAAGTTTAATAAAAAGTTTGATTTAAATAAAATATTTTATGGTTAAGTATTTATTTAAATTTTATTTTCTATAGAATTATAATGATTTTATTAAATTAAGGTTGAGGAAATAGATTTGAAATTGTATTTAATTAAGAATTTTATTTAATTAAATTTATTTGTAACTTATTGAATTTGAGATTTTTTAAAGGATATGATTTTATAACTTGATTTTGTTTTAAGGTGATTTAAATGAATATATCAAATTTGAATATTTAAGGAATATTCGGTTATTTGAAATTTGAAGTCTTATTTAATGATATTCGACTTATTAAGTAAATATTTCTAAACTGTATAATAGTAAATTGAATTATATATATATAAGAAGTTATCAAATTTAATTTTGAAAATGTTGAATATTTAAACCTTTGAAATATATCGAAACTGAAGTGGTTTAGTTTGTGATTCAAATCTGTATTTGAAATCGATATAATTTAGAATGGTTTATTGAGAATTAAATTGAAATTTATGATTTGAGATTTGATCAAATTTGTATTTTTTAAATTTAAGTTGATTTGGAATCGATTTGTGAAATTTGGGAAACTATTTTATTATAAATGTATTTTTAAATTATATTTAAAAATGTTTTATATTTTACTTTATAAATTATTTTAATATAAACCATTTTACTATAAATCATTTTGATATAAACCTTTTTTAATATAAACTATTTTAATATATTAACTATTTTAATACAAACTATTTTAATATAAACTATTTTTATATATTCACTATTTTGATATAAACTGTTTTATGTTATGACTCTTTATATAAACTATTTTGCTTTATAAACTAATTATCATTTATACTATTTTAACATCTAAACTGTTTGAGTGGTGCAAGTTATGTTTTCGAAGTTATGAATTTCAAAGTATTATGTTTTGGAAGTGTTATAATTTCAAGTGTTTCGTTTCGAAAGTGTTATAACTATGAAAGTGCTATGATTTTGGTAATGAATATATTTGAAATGGAAATGATATCGTATTTGGTTTTGAAATGGAAATGATATCATATTTATATGGTTTTGAAATGACAATGATATTTGATTTTGAAGTATAAACTATTATGAAATGACCATGGTGTTATAATAACGTTTGGTTGTTAAAGAGACCGGCATCGAAAGTTGTCATACTCTTTGCCAACTCTGAAAACCACTTTAACAAATGTATACGCGGTGGAGATTCTAGAATGAAATAGAATGGTGGCGACTTCCTATTGAGGTATATAAGTGGACCCGACTCCCATGAGTTGGCATAAGGTGGCTAAAACAGGAGCGATTCTCGGGCCAATGAGGTAGCTCCTCTGATCGGACGCACTCCTTCGATGCCATTCTATTACTTTGTGATTGATTTGGTGCGCACCTTTGATTTTTGATTTCGAGAGTGTGGCTCGAGGTGGGCGGTAGTGGCTGCTATGCGTTACCACCAGCCCGGATGCATAATTGGTATATCTACCATGACATTGCCTTGTTGTGCCGTGTCACCTACCCTAACGCGCCTTGTACGAGTTTGATTGTGTCGTAGCTATGGAGTATCCTCTGGCAGCCTCCCAATCTGGAGGTGCTACGGTACTGTATAGACTATTGGCACTATAAAATGTGTTAAGTGGGATATGGGTAATGCCTTAACGCTATTTTTAAATATAATATACTTTACTTTAGACATTATTATAATAGCGTATATTACTACATAGTAGATAGTTTAACGGATCCTTGGAGGATGGTTATCCCAAACATCCTTTGAGTTACTTGTATTTCAGTTGTTATTTCACTTGAGTTGGATTTATTGATATAGGAATGTTAATCCTGACTCGAGCGTTTTGTGTTTTGCTTTACGCTCAGGTCAGACTGAGTGATACATCTTTTGAGACTCACCTTTGGAGTTGGAACTTCGTTTGGAGATCCATCAACATCCTTTTAGCTTGCAGTTATTTAGTTGATTCCAGTGATGTATTCTGATCTTGCATTTGACTATTGTATTTGAAACTTCTATTGTATCTTATTTGACTCTGATATATATATATATATACTAGCTTCATGAACTACTATTCATTTTGTTTCCGCTGCATATTGTATGTTGCTCTATGTCTATGATTATGTGATTTATTTATTTACTGTATATGTTGAGTTTTGTCAAATATAAATTAACAATATGGTATTTTGAGCAATTCAAATCTGGCATGTGTGGGTGCGAACGGTTGAAAATATCAAGATCTTACATGCGGTATTAGAGCTTTAGTTTTAGATAAAGCTTAGCATACGTAGTAGATTTAATTACAGAATCACTTTCGTTCAAGCTTGAAACTTTTACTATGCAAGCAATGCTTGCTATTGCTGTACTGGTGAAGTCATGGAAGAGGGGAGAGCTTGCAATGTGCAGGGTGGTTTTTGGGCTGTGAAATAGTGACAAGGCAGTGTGATTGGGATAGTGAATGCAGCAGTATTGGTGAATGGGTTTTGAACTGGTGAATGGAATGGAGGGAAGAGGACTGGTTGAGGTGAGGTGATGGTGTTGTTTCAGTGGAAAGTTGGACTGTGTGAGGTAGTTGTGTGAATAGCAGGTTGTTGGATGGAGATGAGTTGTATGGTTTGTTGCGGAGTTGAGTTCACAGTGAGTAAGGTAAGGATGTTTGGTGGTTGAAGCAAGCTTCAGGGATGGTTTTGAAACAGTAAGTTGTTGGTTGAGTGGTCAGAACTGGTGACAGAAAAGAAGTGGATTATATGGAAGAGGATAGGTTGTTTTGATGTCTGTTGTGATGTGTTGAATTCGGGATGAGAGGGCAGTAATGGAAATGTTGGCACTGCAGTGTTTGTACGGTCGATGAAGTGACAGGGGAAGGGAAGTTTGGTGTTGGCAGTTTTATGTATGAAGGAGGAGGTTGTGAATAGGTATTTGAACTGTTGTATGTTTGTGGTATGATGGTTTGGAAGTAATGAGCTGCTGGTAGGGTGGAGTAGCAGTTTGATGTGCAGGCTCGAGGATTTTAGATGGCAGAAGTGAAGTTAAAATGAGGCAGTATGAGTTGGAGGAACCAAGCAATGCTGATAGTTTGTGGCTCTAGAATTAACGGTAGAGGAATAGAAGCGCGCAATATTGTACAGAAAGTTGAAGTGCACAGTCTAGTTGCACGGTTTTGAATTCGTATGTAAAATGTAGAAGCAAGTTCAAATGCAGATGTAAAATAAAATAAAATGGAATAATAAAAATTGTTTTGCAAATGAAATTGTGGATGTTTTTTTGGTAGAATATGCAATGCAAATGCAAAATAGAAACTAGAACAACATGCATACACAAGCATAAGGAAAACAAAAATCACACACAAACACAAATTCACACACACACACACACACACACACACAAAACACACACAAAATAAAATCACACAAAAATCAAACAAAGTAATAGTTCGAAGAATAGAAAATCAAAATCAAAACAAATTCCCCGGCAACGGCGCCAAAAACTTGTTTAATCAATGGAAATTCTATGGAATTAGAAAACCGTCGAAAAATTTCAAAATTAAAATAACCGCAAGCGCATGGTCTGCGCTTGTAGTACGTGGCGAATACGGGTCGACCTGTAGGGAATTGATGATTTTAAAAATTCAATTCAATCAAATTATACCAATTTCAAGTGAAAGTTAAGCTAGAGAATTAACTAACCAAATAAAAGAAAAGAAAGCAAATATAAGAGTTAAGTGATAATTTAGAGAATAAATCCACTCTCTAGATCATGTAGTTCAACACATATGAAATCATGATCTCTCTTTCATGGTCGTTAATGCTTTAAATGATGTGCTTATCATAAGTATGGCATATTTGTGCTATTGATTAGCCAACATAAGCCATCAAACTATATCACACCACTTAAACCACTTACTAACTTTCATGAAATTTGACAATGAAAAGGAAAATGAAATCTATTTTTACCACAACCCAGCCCATGCCACATATCCACCACAATTTTCACCCAAATAGTACACAATCCCCTTGAATTCACAAACTCCACATAAACACATCATTTAAATTCACGTATTACCAAAAAGAGAGACCATAATTTCATAAGTTATTGAACTATATGATCTAGAGAGTGGATTTATTTCTAAACTGTCTTTCTACTTTCATATTTTTATCACTCTTCTTTTGTCATTTTTCATACATTTTCTAGCTATTTACTCTCGACTTCGGTATAATTTGATTGAAGAGATTTTTAAAATCAATAATTCCCTACGGATCGACCCGTACTCGCATACGTGCTACATTCGTACGCTGTGCGCTTGCGGTTATTTTAATTTGAAATTTTTCGGCAAATTTCTAATCCGATAGAAATTTTTCGACGGTTTTCTAACTCGATAGAAATTCCGCCGATTAACAAGTTTTTGGTGCCGTTGCCGGGGATTTGTTTTGATTTTAATTTTCTATTCTTTGAATTATTTTCTTTTGATTTTATTGTGTGTTTGTTCAAAAAAAATTGTATTGTGTGTTTGTCGTTTCCATTTTTGGTTGTGTGATTGTTGCCTTCTATTTGTTTGCATTTACATATATAAAAAACATACACAAAATTAAAAAAATATTTCATTTCATTTTCATTTTCATTTTACAATTTCAATTTTGTTTTTACAAGTTTTTTTTTACATTAATAACAAGAATTACTGGGTAATTCTGTCATCTAATGCGAAGAATAGGGCTGGATAGGAACGACCATCTATAATCTTGTCTTAAACATCTACTGAATACGTCAATAAATTCTCTATATTTTATTTTTTTATCTCTCAAGGATCGACATATCTAATAAATTCTTAAAACAAACTTTTGGTGGCTAATGGATCTATCAAAAAAATACAATAACTGAATGCATATCACATCACAGAACGGTAAACATCATATATATAAATACATATACACTGATACATCCGAGTACAATACAAAATAATACACAAAAGTGGTTCAAAGACCACACTATATACGTCTAATCAAAATACATATCAGATTCAAGTGGAAAGAAATATAAACTGCACAAAAGTGCTTGGCTGATATCCAAGCAGATGCATCAAAGATAAGTCCTATAATTGAAAGCTTACCTGAAACAACTCGTCTGACCAGAGTATAAAATACACGGGTCAGTCTCGCTAAATCAGTCAGTTAATAAGAATAGACGATAATATGAAGCATATAATACAAGGTGATAATTCTTCTCAAATGAGAAGAAGCAATAGAAAGAACACATACCCATGACTTAAGTGGACCAATGCCACTTAAGTATGAAAAGTCATTGAGACTCAACAATAACACTCAAATATAGAAATAAATGCCTCATATCATAGGCAACACCCCAAAACATTTATAATGGTTTCAATGAACCATAAGAAGTCTCAAATTCAAAACTCAAGAAACGCCATAGATGGAAAACACAAATATGAACTCAAAATATAGTGATCTCAAACTCAAAATACGCCTAATGAAACAAAAATTGTTTACAGAGTACATATTTTGCATAGAACTTCTCTTAGAGCATTGCAGTAGCTATAAAATATTAGTTATTAACCCACTTGATGATTTAGCAAAGTTTTTGATCGCAAGCAATGATCTTTTGAGAAGAATTGAGGCTCTAGCACCTGAAATAGCTGAAACACCGATGATAGATACACACAATAGAGGCAAGATAGGTCAACTAAAAGTTAGTTTCCTTAAAAGCCACCACACTCAAATGACCGAATAAATGCACGTCGTTAGAAAATAGCATAAGAGTAAGATAAACACAAGGACTAAAATATATGTACTAACTCTTAACTAAAAATCTTAGAATTCCAAAATTCAATATTTTTTGTATTTTATAACCACAATTTTTAATACTTGAAAAATTTTCAAAAAGTATTACAATGACTAAAATTTAAATTCATATTCCACTTGTTACAAATTAAATTTCCAAAAGAATTTTATGAATTCCTACTAATATATTCTCAAAGAAAAATTTAAAATCTCAGCACTCTTTGTTTTCTAAACCACCAAAAGTTTTGAAAATAAGCTTCAAATTTATTACATATAACTTTTATATTACATTATCCGATAGACAACAAAAATTTAAAACTCAAAACATATTCTATCTAGTAAACAACATTTTTAACAATAAGCATATTTATATTTAATTCTATAGTTTAAAAAATTATAATGGCTTTGCCTCGCCATCGGTTTACAGTGAACGACTCTATCCATTGGCTGCATATACCACTCAAAATAAAAATTTAATACTCAATTCCCAAAATAATTTATTTCCAAACTCAACATCATAAACACTCAATTATCGTGTCTGATTGCCTCATCACCGCGTTTAAGAAATTCCTATCGATAACGTTGATCAGGCTTATCGACTAGAATTCTTAAAGAATTCGATGGATAACCTAACACAAAAATCATTTCTATTAAAAGAAGTATCTCTCATATATAATACACAAAATTATTTTTTGATTTCATAATAACTAAAATTCCAATTTCTCTTAAACACATATCATATAGCTGCATAAACTTGAAATCAAAGAACACAAAGAGATCTCATCGAGATATTCCCAGAATACTCAATTCACAAGATTAACATTATAAAATGTAGTGTTCGTCAATCCAAACGATATAACAAGCCACTCATAAGAATCATACGAGCGTGGAATATGGTGAAAGGAATGTTATCTCCTGTGAGTCATAGCTGAAGGAAATTAGTGCAAGGTCAAGCTAAGGATAGACTCGAGAACCACACAATAGATCAAATAAAAGATCAACAAGATATATATATATATAAGGGTAAGATATTCTTCTTAAGTGAGAAGATGCACATTGTAAACATATCATTACTTCGAGTGAAGTAATGCCACGAAATATAACATCAAATGAGTATCCAAAAGGATATCTCGAAAGAAACAAGGATGATAATATAAATTGAACTCAATCAATTACCTCATTCCTTAATGGATATCATCATGGAAGGATAACCAAAAGGTTAAAAGCCAGAAGTGAGATCAACATAATAATTGATTGCCCGGTTGGGTAACAATCTCAAAACGGGCACACAGAAATTATAGAGTCATAATAAATAGAATTCGAGATACATCATCATCATCTCAAAATTCAAAAATAGATAAAGATACTTCAGAATTATCATTAACATTCCAAAGGACAAGAAGCAACACATCAACCAAATCAGGATGCCTAATATATATATATATATATATATATATATATATATATATATATATATATATATATAGGATCCCTCCAAAGCATAGGATTGGTCCTGAAAACAATCAAGCTAATCCATTCCCAAAATATGCAAATCTCAAGATAGTGCATAATAAACAAATTCATATGAAAAGGAAAATACTCAAAATAAGCTCAACACCCCATAATCAAAATACTAAGGTTGCGGATCCCTTGATAGGATTCGCAATCCTTAAGATGTGACAACATGAATAATCAAAAGCAAAACACCATCAACCTTCTTTGATATGAGTGACCGTGAAGCACTTGAATCAAAGAGAACACAAATAAAATGATCGTAAAATAACATTGATCTCTAAAGAAAAGATGAAGGAGTACCTCTAGGTTGAGAGGAACCACCATAAGCAACCGTCATAATAAGCTTTCCCTAATAAGGACCCTTAGATAAAATGGGGGCATGGGGAAGACCAATGTCCCTCTTGTTTGCAAGTGCGGCAAACGATAGGATTAGAACATTCTCGAATAAAGTGACCAGGAGAACCACAGTTGAAACAAGACTTATGGGAACAGTGGCTTGCACCAGAATGAGAACTAAATGCAAGATGCTTCTTCTTTTGAAAAAAACATTAGAATGCTTGGAAGATAAGTTTTCTCTTTTTTGGGTTCTTGCGAACCTCAGCCTCATCACTACTATCCCTTTCCTTCTCGACGGCTTCAAAGTGAAGCAACAAGCTCTTCAAAGGATAACTTAAGCTGCAGCATAAGAGATTTCTTCAAGTATTTCTTCAAACCAAAAACAAACCTAAGATTCTTTCTATATAGAGTGCTGATACATTCAAGCCCATATTTGGATAGAGACTCGAAATAAGAAACATACTTTAAAACAGATAATTTCCCTTGCTTCAATTCAAGGAAATGACAAGCAAGGGAAGCTTTCTCAGACTCGGTCGCAAACTTAAGCTCGAACCGATCTCTAAACTGTTGCCAAGTGAGGGTGGACTCATCAATCTCGGAAATAAGAAGCCCATACCAATCGAGAGCACGTTCTTGAATCATACTCGATACTACAAGAACTCGATGATGATCAGATAAATCCATGCAAGAGAAGATGCGCTCGCATGTCCAAAGCCAAGCCTGGACCTTAAGGATGATCTTGAAACCTTTGAAAGGCTTGCCTCCTAAATAAGAATGGTCATTTCACATACGCGCAAATGTGGATTTGCATGGAGGAGAAGAATGGGATGGAGTAGGAGGCTGGATGCTCCGAAAAAGCTCTAAGATCTGATCGGTTGACATGTACACACCCTCGGGACGTGAGCCACTAGGCTGCTCAGCATCCGAGGTGCGACTTCTTTCTCTTCCAGCTATAAACTGAAGGTTAAGTTAGAATGGATTATCCACCAGGAAAGATATTATTAACAAGGCTCATCAATTAAGCAATATTGCAGAATTATAAAATCACATTCCTAGACATATTCCCATTCATCTACCCTTAAGGACTCGAAAAGGTCAAGGCATGATTCGAAACAAGTTATGATGATTTCACTCATATTATACTTTGACGTATCGTAATATATGTTCTGTTCTATGTTTATCCTATTTTGTTCTGAATTCATCTCTGATACCACATTAACAAAGAGAACTACTAGGTAATTATGTCTGCGACCATCTATAATCTTGTCTTAAACATCTACCGAATATGTCGATATATGCTTTATATTTTTTTCCTATCTCTCGAGGATTAACATATCCAACAAATGCTTAATACAAAACTATAGGTGGATAATGGATCTATCAGAACAAAATACAATAACAGAATGCATATCACATCACAGAACAATAAACTCAAATATATAAGTACATATACACTGCTACATCCCAGTACAATACAAAATGATACACAAAAGTGGTTCACGGACCACACTATAAACATCTAATCAAACTACATATCAGATTTAAGCGGAAAGAAATATAAACTACACAAAAGTGCTAGGCTTATATCCAAGCAGGTGCATCAAAGCTATGTCCCATAACCGAAAGCTAACTTGAAACAATTGGGTTTGACCCGAGTATAAAATACACGGGTCATTCTAGAAAAATCAATTAGTTAATAAGAATAGATGATAATATGAAGCATATAATACAAAGTGATAATTATTCTTGAATGAGAAGAAGCTATAGAAAAACACACACCCATGACTTAAGTGGACCAATGTCACTTCAGTATAAAAAACCTCGAAAGAGGTAACTTAACAATAACACTCAAATATAGAAATAAATGCCTCATATCATCGATGACACTCCAAAACATCTATAATGGTTTCAATGAACCATATTCCTTAAAAAGGAGAAGTCAAAAATTTAAAACTCAAGAAACACCATAGATGGAAAATACAAATATAAACTCAAAATATAGTGATCTCAAAACTCAAAAATACGCTAAATGTATATATATATATCCAAGAATTAGATTATAAATCTCATATAAAATGCCAAAGACGGCGAACTCAAATCTCAAGTATGGACCGAACAACCCAATAAAATAATGGACCCAATAGCCCAATAAAAAGGATGACCTAAGAGCCCAATAAGGACCCAAAAGCCCAATAAGAAGCCAACGGCTCAAATCTCAAAATATGCACATGCAAAATTCTTGTCCAGTACTACATAAATTCTAGGTACCTATCCCAAACGACCGAACTCCTAAATCCCAGGTGACCGAAATCACATAAACTCGTGATGAGCCCAACAGCTCGATAAAGATTAGACCAACAGCCTAATAGAGCCCAAAAGCTCTAGTATAGGCATAACCCAGAATGTGTCATAAACTCTTCGCTCGGAACCCAAAAAGTGGTAAAGTGCATCCCATACCACACGTTCTCACTAAATAGTTTACTAACCACTAGCCAAGCCACATTAGAAAACTCATAACTTGTCTCATCTCATCAACAAGTATAAATAAACCTTGTGATGGTTCCTCGTGAACCATTAATCTCAAAATAGGAAATCACAAACTCAAAACTTGCCTCATATCATCGAAAAGTATAAAAACATCATGATGGCACTCATCGACCATGTAACGACCCACTATTTTGGACCATTCAAATCGACAATAATCCACACATGTCAGACTTGAATAATTCAAAATAACATATTGTAATAAAATTTGGAGCAAATAAAATCATTCACAGAATCACATACACAAAAATACCAGAATACTCGCAGCGGAAATAAAATACCATAGTAGTCCATGAAGCCACTATATACAAACTCTCAAAACATATAGAAAATATCATAGTTTAAAAATGGATACAGTAGAAGTCTGAATACATAAATCAATAATACAGAGACAGATACCGAATAGGAACTAACTGGAAGAAGTAGACGAATAGATAGACATATAAGCTCCAGCTAAACTCTAGCTCCAGAAAGTGAATCCAAAGCTGTCATTCTCAAGCTGACCCGAGCGTAAAGTAAAACAGAAACACTCGAGTCAGGACATACATACTTATACAATGTAAACCAAATCAAGTGAACTGTAATAACAATGCACAATAACTTAAAGCATGCTTGGGATCGCCCATCCTTTAAGGATCAGCCAAACCATCAATTAAGTAGTAATAACCACTATCCTAGAAATATCGATATTAAAGTAAACAATGCAAATATCAGTGCTATTGTGACTAAGGTAACGTAGAGCTGCAGTAACCGCTCACCTCTAGCCACACTTTTAAAATCAAAGGTATGCATCAAATAATCAAAAGGAAATCACATGACACACAAAACATCGAACCCGTGGTTATAAATTTCAAAATGATTTATAATTCCGAATTAAAATCATTCATTTAAACCATTAAAAAGTGAAGTCATTATTCCTTCAAATCAAATATTCAGTTCCAAAAAATTTAGCATTTTCTTAGTTCATTTACTCAGTTAAACACTTCAAATGTTGAAATTTCGGCCATAAATAAACTTTGATTTAACCCTTTAAACATTATAAAAATCGTATTTTTGTTGGATCTTGCTTTATAGCGTTTTGATTATGACAACTATACATATATATTAGTATCGATTAACTTTGTTTTGCAGGAAGAAACTCTACAACAGAAAAATTTCAAGGGCTTGGTTGAAGATTATAATTGAGTTTGTATGTATTATTTTAGATGTTGTTAAAATCTTCCTAGGTGATACACACATACATGCACATTTTTTTTAAGATATGCACAAGGCACAACAAACAGACATTTGAAATTTCTAATTCAGACATCTGTCTGTTGAAACAAAAATATACTCAGCATAATATTCAGACGTCTGCTCTGAATTTTTCAGACATCTGAATATAGCGTGAATTTGCCTATTTCCTTGATGTATATATACTTGATTATAAACAGACTTTTGAAATTTTATTTCAGACTTCTGAAAAGCGAATAGACGCAACTATTCGGCCAAGAGACACAACTCTTAATTCACATCTGATCATCGAATCTCTTCGTGAATAATTACAACTATTTGTATACTATAAATAGGGGCTTAATCAAATATGTTTTTCAACTTATCTTACTCTAATTCTTTCTATCTTATCTATAGCATTCAGATTCACAAAAGCACTCTATTTTCATATTTCAAAGATTACAAATCTTTTTAAATCTTCCATATTCTTTCACGAACTACACTATTATCATCAAGGAAAGATTATAGGAAGGGTATACATTGATTTGACATATCTGTGTTAATAAGAACACAAGTAGTCAACAAACTCTTTATATTGTGAAAGTCCTCTTCAGCAGTCGAGGCAAGAAATCCCGTTCGGCTGTTCGGGCAGTTGTAAACCTATTCCTCCGGGTAAAGTGAGGGTTGTTTTTGTTAGTGAAATTTCTAAGAGGAGCTTAGGGACTGGACGTAGGACAGTGGTCCGAACCAGTATAAATCTCTGGTGTCACTTTTATTTATTTGTGATATTATGCTATCTACACATTTCTATTCCATATGATCCTGCTGCAACGTCTCTTTAAATTGGTATCAGAGCAAGGACATCCAATAACTGTAACATCGTTATTTGATATTTTGATAATGTGGAAAGTAACGCAAGTACCAGCACAACCATTGTCTCTACATTTGCCGAAGGACAATCTACTCAAAGACCACCATTATTCAATGGTTTACATTACAATTATTGGGCAACTAGAATGAGGATATATATACAAGCAACCTGTTTTGATGCTTGGAATGCAACTCAAACAGAATTCACAGCACCTACAACTAATTACTCTGCATGGACAATAGCTCAGAAAAATGAAGCAAGTGCAAATGCCAAAGCTATGAATATGTTATTTTGTGCTTTGGATAGAAATGAATTCAATCGAGTTAGTTTCTGTACTACTGCACATCAGATATGGGAAACGCTCAAAACAATTCATGAGGGTACAAACAAGGACAAACAAACAAAAATCTCAATGCTCAAAAACCAGTTCCAAAATTTTAGAATAAGACAAAGTGAAATCACCAACGACATGTACTCAAGATTTCAAGACATACTTCATGCCTTAATAGGGTTAGGAGAAAAATATGGTGACTTTGATAGTATATCAAAGGTACTAAACTCCTTAACCGACGAATGGGAGAGGAAGGTTTTAGCCATTGAGGAAGTCAACGATTTATCAACAATGAAACTTGAAGAACTAATAGGTAACCTCATGTCTTATGAAGTAAATCTTCAAGTCAAAAAGCACCAGGCACAAGAAAAAAGAATGTAGCTTTTCATGCGAACAAAAAAGAATCAGAATCAGAAGATGAGGATCTAGCATTTATTGCAAAAAATTTAAGAAATTTCTAAAATTCAGAAAGAGTAGCTTTAAAAAGAATTCCTCAAATAAACTTTCATCCTCAAACTTAGTATGTTTTAATTGTCACAAGAAAGGTCATATGATAAAAGACTGTCCGGAGCTAAAGAAGGAGAATCAGAAAAGCTTCAACAAGAAGAATAAGAAAGATAAATTTAAAAAGAAGGCTTTTTCTGTCACATGGGACGATTCAGATTCAGATTCATCAGATAATGAGAGTGATAGCAACAATGAACAAGCAAATATGTGCTTCATGGCTCAAGAATCTGAGGTTAGTAATTTACCTTATGATGCTTTAATAGAAGTAAACGCCGAATTTTTAAAAACCATAAAAATTCTTAAAAAGAAACTTAAAGAAACACATGAATTCAGAACAAAGCTGAATTTGAAAGATATATGTTAAAAGACGAGAGAAAAAATATTGGAAGAAGAACTTGAAAAGGTTCAAGAATCTCTCTCAAACTCAAATAGTCAACTTTTACTTTTGAGCCAAGAAATTGAAACTCAAAAGGCAAAGAATGATGAAATTATTTCTGAAAATCACAATTTAAAAATTGAAATAAAACAAGTTGAATTAAAAAATACTAGTCTTCAAACTAAATTAGATAACATTACTAAAAATATTTTTAATTTTAATAAGGGAAGAGAAAATTTATCTAGAATTATCGAAAATTCTCAATCCTCTTCAAATAAAAATGAATTAGGTTTTAAAAATGAATCAAAAATTCGTCCAAAGAAAAATGCTAATTTTAAGAAGGAGAATAATTCAAAACATAATATAGTATTGAAAAATAACATACCAAGATACACTAAAAAGAAAAAGGAAATCAAAATATAGGTTCTGAAACCAAACAATATTTTAATTCGGAACAAATATATAAAATCCTTTATAGAAACGGTTCACAAAAGTAGTAATTATCTTTATAAAAGGGATATTGAACCCACTTGGGTTTGGTTTCCTAAGATCTAACTCTTAGGACCCTATTAAAAGGTGAGTACCAATATATTTATTAATATTTTTTACAGGTCCCACTCAAGAAAAGAAAATGGATTTTAGATAGTGGTTGCTCAAAACACATGACCGAAGACAAAGAAATGCTTACAAATATTTCATACTTTGATGGTGGTTCTGTTACCTTCGGAGATAACTCAAAAGGTTTTATCACTGACAAAGGAGATGTGTGCAACTACGATATATCAAATTTACCCATCATTACAAATATTTCTTTAGTTAAAAACTCAAAAAATAATTTATTAAGCATAAGTCAACTATGCGACAAAGGTTTTAAAATAACTTTTTCTGAAAATAAATGTTGTATTTTTGATCAAAATCAATATCTTATTTTTTAAGGAAAGAGAGATAGAAATATTTATGTTTTAAACATGAAAATTAATAATATTAAAGATATGTGTTTAATGGTCAAAGATAATGATCCATGGCTATGGCACAAAAAATTTTGTCATATTAATTCTAAATCTATCCAAAAACTTTCAAAAAGTGAATTAGTCAAATGCTTACCAAAAAATAAATTTTAAAATAAATATTCTTTGCAATGATTGTCAAATTGGAAAATTAACTAAATCATCTTTTAGATCTAAGAAAGTCATATCAATTTTACAATCATTAGAATTATTACATATGAATTTATTCGGACCAACACAGGTTCAATCCATTTATCATAATCGATATGTTTTTTTAATAGTTGATGACTTCTCAAGATATACATGGATGATATTTATAAAAAAAAAGTAATACATTTGATTATTTCAAAAAATTTGTTAAAAGAATTCAAAATATTAAGAATTCAAAAATCAAAAACATAAGGAGTGATCATGGAGGCGAATTCGAAAATGAATCATTTGAATTATTTTGTAAAAAGAAAGGAATAAATCATAATTTTTCATTCCTAGAACTCCACAACAAAATGGAGTTGTAGAAAGGAAAAATAGAACTCTACAAGAGTGCGCAAGAACGTTATTAAATGGAAGTACAATACCAAAGCATTTTTGGGCAGAAGCTGTAGCAACTGCGTGTTATGTATTAAATCGTATTTCCATACGACCTTGAACTAAAAACACTTCATATGAACTTTTTAATGGAAGAAAACCTAATATTTCTTACTTTAAAATCTTTGGGTCAAAATGTTTTATTCTTAACACAAAAGATCAACTTGGAAAATTTGATCCAAAAGCCGACCATGGAATTTTTGTAGGTTACTCAGAACTAAGTAAGGCATATCGTGTTTTTAATAAATGAACAAATGTAATAGAAGAAACTTTACATGTATCTTTTGATAAAAACTTTAATAAAAATACAGTTATCAAAGATGATGAAGAAATTATATCCAACACAGAAAATATAAGTTTTGAAAATAATGAAAACATTAATCAAAACAATAACAATCAAATTAGATCTCCTCCTAGAATCCTACGAGATCATCCTACACAAAATATAATTGGAGAGAATGATTCGTAAGTTCAAACAAGAAGTCAACTAAACCAAATGGGTCATGTTGCTTTTCTTTCAACTATTGAGCCTAAAAATCTAAAAGAAGCTTCAACAAATGAATACTGGATTATTGTCATGCAAGAAGAGCTAAATCAGTTCGAACAAAATAATGTTTGGGAGTTAGTTCCTCGTCCTGATGACCAATCAGATATTGGAACTAAATGGCTCTATAAAAATAAAGCAGACGAATTAGGAAATATTGCTAGAAATAAAGCAAGATTAGTAGCAAATGCTATGATCAAAAAGAAGGAATCAATTACGAAGAAACGTTTGCTCCTGTTGCAAGACTAGAAGCAATACGTATTCTATTAGCTTATGCTTGTTTTCATAATTTTAAACTTTATCAAATGGATGTTAAAAGTGCTTTCTTAAATGGATTTATTAAGGAAAATGTATATGCTGAACAACCGCCATTATTTATTCATGAAAAATATCCAGATTATGTATATAAACTAAAGAAAGCTTTATATGGTCTAAAACAACCACCTCGTGCTTGGTATGACGGACTTAAAAATTATTTAACTAACTCAGGACTTCGAGTTGGAAAAGCTGATCAAACTTTGTTTATTAAAAATACTAACAAAGATATTTTAATTATGCAAATATATGTAGATGACATTATATTTGGTTCAACTAATGAAAAATTATGTGAAGAATTTTCAAATATAATGGCGAAAGAATTTGAAATGTCACATATGGGAGAACTATCTTATTTTCTCGGACTTCAAATTAAACAATTATCCAATGGTATCTTTATAAACCAAGAAAAATATTGTAATAATTTAATTAAACGATTTGTAATGGAAAACACTTTTGGAAAACCTACTCCTATGAGTACTACAGCTCATCTCGATCGAGACGACAATGGTAAAAATGTTGACCAAAAGTTATACAGAAGTATGATATGGTCGCTACTTATTTAACTACAAGTCGACCAGACATTATGATGAGTGTATGTTTATGCGCTAGATTCCAAGCAGATCCTAAAGAATCACATTTAAGAGCGGTGAAACGAATTTTGCGATATCTTAATCATCTAAGGACTTCAGTCTTTTCTATCCGAAAGAATGTCCATTTGAATTAGTATCTTCCAGTGATGCTGATTTTGGTGGATCTCGGACGGATAGAAAAAGTACAAGTGGTACGTGCCATTACATTGGAAAATCACTTGTTTCTTTGTTTAGTAAGAAACAGAACTGTGTATCACTCTCAACGTGTGAAGCAGAATATATATCTGCAGCTTTAGCTTGTGCTCAGGTTATTTATACGCAACAGACACTTAGAGATTTTGGAATAAATTTATCAAAATCAGTAATTTACTACGATAATACAAGCGCAATAAATCTGTCTAAAAATCCTGTAAATCACTCACGTACAAAACATATTGATATTCGTCATCATTTCTTACGAGAAATATCGAAAAATAAATTATCAACTTAGAACATATTTCTACCGAAAATCAAATAGCTGATATATTTACCAAACCACTTTTAGGAAATTCAACTACGCCGAGAATTAGGTTTAATGTCAGTAAAAGATATTTAATTTTTTTTTGATATAAAAATAAATTACAAAATTTTAAAATCAAAATTATCATCACGACAAAGGTCATACTTGAATTTAGGTCACTTGACTATGAATTTAATAACTTAACCGTTTGAGCTATACACTTGAATTAGCTACATAATATTACATAAACTAAAACATCCTTCTAAGACCATTCATTTAAAAATCGATTATTAACCGGTAATTCAATTTCTGGATCTGATTTCCTATTGATTCTACACCACACTTTCCTTAAAACTCTCAGCCTATATATACATGTTAAAAACTAAATCAAAATACAACAAATTCTTTTTCAAAACAAAAATTGCAAACTTTGTAGAAAAAAAATGTTCTCCAACAAATCAAACTCATCCATCAACATAACTTTCTCAACCGATAGCTCAACAGCATCACCGCATCTTCCTACGCCAACACTAAAACACAAGCCTGTTTATAAATGGGAAAATTATTGAACCGGGTATACACCAGATTCCAAGAAGGCTAAATGTGCGCTATTTATTTCTCCAGATACGAAGAAAAAGATCGATGAAATTCATCACTATCAACAGCAGTAAATAGACCTTCAACGTGAATTGTATTTTGAACAAAAAGTAACGGCTAAATGCTTAAGCTTTCTTGAACAAATTGGGTTAAAATTTTGTAGCTCGAAGGAAAAGGATGTGAGTAAACCCTTAGCTCAACCAGTTAATCTGTTTAATCCATCTTCCTCATATCATACATCAAACGATCCGATAAGTCCTTGGGTCTCGCCACAAAGACCTCAATATGGCCCAAATTCATGGGACAAGAACTATATGGCTAATGAGGGATGCAGAGAATTAACACCAAAGGAGACATTGTCACCAAAGAATTAATATTGTACTATTTGTAGCACTGCTTATTTCTTTTTAATAAATGTATTAACAAATATATATATATATATATATATATATATTAATAAAAATAAAATTTGCATAGTATAAAACAAATGACTGAAAAATTCCAGGAAACAGACGTTTGATTCCAATAAAACATACGTCTGAATACTGAGGAAGTTAAAATTACAAACAAAATCCATACGTCTGGTTCCCATAAAACAGACGTCTAAAAAAGGGAAAAACTATAGTAATTTCCCTTGGGTTCAAAATTTGTCAAAAACAGACTTCTGTTTTCAATTTTCAGACGTCTGGTTTTCACCGAGTCACTTTTAAAAAAAGGCATTTCCTCTCTTTTTTACCCACGACTTCATTTTCTCCACTCATTTTTTACTTTCCCCTTTTTTTACTATACAAAAAAACCTAACCTCCATTATTATTTTATTCAAAAATCAACACTTCCACCCAACCAAAATCAATGGCAAATAGGCCAAAACGTCCAAGACAACAAGAATCCGAGCTTCCATCCGAAGATCAAATCCAAAGATGGCTATGTAATGACATTGCAAAGGAAAGGTATGAAAAAATTGAAATTCTTTGAAGGGGCTTTTGTAAAATTTGATGCTTTTCACAAATATCGTCTTCAACAATATGTTAGGCACTTCAATTTTGAGTCTTTAGTAGATTTTAATATGAACTATGTCAAAATTTACCCTTTTCTTGTCAAACTTTTCTTGGCTAATTTGAATTTGGATCATCATACAACAAGAAATACAACTGATTGTGTATGGTCTATAGTTTGCGGTAAGCGTATTTTTCTTCCGATTCAACGTCTAGGGCAAATTTTGCGTTGTGCATGGCAAGGTAAAGATATTGACACTATAGAAGTTAACATGGAAGAACGTAATGAAGTTTCTCATATGTTCTTGTCCAACAATTTAGTTAACTTGAAAAATCTTACCTCCACTCATCTACGTCCACAAGCACGTCTCCTAAATCGCATCTTAGTCCGAACAATTCAACCAAGGAAAGGAAGTTATGAAAAAGTATATAAATGGGATTTTCAAGCTTTATATGCTATTTATTCTAATAAGCAAATAAATTGAGCTATGATCATACTTGACGAATGGGCAGATATTACATATAAGCAGAAGTATAAGACAATTCATTATGGTGCTTATATTACACGTATTCTTCTTGAGTGTCAAATTGATATACCCGACACTGCTACCTTAAGTATCAAAGAGATTAGACCAAAAACATTAAAGCTTATGGATATTGACCCGAACCCATCAACATTAGAACATATGTCCTTTCAAGCTTGGCAAGAACATATCGCATCACAGCCAGAAACTCCAATAGTGGAATCATCTTCTTGTCGTCGTCATTATGTCCAAGAAGAAGAAGAGAAAGAAGATATTCAAATTGTTTCTCCCGATCTTCCGCCTAAGCAAGCATTGGCTGTACTCTCTCGCAGTGAATCAAAAATTCACAAAGATTTGCAGCGTTTTCAGCATAAGACCAATAAAAAGTTTGATTCTTTAAGAAACTTTCTTAACAAAATTTGGATTAAAATCTCATGCATCGGACCTCAATCTTCTCAAGCTCATGATCCGGCTCCATTTCAATGGCCATCGAATTCTAACAATGAAGAAGTCGTAGACTCAAGCTCTGGACGTGTTGGATCTAAAGGACGTGATGTAAGTATTGGACCTAGCTTGTCGGCCATGAAAAGCGGTAATATTGGTATGACTTTTATGATACTTTTGCAACAAAAACTTTAATATGGTTTGTAACATTTTTTAGTACTCTTCTTTATTTGGCACAAACTCTATTATGTGTCTGTTTTGGTAGTGAACTCGTATGGGTGTAAATATTATGTATGTTATTGTATGTTATGTATGTTACTGTGCATATTTATCTTAACTTATTTATCTCCTTTTTGTCAATGACAAAGGGGGAGAAAATATGTGCATATCGACAGGGGGAGTTACATGCATAGTTGTCATTATCAAAAAGGGGGAGAATGTTGGATCTCGCTTTATAGCGTTTTGATTATGACAATTATACATATATGAGTTAGTATCGATTAACTTTGTTTTGCAGGAAGAAACTCTACAACAGAAAATTTTGAAGGGCTTAGTTGAAGATTATGATTGAGTTTGTATGTATTAGTTTAGATATTGTTAAAATCTTCCTTGGTGATACATACACACATGCATGTTTTTTAAGATATGCACAAAGCACAACAAACAGACGTCTGAAATTTCTAATTCAGACATCTGTCTGCTGAAACAAAAATATACTCATCATAATATTCAGACGTCTGTTCTGAATTTTTCAGACGTTTGAATATAGCTCGAATTTGCCTATTTCCTTGCTGTATATATACTTGATTATAAACAGACTTCTGAAATTTTATTTCAGACTTCTAAAAAACGAATAGATGCAACTATTCAGCCAAGAACCACAACTCTTAATTCACATCTAATCATCGAATATCTTCATGAATAATTGGAACTATATGTATACTATAAATAGAGGCTTAATCAAATATGTTTTTCAACTTATCTTACTCTAATTCTTTCTATCTTATCTATAGCATTCAGATTCGCAAAAGCACTCTATTTCCATATTTCAAAGATTACAAATCTTTTCAAATCTTTCATATTCTTTCACGAACTACACTATTATCATCAAGGAAAGATTATAGGAAGGGTGTACATTGATTTGACACATCTGTGTTAGTAAGAACACAAGTATTTAACAAACTCTTTATATTGTGAAAGTCCTCTTCAGCAGTCGAGGTAAGAACTCCCGTTCGGCTGTTCGGGTAGTTGTAAACCTGTTCCTCCGGGTAAAGTGAGGGTTATTTTTATTAGTGAAATTTCTAAGAGGAGCTTAGGGACTGGACATAGGATAGTGGTCCGAACCAATATAAATCTTTGGTGTCACTTTTATTTATTTGTGATACTCTGCTATCTACACATTTCTATTCCATACGATCCTGCTGCAACGTATCTTTCAATTTCAACACTAAAATGTTCATTAAAATACCTTTAGCTTATGATTTTTATAAATTAAATCTCCTATAAATGAAATCAAATTTTCAATAATTCACTTAATAAATTCAAGTGTACAATTTCCTATTCTTCACATTTTAACAAATTTCTTAACACTAAAATTTTTATTACCATTTTCCAATTATAACTTAGTTTGCATTTTATTTATAAATTAAAGTCCATTTTTAATTTCTTAACTTAACCTTTAATTTCAAACCAAATTTCACATTTGCAAGTTAAGTTAAATTCCAAAATTTACATTTAACTATCCATTGATTTAACATTTTAAACAAATTACCTCAATTCAAAATACAGTGTAAGTTGCTTAACTTTATTTTACAAATAACTTGATATTTTCTTTTACTTCATATTTATCCAATTCATACATCAATTATATTAATTACCAAGTTCATCTTATAATTCCATTTTTACTTAAATTCCCATTATTAAGTTAAATCAAACTTTCACACGACAACTCAAACCATCTATTAACTTATACCATTTATCGTGTTAGAAAATCACTGCTTAACCACTTTAAATCCAATATAAGTCAAATTTCATATTTTTATTTTTCTCTTTGATTTACAATACATGAAATTTATAAGAAATCATATTTTGAAATCAACCACAGGTCCAGATAATATTTTACACCTAAATCGAGTGATACAGAAATTATCATTTATATCCGAAATCAGTAAAATTTTCGGATTTTGATTATTTCAAACCCGCAATCCTAAGACAAATACAAATAAACAAAAATCACTCAGGCCTATCATTTCAACCCATAATGATTTTTCCCTATTTTAAAGTCCGTTCGGGTATGTATCATTTCAACCCATAGTGATTTCTATACTAACAGGGAACTTGCAGTGATGATCAAAATAAGCTGAATAGTAACAACATATAGCAGTATCGAATGATATGACAGATAAAGAAACAGGATTAACATTATATAATTTATAACACAGGTAGGTATAACATGATAATAAAATCTACAGATTCACATGGTATCAATTTACTAATTATATAAGTACAGATGTCATGTGTGAATTACTCACCTTTTATGCTGGAGTTAGCAAAACAAACAACACGAATGAATTCTAGGAGGCATGATGACATGACAAAAGAATCAAGTGGAAGAGAACCAGGCTAATGATCTTGTCACAACCCATAAACAGAACCAAATATAAATATAAATTCAATACACATTGAATTTGAAACAACTTTGAAATCAAAGAAAATTGAACACAATAGATTTTTCCATGCTTTTAACATCTACTTGCTCGGCCTAGGGGGTTAATATGGTCGGGTTTGGTGTGGTTTTGGATCAGGTTTGACCCTATGGAGGCACGACTACATGTACTAGAAGTGGCAAAGGAGTCACAACACATGAATGTGAGGAGACAAGGCAACATAGTGGAGTTTTTTGTCAACTTTTGGGCTCGGCTACATGGTCCTAGGGCTCGGCCATGACATGTTTCAGATCTGGACAGAGGTAAGGCTGAGGGTAAATGGTCATATCATGGTGGTGGTGGAGCATGGGGAGGTGGCCAAGGTAATCCAAGGTGATGGTGATGAAGACTAGGCTCGGTTAGGCATGTTTTAAGAGTTTGCAACATTTTTGTGGAGTTTTTGGTCATGGGGAAGGTATGGCCTGATCTAGTCAGAGGATGTGATAGGTGGTTGATGATGAGGAGGAGGAGGTAGTGGAGGTGATGGCTAAGGCACTAGAGTGGAGAGCATGCAAATATGTGAAGAAATCATGGCCAAAACCAGGCAAAAGGAAGAAGAAAAGAAAATGAATATATAAATATATATATATATATATAGCCATTACTTATGGAGGAGAAAGCTTCACACGAGAAGATGATCAAATGAGATGCGACAAAGAAATTTGTACATGAGTTTGTATTTAACAGAGAAGTTTCACGTTGATTTAGAGGGAAGAACGAGAGGAAATAAATAATTGAAATGTTAGAGAAATTTAAGGATTTTATTCCTAATAAATCAAGAGAAGCAAATGGAAAAGTGGAATGAGATGAAATGTTATACGTGAATTGCAAGGCAAATAGGCAGCTGTTGATTTGAATGGCTAAAGTATGGAATCAAAGGGGTGTGCATTATAAAGGCAATAAATAAATTGAAACGTATGCCAAAAATAAATAATAAAAGTAACGTATCTTATATTTATTTGTTTCCTATTTTGTTCAATAAAATATATGCTAAAGAATAATTCAATAAATAACGTACGGTATAAATAAACATCAAAGAAATAAACAAAAAGCGGATATAAAACGTATCAAATAAAACGTATAATTTAATTGCTATTTATAACTTTGTTTATTTCTCAACTTTAAAAAAATTTGGTTTGTTACATATCCATTTGATTTGTTTATAACTTAACTAAGAACACGGATGTAGAACATGTACAATGAAACGTATAGATTAGTTGCTTTTACAACATTGATTATTACTTAATTCACAAAGTATGTATCCAAATTAAATGGAAAAACGGAACAAATGTTGTAATTATATACAATTTAAATAAAGATTGGAAGTTAGAATTTAAATTTTAAAGTTTCAATTAGAGTCAACATTTAACCCAAAATCTAAAATTCAAGAAATTGTTTATATTAAATAAAATTGGACAAATGATTTATAACCAATTCAGGAAAATTCTAAAATTCAAACTTTTAAAGAATTAAACACCAAAGTTTTTTAAAAATAAAATGAATAAAAATATTTATTTAAATTTTGGGCTGTTACGTAAAATATATGCATAACATATCATGTTACACAAATTAGAACATGATTTTACAAAAAAAGATATTATTTATATAAATTTAAATCATATTTTACACCTAAATCATGTGATACAGAAATTATCATTTATATCCGAAATCAGTAAAATTTTCAGGTTTTGATTATTTCAAACCCGCAATCCCAAGACAAATACAAATAAATAAAAATCACCCAGGCCTATCATTTCAGCCCATAATGATTTTTCCCTATTCTAAAGTCCGTTCAGGTATGTATCATTTCAACCCATAGTGATTTCTATACTAACTGAGAACTTGCAGTGATGATCAAAATAAACTGAATAGTAACAACATATAGCAGTATCAAATGATATGACAGATAAACAAACAGGATTAACATTATATAATTTATAACATAATTTATAACATGAGTAGGTATAACATGATAATAAAATCTACAAATTCACATGGTATCAATTTACTAAGTATATAAGTACAGATGTCATGTGTGAATTACTCACCTTTTATGCTGGAGTTAGCAAAACAAACAACACGAATGAATTCCAGGAGGCATGATGACATGACAAAAGATTCAAGTGCAAGAGAACCAAGCTAATGATCTTGTCACAACCCATAAACAAATCCAAATATAAATATAAATTCAATACACATTGAATTTGAAACAACTTTGAAATTAAAGCAAATTGAACACAATAGTTTTTGCCATGCTTTCAACATCTACTTGCTCGGCCTAGGGGTTGAATATGGTTGGGTTTGGTGTGGTTTTGGATCAGGTTTGAGTCTATGGAGGCACAACTACATGTGCTTGAAGTGGCAAAGGAGTCACAAAACATGAATGTGAGGAGACAAGGCAACATAGTGGAGTTTTTTGTCAACTTTTGGGCTCGGCTACATGGTCCTAGGACTTGGCCATAACATGTTTCAAATCTAGACAGAGGTAAGGCTGAGGATAAATGGTCATATCGTGGTGGTGGTGGTGGAGCATAGGAAGGTGGCCATGGCAATCCAAGGTGATGGTGATGAAGAGTAGGCTCGGTTAGGCATGTTTTAAGGAGTTTGCAACATTTTTGTGGAGTTTTTGGTCATGGGGAAGGTATGGTGTAACATACGCGGTTTGTCGGGATCCGAAGGTCGGCATTTTTACGTCCACTATATCAAATGCCGCATAATCGAATGTCGGAAAACCGAATTGTTAGGGTTAAAAAGAAGAGGTAGAAGAAAAAAGATAGAAGAAGTAAGAAAACAGAACAGAAACAATATCAGAATCTCACATATCGCAGCGTAACAACATATAATAGATAAATGAATAATCTTTAAATCAAAGAGCTATATCGGTTATCACATTACATCACATCAGAGTATACAACAACAATATACAACACAACTGGACAATGAACAGTTGTAGAAACATGTCCTTACAAGTGAAATACACAGTGGAAAGATAATATCATGTACAAGTAATACGTCTCGCAATCCAGCTCGCCTCCTAAGCTCGAAAGCACTTCTGAATCCAGAATGACCTGATAACCTGACTCTAGACTGCCCGTGTGGAAAATTTCGGACGCCCAGAGTTTAGGAAGAGAACAATAAACTCCACGTCAGTCATGGGACTTGTGTGAGAACTTAAAACAGTTATTTATATTTTAAACAACAACAACAACAATAGTAGTCGAAAATATTCGCAATGCTTTTGGAAAATGAAACTACCATAAGGCCTCCCCGCACACACACAATGCAAACGCAGAATTGGAGGAGATTTCTCCTTATGATAGTCAAAGATGCTTACTATGCAAACAAATCATTTTTGATATTATTATTGGTGCATAGTGATGAAAACATTTCGAAAATAGAATATAAATCTTAGCGAGCATAGACATTTCGAAATATGCCTACTATAGCTACCATCCAAACAGTGGGGCGCCACCATAAGTGAATGGTAGGTTCTACAGCTAAAACCGTACAAGGCTCGTATTTTTTCTTTGGATTTCCGACAAATGGTCAGGCTAAGGAACTTCCTACTGCCACATGAGATCGTGGGATGCCCCGAGAACTTAACCAGCTCTCTGCCAACACAATGCCGGGTTACCTCTGTAACTAGGTAACTACTACATGAATATGCCACCCCCTCCGGTCCTTTGGGACCTTTATCCGAGGGCCCTCGATCACCAAGCAACAACCACACAGAAAAATAAGATTGGAGCAACCACATAGGTTAAGCATCAGGGCTCCATACCTGACACCACCCTTTTCCAGAAGGGAATGACATACCCTAAAGGGCGTGACCCTCATAACCTTTCCGCATATTCCTGTTTCGACCATTTCCGGGGTGTGAGGTCTGAAGAAGTCTCGTCCACAAAGCTACGCTTTTTCACAAAGCCACGCTTTGATAAATAAATGATCAATAAATAATCATCTCACAGCAACACTCAGCATGCCACATTACCAAATTGGGAATATGTCGCTGATAACCTTCAACTACATAACCTCTGAGCTCATACGTCTCAGAGAAGGGTGTTAAGCTAAGAGAATAAATTCTCCGCCACCAACAGAAATGTATTTGAAAGAAATCTGCTTTATATCTCAAAATGTAATGTCAGACACGTAACCATACAAGTCTGTTCCAGGTTCGAATAGAACCGAAGGCACTTCAAAAGAAGCCCTTGCAATCCGGGTATTCACAATCCCGATCGAATTTCCCATCACAAAGGAAATATCTATACCGTAGCTAACGGTGCGGAGACAATCGATGGGTCATCCTATCGTTTTCACAAATACCCGGTTTTCACCACCGGTCTTCAATGCTATCCATTACGTCGTATCACTATTCAGAATGGGTTGTAACGATATAGATTTTTCGTTGCCGAAAAACCGAATAGTTATGGGTTTTAAGAAAAAGAAAAGAAAACGAGAAAAGATAGAAAATAGAGAGAAAATAAAATAGAAAATAGAATGGAACTGAAAACAACAGAACAATATCAGAATCTCACAATTCGCAGCGGAACAACATATAACAGATAAATGAATAATCTTTAAACAAAGAACTATATCAGTTATTACATTACATCACATTACATTCATTTCATCAGAGTGTACAACAACAAACAAACAGCGGAAAAAGAAATACTATATACTAGTGATACGCCAATGCCATCCAGCTTGCCTCCAGCAACTCCAGAATATCCAGAATATCCTGATAAACCTTAACTCTTGACTGCCCGTGTGAAAATTGGTGGGCACCCAGAGTTTAGGAAGGAAAACAATAAACTCCGAGTCAGTCATGAGACTGGTGCGAGAACTCAAAACAGTTTATTTTTCTTTTTATACAAAATAATAGAGAAATATTTTTAAAATCAATTCGAAATGCTTTTAAGAATGAGACTACCATAAGGCCTCCCGCACACACACACAATGCAAACGCAGAATCGGAGGAGATTTCTCCTTATGATAGTCAAAGATGCTTGATACGCATTTAAAAAGAACATTTGATATTATTACTAGTATATAGTGTAGGAAAAATTCATTTCGAAAATAAAGATATAAATCTTAGCCGACATAGACATTTCGAACTATGCCTACTATAGCTACCATGTTCAATAGCGGGTTACCGCCATATTCCATGACAGGTTATACAACTAAAACCGTACAAGTCTCGTATTTGAAGAATGGATTTTCCAACAAATGGTTAGGCCAAGGAACTTCCCATTGCCACATGGAAACGCCTCTGGAAGGACGCCCCGAGAACCAAACCGTTCTCCGCTAAACAAAGTCGGGAATCCCTTTTCCCAAGGAATATTACAAACCCTCAGATATGCCACCCCCGGTCCTTTGGAACCTTTAAACGAGAGCTCTCTAACCAACATCACACCATAATAATAAGTGTTTCAACATGAGTAAGTATCTGGGCTACATACCATGATACTACCCTTTTCCAGAAGGAATGGTCATACCCTAGGGAAGCGATCCCTGGAAGCCTTGCCGCACAATTCCTGTTTCGACCATTACCGGTTTGTGAGGCTCGACGAAGTCACGTCCACAAAAACATACTTTATACAAAAGCCATGCTTTGGGTCAACAAATGATCATAGAAATGATCACCAAGATAGACGATCAAATAAATGATCCTATCACAAATAATCAACACAATGATCATTTCACAGCAACACTCAGCATGTCACATTACCAAAATTGGGAATATATCGCTGATAACCTTCAACTATATAACCTCTGAGCTCGTACGTCTCAGAGAAGGGTGTTAAGCTAAAAGAATAAATTCTCCGCCACCACAGAAATATATTTGAAAGAAATCGGCTTTATATCTCAATTTGTAATGTCAGACACACAATCCATACAAGTCTGTTCCGGGATCGAACAGAACCGAAGGCACTTACAAAGAAGTCCTTGCAATCCGAATAATCTCTAATCACGTTCGGATTTCCCATCACATATGGAGATCTCTATACCGGGGATCAGCCAGTGCAGAGACAATCAACAAGAAACCCTTTTGTTTTCGAAAATATCCGGTCTTCAACACCGGTCTTCGAATGCAATTCACAACGACGTATCACATATTCGGAATGGGTTATACGACCCCAAGGTCCTTTCCCGGTTAACCCGAATAGTGAGCGCTTATTTTAAAAAAAATAAGTGTGGCATTCAATTTCAAGCAAATCACTACAAATACCTATTTAAAGGTAAATATTGATAGTCGGTTATTGAACTATCAATAGATATGCCAACATCACCAGATTCCAAATAATTTTCCAAATTATTTATTTCCCAAAAATATCCTTACAAGATATATACATAATTTCCATACTTCAAAAATAAATCAATATTTATTTTTAAACTTATTTTCCAAATTCCATTTATAAATTCCATATTGAATTTACATTCCAAAATATTTATGAATATACGATTTCCATTCGTTTTCAAATATTCATTTTCAATTTATCTTCAAAAAGATAAATTCAAAATATTTACTTAATATTGGAAAAGCATTTCTATACTTATTTATTTATAAGTAATTCACAAGTCTTTTTATTTTCTATACTTGGAAAATATTTAATATACTCTAATCGAAATTAAGTATATATTTCATTCTTTAAGGAAATCATTCACTTAACCATATTTATTTATTTGGGCCAAAACGAATGTTGCGTAAAACATCGTTACGACAACCCAAAATCACTAGTATAGGGATTCGAAATTAAAATAGATATATAAATCCCAATACTATACAAAACATTTCCTTTCGAAATCATTTACTATAACAACAGTGTTATAGTCCACCATTTCCTTTTATTTCTCGAAAAAATCTATTTCAACAATAAATGTTGAAATCTATGGTTTCAAATCTCAACACCTTTTAAAACATGTTTAGATCGTTTTAATTCTATTTCAAACATCACATCCAAAATAATTTCTTTAACATAATATTCACTATTCAAAAACGTGAATATACCTTGTTAATAAATTTCGTCACTTCTATTCATTTTATTTTAAAGGATTATTCACTGTCTAAAACATGAATATAACTCCATTAACAAATTACAACAATTTTACTTATCAAAATAAGTCGTTGCGAATTTATAAAACAACGTTTATAAATTCTATTTCTATTTATTTTATATCAACTCCTTTTTATAAATTCCTTTATTAACCTATCTCAATTCATATCACAATGATATAATAAAATTCATATTATAAGTCAAACACTTATAATTTATTTGTTTACAAAATCGTTCCTTTAAACTTCATAATTATAAATCTTATAACTTATAAGATTCATTTATTTATCCAAAATTTATTCTTTTAAATAACTTTACAAATTTTATAAACCTACTTTTTATAAAATTCCATTTATAACTTCACCGTTATAATTCTATAATTCCAATTTATGAAATTCATTTACAGTTCATTCTAATACTTGTAAAAGCTCGTTTTATAATTCCAATATTTTTTATTTATAAATATCAATTTATAAATCTTTTAATATAAATCAATTTATATTACTATTTTAAAACGTCTTTAAACTCTTTTATAATTCATCATTTTGATTTATAAAATAATTAAATTTCATCAATCCTATTTTTAAACTTTTTATAAAAATTCAGAAATCCCAGTTTAAGCTATTTTATAAAATCATTAATCTCATATCTTCAAAAATCACTTTTAACTGTATTTCTCAAAAAATAAAATTTTTATAACATTAAAATTATAACGTTTATTTATTTAAGATGAATCAATTTCAAAAATATTTCATAAACGTATACTTTCAAAATTACTTTAGAAATCCCTTA
This sequence comes from Allium cepa, assembly GCA_030765085.1. Classification (NCBI taxonomy): domain Eukaryota; kingdom Viridiplantae; phylum Streptophyta; class Magnoliopsida; order Asparagales; family Amaryllidaceae; genus Allium; species Allium cepa. Next base: position 28,714,818 of record CM060937.1, on the reverse strand, counting down.
AAAATCAAAATCGTTATTTTAAGCTTCAAAATTGGATCCGATGATGCCACACATCAATAGTCAGTCACGACTTTCAAACATCATATATCATCCATGATAAACAATCAAATATCACAATATATGAAATCAAATAAATATTTGTGAGGAATCCAGTTGGATCCCTCCAACCTGTTTCCCTGCATCCACATACATTAGCACAATACCATTCCACTTCGAGGTGGAATATCGCGGTATATGGGATTTTATAAAATATTATCCGCTTACTAACGGTGTAATAGGGTCTCATCCGCTATACAAGGCGGGAAAATCAACTGCAATATATACATATGCCAATATATATATATATTGCTATATATAGTATATCCTACTATATCTACTATCACAATCAAACAACAATCCATCAATCAACAAATTTTAAATATAACTATTTAAAATTTTTATAAACCCTTTTGAGTGAGGAGTTCTCACATTTTATTTTATTTCGCAGTCCATTTCTTTTTCGGCTCGATTTCACCATTTTTTTGAGACCTTGTAACAAACATTTATATGATTTTGTTAATATTCGAAATGAATTGAATAATTCAATTTGCATTTGATAATTTTAATTTACTTGTGATTTTATTTAAAACCAATACTCTCAATTTTAAACAAATTCCTTTTAAATAATTTGATTTAACTAAAAATTCAATTTTAACTAAATTTTCATTAATAATTTATTTAACTAACATTTTAGTTAAAAATGTAAATTTCATTCTTTAATCTTTTCTAAAACAATTAAATTAAACAAATTTTCTTCCTTAAATAAATTTATCTAACTAATGATAAAATTTCTCTTTTTAATAATTTAATTAACCAATAATTTTATTTATAACTAATTTCATTTAACTACAATTATTGTAAAACTAAATTAATCCAACATTTATTTTTGTAAAATAGCCATATATATATATTCACTACATAAATTTTAAAACTAAGTTTCCTTTATTAAATTATTTTTAATACCTATATGTTAGTATTTTACTGAAATCAAAATAAACTTGTAACTAAACCTTACTGCAGATTAAAAATCTATATATATATATATATATATATATATATATATATATATATATATATATATATTTTCTCAGGTTTTAAATAAAAATAAGATATATTTTACGAAGTATATATTTATATACATGTATTAATTAAATTTTTAAATTTGAAAAAGATATACCTTCACTGTTGCTGCTCTAAGCCGCCGCCGCCTTCGAGGTTCGACCACCAACATCGACGGCGCCGCTCATCTGCCCCTCGAGTACGTCGCGTGCGAGAACTGCTATGCTCCTTCGAGACTACCCCCATTGCCTTGCTCGCGACCTCTCCTCTCAACTCCACCTTCCAACTCGTGATCAACCCAGATCGACATCGCGACGAACCCTCTGCCAATTCCCCAAATCGAGTTGTCTCCATCGCGAGACAACCCTACAGGCACACGCTTCCCTGAGTCGATGCTCCACCTGCGACACCACGCTGACGGCATCGTAGCCGCCCATGCTCGCCTCGCCTTCGAACGAAGGTGCTGCGCCTCCCACTGATCCCTATTCGCGAGCAACTTCCCCCTCTCTCGAGTTTGATTAAAATTTCGAACTCGTGACCTTCTTCTGCCATTTTTTTTTTGCTTTTTTTCAATGAACGAACGAATTTGAATCGAATGAGGGAAAGGGGAAGAAGGGATACGGCTTCGGCCATTTTTTTCTTCGTTCGATTTTGAACTGAAGGTGGGTTGCGCGATTATTTAAAATGGAATGGGGAGGAGACAGAATTTCATGCTTGCACGTTCTCTACACGATCGAAGGCATGATCCTTGCCGTAATTTTAGGCGTAAGGTTGGGGAAGATAACGTGTGTGTTGTTGACTAATTTATATTTAAATTTCAAATTGAATTCGATTTAAATTTTCGACGCGTTTACTCAACGTACGCTCACATACCAACTCCGAAAAATACGAAATTTGAAATCCGAGAATAATTCAATATTACGGACCCAATGGAACTGGTTTCGTCGAATTCCGAGACTATGCCTCGGACGGCTATTTTTAAATATCGATTCAAACGATTAAAATGTCAAAACAGAACAAACCACTTTCAAATTCAATTCTGAAGCTTCTATTATCTTCAATATTATCAATATGAATTTTACAAGTCGTTTGAAATATTTTAAATCAGCTTAGAATTGAAGATTCAAATTTTTATCCACTTTCAGTAGATTAAATTTTATAATTTAATCGCCAATTTCAAAGTTATATTGAAAATTCAATTCAAACCATTACCCAAATATTTAAAATTAATTTAAATATTTTAATTTAAATTGTTTCAAAATTCTGGGTCGTTACAATCTTCCCCCCTTAAAAGAATTTCGTCCCGAAATTACAAGTTAAGAAGAATGCCCTTATCCCATTTATTATTTTTCACAATCTAAATAGTTTTATCAACTTACTAACCTAAATCTTTTTACTAGAGATTCACTATCATTTCAACTAGCTTTCCAACTTCAATTATAAGTTTCAAACAATATTGTTTTCCTAACAATTCAAATTTAAATTCAAATTCAAATTTTAAACTTTCAAAATTTCTCAAAATTTTTTCTAACACTCTAAATTTTCAAAAAATTTCGCCAGCGTCACCTTTGCGCGGCTAGCTCGGTACGACTACAAAATGGCACCACGGCCCCTCAGAATCAAAAAGAAAAGAGAAAGCCAAGTGGCTGGAGAAGAAAATCATCAAATTTCATACTGAAATTGAAATACGTACCTTTTTGTCGAGCAATTCAATTTTATCTTTGAAATCAAAATCTCAATTCCTTTATACACCTGTATAACCTGCTAGTAGTAGCATTCAAATCCAATTCCAACATTCAAACCATTTTGCAAATTCTATTACAAAATTTCCAACATATGCTTCTTATACATTTTTACTTCACTATTGAAGTTACATACCTATTTCATTAAATTTAACATTTCAATTCAATTCACAATTTCAATTCTATTCGAATTCAATTCATAATTTAAGTTCCATTCGAGTTCAATTTTCAATTCCAAACATTGAATTCTAACGATTAACTTTCATTTGCTAATTCACATTACTACTTTAAATTAGTTTCATTCACTAATTCATTTCAATTAGTACATTCACTTATTCATTTTAACTTCAATTTCCATATTCAATTCATCTCGAATTTACTTAATTACTAACAAAGGAAATTTCAATTTATTTCTTTTTTAATTCCATATAATAATGATAACAATTTAATATTATTAACAACCATGCAACCATATACTATAATAAATCATAGAAAATCATTTCTTTTCTATACAAAATAGTTTTGGGCAAAATTATCTTATTTACCCGATTCAAAAACAATATTGTGCCGAATTGTTCTATTCAAGTGTTTAGAGATCCCTATCAACAACGTTAATTACTCGTATTAACCAGAATCTATATACCACTCAACAAACCAATCATCACAATATAAAACAATTTCATATTCACTAACAAATACGCTCTCATAGCTATTATTACACTCAAACTCATTCTAGAGTACTGCTGACTCTATCTCTAACGAGTAATACCCAACAGAACCATGGTTGTCGCTTAACCATATGCTCCGATACCAAATGTAACGATATAGATTTTTCGTTGCCGAAAAACCGAATAGTTATGGGTTTTAAGAAAAAGAAAAGAAAAAGAGAAAAGATAGAAAATAGAAAATAGAACGAAACTGAAAACAACAGAACAATATCAGAATCTCACAATTCGCAGCGGAACAACATATAATAGATAAATGAATAATCTTTAAACAAAGAACTATATCAGTTATTACATTACATCACATTACATTCATTTCATCAGAGTGTACAACAACAAACAAACAGCGGAAAAAGAAATACTATATACTAGTGATACGCCAATGCCATCCAGCTTGCCTCCAGCAACTCCAAAATATCCAGAATATCCTGATAAACCTTAACTCTTGACTGCCCGTGTGAAAATTGGTGGGCACCCAGAGTTTAGGAAGGAAAACAATAAACTCCGAGTCAGTCATGAGACTGGTACGAGAACTCAAAACAGTTTATTTTCTTTTTATACAAAATAATAGAGAAATATTTTTAAAATCAATTCGAAATGCTTTTAAGAATGAGACTACCATAAGGCCTCCCGCACACACACACAATGCAAACGCAGAATCGGAGGAGATTTCTCCTTATGATAGTCAAAGATGCTTGATATGCATTTAAAAAGAACATTTGATATTATTACTAGTATATAGTGTAGGAAAAATTCATTTCGAAAATAAAGATATAAATCTTAGCCGACATAGACATTTCGAACTACGCCTACTATAGCTACCATGTTCAATAGCGGGTTACCGCCATATTCCATGACAGGTTATACAACTAAAACCGTACAAGTTTCGTATTTGAAGAATGGATTTTCCAACAAATGGTCAGGCTAAGGAGCTTCCCATTGCCACATGGAAACGCCTCTGGAAGGACGCCCCGAGAACCAAACCGTTCTCCGCTAAACAAAGCCGGGAATCCTTTTTCCCAAGGAATATTACAAACCCTCAGATATGCCACCCCCGGTGCTTTGGAACCTTTAAACGAGAGCTCTCTAACCAACATCACACCATAATAATAAGTGTTTCAACATGAGTAAGTATCTGGGCTACATACCATGATACTACCCTTTTCCAGAAGGAATGGTCATACCCTAGGGAAGCGATCCCTGGAAGCCTTGCCGCACAATTCCTGTTTCGACCATTACCGGTTTGTGAGGCTCGACGAAGTCACGTCCACAAAAACATACTTTATACAAAAGCCATGCTTTGGGTCAACAAATGATCATAGAAATGATCACCAAGATAGACGATCAAATAAATGATCCTATCACAAATAATCAACACAATGATCATTTCACAGCAACACTCAGCATGTCACATTACCAAAATTGGGAATATATCGCTGATAACCTTCAACTATATAACCTCTGAGCTCGTACGTCTCAGAGAAGGGTGTTAAGCTAAAAGAATAAATTCTCCGCCACCACAGAAATATATTTGAAAGAAATCGGCTTTATATCTCAATTTGTAATGTCAGACACACAATCCATACAAGTCTGTTCCGGGATCGAACAGAACCGAAGGCACTTACAAAGAAGTCCTTGCAATCCGAATAATCTCTAATCACGTTCGGATTTCCCATCACATATGGAGATCTCTATACCGGGGATCAGCCAGTGCAGAGACAATCAACAAGAAACCCTTTTGTTTTCGAAAATATCCGGTCTTCAACACCGGTCTTCGAATGCAATTCACAACGACGTATCACATATTCGGAATGGGTTATACGACCCCAAGGTCCTTTCCCGGTTAACCCGAATAGTGAGCGCTTATTTTAAAAAAAATAAGTGTGGCATTCAATTTCAAGCAAATCACTACAAATACCTATTTAAAGGTAAATATTGATAGTCGGTTATTGAACTATCAATAGATATGCCAACATCACCAGATTCCAAATAATTTTCCAAATTATTTATTTCCCAAAAATATCCTTACAAGATATATACATAATTTCCATACTTCAAAAATAAATCAATATTTATTTTTAAACTTATTTTCCAAATTCCATTTATAAATTCCATATTGAATTTACATTCCAAAATATTTATGAATATACGATTTCCATTCGTTTTCAAATATTCATTTTCAATTTATCTTCAAAAAGATAAATTCAAAATATTTACTTAATATTGGAAAAGCATTTCTATACTTATTTATTTATAAGTAATTCACAAGTCTTTTTATTTTCTATACTTGGAAAATATTTAATATACACTAATCGAAATTAAGTATATATTTCATTCTTTAAGGAAATCATTCACTTAACCATATTTATTTATTTGGGCCAAAACGAATGTTGCGTAAAACATCGTTACGACAACCCAAAATCACTAGTATAGGGATTCGAAATTAAAATAGATATATAAATCCCAATACTATACAAAACATTTCCTTTCGAAATCATTTACTATAACAACAGTGTTATAGTCCACCATTTCCTTTTATTTCTCGAAAAACTCTATTTCAACAATAAATGTTGAAATCTATGGTTTCAAATCTCAACACCTTTTAAAACATGTTTAGATCGTTTTAATTCTATTTCAAACATCACATCCAAAATAATTTCTTTAACATAATATTCACTATTCAAAAACGTGAATATACCTTGTTAATAAATTTCGTCACTTCTATTCATTTTATTTTAAAGGATTATTCACTGTCTAAAACATGAATATAACTCCATTAACAAATTACAACAATTTTACTTATCAAAATAAGTCGTTGCGAATTTATAAAACAACGTTTATAAATTCTATTTCTATTTATTTTATATCAACTCCTTTTTATAAATTCCTTTATTAACCTATCTCAATTCATATCACAATGATATAATAAAATTCATATTATAAGTCAAACACTTATAATTTATTTGTTTACAAAATCGTTCCTTTAAACTTCATAATTATAAATCTTATAACTTATAAGATTCATTTATTTATCCAAAATTTATTCTTTTAAATAACTTTACAAATTTTATAAACCTACTGTTTATAAAATTCCATTTATAACTTCACCGTTATAATTCTATAATTCGAATTTATGAAATTCATTTACAATTCATTCTAATACTTGTAAAAGCTCGTTTTATAATTCCAATATTTTTTATTTATAAATATCAATTTATAAATCTTTTAATATAAATCAATTTATATTACTATTTTAAAACGTCTTTAAACTCTTTTATAATTCATCATTTTGATTTATAAAATAATTAAATTTCATCAATCCTATTTTTAAACTTTTTATAAAAATTCAGAAATCCCAGTTTAAGCTATTTTATAAAATCATTAATCTCATATCTTCAAAAATCACTTTTAACTGTATTTCTCAAAAAATAAATTTTTTATAACATTAAAATTATAACGTTTATTTATTTAAGATGAATCAATTTCAAAAATATTTTATAAACATATACTTTCAAAATTACTTTAGAAATCCCTTAAAAATCAAAATCGTTATTTTAAGCTTCAAAATTGGATCCGATGATGCAACACATCAATATTCAATCACGACTTTCAAACATCATATATCATCCATGATAAACAATCAAATATCACAATATATGAAATCAAATAAATATTTGTGAGGAATCCAGTTGGATCCCTCCAACCTGTTTCCCTGCATCCACAGACATTAGCACAATACCATTCCAATTCGAGGTGGAATATCGCGGTATATGGGATTTTATAAAATATTATCCGCTTACTAACGGCGCAATAGGGTCTCACCCGCTATACAAGGCGGGAAAATCAACTGCAATATATACATATGCCAATATATATATATATATATATATATATATATATATATATATTTCTATATATAGTATATCCTACTATATCTACTATCACAATCAAACAACAATCCATCAATCAGCAAATTTTAAATATAACTATTTAAAATTTTTATAAACCCTTTTGAGAGACGAGTTCGCACCTTTGATTTTATTTCGCAGTCCATTTCTTTTTCGGCTCGATTTCACCATTTTTTTTAGACCTTGTAACAAACATTTATATGATTTTGTTAATATTCGAAATGAATTGAATAATTCAATTTGCATTTGATAATTTTAATTTACTTGTGATTTTATTTAAAACCAATACTCTCAATTTTAAACAAATTCCTTTTAAATAATTTGATTTAACTAAAAATTCAATTTTAACTAAATTTTCATTAATAATTTATTTGACTAACATTTTAGTTAAAAATGTAAATTTCATTCTTTAATCTTTTCTAAAACAATTAAATTAAACAAATTTTCTTCCTTAAATAAATTTATCTAACTAATGATAAAATTTCTCTTTTTAATAATTTAATTAACCAATAATTTTGTTTATAACTAATTTCATTTAACTACAATTATTGTAAAACTAAATTAATCCAACATTTATTTTTGTAAAATAGCCATATATATATTCACTACATAAATTTTAAAACTAAGTTTTCTTTATTAAATTATTTTTAATACCTATATGTTAGTATTTTACTGAAATCAAAATAAACTTGTAACTAAACCTTACTGCAGATTAAAAATCTATGTATATAATTTTTTTTCCTCAGGTTTTAAATAAAAATAAGATATATTTTACAAAGTATATATTTATCTAACTTAAATATACATGTATTAATTAAATTTTTAAATTTGAAAAAGATATACCTTCACTGTTGCTGCTCTAAGCCGCCGCCGCCTTCGAGGTTCGACCACCAACATCGACGGCGCCGCTCATCTGCCCCTCGAGTACGTCGCGTGCGAGAACTGCTATGCTCCTTCGAGACTACCACCATTGCCTTGCTCGCGACCTCTCCTCTCAACTCCACCTTCCAACTCGTGATCAACCCAGATCGACATCGCGACGAACCCTCTGCCAATTCCCCAAATCGAGTTGTCTCCATCGCGAGACAACCCTACAGCCACACGCTTCCCTGAGTCGATGCTCCACCTGCGACACCACGCTGACGGCATCGTAGCCGCCCATGCTCGCCTCACCTTCGAACGAAGGTGCTGCGCCTCCCACTGATCCCTATTCGCGAGCACCGTCCCCCTCTCTCGAGTTTGATTAAAATTTCAAACTCGTGACCTTCTTCTGCCATTTTTTTTTGTTTTTTTTCAATGAACGAACGAATTTGAATCGAATGAGGGAAAGGGGAAGAAGGGATACGGCTTCGGCCATTTTTTTCTTCGTTCGATTTTGAACTGAAGGTGGGTTGCGCGATTATTTAAAATGGAATGGGGAGGAGACAGAATTTCATGCTTGCACGTTCTCTACACGATCGAAGGCATGATCCTTGCCGTAATTTTAGGCGTAAGGTTGGGGAAGATAACGTGTGTGTTGTGGACTAATTTATATTTAAATTTCAAATTGAATTCGATTTAAATTTTCGACGCGTTTACTCAACGTATGCTCACATACCAATTCCGAAAAATACGAAATTTGAAATCCGAGAATAATTCAATATTACGGACCCAATGGAACTGGTTTCGTCGAATTCCGAGACTATGCCTCGGACGGCTATTTTTAAATATCGATTCAAACGATTAAAATGTCAAAACAGAACAAACCACTTTCAAATTCAATTCTGAAGCTTCTATTATCTTCAATATTATCAATATGAATTTTACAAGTCGTTTGAAATATTTTAAATCAGCTTAGAATTGAAGATTCAAATTTTTATCCACTTTCAGTAGATTAAATTTTGTAATTTAATCGCCAATTTCAAAGTTATATTGAAAATTCAATTCAAACCATTACTCAAATATTTAAAATTAATTTAAATATTTTAATTTAAATTGTTTCAAAATTCTGGGTCGTTACATGGGTAGTCCGAATAACGAGCGCAATAATTTAAAAATAAGTGCAGCATTCACTTTCAACCAATTCATAACCAATAGCCATTTAAGGGTCAATATTAATAGTCGGTTATTTAACTATCAATCAATATTAACAACATCACCCGATTTCAAATAATTTCCCAAATTATTTATTTTCAAAAATATCTTTACAAGATATAATTTCCACACTTCAACCATTTGAAAACAAATTCCAAATTATTTTTCACCTTTACAACTTCCATTTCAAAATGGTTCATTTAAACCACTCAAGTAAATCCTTACCGATTTATTAAATTTACGTTCCAAATCCGTAAATTTATTTCCACGCTTCAAAAATAAATCAATGTTTATTTTTAAAACAAATCTCCCTTTCCTTTATATATTCCATAGTGAATTTACATTTCCAAAATATTTATGAATACGATTTTTAAATCGATTTCTAATATTCATTTTCAATTTACCTTTAAAAGATAAAATCTTAAAACATTCACTTCATATTGGAAAAACATTTCTATACTTATTCAAGAATAAGTAATTCACAAATCTATTTATTTCCAACATTTGGAAAATATTCAATATACTTAAATCCAAATTCAGTATATATTTTATTCTTTAAGGAAAACTTCTCTTAAACACATTTATTTGGGTCAAAACGAATGTTGCGTAAAACATCATTACGACAACCCAAAATCACTAGTATATGGATTCGAAATTAAGATAGATATATAAATCCCAATACTAATAAAACATTTCCTTTCGGAAATCATTTACTATAACAACAGTGTTATAGTCTACCATTTCCTTCTATTTCCCGAAAACGTCTATTTCAACAATGAATGTTTAAATCTATGGTTTCGATACTTTATACATTTGAAAACATCTTCAAATTTTTAAAAATTCTATTTAAAATATCACTTTCCCAAAATATTTCTTTAATATATTATTCACCGTCCAAAATCGTGAATATACTTCGTTAACCAAATTCAATTTCTACATATTTTATTTAAAGGATTATCCACTGTCCCAGAATCGTGGATATATCTCCTTTAATAAGCTATAATAATTAATCTTATTAAAAGAAGTCAAATTTCGGATTTATAAAACAATGTTTATAAATTACATTTATACCTTATAACAACTTCAACTTATAAAATCACTTTATTAACAAATTCTATCCATATTCCATTTACACGCCAAAATCCAATTTATAAGTTAATTACATACAAATCTTTTATTTTACAAAAATCTATTCATTTTATAACTTCACAATTTATAAATCTATAGATTTCATTCACTTTTGAAATCCATTTATACTTCATTTTAATACTTATAAAAACTCGTTTTATAATTACAATATTTTAATTTATAAATATCAATTTTTATAAATCTTTTATATAAATCATTTATAATAATTTAAAAATCCCAATTTAACCCATTTTATAAATTAATCAACTACTTATTTCAAAAATCACATTTTGGTTATACTTCACAAAAATCATAATTTTTTATAACATAAAAATCTCAACGTTTATTTATTTAAAATGAATCAATTTCAAAAATTAAATTTTATTATGAATTCTCAGCTTAAATTTTCAAAAATCCAATTTTATTTATTTTCGGCATCTAACGACACCAAAAACATATTCGGCTAAAATTTTGCCTTTAACGGTTTCAATCACAAAGATAATCACGCAGATTATAAATAGATCAATAAATAGATCAACACACAACATTGAAACCAATTCAAATGCTTGAGAAATCTAGTTGGACCCCTCCAACCTGTTTCCCTACATCCAAAGATGTTAGCACAATACCAATTCCGCTTCAAGACAGAATATCGCTGTATATGGGATTACAAAATATTATCCGCTATTATGCGGTGCAATAGGGTCTCATCCGCTATATAATGCGGGAAATTAACTCCAAATACATATATAATACCAATTCCATACAAGTTGAAATTATCGCGATATATGTTTTTAATAAATAACATCCGCTTAATATACGGCGTATAAGGTCTATTTCAATACAACAGATAATAATTATCATCCAATCACACAATCAAGAAATTTTAAATTTAACTATTTAAATTTAAATCGAAACAATTCGATTGAGTGAGAAGTTCTCACGTTGAATTTTCGATAACAGTTGTAGCATTTTATTTCGAATAAAATTAAACGTGCGTTTAATTTTATTCGAAATTCACACTAGCTCCAAACGACTCCAAACCAGCTTCATCGCGTAATGCTTGACAAAACGAAGCCAACGCAAGTTGTTTCGTAATTTTTCAACCTCGTATGAAAGAGTTGCAAGGTTTTAAAGATTACACAATTTAAATATAATTAATTTACATCTTCTTTTAATTTTTAAACCTTAGATTCTATCTGGGCCGCATTTTTTCCAAAAAAAAATCCAGGTCGTGACTACACTCATCTTTCCCACCTTAGTTTCCAGGAGATGTCGTGCATTTTGAACCCATAGCTCACGATCTAGGGTTAAAAATTGCGGCCACCACGATGAACTATGCAACGATCAAGTGATGCCGTTGAACTCGCCAACCCAAGCTCTACCATCGGCTGAAGCCATGTGAAACTCGGCTGTCATTGAGCCTCGAAAAACGTGTCGAACTCCCTGATGAACGTGGCCAAAAATTGCATCCAAACGACGATGTTAATGAAAACCGTCCGTTGGATGTAAAGATCACACTATGCTCTTCAATTTGTTAGTTGGAAGTTTTTGATGATAGTGAGTAGATTAGAAGAAAAAGGAGGAAGAAGAATGGAGCTTTTTCGGCCATTGAATATGTTAATGGCGGCTGAAGGTCTAGGGTTAGGGTTTTGAGCTAATGAAAGGATAAGGGTCCTTTTATAGAAATTTTACCAAAAACACTATTCATTTCCAATTTTTCGAACACCGAATCTCCCGCGGTGACCGGCTTTTTTGGGGTTTAACCCGCGTTTCGGACACAATGGAATAGGTTTCGAGAGCTAATTCGATCATCTATGTGAGTTATGGCAATAAACGATCAATTTTAAATTAAATCGGTTAACCAAATTTCTGTGCGTTTTAGCTTGCCCCGGACAAACGGTAAATCCGATTGACACGAAATTTGAAATCTTATAATAATATAACATTACGGATCCGATGAAATAGTTTCGTCGAAATCCGAGACTATTTGAGAAATGGCTATTTTAAATCGTCAATTAAATATTAAAATATTCAATTTTCACAAATTAACTTTAAATTCAATTTTAAAAATTCTATAACATCATTATAACTCCTACATGATTAAATAAAATTTTACAAATCATTTTCAATCATATTAAAACCAATTTCCAATTATTTCTGTAACTTCAAATATTAAATTATCGATTTAATGGTCCAATTAAATCCAGATATTCGAAAAATAAATTATTCGACTTATAAATTTCACTTGTTAATATTTAAAATCAATTAAATATATGGATTTTAATTGGCAGAAATTCTGGGTCGTTACAAACTTCCCCCCTTAAAAGAATTTCGTCCTCGAAATTACCAAGTAAGAAAAGTTATAGAATCCATTAACTTTTCAAAATCCATAAGTGAAAATTTTATGTTCACCTCTTCCAAAACCTTTAACTTCAACCAAAACACTGGTTTCCATTTCTAGTTCAACTTCTATGTTTTTATTATGATTTGTTTAAATTAAATTACCAAAATCACTTAAGTGTTTAACTTTCCCAAAAATTCAATAGTTAAACTTCTTACAAATCTTTACCAAGTTTTCAAATCCAACTTGGTAGTACTATCCCAAAACCAACTATATCGTTTAACTTTTCAACTCAAATCAAAGTTATAGTTTCAAAATTTTCCCATTTTTCTCAAAATTATTCTAACGCCTTAAATTTTCGAATTTTTTTGCCATAACCTCCTTTGTACGGAGGAGCTTTTACAATACACAATATATATAAATATATATACATCGACCCATCCGGTCAGAAAAACAGAAAAACGGTTCATATTTCCTATTTTTATTGCGTAGGCGTTCCTTTTTAACATTTTTAAGCAAAGCAGTTATTTATTTAGCATTTTGCGCAACCAAAACCCGCTAACGATAGCCCCGGTACCTGTACTTAATCAATATAAACATGTAAGTGTCATATATAAGAAGTTATTAACATTTTACTCTCTTAAACAACTACAACACATGCATATTAAAGGAAATGCATACTAAGCAAGGTTTATAAGCAACTCATATGATTTCAAGAATACTTGTAATTGTTTACAACCAATTTATATACAACGACATTCAATTATTCATTTTCAATTAGTTTACATTCACTAATTCACATTCATATTGGTTCACTTTCAATTCAAATTAATTTCCATTCAATTTAAATTTACTTAACTTCCAATTTGAATTTAATTGCTTTAGCTTTCAATTTTATTCATTCAATTGCATATGAATTTCCATTCAATCAATTAACAATAATCTAACAACCAATGTATAACCAACACAACCCAATTTATTCTCTTTTCATTCAACATTCATATTCACTTTGTTTATCTTCAATTTGGTTTAACATTTAATTAGCCTTAATTGAATTAACACTTATATCCATTATTCCATATCAATTTATTTACATTTGGTTGATTAACATTCAATCCATTCATTAATCCAATTGCTAATTCATTTAACATTTCAAGTTGAATTTCATTTATATAACTCAAGTTTATATTTATCACTTTACTTTATTAATTTATTTTGATCCCAAAATCAACTTCATTCAACATTACTTAAGTTATATTCCATTTCAACATTCAATTTCAATTACATTTACTTGCAATTGTAAATTTATTTATCCATCCACAGTTTTATTTTCATAATTGAAACTCACTTCTAATCCATTTGTTACTACTCAAATTTATTTTTTAACTTAATAAATTTTCTTTAAGTAATCATTTCTCTTAGCCTCCTTAGACCTTTCTTTAAATTCACTTTATTTAATTGATTCACTTATACTTACTTTAATTTAACTTCATCCCTTAAGTTAAATTTATTCTATCAAAATTGAAATTGTATAAGTTATCAACTCATTTATCAATTTGATAAATATTTATAATAGGATTCCAGTGTCTTTTCAACCTTTCAAAACCAATTTTGAAATCAATTCAAATTATCTTTTGAATTTCCAAAACCAAACCCAAATTTTCCTAACAACTTTCATTTAAAACAATTCGTTAGCAATTCCTCTTTTGGAAATCCAAAAATGAACACCGATGATGTCGCGATCATCATTGGAATTATTTTCCAGCGATCGAAAAGAATTTAGAGCTTTTATCCCTTCCAAAATATTTCTCCAAAATCTTTGAAAATCATTTTCAAATCAAAAAGGATATAAACCTTCCAAATCTCCAAAATTTTCAAATTCTTTTCAAAACATTTCCAAACACTACTTTGGAATTTTTACTTCAAATTACAAATCACATTTACACTTCATATTCATAAATTCCATTTGTATGTGAATTTATTTCTTAACTTTGGAGTTACGATTTCAATTTCCTACTCAAATGATAATAATATTATCATTTCCTAACAATCAAGCAACCATATACTATAATAATTAACAAAGATTATTTCCTTTATCTACGAAAATAGTTTTGGGTAAAATTATTTCATTTACCCTATTTTAAAACAATATCGTGTCGAATTGTTCTGAACAAGTGTTTAGAGATCTCTATCGATAGAGTTGTACAGACTATACCGACCAGAATCCATATACCACTCGACAAACCAATCATCCCAACATAAAACAATTTTATATTCACTAATAAATACGCGCTCATAACTATTATTGCACTCAAACTCATTCTAGAGCACTACTGACTCTATCTCTAATGAGTAATACCCAACAGAGCCAAGGTTGTCACTTAACCAAATGCTCTGATACCACTTTGTAACATACGCGGTTTTGTCGGGATCCGAAGGTCGGCATTTTTACGTCCACTGCATCAAATGCCGCATAATCGAATGCCGGAAAACCGAATTGTTAGGGTTAAAAAGAAGAGGTAGAAGAAAAAAGATAGAAGAAGTAAGAAAACAGAACAGAAACAATATTAGAATCTCACATATCGCAGCGGAACAACATATAATATATAAATGAATAATCTTTAAATCAAAGAGCTATATCAGTTATTACATTACATCACATCAGATTATACAACAACAATATACAACACAACTGGACAATGAAAAGTTGTACAAACGTGTCCTTACAAGTGAAATACACAGCGGAAAGATAATATCATATAGAAGTAATACGTCTCACCAACCAGCTCGCCTCCTGAGCTCCAAAGCACTTCTGAATCCAGAATGACCTGATAACCCGAGTCAAGACTGCCCGTGTGGAAAATTTTGCGTACCCAGAGTTTAGGAAGAGAACAATAAACTCCAGGTCAGTCATGGGACTGTTGTGAGAACTTAAAACAGTTATTTATCTTTTAAACAACAACAACAATAGAAGTGGAAAATATCCGCAATACTTTTGGAAAATGAAACTACCATAAGGCCTTCTCGCACACACACAATGCAAACGCAGAATTGGAGGAGATTTCTCCTTATGATAGTCAAAGATGCTTACTACGCAAACAAATCATTTTTGATATTATTATTAGTGCATAGTGATGAAAACATTTCGAAAATAGAATATAAATCTTAGCCAGCATAGAAATTTCGAATTATGCCCACTATAGCTACCATCCAAACAGTGGGGCGCCACCATAAGTGAATGGCAGGTTCTACAACTAAAACCGTACAAAGCTCGTATTGTTTCTTTGGATTTCCAACAAATGTTCAGGCTAAGGAACTTCCTACTGCCACATGGGATCGCCTCTGGCGGGACGTCCCGAGAACTTAACCAGCTCTCTGCCAACACAAGGCCGGGTTACCTTTGTAACTAGGTCACTACTACACGAATATGCCACCCCCCGGTCCTTTGGGACCTTTATCCGAGGGCCTCGATCACCAAGCAACAACCACACAGAAAAATGAGATTGGAGCAACCACATAGGTTAAGCATCAGGGCTCCATACCTGACACCACCCTTTTCCAGAAGGGAATGACATACCCTAAAGGGCGCGACCCTCATAACCTTGCCACATATTCCTGTTTCAACCATTTCCGGGGTGTGAGGTCTGACGAAGTCTCGTCCACAAAGCTACGCTTTTTCACAAAGCCACGCTTTGATCAACAAATGATCAATAAATAATCATCACACAGCAACACTCAGCATGCCACGTTACCAAATTGGGAATATATCGCTGATAATCTTCAACTACATAACTTCTGAGCTCGTACGTTTCAGAGAAGGGTGTTATGCTAAGGGAATAGATTATCCGCCACAAACAGAAATGTATTTGGAAGAAATCTGCTTTATATCTCAAAATGTAATGTCAGACACGTAACCATACAAGTCTGTTCAGGGTTCGAACAGAACCAAAGGCACTTCAAAAGAAGCCCTTGCAATCCAGGTATTCACAATCCCGATCGAATTTCCCATCACAAAGGAAATCTCTATACCGTAGCTAACGGTGCAGAGACAATCAATATGTCATCCTATCGTTTTCACAAATACCCGGTCTTCACCATCGGTCTTCAATGCTATCCATTACGTCGTATCACTATTCGGAATGGGTAGTCTGAATAACGAGCGCAATAATTTAAAAATAAGTGTAGCATTCACTTTCAACCAATTCACAACCAATAGCCATTTAAGGGTCAATATTGATTGTCGGTTATTTAACTATCAATCAATATTCACAACATCACCCGATTTCAAATAATTTCCCAAATTATTTATTTTCAAAAATATCTTCACAAGATATAATTTCCACACTTCAACCATTTGAAAACAAATCCCAAATTATTTTTCACCTTTACAACTTTCATTTCAAAATAGTTCATTTAAACCAATCAAATAAATCCTCACCGATTTATTAAATTTACGTTCCAAATCCGTAAATTTATTTCCACACTTCAAAAATAAATCAATGTTTATTTTTAAAACAAATCTCCCTTTCCTTCATATATTCCATAGTGAATTTACATTTCCAAAATATCTATGAATATACGATTTTCAAATCGATTTCTAATATTCATTTTCTTTAGAAGATAAAATCTCAAAACATTCACTTCATGTTGGAAAAACATTTCTATACTTATTCAAGAATAAGTAATTCACAAATCCATTTATTTCCAACATTTGGAAAATATTCAATATACTTAAATCCAAATTTAAGTATATATTTTATTCTTTAAGGAAAACTTCTCTTAAACACATTTATTTGGGTCAAAACGAATGTTGCGTAAAACATCTTTACAACAACACAAAATCACCTGTATAGGGATTCGAATTTAAGATAGATGTATAAATCCCAATACTATATAAAACATTTCCTTTCGGAAACCATTTACTATAACAACAGTGTTATAGTCTACCATTTCCTTCTATTTCTCGAAAACATCTATTTCAACAGTGAATGTTGAAATCTATGGTTTCGATATTTTATACATTTTAAAACATCTTCAAATTGTTTAAAATTCTATTTGAAATATCACTTTCCCAAAATATTTCTTTAATATATTATTCACCGTCCAAAATCGTGAATATACTTCGTTAACCAAATTCAATTCTACATATTTTATTTAAAGGATTATCCACTGTCCCAAAATCATGGATATATCTCCTTTGATAAGCTATAATAATTAAACTTATTAAAATAAGTCAAATTTCGGATTTATAAAACAACGTCTATAAATTCCATTTATACTTTATAACAACTTCAACTTGTAAAATCACTTTATTAACAAATTCTATCCATATTCCGTTTACACGCCAAAATCCAATTTATAAGTTAATTACTTATAAATCTTTTATTTTACAAAAATCTATTCATTTTATAACTTCACAATTTATAAATCCATAGATTTCATTCACTTCTGAAATCCATTTATACTTCATTTTAATACTTATAAAAACTCGTTTTATAATTCCAATATTTTAATTTATAAATATCAATTTTTATAAATCTTTTATATAAATCTTTTATAATAATTGAAAAATCCCAATTTAACCCATTTTATAAATTAATCAACTACTTATTTCAAAAATCACATTTTGGTTATACTTCACAAAAATCATAATTTTTTATAACATAAAAATCTCAGCATTTATTTATTTAAAATGAATCAATTTCAAAAATTAAATTTTATTATGAATTCTTAACTTAAATTTTCAAAAATCCAATTTTATTTATTTTCGGCATCTAACGATACCAAAAACATATTCGGCTAAAATTTAGCCTTTAACGATTTCAATCACAAAGATAATCACGCAGATTATAGATAGATCAATAAATAGATCAACACACAACATTGAAACCAATTCAAATGTTTGAGGAATCCAGTTGGATCCCTCCAACCTGTTTCCCTGCATCCAAAGATGTTAGCACAATACCAATTCCGCTTCAAGACGGTATATCACGGTATATGGGATTTATAAAATATTATCCGCGATTATGCGGTGCAATAGGGTCTCATCCGCTATATAATGCGGGAAATAAACTCCAAATACATATATAATACCGATTCCATACAAGTTGGAATTATCGCGGTATATGTTTTTAATAAATAACATCCGCTTAATATACGGCGTATAGGCTCTATTTCAATACAACAGATAATAATTATCATCCAATCACACAATCAAGCAATTTTAAATTTAACTATTTAAAATTTAATTCGAAACAATTCGATTGAGTGAGAAGTTCTCACCTTGAATTTCCGATAACAGTTGTAGCGTTTTATTTCGAATAAAATTAAACGTGTGTTTAATTTTATCCAAAATTAACACTAGCTCCAAACAACTCCAAACTAGCTGCATCGTGTAATGCTCGACAAAATGAAGCCAACGCAAGTCGTTTCGTAATTTTTCAACCTCGTATGAAAGAGTTACAAGGTTTTAAAAATTACACAATTTAAATATAATTAATTTACATCTTCTTTTAATTTTTAAACCTTAGATTCAATCTGGGCCGCATTTTTTCCAAAAACAAATCCAGGCCGTGGCTATACTCATCTTCCCCACCTTAGTTTCCAGGAGATGTCGTGCATTTTGAACCCATAGCTCACAATCTAGGGTTAAAAATAGCGGCCACCACGACGATCTATGCAACGATCAAGTGATGCCGTTGAACTCGCCAACCCAAGCTCTACCATCGGCTGAAGCCATATGAAACTCGGCTATCATCGAGCCTTGAAAAACATGCCGAACTCCCTGATGAACGCGGGCAAAAATTGCATCCAAAAAACGATGTTAACGAAAACCGTCCGTTGGATTTAAAGATCACACTATGCTCTTCAATTTGTTAGTTGGAAGTTTTTGATGATAGTGAGTAGATTAGAAGAAAAAGGAGGAAGAAGAATGATGCTTTTTCGGCCATTGAATATGTTAATGGCGGCTGAAGGTCTAGGGTTAGGGTTTTGAGCCAATGAAAGGATAAGGGTCCTTTTATAGAAATTTTACCAAAAACACTATTCATTTCCAATTTTTCGAACACCGAATCTCGCACGGTGACCGGTGTTTCTAAGGTTCAACCCGCGTTTCGGACACAATGGAATAGGTTTCGAGAGCCAATTCGATCATCTGTGCAAGTTACTGCAATATACGATCGATTTTAAATTAAATCGGTTAACCAAATTTCTATGTGATTTAGCTTGCCCCGGACAAACGGTGAATCCGATTGACACGAATTTGAAACCTTACAATAATATAACATTACGGATCCGATGAAACTAGTTTCGTCGAAATCCGAGACTGTTTGAAAAATGGCTATTTTAACTCGTCAATTATTAAAATTTTCAATTTTCACAAATTAAATTTAAATTCAATTTTAAAAGTTCTATAACATCATTATAACTCCTACATGATTAAATAAAATTTTACAAATCATTTTCAATCATATTAAACCCAATTTCCAATTATTTCTGTAACTTCAAATATTAAATTATCGATTTAATTGTCCAATTAAATGCAGATATTCGAAAAATAATTTATTCGACTCATAAATTTCACTTGTTAGTATTTAAAATCAATTAAATATATGAATTTTAATTGACAGAAATTCTGGGTCGTTACATATGGCCAGATCTGGTCAGAGGAAGAGGATGTGATAGGTGGTTGATGATGAGGAGGAGGAGGTGGTGGAGGTGATGGCCAAGGCACTAGAGTGGAGAGCATGCAAATATGTGAAGAAATCATGGCCAAAACGAGGCAAAGGGAAGAAGAAGAAAATGATATATATATATATATATATATATATATATATATATATATATATATATATAGCCATTACTTATAGAGGAGCAAGCTTCACACGAGAAGATGATCAAATGAGATGCAGTAAAGAAATTTATAAGTGAGTTTGTATTTAATTGAGAAGTTTCACGTTGATTTAGAGGAAAGAATTGCAGGAAATAAATAATTGAAACGTTAGAGAAATTTAAGGATTTTATTCCTATTCAATCAAGAGAAGAAAATGGAAAAGTGGAATGAGATGAAATGTTATACGTGAATTGCAAGGCAAATAGGCGGCTGTTGATTTGAATGGCTAAAGTATGGAATCAAAGGGGTGTGCATTATAAAGGCAATAAATAAATTGAAACGTATGCCCAAATTAAATAACAAAGTAATGTATCTTATATTTATTTGTTTCCTATTTATTCAATAAAATATATGCTAAATAATAATTCAGTACATACGGTAAAAATAAACATCAGAGAAATAAAAAAAAAGGGATATAAAATGTGTCAAATAAAATGTATAATTTAATTGCTATTTACAACTTTGTTTATTACTTAACTTAAAAAAAATTGATTTGTTACATATCCATTTGAATTTTTTTTAACTTAACTAAAAACGGATGTAGAACATATACAATAAAACGTATAGATTAGTTGCTTTTCACAACATTATTTATTACTTAATTCACAAAGTATGTATCCAAATTAAATGGTAAAACGGAACAAATGTTGTAATTATATACAATTTAAATAAAGATTGGAAGTTAGAATTTAAATTTTAAAGTTTCAATTAGAGTCAACATTCAATCCAAAATCTAAAATTCCTGAAATTTTTTATATTAAATAAAATTGGGCAAATCATTTATAACCAATTCAGGAAAATTCTAAAATTCAAACTTTTGAAGAATTAAACACCAAAGTTTTTTAAAAATAAAATGAATAAAAATATTTATTAAAATTTTGGGCTGTTACATAAAATATATGCATAAGATATCATGTTACACAAATTAGAACATGATTTACAAATAAAGATATTATTTATACAAATTTAAAATAAACAAATTTGTTAAATAAAATAATTTACACACAATATTGTAAAAAGCATAACTTTCACAATATTAGTCTGAATTCAACGAAACGAAAAGCGGTATTCTTGAAATTAAATCTATTTTCATAATAAAAATAAAGTTCAAAAATTCAAAAATTTAAATTGTAAATTTAAAAGTCAAAGTTTTACCATTTTGACCAAAATCCATTTTTTTGGAAAATATTATATTTATTCATGTTTGGAAATATAATTCACATAGAAAACAAAATTTATATTTAAAATAACGAAATTTATCCATTGTAATAAATAAAATAAAGTTTTTAAAACAGGAATTTCAGTTAGAATTATTAAAATAAAAATTTAAAATAATCATAAAATGCAGGGTTGTTACACTCTCCCCCACTCAAATCTTTTAGTCCTCGAAAAGGAACGAGGTACGGGAAAACACAGAAAAAGACAGAATGAAATAAGATTAAGAGAAGATGACAAGAAGATTAAAATTATACCTGATAACTGTTGTTATATGTAAGTTTAATAAGGTGGAGAATAGGAATAGCTAGAAGGGAAAATAGGTGGATAGGAATATCTAGGAAGGAAAATAGGTTGAATTTCCACTCTAATTTAAAAATTATTTCAAAATTTTTTTGGAGAAAACCCTGCTAAAAAACAGTGAAAAACTAATAAAATACTCAAAATCGATAACTCCAATTCAATTCGAATTCAGTTTGACTCAATCCAAACTCAATTCAAATTCAACTCGTAATTGAATTTCAAATTCTCCAAAATTTAGCTAGCCTATTGATAGGCATCATAGCGCTCAAACCATCAAAAATACATCTTGAAAACGAGAAGCGAAAGCTTAAAAAACAGTTGAAACCAAAACCGGAACAACGAACTCACACAAAAGAAAAGCACATAGGAGCAAGGTCCCCTGGGTCGACCGCCAGGTCGACCTCTCTACTCTATAGGTTGACCGTACCGTCGACCTATGTGAAGGCCTGGTCGACCTAAGCTAGTCTTCTCACGCGAATCATTTCCTACGACCTATCAAGCTGCGAACTGATTTTTTATATAAGTTTTAACATATCAAATGAAAGAATTTTTCAATCAAATTTTGTAGACATATAGAATAACGTATACACTATAGACTGAAAGAAATTCGGTAGCATTTCGTTGCCGGAATTGGAAGTTACAAGCATGCAAAGTAGATACTCGGATCGTATTTCACTAAAGAGAAAAACTGAAACAAAATTTATTTACAGAGTACGTATTTTGCACAGAACTTCTCTTTGAGCATCAAAGTAGCTAGAAAATGTGAGTTATTAACTCACCTAATGATTAAGCAAAGTTTTCTTATTGCAAGTAATGATCTTTTGAGAAGAATTGAGGCTTTAGTGACTTGAAATAGCTGAAAGGAAAACATGCAGTACAAAAGAAATTGGTTATAGACATTCAAATCTTGATTCAAATATTTTGATGAAATATTTTGGTATTGGATGGAGATTACCTTGTATAATCTTTAGTTCGATGATTTTCTTCTTTAATTAGTAGCAAAAATTGAGTAGAAATTGATTTTAACTGAAGGTAGCCATGATTTCTCTATTTTACTTTTCTGTATATTCGCTTAAGAGAAGGAAGAAGAAAACAACGTACAATGTTTTCTTTTTCTTGCCAAAAACATCCGGATATTGGGATTTGGACTTAAAAAACTTACCCAATAAGCCCAATTCCATTTATACTTAGAGAAGGAATGTACATGTTTTAACTTATATTATCACTATATTCTCACATTTCTTCATTTTAAAGTCTACTAAAATGCATACATCATATTTGTAATGAATTAAAATCGTTTATATTAGAATTTATTTCAATTATAAAATGGTATGTTTAACAATAAAACCCTATTTTACACAATATTCACAATTTACACTATTTTAGCGCAAACACACTATTTTAAAATAATAAACACAATAAGAATTATTTTCTTATCAAATAAATTATAACAAATCATTTTAACTTTATTAAATCCTTAAAATATTCTTTTAAAATAATATTTCATGTTTAATTTTAATCAAGTACATATTTTCCTCACATTTCACCTTTTTAAATCCATAAAGATTAATGCTGATAATATTTCCAAATATTGTTATATTTACCCAAATAAAATTACAAATTGATTATTTTCCTTCTAATTTCTCAAAATAAAGTTTTTTAAACTTTATTTCCATCAATTTAAATTTATTTCAACTATTGAATGTTAAAATACATCACTAATTTAATTTATTAGCTCTAAACTAATTAAACCCCATATTCATAATTTATTTAATCAAATACTTATCCAATCAATATTTAGTCCCATATTTGTACCCAAATAAACAGAATAAAGTTCCAAACTTTATTTTTCTCATTTTATTTACAAAATTCACTATTTATTACAAATAAACAATATAAAATTTCCAATTATATTTTAATTTACAATGTTAAATTATAACTTCCATTATAATTTAATACATATAGGAAATCACCAAACCAGGGCTGTTATAGGCGGAGTTCACTGTGGGGTTAGTATGATATTTTGGGATGTATTATAGATATAGCCGACGTAAGTTTTATGACTATGTATATATTACCATAAGTGCGTTGTGCGCTCTAATATTAGAGGGTTTGGATCTATGTTCTATATGCACATATATGATGTTATCACTTGCAGTGTCAGTAGTTAGGGGACTTCTCTTTTTGTTTCATTTTCTCTATAAACCAACATAAATAGACTAAAATCTATTAAGACTGGGTACTGGGTAGATTTCCTTATGAGTCTAATTTTAATTTCGAGGACGAAATACCATTATGAAGGGGAGAGTGTAAAGACCCGTAATTTCACCACTTTGAAAATGGAATATTAATTGATTTTAATATTGTAATTTTTGAAAACTTAAATAAATATGTTATGTATGATAAATTAGAATGGTAAATTTATTTTAAAATTTGTTTACGAAAATGAAGATTTTGGGGTTGTCTATGTGAAATCGACAAAAGTAGGTTTTGATAAAGTTAACTATATATTCAAATAACCTTTTAAATTATTTTTTAAATATAATCCATATCAAATTTACTTTATTATAATAATAATA
Organism: Allium cepa; assembly: GCA_030765085.1. Classification (NCBI taxonomy): domain Eukaryota; kingdom Viridiplantae; phylum Streptophyta; class Magnoliopsida; order Asparagales; family Amaryllidaceae; genus Allium; species Allium cepa. The sequence continues at coordinate 28,689,812 of CM060937.1, read as the reverse complement.
ATAATAAAATAATAAATTTATAAGGGTTAATGAATATATATAAACCTGTTTTATAAGATATTTTAACTTCGTCGCATTTTGTCAATTCAACGTCATATTTTCATAATGGAATTTTAATACTATTTATATGGATTTATAACTCAGATAAACTTTTATAATTATTTAAAAATAATGAGAAACTTATTCTTGAATTTTTTTTTTTTTGGCAAGGCCAGCCGGTTTTATAGTGGACCGTCCACTTTTTATTACGAACGTAATAAAAATTGAAGTACAGGAGCAAGGTAAAAGCACCTTAACTACTAAAAAAAGAGACAGAAAAATACAGCACAGGTACGTGACCGCTATGTCATGATAACTGAAGAAACACCAACAAATCTATTCCTCCACCGAGGAGGGAGAATCACCAACTTCCCCAGTCACCGAAGAAGTGCACAATGGGGCATTCCCAGAAAGACCAGCAAAGGGGAGAAACCGAAGTGCAAGACAAGGGTCATAAACCAAATCATCAGAACAGTAGATAAAAGATCGATCCCAGGATGGATCAGCAAGCATGTCAGAATTAGATACTGCATCGATACCGTCCAAATCAAGAACTATAGAGTCACCGGATAGTTTGTAGCGAAGGCACCTAAGGTCAAGATGATCGTCAGAAACAAACCGAAAGAAAGATTCATTAACCGGGTTATGCCTCATATCAGAAATGGGATCAATCCAACACCCTTCGGGCTCATCCCAAGCTATAGGAGGCAGCAGCAAGGTAGGGGCTGAAGAAACTAAAGGGATGTCAGGAACAACACTAGGAACCTCAGAACCAGTAGGTGAAACAGAGGAAACAAGAGGCAAAGAAGGAACACTCAGGTCAGGCAACGTAGTCTCTGAAGGAGGATGAGAGAGAGTGGAATGGGCAGAAGCCTTGGGGACCCAGATCCTACGACGGGGGCGTGGCAAAGGAGACTTCAGAGTAGCCGCAGAGGCTTCAGAGTGATTTATTTACATGGATACATAGTTTAAATAAATAACAACAAACATGAATGGAAATCCAATTTCATATTATGATAGGTTACCAAATAAAAGTTGTTTTGAGATTGTTGCATCATGATTTTCTTTTAAACTTACAAACTACACATTTGTTAACTTTTACATTAGCAAATAGTGCCAAAAAGGGTTTACTTTTGAAAAGTAAAAAATTAAGAAAGATTCTGAGGTGATATGTTGAGTAGAATCTTTACTAAACATAATCATTTCAAATAAATACTCAAACACCCTTTCTCCTTAAAAGCTAATGTACTTAATAGGGGGCAAAAAAAATCATATGTAAAAGAAGAATTTGGAATTTTCATTTAAATAAAAAGTTGCATGGTCATTTCATTTAGTATAATCTCAAATCCACATATCTCATCTCATTAATAACCATCTCCTTCATGTCCATTCTTGCCTTGGAAAAAGATGGTTTAAAATTAAAATTAGCTAAGGTTAGTAAGGTAATTTTAGTAGAAAGCTTCAAATATAAAGAGCATATCCATCTCTTCATTTCTTCATACTTAATTCTTCACCACTTCTTTACTTTCTCCATATCTTTTATGGCATCCGACACCCCTACGTCCCAAATCACTCACCCAAGCACCCATACCCCTACACTCGTACACGGTACACCCAAACCCGAGCCAACATCCACCATACACTCCCCAAAACCTCTAACCCAAGCCCTATACACACACACACACCTGTTACCAAACCACACGCATCTGACCCACCTCCACCCAAGCCTACACCCATACCCATATCTGTACCCACAACAAACCCCTATACTCCACCCAAACCCGCACACTCCCCCAACCCGTGCCCACAAGTCACACAATCGAGCCCACACCCTAAGCAAAAACCAGTACCACCCTACACCTAAGGCTGAACCCCCTAGTCCATACACTCCTTCCCTTTAAGCAAGCTACATCTCGATTTGTACATGATGTTGTGTAGTGATAGAACAACAGAAAGTTACTTTAGTTCGTAGTGAAAAAGATTTGAAAAAAATGAATGTGAGTAAGCTCTTTATATATTGAAATTATAGTTTGACTGTTGTTATGATATCCATACTTATATCTAATGGTAATATGTTGATTTGATACTTTGGTTGAAAATATGGATATCATAATAGATTTGGTTATATGGATGAATATTAGATGAACGGATGATTTGTTAATGTTGATTTTATCAACACTTTAAATAAATTTAGTTATAGCTACTTTATTTGTCATGATTTATAATAGTTGATTTGAGATCACATTTTTTAGAATTATATATGATATGCTTGGCTTAGTTAAGCCACTTTTCGAATTAACTATAGAAAAGAATTCGTTTTGGAAAAGTTAGAAATCGATTTGAAAACAAAAGGTTAAAAGTTAAAAGTATTTTGGAGATATTGGTAAAAGTGTTAGAAATAGAAATATATAATCTTTAAAATATTTATAAGTTGGAAAAGAAAAAAATGGAAAAATAAATAGTTAAAAAAATGGAAGTTTGAATATTGAAGTAATATGACATGAAATATTTGGAAATAAGTGAAAATGGATTTTAAGAAAACCAAAATATAAAATATTGATTTCAAATAGTTTATATTTTAAGTAATAAAAATTTAAATGGAAGAAGTTATGGCCAATATTGAAAAGCAAGTCAAAACTAGGCGCATCGCGTAACTACAGTTCGTAATTTCATGCCGAAGAACTCAAATGAGTGTACGAAGAGGAATATAGCTTAGAATTCTTCGAGATAAGAATTTTTTGGACTGTTATATCCATAGAATCTAAATAAAGAAAAAAAATCAAGATTTAATCGTATACATTTTAAGGTATACCAAATCAAATTTTCAGAAAAGTCGCGCTTTTGGAGTAAAAAGACCATAGTGTAAAATTCTTTAAAATTAATATTTTCAAATATTTAAAAATATGATATAAATCTGATAAATATGTAAAAAAAATTATAGAAAATTTGAGTGATAAAATGAATTTCCAAATGTTAAAAAAATTGTTTTGATCAAATAGGCTTTTAAAAGCACTTTTAGCAGCTCTTTTTTGTAGCGGTTTCAATAACTTTGGAAATGAAGATTTAAACTTAAGGATTCTTTACTAAATCATTTATAAATATTTTTAAATAATAAATAAGTGTTTTAAAGATTATTCGAAATTTCATTTTTTTATAAATGAGAATAATTAAGGTTTAGTGTCGATCAAATAAGTTGACCGCTATGTGGGTGGCACAGTGATAGTGTCTAGGCCTTAGTTTGGAAAACCTATGTTCTGCCCTCCCAAGCTATCCAGACTGGTCCGACGGAGGGGAAAGTTAAATTGATTTACTCGGATTGCAATTTGCATGAAAGAGATTTTGAAATTTCAAAAGTTAGAAGTATAAATGATTAAGTTTTCAAAATTGACGAATAAGTTACAATGGATTGTATGGAAATAATCTTCTTATAACTGGGGTTAAATTCCGAGGAGGAAACTCTTACTATTCATGGAATTTAAAAGGTGATTTCACCATTATTCTACCTATAGTACTTGTTGAATATGGAAATTAGTACTAAGTATAATTCTATATCTGGGTTTATAATAAAGGATGTCTTAAGTAACATCATTTGACACGTTTAAAAGTTATGAAATTTTTTATTATGATTTAACGAATAATTTGAAATATTTTACCTAAGAAAAAGAGAAATGATTTAGAAAATTTAAAATGGTGTTATAATTAACCAAAGAATTAAAGAGAAAAGAGGCTTAATAAATCCTGTGTATCTATAGTCACATTTTATCAATAATTGAATTTCGGAGAACCGAGGTCAGATTTAGGTGATTTCTATCTGAAAATCACTTCTAACCAATTTATGTTTTGTAGTAAAACATGTTGAAGGTAAGAACATTTGAAGATGAAGATATTCACGATGAAGGGCTACTTGCCATTACTGCCTCGAGATGAAATTTACCGTATCATATATTTGGTAGTAGTGGTCCGTTATAAAAATCTTCTATTTATAAGAACTAATCGCTATTGATCCAAGGGGTGATTCCTAAAACAGGATGAAGTAGGAGTAGAGCCTTCAGTTTTTCCCGTTCTTGGATAACTTATATGGGCGAATGTTTGACATTGCATTTTTAGATTACATTGATTAATCTCTATAAAACGTATCATCTGCTTGGTGGCAAAGAAGGCAACTTCTCTTAGCTTTACACCATTCTATGTTGTATGAGCTCAGAGGATATACATTTGTAGTAATAAGTTGTGTGATTATGGAATGGAAATGTGGCGTTCAAAAGGGAAGATGATGTGCTATGTGAAAGGTAATCGTTACCTCAAGCCTTATATCGGGAAATGACAAATTTAGTGCAGATGCAGCAAGGCTATATGGTTTACAACCATTAGCGTATGATCATCCCCCTCTAGATATATTTCTGTCCGTTATAACGTTTAGGTTTAAATTATACGATGTACACTAAACAAGCATTCAGATAGGTCAATAATGACCGAGGGATAATCGGGTCTATTTAGTTAGAGGTAGACAGGTCTTGTAATATGATTCTCGGTACATTTCCCTAGAGATGTACTAATGGATGGTAGTCCTTTCACCTGGTCATTTGTATGGAAATCCATTCTCCAATAAGTGCCTTTACGATTTTTGTTGTAGAACGTAATTTGTAGCTAGTATGCTGGAATTTAATCAATGTAACAATTTCAACTAAGATTAATGAGTTTACTTTCGAATATTTTTCATAGAATGTCAGTTAAAATAATATCAAATGATTAGATAAAAAAATTTAGTTATCGTAAGGTAAAAACCCGTCCATTTTTATACACAGTGTGGTCTTATGTGATACTCTTTCTTTACAAAAGGATTCATCACCAAGTCTGATATTTGATGCTATCATTTAGGAATTGAGTTTCTCATGTTGGTTTATCAAGCCTGATCCAGGTATTTTCAATACTCAGGTCAGATCCGAGTACTTTCTGGATTAATTGAAGACGCTTGGAGTTTCCATAGGAAAGCTGGAGATTTTCACCAAAGTATGAATGTATTCAATTACTACTGCATTTGTTTGATGTTTATAGTATTAGTAAGGACAGATATTTATAACTGTCTAGGCTGAATCTAGATTAGACTCTGATATATGTTTTTTATAATTATTCTCTGTAAAGATTATTGTTCAATAATATATGTTATTCTTTTCGAGTGAGATTTTGTTCTGTCTATTTTTCTTTCTTACCTTTAAAGATCCGTCTTTTCTTTCAAATTTGGTTACACATGTGTGCTTTATTGTCGACTCAAAGGGTACCGAAATTTGGGCCTACACAACTTCTTTTTCCTTTGCTTTTATCATACGCTGAGTACAAAAATGCAAAATATAAGAAGATATGATAATAAACCATAAGACAATTATAGAAAAATATAGTAAATATATCTTCACATAAGAATATATCAACTTAAGAGTAAGAATATAAGATCATCATTAGCAATCACACTAACTTTGAAAAATTTCCAACATTTGGTAGTTACATAAATTGATGGTTTTTTATAATAAAAAGAATGAGAGAGAGTAGAAATTTTACACTTTAAAATTGTTGCACAAATATAGTCATAAATTTTGATTTTTTTTCGATTTTGATGAATTTTTTTTTATTTGGAAGATGCTTTAAAATATAACAACTTTCATGTTTGTTAATTTCTGAAATTTTGAGATTTATTGGTGTCAAAATTTGTTTGAAAAGGAACTAAAAATTATGGTGTGCAGTAATTTCCAAACTATAGTGTTATATTTATTCGACCATAACTTTTAAATGTACCATCCATTTTTAAAGGTCTTGTACTGTTTAGAAAGCTGAGATAATAAATAACAACTTTTGTTTTATATGTCTAGAAAAATATTGATGTTTAGTATGAGAAAACCCTACTTCAAAAGGGTAAACCTGCTATGTAATGCAACTTCAGATTTTTGTGCACTAAGAAAATGACCATAAGTATTGACATATTTCGTATCTTTAAAATCTGAAAAATGTTTTAGAAAACTAGTGAGCTATGAAAATACCTTTGAAACCATTACATTCTTCTATGATTTTGAAGTTTAAAACTTTTTTGAAAATTGCCAAAATAAGAATTCTTAGTTGTTTATTTAACATTTTAGCAAGACTAGCTGGCGTTATGGTGGATCGTGCCACATTATCAATATTCAAAAAACATGTGTTCTTTACATGCACAAAACAACAATAGATTATTAAAACTAGAAGTTTGGCACAAAAAATCCCAAATTACTACAACCCTAATCAAGAAAAGCCAATCCACCTACGCAAAGAAGGAACCATCCACATCACTAGACAAATTAGACCGTAAGATATTTATATACTCTCTAAAAAGAAGCACAATCCTAGGATCAACACCAACAAACTCCTCATCAAATATAAACATTCTGTCCCAAGTTTCATCATTTAAGGTCTTCTCGTTGTGCTCTCCATATTTTCCATCAACTGTAAGCATAAGCATGTCTCCTGAAATGCGGTAAAATAACGATTTATGCTCACCTTCCAAAGAAGTAACAAATTTATAATATATGTCAGACATCAGAAAGTACGAAAATGAATGATCTCAAGCACACAAGCTTTCTTTGTGGAATTCCAAATGATTTTGTTATAGATGGTGCTATTGCTAATAGGTGAGACCGAATCCAAATTACTGATGGAGAGTGCACGTTTGGGAACCCAAACTCCCTTTACTATCTTGGGAAGTGGTATCTTCTGGGGAGGCTTAATTTCAAATTATACTGCTTTAGTAATTGGCTTTGAACTAAGAAAATGCTTGCATTTAGCGACTAAATGACAAAAAGATTTGTAGTTAGCACATATATGCAGTTTCCATTTATATCTAATATCAACTAAAGCAACAACACTAATTGCTGGTTCAACTGGAAGAGAAGAAGGTAATAGTCTATCAGGCTTGACCTCAATGAGAGTTCTAGCATAGCCCAATCTATCTTTTCCAACCATACTGGAATAGAAAGAACCTATTCATGTGCATCATCAATGGAGGGGGAGCATTTTGTAATAATAGAAGGCTTCCCAATTATAATGATCGGATTAGCTTTAAGAATCCGAAGCCTATCCTCAGGATAAGAGAAATCTAAGAATGCAAAGAATTTTCATAGCACATAGTAATTTTTCCTTTCGATTGCCAATTTTGCTTCAAATTAGTTTTCATAACAAAGTATGGAAGGTTGCCGTCTGAGAAAAACCAACTAACTGATCGTGCCAAAGTAGGGTACCTACTTCAATCGCCTTAAGCAAAGGAATGTTTTCACCATTCACTACAAATATATCAAAGTGCCTTGGATTAAACCTTCGTCACACAGTTTGTTGGTGAATATCGACGACCATGATTTAGAATGACATGTAGTTTGGCTTTTCTATTGGTTGGATCTTGATAGAGATCAAGCCACTAGTATAAGTTACAGATTATGCTCCAGGAATAATTGGTTTATCATTAACAGAGCCGATTAAACAAGAAGACGTTGCAGGCTTATCACTAGTAGCAATATCAAGATCAACAGTCGAGCATAAAAGCCCAACATTAACAGAAGCATTATTAACATCTGGAGTACCAATATAAATCGTTTCTGACCATGTTTCGGTCGAAGTATATATATTTTATCATATTGTACTTGTTCAGAAGGCTTCCACACAAAGGAGTTGCTGGTGAAATTTTTTAAAAAATTTCACACTTGGAAGGTTTTTTTGGAAATTTATACGTTTTGAAATTTAGGAATTTTTCAAAAGAATTATTTAAAGCTATACGTATAATTATCACTATGCCTATAATATTATGTGACACATTTGAATGAAACGGAACATTTACTTTTCTAGGTCGATGAAATAAATTTGAGATTTTATAAGAGTGGCATAGCGAAAGCATAGTAACGAATAGTGTGTTAGGTGTGGCTTGCATTGTATTAGAGTGGACGCGTAGATTGGATTATGATTAGTCACATATCGCAAAATATTCTAAAAGAGACCAGCACATATATGGGATTTGTAGCATGTAACAATAAGGGATTCCTTTTGTTACAAATAAATGTCGCCATGAAAATATGTGTGCTCCAGAGGGATATAGGGATATCCAATCATGATGCTAGCCCGGGAAGAGCTTCGTTCAGTGGTCTTCTCTCTTCTACACTAAATGAAGTGCGAGCATAGCTGAAGATGCGAGGGGGTGCCAAAAGTTACAACATGGTATCAGAGACGATGGTTCGATGGGACCAATATGATGCAACGTTGACCTAAGTATGCTCCAATATGTGGTTTGAGTTCGGGATTCTCACTAAGGTGGAGTTATAAGTTAGAACACGACCTGCTCCAATCGTGTGAAAGAGAACTCTTTGTGAAACAGCTTGGCCTGACTGCTGGAGGTGGTAGCGACCTTATCTAAACTGCTAGAGCTGTTAGCATCCTTATCCAAGTGTTTGAGGACTCTGTATAACTTCAAGTTGAATTGAGAAAATGCTCACCAGTGTGTAGACCTGTTAGGCCTGGCTAACATTGTATCAAAGTGGATGTGTAGATTGGATTATGATCAGTCACATATCATAAGATATTCTAAAAGAGATCAGCATATATATAATGGATTGGTAGCATGTAACAACAAGGGTTTCCTTTTGTTACAAATAAATGTTTCCATGAAAATACGTGTGCTATAAGGGGATGCAGGGATATCCAATCATGACGATGGTACCAAAAGAGCTTCGTTCAGTGGTCTTATCTCTTCTACACTAAGTGAAGTGCGTGCATAGCTGAAGATGCGAGGGGGTGCCGAAAGTTACAACATAATGCGTATGTTGTATTTTATATCTTAAGTAGAGCTAACAGGGATGAACAATCCCCTACCAGATGAATTATAGAAGAAATTACATATGATAACAAGCTATCACGGTAAAGGTACCGAAAACAAAACAAAAAATTATCAGCCAAAATTATTTTAGGGAATCATTTCAAAAGTCCAAGACAACCCAAAATGAATATGAAAAAAAAACATAATGACATGCCAAATTAATTACAAATTGTGATTCATAAAAATACGAAAAAGCATAACGCCAGTTCTAGATTCATGCATGAAAACTCTTTTGTTTCTTTCCTTCTAGATACTTGATGTAAATTTCTTTAGCAATTTAAGTAGAAGTGTAAAACTGCGGCGTCTCCAACGAGTCCCCTTAGAGATATTGTATCATTCAACCAAAAATTATTAAAATTTTTGCAGGTTGAAGTTGCAAAGCACAACACACCAAACATGATAAGGTAAGAGCATTAAAAGAATAGATAGGATTTATTCTATAAAGTAGAATTACATAAAGCACGTATGGAGGAAATCATAAGTTTACCCGAATCAGAGATTGAGTTTCTTATCGACTTGGATTCCAGGAGTAGTATTGATGGTTCAACCATGTAAAGGAATGACACGTGGAGCAAAAAGAGTTGGTGAGGCAGCTCAAGATTCTTTGGAAAGGATTGATCATCTAGTTCTAGTTAAGATTCTGTTGGGATGTTTTGACCAAATGGAATGTCACTAAGATTTTATGAGTCGGGTGAACTGTGTATGGAGAAATATTGTGCTCGAGTTCTTCGGTAGCATTCTCATTTACTCCAGATCAGAGTTGTGCAGTGGAAGCCAGATAGCAGTTATTCTAGAATGGGAGCAACCGGAAGTTGCAGTTATCTTGGATTAGAGGATTTCTACAGGAAATTGAAGTATGAAGAAATATTCAAGATTTGAAAGGTAAAGTTGTCAATGCAACTGTTTGGCTATTCCAGATAAGAGATGTAGGTTTGAAGTCCACTAATGCTTGTGGAATAGAGTTGTGTTTTGGAGTTCAGCAAATTTTTGAGAGAGTCATTTTGTTGAGTAGGATCTGGAAATTGGTTTGATTTTGGTCCTATTGTTCATGAAGAAAATCGGCAAGGGTTAAGCTGATCAGGAAAATTGAAGGTGACTCAGGAGCATCGGAAGAGTTATGCAGTTAAGTATTGAGGAGATTTGAAATGAGAAGTTGGAATTTGGATATTGCTTTAGTTTTATCCGATCAAAGGAGATATGAGATTTGGTAAAAACTGGAGGGCTAGCTTCGGAGGTATTTTGAGTTTTTCCCTGTGTTCTCTGAAGATTAGATTTTGATCTACATGATTGAATTGCCAGTTTAGATAACTGGAATTCATTATATTTCACATATCTATGGGGAATATGTGTATGATTCTTCGAGTGATAGAATCAGCAGTTCAGAAGGATTTGGCAGTTGAGCTGGTTTTGGGTTTAGTCTGATATCTTGTTCAGATTTATAGGATCAAATGAGAGGAGTTCTTGGTTATAGCGAGTAATCCAGAATAGGTACCTAGAAAACACTTAATAATATTAGGAAGTTCTATTCAAAATTCTGTCTGGATAGATAAAATTATTTGTTTGAATGGGTTGTTATGATTGATAATGTTTGATTGCTGATTGAAATTTAAATTCTTTTGCTGGGTTATTAAATTATCTTTGCTTTTAAATTTCGGGGACGAAATTCTTTTAAGGGGGGAGGAATGTGACGACCCGGAATTTTGAGCAATATCAATTTAATAATCTTTGATAATAATTAAATTGATTTGATCATTTTACATTATAAATTGACAAGTTAAAATTATTTTAAAGGCTGATAATAATAACTTGCTAATATTTATCAACATTTTTCTTAAAAATATGAACTAGTAAGTTTAATTCTTTTGAAAATTTATGATTGGAAATATTTATTTTTCCAAAAGCTAATCAAAATATTTTCTATTTTATAAATATATATTGATATATCTTGTAAATAGGAATTTTTTAATGTAATTAAAACTTTATATTCAAATTGTAATATATATGAATGTATATATTGTGACTTGAAATTGTGTTTTAAAATTCAATACAGTGATTTTCAAATCTAATGTTAAAATGTTTTTCCATTTGAAATATATATATATATTTGTATATATTAAAAATAGGAAAAATATTGATTTGAATTTGATAAGTGTTTTCAAACTTTGTTATATAATTTGTAATTTGAAATGTTAATTTGATTTAATACTTTTGAAAATGATATTTGAGATTTAAATTTCTATAACAAAGTTAATTTCTTATTTAATATAGATACATATATATTTTGTACTTAAGTTCTAAATAAGATTTAAATTAAAAGTTCATTTGTTTTAATATTCTTTCATTTTAATTTTAACATAAGATAAATTGTTTTAAAATTTTTATATAAGGAGTTAAATTTAATTTCTCAAATTTATAAACACATGTTATATAGATTTGAATCAAAAGCATAAGTTATTTGTTAATAAATGTTTATTTGAATTTACATGAATATTTATTGAAATCCCAAGCTTATTTAATAATTTGGTCACAACACTCTTCAAGAGTCGTTGAAGAGATAATAACGAAGAATGTAAATTCAAAACGAGTATTATCTAACAAAAACTCCAATCAACAGTAATGTAAATGCATAGACAAGCAATTTATAGTGGTTCAGCGTGTTGCCTACGTCCACTGTGAAGTTTTTGTAGTTTTACTGATTCTCTTTCAACGTTTACAAGTGGTTACAGCAAGCAACAACGAAGTACAACTGGAAATTCGAAATCAACAGCAAGAATATGATGTAGGATGATGGAGATCTCGATCCGGCAGAGTCTAGGCGCTTCAGAATCCAAAGATCCTTTTTCTATTGGCTCTGGGGCTCTATTTATAGGCGTAGGATGCTGATATTTCGCTAAAAATTCGGGAGACCACTTCTGGCACGTGAGGGGGCCCACATGCCCGGCCTCAGGAAATTTGGGCCCACATTGGGATCGATTCGAACTCCATTCGAATCGATCAGAAAATCATCCAATCGAGGTGAAATTTGGTGTGGACATTCTTCAACACGTATGCAAGCTTCTGTGAAAATTTCGTCGCATTTGGATCAATAGATTGAGAGATATGATCGATACGAAATGGGGTTCTTTGAGTGGCTGTTTGGTTCGAATCCATCTCTTCGCATCGATGGCTTTGAATCGATGGTGGCACGCGCTGTTGCGATGACGTGGAGCGCAAACTTCGACTTGATCCGGTCTTTGCTCTAAGTTGACCGCTTCGACTCCATATATCTCGGCGCGTTTGCCTCTATAAATGACATGTCACCAAGGCTAGTTGACTCGATGGATTCGAATGGTGCCGTATTCATGGATACGAATTGCAACTGTTGGTGGATACGAATCAGGGTAACCTGATGGATACGAAGTGCTTTGACCCGATGGATTCGAAGGGATGCTTCCATGATGGGTACGAAGAAGACATTGGTCGATCGTTACGAAGTGCATCATCTGCTAATGGGTACGAAGTCCATCGATACGATCTTGACGGATTCGAACACGGCCGCTCCTGATCGATACGAACTCATGGGAGTTGACCGATTCGAAGTAGGTGATCTGCCGATGGATTCGAATGGGACCGAGTCGAACCGAGGTACTTCTATGGATTCGAACTGATTGATACGAACCGAGACACTTTGATGGTTTAGAAGCTGATCCATACGAAGGGCGGCACTTCGATGGATACGAAGTCATGGGAGCCTGATCGATACGAAAGTGATCGATACGAAACCAATGCTTTTCCCTTCAAATTGAATTGATCATTACTTGAGCGTATGAACTTGAGTTGACTTGAAACTTGGAACACTGGCTTTCTTACCTTTGCTTGTCACGTCATATCAATTGTAGCTCGATCCGGACTCGGACAAAATTCAACGATATCCATAGTGAAGCAAAGAATGACCAATCTTTGAGAAGAGCTGTCCTTTGTTTTCGATCGATCTTTTGGTATCACGGCCTTGCCAAAAAGCGGGATAACATTTGCCCCCCAAAGTACGTCTTGTGGCAACATGACGTACTTTGAAAAGCTACAATTTCTCTCTGAACAATCATTGCTCTTTTGTCGAAGGTTGTAACCTTGCGTTGATATGATTGATTGCTGTAGAATGGTGCTTAGCTGTTGGTCGTTGTAATCGTAACAAGATGGGTATTCGATCCCTGTGAATGTTTAAAATCGAATATTAGTCCAACATATATGCACATATATTAACTTGACTCTCGTTAACGTTATGTGTTCACGAGTCGTTGTCAATTTTGTTTGTTATTGAATTTCGCATCGATTCTCTCCTGAACCGATTTGGGAATTTGAGTTGAGACAACGCTTGATGGTTATTTTTGACTATCCTCTTGTATCAGTCCTCTCCTGAATCGATGTAAAAGGTTGAAAAGTAGTTTTTCATATCGATGCAAGTCGAAATGATGGATACGAAATGATAGTTCGTATCGATGAGCTTGGATGGGTATGAAACGTCTGTTCGTACCGATGAGGAATGATGGATATGAAACTGCTGCTCGTATCGATGAACTTGGATGGGTATGAAACGTCCGTTCATACCGTTGAGAAATGATGGATACGAAACTGCTGCTCGTATCGATGAACTTGGATGGATACGAAACAAGATAAATCGTATCGATAGGTTTTGATGGATATGAAATCATTGTTCGTATTGATATACAGTGGATGGAGTTGTGAACTTGTTGATGTGAACAAGGGCTTTGAGCCGATGGAGTTCACAATCTGCAACTGTTTTTGCTGCTTGCTTCGTATCGATGGATCCGTTGCTTCCTTCGAATCGATAGAAACTTCCAGTGATGGATTCGAAACTACCGTTCGACTCGAGCTTTGGGGGTGACTGGTTGCATGGACCAGGAGACGAATCGACCCGGTTCTCCTTTGGCTTCGTATAAATAGCGTGGACTTAGCTATTTTCACCTTTTTTACTTTTACTGTTGCTTTTACTTTCGTATCGATAGAGAGAGAGAGAACTGTTAGCCTTCGAATCGATTCAATCCTTCTGTCCTTTCGAAATTAAACACTAAAATCAGGTAATTAAAGGATAGAATCGTGCTTAGAATGATGTGACTCGAAATCTCAATCCATCCTTCTTGCTTTCATGATCAGTTTTGATAAATTAAAGATCTGGGCGAATGATAGCAAGTTTGGGGACGGCCATGGAGTCGAGGCCTGTCTTGGAGAAGAAGGAGTTGTGGAGCTTTCAAATCAAAGGAAAGCATGCGATTTCATATCGATACGAATGTGAGAGCGGCGATCGATGTGAAGCCGGTGTTCTCGGATCGATGCGAAATGGTGTGCCCTTGACCTATACGAAGCGCATCATTTCGAACTGGATCGATACGAAATATATCGAGTCGAACTTGATCGATACGTTACGTATCGATTCGATCATGATCGATACGAAACGTATCGATTCGAACATGATTGATACGAAACGTATCGATTCGAATGTGGTTGATGGTATTTCTTCGATTCGATACGAATTTGAACTGCAGCGACCGATTCCAAGTTGAAATTAAATGAATTTAGAGAACCTTTGTACATTAGAATACTTGACTCCGACGAGCTTCTGCCTTGCATGATTGAACTTGACCGTAGAACTGCATATTGAACTACTTTTCCAAACTCGTCGATGGAACTGTAACTTAACAAAAATATAATGAACTTTAACTTGGATCGACCGCTTGTGTCTGGATGGCAGGTTGTGACGGTCAGCGATGACGGTCATTTCCGGTTTGATTTTCAGAGTTTTTCGTTCATACATTACAGTTTATTTTATAGAATTTTCTCAAGTAATGCACTGCACTGCACGACACATTCATGCACTTTACACCGGGGAATGCACGGGCTTTTTAGCATCTAATGATGATTTCTCGTGAGTTAGCTAGTTATGGAAACTTCAAGTTCGCAGCCGCAAGAAACTCAGAGTTCAGTCCCTCCCGTGCTTGAAGTACCAGAGATTGAGATTGAAGTTATTGGTCCAGCTCCGAATGAGTTACCTAACGCAACCTTCATTAGTAACCCATCAGACTCTGTTCCGTCCAACATTTCGAAAGACATGCTAGGAAGAATATGCTTAAGGCATGGTTTGTCGATGGATGATGTGCTACTGCCGGGGCCAAATGATAGACCGCACAATCCACCGGAGGGATATATCGCATTCAATCGCCATGCGTGCGCAGCTGGGACACTCCCTCCGTTTAACCAGTATATAAGAGAAGTATTGTTGTTTTTCAGGATCGCCCCGTCTCAGTTGCATCCGAACGGATATGCGTCACTCAATAGCTTGTTCATTGCATTTATGGAGTATCTCTATAGACCGCCACTCCCGATTGAGATTAGATACTTGTTTAACTTCAAGAGTCGGACCGATAGTCCATCTTTCACATTCTTGGAGGCTGTGAGAAATTGCCAAGTGATCACGGGGGCTTGGACTAGATTGAGCTACTTCAGGACGGAATGGTTTTATGTCAGATGCCCCTCAGGGTTCGCTCGACGATGGCTATTTAGACGTGACTATCGCTATTTTTCCGGGTAGTTGATAAAACTGATGTATTTGAAGTTGAACTCACTTCTCTTTTCCTTTTCAGCCGTAATTCAGCGACCTGAAGGTGAGCATTTTAAAGAGATAGTTCGGGTTTTTCAAGAAATCCCAAGTGAGGAGAGGAATATCGAGTTGCTATTGACAGATATGAATCTCATAATCCTTGGGATGATTTAGCGGAGGCAAAGCATAATGGTTGACGGTGTCTTAAGAATCACCTCGAAAGAACGAGTCAAACGAAGAAAGCCTAAAATTGTCATAATTGAGGAGGCTGACTCAGAGAGAACTCATACTGATGATGAGCAATTGGGCGAATTTGCGGATGTAGCCCAAGACACCGAAGAACAAAAAAAAGGCAAGGCAGCCGTTGTTAAGCCAACTAAAAAGGGGAGACGGAAATCGGTCGTCACAGCCCGATCCGCTTACGGAGTCAGAATTTCGAAGATTTCTCCTCCGAGAACTGAAAATCTTAATGAAGGGCTTGCCAATATTCCAATTCCGGACGATGTGTCCTTGTAGCATTGGAAGAACTTTCAGAAGCTTTAGCTTTGAGCGAGCCTCTGCCCACTAGTGCGGTTGACACATCTGGTTGGTCGGGGGGTTGCACCCACATTCACACTTCATGGCACAACAAGATTTTTAAGTGTAATACGTTCACTGTGAGAGATTATTAATTTCGCTTTATGTTTTTTCTTCACAGGTACTATGTCTGGTAGAGGTTCGATGCTTGGTAGTCTCCGTAAGAAACGCCGGTCTTCTTCGTATTATGAGTCACACAGGAGGGAAGGAGATAGAGACTATGACTATGGGCGCTCGAGTCATGAGCGCTCTGACAGAGAAAAAGACTATAGGCGTCGGTCTCGATCTCGCACGCCACCTCCTAGAGCTCCCGCACCGCCTCCAGTTCATGTTTCGAGGCATCTGGAAACTTCACGGCCTAAGCCGTCTTCCCAACCATCGAGGTCGGATACTTATCGCAGAACGGAGATCGCGGCCTCCCCGTCAACAGAGCAGACATTGACGGAGCCTTCGGGGGAAGGAGCGGTTAGGCTTGCACAACTGAGGAAAGAATTTCCTGAAATTTGTTTTGATAGGTTTGTTTTTCCCCCGCATCTAAAAAGGATACCGTCGACAGTTTCACCTATGATGCATGACTATCTCTCGGACGTATTCTTTCAGTATCAAGAATGGTCGAAGACCGCTAAGAAAGCGTCAAAAGCGGCCTATGATCGAGCGGCTACAATCGAGAAGTTGGAGAAAGAACTTGGTCAGAAGGACCGCATTATTCAGGCGCTCGGCAGTGAGGCCAAATCTTCTCGAAAGTCGGAGATTGAAGCTCTCAGAAAAACGGATGAAGCTCAGGTAGCGATGGATAGGATGAAGCGTAAGCATTACGCTACGGTGGAGGACATGGGCCACTGAAATACCATCGTGACTGCTGAGCGGGATGCGGCCTTGAAAGAGCTAAACGAGCTCAAGGCCAAAGTTGCAGAGATTATGAAGGAGAGGGACACCGCTAACGTTTCCGCATAGGAAGCGTGTGATCAGGCGGTGGAATTTCGAAGAGAGAGAGAGATGCGGCCTTTGAGAAGGTCCACGAGACAGAAGCCGAAGTCGATGAGAAAGTTCGTCAAGAGAGACTAAGCTAGAGACAGAGATAGAAGAACTTCTCATTACTTATAACGCTAATGTGCTGAGGCACAGAAATTTGACATGGCTTGATGATTATCCAACGCATTTATTCAACGCATGGAATTTATTAGTCGAAGAAGAGAAAGCATCACATCCAGGCGAAGTTTTTGATGAGTTCGAGTTGGAGAACCGTATATTGACTGATGATGAGAAGAAGGTTCTCCATGATTTCACGATCTCTCATGCTAGAGAGAAGCTGGGTACCCAACACTTGGAAGTTGGTGAAGGGTCTGGCGTTGTGCATTCAGCTACAAGTTCATAGATGATCACTTCATCTAGATCGGATCTGACGCCAGCGACTGAGCCGCAGTTGGTCCCAGGCTATGACCCTGAGCAGCCACGCTTATCTCCCATCAGGGAGCACTCTTCTGAAGCTGCTCAATCAGCCACAAGTCAAGTTGAGGAAGGTACTCTGCATAAATCTACTGTGTGTCTGAACTGAAGTAATTGTATTGAAGTGTGTTCTGACAACTTCTTTTCTTTCTTGTCCAATAAGTAAAGTTACATCGTCGGTGCCTCCTGCAGTCCAAGAGCCATATCAAGAATAGGAGGCTATTATTACTGAAGCGATCGCCACGACGACAGCCGCACCGATCGAGGTGACACAAGGGGGTTCAATTACTTTCAATGAATAGATGATGAATGAACTTTTGAGCCAGCACAGTGACCCCTTTGTTGACATGCCATTTGTTCTCGGCACGTTCCTACCTGCTTCTATTGCATCGTCACAGTCACCGCTACCTATCGTGAGTCTCGCGCTGCTCATGAGGCTGAGATACTTGCTCAAATCGAAGCAGAGATGGAAGCGGCAATACACGGCAGTAATTCTGAATGTGTTACGACGGCGGTTGATCCCACTCCTCTTGTGGTGACATCTTCTGGGGACAAGCTAGTCGGAACCAGCGCGCCCATTCCTCCCCCGGTGGTAGACCCGACTCCTCCGACTCCTCGCGAAGAGAATATTCCTTTAAGTTCAAGTTCGGAGGAGTATATCGATATCATGCCTTCGTCAGAGGAAGATCCGCCAAAGGGTACGGGGTCGAAGCGGAAGACTTCTAGTGGTTCTGCGTTGAAGAGGAAACCGAAGAAGAAGAAGTAGATGATTCCCTCTAGTGCATTTTTGGCAGCTAGGAAGTCATTTTTGTTTTCCTTTCATAGGCTATGTATAGATGCAGGCTTGGCCCCCTGCTAGCAGGAATTTTTTGAAAGAACTTGTACATGAATCTTCACATACAGTTAGTTGAAATAAAATTCAATTTCTTTGTTTCAATTCTCATTTCTTTTGTGCTTAAGTATTTGCAGTGCTTGGCTTTCAGTCCGGTGTACTTGTGGTGTTTTTACCGTCAAGTAGAGTTTGTTTTTATTTGCCAAGTCTGAAAAACTCGATCAAATGTCGTGATTGATGAATGAGTCGAACTTCGGGATATTGTACTGCTTCAGTTAGCGATTAACACTTAAGCTTTTTCCCCCAGTTTCGGGGAACAACATTTGTATTTTGGTGGTTGATCGCACTCATTGCAAATCTTAAGCACATGTCCACACTCTGGGACTTAGGACAATTTGCGATCGATAATCTGGTTCGCACTCTGGGAATTTGAGAGTTATCGATGTTCATAATACGGTTCACGCTCCGGTAACCTGGAATTGATGTTTATACTCCACTTCACGCTCTGGGAATTTGGAGTTAGTATTGGTATTTCGGTTCGCACTCCGGGAACTTTGACTTGGTATTTGTGCTCCAATTCACACTCTGGGAATTTGGAGATAGCATGTATGTTTGGGTTCGCACTCCGGGAACATGTAATTTTATACTCCGATGCACGCTCTGGGATCTTGTTGTTAGCACGGATGCTTCGGTTCGCGCTCTGGGAGCCTATAATTTATGTTTATACTCCAATTCCGCTCTGGGAAGCTGGAGTCAGCCGATAGATGGTCAGGCACACCTATTTGGGCATTTTAGGAATTCGTTCACACTCTGGGAACGATGGGTTTGATGTTTATACTCCAATTCGCATTCTGGGAATTTGGAGTCCGTTCACGCTCTGGGAACGATTTATCTGATGTTTATACTTCAATTCGCACTCTGGGAAGTTGGAGTCCATTCACACTTTGGGAACGATTTATTTGATGTTTATACTCCAATTCACACTCTAGGAACTTGGAGTCCGTTCGCACTCCGGAAACGATTTATTTGATGTTTATACTCCAATTCGCACTCTGGGAAGTTGGAGTCCGTTCGCACTCTGAGAACGATTTATTTGATGTTTATACTCCAATTCACACTCTGGGAAGTTGGAGTCCGTTCGCGCTTTGGGAACGATTTATTTGATGTTTATACTCCAATTCACACTCTAGGAAGTTGGAGTCCGTTCGGACTCTGGGAACGATTTATTTGATGTTTATACTCCAATTCGCACTCTGGGAAGTTGGGGTCCATTCGCACTCTGGGAACGATTTATTTGATGTTTATACTCCAATTCACACTCTGGGAAGTTGGAGTCCGTTCGCGCTCTGGGAACGATTTATTTGATGTTTATACTCCAATTCGCACTATGGGAAGTTGAAGTCTGTTCGCACTGTGGAAACGATTTATTTGATGTTTATACTCCAATTTACACTCTGGGAAGTTGGAGTCCGTTTGCACTCTGGGAACAATTTATTTCATATTTATACTCCAATTCGCACTCTGGGAAGTTGGAGTCCGTTCGCACTCTGGGAACGATTTGTTTGACGTTTATACTCCAAACTCCAATTCGCACTCTGGGAAGTTGGAGTCCGTTCGCACTCTGGGAACGATTTGTTTGACGTTTATACTCTAATTCACACTCTGGAAAGTTGGAGTCCGTTCGCGCTCTGGGAACGATTTATTTGATGTTTATACTCCAATTCACACTCTGGGAAGTTGGAGTCCGTTCACACTCTGGGAACGATTTGTTTGACGTTTATACTCCAATTCGCACTCTGGGAAGTTGGAGTCCGTTCGCACTCTGGGAACGATTTATTTGATGTTTATACTCCAATTCGCACTCTGGGAAGTTGGAGTCCGTTCGCGCTCTGGGAATGATTTATTTAATGTTTATACTCCAATTCATACTCTGGGAAGTTGGAGTTCGTTCGCACTCTGGGAACGATTTGTTTGACGTTTATACTCCAATTCGCACTCTGGGAAGTTGGAGTCTGTTCGCACTCTGGGAACAATTTAGTTGATGTTTATACTCCAATTCACACTCTGGGAAGTTGGAGTCCGTTCGCGCTCTGGGAACGATTTATTTGATGTGTATACTCCAATTCACACTCTGGGAAGTTGGAGTACGTTCGCACTCTGGGAACGATTTGTTTGATGTTCATACTCCAATTCACACTCTGGGAATTTGGAGTTAGTTGTACGACTGTCGTGTGTCGGTCCAGTTCAGCCGTTGATGTGATGTCTTGCCCCCGAGCTGAGGTTTCACTTAGTGATTGGCCGGTCGTATCCCAATCACTCGCTATTTGAATAAATCCCATTGTTCGATGGAACTTAGCTCTTCGTGTGTTGTGATTGTTGAATGTTGCATTCGGTTAATCACAGCTCTAGCTTGAAGAGATAGTAAATTATTGCTGAAATAAGATAATATGACAAAGTCAGTGCCTTATTACAAGTTCAAACTTCAGAATGCAAAGAAAATTGCAAAGTTTTCATAGATTGAATGAGCCTGTCATGTGTGACAGTGACGAAGATCTTCATCGTTCCAGGCTCCTGGGAAAGTTGGTCCGCCACTGATGGCGTTTATCACCAATCTTCCACGGGGATAAGTGGAGTCCTCATGTCTCGGTTGATTGGGTCCATTGTTTTGATTTGATGGGCCCGCTTCTCTAGGCTGCGGTGCCCGCACAGACTATTCCAGCTTCCTTTCTCTGATCAGTTTTTCAACGAGATCTTGTAAGTGACGACACTCTTTCGTATTGTTCCCGTAGCTTTCATAGAACCTGCAAAATTTTCTCGTCTGAATTAGCCTCTCTGACGACGGCTTTGGTGCAGGTTTCTGGTACTGAATTGTATTACAGGTTTGTAAATATAAGTGCTCCAGTAATGTATTCAAAGGAGTATAACCGTCAAACATAGGGTTCTTGTGTTGTGTGCCACGATTTTGATCTCGTTTTCTATTTTGATTCACACTCTCTCTCCGCCGAGCTTGTTTGTTTTTAACGTTTAACTGAATTTTTCCGGAGCTCTCACCGGACTGTTTGATTGCGACGTTGCTTTGGATTCTTTCCGTGCTTGGCCCTGCATCAGTTTGCTTCCTAAACTATTTCGCATCTTCCCTTCTCAGGAATTGAGTTGCCTTGGCGTGGAAATGGTCCAATGATGCAGGTGGTTTTCCAGCCAACCAGTTGCCAAACTCAGAATCGGGGTCGATCCCCTTAATCAACGCCATAAGGATGGAGTTATCATTTGGATTGCTGATCTCCGCACATGCAATATGGAATCTCTCTAAATAATGTCTGAGCGTCTCTCCAGGAGCTTGAGTGACACTAGACAGAGTGTTGACACCTTTTGGCCTTGCGACGTGCATGCAGAATTGTTCAACAAATTTCGTGGCCAACTGGTTGAATGAAGAGATGGATTGAGGTGGCAGTCGAGTGAACCACATGGTAGCGATGTACCCTAATGATATGGGGAAACTACGACACTTCACTGCATCATTGGCTCTGGCAGCGGTCATCGACCATTCATATTTCAAAATATGTTGGTTGGGGTCGGAGTTTCCCTCGTACATGGGTAGAGTTGGCATCCTGAATCGCCGTTGGGGTTCAGCAGTAAGAATATCGTCCGTAAAAGGAGTGTGACTTCGGGAAATTCCCCAATCGTCATTCGTGAGTCCCTGGCTCTCACGGATCATCTGACGTATCATAGTTGAAAGATCCGGCATTTGTGTGTTTTGTGCGACTTGCGCCGGAGTATGATCACATTCCATACTTTGGGGTTGGACCGGATGTTGTCGACGGTCCAAGTCTTGCCTTCTTGGCTCATAGTCCTCTTGGACGTACGGTTCAGGGGTACGCCCTTGTTGGCGACGATCCAGGATCGACTGATCTTGGGCATCGACTCCTGGTTCAACCGCGACGTTAGTGGTGCGGTATTCTGCGGTGTGGTGAGGAATGGCACCTCCTCGGGTTGAGGGCCCGGTTTGGAAACTGGCTGATGGACCAACTCTCAGTTGTCCAACGGTCAGTGTCGGTTGATCTCCAGCGGCTAGCATGTGACTCCCATCTAGCCGGGGTCGTGGAGATCGATTATGATAATCAGAAGATGAAGAACTTTCGCTGGAGGAGCGAGAAGCATGGTCTCTCTTGGATCTCTTTCGCTTCTGGAGATCCAGCTGGTTGATCAGCTCGACGTTAGCGCGTAGCTGTTCTGCTAGTTGTTGCCGACTCTGGGTCAGCTCTTGGAGTAGCAACTGCAACTCTTGTCGGGTAACCGGACTTGATGGTTCTGAATGCCCAGTAGCATCTTGATTAGATGGAGGTAGTGGCAATGATTCTGTCTATCCTGTTCTTCTTGATTGATAGCGTTAGAAGTAGTTCTTGTGCTAACCATCTTGAAGGTTGAATTCCTTTTCTAGACTTTTGTGCAAATCTGAATAAAAGGGAAGGAACTTGGATTTGATGATCTGGATCTCTGTCTTAGATTTATTCAATCCGGTATCGATGACAGATCCAAAGGGCAGGAGAAAATCTGGGTTCTCTCAGTGAAAGCACCAAAGTGTTTGCACCAAAATTGGTCACAACACTCTTCGGGAGTCGTTGAAGAGATAATAACGAAGAATGTAAATTCAAAACGAGTATTATCTAACAAAAACTCCAATCAATATTAATGTAAATGCATAGACAAGCGATTTATAGTGGTTCGGCGTGTTTCCTACGTCCACTGTGAAGTTTTTACAGTTCTATTGATTCTCTTTCAACGTTTACAAGTGGTTACAGCAAGCAATAGCGAAGTACAACTGGAAATTCGAAATCAATAGCAAGAATATGATGTAGGATAATGGAGATCTCGATCCGGCAGAGTCTAGGCGCTTCAGAATCCAAAGATCCTTTTTCTGTTGGCTCTGGGGCTCTATTTATAGGCGTAGGATGCTGATATTTCGTTGAAAATTCGGGAGACCACTTCTGGCATGTGAGGGGGCCCACATGCCCAGCCTCAGGAAATTTAGGCCCACTTTGGGATCGATTCGAACTCCATTCGAATCGATCAGAAAATCATCCAATCGAGGTGAAATTTGGTGTGGACATTCTTCAACATGTATGCAAGCTTCTGTGAAAATTTCATGGCATTTGGATCAGTAGATTGAGAGATATGGTCGATACGAAATGGGGTTCTTCAAGTGGCTATTTGGTTCGAATCCATCTCTTCGCATCGATGGCTTCGAATCGATGGTGGCACGCGCTGTTGCGATGACGTGGAGCGCAAACTTCGACTCAATCCGATCTTTGCTCCGAGTTGACCGCTTCGACTCCATATATCTCGGCGCGTTCGCCTTGATGAATGACATGTCACCAAGGCTAGTTGACTCGATGGATTCGAATGGTGCCGTATTCATGGATACGAACTACAACTGTTGGTGGATACGAATCAGGGTAACCTGATGGATACGAAGTGCTTTGACCCGATGGATTCGAAGGGATGCTTCCATGATGGGTATGAAGAAGACATTGGTCGATCATTGTGAAGTGCATCATCTGCTAATGGGTACGAAGTCCATCGATACGATCTCGATGGATTCGAACACGGCCGCTCCTGATCGATACGAACTCATGGGAGTTGACCGATTCGAAGTAGGTGATCTGCCGATGGACTCGAATGGGACCGAGTCGAACCGAGGTACTTCTATGGATTCGAATTGATCGATACGAACCGAGACACTTTGATGGTTTCGAAGACGATCGATACAAAGGGCGGCACTTCGATGGATACGAAGTCATTGGAGCCTGATCGATGCGAAAGTGATCGATACGAAACCGGTGCTTTTCCCTTCAAATTGAATCGATCATAACTTGAGCGTATGAACTCATATTGACTTGAAACTTGGAATACTGGCTTTCTTAGCTTTGCTTGTCACATCATATCAATTGTAGCTCGATCCGGACTCGGACAAAATTCAGCGATATCCATAGTGAAGCAAAGAATGACCAATCTCTGAGACGAGCTGTCCTTTGTTTTCGATCGATCTTTTGGTATCACGACTTTGCCAAAAAGCGGGATAACAATTTTATTATAAATTTATTTTTAAATTATATTTAAATCTATTTTATATTTTTCTTTATAAATTATTTTAATATAAACCATTTTAATATAAATCATTTTTAATATAAACCATTTTTAATGTAAACTATTTTAATATATTAACTATTTTAATATAAACTATTTTAACTTATAACTCTTTTATATAAGCTATTTTACTTTATAAGCTATTTATTATATATACTATTTTAATATCTAAACTGTTTAAGTGGTGCAAGTTATGTTTTCAATGTTATGAATTTCAAAGTATTATGTTTTAGAAGTGTTATAATTTCAAGTGTTTGGTTTCGAAAGTGTTATAACTTTGAAAGTCCTATGATTTTGGTAATGGATATATTTTAAATGGAAATGATATCGATGGACATGATATCGTATTGATATGGTTTTGAAATGACAATGATATTTGGTTTTGAAGTATAAACTATTTTGAAATGACCACGGTGTTGTAATAACGTTTGGTTGTTAAAGAGACCGGGATTGAAAGTTGTCATACTCTCTGCCAATTTCGAAAACCACTTCAACAACTGTATACGCGGTGGAGATTCCAGAATGAAGTAGGATGGTGGCGACGTCTTATTGAGGATATAAGTGGACCCGACACCCGTGTGTTGTCATAAAGTGCCTAAAACAGGAGCGATTCTCGAGTCAACGAGGTAGCTTCTCTGATCGGACACACTCATTCTATGCCATTCTATTACTTTGTGATTGATTTGGTGCGCACCTTTGTTTTTTGATTTTGGGAGCGTGGCTTGAGGTGGGTGGTAGTGGTTTCTATGCGTTACTACCATCCCGAATGCATAATTGGTATATCTACCCTGGCGTTGCCTTGTTGTGCCATGTCACCTATCCTAGCGCGTCTTATATGAGTCTAATTTGTGTCATACCTATGAAGTATCCTCTGGTAGCCTCTCGATCTTGAGGTACTACGGTACTGTATAGACTATTGACACTATAAAATATGTTAAGGGGGATATGGGTAACGCCTTAATGCTATTTCTAAATAAATTGTACTTTACTTTAGACATTATTATAATAGCGTATATCACTATAGTATATAGTTTAACGGATCCTTAGAGGATGGTTATCCCAAACATCCTTTGAGTTACTTGTATATCAGTTGTTATTTCACTTGAGTTTGATTTGTTGATATAAGAATGTTAATCATGACTCGAGTGTTTTGTGTTTTGCTTTACGCTCAGGTCAGACTGAGTGATACAGCTTTTGAGACTCAACTTTGGAGTTGGAGCTTCGTTTGGAGATCCATCTACATCCTTTCAGCTTGCAGTTATTCAACTGATTCCAGTGATGTATTATGATCTTGCATTTGACTATTGTATTTCAAACTTCTATTGTATCTTATTTAACTCTGATATATATATATAGTAGCTTCATGAACTACTATTCATTTTGTTTTCGCTGTATATTGTATATTACTCTGTGTCTATGATTATGTGATTTATTTATTTACTGTGTATGTTGATTTCGTCAAATATAAATTAACAATCTAGTATTTTGAGCAATTCAAATCCGGCATGTGTGGATGTGAACGGCTGCAAATGCGACGACCCGAAATTTTGGAAAATTTAAATTGGGATATTTAATTGATTTCAATATTTAAAAATTAGTTTGTAACTTAAATTTCAAATATCACCATTATTTGGAAATTGAATCATTGGATTTAATTAATGGAAATTGGGTAAAATGTTGAATTTGGGAATGTTTTGTTAAGTTTTGAAAATATATCGTTTAAATTGACGTTTAAAAATAGCCTTTCGAGGCACAGTCTCGGAATTCGACAAAACCAATTCCATTGGATCCGTAATATTATATTATTATTGGATTTCAATTTTCGTAGTGTTTGGAGTTGTTTGTGAGTGTACGACATATAAATGCGCTGAATCTATATCGAAAATTTAATTTAATAACTGATCCAAAAGGGCTATCTTCTCCATAGGATTGAATTAGGACCCGAAACCTTTTCCATTGCGTTCGAAATAGGGGTATAACATTATATACGCCTAGCAGCACGCTTCTATAGGGTTTCAGATTTTGAGATGCGTAATATTGGGAATAAATTATATATATATATATATATATATATATATATATATATAATTAAATCAAATCTTATCCAAATTGTCTTCCCAGCCACCCTATGATCTGCACACCCGTACTGTAAACCATGTCTCCTTTCTTTCACTTCAGTTAAGTCATGAAAGAAATAAATTCCATTGTCCCCTTTTCCTTCTTCTATACGATAAATACAATAGAAAATTTATTAATGGCCTAAGTAAACAAATTAAATAAAAATGGCTTCCTCTCTCTAATCATTCATCACCCGTCTCCATTTTACTCTCATGAGAATCAAGTCATTTTCGATTCAAAGGAAATTTTAGGGCCGAGGAAAAATCTTCTCTTCAAAGTTCCTAAATCCCTTTTCTCATTTTTTAAAAAAAGTATCGAATTGAGTTCGCATAGACGGTGAGCTATTTCTTCTTTTCGTTATTGCCAGATTTGGTTCGAGGAAATCTCGCGAGAAATTGGATTCGCCCTTGATGCTCGCAATTTCAGGTAAGTACGAGCTCGCAAGTGATGATGGAAGTAGAGTGTAGTCGCGACGAAGAAGGCCGATGTGGGTTTCTGTTTGTGATGGTGATGGTAGGGAGCTAGTGATTTTGGGGTTCGTTAATAGGTCGTAGGCCGCGACTTCGAAATCGCGCTAGGTGGTGGAGCGCGCACGCTTGAGTGGGTTTGGGGGAAGGCTGGGCACGACTTTGATTTTGTTCGAGTAGTAGGAGAGGTGATGGATAGCGACAGCTTTGGGACGAGCTGTCATAGAAGAGGGGTGTTCGTGTTATCTGCAGCTAGGGTTTCGTTCGTGAGGAAGGGGTGACCGAGTCGAGACTGTTGCTAGCTGAGGTATTTTCGATTTTTTTTCCTCGATTTTAACAATATTTATATTTAAAAAAAGAAAAAAAAAAGAAAAGAGGATTCACCGTTCTTTATAGTAGATACATGTATGCTTGCATGATTCTGAAAATAGAATTTTAAATGTTAAAGAGGTTATTTAAAAAATTGATTTTTGAAATCCATATAGACATTTTTGTAAATATACATATATATAAATAAAGAGAAGGATATATTCATAGAAAGGATTTTAAAAACATATATAAATATAGAGATCTTAAAAGTTGGAAAATTTATATAAATTAGATTATATGAAGTCTATATAAGTGTATATATGTATTTTCAGGTTGAAAATAAAACAAACATACATATACTCATATTTAATTTACTAGTTTATTCTAAATGGATTTGGTGATTAAATTATTAAATTAACTTCTTTAATATATTTTAGTCACTAATTTTACTAGAGGAAAATTATCTAATTAAAAATTCTTAGTTAATTGAATTTTTTAAAGAAGATAATTGATTCTTCGATTCATTTAAAATGCATATTCAAGGTCAAAAATCATGAAATCAAGCTCTTTTGGAATGGATTGCAAACGGCAAAATAAAAAGGTGAGTTAATCTCACTCATCTGATTTTATTTAAATTTAAATAGTTAAATTTAAATATTTGGTTGAATGATTAAATTGATTGGATGTGGTATATTATATAGTAGTATATATATTGGAGTGATTGATTTCCCGCATTATATAACAGATGAGACCATATGCGCCGCATAATAGCCGATGATATTGTATAAACCCATATACCGCGATATTCCACCTCGAAGTGGAATTTGTATTTTATATTGTGCTAACATCTGTGGATGCAGGGAAACAGGTTGGAGGGATCCAACAGGATTCCTCAAATTTATCTAGATTGTTTAATATTCTATGATATGGTTTATGCGATAATCTGTGATAGATTTACTGGTAATTCAAATGTTGGATGTTACGGTTTCATTGAATAATATTTGGATATACGGAGTTATCAAAAATGTATAGATTTGGATTTTGGAAAAAAATTAAAAGAGAGAATTTTAAGTATGGATAAATTAAAAAACGAATTGGTAAAGAATAAAAGTTGATTATTGAATTCTAATAAATAAAATTCCAAGTATGGAGAAATGAGATTTTTTAATAAATGGGACTAAGAAATTTATAAACTTGGTTTATAAAAGTGAAGTAATATATCGGTGGATATTTGGAAGGATAGATTCACGGTGGGAATTTATTAAAGGAATGGGTAAACTTGTTTAATAATAAATAGTGATTTATTTTTGAAAGATGTGAAAGAGCAGCGTATTTTCCTGGATTGCCAAGTACGTTTTCAAAACAAATTTATAAGTATAAGTTTAAAGTTTAAAGTTGTTTTACTAAGTATGTTTTAGAAAATTTATCATTTTTAAATGTTTAAATTTTAAAGTAAGTCTTTTTCAAATTTATTATAGTAGCAATTATTTAAAGGTGATTTGGTAATATGTTTTAAAAAGTGAAAAATTTAGTTTATATTTTTTAAAGTAGCATTATTTTAAATATTCTTAAAGTATATATTTTTGATAAAATATTAAAGTAGTTTTTAATTTAAATGGTTTAAAGTGTATTTTATAATAAAGTGTTTAAAATTACTAAACTATTTGTACTTGGTGTTTTCAGTGGAAATAAATATTTGGGAATTCATTCCATGAGAAGAGTGTGGTTTGAAAACTGTTTTTAAAGGGTTGAAAAGTGGAAATATATCTTGTGAAGATATTTTGAGATTAATAAATAATTTGATGAAATTATTTATGTTCGATGGTTGTTTATAAATGTTAATTGATAGTTAAATAACCGACTATCAATATTGGCCAATGCGATGATCGTTTCGAAGAGACCGGGATCAGGATTTATTTCTTGAAAACCACTTCGATTTGGTTTGAACGTTTTTGTGTGGAAAACAAGAGTTGGATTCGAAGGTCGAGCAGTGAAGTGCAAGGGCTAGTCTCTACTAATCCTAAGATGATTCCAAAATGGATGTAGTAGGAGTAGTTCCTTCGGTTCCATTCGAACCCTGGACGGACTTGTATGGATGAATGCTTTCAGAACATCGTCAGGTGGGCGGTGAGCATTCTAAGTGATATGTTCTAAAAAGGTAACGCTTAGCCTCGAGTCTCATCAATCGGGAATGAATGAAAATCAGGGGATATGCAACAAGGCTAAGTGGGTAGCACCCATTAGGGTAAGGTCATCCCTGTCTAGATGTCCCTTTTTATTTGGCTTAGTGGACGGTTGTTGATCCCAACCATGGGGAGATCTTACTTGGGATTATCCAATAAGGGGTGATCCCGGTCTTGTGTTGCAGGGGATTGGGAGTAATCCTCGGTACGGTGATCTAGGCCATGTGCTATGATAGGTCTTACCCCAGTGTCTAGTCATTAGTTGGAAATCCATTCTCCCTACGCACCTTTTACGGTTT
Source organism: Allium cepa (assembly GCA_030765085.1). Lineage (NCBI taxonomy): Eukaryota > Viridiplantae > Streptophyta > Magnoliopsida > Asparagales > Amaryllidaceae > Allium > Allium cepa. The sequence continues at coordinate 28,659,932 of CM060937.1, read as the reverse complement.
TTGTTTGTAGAACCCACTTTGTGACTAGTATGCTGGAATTTAATAACATAATAATTTCAGCTATTTGAATAAGTATTTGTATATTGAAACTATTATAATATAAGAGGATTTTGAAAAGAAATGTTTTAGCTATCGTAAGGTAAAAACCCGACATGTTTATTTGTAGCGTGGTCATACGAGAGCTTTTGTTTTCAAAGGATTTTGAAACTTTAATAATCAAATTGAGTGTATTTTCTCACGCTGGTATTCCAGACTGACTCGGATGTTATTTAACTATAATGCTCGGGTCAGACCGAGTATTATAGATTACAGGAAAGGATGCTATAGAGCTCAAGAGACGAGCTGGATGGCGATACGTACTTCTGTACTTGTTTTTTTTAAATATTCCGCTGTGTGACTAGTTGTGTATTTAGTTTTGTGAGGACATGTTATGATTACTTTCCATTTGGGTGTTATGTGTACTCTAATAATGTAATGTATAAATAGATTTGCTTTTGTGTAAAGATTAGTTATTATCTATTATATTTTATTCCGCTGCGAAGGTTAGATTCTGATGTTGTTTTGTTTTCTCTTCTTCTATCTCCTTCTTCTTTAACCCTAACGCTTCGTGTTTCCATTCACCTTGAGTTGATGTGTTGCAAAATAGTGTTGACTTAAGGGGTACGGGTTTGTGGGCTGTTACAAAAAATATCAGGATGTTACATGTGGTATCAGAGCTTTGGTTTTAGACAAAACTTAGCATACGTAGTAGATTTAATTGCAGAATCACTTTCGTTCGAGTTTGAAATATTTCCACTTTGATTCGATTTTTTTTGAATTTTCAAACGTTCCCCTCGATTCCAAAAATCCATTCTTTCCTCTCCCTATTCGTATTTCTCTTGATTCTAGAGCATCCCATAACTCCATCGAATGATTGTAAAAGGGTGAAACTCCTTAATAACAAGCATTGATTCACCGAAGGTTTCTATATCCTTGGTTTATGATGCTGCTTCTTTTGTTATGCCCGAATTCTATCTCTGGCGATCGAATGTTGATTTGCTCCAGAATCTACCACGATCTTATTTTGAAGTCACGGTTGACCCGGTTAAGGTTGCATGCGATCTATATAAGTCAATCTATTCTTTTTCTCTATGAAATATATTTATCTCCCTATCAAGCTTATCTTCTAGCTGAATTCTTTTGGTTAGGATCCCTCTATATTTGAATCTCTACCCTTGCTTTGAAATCCATTCTTGTATCGTCGAGCGAGGAAGTGTATTTGTAAATAAATATTAAAATGTTATATATATATATATATATATATATATTGTGTTGTTTGAGTTATTCATGTTTATTTGGGTTTTCGATCAATTCGTTGATCAACACTATCGATAGGATTTCTAAAACATTTGAATAGAACAAACTGACACAATAATATTTTCAAAATTGGTAAATGAAATAGTTTGGTATGATTATACTATATATAAGTAAATTTTCTGAAATTGATTTGCTAATTAATTTGGTTGTTGAAATGATAGTATTTGATTTCATCTATTGTTTTGTAAACCATTGATTTCCCAACATATAAATAAATGAATTATCAAAGAAATGGTTTGTAATTTAATTTGGAGTTTAAATGAATTCAAATTAAGAATTTGAGCATTAAATTTCTGGTGATTCCAAACTTTGGTTTTAAACTTTAAAATGTATATCATTTGAAGTATTTTCGAATATAAATTATTTCCAAAGAATTTTTAAAGCTTTAAATCAATATTATTCCTATTGTTGCTGGAAAATAATTTCGGTGATGACTGCAACATCATCAACATTCATTTTCAAGTTTCATAGTGGAAGGACCATTAGTAGCTTAGCTACATTTTGTTTTGAAAAATTGATTTTATTTGAATTTCTTAAGTATGACTTGATTTATAATGTATATATAAGTATATGATTATAGATTTGATTTGATATATAGTATATATTTTTTTAACTCTAAATTGTTTGAATTTAATTGGAAATTTAATTCTTAAATCATTGTTAAAGGATGATTGCAATTATAAAATAAAGCCAAAAATTTTATGTAACAACCCTGTATTTTGTGATTATTTTTAACTGTTTATTTTGATTATTTTATTTGAAATTCATGATTTAAAAACTTTATTATATTTATTAAAATGGATAAATTTTGTTATTTTAAATATAAATTTTGATTTTTGTGTAAATTTTAATTTCAAACCTAAATAAATAGAATATTTCTAGAAAAATGTGGATTTTGGTTAATTTGGTCAAACTTTGACTTTTAAATTTAAAATTTAAATATTTGAATTCTAGAATTTTATATTTCATTATGAAAATAAATTAAATATCAAGAATACTGTTTTTTCTTTTGTTGAAATATGATTTATATTGTGAAAGTTATGCTTTTTACAATATTGTTTGTAAATTGTTTTATTTAATAAAAATGGTCTATTTTAATTTATATAAAAATATTTTAATTTGTCATATCATGTTCAAATATGTTTAATATGACATGTTAGGTATATAGTCTTATTTTAAAACATTTTTAAAGTGATTTTATAATTTTTCCAAAGCTTATTTTATTTTATTTTCAATTTTTAAAACATAGTTTCTATTTCTAAGCTATTTTCTTAATTAATTTATATTTATCTAAAATTTATTTATTTATTTTCTTTCATACTTTATTTTTTGTTTTTATTTTATTTATTTACATTTTTCATATGTTTAAAAATGAATAATGAAAATGGGAAATATGAAGAGTTTGAACTTTTCATTTACCTTAGACTTTTCATATTCTTTTAACATTTCATTTCAAACAACATGTGTATTCAATTTGGCTGACCATATCTTTCTTCAACCTTGACTTCTTTCTCATTTCTCATGCACAAAAAAAGTTTCTCAACCCTAAAATTTTTGGCCATCATCTTTGAAACAAAAATATTGGTAATGGTTTTCACATTTTTTTTCCTCTTTTCTTCTTTGTTTTATGCACTTTCTTTGCCATGCTTTCACTATATTGTTCGGCCATAGCCTCCACCTTCACCACCACCTTCATCACCACCTTGTTTAGCTGCAAAACCCCTCCATCTCCACTGACCTACCTCGCCATGGCCCCTTAGATGCAAGCTCTACACAAAAATTAGCAAACACCTCCTATTTATGCATAGCCGAGCCCCCTATTGCCTTCACCACTTCACCACACCTTTTGGCCACCACTTGCACCACTTCCACCAGCCTATATCTGACCATAAGCCACTACCACACCATCCCCTAGCATCCACCAGGCTTGGCCGAGCCATCCATGGCCATGGTCGAACCATATGGTTGCATAAAAATTCACCTTTGCCTTGACTTTGTGTGTGTTCATGCCACAAATCACATAAGCAACTTCCATGCCTTCATTCCTTGCTAGGACGACCCTATATGGATCCATACTTGACTCATTTACACAACCATGGCCATGTATTTTGACCATATAGTCCAAGCATAGTATTTGTGAAAGCAAGTGCAAGTCGTTTGATTCTTTGTTGCGCATAAATTCTAGCTTGTTTAATGTCATGTTTTGGGTTGTATATTCATGTTGCAATCTTGTTTTTGTTTGATATGAACAAGATAGTAGCTTTGGATCTCTCCTTACTTGAATCGTAGTCGTGGTTTCGTGCCTTTTGGATCTCTATAGTGTGTCTGAATTGGTTATCTCCAGCTTATAGAGGTGAGTAATTCTTACAAGGCATTCTATACTTATATAATTAGTAAATTGACACCATTTGAATCTGTAGATTTTATTTTTATGTTATACCTGCCTGTGATATTGTTCATATGATGTTCACCCTGTTTATACACCTGTCATATCATCTGTTACTGTTATATAATGCTATTCCATTTATTTATATCAGTCTTCTCTGCAAGTTCCCTGTAGATTAGAATCACTACGGGTTGAAATGATACATACCCGAACAGACTTTAGAATAGCGAAAAATCGTTATGGGCTGAAATGATAGGCCTGGGCAATTTTAATTTATTTCATTTTACTTGGGATTGTGGGTTTTGAAATGATAAAACTCGGATTTTCCAATTGTAAATTACGGATTGAAATGATATATTATCCGTATCATTTGACCTAGGTTAGAAATTGTATACAGACCCGTGGTTAATATATACTTTTCTAGGATTTATAAAGTATTATAAAAATGAAAGTATTATGGTGTTTTGATTTAAATTTAATTAAAAATGGTTTTATAAAATATTAGTGATTTACTACAAGTTAAATAAGTGAAATAAATAATTGGTAAAGTAGAATTTGAAATATAAGTAAATTTTGGAATTTATGGTTTTGTTTATAAATGGAATTTAAGTTGAGTTAAGAAAAATAAAAGGGAATTTAAAATTTAATTTATGAAATGGTAAATTAGATTTAAATGTAAAGTATATGAAATGTTATAAAAATTGTACAATTATTTTATAAGTGAATTATTAAAGAAATTTGATTATTTTTGCATGAAATTTCATTTTATAAAATCATAAATTAAGGGGTATTTAAATGATTGTTTTTAAAGTGATAAAATATAATATTTATAAGTTAAAAATGGTTTAAATTAATTTTTAATTGTTTATGAAATTGTACTGAAAATTTGGAATTTAATTAACAGTATTACAGAAATGATGAGATTTCTGAAGTAAAGGATATTACAACATTTCTAAGTGCTGTAATGTAACAACCCTGAATTTTGTGATTTATTTTAGTTTTTTATTTTGATTATTTTATTTGAAATTTTGATTTAAGAATTTTATTTTATTTATTAAAATGAATAATTTATGTTATTTTAAATATAAATGTTGATTTTTATGAATTGTAGTTTCAAACTTGTATAAATTGAATATTTTACTGAGAAGTGAATTTCTGTTCAAACTGGTCAAATTTTGACTTTTAAACTTCAAATTTAAATTATTTAAAATATTAAATTTTATCTTTTATTATGAAAATAGATGTAATAACTTGAACACTGCTTTTCTTTCGTTGGAAACGGACTTAAACTGTGAAAGTTATGTATATTTCAATATTGAGTGCAATTTGTTTATTCTGCACTTTTTTGTTATTTTAAATTGTATAAATTATATTTTCTTTGTCATATTTTATTTTAATATGTATTAATATGTTATTTTATGTATATTTTTGTCTTTTAATATTTTTAAAGTGAGGTAGGAATTTTTCTAGAGTTAGTAGTATTTTCCTTGTAATTTCCATGCCTTGTTTTCAATTTTTATACATTTTCTTTAGTTCTTTTTCTATTTTTCTCCCATTTAATTATTTATTTTATTTTTAAAATGATAAATAAATTATTTTATTTCAAATTTTCACTTTATAATATTTTTGAAATGAAGTGGACATTTTTCCAAGACTAGTAGTGATTTATTTGTAATTTCTAGCACTATTTTGTATTTTTAAGCAATTTCTTTCATTCTTTTTATATTTTCTTTAAAATTAATTATTTATTTTCTTATATTTTTACTTGATTTCGGTTTTTAAAAAGTATTTTCTGATTTATTTTGTTTTTATTTGATCTTTAAGAATTGGAAACGTGAAGAGTTTATGGCGTTTCATTTCTAGACGTTTCATTGTCCAAAAACGTTTCAAATGCCATAACCATCTCATTTATTCATTTTGGCTGCCCATTTTCAGTTTTCTAACCGTGAGTTTCATTATTTTACACGTAGAAAACATTTCCTCTTTCATTCTTCTTAATGGCTAGAGAAATTTCCTTGGTAATGGCTTCTCTTTTGTCACTTTTCTTCTCATTTTTTCATATTTTTGCCTTGTTCTCTCCATAGTTTTGCTTGGCGTCCACTCCATAGCCATGGCAACCACCTCCTACATCTCTTCCCTGTCATCATCACCACCTACTCCTCATATCTGAACCATGGTCGAACCCACCATGATGCTAAAATCCAAAAAAATACAACCTATGCCTTGAAAACATGCTAGTTTGAGCCTTGTTGCTTCACTACCTCTTTTTCCACCACCACCACCTCTAGCCACCCCCACCACCTCTGACCAGACCACCACAAACCACTGCAACATCTATCCAGACCTGAACTTGAATGGCCAAGCCAAACCCCTACATGGCCGAGCCTTTTATTGACCAAAAACCCACCTATTTTACCTAAACCCCTTCACATTCCTACCTTGTAACTTCCTCCGCATGTCTAGCCTTCAAGCCATACATTTCCTGTGTTCAAACCTGAGCCAAAGCATGTCCAAACCTGAGCCAAAACATACCCTAGGCCGTGCAATCAAATGTAGAAAGAAAGGCAAAAGACTGTGTATTCGTATCTCCTTTTGTTTCAAAGTTGTTTCAATTCAATGTTGTATTGAATTGTAATTTTATTTTGTTTTGTTTTGGGTTTCAACACGAGTTCTAAGCTTGGATCTCTTCCCACTTGAGCCTATTGTTGTGTCATCATGCCTTCTAGAATCCGTTGTGTCATTTGGATTGCAATCTCCAGCCATAAATGTGAGTAAATCTCACCAGACTAATATGTACTTATATAACTGATAAACTGACACCATTTGAATCTGTAACTGTTTATCATCATGCTATATCTGCTATATGATTATCATATGATGTTCACACCTGTTATTACACTTTTTATATCATATGTTATTGTTATTTCATGCTATTCTATCATTTATATCAGTTATCACCATTGCAAGTTCCCTGTAGACTGGAATCACTATGGGTTGAAATGATACATACTCGAACGGACTTTATAATAGGGGAAAAACGTTATGGGATGAAATGATAGGCCTGAACGGTTTCCAAAATCACTCATTTTACTTGAGACTGCGGGTTTGAAATGATAGAACCCAGCTTTTCTTTGTAAACTACGGATCGAAATGATATATATTCGTATCACTTGACCTAGGCTAGAAAACTATATACAGACCCGTGGTTTATGTAATATTTTTGAAATTTTTTTAAAATATTTTAAAATGTAAAATTTTACAATATTTTGATAATATTTTTATTTAAATTTAATTAAAAATGATTTTGTAGAAATATTAGTGATTTTCTATAAATTAAATAATGAATTAAGTACACGGTAAAGTAGAATTTGAACTATAAGCAAATTTTGGAATTTATGTGTTGTTATAAAAAGGAAATTATGCAAAGTAAGAAAAATATAATATTTTGATTTAAAAATGTATTTTAAATGATTTTATAAAAATAATAATGATTTTTGAATAAGTTAAAATGTTAAACAAATGAATGTTTAAGTAAATTTTGAAATATAACTTAAATTTGAAATTTTAAGTTTTGTTTTAAAAAGTGAAATTTTAATTAAGTAAAATTTATGGAAATAAGTTATATTTTGTAAATTTAAACGTAATTTTTAAGTTAATAATTTAATTAAAGAAACAGAATTTAATACTTGAATTTAAATAAGAAATTATGTTAAAATTTGATTTTTGGATGAGATTTAACTTTATAAAAATCATAAAAATAAGAGTATTGAAATGATGATTTTAAAATGTGAAATTATATGATGTTTATAAGTTAAATGATTTAAATTAAAGATTAACTGTTGGTGAAATTTGTATTTAAACCCTGAATCTGATTTAACAACATTTTCGAAGTGTAATGTAAAGGATAATACAACATTTTGTAAATGCTGTAGTTGTTTTAAATGAACTAAAAAGTTAATTTGAAATAAAGGCTATTATAGCACATTGTAAGTGCTATAGTGGTTAAACTTAACATTTAAAGTTTATTTTAAATTTAAAGAAAATCTATTACAGCACTTAAATGATGTATTTTGTTAAATGAACTGTTTTAAACTATAACTTTACGTAGCATTTTTAAGTGCTAAGGAAACTGAATTTTATTATTTTATTAAATTTTAATGAGATTAATATTTGGAATAAGATTTAAATTTTGGAAATTTAATATTTAACTATTAAATAATAAGGAATTGACTTTATTTTTTTATGACAAGATTTAATCTTTAAATATAAACTCCCTTGAAATGTAAGTTTGAAATGGTGATTAATTTCTAAATAAAATGAATGGGTTTAGATGGTATTTAAATGAATTAAAAATGAGTGATGTTTTGAGTAATACTTTGATATTTTGAAAGATATGATATTTTGATATTAAAATGATTTTAAAATGAAGTTTTGAAAGATATGATATTTTGATAATAAAATGATTTGAAAGGAGTTTTTGAAAGGATATGATATTTTAATATATTAAATTGATTTGAAAGGAGTTTTTGAAATGATATGGTATGTTGATATATTGAAATGGTTAGAAATGACTTGATATTCATTTTGATAAATATTTGAATTTGAAAGATATGGTATGTTTATGTATTGAAATGATTTTGGAAATGATTTAATCTTTATTTTGATAAAGATTTGGATTGAAAAGGATATTTTATTTTGAAGTATAAAGTATTGTTTTAAAGTTATAACCACGGGTTATAATAACGATTGGTTGGCAAAGAGACCGGGATCGGATATCTGGTATACTCTCTGTCGATACCGAAAACCACTTTGACAATCGTGTACGCGGTGGAGATTCCAAAACGAAGTAGGTTGGTTGGCGAACGCTACTGGAATGAAGTAAGGGAACGCTGATGGATGGCCTAATTATGACTAAAACAGGAGCTATACCGGGCTACACAAAGGGTCGCACCCTTTCATCGAGCATGCTTCTTCGAAAACCATTCTATTACTTTTGTGATTCGATATTGTGGCATCACTTTGATTCGGGGTATTGCTCGAGGTGGGCGGAAGCTGCTGGCTTGCCGTCACCACTGGTCCGGGAGTGCAAACGGTGTATCCACCCTGGCATTGCCTCGCGTGCCTTGTCATATGTTCCTTATATCGAGTCCACTACGATTTTGGTTTAAAGATCCGACCGCGTTAAGGTTCACCATCCCCTTAGCGCTATTTTCTATATGATTATACTTTACTGATTAGACACTACTGTACATAGCGCAATATACTACATAGTAAATAGTTTAACGGATCCTTAGAGGATTAGCGGTCCCAAGCATCTTCTAAGTTACTTGTACTTTTACTACAGTTCACTTGAGTTGGTTTACATTGTATAAGTATGTATGTCCTGACTCGAGTGTTTGTATTTTTTATTTACGCTCGGGTCAGCCTGAGTATTCACAGATTTGGATTTCCATGTTCTGGAGATTGGAATCGCTAGAGATTATCTACTTATCTAGTCTTATCTATTTCGGTGCTGTTGTTGTATTCATCTTGTACTTAGTTATCATATTGAAACTTCTGTTGCATTTTATTTAACTCTGATATATTTATATAGTAGCTTCATGAACTACTATTTCTTTTACTTCCGTTGCATTATTAAATACTCTGTGTTTGTGATCTGTGATTTTTATTTACTGTATATTCTGAGATTTACCAAATTTTTATTTACAACACGGTATTTTGAGCAATTCAATTCTGGCATGAGTGTCTACCTATACACTTATAATGGATGCGAATGGTTGAAAAAATCGGACTGTTACATGTAATTGATATAAATGAACTAAAAGACTAAATTGAACTAAGGGCTATTATAGCACTTTGTAAGTGCTGTAGTTGTAGAAACTAAACTAAAACCTACTACAACATATTTGTAAATGCTATCTTTGTTAAAATGAATTGTTTTCAAACGTAAATTTACTGTAGTATTTTCTAAATGCTGCGAAAGTTGAAATTTCACCGTTTTAATAAATTGAAGTAAATAAATGAATTCTGAAAATGGTAAAATTTTGAGAATTGTATATTTGATTATTAAATATAATAACTTCACTTTTAAATGATTTAATTGGAATACTTAATTGGTTTATTGGAATATTTAATTGGTTTAATTGGAATATTTAATTGGTTTAATTAGAATATTTAAATGGTTTAATTGGAATATTTGCGTTGATATATAAACCATTTTGAAATGTGATTTGAAATGGTATTTAAATTAAATAAAAAATGAACGTGGTTTTGGAATAATATGATATTTTGATACTAAAATGAATTTGAAATGAAATTGAATTTTTAAATGATTTTTGATTTACGAAGTATAAAATACCATTTTGGAATTTCAACCACGGGATGTATTTAATTTATGGTTTAACTGATCCTTAGAGGATGGGCGATCCCAAGCATCCTTTAAGTTATTGTGGATTACTACTACAGTTCACTTGAGTTGGTTTACATTATATAAGTATGTATGTCCTGACTCGAGTGTTTTGTGTTTTACTTTACGCTTGGGTCAGCCTGAGTATTTATCGCTTAGCTTTGGATTTCTTTTCTGGAGCTAGGAATCGCTGGAGATTTTGCTTATCTAGTTATCTATCCATTTCATTTTCAGTTGTTCTATTTCAGCTCTGGTATTTATAAAATTCTATATATTTGGGATTTTTGTTGTATATGTTTCAGACTGATATTATGTATTATGTTTTAAGAGTTTGTTATAGTAGCTTCATGAACTACTATGGTATTTTAGTTTCCGCTGCGAGTTATTCTGATATTCCTGTGTCTGTGATTCTGTAATTGTATTTCATTTGCTCTAAATTTTATTACAATGCGGTATTTTGATAATTCAAGTCCGGCATGTGTGGATGCGAATGGCTGAAAATATCGAGTTGTTACAGTTGGTATCAGTGCTTTGTTTTTAGGCAAACCTTTGCCTACGGAGCAAAAAAACTCATTAGAGATAGGGTAGAAATACCCTAGAATGAGTGAAATCAATCTTAGAATCCTATCTTTGTGAGAGAACGTATTTTCGAAGTATAAAATGATTTCCAAATGATTTTTAAGGGATTTCCAAACATTGTACTTGTATAAATTTTCCTTATTTTGAAATCAAGAGTTTCTACACTTCATCCCTTCTGTACCCATCTTGTTGGTAATCTCTTTGCTAAGGATTTTTATCGATTAGGATTCCTTTGAACTTTGGAATTCTCCTACTTGTTATAAAATCCAGTATTGTCTTCCCTGTATTATCCTTTTGAGTTTGGAGCATTTCGTTACTCCACTTTGGAATGACCTCTATAAAGGTCGGTGATTCCGCAAATCTTTGAATGATTTTGTAAAGGGGTGGAACTCCTTTACAATTGACATTGATTCACCGGAGATTTCTATATCCTCGGTTTATGATGCTATCTATCTCATGCTCTACCCGGATTCAATCTCTAGCGATCGAATATCGATTTGCCTTAGATTTACGCATTGGTTATATTCCTGAAGTCACTGTTGACTAGTTAAAGTCGCTCGCAATTTAGATAGGCTTATCCATATCCTATTGAGTAATTAAATTATCTCATCTTCGTTCGAGCTTATCTTCGAATCAGGATTCCATTTGATTAGAGATCCCCTAAATTTGAATCTCTTTTTGTTTGAAATCTATCCTTGAATCATCCCTTGGAAATTTGTGTTTGTTTGTTGTAACGACCCAGGATTTTGGCAATAATATTTTAATAACAATTTAATCTAATTAAATAAAATACAAGCTTATCATTTTATAAATAAATAAGACTTTGAAAATTTTCCAGTTATTTATATATATGTATATGTAGTGTGAAGGAAGCTTTGATTTGAAAATTTAAAATAAAATCTTTCAAAAATATTTACGATAAAATTTATCATATTTAATTAAAATAAGGGCTCTACATTATTGACATTTGATATAATATATGAAAATGAATGTAAGATAGATAATAATATTTAAAATGGAATAAATCTTATCAATACAAAATAAGTATAAAAATCAATTATAAAACATGTGAATATAAATCAAATGTTTGGATAGTTAAACTTTAAATAGAAATAAAAACAAGAATTTATGTTAAATATATATAAGATAACTTATATGGTTTTATGAAAACATAAGTAAACACCTAAGATAATTCTAGAAAATATAACCTGTGCAATACATGTATAAGCAATGCAAGAAGACAAACTATTCACATATAAAATATCTATGTACATAAAATAAAAAAATAAAAAATAATAAGATGTAAACATATAGGGAAACATATGCATTAAATAACATCATCTCAGCACAAACAAATATCATTTCAATTTGCAGAAAATAAAACACAAAAAAATCTGATCAAAGAAAAGCTTGTACCAATTATAACCTACCCCGTACAAAACTGTTTCTATATATGTATCTTCTTATTCTTGTTCGTTCATAACTTAGCAAGCTTGAAGAAAAAAAGAAGTAAACATCATTATATTTACAAACTCAAACATTCACCATACAACAAAGCAGGAAGGTTTACTGGGATATCAAACTGCAGTTTCCAAAAACAGAAGTGCTCTCTGTTCGAACACTTTTCTGTAAGTAAACATACTGTTTTTCAAATTTAAATTTGTGTATTTGATTTATGAATGGTATGTGCTTTGCTGTACATTCTAAATAAGTAGTTTTGTGTAATTCTGTTGTACTGAAAATTTATATATGGTCTGCTCTTCTTAATTTCTAGTTACAGAGCAAAAATAAAGTAGAAGAAAGTTAATACATCTTCATACAAAACATTATAAGCTTAGGATTTTAAATAAAATAAGTAGTTTAAACTTAAAATCATAGCCTAGAATTTGTTTGAAGGTTGATAGTGGAATATGGACCCTGTACATTCAATTTTTACAGTAAAAAGAAATCATATGATAAATTTGAGTATTTCAAATTGCTGATTTGATTATATAACTTGAATCTACATCCAAAAATAGGATTTTTAAAACAAAAATGGGATTTTTTAGTTAAGTATCCTACAAGCAATTCTCAGTTGATCAGAAAATTCATTTTGATCAATTTCTGGTGGTCGAAGAATTTTTGGATGGTAAAACTTTGCACGACGCAAGTATGGCCATCGATGATTTCAAGAAAATTGTTAAAAAAAATTTCTATAGCAAGAATTGATGGGTCGAGGCGAATTTAGGGTTTTTGTCAGCGTTTTGCAGTGGTCTGTAAACGAGGTGATTTCGTCACGTCTGCTGCATTGAGTTGCGTAAGGTTCAAGGGGTTGATAAAGTGGGGTATCGGCAATGTGAGGCCGGAGTTGTGGATTTTTTGATGGTCGGCGTGAGTTTGACGAGGCAGTTATGGATGAGGGTTTAAGTTCGAGTTCGAACTGGAAACTCGATTTTTGAATGGGGTTTGTTGGCGTCGAATCGTCCATGGAGATCGAGTGTCGCCAAGTTGTGTGACTTGCTGGAGGTGGTGCGGTTTGCCAGAACGCCGGTGAAGTGTCATGCATGTGCACGGCAGCGTATAGGTGTCAGGGGGTCTTTGTGGTGGACGACACGAGTCGATACTCGAGAAAAAGTATGCGTTGCTTCGGTTTGGCACTCGAGTATGTGAGCTACTTCCTGTTATTTTAGTTTTAACTTAAGTTTAACTTAAATCTTACAGTTAAAAAAAAGAAGAAGAAGAAATGTATGAGAAGAAAAAGAGAGGGGAGACTCGGGAAATAGGAGGAGAAACTCGAGTAAACTGGGGATTTTACTCGGGTTGACATTATAGTGCTTAGCATAATTAAAGTTGAAGTTAATTATCTTAAACAAATTTTATGCATTAATGATTTGGTTAGTATTAGACAAATTTAAGTTACTAATTTATTGTAAGTTTTAATGATTTAATTTAATACTTTAGAAACATTTTAAATCTTAATTAATACTTTAATTAAGCAATTAACTTAAAGATAAGTTTTAAAGTAAATTACCGTTAAAGCTTTTAAGTTAGTAATAATTTGATTTCAAGTTATTAAAGAAGATTTTAAAATGTTAATTGAGATGAATTATTATTAATGAATTGCTTGCAAAGGGAATTAAGAATGATTAATTTATAATTGTAATTAAAGATTTGTAAATTAATGATTAAGTGATTAATCAATTTGTAATTAAGAATTTTAAATTGACTACGTAAAGTTAATTATTAAATAAATAGTAGTTAACTAATTAAGTAATTAATTAAGGATTAATGATTAATTAATTAGTAATTAATGATTAAGTAAGTAACAATTAAATGGTTTGAAATGGAATAATTAATTAATTAATGATTTATTAAGCAGGATTAGGTGATTGATTCTCAAGTAATTAATTTAAATTGAATTAATTACAATAAGGATTTAAGATGCTTTCTTATAGATGATTGTATAAGTAGAATATCTGATATTGTGGTAACTATTTGGTGATATTCTGTGATGCACTGTGATATGCATTGATATATGTAATGACTGTGTATGATTTATCTGTGATAAATGCTATGTGAATTCGAAGTGTTGAATTAATTTGTTCAAACTATTAAACAACTTGATCCTTAAAATGGCGTTTGGATTTCGATGAGACTGGGATCGGGTGTTAGTTATGATTATCCGAAAACCACATCGATCCAAATTAAACGATAGGTCGTGGCATCTCAAGTAAAGATCGAGATTGTGTTTCATAGTGCAAGGGTTATCGTCGTTAACTCTGAGGGTGATTCCAAAACGAGTGTAACGAGATAATGCCTTCGGTTTCGTTTGAACTCGGAACGAACTTGTATGGATTGAATGCTTTCAGAACATCGTCAAGTAGACGATGAGCATTCTAAGAGATATGTTCTATAAAGGTAATCGTAGCCTCAAGCCTCATCAACCGGGAATGGCTAAAACAGGGGAGATGCAGCAAGGTTAGGTAGGTAGCACCCAAGCAGGACGAGATATACCCCTGTCTATATGTCCATTTATTTCGGCGGTGTGGGCAGTTGTTGGCCACAACTGCGGGGTTATCTTGTTCGGAACTGTTCAGTAAGGAATGGTTCCGGCCTTGTGTTGTAGAGGGTAGGGAGTGATCCTCGGTACGGTGATCTAGGCCCCGTACTGTGACGGGCGGTACCCCAGTAGCCCTGCCATTGAAGGAAACCAATTTTCCCTACGAGACCCTACGGTTTTGATTGTATTACCCACTTTTGTGGCTAGTAGCTGGAATTTAATAGATGTAACAATTTTGCCTATTTTCTGTTTACTTGAAAACCCTAGACACTATTATAATATCGTTGGATTTCCTATAAAATGTTTTGGTTAGCGTAAGGTAAAAACTTACCCGTGTCTATGTGTGGGAAGTCTTACGTGATACCTTTATTTTCAAATGGTTTTCAAAGTTAAACAACTTTAACCCATTTACTCACACTAGACCTTGTCTGACCCAGAGTTTATTTTTTTGTTTTTCATAAACTCTTGGGTACTCAAATTTTTATGAGTTATAGGTTTTGGATTGTTAAGTTCCGGAGAAGCTTGAAGCAGGAGTCCAGACGTAAATATCTATCTAGTTCCGCTGTGTTAGTTGATGTATGTTGTATTTTGGATGTAATGACAGATATATATATATATATATGACTGTCCTGTTGTATGATGTTGTGTAACTCTGATATATGTAAAACTATGTAATAGTTATGTGATGTATTATATCTTGTTCCGTTTCTGTTGTGAGATTCTGATGTTGTTATTCTTTCCATCTATCTTTTCTATTTCTATCCCTTTCTTTTCTTATTGATGATACGTCTTTCTGTGGTTATAAAGACTGGTCGTCACAGTTGGTATTAGAGCATAAGTTGAGATAATACTTAGGCTCTGGAGTAATATCTATCTTGAGAGTACGTATTTATATTTTCATATAATTATATACATATCTAAATTTGTTGAGTTACCTGTCCAAGTGGCCAACATGAGTTCTGAAAGGAGAGGCAGAGGTAGGGGCAGTACCTCGACTGATAATGGATGAAGTCAAACTGCTAGTGAGGCTGTAGATCCAGTACCGCCTCATGTTAGTTTTGCCGCTTTATGCAAAGACTTCATCAACCTTGGAGGTAAACCATTTAAAGGGTTAGAGACTATAATTAAGGTCCAAGCTTGGCTATGCTTTTGTGAGCGCATTTTTAAGAGTATGAAGTTGTCTGATGAACGAAAAAGGGAGATGACTTCGTGGCAATTACAGGAAGGCGCATCAGCCAGGTGGGATGCAACGACAGCAAATATCTTTGAGGACAACATTTCTTAAGAAAGATTTAAAGAGTAATTTGAGGAGAAATTCATGCCAACAGCAGGGAAAACTCGTTTGTACCAGGAATTTCTGAATTTGAAGCAGGGAAGCATGTCTACATATGAGTGTGAGACCAAATTCAATGAACATTCTTGCTATGGACCAGGGCTCATTGATACTCCACTCAAAAAGAACAAAATGTTTGTGCAAGGCTTGAGGCCAGAATTTCATGAAAAGATAACGGCGCATTTGAAAGGATCTTTTGTTGAGTTAATTGATACGGCTTTGAGATATGAGGATTTGATGAACAAGAGATCAGTGGCATCAGTGGCAGCATCGGGAGGGAATTTTGCTAATCCGAATAAGCGAAAGTTCAATCCCAATTGGAGGAAGCAGAACAAGAAGAAGACTGGAAGTAATAACGGACCTTATAAATGCTATATATGCCAACAAGAAGGTCACTTGGCAAATAAGTGTCTCAGGAAAGGATTTCAGATACAACAGCAGCAACCGCATTATAGTGGACCGGGTTCGGCTTTGGTTTAGAAATCTTTATGCTTCAATTGCCACCAACCAGGTCATATGATCAAGGGTTGCCCGTTACTTCATAAAGCTTAAAAAAATAAGGTATTTGCTTTGGAAGGTGCACCATCTACTTCATCTAAAGGCAAGGGAGTATTGGAATGTACATTACTTTTAGATGGCAAGTATATTAAAGTTTTGTTTGATTCGGGTGCTTCTTTGAGTTTTATTTCTCTGGAATCTGTAGAGAAGTTCTTTCTTACCCTAGTACCATGGACTGTCCCAACTTTGTATCTAATCCTATAGGAGGAGTGACCAAATTAGATACGATCTGTAAGGATTTGAAGATTTCCTATCTGTCCCATAGTTTTTCTTGTGACCCTTATGTGTTGAATTCTAAAGGGTTTGACCTTATATTGGGGATGGATTGGCTTGATAAGTATAGAGCAGTCCTGAATTATGATGAGAGAACAGTTTCACTGGAAACCGATTTGGGTAGAATTGCTAGAGTAATGTGTGATAATTTTGGGATTCACTTGAGTAGTCTTTTGCATGGAGTTGAGACTTCTCAAGAGAAGGTTGAAAATATCGATATGGTCCAAGATTTTCCTGATGTATTTGAGGAAGTCAAATGTTTGCCTCCGCATCGAGAGATAGAGTTTCACATTGATTTGATTCCAGGAGCAGTACCAGTGATTCAGCCTAGTAAGAGGATGGCTCCCAAGGAGAGGGAGGAGTTAGTTAAGCAGACTCAGGATCTTTTAGAGAAGGGATTGATTAGACGCAGCTTTTCTTGTTGGGGCTCTGCTGCAGTGTTTGTCACTAAATCGGATGGATCGCTAAGGTTCTATATGGATTATAGAGAATTGAACAAAGTGACTATCCGTAATAAATATCCTCTTCCTCATATTGATGATCTCTTTGACCAATTGCATGGAGCTTCTGTCTTTTCTCAACTGGATTTAGCTTCAGGTTTCCATCAGTTAAAGGTAGCTGAGGACAACATACCCATGACTGCATTTAGGGGACCAAATTGTTTCTATGAGTGGTTGGTTATGCCTTTCGGGTTAACCAACGCTCCTGCCTACTTTGTCGACCTGATGAACCGAGTCTTTCGAGATGTATTGAATAAGTTTGTTCTAGTATTCATCGATGATATTCTGGTCTACTCTAAGACTGAAGAAGAGCACAAGCAGCATTTGAGAATTGTGTTGGAGACTCTGAGGAGGCATGTTTTAAAGGCGAAATTCTCTAAGTGCCATTTCTGGAAATCGAAAGTCAAATTTTTGGGGCACATTGTTTCTGGAGAAGGTATCTCTGTAGATCCAGCGAAGGTTGAGACTATTTTGGAAGGGAAGCAGCTGCAGACACTGACTAAAGTTCGTAGTTTTCGGGATTGGCTGGCTACTACAGAAAATTTATCAAGGATTATTCTAAGATTTCTTCACATCTGACTAAGCTGACAAGGAAAGGAGCTAAATTCAAATGGACACCCCAGTGTGCAGAGGCTTTCTAGGAATTGAAGACGAGGCTAACCAGTGCACCAGTGCTAGCTATTCTGGATGGGAAGAGCAAATTTAAGGTTTATACAGATGCTTGTATAGTTGATCTGGGAGCAGTTTTGATGCAGAATGGAAGGGTAATTGCATATGCGAGTCGGCAATTGAAGCCACAAGAGAGGAACTACACTACGCACGATCTTGAGTTGTTAGTCATTGTTTTTTCTTTAAAGATCTTGAGACATTATCTCTTGGGAGAGAAGTTCGAGTTATTCATGGATCACAAACCGTTGAAATATCTTTTCTCTCAAAAAGATCTTAATCTGAGGCAGCAGCGATGGGTCGAGTTTCTGGCATCGCATGATTTGGATATTCTGTATACCCCAGGAAAGGCGAATGTTATAGCTGATGCTCTTAGCAGAAATGCAGTTTTGTCTCTTTTAAAAGTTGTTCTCTCTCTTATTGAAAGGATTTCGAGCCAGCAAGAATCTGATAAAAAGTTGAAAAGAATCATCAGAAAAGTTTGGAAGGGTCAGTGTTCAAGTTTTGAAATTGATGGCCAAGGGACACTGAGGATCAATGGGAGGATTTGTGTTCCGAATGATAGGGATCTGAGGCAGGAGGTGTTGTCAGAGAGTCATCGTTCCAGATTAAATATTCACCCAGGAATCTCAAAGATGTATAAAGATATAAGAAAAGTTTTCAGGTGGCAGGGCATGAAGAAAGAGATTGCTAGATTCGTAAATAGTTGTGCCATCTTCCAACAAGTTAAGGGAGATCAGCAGAAGTCAGTCGGATTATTGCAACCTTTGGAAATCCCGGTGTGGAAGTGGGAGATGATTTCGATGGATTTCATCGACGGTTTGCCTAGAACCAAGAAAGAAAACGAAGGAATACGGGTGATTGGGGATCGGCTAACTAAGAGCGCCCATTTTATATTGGTTAAGGCAACTCGTACTGCAGCTTCTATGGCAGAGATTTTGTTGAGGAAGATAGTTAGATTGCATGCTGTTCCAGTTAGTATAGTAAGTGATCGTGATCCTATCTTCACTAGCAAATTCTGGGAGGCTCTGCAATCAGCTATGAGAATGAGTTTGAGATTGAGTACAGCCTATCATCCTTAGGCAGACGGACAGATAGAGAGGCTTAATCGTATTCTAGAGGATATGCTGCGAGCTTGTGTTTTGGATTTTGGTGGATCGTGGGAAGACCATATTCATCCAGTGGAATTCTCTTATAATAACAGTTACCAAGCGAGTATTAAGATGGCTCCTTATGAAGCTTTATATGGAAGACCGTGTAGATCCCCATCCTGTTGGATAGAATCGAAATATCGTCTTGTGCTTGGACCAGATTTGATCCGTGAAGCTTCTGCGAAAGTTGAGCTTATCAAGAAAAGAATGAAAGCTTCTCAGGACCGTCAGAAGAAATATGCAGATAAAAGGTGAAGGCCATTGGAATTTGAGATTTGAAATTTAGTCTTTATCAAAGTTTCACCGATCAAAGGTGCTATTAGATTCAGAAAGACGGGAAAACTTGCCCCGAGATATATAGGACCATTCTGAGTGCTGGAAAGGATTGGTGTTGTAGCTTACAAAATTGAATTGCCAGAACGGATGTTTGGATTTCATAATGTATTTCATGTATCCCATCTAAGGAAGTTTGTCCATGACCCTTATTGGTTGTAGAACCAGCAGTCCAGGAAGATTTGGAAGTCGAGCCAAATTTGACCGTGGTCAGGAATCCAGTTAGGATTGTAGATCAAGACGAGACGCAGCTCAGGAGCAAAGTAGTGAAGCTCGTCAAAGTGCCGTGGAGAGAGGATCCCAGAGATTGTACCTGGAAAACTCTGGATATTTTTAGGAAAGCCTATCGGGATTTGTGTCCGGATAACTAGTGATGTTCGTTAGGATAGACTGTTTGGTTGATTGCTATTGTATGAATGATATGTATGTTGGGTTGTTGATATAAAAGCTTTTGAATTAACTTTTGTTTTAAATTTCGGGGACGAAATTCTTTTAAGGGTGGAGGAATGTAACGACCCGGGATTTTGGCAATAATATTTTAATAAGAATTTACTCTAATTAAATAAAATACAAGCTTATCATTTTATAAATAAATAAGGCTTTGAACATTTTCCAGTTATTTATATATATGTATCTGCATTGTGAAGGAAGCTTTGATTTGAAAATTTAAAATAAATTCTTTCAAAAATATTTGCAATAAAATTTATCTTATTCAATTAAAATAAGGGCTCTACGTTATTGACATTTGATATAATATATGCAAATGAATGTAATATAGATAATTATATTTAAAATGGAATAAATCTTATCAAAACCAAATATAAGTATAAAATATAATTATAAAACATGTGAATATAAATCAAATGTTTGGATAGTTAAACTTTAAATAGAAATAAAAACAAGAATTTGTGTTAAATATATATAAGATAACTTATATAGTTTTATGAAAACATAAGTAAACACCTAAGATAATTCTAGAAAATATAACCTGTGTAATACATGTATAACCAATGCAAGAAGACAAACTATTTACATATAAAATTCTATGTACATAAAATAAAATAAAAATAAGATGTAAACATATAAGGAAACATATGCATTAAATAACATCATCTCAGCACAAACAAATATCATTTCAATTTGCAGAAAATAAAACACAAAAAAATCTGATCAAAAATAAGCTTGTGCCAGTTATAACCTACCCTATACAAAACTGTTTCTATATATGTATCTTCTTATTCTTGTTCGTTCATAACTTAGCAAGCTTGAAGAAAAAAAAAAGTAAACATCATTATATTTACAAACTCAAACATTCATCCAACAACAAAGCGTGAAGGTTTACTGGGAGATCAAACTGCACTTTCCAAAAACAGAAGTGCTCTCTATTAAAACACTTTTCTGTGAGTAAACATACTATTTTTCAAATTTAAATTTGTGTATTTGATTTATGAATGGTATGTGCTTTGCTGTATATTCTAAATAAGTAGTTCTGTGTAATTCTGTTGTACTGAAAATTTATATATGGTCTGTTCTTCTTAATTACTATTTACAGAGCAAAAATAAAATAGAAGAAAATTAACACATCTTCATGCAAAACATTATAAGCTTAGGATTTTAAATAAAATAAGTTGTTTAAAGTTAAAATATAGCCTAGAATTTGTTCGAAGCTCGATAGTGGAATATTGACCATGTACATTCAATTTTACAGTAAAAAGAAATCATATGATAAATTAGAGTATTTAAAATTGTTGATTTGATTATATAACTTGAATCTACATTCAAAAATAGGATTTTTAAAACAAAAATGGGATTTTTTTAGTTAAGTATCCTACAAACAGTTCTTAGTTGACCAGAAAACGCATTTCGATCAATTTATGGTGGCCGAAGAATTTTTGGATGGTAAAACTTTGCACGAAGCAAGTATGGCCATCGATGATTTCAGGAAAATTGTCAAAAAAATTCTATTGCAAGAATTGATGGGTCGAGGCGAATTTAGGGTTTTTGTTCGCGTTTTGTAGTGGTCTGTAAACGAGGTGATTTCATCACCTCTATTGCATCGAGTTGCGTAAGGTTCAAAGGGTTGATAAAGTGGGGTATCGGCGATGTGAGGCCGGAGTTGTGAATTTTTTGATGGTCGGTGTGGGTTGGACGAGGCAGTTTTGGATGAGGGTGTAAGTTGGAGTTCGAACTGGAAACTCGATTTATGATTGGGGGTTGTTGGCGTCGAATCGTCCATGGCGATCGAGTGTCGCGATGTTGTGTGACTTGCTGGAGGTGGCGAGGTTTGCCAGAACGCCGGCGAAGTGCCGTGCATGTGCACGGTAGCATATAGGTGTCAGGGGGGTCTTTGTGGTGGATGACACGAGTCGATACTCGAGAAAATGTATGTGTTGCTTCAGTTTGGCACTCGAGTATGTGAGCATACTTCCTGTTATTTTAGTTTTAACTTAAGTTTAACTTAAATCTTACAGTTAAAAAAAAGAAGAAGAAACGTATGAGAAGAAAAAGAGAGGGGAGACTTGGGAAATAGGAGGAGAAACTCGAGTTTAACTCGAGTAAACAGGGGATTTTACTCGGGTTGACATTATAGCGCTTAGCATAATTAAAGTTGAAGTTAATTATCTTAAACAAATTTTATGCATTAATGATTTGGTTAGTATTAGACAAATTTAAGTTACTAATTTATTGTAAGTTTTAATGATTTAAGTTAATACTTAAGAAACGTTTTAAATCTTAATTAATACTTTAATTAAGCAATTAACTTAAAGATAAGTGTTAAAGTTAATTACCGTTAAAGATTTTAAGTTAATAATAATTTGATTTCAAGTTATTAAAGAAGATTTTAAAATGTTAATTGAGATGAATTATTATTAATGAATTGCTTGAAAAGGGAATTAAGAATGATTAATTTATAATTGTAATTAAAGATTTGTAAATTAATGATTAAGTGATTAATCAGTTTGTAATTAAGAATTTAAATTAACTACTTAAAGTTAATTATTAAATAAATAGTAGTTAACTAATTAAGTAATTAATTAGGGATTAATGATTAATTAATTAGTAATTAATGATTAACTAAGTAACAATTAAATGGTTTGAAATGGAATAATTAATTAATGATTTATTAAGCAGGATTAGGTGATTGATTCTCAAGTAACTAATTTAAATTGAATTAATTACAATAAGGATTTAAGATGCTTGCTTATAGATGATTGTATAAGTAGAATATCTGATATTGTGATGACTATTTGGTGATATTCTGTGATACACTGTGATATGCATTGATATCTGTGATGACTGTGTATGATTTAACTGTGATAAATGCTATGTGAATTCAAAGTGTTGAATTAAATTGTTTAAACTATTAACCAACTTGGCCCTTAAAATTGCGTTTGGATTTCGATGAGACCAGGATTGGATGTCAGTTATGATTATCTGAAAACCACATCGATCCAAATTAAACGATAGGCCGTGGCATCTCAAGTGAAGATTGAGATGGTGTTTCAGAGTGCAAGGGCTATCGTCATCAACTCTGAGGGTGATTTCAAAACGAGTGTAACGAGATAATGCCTTCGGTTTCGTTCGAATCCGGAACGAACTTGTATGGATTGAATGCTTTCAGAACATCGTCAAGCGGACGATGAGCATTCTAAGAGAAATATTTTATAAAGGTAATCGCAGACTCAAGCCTCATCAACCGGGAATGACTAAAATAGGGGAGATGCAGCAAGGTTAGGTGGCCCAAGCAGGACGAGATATACCACTACCTAGATGTCCCTTTATTTCGGTTGTGTGGGCAGTTGTTTGCCACAACTGCGGGGTTATCTTGTTCGGAACTGTTCAGTAAGGAATGGTTCCGGCCTTGTGTTATAGGGGGTCGGGAGTGATCCTCGGTACAGTGATCTAGACCCCGTACTGTGACGGGCGGTATCCCAGTAGCCCTATCACTAATGGAAACCCATTTTCCCTACGAGACCCTACGGTTTTGATTGTATTACCCACTTTTGTGGCTAGTAGCTGGAATTTAATAGATGTAACAATTTCGCCTATTTTCTATTTACTTGAAAACCCTAGACACTATTATAATATCACCGGATTTCCTATAAAATGTTTTGGTTAGCGTAAGGTAAAAACTTACCAGTGTTTATTTGTGGAAGTCTTACGTGATACCTTTATTTTCAAATGGTTTTCAAAGTTAAACAACTTTTACCCGTTTACTCACACCAGACCCATGTCTGACCCAGAGTTTATTTTTTTGTTTTTCATAAACTCTTGGGTACTCAAATTTTTATGAGTGATAGGTTTTGGATTGTTAAGTTCCGGAGAAGCTTGAAGCAGGAGTCCAGACGTAAATATCTATCTAGTTCCGCTGTGTTAGTTGATGTATGTTATATTTTGGATGTAATGACAGATATATATATATATATATATGACTGTCCTGTTGTATGATGTTGTGTAACTCTGATATATATAAAACTATGTAATAGTTATGTGATGTATTATATTTTGTTCCGTTTTCGCTGTGAGATTCTGATGTTGTTATTCTTTCTATCTATCTTTTCTATTTCTATCTTTCTTTTCTTATTGATGATACGTCTTTCTATGGTTAGAAAGATGGGTCGCTACATTTGTATTTTGAAATTGTGCATACATCGAAACTATTAGTTTGATAAGGATAACCACAGTATATATATAAAAGTGAAATGTTTTCGATAAGGATTATATACCTTTTAAAATGAGAATTTGAAGTTTTGAAAGGATTTGAAAATTTGAAAATTTATAAGAATTTGAATTGTATAAAAATGATTTATAATTGAAGGGTTTTGAATTTGAATTTCGAGGAATCGGACTCTGGTGTTTTGAAATTGGTTTTAAGATTTTTGAAAATATATAATAATAATATGATTTTAAGATATTTTACGAATAAGAAATGTTTCGAATGTATTCGAATGAATTCCAATGATTTCGAAGTGATTTCAAAGAATTTTTCAAGAAAATAAAAGTCTAGAACCTACTTATGTTGCTGAAAATAATTTCGGTGATGAATGCATGCATTATCGACATTGATTTTCGATTTTCTGAGTGGGGTAGAGGCCATTCTAGTAGCTTTGCTATGCGAGTGATTTTGTGAAACCAATTTTGACTTCAGATTTTGAAGTATGATTTGATTTTCGAAACATATATACATGTGTGTGTGTGTGTGTGTGTGTGTGTTTGAAATAATTTAAAGTAAGCCGGTGTTCAACCCTCAAGTTTCATATTTGTTTTAGTATAACCTTATCTATTGGAATTGACTTGCTGATTTGTTGGTGAGTTCCAACTTTTGGATTTTAAATATGATTTCTTCGACTATTTTAAAGTTCGAACACTTCCAAATCGAGGTTTAACTTTCAAAGCTAAGAAATTTTGAAGAATATTAGGTAGAATATAAGTTGAGTTTTGTATGATTAAAGTATAAAGTAATATGATTTATATGAGTTGAAACTGTTTTGTTAAGTAAATGAATAATACTATTTGGATTATACTAGTATGAAATATAGATTTGGAATGTTTTGAATAAAGTATATATATACACGCACACATATATAGAGTAATAATCTTTCTGATGGTAAATTGGATTTTCCATTATGGAAATAAATAGTTTAAAGGTTTTAAAGGGGATAGTTAAACTTGGAAATCATTTTTGGGTATAAATGATTTTGGGAAAAATATTTGGTTTTGAAAATAAATTGGATAGTAAAACCAGTATTTATGTGATGGTTTTGGAAGTTAATTTGTTTGACAAAAATTTTGTTGATGTGGAAATTTGGATTATTTTCTAAATCTCTTATTTTGAGAAACTTTGAAACTTAATGTATAAATTGGAAGAAATGATTTGGCGAAATCATATATATTTTGAAATTGAATTGATATTGAAATGGTTTGAAATTGAGAACCTTATTTTGTTAAATACTTGATTTGGGGGTTATTGAACTTATATAAAATTGATTTTTATAAGTATGAAGTTGATTTGAAAATTGTTGATTTGGTAAGGTACTCAATTTGGAAAGAGAAATCTTATATATAATCAAAGTCTGTATAATTATGATTCGATATACTATTGATTTTGGAAAGTATTCGATTTGAAATGAAATCTTATATATAATGGACTTTATATAAATATGATATTTGAAAGTGTTTTGAAAGGTACTATATGATACATATTTTCGAAGTAAAGATATGGAAAGTGCCTTCTGCTTGATATCCACTTTGTGGCCAAACCGTGGATTCAATCTATCGATATTATTCTCTCTGATTTGGGTTTTTCGGATATGATACTCGAGTGTCCCTCGAATTCCATGGCCATCTCCATGGTCTTATGAGCACGACTGCATAGCGTAATTCGCCTGGCTGAGATGGCCTGGGGGTACGGATGTTTTCTGGGGGATCCAGGCGCAACCATTGTGTATCCTGCGATCTATGTAGGTCGTATTAGTAGCGAAATCCGCTTGCTGAGATAGCTCAAGGGTACGGATGTTTCCTAGGGGATACAGGCGTAACCATTGTGTATCTGCAGTCTACTAGTCATCATGGCGTAATTCGCAGGTTGAGATAGCTTACATGTATGGATGTTTTCGGGGGATCCATGCGTAACCATTGTGTATCTGCGATCCATGGTTGGACAAATATTTTGGTTTGGTTGTTTTGGTTGGATTGTACTTTCCATATCTATTTTTTTTAAAAAGGTTTCCAGTATTTTCACTGGGTGTTGAAACAAGTCTACTAAGTACCTGGAGAATTCTAGCTTTGCGCCTGATCAATCAATGGCCAGAGTCTGCAGGAATGAAAGTAAACTTATTAAGACATCGAGTTATAAAAGTATTTTGATAAAGTATTATATAAAGGATATTTTGATCATTTATTTTCCTTTTCTAAATAATTTAAAATGTTTTAAATATTGTTTACTTTGAACTATCAAATTTGAATCAAATGACTATTCATCATATTATAAAATGTTTAAAATGTCATAAATATTTTAATTGAAATTTTTATAGTTTGAAAATAATGGTTCATCCTTGTCTTTCAACCTACTTTCCCTTCTAGCTATTTCTATCTTCTTCCTCTACGAGGGTCCTTTCTGTATTATGGAAAGAGTGGTTCTTTGCTTATCGTTTGAATTTACCCGAGAAACTTTCCGGAGTGCATGATGTATTCCACATCTGACATCTTCTCTGGTATCTTCTTGACCCACCTCTTTTATTCAACCTTCTGCTCTTGATGGTTTGGATATTGAGCCTAATCTGACTGTCGAGAGTAAGCCACTTCGTATTGTCAGCACAGGTATGAAGCAGCTAAGAAGGAAATTTGTTAGTCTGATCAAAGTACAATGGAGTACCGATGATCGAGATTGTACCTGGAACACGGAGGAGAGCATTCATTCTTTGAATCCGAAATTGTTTGTTTTAGGTACTATTTTATTTTCTATCTTGTTTCCTTATTTTCCTTATTCATTCTTTTCGAGGACGAAAAGATTTGAGTGGGGGAGAGTGTAACAACCCTGTATTTTGTGATTATTTTTAATTGTTTATTTTGATTATTTTATTTGAAATTCCTGATTTAAAAACTTTATTATATTTATTAAAATGGATAAATTTTGTTATTTTAAATATGAATTTTGATTTTTGTGTGAATTATAATTTCAAACCTGAATAAATAGAGTATTTCCAGAAAAATGTGGATTTGGTCAATTTGGTCAAACTTTGACTTTTAAATTTTAAATTTAAATATTTGAATTCTTGAATTTTATCTTACATTATGAAAATAAATTAAATTTCAAGAATACTGTTTTTCATTTCGTTGAAATCCGAATTGTATTGTGGAGGTTATGCTTTTTACAATATTATTTGTAAATTGTTTTATTTAACAAAAATGGTCTATTTTAATTTATATAATAATATTTTTATTTTTCATATCATGTTCAAATATATGTAATATGACATGTTAGGTATATATTCTTATTTTATAACATTTTTAGAGTGATGTTATAATTTTTCCAAAGCTTATTGTAATTTATTTTCAATTTTAAAAACCTAGTTTCTATTTTTAAGCTATTTTCTTAATTAATTTATATTTAACTAAAATTTATTTATTTATTTTCTTCCATACTTTATTTTGTTTTGTTTTTATCTTATTTATTTATATGTTTCATGTGTTTAAAAATGAATAATGAAAATGGGAAATATGAAGAGTTCGAACCTTTCATTTACCTTAGACTTTTCCTATTCTTTTACCTTTTCATTTCAAACAACACATGCATTCAATTTGGCTGACCATATCTTTCTTCAGCCGCGACTCCTTTCTCGTTTCTCATGCACACAAAAAAGTTTCTCAACCCTAAATTTTTTGGCCATCATCTCCGAAACAAAAATATTGGTAATGGTTTTCACATTTTTTTACTCTTTTCTTCTTTGTTTTATGCACTTTCTTTACCATGCTTTCACTATATTGTTCAGCCATAGCCTCCACCTTCACCACCACCTTCATCACCATCTTGTTTAGCTGCAAAACCCCTCCATCTCCACAGACCTACCTGGCCGTGGCCTCTTAGATGCAAGCTCCACACAAAAATTAGCAAACACCTCCTATTTATGCATAGCCGAGCCCACCTATTGCCTTCACCACTTCACCACACCTCTTGGCCACCACTTGCACCACTTCCACCAGCCTATACTGGACAATAAGCCACTGCACACCAACCCCTAGCATCCACCAGGCCTGGCCGAGCCATCCATGGCCATGGCCGAACCATATGGTTGCATAAAAATTCACCTTTGCCTTGACTTTGTGTTTGTTCATGCCATAAATCACATAAGCAACTTCCATGTCTTCATTCCTTGCTAGGCCGACCCTATATGGATCCATACTTGACTCATTTACATAATTATGGCCATGTATTTTGATAATATAGGCTGAGCATAGTATTTGTGAAAGCAACTGCAAGTCGTTTGATTCTTTGTTGTGCATAAATTCTAGCTTGTTTAATGTCATATTTTGGGTTGTATATTCATGTTGCAATCTTGTTTTTGGTTGATATGAACGAGATAGTAGCTTTGGCTCTCCCCTCACTTGAATCATAGTCGTGCTTTCATGCCTTTTGGATCTATGTTGTGTGTCTGAATTGGTTATCTCCAGCTTGTAGAGGTGAGTAATTCTCACGAGGCATTCTGTACTTATATAATTAGTAAATTGACACTATTTGAATCTGTAGATATTATTTTTATGTTATACCTGCCTGTGATATTGTTCATATGATGTTCACCCTGTTTATACACCTGTCATATCATTTGTTACTGTTATATAATGCTATCCCATTTATTTATATCAGTTTATCATCTGCAAGTTCCCTGTAGAATAGAATCACTATGGGTTGAAATGATACATATCCGAACGGACTTTAGAATAGGGAAAAAACGTTATGGGCTGAAATGAAAGGCCTGAGCGATTTTTATTTATTTCATTTACTTGGGATTGCAGGTTTTGAAATGATAAAACCTAGATTTTCCTTTTGTGAATTACGGATTGAAATGATATATTAACCGTATCATTTGACCTAGGTTACAAATTGTATATAGACCCGTGGTTAATATATATTTTTCTAGAATTTATAAAGTATTATAGAAATGAAAGTATTATGATATTTTGATTTAAATTTAATTTAATATGATTTTTATAATATATTAGTGATTTTCTACAAGTTAAATAAGTGAAATAAATAAATGGTAAAGTAGAATTTAAAATAGAAGTAAATTTTGGAATTTATGGTTTTGTTTATAAATGGAATTTAAGTTAAGTTAAGAAAAATAAAAGGGAATTTAAAATTTAATTTATGAAATGGTAAATTAGATTTAAATGTAAAGTAAATGAAATGTTACAAAAATTGTACAATTATTTTATAAGTGAATTATTAAAGAAATTTGATTTTTTTTGTATAAAAATTTCACTTTATAAAATCATAAATTAAGGGGTATTTAAATGATTGTTTTTAAAGTGAGAAAATATAATCTTTATAAGTTAAAATGGGTTTAAATTAAGTTTTAATTGTTTATGAAATTGTATTGAAAATTTGGAATTTAATTAACAGTATTTCAAAAATGCTGTTATTTCTGAAGTAAAGGATATTACAGCATTTCTAAGTGCTGTAATTGATATAAATGAACTAAAAGACTAAATTGAACTAAGGGCTATTATAGCACTTTGTGAGTGAGATAGTTGTAGAAACTAAACTAAAACCTATTACAACATATTTGTAAATGCTATCTTTGTTAAAATGAATTGTTTTCAAATGCAAATTTACTGTAGCATTTTCTAAATGCTGCGAAAGTTGAAATTTCACTGTTTTCATAAATTGAAGTAAATAAATGAATTTTGAAAATGGTAAAATATTGAGAATTGTATATTTGATTATTAAATATATTAACTTCACTTTGAATGATTTAATTGGAATATTTAATTGGACTATTAATTGGTTTAATTGGAATATTTAACTGGTTTAATTGGAATATTTAACTGGTTTAATTGGAATGTTTGCTTTGATATATAAACCATTTTGAAATGTGATCTGAAATGGTATTTAAATTAAATAAAAATTAATGTGGTTTTTGAATAATATGATATTTTGTTATTAAAATGAATTTGAAATGATATTGAATTTTTAACTGATTTTTGATTTACGAAGTATAAAATACCATTTTGGAATTTTGACCACGGGATGTACTTAATTTATGGTTTAACTGATCCTTAGAGGATGGGCGATCCCAAATATCCTTTAAGTTATTGTGTATTACTACTACAGTTCACTTGAGTTGGTTTACGTTATATAAGTATGTATGTCCTGACTCGAGTGTTTTGTATTTTACTTTACGCTCGGGTCAGCCTGAGTATTTACAACTTAGGTTTGGATTTCTTTTCTGGAGCTAGGAATCGCTGGAGATTTTGCATTTCTAGTTATCTATCCATTTCAGTTTCAGTTGTTCTATTTCAGCTCTGGTATTTATAAACTTCTATATATTTAGGATTTCTATTGTATATGTTTCAGACTAATATTATTTATTATGTTTTGAGAGTTTGTTATAGTAGCTTCATAAACGACTATGGTATTTTAATTTCCGCTGCGAGTTATTCTGATATTTCTATGTCTGTATATCTGTGATTGTATTTCGTTTGCTCCAAATTTTATTACAATGCGGTAATTTAAGTAATTCAAGTCCGGCATGTGTGGATGCGAATGGCTGAAAATATCGGGTTGTTACTTTTTAACAAATATTTAAATTGGAAATAACTGAATTAGAAAATTTACTTGTATAATACCCAATTACATTTTAATATAACTTACCTAAATTATTCAGAAGTTGAATATTTAATTGGATAATATACAATATGAAATGATTTTATAAATAAAATTTGAGTGGTTATAATAAATGATATACACGTAAATTTTAATTATAAAAATATTAATAGAGATAAATAGAATAATAAGTTAATTGAATAGTAAATGAGGCAAATTAAATAAAATTTTGTTTTGAAAGAAACCTTTTTGTATCAAATATTAATAAATTAAAATCAAATCAACCTAATGAAATACATTGAATTTAAAATAAATTGTTGAATATAAATTAATTTAAATTGAAATTTATACGGTTTAAATTAATTGTTTATTTTGTTTTTCAATCTATTTTTTCTCTGATTGTTTCTATTCTCCTACCTCGTTCCTTTTCGTGGACGAAAAATTTTGAGTGGGAGAGAGTGTAACGACCCGTAAATTTTGGTGAGTTTATTTAATTAATTAATTGAATTTTTGTGAAATTTTAAATAGTAACATTTTGAATTGAAAATTTAATATTTGGAATACGTCTATTTAAATATAGCAAACGGTAAATTTTGTCAGATAATATGGAAGTTTATTTTATTGTATAATTCTATATCAATTCAAATCATTTAAAATTGATCATAATAAAATATTTTTCAAACCTGAATATTTTTATACAATAAAGTTGTAAATCATCTTCTGAGTGAGACATCATATTTTGTTTCTTCAAATTTGGAGTGCAATTGCCCTGTTTATATTATTTCTAGCAAATCTGTAGCATTTTTGGTATCGATTATCAACTTTTGATATGACGATCGTACCACAAATATCTGTATGCCATTCTGATCGTCTCTTCGTGCTCTCCGCAGCATATTCGTTTGTGTGTTTCGGAGTTTGGGGGGTGGTGAAATCTATAGAGGGGGGTGGCAAAATCTACAGAAACGATTTCTGTATTGGTTCCGTAATTTGGCTTTTGGCTTTACGTGACCCTTCAATTTTCCACCGTATAATCCCAATAGCCATCTACATTTTTTTTTAAATTCACGTGCATGGCTTTCTCCATTCCCAATAATTGATACTTTTAGGTAAGTTCATTTTTCTTCGGTTCCAATTATATTTAAACATTTGCGATTCCTCTTCATTTTGTTGTGCCTTCTTTTTCTCTAAACCATCATCACCCAACGATTTAATGGCCAAGCACCCCAGTTCATCTTCCTCTCTCTTTTTCCTTGCCCTGTAGCACCAAAGCAACACAACCTTCTTAACGTCAGCCCTTCCTCCTCTTACCGAACCAGTCGACCTCTCTCCCACTCCGACCATCCTTACCTCTCCAAGCTCGGTCGTGCACTATCCCCTTCCATACCGAGCAGCACTTGAGCCATCAGTTTCTTCCTTCGACCTCTGCACTTTTCGCAGCCAACCCACTTTATTTTCCCTGGCCATCTTCCACGTGTAGCACATTGCGTGATGTTTTTTGCTCTCTGTTTCTTATATGAAACAAAATATTTGCAAAGCCATCATACTTCTGGCTGAAAGGTACATATATTTTGCATATATGCTATTCTGGCTTACACGTATATATTTTATGGTCAGTAGAAGTCATGTTCATTCATTTGAACATAAGCCTATATATATGATTATGTGTACATAATGGTATATATGTATATAAGTTATGACAGTATTGATTTTTTTATAGTATACGTATATATGGGTCTGTGTAAGTTATATTATAAGTTATTGTATATACATATATGTTATATTATATTTTTAATTGGTTTATATATATGTGTGTGTGTATGTGTGTGTGTGTTTCTTAGATTGTTTATAAATATAGCTACTGTTATAGTATGTAAAATATAAAAGCTATATTAGTTATGCTGTTGGATTTTTGAGATTGAATAAGTTTAAGTATATAAGTGTTCACGGTTATATTTATATATATATTTATTTTATTTTTTTGAAAATAAATTCACATAGGTTTGTATAGATATTTGCTGTGTTACGTAATATAGCCAAACTACGATTTTATGTTTAATGTTTATCTCAGTTATGTTGGTAAATTTATATATTAGTTTGTATAAGTTGTTATAATTTTCTGTTATATATTTGTTCATATATTACTGGTACATACATATTTTATAGGTTACATATATATAGTTAATCATATAGGTTTGGTAATCTGTTATCTGTAATACTATATATAGTTTGCATGTATTATTATATCTTATATATATCTATATATATATAATTTTATATATATTAGCTTTTAATAGTATTTTATGTTCATAATGTATGTGATATTATAATATGTATAGAAATTTGATAACTTGATTTGTTTTATATCTTATGTATCACGTTTGTATGCTATTTTAAAAGTACGCATGTTATATATTAGTTTATATATATAGTTGTATGATGCCTATTGTGAGTTGTTTGTATGTATAAAAGCAAAATTGTATATATATAGTTATTGTATATAATATATGTTATATATATGTTGTTATAAGTATTATTTTTCTAGTATATATATATTTCACATATAGTTACGGTACATATCCAGTTATGAAGGCTGTATTTGTATGAATAATATGTATAGTTTAATATATGTCTGTAATATACGTCTTATGTAGTAGTTTTTTATAAGTTATAGTAAAGTAAGTATATTTATCTTATTTTAAATATCGATTTGAAGATATACTATATATGTTATTATTTTGCGTTTTATGTAAGTATATATATAAGAATTTATATCAAAGTATATTATAGTATATATGGTAATATATGGTTGATTTTAATATATGTGTTTCAATTTAAAACCAATGATTCTTAATTTTATATATGTTATTTTAATATTTGTTTTAAATTAAATGGTGATTTCATGGAAATAATAATCATAATATATAATTATTGTTTTTCTCAAGCCGATACTAATTATGTAACGACCCGATATTTTCAACCATTCGCATCCATAATTGTTGGACTTGAATTGCTCAAAATACCGCGTTGTAAATAAATTTTGGCAAATCTCAGAATATACAGTAAATAAATAATCACAGGTCACAGACACAGAGTGAATAATAAAGCAGCGGAATTAAAAGAGATAGTAATTCATGAAGCTACTATATAAAAATAAGATACATCAGAGTCAATCAAATACAACAGAAGAGCAACAAGATATATCAGGTACAAATTAGAATACATAACTGAAACCCTTAATACTGAAAGTAAAATAGATGGATGGATCTTCAAGAAAAGCTCCAACTCCGAAGGTGAGCCTCGAATGTTGAATCACTCAATCTGACTCGAGCGTAAAGCAAAACACAAAACACTCGAGTCAGGACATAAATACTTATGAACTGTAAATTAACTCAAGTGAACAGTAACAAAATGCATCAGTAACTTAAAGGATGCTTGGGACCGTCCATCCTTTAAGGATCCGTTAAACTATTTACTATGTAGTAATATTGCGCTATTATAATAATGTATACAGTAAAATAAACTTACTTTAAAATAGCGTTAAGGAGTGACCCGATACTCCCCTTAACACGTAATAGTCCCTGTAGTCCATCCAGTATCAGCATATCTCCAAATCGGGAGACTACCCTAAATACTCCATGGGCTACGGGAGAAAAACAAACTTGTAGTAAGGCTCGCTATGGTAGATGGCACGGCACAACTAGGCAATGCCAGGGTAGATATACAAATTACGTTTCCAGGCTAGTGGTAAAGCATAGCAGCCTCTACCGCCCTCCTCGGAACACAATCCCAAATCAAAATCGGAGGATGGCCATCAAATCAACCACAAGTAAGAGTATAGTATCGAAGAAGTGCGTTCGATAGGAGGAATGACCTCACTTGGCCCGTCGATCGCTCCTGTTTTAGCCACCTTAAGCCACCTCATGGGAGTCGGGTCCACGTTCATACCTCAATAGGATCGTCGCCACCATCCTACTTCATTCTGGAATCTCCACAGCGTACACGGTTGTTAAAGTGGTTTTCGAAGTTGGCAGAGAGTATGACAACTTCCGATCCCCGTCTCTTTAACAACCAAACTTTATTATAACGCCATGGTCATTTCAAAATAGTTTATACTTCAAAATCAAATCATTTCATTTCAAAACTATATTCCTTTCAAGATAGTTTATACTCCGAAACTAAAACCATTTTTATTTCAAAACCATATTCAAATCAATACTATATCATTCCCATTTCAACCATATATTCACCTTTCAAAAATCATAATACTTTCAAAGTTATAACTCTTTCGAAACCAAAATACTTGAAATCATTACACTTTGAAAATCATAACATTTCGAAATCATACATTTGAAATCATGGAACATTCCTTTAATTCTACACATTTTACAAATTTATTCAATTACACCCAAATTTTCAAATTTCTAATTTAATTCATTTTAAACCATCAGTTTCAATTAAATTCAGTTTCCCAACAAACATTTCAAATCATATCAATTTCAAATATAGATTGGATCCACAAAACAAACTATTCAATTTTTATTATATTTCAAAGCTTTAATATACCACATTTCAAAACTAAATTTTATAATTTCATATATCTCAAATTTAACTTCATTATTACTTAGTTTTGAATTCATTTCGTAAATCCAATAACATTTAAATAAATCAGAATTACAAGTAAACTAAATATCCTTTCATACCAATATAAACTTTAAATAATCATTTATCAAAAGCACATATCATTCCAATTCATATTCTTTATCAAAATAAAGATCAAATCATTTCCAAACCATTTCAATCATCAAATATCATATCCTTTCGAAACCTCATTATCAAATTATTATTTGAATTCAAAATCAAATATTCAAATTTAAATATCATTTTAAAATCAAATATATCATTCATTTACAATTCCAAATATCATTACGAAACACATTTCAAAATTCCTTTCAAAAATTCATTTATCTCATTACATTCAAATTAAATTCAAATTCAAATTAAATTTATCATTTTAAATTCAGATTAAATTTATCATTTTAAATTCAGATTAAATTTAAATTCCTTAAAAATTCAAATTTAAATATTAAAATATATATTCAAACTCCTGAAATTTCACAAATAATCAGTTCCAAAAGTTAAATCATTTAACACTTTAAAGTATAACTCAAATAGTGTTAAAATCTATAATATTTCAAACATTGTCCAATTATAGCAAAGATAGCATTTATAAAGTGCTATCGTAGCTTATAATTTTCAAAAATAGTTTAGTTCAGGAACAATGGCATTTATAAAATGTCGTAATAGATATTTAGTTATTTCAACGTAGTTAAATTCAAAACAACAACATTTAAAAATGCTGTCATAAGATTACAGCATTTTTGGGAAATGCTGTTAATAAAATTCCAGATTTTAT
The DNA here is from genome assembly GCA_030765085.1 of Allium cepa. Classification (NCBI taxonomy): domain Eukaryota; kingdom Viridiplantae; phylum Streptophyta; class Magnoliopsida; order Asparagales; family Amaryllidaceae; genus Allium; species Allium cepa. Next base: position 28,623,616 of record CM060937.1, on the reverse strand, counting down.
TATAACTTTTCAAAAACAATAAAACTTAAATTTTCTTGTTATTTAAGTTTATAAATCATATTTCTAGACTTCAAAATTTCACATTTAAATCATTTTAACATATGATTTATCACAGTAAAATTTTAAAATTCAGATATATTCAATTTAAAAACTCAATTCATTTTTAAGTCAAAATTTCACTGTTTATTAACTTATAAATTTAATAAAACTTAACATATTATCTCCAATATCATTTCAAATTTCAAATTTAATTTACATCGTTTACTTATATTTTAAAATACTAATTTAAAGTCAAAATCACAATTACCTCAAATTTACATACTTAAATTCACTTAAATTCACAATTTCAAGCCTTAATATTTAACTTTCTTAAAACCATAAAATATATATTTTTAAATCAAAATTTCATATTTTGAAATACATATCTATATAGAAATCATTTAAAAATATACCACGGGGTCTGTATATAATTTTCTAACCTAGGTCAAGTGATACGGATAAATATCATTTCAATCCGCAGTTTAAAAAGAAAACCGGGTTCTATCATTTCAAACCCTCAATCCTAAGTCAATTAAAATACAATAACTGTAACAACCCGCATATTTATCGATTTTATATTTAAATATTTTATTTAAATATTATGTCATTAATCGGATATTGGTCTGAAAAGCTACTTTTTGCAAATGGTCAAATTATGACTCGACACCACTTCCATTGAGTTCGAAATGCCGTTTACATTTCTTTTTAAGTATAAACATTGATATGATTGGAGATAGTAGAATTTCACTACTTTTTCACTTGAGACTTTGGGTTGGGCTTTTAGCCTATTAGACCCAACCTTCACCCCTCCTCTTCATAACTTCATTTCTATTTTCCTAAGTCTTCAAGCTTCTTCAAAAATGGTGGAGGGAATGGGAAATTAAAATTCCAAAACTCAAATTCAATTGCAATCCATCTTTCTACTCCAAATTCAAGAAGAAGACATTGGATTCAAGCTTCTTGTGCTTAGATAGAAGAGGGATTGATTCTTGCTTGCTTAAAACTTCATTTTTCATTGAATTTGTGCAAAGGTGAGATTTTTATCTCACAATTCTAGTCTATAACTATATTGGACTGTTGGGAATGATTCCCTATCACTTTAGCATGCACATTTGCATTTGGTTTGGATTGGATTGGCGAAAAACTCCAAATTTTAGTGTTTTTGGGGAGAAACTGCTGTTAGGTCGTTTTCGCCGTTTTTGGCACGTTCGGAGTTAGGTCGCTTCAGTTGGGTCGCTCGCGAGTCAACACTAGGTCGTTCTGGCCATTTTTGGTGTGTTCGGAGTTAGGTCGTGTGCGGATAGGTCGTAGGTCGCTCGGCCTCACTCACTTCGCTAGGTCGCTAGCTCGTAGCTCGCATTTGACCTTAGGTCGTAGGTCGTTAGACCCTTGAGTCGTTAGGTCGTTAGACCCTTAAGTCGTTCGACTCTTAGGTCGTAACACTTAGGTCGCTCGCCTCTTAAACCGATAGGTCGCATGACCTTTATACTTTTAGGTCGTTAGACCCTTGAGTCGTTAGGTCGTTAGACCCTTAAGTCGTTCGACTCTTAGGTCGTAACACTTAGGTCGCTCGCCTCTTAAACCGATAGGTCACATGACCTTTATACTTTTAGGTCGTTAGACCCTTGAGTCGTTAGGTCGTTAGACCCTTAAGTCGTTCGACTCTTAGGTCGTAACACTTAGGTCGCTCGCCTCTTAAACCGATAGGTCGCATGACCTTTATACTTTTAGGTCGTTAGACCCTTGAGTCGTTAGGTCGTTATACCCTTAGGTCGTAGGCCGTTAGACCCTTGAGTCGTTAGGTCGTGTGGCCATAGCTCGTTAGGTCGTATGACCTTATAACCTTATAGGTTAGGTCGCTTCAGTTGGGTCGCTCGCGAGTCAACACTAGGTCGTTTGGCCATAGCTCGTTAGGTCGTGTGACCTTATAACCCTATAGGTCGTTGGACCTTTAACTCGTAGGTCGTTGGACCTTATCCCGATAGTTCGCTTGACCCCTTAGACCCTTAGGTCGTTAGACCTCATTTTGTCTTCACTAGGTTGTACCGTTTTGGTCGGGGCGCTGCCTCGCACCCCGCCGGGGGCGCTGCCACCTGGACCCCCGCGACCTGACCGGGCAAGTCGAACCCCGTAAGCGGTGGCATTTCCCCCGCACCCCCATCTTAGGGGGTTTCCACCCCCCCTGGACCCCCCCTCCGTTGGGGATCTTATCTGAAAAAACGTGGAGCTGATTTCCTTGGATTTTATTCACATCTCCGTATGCGATCTTTGTGACTGATTGTTTCTACCATTGCTTCTGTGTTTTGTCACTTTATAATATAAAGGTTTCAATACTAGTAGTAAATATCAAAACTCTTTTAACAAACAATTTCAACTCTATTTTTAATAACAAAGCTCTTTTCTTAAACCGTTTTCCAATCTATTAGTATATACAAACCTTTACCTCACTCGGATGAGAAATCTAATTAAACGACTTAGTAAAACAAGTGGTATGAAACGCTTGCGTTCACTTCGTCGGTTAATTCTTGGACTTGTTCGATTGAACCTCTTATGACAATTTTATTAGTGAAGATTTACAGTTTGTTCGTAAATATTTAAGTTAAGCAAGTGGTTATGGGACATGAAGCTAAACCTCTATATTTACTAGCTTAGTGTAATTGACACTTCTCGTTGATCATGACGATCATTCTGATGATTTAGACTAGCAACTGTGCGATGTCTCTTGTTGCGAGGTTAGACTAGACACCACTTGTGTGATTCCACTCACACATACCTTTTTGCTTTTTGGTTAGTCTAGACCTTAATCTGTGTGATTCTATTCCCACATGTGGGGTAGCTCCCCTTGGTCTTCGGACCGTCATGTGATAGGCCTCTTTCTCTTTTCTATGATTTCTGGACTTCTTGCATTGATTTCTAGAATTTATGTCATTGATTTATTATGAGTACAAGTTTGGGGTATGATTCCCTTTCCGAATCTTTGAGAAGATTCTTGTGATATTGATTATCTCTTATTGATTGATCTTCTGTTGATCATTATTGATGTGCACGTAAATGTGCATATTTTTACCACCATATTTATTCTATTTAAATTAAATAAATGATCATATTGGGTATTTTAACTTGTTTTAACCAAAATTCATATTAATTCCAAATTTTCACATATTCATCTTCATATAGGGGCAAAACGGTCGTTTAAGTGCATATATTTCTTTGAGAAAAATTGATTGGAAATTTATATATATATTTTTAGGAAAATGGTCTCAAATAGGAGTGGTTTCATGAAGGAATATGCATGCACAAAGAATATAAAGGAATGAAGAGGGAAATAATTCAAAGTGAAGATAATGGAGGACCCCACCTACCCACCTACCTTAATGTACAAATTAAAGGCTAATGCACATGCTTTTGGACTTAATGGTTTCATGTACACTTAATGGGGGATTAAGACATGTTAATGGTTACTTGGCCTCCACACTTCCTAAGGGGCATTTTGGGTATTCTCCAAAAATATGAATTAGGGTTTCATACATGTATAAATACCCATATGTTTCATGTAACATGATCTCTTCTCTTAGTCTCTCTTAGGCCTCCTTCTCTTTAGTTTAGTTTAGAAAATAAATCAAATCTCTCTTTCTTTCCATGGCTACTTAGCCATTTCTTCTCTTATGTAATTCTTTTCTTTTATGCAATGTTAATTATTGTTTCTTTTTAATTACATGTTCATTTCCTTTTATGCAAGTAGTGTAGATTTTCCTTTATGCAATTAGAGTAGTTTTCTATTTCACTTTGCTCTCTTTTCCTTTTCTTTTTCTCTCATGTTGCAAGCTACATTTGTTCATATGATAACAAATATGAGAGGCTAAACCCCTTCAATTTAGGGGTAATGAAGCTCTCTAATCATGTAGCTTCAACTTAATTTGATGTTTATGCTCTCTTTTTATGCTTAATGAGAATGAATGAAGTGGTTTAATGATGTTGTTTAGCTTTGAATTTGATAGTCTATGTTGTTTATAACAAATAGGCTATGCTTAAACAAACAAAACACAAATTGCCTCTTCATCTACATATTATTATGGCAAAGAAGTGATTGTTGAAATTGAAATTTGATGGCTTATATTTCTAATTAATGGTTAATAGGCCATGCTTAAAATAAATTTTGCATTCAACTTTGTTGTCATATTTTATGAGATTTAAAAGTGTATTAGTGGTTGTGTTATAGTTTGATGGTTTATATTGAGCTAATTAATAGCACAAATATATCATACTTATGATAAGCACATCAACTAATTCACTAATGACAAGAAAAGAGAGATCATAACTTCATTTTGTTGATTTATGTGATCTAGAGAGTGGAAATTGCCTCTAAATTGTCTTAACACTCTCATATTTTTTATCTATTTTCTTTTGTCATTTTTCTTTTTTTTTTAGTTAATCACTCTCTCGACTTTGGTATAATTTGATTGAATAGAATTTTAAAATCATCAATTCCCTGCGGATCGACCCGTATTCGCCGCGTGCTACATTCGTACACCGTGCGCTTGCGGTATAAATTTTATTTCTAAATTCGTTCGACGGTTTTCTAAACCAGTAGAATTTCCGTCGACGAACAATTATTTACATACTTATAGTGGTATGTCATTATGGATATTTTATGTTTATGCCATATCTTTTATGTTATATCATGTCATCTGATATTTATAGCTAGACTGACCCGTTTATTATTTTCTTAAATAATACTCGGGTCAGACCGAGATGTTACAGGTGCTTCTACTTGACTTCTTCCCAGGGATTTATCACTCTGACTTTTGGCTAACTGTTTAGATTAGCAGTTTTTGTTGTATACACTTGATATATAGACTCATAGTTGTATTCTTTTGTATAGCATGCGTTGCTATTCTTTTGTATTATTGTGGATCTTTTGAGCACTACTCTGATGTACACTTTCATGTGTTAGTTATATATTCGTATCTTCTTCCGCCTTTGTGATATGGATGTCTGTAACTGATTTACGATATGCTTATTTCTATGTTTGTTTCCGAAGATTATTTATAGCCACCGTGTGATAAGCAATTACATGGATGGTCGCTCCTCAACAGCCTTATTCTCCATGCTAGTTGACAGCACTACTTCGTAGTGTTCTTGGCTAGCGTGGGTATAGAGGTGGGGCGTCACAATAACAATCACTCAGGCCTATCATTTCAGCCCATAATGATTTTTCCCTACTCTAAAGTCCATTCGGGTATGTATCATTTCAACCCATAGTGGTTCTATTCTAACAGGGAACTTGCAGTGTGAATATATGCATAAACAATATAAACAATGTCAATGTCACAATGTAATGTCATATATCAGATGTTAGGTGATAATTAACAGAGTTAACATGGTAATAACATGGCATAGCATATCATATCATCATTTACTTGCATAAACATTTTTAATTACTAAACACTTGACATCAATTTACCATTTCAAAAGTAGAAATGTCAGAGTGAGAAGGACTCACCTTTTCAAGCTGGAGTTAGCAAATCAAAACATGCCGAATAAATTGCAGAAGGCACGATACGACATGACATAGCACGACAATTGATTCAAGAGAGAGAGAGAGAGAGCCAATATGATGATCTTGTAAACAACCCAAAATAAGACAATATAACATAAATATACAACACAAAATAACAATGAAACAACTTGAGATAAAAAGCAACAAAGAGCAAAATAATTTGACCTTGCTCTTTACCATCCAAATGCTTAGCCATAGGGGCCAAATGCTCGGCCACCATGTTCTTTGGTTCGGGTATAGTATCATGTAGTCACGACAACAAGTGGAGATGTGAAGGGGTAGGTGACAACATGAAGCATTCATAAGAACAAGGCAAAAAGGCAAGGGTTTTGTCGACAACTATGCTCGGCCTATAGTCAATTGGCTCGGCTCATGCTTTTTTCAGATCTGGACAAAGGTCATGTGATGGCCATAGGTGATGTTATGATGGTGGTGATGGTGCAAAGGTGGTGGCCGAAGTGGATATGGAAGGGGATAGGGTGAAACATGAGCTCGGCTAGCATTTGGTGGAGTTTTTGTGTAAATTTTATGGTGCAAGCTACATATAGTGGCATGGCTTGGCTTGACTAGAGGAGGAGGAGGAGCTGCTATAGATGGTGGTGGTGCGGTCGGTGGTGAAGGTGGGGAGGCTGGGCCGAGCTAACTATAAGAAGATCAGAGGCAAAAAAAAATCATGAAAAGAAAAGGAAAAATGAGAAAAAGATGAAGCCATTTCCTATTTTTTTCGTTATCTATAAGTTGTGATGTGGGAAGTATTTTTTCATGTGAAAGATGGAAGAAGAATACACGGCAACCAAAAGAAAACGAACGGCCAAAAGCTAGGAATGAAAAGGCAAGTGGAAAATGAAGAGACAAGGGTAAATGAAAAGTCAATGGAAAATGAAAGGACTTTGAGACTTTGATTTCCAATTTCTTTTAAATTAGAATTAACTAAATACAATTTAGAAAATAAAATAAAATAATGAACAAATAAAATGAAAAATAAAAAATATAAATAATTTAAGGAAAAATATAAAATAAATAAGAAAATAGCTTAATAATTGAAACTAGACTTTAAAAATTGAAAACAAAAAACAATGAACATTGGAAAATTATAACTATACTTTTAAAATGTTTTAAAAATAAAATATATGCATAAAATTTCATATACCACATATATACACAAATTAAAACAAACAAAATATTATATATATAAATTAAAATAAAAAATTTTGTTAAATAAAACAATTTACATACAATATTGTAAAAAGCATAACTTTCACAATATAAATCGGATTTCAGCGAAACAAAAAGCAATATTCTTGAATTTAATTCATTTTCACAATAAAAGATAAAAGATAAAATTCAAATATTTAAATTTTAAATTTAAAAGTCAAAGTTTGACCATATTGACCAAAATTCACATTTCTGGAAAATATTCTATTTATTCATGTTTGAATTCTAATTCACATACAAATTTAAATTTATTTTTAAAATAACAAAATTTTTCCATTTTAATAAATAAAATAAAGGTTTTAAATCAAGAATTTCAATTAAAATTATTAAAAGATACAATTAAAATAATTAAAAAATACAGGATTTTTCACTCTCCCCCACTCAACTTTTCGTCCCCGAAAAGGAATAAGGTACGGGAAAACACAGAAAAAGATAGAATGAAATAGGATTAAGACAAGATGACAAGAAGATTGAATTTTTTTACCTAATAACTGTTGTTATCGGTAAATTTAACAAGATGGAGATGGTCTTTCCAAGATCCTCCAGAATCAAGAACACAAGCATGAAAAAAGATCTTCTAGAATCTGATTCACCCTTTCCGCTTGACCGACGGTCTGTGTATGGCAAGCAGTGTTCAGATTCAAAAAATGAGTACGAAAGATTATTAAAGATTATAGAAAGATTTCTAAATAGACTGGTATAAGTAATAGCCTCCCCATCTTGTAGCAAGATAAGGGAAATAAGGATAACCAAAAGATAGTTTGAAAAATAAAATAAGATAATAAATTTGAAACCATGAAAATTTCAACTCAAATTGAAAATTAATTTTACATAAGTTAAATAAATCTTAACTATCTCAAATTTCATTATCTTATCATCAAGTTATCTTAAATTAACAATCTCTAAAATCATGGATTTGAAACAAAAAATCATTTAATATACACATAATGTATTCAATAAATTTAATTCTCCTTTATTCCTAATAAAAATTAAATTTATTCCTCTCAATATATTTTATCACCTATGTTAAATATATTTATAATTATTTTAACCACTTTAAATTTTATTCTTAGTTCTTTAACATCATTTTATATTGTAACTTTTTTCGATTACCTTTTTCTCTATTTATCTCTGTTAATCTTTTTATAACTAAAATTTAAGTGTATAACATTTATTATAACCACTCAAATTTTATATACAAAAATCCTTTTTATATTGTATATTATCCAATTACATATTCAACTTCTGAAAATTTAGGTCAGTTATATTGGAATGAAATTGTATATTATATAAATAAAACTTTCCAATTCAATCATTTAAAGCTTGAATATTCATCCAAATCTCGAAATTATATTTAAAAATTATCTTTCAAGATAAAATTTAGGAATTAAATTTCCGATAAATTCCAAACTATTTAGAGATAAATAAATGCACATATACTATTGTTGCGACTTTTCTATTGGTTAGAAAAGCACAAATTTTAATTAATTCTGCAAGCGCACAGGCGTGTAGTATGCAGGTCGAACACAGGGAATTGTATTTTAAAACAATTGAAACCCATATTTAAATCTTAGGCGTGTTAAACAAATTCGACGGTGAATTTGAATAGAAAAATAAAAACAATAATATACTCCGAATCAATTCTGAATCTAATCGGAATTGCAACCAAAATATAAAATTGTAAAAAATTAGAACGGAAATTAAAATTGCGAAAAAGGAAATGACAGAGTAAACAACTAAAATAGAGAAGAACTAAATTTATTAACTAACTGAAATGAGTATCGAAAAGAAATAAAAACAAAAATAAATAAATTGCTAAAACTAATTAACAGTTCTATCCACTTTGCCTGAATATAAAAACATTGCTTAAAAATAAAAATAAACTTAGTAGAAAAAGTGATGGAGATCAGAGATGATTCTGTGATTTGCTCTATGCTATATTTATATACTTCAGCTCCGAAATCAAGTCCTGCTTTTTGGGTCCACATCACTTACTCTGCCGAAATATTTGCACTGGCCTGTTCAAGCTTCAATTGTTGAAATAAAATAATGTGTCCACGTGGCCATTGCTTGAATTGGTACTCACGTTACCATGTTTTGAGACATATATTGAAGCTTTGAAATACGGAATACAAAGAGTAAGTAAGCTGCTCCTTGCAATGGTCCCACCTTACTTGAAAATGTGACAATGCTTTTAATTCTTAAATGAAGCCCAATTGCACACGTGAGCTAATCTTGAATTATTCTCATTTTTAACCAAATGTGACCATGCTTGACAAAATATGAAGATGAGCTGGTATTTTTGAAATGATATGTGCTTTTGCTTTGATTTATTTGGTGCTCAAAATGTTGCACTCTTTACTGCGTGTCTTTTGAACCCTATGAACGCCACAACCGATTAATTTCAACGTTGCATTCCCAAATCTAAAATCTGCAAAACCACAACAAAATACCCATATAATACCGCTTTATTAAAATAAAAATATATGAAACAAACGGTTTAAAATGCAGAAAAATACGTTCATCAACTATATATATCCATTCAAATTTTAAGTCATATATCAGCATATGATATAAATCCAGTCTTATTTTAGAAATTCAAATCAATTAAATTTCCCAAATCAAAACTATAGCAAAACTACAGAACGGTCTCTTTGCTTCGAAACTCGAAAATGAATATCGATGGTGTTGCAGTCATCACCGAAATTATTTTCCAACGACAAAGAGAAGAGCGCTAATTTAAAACTTTAATATTCTTTGGAAAAAGATTCCTATTCAAAAATACTTTAAATAGTACATCCTTTTAAAACTTTAGATACAGTGTTTGAAATCCATCGGAAATTAAATTCTCAAAATCTTTTTTTAAATTCATTTTAAATTTATGACCATGTTTTATAGTTTAATTATTTATATATGAAACAAGAGATAATGATATAAAATCAATTATTATTTCTTAACAACCAATTCAATAAAATCCAGAAAAATTATAATATAGTTACAAAATTTATTTCATTACTAAATTTGAAAAACATATTATGTTAGTTGCTCTATTCAATTGTTTTGGAAATTTTATTAATAGCGTTGATCAAACGAATCGATCAGAAACCCAAATCAACATCAAGAACTCAAACAACACAATATATAATACATTTTAAGTATTAGTTTACAAATACACTTCAAGAATGATTTGAAGATAAGTTGGAAACAAAGATGAGATGATTAAATAACAAAATAGGAAGATGGATAACCTTATATAAATCACGGACAACCTTAACCGGGTCAACTGTGACTTGAAGAATAAGATCGATGTGGATTTCTGGGGAAATCTACATTCGGTCTCAAGAGATAGAATTTTGGGATAATAAGAGATACTAGCTTCTAAATGGAGGATATAAAATCTTTGGTGAATCGATGCTATTGTAAAGGATTTCACCCCTTCATAAATCAATTTGAGATTGGCGGGACCGCCGAATCATTATAAAGATCATTCGAAGTGGAGTTATGGGATACTCCATAATCAAAAGAAGATGAATAGTGAGGGACACGAATTGTAACGACCCGTAAATTTTCGTCAGTTAAATTTGTCATTTTAATAAGATTAGATAATTTAACTTTAGAAATAAGTAAGGATTTATAATTTATAATGAAGCATATATTGAAAAGGAAATGAAACCATAGGAATTTAAGCTAAGTATTATCGGTTGATATAAAATGACGAATAAATTTGAAGTAATGTAAATGTTTATACTAGGATAAGAAGAGAATATAGGGAAACAAGGGTAAGTTGTGAATTTATTTAAATGAATTAATATTATTAGATAGTAAATTGAATTAGATATAGTAACTGTAATTAAAGGTTAACAATTTAAATGTTTATATGGCAATAGAATTGAAGTAACGTAAATTGGCGTTTATGGTTATAAGTTATAATTTGTTGATTAAATTGGTTTGTGAAATTAATACTGGAAGATATAAAGCGGAAATAGTATTTATGAAACAATAACTGAATTGAATTGCAACTATATAAATGAAAGTAAATTATATTTTGTGGATGTCAACATTGAATAAATTTATTTAAATAAAAAGATTTAAATGCATGTTTGGATAGAATATATAATTGATGGGTTAAGAAGTGGTAAGTAATTAGAATTTAATTTTATAAAAATTTGGAACTGAATGTATGTAAATTATTTTGTAGGAATAAGTTAATTAACAATTTATTTGTGCATACCTGATTTAATTGAAATAACGAAAAAAACTAGAACTTGTTTTGCCTAGGTATTAATATATTGTTAAACTATAACTAAATAGAAAGTTTGGAAGTAAATAGTATATAAGATGACAAAGGCAACTAGTAAATTAATAAATGAATTCATAATAATAAGTAGTAATTAATGCATGAATATATTTGGCATTTGGGATAATTACAAAATTTTACCCATTCATCTAATTTATTTAATTAAATCTAAATCTATGGCAACATTGTTGTTAATGATGGTTGTAAGTGAATTTGAATTTAAAAGGGTAACAATTATTTAGGTTAACTATTATTGAGTATATTAAGTTAAGAATGTCAATAGATTGAAATAAATCTAAATTTATTTATTTTGTTTTGTTAATGTGTTCTAGTTAATAAAGGGGAATTTATAAGAAATAAAGCATGCACTAATAAATTATATTATAATTCAATGTTACTTATACCCATAAATGTCTATTTACTGAATAGGAATATTTTTAATCAATAAACGAATTTATTGAGTTTCCAATTCATAATTTATAACATTTAATGTAGACTCAATGTAAATTAATTGATTTAATTTGTGCAGTAGCGTAGATTTGGTTTGTGATTGAAGAAGGTTAATTTTATAGACGAAATTTATGCTAATTCTTTTATAATAGGACCTTTGGTTGATTTTAGGTATAGAAAGCTGGATTTATAAATTTAATTTGAGTATCAAATTCAACAATTGCATTTATTGCATAATAAAATGGAATTTAACAGTTAAATATTTCGTTGTTGAAATTAAAATGGACTTTGAGGATAATAATGTGAAATCATGAACTAATGTTGTGGCATCCTTATTTTGGATAAAAGATGAGAATATAAAAGTTGAAAATCTAATAAATGGGTTTTGAGAATTAAATTTATAATTTCTAAATGTAAGGAAGTAGAGAATTAACACTGAAATTTGTAGACTTGTCAACTTTTAATTCACATCTAAACGTGTTAAATCATTTAAATTGTTTATGAAATATATAAGCGATAAAATTTGGCCAATTTTTGAATTTAGATATAAAATTGGATTTCAATAATTTATTTTAATTTATTTAATGAATATCAAAATAGCCATTTTGGCCACGGACTCGGATTTCGACGAAACCAGTTTCATCGGATCCGTATCGGTGAATTATTGTAAGGTTTCAAGTTTCGTATCGATCGGACCTGTCCTTTGATCGTACGGACGCGAAACGCCTTGAAATCGATTTAATTAAAATCAATTTGGAAATTTTGTTTTCAGCATAACTTCTTCATACGATCGAATTTGGACGCAAAACTTTTTCCATCGCGTTCAGAATATTTTAAAATACCTATCTGGATATATGGGTTTAACATATTTCGTTCCGGGGTTAGAACAGGATTTTTGGGCCATAGTTTGTTCCGTACGTTCATCTATCTGGTCTATATACTCCAATACAACCCTACTTATAAATAGATGATTATAAACCCTAGCCTCCATCTTCTATCATTTGTCTATACGTTCATTTTCTTCATCTCTTTCTCTTCCTCAATGGTTGCAAAACCTAGATTTATCTACAGTTCAAAATAAAAAGTGAAATTTCAAACACCTTAGAAAAATCCCTAAAAATTATATGTTGAAGTTCTCGAGATACATAATCTGCTGGTACAACTCGTTTTTCGTTTTGGTATGTGGTTTGACCAGAAGAAATCGATGAAGTTTCGGCCGTTCATCATCACCGCAACAAAATTCGTCGGATCAAGAAACCATTTCTGGGTTTTGCAGAGGGGACCGAGGGGAGGCGATCTATGTGGTTAGTTTGGTGTTTCGACGGTTAGATCTATGAAAAAAGTTTGGTTAGTGTTTAAATTTTATAGCGGCGGCTGCTGTTTGTCACTTCGGTCGAGGCCACGTGAGAGTTGCAGTGGGGGTCACGGCCTTGAGGAGGGTCGGCGGCGAGTTTTGGGGTTGCCGCGATGGTCGGCATCGGCGTGTACGAGGCAGGATTTCCTAGGGTAGCGTGCGTTTGTGGTTCAGACAGGGTACTGTGTTTGTGCGTTAGGGCAGAGACCTGGAGACGTTTGAGGGTGATGGTAGTGACGTGGCACAGGTGAAAGTGTTCTCTTTTGTTCTAATTTTTATAATTGTTTTCAATCGCAATTTTTTACATAACTTTCTTATACATTATCCGTTTCATACGAATTTTTTTTTATTAGGGTCGTAATAAAATTCCAGACGCGTTGACGCTTGTTTGGACTGATTTGGAGACCGTCAAATTTTTGGGTTTAAATTGGATTTAAATTCAATTTAAATTCAAAAGGTGAGTGTTTTAACCCACTCACAACTTCTAAAAGTTTTTATGTTTGTTAAATTTATTTTAGATATGAGTAGAAATTTATTTATGACTGTTTGGCACGTTTTATTCAGCATATCTGTTAAATCGCATTTATTTAATTTAACTGTAATTTCTTTTATGTATTGCATATAAATTGACAGTTAGGATTTATTTAGGTGCATATAAACAGCTAGTTAAACAGTTATAAATTTAATTGAATATGAAATGTTAATTAATAACTGCCAATTATTTCCTGTTATATTGTATATGCCATATTTTGATGTTTGTTTAAACTGATGATGTTTGAGATAATTTGGTTGATGATTTATGATGGATGAATGGATGTTTTGTTTCATATCATTTAAACTGCAAGTTATCATGCATTTTTCATTTCATTCGGGATTGTGGTTTGAAATGATATACAACTGCAAAATTTTATATCTTTTAAATTGCGGATTGAAATGATAAATATCCGTATCACTTGACCATAGGATAGAAAATTTTATACAGGCACCGTGGTCTATATATAAAAATATTTTAAAGTGATTTCTATGGTTTGGATGGAATACGGTTTATAATAATTTTAATTTTGATATTTTTCTTCTATATATATATATACATACGAAGTTAGAAATTTTGAATTTTAAACTGTGTATAGATCTGTTAAATAAAAATGGAATTTTTTTTGAGAAATGGAATTTGATAAAATATATTATATGTTTAAGTTTGGAAATTTTAAGATATGATATTTATAACCAGATTTTACAAGATAAATATAAAAATGAATATTCTAGTATAAAGTAAACTTGAGAAAATATTTAATTTCTAGAAATTGGAGTTTTATTTATGGAATTTATGTGAATATTCAAGACTAAATAATAGAACATTAATTTTTTGAAAGAATAAAACCCAACTTTAGTTTTTTTGAAATATGAATACTCCAAATGGATATATATATATATAGAATTGAAGTGATTTTGGAACTTGGAAGTGATATTTAAATTTTGGTTTAGACCTTAAATAAAGAAATATATTTGTAAAGCCATGGAAATTATTTTTCTTTACAAAGTAACCTTAAAGTTAAACCATTTATTTTATATACCGTTGAATATCCAAACCATTCAAGTTTTAGAAGTTATGGTTTTTAAAAGTATGAATTCCGAAATATTATGTTTTGAAAGTATAATTCAAATGTTTGGTTTCCAAATATTATAAATTTTTTAAAGCAGTATGATTTTGGAAAAGAAATATGTTTGGATAAAATGATATCATATTGTTTTGGGTTTTAAAATGATATCTTATTCATAGTTTGAAATGGAAATTTTATTCTGGTTTTAAAGTATAAACTATTTTTAAATGACCGCGGTGTTATAATAACGATGGGTTAGCAAAGAGACCGGGATCGGATATGGACATACCCTCTGTCGATACCGAAAACCACTTTGACTAACCGTGTACGCAGTGGAGATTCCAGAATGAAGTAGGTAGGTGGCGACGTTCCTGTACGGTAAATACGTGGACCCAACTCCCGTGAGTTGGCATAAGGTGGCTAAAACAAGAGCGATTCTCGGGCCAATGAGGTCATTCCTCTGATCGAACGCACTCCTTCGATACTATACTCTGACTTTGGATTGTTTCGGTGGCCACTATTGATTTCTTTGATTTAGGGGTGTTAGTTCGAGGTGGGCGGTAGCTGCGGCTACGCGTTACCACCAGCCCGGATAGCAATTGGTATATCTACCCTGGCATTGCCTAGTTGTGCCGTGTCACCTACCCTAGAGCTCCTTATACGATTTTGGTTTTGTACCATACCTATGGAGTGCCCTCTAACGACGCCCAGTACGGGGGAGATTACGGTACTGTATAGACTATGGGAATATATTCTGTGTTAAGGGCTATATGGGTAACCCCTTAACGCTATTTAAAAGTAAGTTTATTTTATAATTAGACACTATTATAATAGCGCAATATACTATATAGTAAATAGTTTAACGGATCCTTAGGAGATGTAAATCTCGAGCATCTCTTGAGTTACTGCACTCATATTTATTTCTGTTAATTTAACTCACATAAGATCTTTTAGTTCTGACTCGAGTGTTTTTGTCTTTTCAAATTCGCTCGGGTCAGTCCGAGCGTTTCAGGATTTGAGGATTTAGCTCTGGAGGACGAAGACAAAGATTTGTATTACTAGTATCTACTATATTATTTCACTACACCATTTAATTCCGCGGCATTGATATTATTGGTATGTTAACTTTGATATTTAATTGTATAAAGAAGAAGCAAATGTTTTGTAAACAGTTATATAAACTGTATATTTTATTATTATATTTTATCCTTCCGCTGTGAGATTCTATTTTGTTTTACTTCTTCTCTATTTTCTTATTTACCCCATAACAATCCGCCCTTCCGTATGGTTTGAACTGGCACGTGTGTCGGTTTAAATCGTGCGAAAGGGCGGGACGTTACAGTTGGTATCAGAGCTTTGGTTTAGCGATAAACCTTAGCTTTGTGGGGTTTGACTATTCGTTAATGGGGTAGTAATACCCTATGGGAGTCGCTGAGTGTATATATATGAGAGAGCGTACTTGTTAGTGTTATAAAAAGGTTTTGATATTGTGTTAATCTGTTCCGTTTTGTATTTATAAATTCTGGTTGGTGCATGGGACGCTATGACATCAATAGGGATTTCTAAACACTTAATAGGACAGACCGACATAATATTTGTTTTAAATATAGGTAAATGAAATAATTTTGCCTATTATATCTTCTATATATATAAAATAAATTTTTCAAAAGATATATATATTTGGTTGCAATAGATTGGTTGTTAGGAATAAAATTTATATATAATAGGTAAAATAAGATTGAAAATAAAATCAATGAAATTTGGAAATTTTAGGACTTAAGTCCGGGATTTTGAAAATTTGCTTTCAAAGGATTTTTAAAGTATAATAATATTGTTATATATATTTTTTGATATAAATATTTCATTTTGAATTCGGAAGAATTGTTTTAAAGAAGATTTTGGAGAAAATAAATTTTGTACTTTCCTCTCTATCGCTGGAAAATAATTTCGGTGATGGCGGCCGCATCATCGACTTTCTTTTTCGAGTTTCGAAGGGGAAATGCCACTGTAGTAGATTCTACTACAGATTTATTTTGAAATTATCAAAAATTTAATTGTTTTAAAATATAATTAGAGATATATAAGTTGTAAGAAATTATTTATCTATTATTTAAAATAATTTGAAATTTGACCCGGTATTTAATTCTTAAATTTCCATTAATTAATGGTTTAAATTATTTTAGTGAGATAAAAGTAAGTAATTAATGAATTGAAACCTCTAATTTAGGTAAGAGAATAAATGCAAAGTTATAGAGGGCAATTTGGAATTTTTAACATATGAGACAAAAAGTAATATTGTTGAACATTAAATTTAATTAAAAGAAGAGATAAAATTTGTATAAGTTCTTTTGCATTTTCTTTAACATATATAACTTACCAAATATGAAAAGTTGAAATGTTAAATAAGAGATTTGAATAGAATATTATACAAGTAGAAAATTTTGGGAAAATGAAGTATTCAATGAATTGCTATTATAAATAAGAATTTAATGGTTATAAACTTAAGTATGATATAAATGCTACTAGTTTAATATAATGGAAAGTAGGAAATATAAATAAATGACTGCAAACCATAGTTAATGAATAAATAAAATTCTTTACTTATAAGAATGAATGTTATAAGGTTAAGAATTTAGTGTAATTAAAAAGGGTTACTGTAATTAAATATAATAGAATGTAAGCATTGAATAAATGATTGAAATTGAGAAGTGCATTAAATGTAATACAAATAACAGAAACTTACATAACCTGAATAGATATAAATGGATAATTGTAAGTAATAAATAGAAATAAGGAAACAACCTTTGAATGAGAAATAAAATTTGAAGTTTGTTAGAAATAAATGTAAATTATAAAAGAGAAAATTTATGTGGGTTGAATAAAAGAAAGGAAATCAAACAATTAAAGTATGTAATGAATTTATATAAGTTGAATTGATTTGTTGGTTTAAATCGATATTGTTTACTTTATAGTTGGCTGGGTAAGGAAATTTGAAGTTGTTGGATGAATAAATAATCTATTTTTGTCCCATCTAAGACTGTTGAGTAAATGATGCACTGGATAGTTATTTTTCATTCCGTACCATTTCAAGTTTTGAACCCGAACAACTATTTGCTTGTTTGATTCAATGGTTGTTTTGTTTTGTTGTGTATACTGTTTGTCGAAATTGATTGTTGTTAGTAGTTGAAACCATGAAAATATTTCACTTTATATAAATAGTTAACCTTTTTAGATTATATAAGTGAAATGCAGGTATGGAAGCAATTGTTACTGCTTTTGTTTCCATAAATTAAGCGTAATTTGCCCAACAAATAGGTACGTTCCCGGTTTACGTTTTGTAGCGCTATTTTTATATTTTTTTTTCCGTATTGGGATATATTATTTTGAATATTATATATGATATTTTGTTATATGTAATATTTTATTTTCGTCCGAAGCTCTCCATACAAAGGAGACTCTGCCAAAATTTTCCGTAAATTTTGGACTTAGAATTATGTTGAAAATGTTTTCCAAACTTTAACTATTTAAGTTTAAAAGGATATAATGATTATAAAACGGGTATATTTATTTAAGGTAATAAATTTAGTAAATTATTGTTTATAAGTTAATATTTAAAATTAGATGTACTATTTATTAAATTCTTCCTTCTCTTTTCTTTTGCCTTTTCGGGGACGAAAAGTTTTGAGTGGGGGAGAGTGTAACGACCCGTAAATTTTCGTCAGTTAAATTTGTCATTTTAATAAGATTAGATAATTTAATTTTAGAAAGAAGTAAGGATTTATAATTTATAATAAAGCATATGTTGAAAAGGAAATGAAACCATAGGAATTTAAGCTAAGTATTATCGGTTGATATAAAATGACGAATAAATTTGAAGTAATGTAAATGGTTATACTAGGATAAGAAGAGAATATAGGGAAACAAGGGTAAGTTGTGAATTTATTTAAATGAATTAATATTATTAGATAGTAAATTGAATTAGATATAGTAACTGTAATTAAAGGTTAACAATTTAAATGTTTATATGGCAATAGAATTGAAGTAACGTAAATTGGCGTTTATGGTTATAAGTTATAATTTGTTGATTAAGTTGGTTTGTGAAATTAATACTGGAAGATATAAAGCGGAAATAGTATTTATGAAACAATAAATAAATTGAATTGCAACTATATAAATGAAAGTAAATTATATTTTGTGGATGTCAACATTGAATAAATTTATTTAAATAAAAAGATTTAAATGCATGTTTGGATAGAATATATAATTGATGGGTTAAGAAGTGGTAAGTAATTAGAATTTAATTCTATGAAAATTTGGAACTGAATGTATGTAAATAATTTTGTAGGAATAATTTAATTAACAATTTATTTGTGCATACCTGATTTAATTGAAATAACAGAAAAAACTAGAACTTGTTTTGCCTAGGTATTAATATATTGTTAAACTATAACTAAATAGCATGTTTGGAAGTAAATAGGATATAAGATGACAAAGGCAACTAGTAAATTAATAAATGAATTCATAATAATAAGTAGTAATTAATGCATGAATATATTTGGCATTTGGGATAATTACAAAATTTTACCCATTCATCTAATTTATTTAATTAAATCTAAATCTATGGCAACATTGTTGTTAATGATGGTTGTAAGTGAATTTGAATTTAAAAGGGTAACAATTATTTAGGTTAACTATTATTGAGTATATTAAGTTAAGAATGTCAATAGATTGAAATAAATCTAAATTTATTTATTTTGTTTTGTTAATGTGTTCTAGTTAATAAAGGGGAATTTATAAGAAATAAAGCATGCACTAATAAATTATATTATAATTCAATGTTACTTATACCCATAAATGTCTATTTACTGAATAGGAAGATTTTTAATCAATAAACGAATTTATTGAGGTTCCAATTCATAATTTATAACATTTAATGTAGGCTCAATGTAAATTAATTGATTTAATTTGTGCAGTAGCGTAGATTTGGTTTGTGATTGAAGAGGGTTAATTTTATAGACGAAATTTATGCTAATTCTTTTATAATAGGACCTTCGGTTGATTTTAGGTATAGAAAGCTGGATTTATAAATTTAATTTGAGTATCAAATTCAACAATTGCATTTATTGCATAATAAAATGGAATTTAACGGTTAAATATTTCGTTGTTGAAATTAAAATGGACTTTGAGGATAATAATGTGAAATCATGAACTAATGTTGTGGCATCCTTATTTTGGATAAAAGATGAGAATATAAAAGTTGAAAATCTAATAAATGGGTTTTGAGAATTAAATTTATAATTTCTAAATGTAAGGAAGTAGAGAATTAACACTGAAATTTATAGACTTATCAACTTTTAATTCACATCTAAACGTGTTAAATCATTTAAATTGTTTATGAAATATATAAGCGATAAAATTTGGCCAATTTTTGAATTTAGATATAAAATTGGATTTCAATAATTTATTTTAATTTATTTAATGAATATAAAAATAGCCATTTTGGCCACGGACTCGGATTTCGACGAAACCAGTTTCATCGGATCCGTATCGGTGAATTATTATAAGGTTTTAAGTTTCGTATCGATCGGACCTGTCGTTTGATCGTACAGACGCGAAACGCCTTGAAATCAATTTAATTAAAATCAATTTGAAATCAATTTGGAAATTTTGTTTTCAGCATAACTTCTTCATACGATCGAATTTGGACGCGAAACTTTTTCCATCTTGTTCAGAATATTTTAAAATACCTATCTGGATATATGGGTTTAACATATTTCGTTCCGGGGTTAGAACGGGCTTTTTGGGCCATAGTTTGTTCCGTACGTTCATCTATCTGGTCTATATACTCCAATCCAACCCTACTTATAAATAGACGATTATAAACCCTAGCCTCCATCTTCTATCATTTGTCTATACGTTCATTTTCTTCATCTCTTTCTCTTCCTCAATGGTTGCAAAACCTAGATCTATCTACAGTTCAAAATCAAAAGTGAAATTTCAAACACCTCAGAAAAATCCCTAAAAATTATATGTTAAAGTTCTCGAGATACGTAATCTGCTGGTACAACTCGTTTTTCGTTTTGGTATGTGGTTTGACCAGAAGAAATCGATGAAGTTTTGGCCATACATCATCACCGCAACAAAATTCGTCGGATCAAGTAACCATTTCTGGGTTTTGCAGAGGGGACCGAGTGGAGGCGATCTATGTGGTTAGTTTGGCGTTTCGACGGTTAGATCTATGAAAAAAGTTTGATTAGTGTTTAAATTTTATAGCGGCGGCTGCTGTTTGTCACTTCGGTCGAGGCCACGTGATAGTTGCAGTGGGGGTCACAGCCTTGAGGAGGGTCGGCGGCGAGTTTTGGGGTTGTCGCGATGGTCGGCATCGGCGTGTACGAGGCAGGATTTCCTAGGGTAGCGTGCGTTTGTGGTTCAGACAGGGTACTGTGTTCGTGCGTTAGGGCAGAGACCTGGAGACGTTTGAGGGTGATGGTAGTGACGTGGCACAGGTGAAAGTGTTCTCTTTTGTTCTAATTTTTATAATTGTTTTCAATCGCAATTTTCGACATAACTTTCTCATACATTATCCGTTTCACGCGAATTTTTTTTATTAGGGTCATAATAAAATTCCAGACGCGTTGACGCTTGTTTGGACTGATTTGGAGACCGTCAAATTTTTGGGTTTAATTGAATTTAAATTCAATTTAAATTCAAAAGGTGAGTGTTTTAACCCACTCACAACTTCTAAAAGTTTTTATGTTTGTTAAATTTATTTTAGATATGAGTAGAAATTTATTTATGACTGTTTGGCATGTTTTATTCAACATATCTGTTAAATCGCATTTATTTAATTTAACTGCAATTTCTTTTATGTATTGCATATAAATTGACAGTTAGAATTTATTTAGGTGCATATAAACAGCTAGTTAAACAGTTATAAATTTAATTGAATATGAAATGTTAATTAATAACTGACAATTATTTCCTGTTATATTGTATATGCCATATTTTGATGTTTGTTTAAACTGATGAGGTTTGATATAATTTGGTTGATGATTGATGATGGATGAATGGATGTTTTGTTTCATATCATTTAAACTGCAAGTTATCATGCATTTTTCATTTCATTCGGGATTGTGGTTTGAAATGATATACAACCGTAAAATTTTATATCTTTTAAATTGCGGATTGAAATGATAAATATCCGTATCACTTGACCATAGGATAGAAAATTTTATACAGGCACCGTGGTCTATATATAAAAATATTTTAAAGTGATTTCTATGGTTTGGATGGAATGCGGTTTATAATAATTTTAATTTTGATATTTTTCTTCTATATATATATATATACATATGAAGTTAGAAATTTTGAATTTTAAAATGTGTATAGATTTGTTAAATAAAAATGGAAATTTTTTTGAGAAATGGAATTTGATAAAATATATTATATGTTTAAGTTTGGAAATTTTAAGATATGATATTTATAACCAGATTTTCCAAGATAAATATAAAAATGAATATTCTAGTATAAAGTGAACTTGAGAAAATATTTAATTTCTAGAAATTGGAGTTTTATTTATGGAATTTATGTGAATATTCAAGACTAAATAATAGAACATTAATTTGTTGAAAGAATAAAACCCAACTTTAGTTTTTGAAATATGAATACTCCAAATGGATATATATATATATATATATATATATATAGAATTGAAGTGATTTTGGAACTTGGAAGTGATATTTAAATTTTGGTTTAGACTTTAAATAAAGAAATATATTTGTAAAGCCATGGAAATTATTTTTCTTTACAAAGTAACCTTAAAGTTAAACCATTTATTTTATATACCGTTGAATATCCAAACCATTCAAGTTTTAGAAGTTATGGTTTTTAAAAGTATGAATTCTGAAATATTATGTTTTGAAAGTATAATTCAAATGTTTGGTTTCCAGATATTATAAAAATTTTAAAGTAGTATGATTTTGGAAAAGAAATATGTTTGGATAAAATGATATCATATTGTTTTGGGTTTTAAAATGATATCTTATTCATAGTTTGAAATGGAAATTTTATTCTGGTTTTAAAGTATAAACTATTTTTAAATGACCGCGGTGTTATAATAACGATGGGTTAGCAAAGAGACCGGGATCGGATATGGACATACTCTCTGTCGATACCGAAAACCACTTTGACTAACCGTGTACGCGGTGGAGATTCCAGAATGAAGTAGGTTGGTGGCGACGTTCCTGTAAGGTAAATACGTGGACCCAACTCCCGTGAGTTGGCATAAGGTGGCTAAAACAGGAGCGATTCTCGGGCCAATGAGGTCATTCCTCTGATCGAACGCACTCCTTCGATACTATACTCTGACTTTGGATTGTTTCGGTGGCCACTATTGATTTCTTTGATTCGGGGGTGTTAGTTCGAGGTGGGCGGTAGCTGCGGCTACGCGTTACCACCAGCCCGGATAGCAATTGGTATATCTACCCTGGCATTGCCTAGTTGTGTCGTGTCACCTACCCTAGAGCGCCTTATACGATTTTGGTTTTGTACCATACCTATGGAGTGCCCTCTGACGACGCCCAGTACGGGGGAGATTACGGTACTGTATAGACTATGGGAATATATTCTGTGTTAAGGGCTATATCGGTAACCCCTTAACGCTATTTAAAAGTAGGTTTATTTTATAATTAGACACTATTATAATAGCGCAATATACTATATAGTAAATAGTTAACGGATCCTTAGGAGATGTAAATCTCGAGCATCTCTTGAGTTACTGCACTCATATTTATTTCTGTTAATTTAACTCACATAAGATCTTTTAGTTCTGACTCGAGTGTTTTTGTCTTTTCAAATTCGCTCGGGTCAGTCCGAGCGTTTCAGGATTTGAGGATTTAGCTCTGGAGGACGAAGACAAAGATTTGTATTACTAGTATCTACTATATTATTTCACTACACCATTTAATTCCGCTGCATTGATATTATTGGTATGTTAACTCTGATATTTAATTGTATAAAGAAGAAGCAAATGTTTTGTAAACAGTTATATAAACCGTATACTTTATTATTATATTTTATCCTTCCGCTGTGAGATTCTATTTTGTTTTATTTCTTCTCTATTTTCTTATTTACCCCATAACAATCCGCCCTTCCGTATGGTTTGAACTGGCACGTGTGTGGGTTTAAATCGTGCGAAAGGGCGGGACGTTACACGAATGGATTTTGGAACCGCAGGCAACGTTCCAAAATTCAAAGGAATAGAGTCAAAAATGAAGAGATGCAAACTCGAATGAAAGTGATTCTGTAAATACATTTACCATATATGCTGAGTTTGCCTAGAGCTACCAAAGCTATGATACCACATGCAACGACTCGATATTTTCAACCATTCACATCAGCACATGTCGGACTTGAATTGCTCAAAATACCGTGTTGTAAATAAAATTTCGCAAACCTTAGAATATACAGTAAATAAATAATCATAGATCACAGACACAGAGTAAATAATAATGTAGCGGAATTAAAAGAGATAGTACTTAATGAAGCTACTACATAAAAATAAGATACATCAGAGTCAATCAAATACAACAGAAGAGCAACAAGATATATCAGGTACAAATCAGAATACATCAATGAAACACTAAATACTGAAAGCAAAATTATAACGACCCGCTATTTTGGACTATTCACATTCGCACATGTCGGACTTGAATAATTCAAAATACCGAATTGTTAATTTAAATTTGGCAAAACTCAAACATACAATAAATAAATAACCACAAAATCACAGACACATAGTAATAATATGCAGCGGAAACAAAAGGTAGTAGTTCATGAAGCTACTATATATACAACAAAGTTAAATATGTTACAACAGAAGTCTCGAATGTAATAGTCAAATACAAGAATCAGAAGAAATCACTAGAATCAACTGAAAATCTGAAAGCTGGATAGATAGCTGAATCTCCAAGCGAAGCTCCAACTCCAAAGGCGAGTCTCGAATACTGGTACACTCAGTCTGACTCGAGCGTAAAGCAAAACACAAAACACTCGAGTCAAGATAAACATTCTTATATCAATAAATCCAACTCAAGTGAAATAACAACTGGAATACAAGTAACTCAAAGGACGTTGGAATAACCATCCTCTAAGGATCCTTTAAACTATCTACTATGCAGTAATGTACGCTAAATAGATAATGTCTATCAGTAATATAAAATATCAAAATAGTGTTAAGGCGTTACCATTATTCCCCTTCACACATTTTATATAAGCGTTATAGACTATACATCACTGTAAACTCCACCGTAAACTAGTGGTATATCAGGGAGTACTCCATAGGTATAACACAAAACAAATTCGTAGTGGTCGCGTATATAGGGATACAAGTATGACAAGGCACATGAGGCAATACCCAAGATAGTGAAACTACCGTTTGCCTGATCCGGACTGGTGAAAACGCATCGCCGCAACGATCTCAACACCGCGAAACAACACTTCCAAAATTTCGAGGGTGCACCAATCAATAACAAGTAATGAGTAGTTTACGAAGAAGTGTGTTCGCTCGAGGTGGCTAACCTCATTTGGTCTGGCACGGCTCTTGTTTTAGTCATTTCCAATTTGACACAAGTGTCAAGGCTATCCATTATCGTTCTCTTTCTTCAGTCATCACGAACAACATTCCAACCACTACATTCTGGATCACACTCCGCGTATAGTTATTAAAGTGGTTTTCGGTTTAGACAGAGAGTATGTCCATAACCGATTCTGGTCTCTTTAATAACTTTCGTATTTGTTACACCGATTGGTCGTTTATATATTTCAATAATCAAATCAATTTCAATTTCAATTAAATATGTAAATCCACATTTCATTTGTTTTTCTAAAACAATTTCTAGAATTTACGTTACAAAACTTCCAAATTACCAATTTCAAAATCTAATAATCTAATTTAAATTTTTATTAAACATTTCAAATATTGATTCAAGTTCGTATATAAATTTGATTTCGTAATCATTTAAATTTATTTAATTTAATATTCAAATCCATTTAAATTCATTGATCGATTTCATTCAATATTCGTTAAGTTAATTTATTATTCAAAACGACTTCTACAAAATTTCCAATTCATTAAATCAATTACTTAAGTACAACTCCATTATATCAAAACTTCCAAATTTAATTAAATTAGATTCGTCAAATCAAATTCTTAATTTACAAGTCTTATAATTTTTTTTAACACATAAATCATCTTTTATTTCTTGTAAAGAAAAACAATTTCACTTATTTACTTAAATAATTTTCCAAAACTTAATTAATAAAGAATCACAATTTCAATTATTTACGAAGTTCAAATTCACTTATTCAAAAGTTCAATTTCTCTTATCAAAGAATTCAAATTTTTATTTGATTATCAAATAATCCAATCTTATTTAATTATTAAATATCTTCAAAACTTAATTATTAAATAATCTCAAAACTTAGTAATTTCAAACTTAATTATAAATTCAAACTTAATTATTAAATCATTTCAAACTTAATTCAATGAATAATTCCAAATTTTATTATCAAATAATTTATTTTAAAACAATGTTCTTTCAATAACTACTATGTTAATATTCTTGTTTCAGAAATTTTTAAAAATATTAACATTTCCTTTCATTATATTCAAATTCCAACTTCATTTCAAAACTTATTATTTATTCAAATAAAATCTTTATTTTATTTTTAAATCAAATTATTGACCAATCGGTTTATTTAATTCTCTATCCTAAGTCAAGTTCATTTTGGGAATTTATCATTTCAACCCGATTCCATTTCAATTCAAAAATCAAAGCTAGCATAGGAAACTTGTAGTGTGAAATCTGGGATGGTGTCAAAGTAAATAAACAAGCGATAATAATAATCAATAACAATCCAACAATTAATTCAAATAATCCCTAAATAATCGTATTAGTTTACATTGTTGTTTGTGCAAATTAATATAATTATTTCTAGAATCTACACTATCATTTCATGTAGATTAAAGATCACTACACAAATATTTATATGGTTCTTCACTTGTCATTCATTATTCAATTTTATACTACAACAATTTATACAATATTTATTCAATGGTTCAAAGTGTGCTTAACCAAATTTTACGTGTCAATTAATTTAACAATTAAAAGGGGTCATGTTAACTAATCAAACTTCAACATATAAATCCATTAAAATTTGTTAACTATCCTATATCAAATTTAATTTACATATTAATTATCACTTTAAACATTAAAATTTAACGTCCAATGTAAACATCAAACAATCAATCAATTATCAACCAAACTGGGATATTATCGATAATGGTGTGAGATGTCACAGGTGAACTGATACAGGTAATAACATATATTTAACAGTGTAAATAACTAGCAGCAGCATATTTCAATTGTCGTTTCAATCGAAATCAAATTTAATAAATAATAACATTAATCGTGAGTGATTGCTCACCATTCGAGGATAGAGAGGATTCGTCACTGAAATTGAGTTAAAAATGCAAGCACAACTCCCGAATTAGCTAAATCGGCACGAATAGATGAACGAAGCTGATAAATCAGAATTGATGAGGTCAAATCAGAGTTGAATTGACAAAGATCACCGATATAAGTGAAACCATATATATAAAATAATATATATAACTATATATAAAATTTATATCCTAAATTTCAACCACATATTATATTGAGTATATAAGTGTTAAAGAATCATTGTTTACATATAAAACATATATTAAAATTAGCCGACATAATATTTTAAACATCAATGGTATATGTAAAAAAAAAATCAGAATGCTTACTGGTATGTACAACAATCATTATTGTATTTTAACCTGTATGTTTACAATACATAACCAGTATAAATTAAAAATCAACATCCTTTATAAAATCAAATAAGATACTAATATATGTACCATGCGGCTAACAAACTTATATACTGTAACGTCCCGGCTTTTCGCACGATTTAAACCGACACACGTGCCAATTCAAACCATACGGAAGGGCGGATTGTTATGGGGTAAATAAGGAAAAACAGAGAAGAAAAAAACTAAACAGAATCTCACAGCGGAAGGATAAAATATAATAATCAAATATACAGTTTATAAATCTGTTTACAAAACCATTTATATAATACATATCAGAGTTACACATACCAATAACAATGCAGCGGAACAGTGTGTAGTGCACTAGTATAAATAATAATATTATAAATCTTCGTCTTCGTCCTCCAGAGCTAAATCTTGCAATCCTGAAACGCTCGGACTGACCCGAGCGAATTGAAAAGACAAAACACTCGAGTCAGAACTAAAAGATCTTATGTGAGTTAAATTAACAGAAATAAATATGAGTGCAGTAACTCAAGAGATGCTCGGGATTTACATCTCCTAAGGATCCGTTAAACTATTTACTATGTAGTATATTGCGCTATTATAATAGTATCTATAGTAAAATAAACATACTTTTAAATAGCGTTAAGGCTTTACATTTTCCACCTTAACACGTAAAATGCCAATAGTCTATACAGTACCGTAATACCTCCTGATCGGGAGGCTACCAGAGGATACTCCATAGGTACGACACAAATAGAAACTCGTAGTAAAGGCTCGGTATGGTAGGTGACACGGCACAACTAGGCAATGCCAGGGTAGATATACCAATTGCTATCCAGGCTGGTGGAAACGCGTAGCCGCAGTTACCGCCCACCTCGGACTAACTCCCCAAAATCAAAATATAGAAGTGGCCACTGAATCAATCCAAGTCAAAGTATAATATCGAAGAGGAGGGTCCGATCAGAGGAATGACCTCATTGGCCTGAGAATCGCTCCTGTTTTAGCCACCTTATGCCAACTCACGGGAGTCGGGTCCACGTATTTACCTTACAGGAAACGTCGCCACCACCTACTTCATTCTGGAATCTCCACCGCGTACACGGTTAGTCAAAGTGGTTTTCGGTATCGACAGAGAGTATGTCCATATCCGATCCCGATCTCTTTGCCAACCCATCGTTATTATAACACCGCGGTCATTTAAAAATAGCTCATACTTTAAAACCAGAATAAACATTTCCATTTTAAAATTATGAATACGATATCATTTTAAAACCCAAAACAATATGATATCCTTTATCCCAAATATAAACCTTTTCAAAAATCCAAATGCTTTAAAATTTATAACGTCTGAAAGCCAAATATCCTTTCAAAGCATAATATTTCGAAATTCATAATTTAAAACCACAACTTTTAAAACTTGAATGGTTTGGATATTCAACGGTATATGAATTAAAAGGTTTAACTTAAATGTTACTTTGTAAAGAAAATAGTTCTCGTGGCTTTACAAATACATTTCTTTATTAAAGTCTAAACCAAAATTTGTATTATCTCTCTCAAGTTCCAAAACCACTTCAACTTATATATATACGTATATCCATTTGGAGTATTAATATTTCAAACTAAAGTTGGATTTTATTCTTTCAACAAATCGAATGTTCTATTAATTAGTCTTGAATATTCACATAAAATCCATAAATAAATAAAAACTCCAATTTCTAGTAATAAAAAATATATATATTTTTTCAATTCAAATTATACTAGAATATTCATTTCAATTTATCTTGGGAAAAATCCAATTATAAATATCATATCTTAAAATTTCTAAACTTAACATTTAAACATATGATATAAATTATCAAACTCCATTTTCTTAAAAAAAATTTCCATTTTTAATAAAGAGATTTATACACCTTTTAATTTCAAAATTTTCAACTTCATATGTATATATATGGAAGAATAATATTTATACAATATAAAATTTAAGATTATTATAAACCGTATTCCATCCAAACCATAGAAATCACATTAAAATAGTTATATATAGACCGCGGTGCCTGTATATAATTTTCTATCCTATGGTCAAGTGATACGGATATTTATCATTTCAATCCGCAATTTAAAAGATACAGAATTTTGCGGTTGTATATCATTTCAAACCACAATCCCGAATGAAAGGAAATATGCATGATAATTTGCAATTTAATGATATACAATAAAACATCCATCAACATCATCCATCATCCAATCACAATCATCAAGCAATATCAATCAATAACAACTTATACTTGATAATATATAACAGGTAATAACTGGCAATTTTATTCAGATTAAATTTAACAACTATTAATCTAACAGTTTATATTCAGTAATAATCTATATAACTGTTAACTAGCAGTTTATAGGCAAACAAATAAATTCTAACTATCAATTAATACGCAATAAATAAATTAAATTAACAGTTAAATTTAATAAATGCAATTCAACAAATATGAGTGAAATAAACATGCCAAATACTCATAAATAAATTTCTATTCATTTATAAAATAAATTTAACAAACATAAAACTTTTAGAAGTTGTGAGTGGGTTAAAACACTCACCTTTTGAATTTAAATCGAATTTAAATCCGATTTAAACCCAAAAATTCGACGGTCTCAGAATTTGTCCAAACCAGCGTCAATGGATCTGGAATTAAATTACGATCCTAACAAAAGAAATTTCGCGTGAATCGGAGAACGTATGAAAAAGATATTCATTTTAAACGATTCGAAAACAAAAATCAAAATAAAATAAAATAAAATAAAACAAAACCCACTTAACTTCAATGGCCACGTCAGCTAAAAGCTACAGCACATCGTCGAATTTTTTTCTGGTCAAACGAATATCCAAAACAGAAAACGAATTGTACCAGCAGATTACGTGTCTCGAGAATTTTATCATAAAATTTTCTGGAATTTTTGTGGAGAGTTTGAATTTTATTAGAAAATTTGAATTGTAGATAGATTAGGTTTTGTAACCATTGAGGAAGAGAAAGAGATGAAGAAAAATGAACGTACAGCCAATTTGACAATAGAAAGGAGGCTAGGGTTTATCCCAGCATATTTATAGATAGATCGCAAAAGGATAGGTGTGCACGAATTTTAACGTGCAAACAGAAGTGGTCCCAAAAGGATATTAATTATACACGTTACGGATTAAATTATTTCTTTCTCAACATTTACATTGCATTTTAAGCGTATTCACACATGTATAATTAGATGCTTCATTTAAATTTCCATATATATATATATTCACAATTCCATAAATTTCCAAATACATAGATAAATTTCCAATTTCAACTAAATTTCTAAATTACTGTAATAATTACAGATTAAATTTCTATCCATTCTCAATAGATTTACGTTTACATACTAAAATCCACTTTTCTATGTACATTTGAATTCCATATTATACATATTTTATTTATCTTAATTACTTCCAACTTAAATTTCAATCAACATAAAACGTTTTATTCAGTTTCCAATAATTTCAATCATGCTCTAAATCCAAATGAATAAATAACTTAATTCTCATTTAAGCATTTTTCATTTGATTTGCAATCAACCTTTTATGATCAATTAAATCCCGATATACTAAATAAACGTTATTTCCATCATTCTTTATCCTATGAAGAAATTTAAGTTACTCACACCTATTACTAAATTTCATATTAATGCACACTAATTTACATTTATTGCAATGGTTACCAAATATTTCCCTGCAATAATTCATTCCCCTATACATACTTACAATTCCACTTAAACTTTACTATACCCATTTATTTTCTCAACATTAAAACCAACGTTACCTCAATTCCACAAATGTACACTTATTCTATTATCACTTACTAACCATTCAAATTTTTTATTAACAAATAGGCAGGTAATTCCTATGTTACAATTTTTTTAATTCATCCTAATCCCTTACTATTTGACATACATTTGCATTACTTACATATCATTTACAATGTTGCCCAAAATCTCTATCCATTGTAATTAATACCTTAAATAAGTTTCAATTTATATTCAAGTGAATACATTACCCTTTTTCGTTATGTCATCCATTTTTCACAAGAAACGTTTTATCGTTTCGACAACATTTTATTTCCAATTACCTACATTGATTTGTGTACGTCTCTACTATTTAAAGCATTACCATTCTCACCTTCATCTAAATCTTCATTTATGAATAAAAAAATAAATTTCACTTATTTCCTATTTATACACTTATAAATTCCAATTCCAAATAAATAGATAAATCTCCGTTTGCACTACTTAAATCAAAAATCAGCGATTATCCTATCTATACATTTTAAGTGGATGGATCAAATGTTGTATTCAAAAATCTACTTCTTAATATTCTTAGATTTAAACTCAACTCTCTATTAACAGAATATTTAGATGTTTAAACTTCTTTTATTACCATTAACTTATTATTATACATTAAACTTAAATATACTGACAAAGCTTGTTTTTGGTACTCTTTTCATTTCCATAAATAAAATTAGCAGTGGATTCATACCTTATTATGTAATTAACTTTAATTCCACCTAACTAAATATTTACATAATCTTTTATTTGCAATAAATCAACTATTTTATATTAATTAAATTTAATCTTCCTGGTTTACTTATTCATAGTATGTAATTCAGTTACTCACCCTCACCTATTTATTTGAAATCCAATCCAGATTATTTTTACTAAGTTCCAATTTCCAAAGGTTACTGCAATTAATCCAATTAATTGCAATAAATTCTAATAAATTTGATTTTTATTGGATTACAACTCAAAATAAATCAATTATTACTCAACCACACAGTTAACATTTCTTTTATGATTCATTACAGTAATATTTCCCAATTCTCATCTTTATTTTCATAAATTACTAGATTTCAATTTAATTGAAATTTTGTTAACTTTACACATAAATAAAAGCTTAAACCTCAATTAATTCATTCCTAAGATCACACTAATTATTATATTATAAAATGGACCTTTCCCTTGGTTGCATCTTATTTATTCTCTTACCAATATTCCACACTAACTGCAATAATTTAGTGCATAAATTGAAATTGATCAAAAATAAAACTTAACCAACAAATAGAATAAATACGTACAATAATTATTGTTATTAAATCTATTTCAAAAAGTCTACACTCAATTATTACCTTAAAGTAAGTCTTACGTTTCTATAAATTTATTCATACTTCCGTTACTATATTTATACTTAATAAAGTAACGTTTATTCTTAATAACAACATTATAACTATTCAACATATAAAAGAACTCTATTTCCAAATACATTCATTGACAAATAAGTTAGTAAATTTATAATGGTTGTTATCCTTTCTTAAATTTATCTCCAAATAACGTACTTCCCAATTGCATTCACTTATGTTCTATCCAACACTCATTTATATTTTACTTCCATCAATTAGTTCATCCAATATTTTCATCCATTTATTAACAAATTTTCCATTATACAATTTCAATTCTTCT
Source organism: Allium cepa (assembly GCA_030765085.1). Classification (NCBI taxonomy): domain Eukaryota; kingdom Viridiplantae; phylum Streptophyta; class Magnoliopsida; order Asparagales; family Amaryllidaceae; genus Allium; species Allium cepa. Next base: position 28,590,703 of record CM060937.1, on the reverse strand, counting down.
TATTATTATTTCATTAATACTATTACCAACTTTTATTACTTTTAGTATTAATAAAACAATCATATTTAATTAAGAGGTTATAATGTTGTATTCACTATTCCCATTTTCACTCCAAAACTCAAACAGCCGTTTCAATTGCATTTGGATTTGCATTAAATTGGTTATCCATCAACTGCCATCTATATTACCACCTTAATTCACATACAATTACAGTCCTTTTTAATATATTAATACATACGTAATTTAAATTTTGTCTTTATTTCTTTAATTTACATTTTATTCAAGTGCGACAATTTACGCTATTTCTTTATTGATATTTCACCTAACTTTCAAAAATTAAGTTAAATACCCATTTCTACAATTCATTATTAGTTATAAATTTAAATCTCCTTTATTTATTCAACTTACACACAGGTATACATCTTACACTATCTCAATCATTGGATTTTCATTTAGCGTTCATTCCAGCATAAATTCTATCTCTTTTATATATATCTTTATTTTTCTTTACAATTTTTTTTTTATTACATAATCCCTTTTTAACTAAAATTTACGGGTCGTTACACTCTCCCCCACTCAAAACTTTTCGTCCCCGAAAAGGAAAAGAAGGGAAAAGAAGAATTTCGAAATCAATATTTTAAATTTACAAAATTAGTTAATTTAGCTAAAATATACAAATTTAGATACAGTGAAATATTTAAGTGATTTCACCATTAATCAACCAAATCAAATAACAACCGTCAACCTTACAAACAGCATACATACACAAGACAAAGCAACCATTTATCCAACAAACAAGAAGTTGTTCGGGTTCAGAACTTGAAATTTGTATGGAATGAAAATAACTATCAAGTACATCCTTTACTCAACAGTCTTATATGGAACAAAGATAGATTATTTATTCATCCAACAACTTCACATTTCTTTACCCAACCAAACATAAATCAACCAATAATAATTTCAAAACAACGACCAAATTCACTTACTATACATTCATTTCATGCTTAGTTGTTTGATTTCCTTTTATGATTCACGTAACCTTTAAATTTCATTTACTCATTAATGTTTGTTTCATTAATTTACTTATTACTTATAATTATTCCTTTATACTTATTTGTTAACAAATAGCTTTAATCTTTTTCCAATGTTTATTTCTTCTTCATGAACTATTTACTAAAATTTCATGATCTTGTTTATTCACACTTTAATCACTTGAGTTTAAACTCATCTATCTGTCATACTTACCTTTTTATTATATTTACTCGATAGAATTTCAATTATAACTTAAATTAATAACATTAAATTCTCCTTAATTATAGAAAATTCATTGAATTATTCATTTCCTCAATCTTCACTTGTAAGTTTTCTCTTACATTTCCTTACTAACATTGCAACTTTTATTATATGGTAAGTTATATATGTTTTAAGAATGTAAGTGAAATTTATACAAGTTTCTTCTCGATTTCTTTAATTAATTAATGGTTAAATAAATATATTCGTTTTATAAATTTCAATTTCAGCTTACCTTTAATTTCATTTATTTATTTAAAGGTTTACGTTACTATTATATTTAATAATAGTAAAATTTAATTACACTAAATTTGCTACCCTATAACATTAATTCTTATAAATAAAGAAGTTTACCGATTCATTTACTAATGTTTACAATTGTTTATTTACATTTCTTATCTTCCTATGGTATTAAATTTTCTTTAATTAAAGGTTCACATTTTCTATACTAAATTGAACTATTAATTAACTGGAATTTTAAGAACCAAATACCGGGTTTAATTCCAAATTGTTTAAAATAGTAGATACACATATTTTTTTTACTTATATAACTTTAATTATAATCAAACGATAAAGTTCTCTTAAACAAATTTGCAATAAATTTCTACAGTGGCCTTTCCTCTTCGAAACTCGAAAATGGATGTCGATGATGCGTGCACTCATCACCGAAATTTATTTTCCAGCGACAGAGAGGGAAGTACAAACTTATTTTCCAAAATCTTCCTTTAAAACAATTCTTCCGAATTATATTGAAATATTATATCAGAAAATACTTATAAATAATATTATTATATTCCAAAATTTGTTCGAAAGAATTTTCAAAACCCCGGAACTTGAGTTCTAAATTTCTAAATTCATTTATCTATTTTCTTAAATTTTATTTCAATTATTATTTCCTAACAACCAATCTATATCAACCAAATATAGATTTAATTTGAAAATTTTATTTTATATATAGAAAATAGATTAGGCAAAATTATTTCATTTTCCTATAATAAAACAAATATTATGTCGGTCTGTCCTATTAAGTGTTTAGAAACCCCTATTGATGTCACAGCGTCCCATGCATCAACCAGAATTTATAAATACAAAACGGAACAGATTAACACAATATAAAAACCTTTTATAAAACTAACAAGTACGCTCTCTCATATATATACACACAGCGACTCCCATAGGGTATTACTACCCTATTATCAAAGAGTCAAACCCCACAAAGCCAAGGTTTATCGCTAAACCAAAGCTCTGATACCAACTGTAACGTCCCGCCTTTTCGCACGATTTAAACCGACACACGTGCCAATTCAAACCATACGGAAGGGCGGATTGTTATGGGGTAAATAAGGAAAAACAGAGAAGAAAAAAACTAAACAGAATCTCACAGCGGAAGGATAAAATATAATAATCAAATATACAGTTTATAAATCTGTTTACAAAACCATTTATATAATACATATCGGAGTTACACATACCAATAACAATGCAGCGGAACAGTGTGTAGTGCACTAGTATAAATAATAATATTATAAATCTTCGTCTTCGTCCTCCAGAGCTAAATCTTGCAATCCTGAAACGCTCGGACTGACCCGAGCGAATTGAAAAGACAAAACACTCGAGTCAGAACTAAAAGATCTTATGTGAGTTAAATTAACAGAAATAAATATGAGTGCAGTAGCTCAAGAGATGCTCGGGATTTACATCTCCTAAGGATCCGTTAAACTATTTACTATGTAGTATATTGCGCTATTATAATAGTGTCTATAGTAAAATAAACATACTTTTAAATAGCGTTAAGGCTTTACATTTTCCACCTTAACACGTAAAATGCCAATAGTCTATACAGTACCGTAATACCTCCTGATCGGGAGGCTACCAGAGGATACTCCATAGGTACGACACAAATAGAAACTCGTAGTAAAGGCTCGGTATGGTAGGTGACACGGCACAACTAGGAAATGCCAGGGTAGATATACCAATTGCTATCCAGGCTGGTGGAAACGCGTAGCCGCAGTTACCGCCCACCTCGGACTAACTCCCCAAAATCAAAATATAGAAGTGGCCACTGAATCAATCCAAGTCAAAGTATAATATCGAAGAGGAGGGTCCGATCAGAGGAATGACCTCATTGGCCTGAGAATCGCTCCTGTTTTAGCCACCTTATGCCAACTCACGGGAGTCGGGTCCACGTATTTACCTTACAGGAAACGTCGCCACCACCTACTTCATTCTGGAATCTCCACCGCGTACACGGTTAGTCAAAGTGGTTTTCGGTATCGACAGAGAGTATGTCCATATCCGATCCCGATCTCTTTGCCAACCCATCGTTATTATAACACCGCGGTCATTTAAAAATAGCTCATACTTTAAAACCAGAATAAACATTTCCATTTTAAAATTATGAATACGATATCATTTTAAAACCCAAAACAATATGATATCCTTTATCCCAAATATAAACCTTTTCAAAAATCCAAATGCTTTAAAATTTATAACGTCTGAAAGCCAAATATCCTTTCAAAGCATAATATTTCGAAATTCATAATTTAAAACCATAACTTTTAAAACTTGAATGGTTTGGATATTCAACGGTATATGAATTAAAAGGTTTAACTTAAATGTTACTTTGTAAAGAAAATAGTTCTCATGGCTTTACAAATACATTTCTTTATTAAAGTCTAAACCAAAATTTGTATTATCTCTCTCAAGTTCCAAAACCACTTCAACTTATATATATATACGTATATCCATTTGGAGTATTAATATTTCAAACTAAAGTTGGATTTTATTCTTTCAACAAATCGAATGTTCTATTAATTAGTCTTGAATATTCACATAAAATCCATAAATAAATAAAAACTCCAATTTCTAGTAATAAAATATATATATATTTTTTCAATTCAAATTATACTAGAATATTCATTTCAATTTATCTTGGGAAAAATCCAATTATAAATATCATATCTTAAAATTTCTAAACTTAACATTTAAACATATGATATAAATTATCAAACTCCATTTTCTTAAAAAAAAATTCCATTTTTAATAAAGAGATTTATACACCTTTTAATTTCAAAATTTTCAACTTCATATGTATATATATGGAAGAATAATATTTATACAATATAAAATTTAAGATTATTATAAACCGTATTCCATCCAAACCATAGAAATCACATTAAAATAGTTATATATAGACCGCGGTGCCTGTATATAATTTTCTATCCTATGGTCAAGTGATACGGATATTTATCATTTCAATCCGCAATTTAAAAGATATAGAATTTTGCGGTTGTATATCATTTCAAACCACAATCCCGAATGAAAGGAAATATGCATGATAATTTGCAATTTAATGATATACAATAAAACATCCATCAACATCATCCATCATCCAATCACAATCATCAAGCAATATCAATCAATAACAATTTATACTTGATAATATATAACAGGTAATAACTGGCAATTTTATTCAGATTAAATTTAACAACTATTAATCTAACAGTTTATATTCAGTAATAATCTATATAACTGTTAACTAGCAGTTTATAGGCAAACAAATAAATTCTAACTATCAATTAATACGCAATAAATAAATTAAATTAACAGTTAAATTTAATAAATGCAATTCAACAAATATGAGTGAAATAAACATGCCAAATACTCATAAATAAATTTCTATTCATTTCTAAAATAAATTTAACAAACATAAAACTTTTAGAAGTTGTGAGTGGGTTAAAACACTCACCTTTTGAATTTAAATCGAATTTAAATCCGATTTAAACCCAAAAATTCGACGGTCTCAGAATTTGTCCAAACCAGCGTCAATGGATCTGGAATTAAATTACGATCCTAACAAAAGAAATTTCGCGTGAATCGGAGAACGTATGAAAAAGATATTCATTTTAAACGATTCGAAAACAAAAATCAAAATAAAATAAAATAAAATAAAACAAAACCCACTTAACTTCAATGGCCACGTCAGCTAAAAGCTACAGCACATCGTCGAATTTTTTTCTGGTCAAACGAATATCCAAAACAGAAAACGAATTGTACCAGCAGATTACGTGTCTCGAGAATTTTGTCATAAAATTTTCTGGAATTTTTGTGGAGAGTTTGAATTTTATTAGAAAATTTGAATTGTAGATAGATTAGGTTTTGTAACCATTGAGGAAGAGAAAGAGATGAAGAAAAATGAACGTACAGCCAATTTGACAATAGAAAGGAGGCTAGGGTTTATCCCAGCATATTTATAGATAGATCGCAAAAGGATAGGTGTGCACGAATTTTAACGTGCAAACAGAAGTGGTCCCAAAAGGATATTAATTATACACGTTACGGATTAAATTATTTCTTTCTCAACATTTACATTGCATTTTAAACGTATTCACACATGTATAATTAGATGCTTCATTTAAATTTCCATATATATATATTCACAATTCCATAAATTTCCAAATACATAGATAAATTTCCAATTTCAACTAAATTTCTAAATTACTGTAATAATTACAGATTAAATTTCTATCCATTCTCAATAGATTTACGTTTACATACTAAAATCCACTTTTCTATGTACATTTGAATTCCATATTATACATATTTTATTTATCTTAATTACTTCCAACTTAAATTTCAATCAACATAAAATGTTTTATTCAGTTTCCAATAATTTCAATCATGCTCTAAATCCAAATGAATAAATAACTTAATTCTCATTTAAGCATTTTTCATTTGATTTGCAATCAACCTTTTATGATCAATTAAATCCCGATATATTAAATAAACGTTATTTCCATCATTCTTTATCCTATGAAGAAATTTAAGTTACTCACACCTATTACTAAATTTCATATTAATGCACACTAATTTACATTTATTGCAATGGTTACCAAATATTTCCCTGCAATAATTCATTCCCCTATACATACTTACAATTCCACTTAAACTTTACTATACCCATTTATTTTCTCAACATTAAAACCAACGTTACCTCAATTCCACAAATGTACACTTATTCTATTATCACTTACTAACCATTCAAATTTTTTATTAACAAATAGGCAGGTAATTCCTATGTTACAATTTTTTTAATTCATCCTAATCCCTTACTATTTGACATACATTTGCATTACTTACATATCATTTACAATGTTGCCCAAAATCTCTATCCATTGTAATTAATACCTTAAATAAGTTTCAATTTATATTCAAGTGAATACATTACCCTTTTTCGTTATGTCATCCATTTTTCACAAGAAACGTTTTATCGTTTCGACAACATTTTATTTCCAATTACCTACATTGATTTGTGTACGTCTCTACTATTTAAAGCATTACCATTCTCACCTTCATCTAAATCTTCATTTATGAATAAAAAAATAAATTTCACTTATTTCTTATTTATACACTTATAAATTCCAATTCCAAATAAATAGATAAATCTCCGTTTGCACTACTTAAATCAAAAATCAGCGATTATCCTATCTATACATTTTAAGTGGATGGATCAAATGTTGTATTCAAAAATCTACTTCTTAATATTCTTAGATTTAAACTCAACTCTCTATTAACAGAATATTTAGATGTTTAAACTTCTTTTATTACCATTAACTTATTATTATACATTAAACTTAAATATACTGACAAAGCTTGTTTTTGGTACTCTTTTCATTTCCATAAATAAAATTAGCAGTGGATTCATACCTTATTATGTAATTAACTTTAATTCCACCTAACTAAATATTTATATAATCTTTTATTTGCAATAAATCAACTATTTTATATTAGTTAAATTTAATCTTCCTGGTTTACTTATTCATAATATGTAATGCAGTTACTCACCCTCACCTATTTATTTGAAATCCAATCCAGATTATTTTTACTAAGTTCCAATTTCCAAAGGTTACTGCAATTAATCCAATTAATTGCAATAAATTCTAATAAATTTGATTTTTATTGGATTACAACTCAAAATAAATCAATTATTACTCAACCACACAGTTAACATTTCTTTTATGATTCATTACAGTAATATTTCCCAATTCTCATCTTTATTTTCATAAATTACTGGATTTCAATTTAATTGAAATTTTGTTAACTTTACACATAAATAAAAGCTTAAACCTCAATTAATTCATTCCTAAGATCACACTAATTATTATATTATAAAATGGACCTTTCCCTTGGTTACATCTTATTTATTCTCTTACCAATATTCCACACTAACTGCAATAATTTAGTGCATAAATTGAAATTGATCAAAAATAAAACTTAACCAACAAATAGAATAAATACGTACAATAATTATTGTTATTAAATCTATTTCAAAAAGTCTACACTCAATTATTACCTTAAAGTAAGTCTTACGTTTCTATAAATTTATTCATACTTCCATTACTATATTTATACTTAATAAAGTAACGTTTATTCTTAATAACAACATTATAACTATTCAACATATAAAAGAACTCTATTCCCAAATACATTCATTGACAAATAAGTTAGTAAATTTATAATTGTTGTTATCCTTTCTTAAATTTATCTCCAAATAACGTACTTCCCAATTGCATTCACTTATGTTCTATCCAACACTCATTTATATTTTACTTCCATCAATTAGTTCATCCAATATTTTCATCCATTTATTAACAAATTTTCCATTATACAATTTCAATTCTTCTTATTATTATTTCATTAATACTATTACCAACTTTTATTACTTTTAGTATTAATTAAACAATCATATTTAATTAAGAGGTTATAATGTTGTATTCACTATTCCCATTTTCACTCCAAAACTCAAACAGCCGTTTCAATTGCATTTGGATTTGCATTAAATTGGTTATCCATCAACTGCCATCTATATTACCACCTTAATTCACATACAATTACAGTCCTTTTTAATATATTAATACATACGTAATTTAAATTTTGTCTTTATTTCTTTAATTTACATTTTATTCAAGTGCGACAATTTACGCTATTTCTTTATTGATATTTCACCTAACTTTCAAAAATTAAGTTAAATACCCGTTTCTACAATTCATTATTAGTTATAAATTTAAATCTCCTTTATTTATTCAACTTACACACAGGTATACATCTTACACTATCTCAATCATTGGATTTTCATTTAGCGTTCATTCCAGCATAAATTCTATCTCTTTTATATATATCTTTATTTTTCTTTACAATTTTTTTTTATTACATAATCCCTTTTTAACTAAAATTTAATCGTCGAAATTTACGGGTCGTTACATATACTGTACCAAAATTATAAACTTATTTATATGCACACGCAACATCATATGTGAATAAATATTTGCATCCACATCGATCACTTACAACACAAACCAAAAATCATCCTTATTCTTTATGACTTATATGCTTTACTGATATACAATATATAAATTTTATAAAATGAAATTTGTAACTTAGATTATATACAGAAAAATAATACATACTATAACTGTATATATATAGACAACAACTAGATATATATATATATATAACGCATATATACTATACAAACTAGTACATATAAATTTTTATAAACTATAACAATATGTACTTCCAAATAAACAATGGTTTTAAAACAAACGTTATAAAACTTATATTCTTTTATAAATAGAATACAGTATATTATACAAATTAAAACTTGACTCTAAGTTTACTTATACTAAATACTAACATATAGTATGACTACATTAACACAATATACACATTTTCGAACATCTATTTATATTTATAGATTCCAAACTGTACTACAGTTATCAAAACAAAAGCAACATATTACTGCAAAGATAATATATGTGGACTACTTATCACTTTATTACTTATATATATAAAACTGTCTTGTTATACATATATACTAACTACATCTAAAATATAACTAAGAGATACTTTAGATTATATATATGTGTATATAACAGCTGCCGAAACTTATATCCAGTAAGCATCATTTTGAACAAAATATAGAGTATGAATATATATATATATAAACTATTATCACGTAAAACAATCTATTAGATAGGCTGTAATAGAGAATATAAACCAAAACCAAATTTTTGAAAAGCTAACTTTAGAAGCATACGAGTATATCTATATAAAATGGTATAACATGCATAATATAAACAACAGACCGAACTTACCTATATATATATATATAATAGTTTGTAGAAAAATAAAATGAACAGACATGTATGAAGCAACTTATAAAATATATATTACTTACAATATTATGTATTTCAACATGCAGCTGCTCAAGGGAAGAGAAAAATGGCACGGGTGAAAGATTGTCTAGAGGAACAGCAGATCTGGGTGGATGCTCAGCTCGAGGTCGGAGGGTTATCGGCAAGTGGATGAGCATGCTACTTGATGGCTACAGGTCGTGAAGTGGTTGTGCTCGAGACAAAGATAGGCGGCAAGTGGTGGAGGTTTGGTGCCGACATGTGCACGGGTGTGATTGTGTTTGGTTGCGGCCACTGCGGAGAGCAGGGAGGGAGCGGGTGGACCAGAGGCTACTGCAGTCGGGGAGGAGCATCGACAAGGAATGGGTCGGCTATGCGGAGGGCGGATGGAGACCTCGGTCAGGTGAAGCACGACATGTGAGTTGCGTGTGGAGGCAGTGGGAAGGACTTCGGCCAGCCACGCTTAAGATGGAGAAGGGGCGGAGCATGCACATTATGGGGATGGAGTTGATGGAAGGGAAAAACATGTCGCATGATGGGGTTTGTTTGGTTTTGGAGGCGTGAAAAATAGTGCTTGGTTGATATTTGTGGGGAGAATGGAGGCTACAGGCAAGTGGGAAGAGAGGCCATGTGGAGTTCTGTTGTGCATTCATATTTATTACAAAAGTGGGAACGTAAAGAAGAAAGTGAACGACAGAAAGAAATGGGAAAATGAAACAACAATTAAATTGAATGTCGGGAATAGGAAAAGTCAACTGCTTGATTTAAAATTTATAAATGAAAGGGGCAAATGGCTGTATGGTTTGCACGGCAAATAATGAAAGGACGTATGGAAATAAAAGGCTAAAACGGATACCGATACGGGTGAACGTTTCGCGGTTTCTGCGGCGTAACGAATTTCAAAACATGCAAATGAATATACCATGGTGATCAACACGGTGAGACGATCAAAACGGTATATCAATAGCGGTAGTACGATCAAATTATAAAAATTCGAATTTATACTAGTGGAAAATGCAGTAAAAACCCAGAAAAATAAGATCGACGGAGCTAAAGATTTTCGAATTCGGAAAAATGAAAAATGACGTCTTACTCAGAAGATGGTTTAGAATTTTTTTATATAAAAATATTTAGGTTTCGGAAACATTTGATTTTCATCAATTTTTAACTGATTAATTTGAAATAAATTTACGCACGAAAATAAACTTCATATTTTCGGACGAAAATTTACCTGTTGCTATGTTTAACTAGACGCATTCCAAATATCAAATTTATATTTCAAAATTTTATCGTTTAAAATTTCGTAAAATTTCAATTAATAACGTTATTAAAACCAGTTAAATTTACGGGTCGTTACACTCTCCCCCACTTGAAACTTTTCGTCCTCGAAAAGGAAGGAGGTTGGAGAATAGAAACAACCAGAAGAAAGTAGACTTGAATTACATAATAAACAATAATTTAAACCATATAAATTTCAATTTAAATAAATTTATATTCAGCAATTTGTTTTTTAAATTCAAGGTTTTCATTAAATTGATTTGATTTCACATTTATTAATGTTAGGTACATAAAGTTTCTTTCAGATGAAATTCAATTTAAATTCAATTAATTCAAGATATCTCATTAAGTTGATTCAATTTCAATTTATTAACTTTCAAAGCAAAAAAATTTATTTTTACTTTGTTTTATTAATCACATCTATTATTTATTTAACTTATTATCTATTAGTCTCCATAAACATTTTATAATTTAAATTGAAGTGAATAACATTTATTATACGCACTCATATTTTATTTATAAAGACAATTTATATTGTATACTATCTAATTACATAGTTAACTTTTTGAGAAATTTTGGTAAGTTATATTGAATGCAATTGAGTATTCTACAAGCAAATTTTTAATTCAATTCTCTCAAGCTTAAATATTAATTCAAAATTTTGGTTTCATTCATAACTGAAATCATCTTTTACCCAAATTTAAGAATTAAATTTCCGTTTAACTTCAAACAATTTAGAGATAATTATATACATACAATATATCCAAATCAAATCTAAGTCAAATATATATATATATATATATATATATATATATATATATTAAATCGAGTCATACTTTTAGGAATTCAAATCGAATTCATTTCAAACAAAAGTGTAGCAATCTACTGATGGTCTCTCATCTTCGAAACTCGAAAATAAATGTCGATGATGCGGCCGTCATTACCGAAATTATTTTCTAACGACAAAATAGAAGAGCTCTAATTTGATCATTTAAAATTCTTTGAAAACCATTCCTATTCGAAAATATTATAAATAATATACATCTTAAACTTTAAAACCATAACTCGAAATTATCGAAAATTAAATTCTCAAATTCTAATTTATATTCACTTCAAATTCCAAATTAAATTATAACTAAGTTTTATAAATTCATTTATTTATATTATTCAATAGTCAATGGTTTACATCAATAAATGAAAATCAAAAATTATTATTTTCAACAACTAATTCATTAACTATTTAATTTCCGAAAATTTATACCTATATATAATATAATCATACAAAATTATTTTTTCACCAAATTCGAAAATACTATTGTGTCATTTTTCTCTATTCAAGTGTTTTGGAAATCCTATCGATATCGTTGATCAGACGAATCGATCGAAAACCCAAATAAACATCAACAACTCAAACAACAAAATATATAAAACATTTAAGATTAGTTTACAAATACACTTCCTCGTCCAACGATACAATAATGGATTTCAAAGCAATGATAGGGATTCAAATTTGATGGACGCAAATCAAAGAGAATTTTGGTTCGAAGATGGGTTTGGAACAAAGATAAGATAATTAAATAACAAAATAGGGCGATGGATAAGTTTATATAAATCGCGGGCAGCCTTAACCGGGCTAACCGTGACTTCAATAATTAGATCAATGCAGAATTCCGAGGCAAATCTACATTCGACCTCAAGGGATAGAATTCAGTTATAGCAGGAGATAGTGAGCATCGTAAATCGAGGATACATGAATCTTCGGTAAATCAATGCATATTGTAAAGGAGTTTCACCCCTTTTATAAATCAATTTGAGATTGGCAAGACCGCTGACTCGTTATAAAGGTCATTTGAAGTGGAGTTATAGGATACTCCGGAATTGAAAGAAGACAATTAGTGAGGGACAAGAATGAATTTTGAAACTGCAGGAAATGTTCCAAAATTCAAAGGAATTGAGTCAAAAGGAAGAGATTGAAACTCGAATGAGAGTGATTCTGTAAATACATTTACCCTATATGCTAAGTTTGCCTAGAGCTACCAAAGCTCTGATACCAACTATAACGACCCGCTATTTTGGACTATTCGCATCCGCACATGTCGGACTTGAATAATTCAAAATACCGAATTGTTAATTTAAATTTTGGCAAAACTCAGATATACAGTAAATAAACAACCACAGAATCACAGACACAGAGTAATAATATCCCGCGGAAACAAAAGGTAGTAGTTCATGAAGCTACTATATATACAACAGAGTTAAATATGTTACAACATAAGTCTCGAATGTAATAGTCAAATACAAGAATCAAAACACATCACTAGAATCAACTGAAAATCTGAAAGCTGGATAAATAGCTGGATCTCCAAGCGAAGCTCCAACTCCAAAGGTGAGTCTCGAATGCTGGTACACTCAATCTGACCCGAGCGTAAAGCAAAATATAAAATATTCGGGTCAAGATTAGCATTCTTATATTAATAAATCCAATTCAAGTGAAATAACAACTGGAATACAAGTAACTCAAAGGATGTTGGAAATACCGTCCTCTAAGGATCCTTTAAACTATCTACTATGTAGTAATATACGCTAAATAGATAATGTCTCTCAGTAATCTAAAATATCAAAATAGTGTTAAGGCGTTACCAATATCCCCCATAACACATTTTATATAAGCGTTATAGACTATACAGCACTGTAAACTCCACCGTAAACTAGTGGGATATCAGGGAGTACTCCATAGGTATAACACAAAACAAATTCGTAATGGTCGCTTATATAGAGATACAAGTATGACAAGGCACATGAGACAATACCCAAGTAGTGAAACTAGCGTTTGCCTGATCCGGACTGGTGAAAACGCATCGCCGCAACGATCGCAACAACCCGAAACAACACTCTCAAAAGTTCGAGGGTGCACCAATCAATAACAAGTAATGAGTAGTTTACGAAGAAGTGTGTTCGCTCGAGGTGGCTAACCCCATTTGGCCCGGCACAGCTCCTATTTTAGTCATTTCCAATTTGACACAAGTGTCAAGGCTATCCATTATCGTTCTCCTTCTTCAGTCATCACGTACATCATTCCAACCACTTCATTCTGGATCACACTCCGCGTATAGTTATTATAGTGGTTTTCGGTTTAGACAGAGAGTATGTCCATAACCGATTTCGGTCTCTTTAATAACTTTCGTGTTTGTTACACAGATTGGTCGTTTATATATTTCAATAATCAGATCAATTTCAATTAAATGTGTAAATCCACATTTCATTTGTTTTTCTAAAACAATTTCGAGAATTTACGTTCAAAACTTCCAAATTACAAATTTCAAAATCTTATAATTCAATTTAAATTTTTATTAAACACTTCAAATATTGATTCAAGTTTGTATATAAATTTCATTTCGTAATCATTTAAATTCATTTAGTTTAACATTCAAATCCATTTAAATTCATTGATCGATTTCATTCAATATTCGTTAAGTTAATTTATCATTCAAAACGGCTTCTATTAAATTTCCAATTCAATAAATCAATTACTTAAGTACAACTCCATTATATCAAAACCTCCAAATTTAATTAAATTAGATTCGTCAAATCAAATTCTTAATTTACAAGTCTTATATTTTTTTTAACACATAAATCATCTTTTATTTCTTGTTAAAGAAAAACAATTTAACTTATTTACTTACTTAAATAATTTTCCAAAACTTAATTAATAAAGAATCTCAATTTCAGTTATTTACGAAGTTCAAATTCACTTATTCAAAAGTTCAATTTCTATTATCAAAGAATTCAAATTTTTATTTGATCATCAAATAATCCAATCTTATTTAATTATTAAATATCTTCAAAACTTAATTATTAAATAATTTCTAAACTTATTAATTTCAAACTTAACTATAAATTCAAACTTAATTATTAAATCATTTCAAACTTAATTCAATGAATAATTCCAAATTTTATTATCAAATAATTTATTTTAAAACAACGTTCTTTCAATAACTACTATGTTAATATTCTTGTTTTAGAAATTTTTTAAAATATTAACATTTCCTTTCATTATATTCAAATTCCAACTTCATTTCAAAACTTATTATTTATTCAAATAAAATCTTTATTTTATTTTTAAATCAAATTATTGACCAATCGGTTTATTTAATTCTCTATCCTAAATCAAGTTCATTTTGGGTATATATCATTTTAACCTGATTCCATTTCAATTCAAAAATCAAAGCATAGCAAAGGGAACTTGCAGTGTGATAACTGGGATGGTGTCAAAGCAAATAAACAAGTAATAACAACAATCAATAACAATCCAACAATTAATTCAAATAATCTCGAAATAAACGTATTAATTTACATTGTCGTTTGTGCAAATTAATATAATTATTTCTAGAATCTACACTATCATTTCATGTAGATTAAGGATCATTACACAAATTTTTATACGGTTCTTCACTTGTCATTCATTATTCAATTTTATACTACAATAATTTATACAATATCTAATCAATGGTTGAAAGTATGCTTAACCAAATTTTACGTGTCAATTAATTTAACAATTAAAAGGGGTCATGTTAACTAATCAAACTTTAACATATAAATCCATTAAAATTTGTTAACTATCCTATATCAAATTCAATTTACATATTAATTATCACTTTAACATTAAAATTTAACGTCCAATGTAAACATCAAACAATCAATCAATTATCAACCAAACTGTGATATTATCGATAATGGTGTGAGATGTCACAGATGAACTGATACAGGTAATAGCATATACTTAACAGTGTAAATAACTAGCAGCAGCATATTTCAATTGTCATTTCAATCGAAATCAAATTTAATAAATAAGAAAATTAATCGTGAGTGATTGCTCACCTTTCGAGGATAGAGAGGATTCGTCACTGAAATTGAGTTAAAAATGCAAGCACGACTCCCGAATTAGCTAAATCGGCACGAATAGACGAACGAAGCTGATAAATCAGAATTGACGAGATCAAATGAGAGTTGAATTGACAAAGATCACCGATATAAGTTAAACCATATATATAAAATAATATATATAAAATAATATATATAACTATATATAAAATTTATATCCTAAATTTCAACCACATATTATATTGAATATACAAGTGTTAAAGAATCATTGTTTCCATATAAAACGTATATTAAAATTAACCGACATAATATTTTAAACATCAATGATAGATGTAAAAAAAATCAGAATGCTTACAGGTATGTACAACAATCGTTATTGTATTTGAACCCGTATGTTTAGAATACATAACTAGTATAATTAAAAATCAACACTCCTTTATAAAATCAAATAAGATACTAATATATGTACTATGCGGCTAACAGATTTATATACTATACCAAAATTATAAACTTATTTATATGCACACGCAACATCATATGTGAATAAATATTAGCATCCACATCGATCACTTACAAAACAAACCAAAAATCATCTTATTCTTTATAACTTATATGTTTTACTGATATACAATATAAAAACTTTATAAAATGAAATTTGTAACTTAGTTTATATACTTAAAAATAATACATACTATAACTGTATGTATATAGACAACAACTAGATATATATGACGCATATATACTTTACAAACTAGTATATATAAATTTTTATAAACTGTAACAATATGTACTTCCAAATAAACAATGGTTTTAAAACAAACATTATAAAACTTATATTCTTTTATAAATAGAATACAATATATTGTACAACTTAAAACTTGACTCTAAGTTTACTTATACTAAATACTAACATATAGTATGACTACATTAGCACAATATACACATTTTCGAACATCTATTTATATTTATAGATTCCAAACTGTATTACAGTTATCAAAACAAAAGCAATATATTACAGCAAAGATAATATATGTGGACTACTTATCACTTTATTACTTTTATATATATATAAAACTGACTTGTTATACATATATACTAACTACATCTAAAATATAACTAGGAGATACTTTAGATTATATATATGTGTATATAACAGCTGCTGAAACTTATATCCAGTAAGCATCGCTTTGGACAAAATATAGAGTATGAATACATATATATAAACTATTATCACGTAAAACAATCTATTAGATAGGCTGTAATAGAGAATATAAACCAAAACCAAATTTTTTAAAAGCTAACTTTAGAAGCATATGAGTATATCTATATAAACTGGTATAACATGCATAATATAAAAAACAGACCGAACTTACCTATATATAAAATAGTTTATAGAAAAACAAAATGAACAGACATGTATGAAGCAAGTTATAAAATATATATTACTTACAATATTATGTATTTCAACATGCAGCTGCTCAAGGGAAGAGAAAAATGGCATATGTGAAAGATAGGCTAGAGGAACGGCAGATCTGGGTGGAGGCTCGGCTCGAGGTCGGAGGGTTGTCGGCAAGGGGATGAGCGTGCTACTTGATGGCTTCGAGTTGTGAAGTGGTTGTGCTCGAGATAAAGACAGGCGGCAAGTGGTGGAGAGTTTGGTGCGGACATGTGCGCGGGTGTGATTGTGTTTGGTTGTGGCCACTGCAGAGGGCAGGGAGGGAGCGGGTGGACCAGAGGCTATTGTAGTCGGGGATGAGCATCGGCAAGGAAAGGGTCAGCTACGTGGGGGGCGGATGGAGACCTCGATCAGGTAGAGCACAACACGCGAGTTGCGTGTGGAGGCAGTGGGAAGGATTTCGGCCAGTCACGCTTAAGATGGAGAAGGGGCGAAGCATGCATATTATGGGGATGGAGTTGATGGAAGGGAAAAACATGTCGCATGATGGGGTTTGTTTGGTTATGGAGGCGTGAAACATGGTGCTCGGTTGATATTTGTGGGGAGATTGGAGGCTACAGGCAAGTGAGAAGAGAGGATGATGGAGAATAGGCCATGCGGAGTTCTGTTGTGCATTCATATTTATTAGAAACGTGGGAACATAAAGAAGAAAGTGAACGGCAGAAAGAAATGGGAAAATGAAACAACAATTAAATTGAATGTTGGGAATAAGAAAAGCCAACTGCTTGATTCAAAATTTATAAGTGATAGGGGCAAATGGCTGTATGGTTTGCACGACCAAAAATGAAAGGACGTATGGAAATAAAAGACTAAAATGGATACCGATACGTGTGAATGCTTGCGGTTTCCGTGGTGTAACGAATTTCAAAACATGCAAAAGAATGTACCGCGGTGATCAGCACGGTGAGACGATCAAAACGGTATATCAATAGCGGTGGTACGATCGAATTATAAAAATTCGAATTTATACTAGCGGAAAATGCAGTAAAAATCCGAAAAATAAGATCGACGGAGCTAAAGAAGTCCGAATTTAGAAAAATGAAAAATGACGTCTTGCTCAGAAGATGATTTATATTTTTCTATATAAAAATAATTAGGTTTTGAAAACGTTTTATTTTCAACGATTTTTAACTAATTAATTCGAAATAAATTTACGCAAAATAAACTTCATATTTTCGGACGAAAATTTACCAGTTGCTATGTTTAACTAGATGCATTTCAAATATCAAATTTATATTTCAAAATTTTATCGTTTAAAATTTCGTAAAATTTCAATTAATAACGTTATTAAAATCAGTCAATCAAATACAACAGAAGAGCAACAAGATATATCAGGTACAAATCAGAATACATCAATGAAAAACTAAATACTAAAAGCAAAATAGATGGCTGGATCTTCAAGAAAAGCTCCAACTCCGAAGGTGAGTCTCGAATGCTAAATCACTAAATCTGACTCGAGCGTAAAGCAAAACACAAAACACTCGAGTCAGGACATAAATACTTATGAACTGTAAATTAACTCAAGTGAATAGTAACAAATGCATTAGTAACTTAAAGGATGCTTGGGACCGTCCATCCTTTAAGGATCCGTTAAACTATTTACTATGTAGTAATATTGCGCTATTATAATAATGTCTGCAGTAAAATAAACTTACTTTAAAATAGCGTTAAGGAGTGACCCAATATTCCTCTTAACATGTAATAGTCCCAGTAGTCCATCCAGTATTAGCATATCTCCAGATCGGGAGACTATCCTAAATACTCCATGGGCTATGGAAGAAAAAGAAACTTATAGTAAGGCTCGCTATGGTAGGTGACGCGGCAAAACCAGGCAATGCCAGGGTAGATATACCAATTACGCTTCCGGGCTGGTGGTAACGCATAGCAGCCACTATCGCCCACCTCGGAATACACTCCCAAATCAAAATTGGAGGATGACCATCAAATCAACCACAAGTAAGAGTATAGTATCGAAGAAGTGCGTCCGATAGAAGGAATGACCTCACTTGGCCCATTGATCGCTCCGGTTTTAGCCACCTTAAGCCAACTCACGGGAGTCGGGTCCACGTTCATACCTCAATAGGATCGTCGCCACCATCCTACTTCATTCTGGAATCTCCACCGCGTACACGGTTGTTAAAGTGGTTTTCAGATTTGGTAGAGAGTATCACAACTTCCGATCCCGGTCTCTTTAACAACCAAACGTTATTATAATGCTGTAGTCATTTCAAAATAGTTTATAGTTCAAAATCAAATCATTTCATTTCAAAACTATGTTCCTTTCAAAATAGTTTATACTTCGAAACTAAAACCATTTTTGTTTCAAAACTATATTCAAATTAATACTATAGCATTTCCATTTCAACCATATATTCACCTTTCAAAAATCATAATACTTTCAAAGTTATAGCTCTTTCGAAACCAAAATACTTAAAATCATTACACTTTAATAACATTTTGAAATCATACATTTGAAATCATGGAACATTCCTTTAATTCTATACATTTTACAAATTTATTCAATTATACCCAAATTTTCAAATTTCCAATTTAATTCAATTTAAACCATCAGTTTCAATTAAATTCAGTCTCCCAACAAACATTTCAAATCATATCAATTTCAAATATAGATTGGATCCATAAAACAAACAATTCAATTTTTATTATATTCAAAGCTTTAATTACCACATTTCAAAACTAAATTTTATAATTTCTGTAACAACCCTAGTTTTGGCGATTACCTGTAAATATTGAATTATAATGGTAGTTATAATTTAGTATTGTGAACTAAAAATAAATTGGTGATTTAAATTATTCATTTGGAATAAACAATGGATTTTAGAGAATAAAGGTGAAAAATAAAATTTTGAAACTTTACTTGGTTAATTAAGTTAAAAATGAGCTAATCATGATTTTAATATAAAGAAATGCAATAATTTTGATAATTATTGCCAAATATTTCTTTTATATATTTTTAAAAGAAGCATTTCATTTAATAAGTGGTATATTATAATCAAAAATGGAAAATTTGGTTTAAAAATAAATTTTTGGTTGTAAAATGTTGAAAAAAATGGTTTGTTATATTTTATTGCACAAGAAAATAATTTTTATGTAATTTTTGGAGTTAAAAATAGAGTTTTATATGAATTATTGTGTAAATTGTGTAAATAAGAGTTTTTAATAACGAGAAATATTTTTATAGCTAAATTATCTTTTTATTTGTTGTAAAAAAAAATATGTTTGTACAATTTGTAGAGATGAAATCATGTAAATACACATATGTTGTATTATGTAAATATGAAAGTGTTAGGGTAAATTTAGTGCTAAATTAAATTTACTTGGGCTAAATTTAATTGTTTGGGTCATAGCCCATGTTGACTTAGCCTGTTAAGAAAAGAGAAACCATCCTTCTCTCCTCTTCCATTTTTTTTACGTTCATTTTACTGTAACCAGAAAACAAAAAGAAAAGAAAAGGTTATTCCTCTTTCAAACCCTAGGCTTCAAATCTCCAAATAATCCAAGTGTTTGCTGAAATAAATCAATCTAAAGCTATATTTCTCAGTGTTGTTTATAGGTTATAGAAGCTAAAACTCAAGCAAAAGCTCCAAGCTTTCAACGTTAGTTCGAGTTTATGCATTCCTACAACAATGTGAGTTAATCACTCACACCACTAGCTTTAATCTATGAATTTTTTTAATTTCTATTTGAATTAATTGGATGGATATCGATTGAATTGCTTTCAAGTTTATTGTGGTTTGCTAAAAATTATTTGTGAAAAATTGCTGCAGTAAAACAGCAATATCTTAGTGCAAATTTATCCGAATCAGCTCAATCTTTCTGCAGTTGAAAGAAAACTCTGTTAGCTACAACTTCTCTTTTAATTACTTTTTGAGATTCTATTGTTTATAGGGTCGAAATTTAGTTTGAAACTGATGTACACAGCTCTGCCCTGTGCAATTTTGTTTGTTGAAATCTGATCTTAAAATCACTATAACTTTTGAATGATAAATCGGAATTGAGTGAGACTTTTTTCAGTTGAAGGTTATATTTATAGGGAACAACTTTTATGTTTCATGTTTTCTGTAATTTTGAGGTTAGCTATGTCGAAATTTGATTTTTCTACTGCTAACCCGAGAGCAAAAACAATTTTTGCTCTCTCATTGAAGCTGAAACGAATTTAACCATAACTACTTCGTTTCTTAACCGATTTTTATGATCTTGGTCAATCCGGAAAGCTTAGAAACTAAGCTACAACTTTTTTTTTATTCATTTTGCCCGATTTAGATGTTATATATGCTAAAATTGCAATTTTTTATCACTATCCCGTAAATGCATAAGTTCAGGCTGAGTTTGATGTTTTTTTTAGCAATTTAATCATAACTTTCTTGTTTCAAATCGGAATTTAGAAATTTTAGATGTTATAGAATTCTTGTGAAATATGACACAACTTTGATGTTTTTGGTTTTGAATTATTTTGAAGTCTACATAGTGAAAAATTGACTTTTTCATCGCTGGCCTGTACTGATAGCCAGGGCACATAATTTTTTTTGTTTTGCTAGTATTTCGATCATAACTTTCACGTTACTGATCGGAATCATGAAATTCAAGATGTTCTGGAATCCTTAGGAAATATGATACAACTTTTATGTGTTAAATTTTGTATGATTTTGTTGTTTACACGGTGGAAAATTGATGTTTTTACTGCTGGCCTGTCATTGACAGCCACAATATTTATATATTTGTCCAATTTCGACAATTTCATATGCATTCTTTTGCAACTTTTTATTATTTATGAAATTTGATGCTAATATTTGATCATTTTTCCAGCAATGGACTAATCATGTTAGGATGAGATTTGAATTTAAATTAATTTGAATTCGATTTAAATTTGAACATCGGTTTAAGCCGATTAAATTGCAAATTGATGTTTTCTTGAGTTTTAAAAATCCGAATAAATTCCAGAAAATTTCCTAACATCATGGTTGGAGTAAGAAATGTTTTTATACATTTTTATAGGTTTTTAAACAATTATTCTTTATTTTTAAGGCTTTTAAAATTATTAAAATCCTTTTTAATGATGTGTTTTCCCTCAAAATCTTTTAGATAAATTTCTAAAATTTGTTTTATAACACCGTTTTCTCAAGTAAAATGTTTTATAATAAATTTTTATTTATTTTTTATTACTTTTACATTATTCGAACGTATGAGAAAGAGAATTAAACGATTTAGTAAAACACGTGGTATGGGACATGTGCGTTTACTATTTCGGTTAATTTCGGACTTGTACGATCGAAGCTATTTGAGAATATTGATTCTGAGATGTTTTTCCATTTTATGGCATATTTTGATTTTTGTAATTCCTATGTATTGGAATTATTTAAGATGGCTAATATTTTGCAAACACTTTGGGTTGAGATCTCCTATATAGGAGTATTGTCGATGAGATCCATCACGATGTCTTATTTACTTGCCAATGATATAAGGCAAGTCTTGAGTTTATGATTTCATATTTTGAGATTTATGGTTCATGAGAAACCATCGTGATGTTTTCACTTGTCGATAAGATGAGACAAGTTACGATGTCATTTAATGCTTGTCGATGAGATGAGACAAGTATGGTGGCTTTTTGTCACTCGTCAATGAGACTAGACGAGATATAAATTTTTGAGTTTTATGATGTTTCTAGTGTGGCATCAACTAATGGCTAGTAAACCGCTAAGTGCGAATGTGTGGTATGGGACATACGTTAACACTTTTCGGGTTCCTATCCGTGAGTTTGTGACACATTCACGATGTTGACCTAACGGAACTGCTTGAAGAGGTGTCAACGACCTTGTCATGAGGACGAACTGCTTTGGAAGGTGTTAGCGACCTTGTTAGGGCTGACAAAACGGCTTGAAGAGGTGTCAGCGACCTTGTTATGAGGACGAACTGCTTTGGAAGGTGTTAGCGACCTTGTTAGGGTTGACAAAACGGCTTGAAGAGGTGTCAGCGACCTTGTCATGAGGACGAACTGCTTTGGGAGGTGTTAGCGACCTTGTTAGGGCTGACAAAATGGCTTGAAGAGGTGTCAGCGACCTTGTCATGAGAACGAACTGCTTTGGGAGGTGTTAGCGACCTTGTCTAAGGCTTCGGCCATCTGAGTTTAGCACATGCAGCATTGCTGCGGCATTATAATTGGGATTTTCCCAATCCGGATTTTCTGAGTTTTCTGTTTTATTGTGATTTCACCTTTTTAGGATGTTTTATTACATTGATAGCCTAGTGCTATATGAGATGTTATATATATGGTGATTTCAATTACGATGTTTTGAACCCTTATCGAGTTCCTTGAGTTATGAGTTTAGATAATTTCAGGATTTTATAGGATATTCTGTGTTTTGCCATTTTGGCGAGTTGAGATTGAGATTTATATACATTTATACCGACGAGATGAGGTATAATTGAGTTTGGAGATTCTTTTATATTTGAGTTTTGGATCATCCTACTTGAGAATATCTTATGTTTTCCTTTCTGGTGAGATTTTATATTAATGTTTCACCTTTTGAGGAGATATGGTTCATGGAAACCATGTAGATATTTTGTGATGTCGCCGATGATATGAGGCGAATGTTTATATTATTTGAGTATTATTATTGAACTTAACTCTTTTGACGTCATTGTATACTTAAGTGACATTATTTCACTTAAGTCATGAGTTGTATTCTTTCTGTTGCCTCTTCTTATTCGAAAAGAATTATCACATTGTATCTTATGCTTCATATTGTCATCTATCCTCATTAACTGATTATTTTAGCTAGGCTGACCCGTGTACTTTGTACTCGGGTCAGACCGAGTTGTTTCAGGTTAGCTATCAGTTATGGGACTTTGCTTTGATGCATCTGCTTGGATATCAGCCTAGAACTTTTGTTTAGTTTATATTTCTTTCCGCTTGACTCTGATGTATTTATATTTGATTCGATGTATATAGTGTGGTCGAATACCACCTTTATTGTATTCATATTGTATTGTACTAAACATGTATCGGTGTATATGTATATATATGATGTTTATTACTGTTCTGTGATGTGCTTTACATATAGTTATTGTATTTTGTTCTGATAGATCCATTAGCCACCTATAATTTTGAATTAAGCATTTACTATATACGTCGATCCATTGAGATAGAAAAGAAAAATCATAATGCATTTATTGACGTATTCAGTAGATGTTTAAGACAAAGTTATAGATGGTCGCCCTTAACCAGCCCTATTCTCCGCTTTAGTAGACGGAATCACTCGTTAATTCTCTTTACTAAGGTGGGTCTTGGGGTGGGGCGTTACAATTTCATATATCTCAAATTTAACTTCATTATTACTTAGTTTTGAAATATTCATTTCATAAATCCAATATCATTTAAATAAACCAGAATTTCAAGTAAACTAAATATCCTTTCATACCAATATAAACTTCAAATATTCATTTATAAAATGGACATATCATTCCAATTCATATTCTTTATCAAAATAAAGATCAAATCATTTCCAAACCATTTCATTCATCAAGTATCATATCCTTTCAAAACCTCATTATAAAATCATTATTTGAATTCAAAATCAAATATTCAAATTTAAATATCATTTTAAAATCAAAAATATCATTCGTTCATAATTTCAAATATCATTACAAAACACATTTCAAAATTCCATTCAAAAATTCATTTATCTCATTACATTCAAATTCAATTTAAATTCAAATTAAATTTTCAAATTAAATTTAAATTCCTTAAAATTAAAATTTAAATATCAAAATATATATTCAAACTCCTGAAATTTCATAAATAATCAATCCCAAAAGTTAAATCATTTAACACTTTAAAATATATAACTCAAATAGTGTTAAAATCTATAATATTTCAAACATTGTCAAATAATAGCAACGACAGCATTTATAAAGTGCTATCGTAGCTTGTAGTTTCCAAAAATAGTTTAGTTTAGGAACAACGGCATTTATAAAATGTCGTAACAGATATTTAGTTATTTCAACATAGTTAAATTCAAAACAATAGCATTTAAAAATGCTGTCATAAAACTACAACATTTTTGGGAACGCTATTAATAAAATTCCAAATTTGATTAAAACTTTTCAAAAATAATTAAACTTCAATTTTCTTGTTATTTAAATTTACAAATCATATTTTTAGACTTTAAAATTTCACATTTAAATCATTTTAACATATGATTTATCACAATAAAATTTTAAAATTCAAATATTCAATTTAAAAACTCAATTCATTTATTAAGTCAAAATTTCACTGTTTATTAACTTATAAATTTAATAAAACTTAACATCTTATTTCAAATATCATTTCAAACTTTAAATTTAATTTACGTTATTTACTTACATTTTAAGAATATAAATTTAAAGTCAAAATCACAATTACTTCAAATTTACATACTTCAAATTTACATTCTTAAATTCACAATTTCAAGCCTTAATATTTAACTCTCTTAAAACCATAAAATATATATTTTTAAATCAAAATTTCATATTTTAAAATACATATCTATATAAAAATCATTTAAAAATATACCACGGGGTCTGTATATAATTTTTTAACCTAGGTCAAGTGATACGGATATGTATCGTTTCAATACGCAATTTAGAAAGAAAACCGGGTTCTATCATTTCAAACCCGCAATCCCAAGTCAATTAAAATACAAGAAAAATCACTCAGGCCTATCATTTCAGCCCATAATGATTTTTCCCTATTCTAAAGTCCGTTCGGGTATGTATCATTTCAACCCATAATGATTCTATTCTAACAGGGAACTTGCAGTGTGAATATATGCATAAACAATATAAACAATGTCAATGTCACAATATAATGTCATATATCAGATGTCAGGTGATAATTAACAGAGTTAACATGGCATAGCATATCATATCATATCATTATCATTTACTTGCATAAACATTTTTAATTACTAAACACTTGACATCAATTTACCATTTCATAAGTAGAAATGTCAGAGTAAGAACGACTCACCTTTTCAAGCTGGAGTTAGCAAATCAAAACACGCCGAATAAATTGCAGAAGGCACGATACGGGATGACACAGCACGACAATTGATTCAAAGAGAGAGAGAGACAATATGACGATCTTGTAAAAAAACCCAAAACAAGACAATATAGCATAAATATACAACACAAAATAACAATGAAACAACTTGAGATAAAAAGCAACAAAGAGCAAAAATAATTTGACCTTGCTCTTTACCATTCAAATGCTTAGCGATAGGGGCCATATGCTCGGCCATCATGTGCTTTGGCTTGGGTATGGTACCATGTAGGCACGGCAACAAGTGGAGATGTGAAGGCATAGGTGACAACATGAAGCATTCATAAGAACAAGGCAAAAAGGCAAGGGTTTTGTCAACAACTATGCTTGGCCTATGGTCAATTGGCTCAGCTCATGCTTGTTTCAGATCTGGACAGAGGTCATGTGACGGCCATAGGTGATGTTATGATGGTGGTATGGTGCAAAGGTGGTGGCCGAAGTGGATATGGAAGGGGATTGGGTGAAACATGAGCTCGGCTAGCATTTGGTGGAGTGTTTGTGTAAATTTTATGGTGCAAGCTACATATAGTGGAACAGCTTGGCATGACCAGAGGAGAAGGAGGAGGAGCTGCTATATATGGTGGTGGTGTGGTCGGTGGTGAAGGTGGAGAGGCTAGGCCAAGCTAACTAGAAGAAGAGCAAAGGCAAAAAGATCATGAAAAGAAAAGGAAAAACGAGAAAAAAAAGAAGCCATTTCCCTTTTTTTTCTTTAGCCGTAAGTTGTGATGTGGGAAGTATTTTTTTCATGTGAAAGATGAAAGAAGAATACACGGCAACCAAAAGAAAAAGAATGGCCAAAAGCTAGGACAGAAAGGGCAAAAGGAAAATGAAGGGATAAGGGTAAATGAAAAGTCAATGGAAAATGAAAGGACTTTGACTCTATGATTTCCAATTTCTTTTAAATTAAAATAAACTAAATAAAATTCAGAAAATAAAATAAAATAATGAAAAAAATAAAATTAAAAATAAAATAAATAAATAATTTAAGGAAAAATATAAAATAAATAAGAAAATAGCTTAATAATTGAAACTAGACTTTAAAAATTGAAAACAAAATACAATGAACATTGGAAAATTATAACTATACTTGTAAAATGTTTTAAAAATAAAATATATGCATAACATGTCATATAACACATATTTACACAAATTAGAACAAACAAAATGTTATTTATTAAAATAAACAATTTTGTTAAATAAAACAATTTACATACAATATTGTAAAAAGCATAACTTTCACAATATAAATCGGATTTCAACGAAACAAAAAGCAGTATTCTTGAAATTTAATTTATTTTCATAATAAATATAAAACTAAAAAATTCAAGTATTTAAATTTTAAATTTTAAACTCAAAGTTTGACCATTTGACCGAAATTCACATTTCTGGAAAATATTCTATTTATTCATGTTTGAATTCTAATTCACATACAAATCAAAATTTATATTTAAAATAACAAAATTTATCCATTTTAATAAATAAAATAAAGTTTTTCAAATCAGGAATTTCAATTAAAATAATTAAAAGCTATAATTAAAATAATCAAAAAATACAGGGTTGTTACAAATTATCTCATGAATTCCTATCTTTCAACTTGTCCGTCAAAATCCGCTTTAAACTTACTTTTCTTTGAATTGTTTGGATTGTTCTATGGCCTAGATCGTGATCCAATTCATATCTTGTCTAGTCGTCAAATTCTTCTAGCCTCAAAAGGTGAGCAATCACTTACGATTAACGTTCTTATATTTATTAAATTTGATTTCAATTGAACGACAATTGAAATATGTTGCTGTTAGTTATTTACATTGCTATTTATATGCTGTTATCTGTATCTGTTTACCTGTGACATTTGACGCCATTATCTTTTATTTATATTGGTGATTGTGACGACCCGACCTTCAAACCACAGGAAGTCGTATAATCTTGAAGAAAGAAAGGGATAGAAAAGATAGAGAAGAAAGAAGAAACAACATCAGAATCTCAATAGCGGAACGAGTAACTTATATTAATCACATAAGTATTACATAATATACAACATCAATCAGAGTTTCACAGATAATACATCACATACTAGACAGTTATAAACACCTGTCTAGTTATATAATTCAATTCACAATACGACGCAGAGATACCAACACAACGTAACACTATATATATATATATATATATATATATATATATATATATATATATATATATATATCTACAACGCCGAAGCCTTCTGCTCCATTGCTCCTCCAGAATTTGTCAAAGTTAACCTGAATCCCTTGCTTACTCGTAAAAATTTGAGTACCTGAGAGTTTAGAAAAAACAGAAATAAACTCCGGGTCAGACATGGGTCTGGTGTGAGTAACAGGTTAAAGTTGCTTAACTTTGAAAAACCTTTGAAAATAAAGGTATCACGTAAGACTTCCCACACATAAACATGGTAATTTTTTACCTTACGCTAACCAAAACATTTATAGGAAATTCAATGATATTATAATAGGGTCTAGGGTTTTCAAGTAAATAGAAAATAGCCGAAATTGTTACATGATTAAATTCCAGCTACTAGCCACAAAAGTGGGTAATACAATCAAAATCGTAGGGTCTCGTAGGGAAAATGCGTTTCCATCAATAGCAGGTGTAACGACCCTGGATTTTGGCCCTATTTATTTTAATAAATATTTAATCAGATTAAATAAAATGTAAACTGATCATTTTAAAATGAATAGGATTTTTGGAAATAATTGCCATTTATATGTGTGGGTTTGTATTCTTGAAAGGAAATTGATTTGAAAATTTGAAATAAAATCACTTAATAATATTTACAATAAAATCTTTCTTATATAATTTAACTAAATTGCCTTACCTTGTTAACATTTGGTATAAATGTCAATGGATAATAAAGTTTGAAATAAAATTTGAATTCTATCAATATAAAAAGTAAGTATAAAATATAAGTAAACCATATGAATGAAATTTAAATATTGATAGTTAAAATATAAAATATAAACATAAATAAGTAAGCATGAATATAATTTAAATGTTGAAGGCTAAAATATAAAATAGAAATAAAAATAAAGCAAGAATTAAGTAATTAAAATATGTATACAATATAACTTTAAAATTTGTAAAGAAAGCACAAAAATAAGCACAAAGTATAAAATGAAATAAGAAAAAGTTAACCAGACACAAGAATCAAATGTATAAGTTAAGCCAGTCAAACATATGTATATAATTATTCAAGCTAGAAAATAACAAAACTAAAAGTATAAAACAATACCCGACACAAAACATATGTGTATAAACTATTTAAACTAGAAGTAATAAAACAAAATGTTTACATACCAAATATCTTCATCTACAAGACCAAAGTCTAACTGAAAATGAATATTTACATACAAAATAAATGTTTTATTCAAAGTACCTTCATTCACAAGCCAATGTCTACCTGCAAAAGGGATATTTACATACAATATATCTATCTACAGCCAAACATAATAAGTATGTAAACATATTTGGTAAACAAAGCATTTAATTACTATCATCTCAGCCAACATTTGTCATTTCAAATGTTTATTAAAATCTGATCATAAAAACAAAATGAAGAAAACAACTGACCAGTTAAGCCTTCCTTTATACATCTTATTATCTTCTATATATATATATACATACATATATATATATATATATATATGTATACATGTATGTATCTTGCCTTTCCAGTTCGTTCAGCTACCATAGGGAACCAGAGAAAACTAAAACAAGAAGAAGCAATCAAACTCAAATTTAATTTGAATTAAAAATTGAATTAAAAAAAACAGTAAAGAACTCAAAACAGATTCAAGGGCAGTTCAACTACAGATTTTCAAGGAAACAGAAATTGTTCTCTGTTCAACAGTATTTTGCAGGTGAGTAAACATAAAATTTTCAAGCTTAAGTTTGATTAAAACAGTAAGATGACTCATGGAATATATGGTGTTTTATGTGTTTTATTTTTGATATGAATCTGTGTTTACATCCATGCTGTTCTTCCCTGCTATGTGTTACTCTGTTGTTACAATTTGCATATTTTTGTTCAAAACTCAAATTTTTTTCTCATCAAACATTGTTAATATGTAAGTATTCAACAAACAATATGTTCAAAATAAATTAAGATTTTTAAAAGCTAATTAAACTATGTTGTAAGAAATACATCACTGTAACTTGTTTTACAGGTAAATCAAATAATTCTTTGATAAATTTGATTGTCAAAGAAGCTAATTCAAGTTTATATCTGGAATTCTTACTGAAAGTTATGATTTTTAAAACCAGAATGAAGATTTTTAATTCAGTGATGCAAGAGCAGTTCGAATTTGAGCACAAACTATATTTTTATCAATTTCTAGTGATTGAATCAATAATAAATGTTGAAACTTGAATTGAAGCAAGTGTAAACGACTGTGATCTCGAGAAAAATGTGCATTAATTTTTCCATTGTGTGAATTTAAGAAACCAGATCGATTTAGGGTTTATAGTTCGTATGTGATATGATCAGTAAATGTGTCGAGTTCGTCATCATCACGCGATCGAGTTGCACGAGTTTTTGGAGGTTGGTGGTTTAACGTGTTGTCGTCGTGTGGGCGAAAGTTTGGGTGCCGCTGGCGGCTGGAGTGGCGGTGGCGAGACGTTTTGCCGAAGGAGTTAGTTACAGTTTTTCGAGCGTATGATCAAATTTCGATTCAAAAGTTTTAGGGTCGAGTTGGGTTTGATTTTCGAGCTTGCTGGAGATTTGCGACTTGCCGATGATCTTGGGAGTTCACCAGAGCCTAGCGTGTCGCCGTGCATGTGTACGGCAGTGGAGGATGGTGTCAGTGTCGATGTGGGTGTATGTCTCGAGTCGCGCTCGAGAAAGTTAGGTGATTTCTTCGGGTTTGTATTCAAGTTCGCGCGAGATTTCCTGGTGCTATGATTTATAACCTATGTTTAAACTTAAACTTAACTATAAAAAAAATAAAAAGATGGGAAGAAGAAGATGTTATAGGAAACGTCTCGGGTGATATGGGGGTTTTGCTCGAAGTAACACTCGAGTTAATTTGGGGTATTTCTCGGGTTTGTATCAACCTGCAGTATTGTATTTAAAAGTAAAGTTAAGTAAGAGTTTTTCGTCAAACTTTAAACGCTGTAAAACTTAATAGTGTTTAACAGTTTTAAGTTAAAAACTTAATACAAGTTTAATTATCTTAGTTAATACATAACAATTAACACTTAATTATTATTACTTTAATTAAGTAATCACTTCAAGTTAAGTATGTAATTTATTAATATTTAAGTTTGTAGTTAGTAATATATTAATTTTCAAGAAGTTAAAGAAGACTTATAAAATGTTAATTAGGTTGAATAATTAATATTAATAAATTATTTTAGAAAGTAATTAAGAATAATTAGATTATAATTGTAATTAGAGTTTGAATTAATCAATGCTTAAGTGATTAATAAATTTATAATTAACTACTTATAGTTAATAAATTAATGATTAGTAGTTAAGTAATTTAATTACGAATTAATAATTGATTAATTAAGCAATTAATGATTAATAAATGGATAATTAAGTTTTATTAATTAATAATTAAAGTTATTAATTAATGATTAAGGATAATTAATTAAGTAATTAACATTTAATAATTGATTAAGAAATGATTAAAAAATTAAATAATTTAAAAAGAAATAAGTAATTAATTAATAATTAATGATTAATTAAATAGGATTAAGAGATTAATTCTCAAGTAATTGATTTAAGTTGAATTAATTACAATAAGAATTTAAGATGATTGCTTATGGATTGTTGTGTAGAATATCTGATTTGAGATATTTATGTGGTGATATACTATAATGTCTCTGTGATATGTTTTATATGCTTTGATATATCTATGATGATTGTGTATGATTTATCCGTGATAAATGTTATTTGACTTCAATTGTTGAATTTAAACTGTTTAAATTAATTAGAGAACTTGGCCTTTAAAATGGCGTTTGGATTTCGATGAGACCGGGATCGGGTGTCATTTATGATTATCCGAAAACCACATCGATCCAAATTAAACGTTAGGTCGTGAATTCTCAAGTGGAGATCGAGATAGTGTTTCAGAATGCAAGGGTTATTGTCGTTGACTTTGAGGGTAATTCCAAAATGAGTGTGACGAGATAATGCCTTCGGTTTCGTTCGAACCCGGAACGAACTTGTATGGATTGAATGCTTTCAGCACATCGTCAAGCGGACGATGAGCTTTCTAAGAGATATGTTCTATAAAAGTAATCGCAGCCTCAAGCCTCATCAATCGGGAATGGCTAAAACAGGGGATGTGCAGCAAGGTTAGGTGGGTCATGCCCAAGCAGGATGAGATACACCCCTGTCTAGATGTCCCTTTTTATTCTGGCTGTATGGGCAGTTCGTTGCAACAACTGCCGAGGTTATCTTGTTCGGGACTGTTCAGTAAGGAATGGTTCCTGCCTTGTTTTACAGGTAATTTAGGGTGACTCCTCGGTACGGTGATCTAGGCCACGTACTACGACGGGCGGTACCCCAGTAGCCCTGCCATTGATGGAAACCCATTTTCCTTACGAGACCCTACGGTTTTGATTTGTATTACCCACTTTTGTGGCTAGTAGCTGGAATTTAATCATGTAACAATTTTGGCTATTTTCTATTTACTTGAAAACCCTAGACACTATTATAATATCACTGGATTTCCTATAAAATGTTTTGGTCAGCGTAAGATAAAAACTTACCCGTATTTATTTGTGGGGATTCTTACGTGATACCTTTATTTTCAAATGCTTTTCAAAGTTAAACAACTTTAAACCATTTACTCATACCAGACCCATGTCTGACCCGGAGTTTATATTTTGTTTGTCATAAACTCTTGGGTACTCAAATTTTTATGAGTAGCCATGTGATAGGTTTTGGATTTTGATTTCTAGAGGAGCTTGAAGTAGGAGTTTCCAGACGTATCTATATCTATCTATCTAGTTCCGTTGTATAGTTGATATATGCTGCATTTTGGGATGTATGTAGAGATAGATGTATATATGAATGTAATGTGTATGATATTGTATAACTCTGATATATGTAAAACTATGTAATAGTTATGTGATGTATTATATTTTGTTCCATTCCGCTGTGAGATTCTGATGTTGTCATTCTTTCTTTTCTATTCTTTTCTATTTCTATCCCTTTATTCCTTAATGATGATACGTCTTTCTGTGAGTAGAAGGGCGGGTCATCACAGGTGGTATCAGAGCACTAGGTTGAGCGAATACCTAGGCTCTGAGTGATTTCTTTCTTGAGAGAGCGTATTTGTAATTTTGATATATATATATATATATATATATATATATATATATATTCTACCTATTTTTTGGGATACCTGTTTTGTTTTTCCGATATAAGTTATAAAGGTGGATAGGGTAGTGGTGTGTGTAACACGACTACCAATGCTTGGATTTTGAATGGTTGAGGTTGGAAGTGTATCTGTCGAGACTATAGACCTATTACCGTCTCGAGTAAGCTTTGGGTGGTGTAAAGATTTCATCGATCTCTGAAGGAAACTTGTTGAGGTTTGGAGTTCATCTTTGAAGTGTAAGTTTGGATCAGCTAGAGTTTGGATCCGTCGGTTGGACGGAAGCAAGTCATGATATCTTGATACCTCAGGATGTAGTAGCTGTGTGATGAGACACAGTGACTATGGATGTCTCCGAAGATGTTTCTTTGGAGCAAGTTAAGGAAGTATGTCTGTTTTGGCGTTGTGGCTAAGTTCAGTAGGGTGTTTCTGCTGGTTCGAAGTCTGAGTTTCTCGAAGAGCTTTGGATCGGAAGTCTTTGGCATCTGGGTCAGCAGTGTAGCTCGAAGTATTCTGTGTGCCGTCGAGAAGATTTTCTGTTTATCAGTTTTTCTTGAGGTAATTTCAGAAGTAGTAGAGTGGATCCATTTCTTCGATGGATTGGCTTGATAAGTATAAGGCTGTTCTGAATTGTGATGAGAGAACAGTTTCTTTGGAAACTGATTCGGATAGAATTGCCAGAGTGTCATGTGATAATTCTGGAATTCACTTGAGTAGTCTTTTACATGGAGTTGAGATTTCTCAGGAGGAGGTTGAAGATATCATTGTGGTCCAAGATTTCCCTGGTGTATTTGAGGAGGTTAAGTGTTTGCTTTCGCAACGAGAGATAGAGTTTCGCCTTGATTTGATTTCAGGAACAGTGCCAGTGATTCAGCCTAATAGGAGAATGACTCCTAGAGAGAGAGGAGTTAGTTAAGCAGATTCAGGATCTTTTGGAGAGGGATTGTTTAGGCTTAGTTTTTCTTTTTGGGGTTCTACGGCAGTGTTTGTCACTAAGTCGGATGGATCGCTAAGGTTCTGTGTTGATCTGATGAACCGAGTCTTTCGGGATGTATTGAATAAGATTGTTTTGGTATTCGCCGATGATATTTGGTATATTCTAAGGCTGAAGAAGAGCACATACAACATTTGAGAATAGTGTTGGAGACAGTGAGGAGACATGTTTTCAAGGAGAAGTTCTCTAAGTGCCATTTTTGGAAATCGAAAGTCAAATTTTAGGGCACATTATTTATGGTGAAGGTATCTCTGTAGATCCAGTGAAGGTGGAGACTATTCTAGAATGGAAGCAACCGAAGTCACCGACGGAAGTTTGCAGTTTTTTTGGGTTTAGCTGGCTATCAAGGATTATTCTGAGACTTCTTCGCATCTGACTAAGTTGACAAGGAAATGAGCTAAATTCGAATGGGAAAAGACAAGGTTAACCAGTGCACCAGTGCTAACTTTTTCCGGATGGGAAAAGAAAATTTGAAGTTATACATATGCCCGTATAGTTGGTTTGGGGAGCAATGTTGATGCAGAATGGTAAAGTAATTGCGTATGCGAGGCGGCAATTAAAGCCACATGAAAGGAATTATGCTACGCACGATCTTGAGTTGTTAGCCGTTGTTTTTGCTCGAAGATTTGGAGACATTATCTCTTGGGAGAGAAGTTTGAGTTATTCACGGATCATAAATCGTTGAAATAACTTTTCTCCCAAAAGGATCTTAATCTGAGGCAGCAGCGATGGGTCGAGTTTCTGGCATCCTATGATTTGGATATTTTGTACACCCCGGGAAAGAAGAATGTTATGGCTGATGCTCTGAGCAGGAATGCAGTTTTGTCTCTTTTTGGAAGTTGTTCCATCTCTCCAGGAAAGAATCATTAGTAAGAAAATGGAGGATAGATCTTTTGAGATACTGATTCTTGGAACCAAGGATGCTCGATATTTCGATTTCAAGGTGGGCGATCAAGGTGCTTTAAGGATTAATGGTCGTTTGTGTGTGCCTAGTATAGATGATTGAGGCAAGAAGTCTTAGCTAAATGTCATCGCTCCAGACTGAATTTTCATCTAGGAATCTCTAAGGTGTAAAAAGATATGAGAAGTTTTCTGATGGCTGAGCATGAAGAGGGATGTAGCTGCTTTCGTTAATAGTTGTGCTATCTGTCAGCAGGTGGAAGAAGATCAACAGAAGTCAGTCGGTTTGTTGCAGCTTTTGGAAATCCCAGAATGGAAGTGGGAGATGATTTCGATGGATTTCATCGATGGTTTGCCAAGAACCAAGAATGGAAACGATGGAATATGGGTTATTATGGATCGGTTAACTAAGAATGCTCATTTTATACCGGTTAAGGCAACTCGTATTGCAGTTTCTCTGGCAGAGATTTTCTTGAGAGAGATAGTCAGATTGCATGGTGTTCCTGTTAGTATAGTCAATGATCGTGATCCTATCTTTATCAGCAAATTCTGGGAGGCTCTGCAATCAGCTTTGGGAATGAGT
Organism: Allium cepa; assembly: GCA_030765085.1. Classification (NCBI taxonomy): domain Eukaryota; kingdom Viridiplantae; phylum Streptophyta; class Magnoliopsida; order Asparagales; family Amaryllidaceae; genus Allium; species Allium cepa. The sequence goes on along the minus strand of CM060937.1, from coordinate 28,554,668 downwards.
TTGAGATTAAGTACAGCCTATCATACTCAGACCGATGGGCAGACAGAGAGACTGAATCGTATCCTAGAAGATTTGCTGCGAGCTTGTGTTTTGGAGTTTGGTGGATCATGGGAAGACCATCTTTATTTAGTGGAATTCTCCTATAATAATAGTTATCCGGCGAGTATTAAGATGGTTCTGTATGAAGCATTATATGGAAGACTGTGTAGATCCTCATCCTGTTGGATAGAATCGAAAGATCGTCTTATGCTTGGTATAGATTTGATTCGTGAAGCATCTGCTAAAGTTGAGCTTATCAAGAAAAGATGAGAGCTGTTAAGGACCGTCAGAATAAATTACGCAGATAAGAGGAGGCGACAATTAGAATTTGATACTAGTGATTTTTTTTTGTCAAAGTTTCCTCGATCAAAGGAGATGTAAGGTTCGAAAAGACGGGAAAACTTGCCGAGATATTGGTCAATTTCGAATATTGGAAAGGATTAGTATTGTAGTTTACAGAGTTGAATTGCCAGAACGGATGTCTGAAAGTCATAATATAATTATGTATCCCATCTAACGAAATTTGTTCAGGATCCATCATTAGTTGTAGAACCAGAAGTTCAGTAAGATTTGGAAGTCGAGTTGAATTTGACTGTGGTTAGGAATCCAGTTCGGATTGTTGATCAAGACGAGAGGCAACTCAGGAGTTAGATAGTGAAACTTGTCAAAGTGCAGTGGAGCGAGGATCCCAGTGATTGCACCTGGGAAACTCTAGATAGTTTTAGGAAAGCTTATCCGGATTTGTGTCCAGATAGCTAGTGATGTTTGTTAGGATAGATTGTATGATTATTTGCTAATGTATGAACGATATGTATGTTTGAATGGTTGATATGATAGCTTTTAAATTATCCTTGTTATAAATTTTGGGGACGAAATTCTTTTAAGGGGAGAGGAATGTAACGACCCTGGATTTTGGCCCTATTTATTTTAATAGATATTTAAACGGATTAAATAAAATGTAAAACGATCATTTTAAAATGACTAGGATTTTTGGAAATAATTGTCATTTATTTGTATGGGTTTGTATTCTTGAAAGGAAATTGATTTGAAAATTTGAAATAAAATCTCTTAATAATATTTACAATAAAATCTTTCTTATATAATTTAACTAAATTTCCTTACCTTGTTAACATTTGGTATAAATGTCTATGGATAATAATGTTTGAAATAAAATTTAAATTCTATCAATATAAAAAGTAAGTATAAAATATAAGTAAACCATACAAATGCAATTTAAATATTGATAGTTAAAATATAAAATATAAACATAAATAAGTAAGCATGAATATAATTTAAATGTTGAAGGCTAAAATATAAAATAGAAATAAAAATAAAGCAAGAATTAAGTAATTAAAATATGCACACAACATAACTTTAAAATTTGTAAACAAAGCATAAAAATAAGCACAAAGTATAAAATGAAATAACACAAAGTTATCCAGGCTCAAGAACCAAATGTATAAGTTAAGCCAGTCAAACATATGTTTATAATTATTCAAGCTAGAAAATAACAAAACTAAAAGTATAAAACAATACCTAACACAAAACATATGTGTATAAACTATTTAAACTAGAAGTAATAAAAAAAAATGTTTACATACCAATTATCTTCATCTACAAGACCAAAGTCTAACTGAAAATGAATATTTATATACAAAACAAATGTTTTATTCAAAGTATCTTCATTCATAAGCCAATGTCTACCTGCAAAAGGGATATTTGCATACAATATATCTATCTACAGCCAAACATAATAAGTATGTAAACATATTTGGTAAATAAAGCATTTAATTGCTATCATCTCAGCCAACATTTATCATTTCAAATGTTTATAAAAATATGATCAAGTTGAAAGCAAAATGAAGAAAACAACTGACCAGTTAAGCCTTCCTTTATATATCTTATTATCTTCTATATATATATATATATATATACATATGTATGTATGTATCTTGCCTTTCCAGTTCGTTCTGCTACCGTAGGGAACCATAGAAAACTAAAAAAAGAAGAAGCAAGCAAACTCAAATTTAATTTGAATCAAAAATTGAATTCAAAACAAAAACAGTCAAGAACTCAAAACAGATTCAAGGGCAGTTTCAACTACAGATTTTCAAGGAAACAAAATTGTTCTCTATTCAACAGTATTTTACAGGTGAGTAAACATAAAATTTTCAAGTTTAAGTTTAATTAAAACAGTAAGATGAATCATGGAATATATGATGTTGAATGTGTTTTATTTTGATATAAATATGTGTTTACATCCATGCTATTCTTCTCTGCTATGTGTTACTCTGTTGTTACAGTTTGCATATTTTAGTTCAAAACTCAAAAAAAATTCTCATCAAACATTGTTAATATGTAAATATTCAACTAAAACAATATGTTTAAACTAAATTAAGATTTTGAAAAGCTCATTAAACTATGTTGTAAGAAATACATCACTATAACTTGTTTTACAGGTAAATCAAATAATTCTTTGATAAATTTGTTTGTCAAAGAAGCAAATTCAAGTTTATATCTGGAATTCTTGCTGAAAGTTATGATTTTTAAAACCAGAATGAAGATTTTTAGTTCAGTGGTGCAAGAGCAGTTCAAATTTGAGCAAAAACTGTATTTTTACCAATTTCTAGTGATTGAATCAATAATAAATGTTGAAACTTGAATTGAAGCAAGTGTAAAAGACTGCGATCTCGAGAAAAATGTGCATTAATTTTTCCATTGTGTGAATTGAAGAAACCAGATCGATTTAGGGATTATAGTTCGTATGTGATATGATCAGTAAATGTGTCGAGTTCGTCATCATCATGCGATTGAGTTGCACGAGTTTTTGGAGGTTGGTGGTTTAACGTGTTGTCGATCTGTATGCGAAAGTTTGGGTGCCCCAGGTGGCTGGAGCGGCGGTAGCGAGACGTTTTGCCGAAGGAGTTAGTTACACTTTTTCGAGCGTATGATCAAATTTCGATTCGAAAGTTTTAGGGCCGAGTCGAGTTTGATTTTTGAGCTTGCTGGAGATTTACGACTTGCCGATGATCTTGGGAGTTCACCAGAACCTAGCGTGTCACCGTGCACGTGTACGGCAGTGAAGGATGGTGTCAGTGTCGATGTGGGTGTATGTCTCGAGTCGCGCTCGAGAAAGTTAGGTGATTTCTTCGGGTTTGTATTCAAGTTCGCGCGAGATTTCCTGGTGCTATGATTTATAACCTATGTTTAAACTTAAACTTAACTATAAAAAAAATAAAAAGAGGGGAAGAAGAAGAAGATGTTACAGGAAACGTCTCGGGTGATATGGGGGTTTAGCTCGAAGTAACACTCGAGTTAATTTGGGGTATTTCTCGGGTTTGTTTCAATCTGCAGTATTGTATTTAAAAGTAAAGTTAAGTAACAGTTTTTCATCAAACTTTAAACGCTGTAAAACTTAATAGTATTTAACAGTTTTAAGTTAAAAACATAATACAAGTTTAATTATCTTAGTTACTACATAACAATGTTTTTAACACTTAATTATTATTACTTTAATTAAGTAATCACTTCAAGTTAAGTATGTAATTCATTAATATTTAAGTTTGTAGTTAGTAATATATTGATTTTCAACAAGTTTATAAAATGTTAATTAAGTTGAATAATTAATATTAATAAATTATTTTAGAAAGTAATTAAGAATAATTACATTACAATTGTAATTAGAGTTTGAATTAATCAATGCTTAAGTGATTAATAATTTTATAATTAACTACTAAAAGTTAATTAATTAATGATTAGTAGTTAAGTAGTTAAGTAATTTAATTACGAATTAATAATTAGTTAATAAAGCAATTAGTGATTTATAAATGGATAATTTATTTTTATTAATTAATAATTTATGTTATTAATTAATGATTAAGGATAATTGATTAAGTAATTAAGATTTAATAATTGATTAAGAAATGATTAAAAAAATTAAAAATTTAAAAAGAAATAAGTAATTAGTTAATAATTAATGATTGATTAAACAGGTTTAAGAGATTAATTCTCAAGTAATTGATTTAATTTGAATTAATTACAATAAGACTTTAAGATGATTGCTTATGGATTGTTGTGTAGAATATCTGATTTGAGATATTTATGTGGTGATATACTATAATGTCTCTGTGATATGTTTTATATGCTTTGACAAATCTATGATGATTGTGTATGATTTATCTGTGATAAATGTTATTTGAATTCAATTGTTGAATTTAAACTGTTTAAATTAATTAGACAACATGGCCTTTAAAATGACGTTTGGATTTCGATGAGACCGGGATCGGGTGTCATTTATGATTATCCGGAAACCACATCGATCCAAATTAAACGTTAGGTCGTGAATTCTCAAGTGGAGATCGAGATGGTGTTTCAGAATGAAAGGGTTATTGTCGTTGACTTTGAGGGTGATTCCAAAATGAGTGTGACGAGATAATGCCTCTGGTTTCATTCGAACCCAGAACGAACTTGTATGGATTGAATGCTTTCAGCACATCGTCAGGCGGACGATGAGCATTCTAAGAGATATGTTCTGTAAAGGTAATCGCAGCCTCAAGCCTCATCAACCGAGAATGGATAAAACAGGGGATGTGCAGCAAGGTTAGGTGGGTCATGCCTAAGCAGGACGAGATACACCCCTGTCTAGATGTCCCTTTTCATTTCGGCTGTGTGGGCAGTTGATTGCAACAACTGACGGGGTTATCTTGTTCGGAACTGTTCAGTAAGGAATGGTTCCGGCCTTCTGTTGCAAGGGAGTTAAGGTGGCTCCTCGGTATAGTGATCTTGGCCAGGTACTGTGACGGGCGGTACCCCAGTAGCCCTGCCATTGATGGAAACCCATTTTCCTTACGAGACCCTACGGTTTTGATTTGTATTACCCACTTTTGTGGCTAGTAGCTGGAATTTAATCATGTAACAATTTCGGTTATTTTATATTTACTTGAAAACCCTAGACACTATTATAATATCACTGGATTTCCTATAAAATGTTTTGGTTAGCGTAAGGTAAAAACTTACCCGTATTTATGTATGGGGAGTCTTATGTGATACCTTTATTTTCAAATGCTTTTCAAAGGTCAACAACTTTAAACCGTTTACACATACCAGACCCATGTCTGACCCGGAGTTTATATTTTGTTTGTCATAAACTCTTGGGTACTCAAATTTTTATGAGTAGCCAAGTGATAGGTTTTGGATTTTGAATTCTGGAGGAGCTTGAAGCAGGAGTTTCCTGACATATCTATATCTATCTAGTTCCGCTGTGTAGTTGATATATGCTGTATTTTGGGATGTATGTAGAGACAGATGTATATATGACTGTCATGTGTATGATATTGTATAACTCTGATATATGTATAACTATATAATAGTTATGTGATGTATTATATTTTGTTCCATTCCGCTATGAGATTCTGATGTTGTCGTTCTTTCTTTTCTATTCTTTTCTATTTCTATCCCTTTCTTTCTTAATGATGATACGTCTTTCTATGAGTAAAAGGGCGGGTCGTCACAGTAGGGCTATTGGGGTACCGCCCGTCACAGTACGTGGCCTAGATCACCATATCGAGGAGCTACTCTAACTCTCCTGTAACACAAGGCCGGAACCATTCCTTACTGAATAGTCCCGAACAAGATAACCGCGGCAGTTGGAGCTCCAAACTGCCCACATAGCCGAAATAAAAGGGACATCTAGACAGGGGTATATCTCATCCTTCTTGGGCATGACCCACCTAACCTTGTTGCACCTCCCATGTTTTTGCCATTCCCGGTTGATGAGGCTTGAGGCTATGATTACCTTTAGAGAACACATCTCTTAGAATGCTCATCGTCCCTCTGACAATGTTCCGAAAGCATTCAATCCATACAAGTTCGTTCTAGGTTCAAATGAAACCGAAGGCATTATCACGTTACACTCATTTTGGAATCACCCTCAGAGTTAACGACGATAACCCTTGCACTCTGAATCTTCACTTGATAACTCACGACCTAACGTTTAATTTGGATCGATGTGGTTTTTCGGATGTCCAAATATGGAAACCCGATCCTGGTCTCATCGAAATCCAAACGCCGTCTTTTAGGGCCAAATTGTTTTAAAGTTTAAAACAATTCAATTCAATTATCCATATACACACAGATAGATAATCCACCATATCACAATAGATAATCAACATCATCATCATAAATAGATAATCCATATTATCATCATAACAGATAATCCATATTATCATCATACTTAAATCAAAGCATACATTTCACACAGCATCATTAATCTCATATTTGAGATCTCAAACCATTCAAAGTAAACAATATTATCCATCCATACATAATCAATCATTAGTAATCACACCATAATTAATTTAAAATGAATAAAATTAATTACTTCATCTCTAATTAATATAAAGTAAATTAAATTAATTACTTCACCGTTATAAATCTTGCTTATATAACTATTAATCAATTATCAATAAATTAAATTTATCATCATCCAATTATTTATTTCAATTAATCACCCTTGATTGATTTATTAAATTTTAATTATATTCAAGTAATTATCCTTTAATTAATTCACAAATTAATTATCCTTAACTAAACACGGTAATTAACCTTTAATTACTTCATAAATTAATTAACTATAATTAATTACTTAAATCTTTAATTACACTAATTAATTACTCTTTAATTACTTATTATGGATTAATTAATCTTAATTGATCAACCCTTAATTACATCATTAATTATATTTATTAATGATTTCTAATTACATTTTAATTTATTATCCTATTTAAATCAATTACCTTAAGTAATTAATCATCCATCAAACCACATTTATTAATCACCCCTGATTATTATCATTCAGTAATTAACTACCCTTAATTACTCCACCCAATAAATTAATTACTTCTTAATTAATTTCTTTAAATTAATCCCTTGATTAATTATAAAAATTAATTATACTCAAATTACTTCCATCATTAAATCATCCTCAGCTAATTACATCCAGTAATTATCATTAATTACTTCCCTAAGTAATTACACTTATCACATCATCAAATGGTTATTTAAATTAATTAAACTTAATTAATTAACTTAAACAATTCATATTAAATTGAATTAATTACAATGAGTACTTAATTCCATAATTACTTCCATTAAGTAATTATACTTAAACAATTCACAATTGATTATCTTAAATTAATTAATCTAATTAATTATTAAAAATTAATCATATTAATTAATTATTAAATAATCCTACTTCATGAGCTTCATTAACTATTAACAATTCTTTAATTACATTTCTAAAGTAATTAACTAAGATTTATTCATTATTAATTACAAATTAATTTTTATCTTTAATAATCCATTAATTAATCATTAATTATATAATTAATTAATTACTAATCATTAATTAAAAATTCAAATCTTATTTAATTAATGATCCTTAATTACCAATTTATTTATCCTAAATTAATTAGCTTAAACCTTAATTAACTAATATAAACTCTTAATTACCAAATTGATAAATCCAAATCATTAATTATCCATTTTAATTAACTTAATATTTACAAATCATTAAATCTTCAATTATAAAAACATTTTTCTTATTAATGATCAAATTATTATTAAAAACGTATTTAAAAACAATTTAATTTCCAAACTCTACTTTTAATATTTCATTTTAAATTTAAGATTTAAAATGAAAACAAATTAACTTTAACAAAGTTTAAAATAATTTCAAAACCCTTTTAATTTCACAAGTTAAAGAATTATTTATCTTATAAGTTTTAAAGAATTTAAAACCTCAATTTTTATTTTAAATTTAAATCAATTTAAAAATTCACTTTATCATTCAAACTGTTTAAAACAAGTTTAAAATCTTCTTTTATTTCAAACTAAGATTCAAATTTAGATTTGAATCAGATTTAAACTTACGTTTAAATCTCTATTTTATTTAAAGCTTTACTTTCAAATTCAAACTATTTAAACCCTTTTTTAAAGTTGTTACAAATAATTTAGATTTTAAAAACTTTATTTTAATTTAAAACTGTGATTCAAACTACATTTGAATCCAAACTTAAACTCTGATTTAAATTTAGTTTAAATCTCTAGTTCATATTTTAAATTCCAGTTTTAAATTTTTTTTTGAAAACTTACAGGTTAAACCTGTAACTAAAATTTACCCGAGCCCCTACTAGTTGACTTCGAGTCAAACCTATGACGCATTCAGCAAAACATCACAACGCTTCAAGTAAAATTCGAGACCACACAAACCTACAACAAAACCCAAACAACCCTCATCAGAACAACACCTCCGTGCACGTGCACGGTAGCCCTGGTCGACTCCGATCATCGACGATGATCATCCCTCATCTACTAACATCTCCAAACATCAACTCGATCATCAGTTCGCCTCCAAGTCGACTCGAAAACGAATTCGAGTCAAAACACGAAAACCTGGAAACACAAGAGCATCACCACCTCAAAACCTGTCATCGCCTCGCTTGCAAAATTCCGACCACCGTAGGTTCTGAAACTCCGGCATCGTCTTCCTCTACACGACTACTTTCATTACCCAAAACCTTGGTACACTCGATCAATCCAAACAGCCGTGGTGATCGATACACCAAGCATAGTAAAAAGTAAGGTTAAGAACAGAAATCATTCACCATCATTATCACAGTGATCTGAAGACCAAACTGAAAATTTCCTCCACTCACCGATCAATCATCTACCTCGAGAATGATTCACGACCTCCCAAATTTCAAAGATCATCAGAAATCTCAAAAATTCTGATTTCTGGTTAAACAGAAATACACACAAACCCCTTTACTAAAAACTTCCATTTTAGTTTTAAAAATCAAATTTTGGTATTAGTATTTGATTCATAAACCTAAATTTATAAACCATGACAAATTATTTTTGACTTAATTTAAGTTTACACTGTGTTTAATATCTCCAGAAACAATCCTAAGTTATTTTAACTTAAACTAGATTTTTTTTACTAAAATCTTGATCTAATAAACATACTTTGTTTAATACTTATGCCTCAACAAAGTTTGGATCAAGAGCAATTGAATTTTGATGAGGATGCACGCCTGGAATCAAACAGAGCATAATACATATACACAGCATACACACAGTTAAATATTCACACCAGATTTTAACTTATATACACCTGCAAATACTTATTCATTTCAGCCATACTAGCATGCAACCAAATTTTTATTTTTTAATTTTTAAAGTTACTCACAGTTGATCTGATAAGATGGACAGAGCATTTCTATTTGAAAACTGCTTTGAACTTCCTCCTAATCTTCTTGCCTTTGTTGTTGTATGATGTTTAAGTTGTAAAAATGGAAATGTTAACTTATTATTCTCTGGTTTGCTATGTCTTGAGGACCAACTAAAATAAGTAGAGATATATATATATATATATATATATATATAAGAGTTTTGCAGAGGTAGGTATTATCTGGCTATAAGCTTCCTATTTTGACCAAAGATTTCCTTTTTGTCTTATCAGGCAAGATTTGTGGAGGCTGAATTGATTTTTTTGAACAATTCGAATTGACTTCAGTTTGTGCTGAGATGAAAGCATTTAATGCTTAAGTACTTTATGTTTCATGTTTACCCATTTTTGTGTATCTTGATATTTTACTTTGCAGCATATCTAAACTTCGTATATAAGATTCTTGCCTGATTATATGTGCATATATACTTTTTGTCCTGTTTCATACTTATGTTCTTTTGTATAGATACATAGATATTTCTTTTACTTGCCTGGTTATGCTTTCATACCTATCCTATTTTTGTATATGTGTAGATATTTCCTTTACTTGTCTATTTTTGCCTTGCATGGCCTGGTTTGTCTTTACCTCATGTACATATATAAAGTTGTTTTAGTCATTGTTATAAATTTTTAACTTAAGTATTTAGTTCTATTTCTTATTTTTATTTCTCTTTTATTTTTAAACTTAAACTATCATATACTTAATTTACTTATTATCTATTTTTATACTTATGTTAATATCATAGTTTCATATGTTTACGTATTTAGACTAATTTTATAACCATATATTTGTTTTATACTTATGTTTAATATATATAAGATTTATTTTATCCATTTTTGAAAGACTTTGTTTAAAATTTCCAATCTGTTTCCTTTTCAAAATACACACACACACATATATATATATAAATTTGAAATAATAATTACTATTTATATTAAAATCCATTTGTAAAGACATCACATTATTAATATCGTTTAAATATAACTCATTATTAAATTAAAATAATTTATAAAAGAAATTATCTCTTTATTAATAAATTACTTATTTTATCAAGCTATATTTAAAAAGAACAAAACAACCTTTTTGTTTAAATTAAAACTTAAGCTAGAATCATTTTAATTAAACTTTTATCTTGAGTATTTTAAAGCCATAGGGTTATTTATTTAATAGACTAATATTAAATTAAATTTCCAAATTACCAAAATGTTAGAATTAGAAAACATGCCATTATTTATTAAATTTAAAACAAAGCTTATCTATTTACAATATATACCAATATATATATATATATATATATATATATATATATGTGTATATATATATACACATACATACATTATAAATAGAAAACAATTTAACTAGCTTTTAAAGATAAAATCATCCATTTAAATATTTATTTAAGAATGTTATTAAATCAAATTCAAATTTATTATTAACAATATTATCAGATTTACTAAATTCTAACACAGATTATTAAATTGATATTGCCAAAAATTCTGGGATATCACATTCCTCCCCCCTTAAAAGAATTTCGTCGCCGAAATTTAAAACAAATGTAATTTAATAATCTAATTAAAGATTTAATTTTAAAACACAAGCACATATCAATTAAATGCTAACAACCAATAACAATCAATTCATCCAATCAAACAAATCTAATTATCCAGATAAAATTCTGGATAGAATTTTCTCGAGTTTCCTATGTATAAATACCGGGATACTCGCTCTACAAAATCCAAACAATCAATACTACTAAGCAACAGAGCTTCCACTCATCCAGATCTACAATACTAAACAGAATATCAGACTATAGACAAGTCTGACTCAACTACCAAAACTCCCTGAACTGCTGGTTCTACAACCAAAGAAAGATCTTACACGTACTCTCTCAGAGATACGTGAAACACTCTGAATTCCAGTTATCCAAACTGGCAATTCACTCCTGAAGACCAAACACTTATCCAAAATCAGAAGACTGATCTAACTGCTACCATCTGGAAGAGGTAAAAACAAGTGTTCGCTCCCAGTCTGGCCTCAGATCCTGAAAAATTTCCGGAAGAAACTCTCTAATCCAAAACACTGCAAATTCCAGTTGTTTCCAAACTAAACAGCTGCCACCATGCTTCTACTGCGCAATTCTGACTGAGTAGATGTAAATGCCGATGACGAACACAAGCACAAACTGGACAACACATCCCATAATTATGTTCCATAGATCCACTAAAGAATGTAACGACCCGCGAATCCATGCCCCTTGAGTCAACACTATTCTACAACAATCAACTCAAGTTGCACAGAAATACGAAGCATTTGGGTTTAAGAAGAAGAGGTAGAAGAAGAGAAAACAAAATCAACATCAGAATCTAACCATCGCAGCGGAATAAAATATAATAGGGAATAAATAATCTTTACTCAAAATCAAATATATCAGTTTACATATATTACATCATCAGAGTACATCAGTCACAGCTCACATCAATAACATACAATGGGTACACAACAACTCAACACAGCGGAAATATATATACAAGTACGAGAATACGTATCGTCATCCAGCTCATCTCCTGAGCTCCACAGCATCATATCATGTATTCTATAATACTCGGTCTGACCCGAGCATTACAGTTAAATAACACCCGAGTCAGTCTGGATTACCAGCGTGAGAAAATCACACCCAATTGATTATTAAAGTTTCAAAAATCCTTTGGAAACAAAAGCATCTCGTAAGACCACGCCACAAATAAACATGTCGGGTTTTTACCTTACGATAGCTAAAACAATTTTTATAGAAATCTTCTGATATTATAATAGGGTCTATATACAAATACTTATAAAATAGCCGAAATTGTTACATCTATTAAATTCCAGCTACTAGCCACAGAGTGGATAATACAAACAAAACTCGTACAAGGCTCGTAGGGAGAATGGATTTCCAACAATGACTAGGCACTGGGGTACCACCTGTCACAGTACGGGGCCTAGATCACCGTACCAAGGACTACTCCCTTCATCCCCTGCAACACAAGGCCGGAACCATTCCTTACTGAACAGTCTCGAACAAGATAAACCCCGTGGTTGGTGCGACCAACCACCCACTAAGCCGAAATATATAAAAAGGGACATCTAGACAGGGGAAATATCTTGTCCTACTTGGGCATGACCCACCTAACCTTGCTGCATATTCCCTGATTTTCAGTCATTCCCATTTGATGAGGCTTGAGGCTAAGCGTTACCTTTAGAACGTTTTCACTTAGAATGCCCATCGTCCACCTGACGATGTTTCGCAAGCATTCGTCCATACAAGTCCGTCCCGGGTTCGAACGGAACCGAAGGCACTACTCCTACTACATCCATTTTGGAAATATCCTCAGGATTAGTAGCGACTAGCCCTTGCACTTCATTGCTCCATCTTCGACTCCGAACACGTTTTTTGCACGAAACGTACAAACCGGATCGAAGTGGTTTTCGAAAAATAAATCTCGATCCCGGTCTCTTCGAAACGATCAACGCAGTTGGCCAATATTGATAGTCGGTTATTTAACTATCAATTAACATTCACAAACATCCATCAAACAATAAATAATTTCCCAAATTATTTATTAACCTCAAAATATCTTCACAAGATATATTTCTATTTTCAATCCTTTGAAAACAGTTTCAAAACCATCTTTCTTTTCAGAATAAACTTTCCCAAATATTCTCTATCTCCTCTGAAATCACCAAGCACAAAGCTAGATTTTTTTTTAAAATAATTTAAAACATTTTACTTTAAAATATATACTTATAAAACATTTAAATTAAAGCTACTTTAATAATTTGTTAAAAATACATACTATATGAATATTTGAAAATAAAGTTACTTAGTAAATATAAAACTAGATTTCTTCTTATAAAAAAAACAAAATGCTAAGTTACTTCTTAATAATTACTACTAAAATAGATTAACAGAACATCTTACTTGAGACTTTAAATATTAGAAATAATAAATTTTACAAAACTTACTTTCCTTAAAAACAATTGTAAATCATTTAATTTATCTTTAAAAATTTACCTTTTTAAAAAAAACATGTACTTGGCTATCCACAGAAAATTCCAACTTCAATCACTTAAATCAATTTTCCCAAATTGATTTCCAATTTATTTTATTTGAAATAGATTCTTTTACTTATCAGTTCATTTCCAAATTCAGTAGTTATGGACTTTATTATTATTATTATTTTATTTCTTCTTTACTCTTTCAATAATCCAAATCTTAAATTCTAAATAAATGTTTGTTCTTTTTAATTAATAATACTGCATTTTAAAATTCATTAACTTTCTGTTTATTCAAATTTTCCTTTCCATTCTCAAGATTCATTTATTAGAATTTTAAAGTCACTTTATTTCTTTTCCAAGTTATTCTTAAATTTATTCTATAATTATTTTACTTGCAATTTCCCTTCTTTTATTTTCATTTCCAAAATCGAATTTATAATTTCGGTAATTCATTATACCCAATTATATCAACTAAGCCATAGCAATCAATACTTCCACATAATTCATTATAGGATATCAAACAGTCAGAACAGAGAATATAAAATAATTTAAATAAAAGTTGAGGGGTCCAGTTGGATCCCTCCAACCTGTTTTCCCTGCATTCACAAACGTTAGCACAATATAATATGCCAATTCCAAAGTATATAATACTATAGCACATCAATCAATCTCAGCCATTCAAGCAATTATTTAAATTTAATCATTTAAATTTAAATTTAAATTAACTGAGTGAGATTAACTCACCTTATGCCGTTTGTTTGCAGTCCACTTCCATTTCGTTTTGTTTCTTCACAATATTGACCTTGAATAAACATTTATACAGTTTATTAATATTTGAATAAACCGAACAATTCATTTCCACTTAGTTAACTAATGATTTATTTAAACTAATAATTTATTTATTATTATTATTTTTTAAAACTAATTTCCCTTTTTAATAAAATATTTTTATAAGTTTTATTTATTTTATTCTTCAATTTATTTTATATAAACCCACAATCATTTCAAAAATTACTATTTCATTTTCTTCTTTTTCCCAAAATCACATCTACAAATATATTCCTATCCGTTAATTTTTATTTTTCTCTGTGTATATATTCCCACATATATATACTATCAAATTAAAATAAACAAATTGTATACTTATGTACCTTGATGATAATTATCACTATGAAATTTAAATTAAAACAGAAACTACCTCCATCGATCGAGCGAAAAATCAACGAGCTCCAGCTCGAACCCAGATCGCGCCTCCATCCATGTCAATGCCTATTCACAACTCTGCCCACGCAACTGTCATCGCACGAACACGCGACCCAGTCCACACTTGATGTGCGCCTCCCCGGCATCTACCCAGACCCCACAGCAATAGATTTCGCCAGCGGCCGCCATACCTCGGCCTCCACGGCACCACTCGCCGCCATAGCAGCTCCTGCACTTGCCGATGATAACCCTAGTCACCACTTCGCTGACGCTCGCTATCGAGCCCTTGAAGTCGCGTACGCTTCCCCTCTCGATCGATGCCCTAACCCGAGACGGTGCCCTAACCACCCAGTCAAAGCTCCAAGCTCAAAACGACTAAAGCCGACCTAGCGATGATCTGAGATTCATGATGGTTTGGGTTTTTTTTTTCCTTTTCTGTTATTTGATCGATTTGAAGAAAAGAAAAAAAAGGGGGGTGTGAGACTTTTAATTAGAATTCTCGGCTTGGCTTTCGGAAGAAGGAAGCACGCAATAAAGTATGTAATTTATCTTTCGGAAAAAGTATGTAATTTATCTTTTATATGTATATTTTATTTTTATTATATTTTTTTTTCGACTAAAGAAATATAAGGGTGGAACGAATTTAGATAGAGGAAAGTGGCGTATAAGAGAAGGTTTGATTATTAATTTTAAATCCAATTGGATTATCCTAGGCATTTACCAATCGTACGACCACACGGTAGCTCCAAACCCTACGACAATTGAAATCCGATAATAATATAATATTACAGGCCCAATGGAACTGGTTTCGTCAAATTCCGAGACCGTGCCTCGGAAGGCTATTTTTAAATTCAATTTAAACCGTAAAATTTCAAAACTGAACGAGTAACTACTAATTTTAATTTTACAACTTCTGTTATC
The DNA here is from genome assembly GCA_030765085.1 of Allium cepa. Lineage (NCBI taxonomy): Eukaryota > Viridiplantae > Streptophyta > Magnoliopsida > Asparagales > Amaryllidaceae > Allium > Allium cepa. The sequence continues at coordinate 28,539,183 of CM060937.1, read as the reverse complement.
TTCAGTGTTATCAAAATAAATTTTATAAGCCTTCAAATTTCTTTTTAATTGTCTTAAAACTTCAGATTCAACAATTTACCCAACTTCACTTATTTGATTTAATAATTCAATTATCAAATAAATTGTGATATTCATAATTTAAGTTAAAATTACTTTATTGAATATTTAAAATCAATTAAATATTCTGATTTTAAATGCTCGAAAATTCCGGGTCGTCACATTCCTCCCTCCTTAAAAGAATTTCGTCCTCGAAATTACTAATTAGGAAGAATGCCCTAATTTCCGTTTATCTTTTTCCCAAAACCAAACAATTCACTATCTTACCAACGATCTTTTATATAGGAGACTCATTATCTTTCTTACTAACTTCTCAACTCTCCCATAGTTTCAAACTATACTATTTGTTTAACCATTCAAGTTTTAATTTAAAACCAAAATTTGAATTATCAATATTTTCTCAAAAATTTTCTAACCCTCTAAATTTTCGAAAAATTTCGCCAGCGTCTCCTTTGCGTGGCTAGCTCGATACAACTACAAAAATGGCTCCGCGGCCTCCCAAATCCCAAAAGAAAACAAAAAGCCAAGTGGCTCAATCCAAATCCAAATCCAAATCCCAATCAAATTCCATACCAAATTTAAATACGTACTTTTTGTCGGGCAATTCAAATTTATCTCTTGAAATCAAATCCAATTTCCTTTTCCTTTTTATAATACCTGCATATCCTGCTTAGCACTAATATCCAATTACAATATCCCAAAACATTATATCAACTTTCTTAACAATGTCAATATTTATTAATCCCAAATATCAACTTAGAATGTATTTGTGATATTCCATTTCCAATTAAGAATGCACCATTTCATACTTAAGTTAGTATAAGTATTTTATGCGTTTCTTATATGTATTTCACTCCGACATTAGTTTATATCTATTTCTATTCAAATCGATTTCCACATTACATATGTATTTCATTTATTTTCAACTTTGAACTTTTAAATTTTATCCTTCATTTTTAACTAATTTAAGTCATTACTTTAATTAGTTTCATTTACTAACTTATTTTAGTTTCCAATTCTAAATAGTTGTCGTTAACAAAATTTTCCAAAATTTTCAAAAATTTTCTAACTCCCAGAATTTCTGAAAATTTTTGACAGAGTCCCCTTTGTACGGAGGAGCTTTTGCAATTTGACAAAAGAGATAAATATATATACATCGACCCACACGGTCGGAAAAACCAAAAACAGTTCATATTTCCTATTTTAATTGCGTAGGCGTACCTTATTTAGCATTTTTAAGCAAGTAGTTTATTATTTTTAGCAATAGCACAGCCAAATCCAGCCACACGGCTTCCAGGTACCTGTACTTACTCAATGTAAACATGTAAGTGCCAAATATATGCAGTTTAACTATAATTCACTTAGTTGCATTGGTTAAAACATATGAATTCAAAAAGAAATGCACATCAAACATTTTTCTGTAAGCAACTTATACAGTTTTCATACTAATCTAACTGTTTCAATAAATTTGCAACCCATATTCATTCAATCCGAATGGTTTAAAACTCAATCGCTTACATTTAATTTATTCTTAAGCAAACTGAACTCATATTTAATTCAATTGCTTTCAAAATCAATTTACTTTATCTTTATCAACACATAGAATTTAATTACTTCCATTTATATCTAATAACAATTTATTCTATGCAATTTGACGAGATCTATGTGAATAAATAAGTTTTTTTTTATGTTTTATAACCAATTTAAATGGATTATAACTCAATTTGTACTTAATTCTATTCCATTTTTTTTTAAATTTATTCACAATCCATATATTCCCATTTCCATTGCATTTTAAATTTGAATCCAGTCACTTGTATTTCATTTATTAACCCAACTAGTTCCATTATTCAAACAAGTTCCATTCAAAACCATTAACAATTTAGGTTCATCTTATTTACCAATTAAACTTCCCTTTTATTTTAATCCATTTACAATCATTTATTTAGCTCGACACATTCCATTTAAATTTTATTTACAATTCATTCCAAATTTGTTTATTCCAAACTATTTTATTTAGCTCGAAGAAAGTCCAAGCTATTTCATCCAATAACCATTTCTCAACTTATTTAAATCACATTTCATTTGATACTTATTTATTCCATCCATTTATATTTATTCAATAAAATTAATTTATCCACATTCACTTAAACTATTCTCATAAACTTGAAACATTCTATTTTCCTTATTGTCTTAAGTTATTTCAATTCCTTAATAATTTTTAAATGGTTTACAATTATTTATTCTGGAATTCCATTCCATTAATATTATTTAATGCTCGTCGAATTTTATTTCGATTAACAATTTATTTTCACTTGATTTAAATCCAACCCAGTATCATTAAACTTGGTTCAAGTTGAATTCAATTCAACTCTCCTCCATTCATTTAGCTTAAGTCAATTTACTTCAATTTATTCAAATTTTACACTTAAGCTCATTCTCATCTTACAATCAAATTTCTCTTTTCAATTTAACTTGATTCTATTTCAATCCAATCTCATTATAAATTTGCAATTTCATTTGATTGGTTATTATAGAATTTAACTTCCCAGATTCAACTCATTCAATTTATCACAAAGCCATTTCCAACTTATTTCCACTGATTTGTATTTTATTTGCAATTCATATCATTACTATTTTAAATCCAGATCCATTTTTTTTCGATACATTCCCAATTATTTTTAATTTGTTAACACTTCAAGTTAAATCTTAATTAATAACTCAAGTTCTGATTTTACCATTCAATTTACTAACTCACAATTCAGCTTCATTCTTCATTACTTTCACTTCATCAACAATTTGAATCAATTTTAATTCATAACTTGAGTTTATTTCCAACTTATCATAAACTTACCATTCAATTCCACTAACTAATTTATTATCCAATTAGTTCTCCCCTTATTCATAATCCAACACTTGAATTTTTATTCCAAATATCACTTCATTAAATTTTCTTAAGTTCAATATACTTTATAATTCAAGTTTGGATTTCTTCTCATTTTTCAATTCATCACAATATTGATTTTGGGCTTTGCATTCCATTTTAAATTTTATAAGTCACAACTTATATGTCATACAATCACACTCATTCTAGGCTTGAATATATTCATCCATTATTTTTAACTCAAGCCTGCTATTTATTTATAGTCCAAGCATATTTTATTTCTATGGATTTTTCATTCTCTTATAAGTTATTCTGGTTTATTTATTTAAATTCTCATGTCTTATCCAATTTATTTTTCATTTATCCAGGTAAGAATTTAATTTCATTCAATAATTCAGCTGAATTTTTTATTTCTGGTTCAATTTTATTTTAATTCAGTTTTATTTAACTCAATTCGATTTCAACTTAATTTGAATACAACTGGGTATTATTTCAGCTTATTTAAATTAATTTCCAATCCAGTTTAATTTTTATTTCCCATCCAAGTTAATTTCATTCTTAACTTTACACCTTAAATTTAAATCCCAACCTTCAAAGCTTATATTCCTTTCATGATTCAAAAGTCATCTCAATTTATAAGCTTACAACTCACCCGACTTTGGTTTCAAATCATTTAAAATCCCTATCATTTCAAATCACATTTCTCAAAAGTCAAACCAACCCTGGTTTTATTCCCAACAGATTTCTCTTGAGATTTTCAAAAACAACCAGTTTTTCTGAACAAATCAATTTTTAGCAGCAATCCATCACTTAGAAATTCGAAAATGAATACTGATGATGCGGCCGTCATCATCAGAATTATTTTCCAATAATCCAAGTGACTTCATTGCTATATCACTTTCAAAATCCATTTAAAACAGATTTCTATTCAGAAATACCCCAAAAAAAATAATGTTATACTTCGATAACATTCCCAAAATCTCTGAAATTTTTGAATTTCCAAATCCTGTTTAAATACATTTTAACTATAATTCATTTGTACAATTTTTGCTTATACAAATTACTATTTGATTTTATTTCAATTCATACACTACCTTTATAATTCATATTATAAATTCCATCTTATAATGAATTTATTTCCTTAAACTTTAGTTATATTTCAATTTCTAGTTAAATTTTCACTTAACAATGATAGTACTTTAAATATCATCATTCCTAGCATCCAATTAACATCCAAGCAACCATATAAGAGCTAAATAGTTTTAAAAGCTATTCTTTATATCAAAATATGTTTTTGGGTAAAATTATTTCATTCACCCACATTTAAAACAACACCATGTCGATTGTTCTATTCAAGTGTTTAGAAACCCTTTCAATACAGTTGTGAAGACTGTGCCGACGAAGGTTCATATGCCACTCAATAAATCAATCAACACAATATTAAAAAAATTTATATTCACTATCAAATACGCGCTCATATCTATTAATATGCTAAAACTCATTATAGAGTACTATAGACTCTAATTTAAATGAGTAATTCCCACCAGAGCCAAGGTTATCTCCAACCTAAGCTCTGATACCAAGTGTAACGACCCACGAATCCGTACCCCTTGAGTCAACACTATTCTACAACAATCAACTCAAGTTGCACAGAAATACGAACCATTTGGGTTTAAGAAGAAGAGGTAGAAGAAGAGAAAACAAAATCAATATCAGAATCTAACCATCGCAGCGGAATAAAATATAATAGGGAATAAATAATCTTTACTCAAAATCAAATATATCATTTTACATATATTACATCATCAGAGTACATCAGTCACAGCTCACATCAATAACATACAATGGGTACACAACAACTCAATACAGCGGAAATATATATACAAGTACGAGAATACGCATCGTCATCCAGCTCGTCTCCTGAGCTCCACAGCATCATATCCTGTATTCTATAATACTCGGTCTGACCCGAGCATTACAGTTAAATAACACCCGAGTCAGTCTGGATTACCAGCGTGAGAAAATCACACCCAATTGATTATTAAAGTTTCAAAAATCCTTTGGAAACAAAAGCATCTCGTAAGACCACGCCACAAATAAACATGTCGGGTTTTTACCTTACGATAGCTAAAACAATTTTTATAGAAATCCTCTGATATTATAATAGGGTCTATATACAAATACTTATAAAATAGCCGAAATTGTTACATCTATTAAATTCCAGCTACTAGCCACAGAGTGGGTAATACAACCAAAACTCGTACAAGGCTCGTAGGGAGAATGGATTTCCAACAATGACTAGGCACTGGGGTACCACCTGTCACAGTACGGGGCCTAGATCACCGTACCGAGGACTACTCCCTTCATCCCCTGCAACACAAGGCCGGAACCATTCCTTACTGAACAGTCTCGAACAAGATAAACCCCGTGGTTGGTGCGACCAACCACCCACTAAGCCGAAATATATAAAAAGGGACATCTAGACAGGGGAAATATCTTGTCCTACTTGGGCATGACCCACCTAACCTTGCTGCATATTCCATGATTTTCAGTCATTCCCATTTGGTGAGGCTTGAGGCTAAGCGTTACCTTTAGAACGTTTTCACTTAGAATGCCCATCGTCCACCTGACAATGTTTCGCAAGCATTCGTCAATACAAGTCCGTCCCGGGTTCGAACGGAACCGAAGGCACTACTCCTACTACATCCATTTTGGAAATATCCTCAGGATTAGTAGCGACTAGCCCTTGCACTTCATTGCTCCATCTTCGACTCCGAACACGTTTTTCGCACGAAACGTACAAACCGGATCGAAGTGGTTTTCGAGAAATAAATCTCAATCCCGGTCTCTTCGAAACGATCAACGCAGTTGGCCAATATTGATAGTCGGTTATTTAACTATCAATTAACATTCACAAACATCCATCAAACAATAAATAATTTCCCAAATTATTTATTAACCTCAAAATATCTTCACAAGATATATTTCTATTTTCAATCCTTTGAAAATAGTTTCAAAACCATCTTTCTTTTCAGAATAAACTTTCCCAAATATTCTCTATCTCCTCTGAAATCACCAAGCACAAAACTAGATTTTTTTTTAAATAATTTAAAACATTTTACTTTAAAATATATACTTATAAAACATTTAAATTAAAGCTACTTTAATAATTTGTTAAAAATACATACTATATGAATATTTGAAAATAAAGTTACTTAGTAAATATAAAACTAGATTTCTTCTTATAAAAAAACAAAATACTAAGTTACTTCTTAATAATTACTACTAAAATAGATTAACAGAACATCTTACTTGAGACTTTAAATATTAGAAATAATAAATTTTACAAAACTTACTTTCCTTAAAAACAATTGTAGATCATTTAATTTATCTTAATTTACCTTTTTTTTAAAAACATGTACTTGGCTATCCAGAGAAAATTCCAACTTCAATCACTTAAATCAATTTTCCCAAATTGATTTCCAATTTATTTTATTTGAAATAGATTCTTTTACTTATCAGTTCATTTCCAAATTCAGTAGTTATGGACTTTATTATTATTATTATTATTTTATTTCTTCTTTACTCTTTCAATAATCCAAATCTTAAATTCTAAATAAATGTTTGTTCTTTTTAATTAATAATACTGCATTTTAAAATTCATTAACTTTCTGTTTATTCAAATTTTCCTTTCCATTCTCAAGATTCATTTATTAGAATTTTAAAGTCACTTTATTTCTTTTCCAAGTTATTCTTAAATTTATTCTATAATTATTTTACTTGCAATTTCCTTTCTTTTATTTTCATTTCCAAAATCGAATTTATAATTTCGGTAATTCATTATACCCAATTATATCAACCAAGCCATAGCATTCAATACTTCCACATAATTCATTATAGGATATCAAACAGTCAGAACAGAGAATATAAAATAATTTAAATAAAAGTTGAGGGGTCCAGTTGGATCCCTCCAACCTGTTTTCCCTGCATTCACAGACGTTAGCACAATATAATATGCCAATTCCAAAGTATATCGTACTATAACACATTAATCAATCTCAGCCATTCAAGCAATTATTTAAATTTAATCATTTAAATTTAAATTAACTGAGTGAGATTAACTCACCTTATGCCGTTTGTTTGCAGTCCACTTCCATTTCGTTTTGTTTCTTCACAATATTGACCTTGAATAAACATTTATACAGTTTATTAATATTTGAATAAACCGAACAATTCATTTCCACTTAGTTAACTAATGATTTATTTAAACTAATAATTTATTTATTATTATTATTTTTTAAAACTAATTTCCCTTTTTAATAAAATATTTTTATAAGTTTTATTTATTTTATTCTTCAATTTATTTTATATAAACCCACAATCATTTCAAAAATTACTATTTCATTTTCTTCTTTTTCCCAAAATCACATCTACAAATATATTCCTATCCGTTAATTTTTATTTTTCTCCGTGTATATATTCCCACATATATATACTATCAAATTAAAATAAACAAATTGTATACTTATGTACCTTGATGATAATTATCACTATGAAATTTAAATTAAAACAAAAACTACCTCCATCGATCGAGCGAAAAATCAACGAGCTCCAGCTCGAACCCAGATCGCGCCTCCATCCATGTCAATGCCTATTCACAACTCTGCCCACGCAACTGTCATCACACGAACACGCGACCCAGTCCACACCCGATGTGCGCCTCCCCAGCATCTACCCAGACCCCACAGCAATAGATTTCGCCAGCGGCTGCCATACCTCGACCTCCACGGCACCACTCGTCGCCATAGCAGCTCCTGCACTTGCCGATGATAACCCTAGTCACCCCTTCGCTGACGCTCGCGATCGAGCCCTTGAAGTCGCGTACGCTTCCCCTCTCGATCGATGCCCTAACCCGAGACGGTGCCCTAACCACCCAGTCGAAGCTCCAAGCTCAACACGACCAAAGCCGACCTAGCGATGATCTGAGATTCACGATGGTTTGGGTTTTTTTTTCCTTTTCTGTTATTTGATCGATTTGAAGAAAAGAAAACAAAGGGGGGTGTGAGACTTTTAATTAGAATTCTCGGCTTGGCTTTCGGAAGAAGGAAGCACGCAATAAAGTATGTAATTTATCTTTCGGAAAAAGTATGTAATTTATCTTTCATATGTATATTTTATTTTTATTATATTTTTTTTTCGACTAAAGAAATATAAGGGTGGAACGAATTTAGATAGAGGAAAGTGGCGTATAAGAGAAAGTTTGATTATTAATTTTAAATCCAATTGGATTATCCTAGGCATTTACCAATCGTACGACCACACGGTAGCTCCAAACCCTACGACAATTGAAATCCGATAATAATATAATATTACAGGCCCAATGGAACTGGTTTCGTCAAATTCCGAGACTGTGCCTCGGAAGGCTATTTTTAAATTCAATTTAAACGGTAAAATTTCAAAACTGAACGAGTAACTTCTAATTTCAATTTTACAACTTCTATTATCTTCAGTGTTATCAAAATAAATTTTATAAGCCTTCAAATTTCTTTTTAATAGTCTTAAAACTTCAGATTCAACAATTTACCCAACTTCACTTATTTGATTTAATAATTCAATTATCAAATAAATTGTGATATTCATAATTTAAGTTAAAATTACTTTATTGAATATTTAAAATCAATTAAATATTCTGATTTTAAATGCTCGAAAATTCCAGGTCGTCACAAAGAAACTCAAAAGTTCCTCCAAAACCCGAGTTGCTTCACCAAACTCATTCTCCCGAAACCATCCTACTACTAAGCTGAACTATCAGTACCACTCCTGGAATCCAGTCGATAGGAAACTCAATCTCCAGATGCGGACAAATCTTTGACCTCCTAAAGACATCCGAAAAAATTTAGATAACCCAAGAGAACACTCAAACAATCGCAAGTCACTTTTGCGATCAATCCAGCCCACTTCCAAAGAAAACGGTTCTCTCTTTACCAATCAGCACAGCTTATGCTTATCTAGCCAATCCATCAAAGAAATGGAACCACTCTGCTGCTCCTGAAATTACCTCAAGAAAAACTGCTAAGCTAGAAGATCTCCTTGACGGCACACAGAACACTCCGAGCTGTACTGCTGACTCAGATGCCAAAGACTTCCTATCCAAAGCTCTTCGAGAAACTCGGACCACAAACCAAAAAGAAACACCCTACTGAACTCAGCCACAACACTAAAGCAGACACACTTTCTTAACTGATACCAAAGAAACATCTCCAGAGACATCCATAGTCGATGTGTCTCATCACACAGCTACTGCATTCTGAGGTATCAAGATATCGTGACTTGCTTCTGTCCAACCAAAAGATCCAAACTCTAGCTCGTCCAAACCTACACTTCAAAGATGAACTCCGAACCTTAACCGGTTTCCTTCAAAGATCCATGAAATCCTTACACCACTCAAAGCTCACTCAAGACGGTATTAGGTCTATAGTCTCGACAGATACATTTCCAACCTCAAACATTCAAACTCCAACCATTGGTAGTCGTGTTACACACACCACTACCCTATCTACCTTTATAACTTATATTGGAAAACCCGAACAGGTAACCCAACAAATAGGTAGAAATATATATATATATATATATATATATATATATATATATATATATATCAAATTACAAATACGCTCTCTCAAGAAAGAAATCACTCAAGAGCCTAGGTATTCGCTCAACCTAGTGCTTTGATACCAACTGTGACGACCCGACTTTCTAACCACAGGATGTCGTATCATCTTGAAAAAAAAGGGATAGAAAAGAGAAAAGATAAGGAAGAAAGAAGAAACAACATCAAAATCTCAACAGTGGAACGAATAAATTATATTAATCACATAAGTATTACATAATATACAACATCAATCAGAGTTTCACGGATAATACATCACATACTAGACAGTTATAAACACTTGTCTAGTTATACAATTCAATTCACAATACGACGGAGAGATACCAACACAGCAGAACACTATATATATATCTACAATGCTGAAGCCTTCTGCTTAATTGCTCCTCTAGAATTCGTCAAAGCTAACCCAATCCCTTGGCTACTCGTAAAAATTTGAGTACCCGAGAGTTTAGGAAAAACAAAAATAAACTCCAGGTCAGACATGGGTCTGGTGTGAGTAACAGGTTAAAGTTGCTTAACTTTGAAAAACCTTTGAAAATAAAGGTATCACATAAGACTTCCCACACATAAACATGGTAAGTTTTTACCTTACGCTAACCAAAACATTTATAGGAAATTCAGTGATATTATAATAGGGTCTAGGGTTTTCAAGTAAATAGAAAATAGCTGAAATTGCTACATGATTAAATTCCAGCTACTAGCCACAAAAGTGGGTAATACAATCAAAACACTAGGGCCTCGTAGGGAAAGTCGGTTTCCATCAATGGCAGGGCTACTGGGGTACCACCCGTCATAGTACGTGGCCTAGATCACTGTACCAAGGAGCCACCCTAACTCCCCTGCAACACAAAGCTGGAACCATTCCTTACTGAACAGTCCCGAACAAGATAACACCGGCAGTTGGAGGTCAAAACTGCCCACACAACCGAAATAAAAGGGACATCTAGACAGTGGTATATCTCATCCTGCTTGGGCATGACCCACCCAACCTTGCTGCACCTCCCCTATTTTAGCCATTCACGGTTGATGAGGCTTGAGGCTACGAATACCTTTAGAGAACACATCTCTTAGAATGCTCATCGTCCACCTAACGATGTTCTTAAAGCATTCCATCCATACACGGGTTCGAACGAAACCGAAGGCATTATCTCGTTACACTCATTTTGGAATCACCCTCAGAGTTAACGACGATAACCCTCGCACTCTGAATCTTCACTTGAGAATTCACGACCTAACGTTTAATTTGGATCGACGTGGTTTTCGGATGTCCAAATATGGAAACCCGATCCCGGTCTCATCGAAATCCAAACGCCATCTTTTAGGGCCAAGTTGTTTTAAAGTTTAAAACAATTCAATTCAATTATCCATATACACACAGTTAGATAATCCACCATATCACAATAGATAACAAACATCATCATCATAAATAGATAATCCATATTATCATCACAACGGATATTCCATATTATCATCATACTTAAATCAAAGCATACATTTCACACAGCATCATTAATCTCATATTTGAGATCTCAAACCATTCAAAGTAAACAATATCATCCATCCATACATAAGCAATCATTAGTAATCACACCGTAATTAATTTAAAATGAATTAAATTAATTACTTCATCTCTAATTAATTTAAAGTAAATTAAATTAATTACTTCACCATTATAAATCTTGCTTATATAACTATTAATCAATTATCAATATATTAAATTTATCATCATCCAATTATTTATTTCAATTAATCACCCTTGATTGATTTATTAACTTTTAATTATATTCAAGTAATTATCCTTTAATTAATTCACAAATTAATTATCCTTAACTAAACACAGTAATTAACCTTTAATTACTTCATAAATTAATTAACTATAATTAATTACTTAAATCTTTAATTACACTAATTAATTACTCTTTAATTACTTATTATGGATTAATTAATCTTAATTGATCAACCCTTAATTACATCATTAATTATATTTATTAATGATTTCTAATTACATTTTAATTTATTATCCTATTTAAATCAATTACCTTAAGTAATTAATCTTCCATTAAACCACATTTACTAATCACCCCTGATTAATATCATTCAGTAATTAAATACCCTTAATTACTCCACCTAATAAATTAATTACTTCTTAATTAATTTCTTTAAATTAATCCCTTGATTAATTATACAAAGTAATTATACTCAAATTACTTCCATCATTAAATCATCCTCAGTTAATTACATCCAGTAATTATCATTAATTACTTCCCTAAGTAATTACACTCATCACATCATCAAATGGTTATTTAAATTAATTAAACTTAATTAATTAACCTAAATAATTCATATTAAACTGAATTAATTACAATGAGTAATTAATTCCTTAATTACTTCCATTAAGTAATTACACTTAAACAATTCACAATTGATTAACTTAAATTAATTAATCTAATTAATTATTAAAAATTAATATATTAATTAATTATCAAATAATCCTAGTTAACGACGTTCATTAACTATTAACAATTCTTTAATTACTTTTCTAAAGTAATTAACTAAGATTTGTTCATTATTAATTACAAATTAATTTTCATATTTAATAATTCATTAATTTATCTTTAATTACATAATTAACTAATTACTAATCATTAATTAAAAATTCAAATCTTATTTAATTAATGATCCTTAATTACCAATTTATTTATCCTAAATTGATTAGCTTAAACCTTAATTAACTAATATAAACTCTTAATTACTAAATTGATTAATCCAAATCATTAATTATCCATTTTAATTAATTTAATAATTACAAATCATTAAATCTTCAATTATAAAAACATTTTTCTTATTAATGATCAAATTATTATTAACAAGGTATTTAAAAACAATTTAATTTTCAAACTTTACTTTTAATATATCATTCTAAATTTAAGATTTAAAATGAAAACAAATTAACTTTAACAAATTTAAAACAGTTTCAAAACCCTTTTAATTTCACAAGTTAAAGAACTATTTACCTTATAATAGAAGTTTTAAAGAATTTAAAACCTCAATTTTTATTTTATATTTAAATCAATTTAAAAATTCACTTTTTCATTCAACCTGTTTAAAACAAGTTTAAAATCTTCTTTTATTTCAAACTAAGATTCAAATTTAGATTTGAATCAGATTTAAACTTAGGTTTAAATCTCTATTTTATTTAAAGCTTTACTTTTAAATTCAAACTATTTAAACCCCTTTTTAAATTTGTTACAACTAATTTAGATTTTAAAAACTTTATTTTATTTTAAAACTGAGATTCAAACTACATTTGAATTCAAATTTATACTCTGATTTAAATCTAGTTTAAATCTCTAGTTCACATTTTAAAGTCCAGTTTTAATTTTTTTTTAAACTTACTGGTTAAAACCTGTAACTAAAATTTACCCGAGCCCCTACTAGTTGACTTCGAGTCAAAACCTATGATGCATCGAGCAAAACATCACAACGCTTTGAGTAAAATTCGAGACCACACAAACCTGCAACAAAACCCAAACAACCCTCATCAGAACAACACCCCGTGCACGTGCACGGTAGCCTTGGTCGACTCCGATAATCGATGATGATCATCCCTCATCTACTAACATCTCCAAACACCAACTCGATCATCAGATCGCCTCCAAGTCGACTCGAAAACGAATTTGAGTCAAATCCCGAAAACTTGGAAACACAAGAGCATCACCACCTCAAAACCTGTCATCGCCTCGCTTGCGAAATTCCGACCACCGTAGGTTCTGAAACTCCGGCATCGTCTTCCTCTACACGACTACTTTCATTACCCAAAACCTTGCTACACTCGATCAATCCAAACAGCCGTGGTGATCGATACACCAAGCACAATAAAAACTAGGGTCAAGAACAGAAATCATTCACTAGCATTATCATGGTGATCTAAACAGCAAACTAAAAATTTTCCTCCACTCACCGATCATTCATCTACCTCCAGAATGATCACGACCTCCAAATTTCAGAGATCATCAGAAATCTCAAAAATTCCGATTTCTGGTTAAACTAGAAATACACACAAACCCCTTTACTAAAAACTTCCATTTTAGTTTTAAAAATCAAATTTTGGTATTAGTATTTGATTCATAAACCTGAATTTATAGAACATGACAAATTATTTTTGACTTAATTTAAGTTTACACTGTGTTTAATATCTCCAGAAATAATACTAAGTTATTTTAACTTAAACTAGATATTTTAACTAAAATATATGATCTAACAAACATGCTTTGTAAGACTTATGCCTCAACAAAGTTTGGATCAAGAGCAATTGAATTTTAATCAGGATGCACGCCTGGAATCAAATAGAGCGCAATACATATACATAGCATACACACAATTAAATATTCACACCAGATTTTCACTTATATACACCTGCAAATACTTAATCATTTCAGCCATACTAGCATACAACCAAAATATTTTTTTAAATTTTTTTGAAGTTACTCACAGTTGATCTGAGAAGATGGATAGAGCATTTCTATTTGAAAACTGTTTTGAACTTCCTCCTAATCTTCTTGCATTTGTTGTTATATGATGTTTAAGTTGTAAAAATGGAAATGTTAACTTATTATTGTCTGGTTTGCTATGTCTTGAGGACCAACTAAAATAAGTAGAGATATATATATATATATAAAAGAGTTTTACAGTGGTAGGTATTATCTGGGTATAAGCTTCCTATTTTGACCAGAGATTTCCTTTTTGTCTTATCAGGCAAGATTTGTGGAGGCTGAATTGATTTTTTTGAACAATTCGAATTGACTTAAGTTTGTGCTGAGATGAAAGCATTTAATGCTTAAGTACTTTATGTTTCATGTTTACCCATTTTTGTGTATCTTGATATTTTACTTTGCAGCGTGAAGATTCTTGCCTTAGTATATGTGTTTATATACTTTTTGTCTTGTTTCATACTTATATTCTTTTGTATAGATACATAGATATTTCTTTTACTTGCCTGGTTTTGCTTTCATACCTATCCTATTTTTGTATATGTGTAGATATTTCCTTTACTTGTCTATTTCTGCCTTGCATACAAAACTTTACAGGCAACCTATATACAAAGCTTGGTTTGTCTTTACCTCATGTACATATATAAAATTGTTTTAGTCATTGTTATAAATTTTTAACTTAAGTATTTAGTTCTATTTCTTATTTTTATTTCTCTTTTATTTTTAAACTTAAACTATCAAATACTTAATTTACTTATTATCTATTGTTATACTTATGTTAATATCATAGTTTCTTATGTTTACGTATTTAGACTTATTTTATAACCATATATTTGTTTTATACTTATGTTTAATATATATATATATATAAGATTTATTTTATCCATTTTTGAAAGACTTTAATTAAAAGTTCCAACCCACAGTTTTCTTTTCAAAATACACACATATATATAAATAAATTTGAAATAACAATTACTATTTAAATTAAATTCCATTTGTAAAGACATCACATTATTAATATTGTTTAACTATAACTCATTATTAAATTAAAATAATTTATAAAAGAAATTATCTCTTTATTAATAAATTACTTATTTTATCAAGCTATATTTAAAAAGAACAAAACAACCTTTTTGTTTAAATTAAAAATTAAGCTAGAATCATTTTAATTAAACTTTTATCTTAAGTATTTTAAAGCCACAGGGTTATTTATTTAATAGCTTAACATTAAATAAAATTTCCAAAATATTAGAATTAGAAAACATGCCTTTATTTATTAAATTTAAAACAAAGCTTATCTATTTACAATATATACAAATATATATATATATATACACACTATAAATAGAAAACAATTTAACTAGCTTTTAACAGATAAAATCATCCATTTAAATATTTATTTAAGAAGGTTATTAAATCAAATTCAAATTTATTATTAACAATATTATCAGATCTATTAAATTGTAACACAGATTATTAAATTGATATTGCTAAAAATTCCGGGATACCACAGTGATATATGCCTATTATATTATTACCATATCTGTTATCACTTTGCAAGTTCCCCATTAGTATAGAATTCACCATGGGTTGAAATGATACATACCCGAATTATCTGCTGAATGGGAGAAAGTCGTTATGGGTTTAAATGATAAACTAAAGCGATTTTCATTGAATTGAGTTTGGGATTACGGGTTGAAATGATATATACCCGTATATATTTAAATTACGGATTGAAATGATAAATATCCGTATCACTTGACCATAGGATAGAAAATTATATACAGACATCGTTGGTCTATATAAAAATATTTTGAAAATGATTTCTATGGTGTTGGAAAGAAATATAAGGGTTTATCAAAATATTGATTTTAGATATTATATAAATGTTATTATATATATATATATATATGTGTGTATATATTTAAATTCGATTTTAAGCTAGGAATAAATTTGTTTTAATATAAATAAGTTTAATAAAAAGTTTGATTTAAATAAAATATTTTATGGTTAAGTATTTATTTAAATTTTATTTTCTATGGAATTATAATGATTTTATTAAATTAAGGTTGAGGAAATAGATTTGAAATTGTATTTAATTAAGAATTTTATTTAATTAAATTTATTTGTAACTTATTGAATTTGAGATTTTTTAAAGGATATGATTTTATAACTTGATTTTGTTTTAAGGTGATTTAAATGAATATATCAAGTTTGAATATTTAAGGAATATTCGGTTATTTGAAATTTGAAGTCTTATTTAATGATATTCGACTTATTAAGTAAATATTTCTAAACTGTATAATAGTAAATTGAATTATATATATATATATATATATATATATATAAGAAGTTATCAAATTTAATTTTGAAAATGTTGAATATTTAAACCTTTGAAATATATCGAAACTGAAGTGGTTTAGTTTGTGATTCAAATCTGTATTTGAAATCGATATAATTTAGAATGGTTTATTGAGAATTAAATTGAAATTTATGATTTGAGATTTGATCAAATTTGTATTTTTTAAATTTAAGTTGATTTGGAATCCATTTGTGAAATTTGGGAAACTATTTTATTATAAATGTATTTTTAAATTATATTTAAAAATGTTTTATATTTTACTTTATAAATTATTTTAATATAAACCATTTTACTATAAATCATTTTGATATAAACCTTTTTTAATATAAACTATTTTAATATATTAACTATTTTAATACAAACTATTTTAATATAAACTATTTTTATATATTCACTATTTTGATATAAACTATTTTAAGTTATGACTCTTTATATAAACTATTTTGCTTTATAAACTAATTATTATTTATACTATTTTAACATCTAAACTGTTTGAGTGGTGCAAGTTATGTTTTCGAAGTTATGAATTTCAAAGTATTATGTTTTGGAAGTGTTATAATTTCAAGTGTTTCGTTTCGAAAGTGTTATAACTATGAAAGTGCTATGATTTTGGTAATGAATATATTTGAAATGGAAATGATATCGTATTTGGTTTTGAAATGGAAATGATATCGTATTTATATGGTTTTGAAATGACAATGATATTTGATTTTGAAGTATAAACTATTATGAAATGACCATGGTGTTATAATAACGTTTGGTTGTTAAAGAGACCGGCATCGAAAGTTGTCATACTCTTTGCCAACTCCGAAAACCACTTTAACAGATGTATACGCGGTGGAGATTCTAGAATGAAATAGAATGGTGGCGACTTCCTATTGAGGTATATAAGTGGACCCGACTCCCATGAGTTGGCATAAGGTGGCTAAAACAGGAGCGATTCTCGGGCCAATGAGGTAGCTCCTCTGATCGGACGCACTCCTTCGATGCCATTCTATTACTTTGTGATTGATTTGGTGCGCACCTTTGATTTTTGATTTCGGGAGTGTGGCTCGAGGTGGGCGGTAGTGGCTGCTATGCGTTACCACCAGCCCGGATGCATAATTGGTATATCTACCATGACATTGCCTTGTTGTGCCGTGTCACCTACCCTAACGCGCCTTGTACGAGTTTGATTGTGTCGTAGCTATGGAGTATCCTCTGGCAGCCTCCCAATCTGGAGGTGCTACGGTACTGTATAGACTATTGGCACTATAAAATGTGTTAAGTGGGATATGGGTAATGCCTTAACGCTATTTTTAAATATAATATACTTTACTTTAGACATTATTATAATAACATATATTACTACATAGTAGATAGTTTAACGGATCCTTGGAGGATGGTTATCCCAAACATCCTTTGAGTTACTTGTATTTCAGTTGTTATTTCACTTGAGTTGGATTTATTGATATAGGAATGTTAATCCTGACTCGAGCGTTTTGTGTTTTTCTTTACGCTCAGGTCAGACTGAGTGATACATCTTTTGAGACTCATCTTTGGAGTTGGAACTTCGTTTGGAGATCCATCAACATCCTTTTAGCTTGCAGTTATTTAGTTGATTCCAGTGATGTATTCTGATCTTGCATTTGACTATTGTATTTGAAACTTCTATTGTATCTTATTTGACTCTGATATATATATATATATACTAGCTTCATGAACTACTATTCATTTTGTTTCCGCTGCATATTGTATGTTACTCTATGTCTATGATTATGTGATTTATTTATTTACTGTATATGTTGAGTTTTGTCAAATATAAATTAACAATATGGTATTTTGAGCAATTCAAATATGGCATGTGTGGGTGCGAATGGTTGAAAATATCAAGATCTTACATGCGGTATTAGAGCTTTAGTTTTAGATAAAACTTAGCATACGTAGTAGATTTAATTACAGAATCACTTTCGTTCAAGCTTGAAACTTTTACTATGCAAGTAATGCTTGCTATTGCTGTACTGGTGAAGTCATGGAAGAGGGGAGAGCTTGCAATGTGCAGGGTGGTTTTTGGGCTGTGAAATAGTGACAAGGCAGTGTGATTGGGATAGTGAATGCAGCAGTATTGGTGAATGGGTTTTGAACTGGTGAATGGAATGGAGGGAAGAGGACTGGTTGAGGTGAGGTGATGGTGTTGTTTCAGTGGAAAGTTGGACTGTGTGAGGTAGTTGTGTGAATAGCAGGTTGTTGGATGGAGATGAGTTGTGTGGTTTGTTGCGGAGTTGAGTTCACAGTGAGTAAGGTAAGGATGTTTGGTGGTTGAAGCAAGCTTCAGGGATGGTTTTGAAACAGTAAGTTGTTGGATGAGTGGTCAGAACTGGTGACAGAAAAGAAGTGGATTATATGGAAGAGGATAGGTTGTTTTGATGTCTGTTGTGATGTGTTGAATTCGGGATGAGAGGGCGGTAATGGAAATGTTGGCACTGCAGTGTTTGTATGGTCGATGAAGTGACAGGGGAAGGGAAGTTTGGTGTTGGCAGTTTTATGTATGAAGGAGGAGGTTGTGAATAGGTATTTGAACTTTTGTATGTTTGTGGTATGATGGTTTGGAAGTAATGAGCTGCTGGTAGGGTGGAGTAGCAGTTTGATGTGCAGGCTCGAGGATTTTAGATGGCAGAAGTGAAGTTAAAATGAGGCAGTATGAGTTGGAGGAACCAAGCAATGCTGATAGTTTGTGGCTCTGGAATTAACGGTAGAGGAATAGAAGCGCGCAATATTGTACAGAAAGTTGAAGTGCACAGTCTAGTTGCACGGTTTTGAATTCGTATGTAAAATGTAGAAGCAAGTTCAAATGCAGATGTAAAATAAAATAAAATGGAATAAAAAAAATTGTTTTGCAAATGAAATTGTGGATGTTTTTTTGGTAGAATATGCAATGCAAATGCAAAATAGAAACTAGAACAACATGCATACACAAGCATAAGGAAAACAAAAATCACACACAAACACAAATTTACACACACACACACACACACACACACACAAAACACACACAAAATAAAATCACACAAAAATCAAACAAAGTAATAGTTCGAAGAATAGAAAATCAAAATCAAAACAAATTCCCCGGCAACGGCGCCAAAAACTTGTTTAATCAATGAAATTCTATGGAATTAGAAAACCGTCGAAAAATTTCAAAATTAAAATAACCGCAAGCGCATGGTCTGCGCTTGTAGTACGTGGCGAATACGGGTCGACCTGTAGGGAATTGATGATTTTAAAAATTCAATTCAATCAAATTATACCAATTTCAAGTGAAAGTTAAGCTAGAGAATTAACTAACCAAATAAAAGAAAAGAAAGCAAATATAAGAGTTAAGTGATAATTTAGAGAATAAATCCACTCTCTAGATCATGTAGTTCAACACATATGAAATCATGATCTCTCTTTCATGGTCGTTAATGCTTTAAATGATGTGCTTATCATAAGTATGGCATATTTGTGCTATTGATTAGCCAACATAAGCCATCAAACTATATCACACCACTTAAACCACTTACTAACTTTCATGAAACTTGACAATGAAAAGGAAAATGAAATCTATTTTTACCACAACCCAGCCCATGCCACATATCCACCACAATTTTCACCCAAATAGTACACAATCCCTTTGAATTCACAAACTCCACATAAACACATCATTTAAATTCACGTATTACCAAAAAGAGAGACCATAATTTCATAAGTTATTGAACTATATGATCTAGAGAGTGGATTTATTTCTAAACTGTCTTTCTACTTTCATATTTTTATCACTCTTCTTTTGTCATTTTTCATACATTTTCTAGCTATTTACTCTCGACTTCGGTATAATTTGATTGAAGAGATTTTTAAAATCAATAATTCCCTACGGATCGACCCGTACTCGCATACGTGCTACATTTGTACGCTGTGCGCTTGCGGTTATTTTAATTTGAAATTTTTCGGCAAATTTCTAATCCGATAGAAATTTTTCGACGGTTTTCTAACTCGATAGAAATTCCGCCGATTAACAAGTTTTTGGTGCCGTTGCCGGGGATTTGTTTTGATTTTAATTTTCTATTCTTTGAATTATTTTCTTTTGATTTTATTGTGTGTTTGTTCAAAAAAAATTGTATTGTGTGTTTGTCGTTTCCATTTTTGGTTGTGTGATTGTTGCCTTCTATTTGTTTGCATTTACATATATAAAAAACATACACAAAATTAAAAAAATATTTTATTTCATTTTCATTTTCATTTTACAATTTCAATTTTGTTTTTACAAGTTTTTTTTACATTAATAACAAGAATTACTAAGTAATTCTGTCATCTAATGCGAAGAATAGGGCTGGATAGGAACGACCATCTATAATCTTGTCTTAAACATCTACTGAATACGTCAATAAATTCTCTATATTTTATTTTTTTATCTCTCAAGGATCGACATATCTAATAAATTCTTAATACAAACTTTTGGTGGCTAATGGATCTATCAAAAAAATACAATAACAGAATGCATATCACATCACAGAACGGTAAACATCATATATATAAATACATATACACTGATACATCCCAGTACAATACAAAATAATACACAAAAGTGGTTCAAAGACCACACTATATACGTCTAATCAAAATACATATCAGATTCAAGTGGAAAGAAATATAAACTGCACAAAAGTTCTAGGCTGATATCCAAGCAGATGCATCAAAGATAAGTCCTATAATTGAAAGCTTACCTGAAACAACTCGTCTGACCAGAGTATAAAATACACGGGTCAGTCTCGCTAAATCAGTCAGTTAATAAGAATAGACGATAATATGAAGCATATAATACAAGGTGATAATTCTTCTCAAATGAGAAGAAGCAATAGAAAGAACACATACCCATGACTTAAGTGGACCAATGCCACTTAAGTATGAAAAGTCCTTGAGACTCAACAATAACACTCAAATATAGAAATAAATGCCTCATATCATAGGCAACACCCCCAAAACATTTATAATGGTTTCAATGAACCATAAGAAGTCTCAAATTCAAAACTCAAGAAACGCCATAGATGGAAAACACAAATATTAACTCAAAATATAGTGATCTCAAACTCAAAATACGCCTAATGAAACAAAAATTGTTTACAGAGTACATATTTTGCATAGAACTTCTCTTAGAGCATTGCAGTAGCTATAAAATATGAGTTATTAACCCACTTGATGATTTAGCAAAGTTTTTGATCGCAAGCAATGATCTTTTGAGAAGAATTGAGGCTCTAGCAACCTGAAATAGCTGAAACACCGATGATAGATAGACACAATAGAGGCAAGATAGGTCAACTAAAAGTTAGTTTCCTTAAAAGCCACCACACTCAAATGACCGAATAAATGCACGTCGTTAGAAAATAGCATAAGAGTAAGATAAACACAAGGACTAAAATATATGTACTAACTCTTAACTAAAAATCTTAGAATTCCAAAATTCAATATTTTTTGTATTTTATAACCACAATTTTTAATACTTGAAAATTTTTCAAAAAGTATTACAATGACTAAAATTTAAATTCATATTCCTCTTGTTACAAATTAAATTTCCAAAAGAATTTTATGAATTCCTACTAATATATTTTCAAAGAAAAATTTAAAATCTCAACACTCTTTGTTTTCTAAACCACCAAAAGTTTTGAAAATAAGCTTCAAATTTATTACATATAACTTTTATATTACATTATCCGATAGACAACAAAAATTTAAAACTCAAAACATATTCTATCTAGTAAACAACATTTTTAACAATAAGCATATTTATATTTAATTCTATAGTTTAAAAAATTATAATGGCTTTGCCTCGCCATCGGTTTACAGTGAACGACTCTATCCATTGGCTGCATATACCACTCAAAATAAAAATTTAATACTCAATTCCCAAAATAATTTATTTCCAAACTCAACATCATAAACACTCAATTATCGTGTCTGATTGCCTCATCACCACGTTTAAGAAATTCCTATCGATAACGTTGATCAGGCTTATCGACTAGAATTCTTAAAGAATTCGATGGATAACCTAACACAAAAATCATTTCTATTAAAAGAAGTATCTGTCATATATAATACACAAAATTATTATTTGATTTCATAATAACTAAAATTCCAATTTCTCTTAAACACATATCATATAGCTGCATAAACTTGAAACCAAAGAACACAAAGAGATCTCATCGAGATATTCCCAGAATACTCGATTCACAAGATTAACATTATAAAATGTAGTGTTCGTCAATCCAAACGATATAACAAGCCACTCATAAGAATCATACGAGCGTGGAATATGGTGAAAGGAATGTTATCTCCTGTGAGTCGTAGCTGAAGGAAATTAGTGCAAGGTCAAGCTAAGGATAGACTCGAGAACCACACAATAGATCAAATAAAAGATCAACAAGATATATATATATATAAGGGTAAGATATTCTTCTTAAGTGAGAAGATGCACATTGTAAACATATCATTACTTCGAGTGAAGTAATGCCACGAAATATAACACCAAATGAGTATCCAAAAGGATATCTCGAAAGAAACAAGGATGATAATATAAATTGAACTCAATCAATTACCTCATTCCTTAATGGATATCATCATGGAAGGATAACCAAAAGGTTAAAAGCCAGAAGTGAGATCAACATAATAATTGATTGCCCGGTTGGGTAACAATCTCAAAACGGGCACACAGAAATTATAGAGTCATAATAAATAGAATTCGAGATACATCATCATCATCTCAAAATTCAAAAATAGATAAAGATACTTCAGAATTATCATTAACATTCCAAAGGACAAGAAGCAACACATCAACCAAATCAGGATGCCTAATATATATATATATATATATATATATATATATATATATATATAGGATCCCTCCAAAGCATAGGATTGGTCCTGAAAACAATCAAGCTAATCCATTCCCAAAATATACAAATCTCAAGATAGTGCATAATAAACAAATTCATATGAAAAGGAAAATACTCAAAATAAGCTCAACACCCCATAATCAAAATACTAAGGTTGCGGATCCCTTGATAGGATTCGCAATCCTTAAGATGTGACAACATGAATAATCTAAAGCAAAACACCATCAACCTTCTTTGATATGAGTGACCGTGAAGCACTTGAATCAAAGAGAACACAAATAAAATGATCGTAAAATAACATTGATCTC
Organism: Allium cepa; assembly: GCA_030765085.1. NCBI lineage: Eukaryota > Viridiplantae > Streptophyta > Magnoliopsida > Asparagales > Amaryllidaceae > Allium > Allium cepa. Next base: position 28,515,510 of record CM060937.1, on the reverse strand, counting down.
TAAAGAAAAGATGAAGGAGTACCTCTAGGTTGAGAGGAACCACCATAAGCAACCGTCATAATAAGCTTTCCCTAATAAGGACCCTTAGATAAAATGGGGGCATGGGGAAGACCAATGTCCCTCTTGTTTGCAAGTGCGGCAAACGATAGGATTAGAACATTCTCGAATAAAGTGACCAGGAGAACCACAGTTGAAACAAGACTTATGAGAACAGTGGCTTGCACCAGAATGAGAACTAAATGCAAGATTCTTCTTCTTTTGAGAAAAACATTAGAATGCTTGGAAGATAAGTTTTCTCTTGTTTGGGTTCTTGCGAACCTCAGCCTCATCACTACTATCCCTTTCCTTCTCGACGGCTTCAAAGTGAAGCAACAAGCTCTTCAAAGGATAACTTAAGCTGCAGCATAAGAGATTTCTTCAAGTATTTCTTCAAACCAAAAACAAACCTAAGATTCTTTCTATATAGAGTGCTGATACATTCAAGCCCATATTTGGATAGAGACTCGAAATAAGAAACATACTTTAAAACAGATAATTTCCCTTGCTTCAATTCAAGGAAGTGACAAGCAAGGGAAGCTTTCTCAGACTCGGTCGCAAACTTAAGCTCGAACCGATCTCTAAACTGTTGCCAAGTGAGGGTGGACTCATCAATCTCGGAAATAAGAAGCCCATACCAATCGAGAGCACGTTCTTGAATCATACTCGATACTACAAGAACTCGATGATGATCAGATAAATCCATGCAAGAGAAGATGCGCTCGCATGTCCAAAGCCAAGCCTGGACCTTAAGGATGATCTTGAAACCTTTGAAAGGCTTGCCTCCTAAATAAGAATGGTCATTTCACATACGCGCAAATGTGGATTTGCATGGAGGAGAAGAATGGGATGGAGTAGGAGGCTGGATGCTCCGAAAAAGCTCTAAGATCTGATCGGTTGACATGTACACACCCTCGGGACGTGAGCCACTAGGCTGCTCAGCATCCGAGGTGCGACTTCTTTCTCTTCCAGCTATAAACTGAAGGTTAAGTTAGAATGGATTATCCACCAGGAAAGATATTATTAACAAGGCTCATCAATTAAGCAATATTGCAGAATTATAAAATCACATTCCTAGACATATTCCCATTCATCTACCCTTAAGGACTCGAAAAGGTCAAGGCATGATTCGAAACAAGTTATGATGATTTCACTCATATTATACTTTGACGTATCGTAATATATGTTCTGTTCTATGTTTATCCTATTTTGTTCTGAATTCATCTCTGATACCACATTAACAAAGAGAACTAGTAGGTAATTATGTCTGCGACCATCTATAATCTTGTCTTAAACATCTACCGAATATGTCGATATATGCTTTATATTTTTTTCCTATCTCTCGAGGATTAACATATCCAACAAATGCTTAATACAAAACTATAGGTCGATAATGGATCTATCAGAACAAAATACAATAACAGAATGCATATCACATCACAGAACAATAAACTCAAATATATAAGTGCATATACACTGCTACATCCCAGTACAATACAAAATGATACACAAAAGTGGTTCACGGACCACACTATAAACATCTAATCAAACTACATATCAGATTTAAGCGGAAAGAAATATAAACTACACAAAAGTGCTAGGCTTATATCAAAGCAGGTGCATCAAAGCTATGTCCCATAACCGAAAGCTAACTTGAAACAATTGGGTTTGACCCGAGTATAAAATACACGGGTCATTCTAGAAAAATCAATTAGTTAATAAGAATAGATGATAATATGAAGCATATAATACAAAGTGATAATTATTCTTGAATGAGAAGAAGCTATAGAAAAACACACACCCATGACTTAAGTGGACCAATGTCACTTCAGTATAAAAAACCTCGAAAGAGGTAACTTAACAATAACACTCAAATATAGAAATAAATGCCTCATATCATCGATGACACTCCAAAACATCTATAATGGTTTCAATGAACCATATTCCTTAAAAAGGAGAAGTCAAAAATTTAAAACTCAAGAAACACCATAGATGGAAAATACAAATATAAACTCAAAATATAGTGATCTCAAAACTCAAAAATACGCTAAATGTATGTATGTATATATATATATATATATATCCAAGAATTAGATTATAAATCTCATATAAAACGCCAAAGACGGCGAACTCAAATCTCAAGTATGGACCGAACAACCCAATAAAATAATGGACCCAATAGCCCAATAAAAAGGATGGACCTAAGAGCCCAATAAGGACCCAAAAGCCCAATAAGAAGCCAACGGCTCAAATCTCAAAATATGCACATGCAAAATTCTTGTCCAGTACTACATAAATTCTAGGTACCTATCCCAAACGACCGAACTCCTAAATCCCAGGTGACCCAAATCACATAAACTTGTGATGAGCCCAACAGCTCGATAAAGATTAGACCAACAGCCTAATAGAGCCCAAAAGCTCTAGTATAGGCATAACCCAGAATGTGTCATAAACTCTTCGCTAGGAACCCAAAAAGTGGTAACGTGCATCCCATACCACACGTTCTCGCTAAATAGTTTACTAACCACTAGCCAAGCCACATTAGAAAACTCATAACTTGTCTCATCTCATCAACAAGTATAAATAAACCTTGTGATGGTTCCTCATGAACCATTAATCTCAAAATAGGAAATCACAAACTCAAAACTTGCCTCATATCATCGAAAAGTATAAAAACATCATGATGGCACTCATCGACCATTTAACGACCCACTATTTTGGACCATTCAAATCGACAATAATCCACACATGTCAGACTTGAATAATTCAAAATAACATATTGTAATAAAATTTGGAGCAAATAAAATCATTCACAGAATAACAGACACAAAAATACCAGAATACTCGCAGCGGAAATAAAATACCATAGTAGTCCATGAAGCCACTATATACAAACTCTCAAAACATATAGAAAATATCATAGTTTAAAAACGGATACAGTAGAAGTCTGAATACATAAATCAATAATACAGAGACAGATACCGAATAGGAACTAACTGGAAGAAGTAGACGAATAGATAGACATATAAGCTCCAGCTAAACTCTAGCTCCAGAAAGTGAATCCAAAGCTGTCATTCTCAAGCTGACCCGAACGTAAAGTAAAACACAAACACTCGAGTCAGGACATACATACTTATACAATGTAAACCAAATCAAGTGAACTGTAATAACAATGCACAATAACTTAAAGCATGCTTGGGATCGCTCATCCTTTAAGGATCAGCCAAACCATCAATTAAGTAGTAATAACCACTATCCTAGAAATATCCATATTAAAGTAAACAATGCAAATATCAGTGCTATTGTGACTAAGGTAACGTAGAGCTGCAGTAACCGCTCACCTCTAGCCACACTTTTAAAATCAAAGGTATGCATCAAATAATCAAAAGGAAATCACATGACACACAAAACATCGAACCCGTGGTTATAAATTTCAAAATGATTTATAATTCCGAATTAAAATCATTCATTTAAACCATTAAAAAGTGAAGTCATTATTCCTTCAAATCAAATATTCAGTTCCAAAAAATTTAGCATTTTCTTAGTTCATTTACTCAGTTAAACACTTCAAATGTTGAAATTTCGGCCATAAATAAACTTTGATTTAACCCTTTAAACATTATAAAAATCGTATTTTTGTTGGATCTCGCTTTATAGCGTTTTGATTATGACAACTATACATATATATTAGTATCGATTAACTTTGTTTTGCAGGAAGAAACTCTACAACAGAAAAATTTCAAGGGCTTGGTTGAAGATTATAATTGAGTTTGTATGTATTAGTTTAGATGTTGTTAAAATCTTCCTAGGTGATACACACATACATGCACATTTTTTTTAAGATAGGCATAAGGCACAACAAACAGACATTTGAAATTTCTAATTCAGACATCTGTCTGTTGAAACAAAAATATACTCAGCATAATATTCAGACGTCTGCTCTGAATTTTTCAGACATCTGAATATAGCCTGAATTTGCCTATTTCCTTGCTGTATATATACTTGATTATAAACAGACTTTTGAAATTTTATTTCAGACTTCTGAAAAGCGAATAGACGCAACTATTCGGCCAAGAGACACAACTCTTAATTCACATCTGATCATCGAATCTCTTCGTGAATAATTACAACTATTTGTATACTATAAATAAAGGCTTAATCAAATATGTTTTTCAACTTATCTTACTCTAATTCTTTCTATATTATCTATAGCATTCAGATTCACAAAATCACTCTATTTTCATATTTCAAAGATTACAAATCTTTTTAAATCTTCCATATTCTTTCACGAACTACACTATTATCATCAAGGAAAGATTATAGGAAGGGTATACATTGATTTGACATATCTGTGTTAATAAGAACACAAGTAGTCAACAAACTCTTTATATTGTGAAAGTCCTCTTCAGCAGTCGAGGCAAGAAATCCCGTTCGGCTGTTCGGGCAGTTGTAAACCTATTCCTCCGGGTAAAGTGAGGGTTGTTTTTGTTAGTGAAATTTCTAAGAGGAGCTTAGGGACTGGACATAGGACAGTGGTCCGAACCAGTATAAATCTCTGGTGTCACTTTTATTTATTTGTGATATTATGCTATCTACACATTTCTATTCCATATGATCCTGCTGCAACGTCTCTTTAAATTGGTATCAGAGCAAGGACATCCAATAACTGTAACATCGTTATTTGATATTTTGATAACGTGGAAAGTAACGCAAGTACCAGCACAACCATTGTCTCTACATTTGCCGAAGGACAATCTACTCAAAGACCACCATTATTCAATGGTTTACATTACAATTATTGGGCAACTAGAATGAGGATATATATACAAGCAACCTGTTTTGATGCTTGGAATGCAACTCAAACAGAATTCACAGCACCTACAACTAATTACTCTGCATGGACAATAGCTCAGAAAAATGAAGCAAGTGCAAATGCCAAAGCTATGAATATGTTATTTTGTGCTTTGGATAGAAATGAATTCAATCGAGTTAGTTTCTGTACTACTGCACATCAGATATGGGAAACGCTCAAAACAATTCATGAGGGTACAAACAAGGACAAACAAACAAAAATCTCAATGCTCAAAAACCAGTTCCAAAATTTTAGAATAAGACAAAGTGAAATCACCAACGACATGTACTCAAGATTTCAAGACATACTTCATGCCTTAATAGGGTTAGGAGAAAAATATGGTGACTTTGATAGTATATCAAAGGTACTAAACTCCTTAACCGATGAATGGGAGAGGAAGGTTTTAGCCATTGAGGAAGTCAACGATTTATCAACAATGAAACTTGAAGAACTAATAGGTAACCTAATGTCTTATGAAGTAAATCTTCAAGTCAAAAAGCACCAGGCACAAGAAAAAAGAATGTAGCTTTTCATGCGAACAAAAAAGAATCAGAATCAGAAGATGAGGATCTAGCATTTATTGCAAAAAATTTAAGAAATTTCTAAAATTCAGAAAGAGTAGCTTTAAAAAGAATTCCTCAAATAAACTTTCATCCTCAAACTTAGTATGTTTTCATTGTCACAAGAAAGGTCATATGATAAAAGACTGTCCGGAGCTAAAGAAGGAGAATCAGAAAAGCTTCAACAAGAAGAATAAGAAAGATAAATTTAAAAAGAAGGCTTTTTCTGTCACATGGGACGATTCAGATTCATCACATAATGAGAGTGATAGCAACAATGAACAAGCAAATATGTGCTTCATGGCTCAAGAATCTGAGGTTAGTAATTTACCTTATGATGCTTTAATAGAAGTAAACGCCGAATTTTTAAAAACCATAAAAATTCTTAAAAAGAAACTTAAAGAAACACATGAATTCAGAACAAAACTGAATTTGAAAGATATATGTTAAAAGACGAGAGAAAAAATATTGGAAGAAGAACTTGAAAAGGTTCAAGAATCTCTCTCAAACTCAAATAGTCAACTTTTACTTTTGAGCCAAGAAATTGAAACTCAAAAGGCAAAGAATGATGAAATTATTTCTGAAAATCACAATTTAAAAATTGAAATAAAACAAGTTGAATTAAAAAATACTAGTCTTCAAACTAAATTAGATAACATTACTAAAAATATTTTTAATTTTAATAAGGGAAGAGAAAATTTATCTAGAATTATCGAAAATTCTCAATCCTCTTCAAATAAAAATGAATTAGGTTTTAAAAACGAATCAAAAATTCGTCCAAAGAAAAATGCTAATTTTAAGAAGGAGAATAATTCAAAACATAATATAGTATTGAAAAATAACATACCAACATACACTAAAAAGAAAAAGGAAATCAAAATATGGGTTCTGAAACCAAACAATATTTTAATTCGGAACAAATATATAAAATCCTTTATAGAAACGGTTCACAAAAGTAGTAATTATCTTTATAAAAGGGATATTGAACCCACTTGGGTTTGGTTTCCTAAGATCTAACTCTTAGGACCCTATTAAAAGGTGAGTACCAATATATTTATTAATATTTTTTACAAGTCCCACTCAAGAAAAGAAAATGGATTTTAGATAGTGGTTGCTCAAAACACATGACCGGAGACAAAGAAATGCTTACAAATATTTCATACTTTGATGGTGGTTCTGTTACCTTCGGAGATAACTCAAAAGGTTTTATCACTGACAAAGGAGATGTGTGCAACTACGATATATCAAATTTACCCATCATTACAAATATTTCTTTAGTTAAAAACTCAAAAAATAATTTATTAAGCATAAGTCAACTATGCGACAAAGGTTTTAAAATAACTTTTTCTGAAAATAAATGTTGTATTTTTGATCAAAATCAATATCTTATTTTTTAAGGAAAGAGAGATAGAAATATTTATGTTTTAAACATGAAAATTAATAATATTAAAGATATGTGTTTAATGGTCAAAGATAATGAGCCATGGCTATGGCACAAAAATTTTTGTCATATTAATTCTAAATCTATCCAAAAACTTTCAAAAAGTGAATTAGTCAAAGGCTTACCAAAAAATAAATTTTAAAATAAATATTCTTTGCGATGATTGTCAAATTGGAAAATTAACTAAATCATCTTTTAGATCTAAGAAAGTCATATCAATTTTACAATCATTAGAATTATTACATATGAATTTATTCGGACCAACACAGGTTCAATCCATTTATCATAATCGATATGTTTTTGTAATAGTTGATGACTTCTTAAGATATACATGGATGATATTTATAAAAAAAAGTGACACATTTGATTATTTCAAAAAATTTGTTAAAAGAATTCAAAATATTAAGAATTCAAAAATCAAAAACATAAGGAGTGATCATGGAGGCGAATTCGAAAATGAATCATTTGAATTATTTTGTAAAAAGAAAGGAATAAATCATAGTTTTTCATTCCTAGAACTCCACAACAAAATGGAGTTGTAGAAAGGAAAAATAGAACTCTACAAGAGTGCGCAAGAACGTTATTAAATGGAAGTACAATACCAAAGCATTTTTGGGCAGAAGCTGTAGCAACTGCGTGTTATGTATTAAATCGTATTTCCATACGACCTTGAACTAAAAACACTTCATATGAACTTTTTAATGGAAGAAAACCTAATATTTCTTACTTTAAAATCTTTGGGTCAAAATGTTTTATTCTTAACACAAAAGATCAACTTGGAAAATTTGATCCAAAAGCCGACCATGGAATTTTTGTAGGTTACTCAGAACTAAGTAAGGCATATCGTGTTTTTAATAAATGAACAAATGTAATAGAAGAAACTTTACATGTATCTTTTGATAAAAACTTTAATAAAAATACAGTTATCAAAGATGATGAAGAAATTATATCCAACACAGAAAATATAAGTTTTGAAAATAATGAAAACATTAATCAAAAAAATAACAATCAAATTAGATCTCCTCCTAGAATCCTACGAGATCATCCTACACAAAATATAATTGGAGAGAATGATTCGTAAGTTCAAACAAGAAGTCAACTAAACCAAATGGGTCATGTTGCTTTTCTTTCAACTATTGAGCCTAAAAATCTAAAAGAAGCTTCAACAAATGAATACTGGATTATTGTCATGCAAGAAGAGCTAAATCAGTTCGAACAAAATAATGTTTGGGAGTTAGTTCCTCGTCCTGATGACCAATCAGATATTGGAACTAAATGGCTCTATAAAAATAAAGCAGACGAATTAGGAAATATTGCTAGAAATAAAGCAAGATTAGTAGCAGATGCTATAATCAAGAAGAAGGAATCAATTACGAAGAAACGTTTGCTCCTGTTGCAAGACTAGAAGCAATACGTATTCTATTAGCTTATGCTTGTTTTCATAATTTTAAACTTTATCAAATGGATGTTAAAAGTGCTTTCTTAAATGGATTTATTAAGGAAAATGTATATGCTGAACAACCGCCATTATTTATTCATGAAAAATATCCAGATTATGTATATAAACTAAAGAAAGCTTTATATGGTCTAAAACAAGCACCTCGTGCTTGGTATGACGGACTTAAAAATTATTTAATTAACTCAGGACTTCGAGTTGGAAAAGCTGATCAAACTTTGTTTATTAAAAATACTAACAAAGATATTTTAATTATGCAAATATATGTAGATGACATTATATTTGGTTCAACTAATGAAAAATTATGTGAAGAATTTTCAAATATAATGGCGAAAGAATTCGAAATGTCACATATGGGAGAACTATCTTATTTTCTCGGACTTCAAATTAAAAAATTATCCAATGGTATCTTTATAAATCAAGAAAAATATTGTAATAATTTAATTAAACGATTTGTAATGGAAAACACTTTTGGAAAACCTACTCCTATGAGTACTACAGCTCATCTCGATCGAGACGACAATGGTAAAAATGTTGACCAAAAGTTATACAGAAGTATGATTTGGTCGCTACTTATTTAACTACAAGTCGACCAGACATTATGATGAGTGTATGTTTATGCGCTAGATTCCAAGCAGATCCTAAAGAATCACATTTAAGAGCGGTGAAACGAATTTTGCGATATCTTAATCATCTAAGGACTTCAGTCTTTTCTATCCGAAAGAATGTCCATTTGAATTAGTATCTTCCAGTGATGCTGATTTTGGTGGATCTCGGATGGATAGAAAAAGTACAAGTGGTACGTGCCATTACATTGGAAAATCACTTGTTTCTTTGTTTAGTAAGAAACAGAACTGTGTATCACTCTCAACGTGTGAAGCAGAATATATATCTGCAGCTTTAGCTTGTGCTCAGGTTATTTATACGCAACAGACACTTAGAGATTTTGGAATAAATTTATCAAAATCAGTAATTTACTACGATAATACAAGCGCAATAAATCTGTCTAAAAATCCTGTAAATCACTCACGTACAAAACATATTGATATTCGTCATCATTTCTTACGAGAAATATCGAAAAATAAATTATCAACTTAGAACATATTTCTACCGAAAATCAAATAGCTGATATATTTACCAAACCACTTTTAGGAAATTCAACTACGGCGAGAATTAGGTTTAATGTTAGTAAAAGATATTTAATTTTTTTTTTTGATATAAAAATAAATTACAAAATTTTAAAATCAAAATTATCATCACGACAAAGGTCATACTTGAATTTAGGTCACTTGACTATGAATTTAATAACTTAACCGTTTGAGCTATACACTTGAATTAGCTACATAATATTACATAAACTAAAACATCCTTCTAAGACCATTCATTTAAAAATCGATTATTAACCGGTAATTCAATTTCTGGATCTGATTTCCTATTGATTCTACACCACACTTTCCTTAAAACTCTCAGCCTATATATACATGTTAAAAACTAAATCAAAATACAACAAATTCTTTTTCAAAACAAAAATTGCAAACTCTGTAGAAAAAAAATGTTCTCCAACAAATCAAACTCATCCATCAACATAACTTTCTCAACCGATAGCTCAACAGCGTCACCGCATCTTCCTACGCCAACACTAAAACACAAGCCTGTTTATAAATGGGAAAATTATTGAACCGGGTATACACCAGATTCCAAGAAGGCTAAATGTGCGCTATTTATTTCTCCAGATACGAAGAAAAAGATCGATGAAATTCATCACTATCAACAGCAGTAAATAGACCTTCAACGTGAATTGTATTTTGAACAAAAAGTAACGGCTAAATGCTTAAGCTTTCTTGAACAAATTGGGTTAAAATTTTGTAGCTCGAAGGAAAAGGATGTGAGTAAACCCTTAGCTCAACCAGTTAATCTGTTTAATCCATCTTCCTCATATCATACATCAAACGATCCGATAAATCCTTGGGTCTCGCCACAAAGACCTCAATATAGCCCAAATTCATGGGACAAGAACTATATGGCTAATGAGGGATGCAGAGAATTAACACCAAAGGAGACATTGTCACCAAAGAATTAATATTGTACTATTTGTAGCACTGCTTATTTCTTTTTAATAAATGTATTAACATATATATATATATATATTAATAAAAATAAAATTTGCATAGTATAAAACAAATGACTGAAAAATTCCAGGAAACAGACGTTTGATTCCAATAAAACATATGTCTGAATACTGAGGAAGTTAAAATTACAAACAAAATCCATACGTCTGGTTCCCATAAAACAGACGTCTAAAAAAGGGAAAAACTATAGTAATTTCCCTCGGGTTCAAAATTTGTCAAAAACAGACTTCTGTTTTCAATTTTCAGACGTCTGGTTTTCACCGAGTCACTTTTTAAAAAAGGCATTTCCTCTCTTTTTTACCCACGACTTCATTTTCTCCACTCATTTTTTACTTTCCCCTTTTTTTACTATACAAAAAAACCTAACCTCCATTATTATTTTATTCAAAAATCAACACTTCCACCCAACCAAAATCAATGGCAAATAGGCCAAAACGTCCAAGACAACAAGAATCCGAGCTTCCATCCGAAGATCAAATCCAAAGATGGCTATGGAATGACATTGCAAAGGAAAGGTATGAAAAAATTGAAATTCTTTGAAGGGGCTTTTGTAAAATTTGATGCTTTTCACAAATATCGTCTTCAACAATATGTTAGGCACTTCAATTTTGAGTCTTTAGTAGATTTTAATATGAACTATGTCAAAATTTACCCTTTTCTTGTCAAACTTTTCTTGGCTAATTTGAATTTGGATCATCATACAACAAGAAATACAACTGATTGTGTATGGTCTATAGTTTGCGGTAAGCGTATTTTTCTTCCGATTCAACGTCTAGGGCAAATTTTGCGTTGTGCGTGGCAAGGTAAAGATATTGACACTATAGAAGTTAACATGGAAGAACGTAATGAAGTTTCTCATATGTTCTTGTCCAACAATTTAGTTAACTTGAAAAATCTTACCTCCACTCATCTACGTCCACAAGCACGTCTCCTAAATCGCATCTTAGTCCGAACAATTCAACCAAGGAAAGGAAGTTATGAAAAAGTATATAAATGGGATTTTCAAGCTTTATATGCTATTTATTCTAATAAGCAAATAAATTGAGCTATGATCATACTTGACGAATGGGCAGATATTACATATAAGCAGAAGTATAAGACAATTCATTACGGTGCTTATATTACACGTATTCTTCTTGAGTGTCAAATTGACATACCCGACACTGCTACCTTAAGTATCAAAGAGATTAGACCAAAAACATTAAAGCTTATGGATATTGACCCGAACCCATCAACATTAGAACATATGTCCTTTCAAGCTTGGCAAGAACATATCGCATCACAGCCAGAAACTCCAATAGTGGAATCATCTTCTTGTCGTCGTCATTATGTCCAAGAAGAAGAAGAGAAACAAGATATTCAAATTGTTTCTCCCGATCTTCCGCCTAAGCAAGCATTGGCTGTACTCTCTCGCAGTCAATCAAAAATTCACAAAGATTTGCAGCGTTTTCAGCATAAGACCAATAAAAAGTTTGATTCTTTAAGAAACTTTCTTAACAAAATTTGGATTAAAATCTCATGCATCGGACCTCAATCTTCTCAAGCTCATGATCCGGCTCCATTTCAATGGCCTTCGAATTCTAACAATGAAGAAGTCGTAGACTCAAGCTCTAGACGTGTTGGATCTAAAGGACGTGATGTAAGTATTGGACCTAGCTTGTCGGCCATGAAAAGTGGTAATATTGGTATGACTTTTATGATACTTTTGCAACAAAAACTTTAATATGGTTTGTAAGATTTTTTAGTACTCTTCTTTATTTGGCACAAACTCTATTATGTGTCTGTTTTGGTGGTGAACTCGTATGGGTGTAAATATTATGTATGTTATGTATGTTACTGTGCATATTTATCTTAACTTATTTATCTCCTTTTTGTCAATGACAAAGGGGGAGAAAATATGTGCATATCGACAGGGGGAGTTACATGCATAGTTGTCATTATCAAAAAGGGGGAGAATGTTGGATCTCGCTTTATAGCGTTTTGATTATGACAACTATACATATATGAGTTAGTATCGATTAACTTTGTTTTGCAGGAAGAAACTCTACAACAGAAAATTTTGAAGGGCTTAGTTGAAGATTATGATTGAGTTTGTATGTATTAGTTTAGATATTGTTAAAATCTTCCTTGGTGATACATACACACATGCATGTTTTTTAAGATATGCACAAAGCACAACAAACAGACGTCTAAAATTTCTAATTCAGACATCTGTCTGCTGAAACAAAAATATACTCATCATAATATTCAGACGTCTGTTCTGAATTTTTCAAACGTTTGAATATAGCTCGAATTTGCCTATTTCCTTGCTGTATATATACTTGATTATAAACAGACTTCTGAAATTTTATTTCAGACTTCTAAAAAACGAATAGATGCAACTATTCAGCCAAGAACCACAACTCTTAATTCACATCTAATCATCGAATATCTTCATGAATAATTGGAACTGTATGTATACTATAAATAGAGGCTTAATCAAATATGTTTTTAAACTTATCTTACTCTAATTCTTTCTATCTTATCTATAGCATTCAGATTCGCTAAAGCACTCTATTTCCATATTTCAAAGATTACAAATCTTTTCAAATCTTTCATATTCTTTCACGAACTACACTATTATCATCAAGGAAAGATTATAGGAAGGGTGTACATTGATTTGACACATCTGTGTTAGTAAGAACACAAGTATTTAACAAACTCTTTATATTGTGAAAGTCCTCTTCAGCAGTCGAGGTAAGAACTCCCGTTCGGCTGTTCGGGTAGTTGTAAACCTGTTCCTCCGGGTAAAGTGAGGGTTATTTTTATTAGTGAAATTTCTAAAAGGAGCTTAGGGACTGGACATAGGATAGTGGTCCGAACCAATATAAATCTTTGGTGTCACTTTTATTTATTTGTGATACTCTGCTATCTACACATTTCTATTCCATACGATCCTGCTGCAACGTCTCTTTCAATTTCAACACTAAAATGTTCATTAAAATACCTTTAGCTTATGATTTTTATAAATTAAATCTCCTATAAATGAAATTAAATTTTCAATAATTCACTTAATAAATTCAAGTGTACAATTTCCTATTCTTCACATTTTAGCAAATTTCTTAACACTAAAATTTTTATTACCATTTTCCAATTATAACTTAGTTTGCATTTTATTTATAAATTAAAGTCCATTTTTAATTTCTTAACTTAACCTTTAATTTCAAACCAAATTTCACATTTGCAAGTTAACTTAAATTCCAAAATTTCCATTTAACTATCCATTGATTTAACATTTTAAACTAATTACCTCAATTCAAAATACAGTGTAAGTTGCTTAACTTTATTTTACAAATAACTTGATATTTTCTTTTACTTCATATATATCCAATTCATACATCAATTATATTAATTACCAAGTTCATCTTATAATTCCATTTTTACTTAAATTCCCATTATTAAGTTAAATCAAACTTTCACACGACAACTCAAACCATCTATTAACTTATACCATTTATCGTGTTAGAAAATCACTGCTTAACCATTTTAAATCCAATATAAGTCAAATTTCATATTTTTATTTTTCTCTTTGATTTACAATACATGAAATTTATAAGAAATCATATTTTGAAATCAACCACAGGTCCAGATAATATTTTACACCTAAATCGAGTGATACGGAAATTATCATTTATATCCGAAATCAGTAAAATTTTCGGATTTTGATTATTTCAAACCCGCAATCCTAAGACAAATACAAATAAACAAAAATCACTCAGGCCTATCATTTCAACCCATAATGATTTTTCCCTATTTTAAAGTCCGTTCGGGTATGTATCATTTTAACCCATAGTGATTTCTATACTAACAGGGAACTTGCAGTGATGATCAAAATAAGCTGAATAGTAACAACATATAGCAGTATCGAATGATATGACAGATAAAGAAACAGGATTAACATTATATAATTTATAACACAGGTAGGTATAACATGATAATAAAATCTACAGATTCACATGGTATCAATTTACTAATTATATAAATACAGATGTCATGTGTGAATTACTCACCTTTTATGCTGGAGTTAGCAAAACAAACAACACGAATGAATTCTAGGAGGCATGATGACATGACAAAAGATTCAAGTGGAAGAGAACCAAGCTAATGATCTTGTCACAACCCATAAACAGAACCAAATATAAATATAAATTCAATACACATTGAATTTGAAACAACTTTGAAATCAAAGAAAATTGAACACAATAGATTTTTCCATGCTTTTAACATCTACTTGCTCAGCCTAGGGGGTTAATATGGTCGGGTTTGGTGTGGTTTTGGATCAGGTTTGACCCTATGGAGGCACGACTACATGTACTAGAAGTGGCAAAGGAGTCACAACACATGAATGTGAGGAGACAAGGCAACATAGTGGAGTTTTTTGTCAACTTTTGGGCTCGGCTATATGGTCCTAGGGCTCGGCCATGACATGTTTCAGATCTGGACAGAGGTAAGGCTGAGGGTAAATGGTCATATCATGGTGGTGGTGGAGCATGGGGAGGTGGCCAAGGTAATCCAAGGTGATGGTGATGAAGACTAGGCTCGGTTAGGCATGTTTTAAGAGTTTGCAAAATTTTTGTGGAGTTTTTGGTCATGGGGAAGGTATGGCCTGATCTAGTCAGAGGATGTGATAGGTGGTTGATGATGATGAGGAGGAGGTAGTGGAGGTGATGGCCAAGGCACTAGAGTGGAGAGCATGCAAATATGTGAAGAAATCATGGCCAAAACCAGGCAAAAGGAAGAAGAAAAGAAAATGAATATATAAATATATATATATATATATAGCCATTACTTATAGAGGAGAAAGCTTCACACGAGAAGATGATCAAATGAGATGCGGCAAAGAAATTTGTACATGAGTTTCTATTTAACAGAGAAGTTTCACGTTGATTTAGAGGGAAGAACGAGAGGAAATAAATAATTGAAATGTTAGAGAAATTTAAGGATTTTATTCCTAATAAATCAAGAGAAGCAAATGGAAAAGTGGAATGAGATGAAATGTTATACGTGAATTGCAAGGCAAATAGGCAGCTGTTGATTTGAATGGCTAAAGTATGGAATCAAAGGGGTGTGCATTATAAAGGCAATAAATAAATTGAAACGTATGCCAAAAATAAATAATAAAAGTAACGTATCTTATATTTATTTGTTTCCTATTTTGTTCAATAAAATATATGCTAAAGAATAATTCAATAAATAACGTACGGTATAAATAAACATCAAAGAAATAAACAAAAAGCGGATATAAAACGTATCAAATAAAACGTATAATTTAATTGCTATTTATAACTTTGTTTATTTCTCAACTTTAAAAAAATTTGGTTTGTTACATATCCATTTGATTTGTTTATAACTTAACTAAGAACACGGATGTAGAACATGTACAATGAAACGTATAGATTAGTTGCTTTTTACAACATTGATTATTACTTAATTCACAAAGTATGTATCCAAATTAAATGGAAAAACGGAACAATTGTTGTAATTATATACAATTTAAATAAAGATTGGAAGTTAGAATTTAAATTTTAAAGTTTCAATTAGAGTCAACATTTAACCCAAAATCTAAAATTCAAGAAATTGTTTATATTAAATAAAATTGGACAAATGATTTATAACCAATTCAGGAAAATTCTAAAATTCAAACTTTTAAAGAATTAAACACCAAAGTTTTTTAAAAATAAAATGAATAAAAATATTTATTTAAATTTTGGGTTGTTACGTAAAATATATGCATAACATATCATGTTACACAAATTAGAACATGATTTTACAAACAAAGATATTATTTATATAAATTTAAATCATATTTTACACCTAAATCATGTGATACAGAAATTATCATTTATATCCGAAATCAGTAAAAATTTCAGGTTTTGATTATTTCAAACCCGCAATCCCAAGACAAATACAAATAAATAAAAATCACCCAGGCCTATCATTTCAGCCCATAATGATTTTTCCCTATTCTAAAGTTCGTTCAGGTATGTATCATTTCAACCCATAGTGATTTCTATACTAACTGAGAACTTGCAGTGATGATCAAAATAAACTGAATAGTA
This sequence comes from Allium cepa, assembly GCA_030765085.1. Lineage (NCBI taxonomy): Eukaryota > Viridiplantae > Streptophyta > Magnoliopsida > Asparagales > Amaryllidaceae > Allium > Allium cepa. The sequence continues at coordinate 28,498,938 of CM060937.1, read as the reverse complement.
ACAACATATAGCAGTATCAAATGATATGACAGATAAACAAACAGGATTAACATTATATAATTTATAACATAATTTATAACATGAGTAGGTATAACATGATAATAAAATCTACAAATTCACATGGTATCAATTTACTAATTATATAAGTACAGATGTCATGTGTGAATTACTCACCTTTTATGCTGGAGTTAGCAAAACAAACAACACGAATGAATTCCAGGAGGCATGATGACATGACAAAAGATTCAAGTGCAAGAGAACGAAGCTAATGATCTTGTCACAACCCATAAACAAATCCAAATATAAATATAAATTCAATACACATTGAATTTGAAACAACTTTGAAATTAAAGCAAACTGAACACAATAGTTTTGGCCATGCTTTCAACATCTACTTGCTCGGCCTAGGGGTTGAATATGGTTGGGTTTGGTGTGGTTTTGGATCAGGTTTGAGTCTATGGAGGCACAACTACATGTGCTTGAAGTGGCAAAGGAGTCACAAAACATGAATGTGAGGAGACAAGGCAACATAGTGGAGTTTTTTGTCAACTTTTGGGCTCGGCTACATGGTCCTAGGACTCGGCCATGACATGTTTCAAATCTAGACAGAGGTAAGGCTGAGGATAAATGGTCATATCGTGGTGGTGGTGGTGGAGCATAGGAAGGTGGCCATGGCAATCCAAGGTGATGGTGATGAAGAGTAGGCTCGGTTAGGCATGTTTTAAGGAGTTTGCAACATTTTTGTGGAGTTTTTGGTCATGGGGAAGGTATGGTGTAACATACGCGGTTTGTCGGGATCCGAAGGTCGGCATTTTTACGTCCACTATATCAAATGCCGCATAATCGAATGTCGGAAAACCGAATTGTTAGGGTTAAAAAGAAGAGGTAGAAGAAAAAGGATAGAAGAAGTAAGAAAACAGAACAGAAACAATATCAGAATCTCACATATCGCAGCGGAACAACATATAATAGATAAATGAATAATCTTTAAATCAAAGAGCTATATCGGTTATCACATTACATCACATCAGAGTATACAACAACAATATACAACACAACTGGACAATGAACAATTGTAGAAACGTGTCCTTACAAGTGAAATACACAGCGGAAAGATAATATCATGTACAAGTAATACGTCTCGCAATCCAGCTCGCCTCCTAAGCTCGAAAGCACTTCTGAATCCAGAATGACCTGATAACCTGACTCTAGACTGCCCGTGTGGAAAATTTCGGGCGCCCAGAGTTTAGGAAGAGAACAATAAACTCCACGTCAGTCATGGGACTTGTATGAGAACTTAAAACAGTTATTTATCTTTTAAACAACAGCAACAACAATAGTAGTCGAAAATATTCGCAATGCTTTTGGAAAATGAAACTACCATAAGGCCTCCCCGCACACACACAATGCAAACGCAGAATTGGAGGAGATTTCTCCTTATGATAGTCAAAGATGCTTACTACGCAAACAAATCATTTTTGATATTATTATTGGTGCATAGTGATGAAAACATTTCGAAAATAGAATATAAATCTTAGCCAGCATAGACATATCGAAATATGCCTACTATAGCTACCATCCAAACAATGGGGTGCAACCATAAGTGAATGGCAGGTTCTACAGCTAAAACCGTACAAGGCTCGTATTTTTTCTTTGGATTTCCGACAAATGGTCAGGCTAAGGAACTTCCTACTGCCACATGAGATCGTGGGATGCCCCGAGAACATAACCAGCTCTCTGCCAACACAAGGCCGGGTTACCTCTGTAACTAGGTAACTACTACATGAATATGCCACCCCCTCCGGTCCTTTGGGACCTTTATCCGAGAGCCCTCGATCACCAAGCAACAACCACACAGAAAAATAAGATTGGAGCAACCACATAGGTTAAGCATCAGGGCTCCATACCTGACACCACCCTTTTCCAGAAGGGAATGACATACCCTAAAGGGCGCGACCTTCATAACCTTGCCGCATATTCCTGTTTCGACCATTTCCGGGGTGTGAGGTCTGAAGAAGTCTCGTCCACAAAGCTACGCTTTTTAACAAAGCCACGCTTTGATCAACAAATGATCAATAAATAATCATCTCACAGCAACACTCAGCATGCCACATTACCAAATTGGGAATATGTCGCTGATAACCTTCAACTACACAACCTCTGAGCTCATACATCTCAGAGAAGGGTGTTAAGCTAAGAGAATAAATTCTCCGCCACCAACAGAAATGTATTTGAAAGAAATCTGCTTTATATCTCAAAATGTAATGTCAGACACGTAACCATACAAGTCTGTTCCAGGTTCGAATAGAACCGAAGGCACTTCAAAAGAAGCCCTTGCAATCCGGGTATTCACAATCCCGATCGAATTTCCCATCACAAAGGAAATATCTATACCGTAGCTAACGGTGCGGAGACAATCGATGGGTCATCCTATCGTTTTCACAAATACCCGGTCTTCACCACCGGTCTTCAATGCTATCCATTACGTCGTATCACTATTCAGAATGGGTTGTAACGATATAGATTTTTCGTTGTCGAAAAACCGAATAGTTATGGGTTTTAAGAAAAAGAAAAGAAAAAGAGAAAAGATAGAAAATAGAGAGAAAAGAAAATAGAAAATAGAACGGAACTGAAAACAACAGAACAATATCAGAATCTCACAATTCGCAGCGGAACAACATATAATAGATAAATGAATAATCTTTAAACAAAGAACTATATCAGTTATTACATTACATCACATTACATTCATTTCATCAGAGTGTACAACAACAAACAAACAGCGGAAAAAGAAATACTATATACTAGTGATACGCCAATGCCATCCAGCTTGCCTCCAGCAACTCCAGAATATCCAGAATATCCTGATAAACCTTCACTCTTGACTGCCCGTGTGAAAATTGGTGGGCACCCAGAGTTTAGGAAGGAAAACAATAAACTCCGAGTCAGTCATGAGACTGGTGCGAGAACTCAAAACAGTTTATTTTTCTTTTTATACAAAATAGTAGAGAAATATTTTTAAAATCAATTCGAAATGCTTTTAAGAATGAGACTACCATAAGGCCTCCCGCACACAAACACAATGCAAACGCAGAATCGGAGGAGATTTCTCCTTATGATAGTCAAAGATGCTTGATACGCATTTAAAAAGAACATTTGATATTATTACTAGTATATAGTGTAGGAAAAATTCATTTCGAAAATAAAGATATAAATCTTAGCCGACATAGACATTTCGAACTATACCTACTATAGCTACCATGTTCAATAGCGGGTTACCGCCATATTCCATGACAGGTTATACAACTAAAACCGTACAAGTCTCATATTTGAAGAATGGATTTTCCAACAAATGGTTAGGCCAAGGAACTTCCCATTGCCACATGGAAACGCCTCTGGAAGGACGCCCCGAGAACCAAACCGTTCTCCGCTAAACAAAGCCGGGAATCCCTTTTCCCAAGGAATATTACAAACCCTCAGATATGCCACCCCCGGTCCTTTGGAACCTTTAAACGAGAGCTCTCTAACCAATATCACACCATAATAATAAGTGTTTCAACATGAGTAAGTATCTGGGCTCCATACCATGATACTACACTTTTCCAGAAGGAATGGTCATACCCTAGGGAAGCGATCCCTGGAAACCTCGCCGCACAATTCCTGTTTCGACCATTACCGGTTTGTGAGGCTCGACGAAGTCACGTCCACAAAAACATACTTTATACAAAAGCCATGCTTTGGGTCAACAAATGATCATAGAAATGATCACCAAGATAGACGATCAAATAAATGATCCTATCACAAATAATCAACACAATGATCATTTCACAGCAACACTCAGCATGTCACATTACCAAAATTGGGAATATATCGCTGATAACCTTCAACTATATAACCTCTGAGCTCGTACGTCTCAGAGAAGGGTGTTAAGCTAAAAGAATAAATTCTCCGCCACCACAGAAATATATTTGAAAGAAATCGGCTTTATATCTCAATTTGTAATGTCAGACACACAATCCATACAAGTCTGTTCCGGGATCGAACAGAACCGAAGGCACTTACAAAGAAGTCCTTGCAATCCGAATAATCTCTAATCACGTTCGGATTTCCCATCACATATGGAGATCTCTATACCGGGGATCAGCCAGTGCAGAGACAATCAACAAGAAACCCTTTTGTTTTCGAAAATATCCGGTCTTCAACACCGGTCTTCGAATGCAATTCACAACGACGTATCACATATTCGGAATGGGTTATACGACCCCAAGGTCCTTTCCCGGTTAACCCGAATAGTGAGCGCTTATTTTAAAAAAAATAAGTGTGGCATTCAATTTCAAGCAAATCACTACAAATACCTATTTAAAGGTAAATATTGATAGTCGGTTATTGAACTATCAATAGATATGCCAACATCACCAGATTCCAAATAATTTTCCAAATTATTTATTTCCCAAAAATATCCTTACAAGATATATACATAATTTCCATACTTCAAAAATAAATCAATATTTATTTTTAAACTTATTTTCCAAACTCCATTTATAAATTCCATATTGAATTTACATTCCAAAATATTTATGAATATACGATTTCCATTCGTTTTCAAATATTCATTTTCAATTTATCTTCAAAAAGATAAATTCAAAATATTTACTTAATATTGGAAAAGCATTTCTATACTTATTTATTTATAAGTAATTCACAAGTCTTTTTATTTTCTATACTTAGAAAATATTTAATATACTCTAATCGAAATTAAGTATATATTTCATTCTTTAAGGAAATCATTCACTTAACCATATTTATTTATTTGGGCCAAAACGAATGTTGCGTAAAACATCGTTACGACAACCCAAAATCACTAGTATAGGGATTCGAAATTAAAATAGATATATAAATCCCAATACTATACAAAACATTTCCTTTCGAAATCATTTACTATAACAACAGTGTTATAGTCCACCATTTCCTTTTATTTCTCGAAAACATCTATTTCAACAATAAATGTTGAAATCTATGGTTTCAAATCTCAACACCTTTTAAAACATCTTTAGATCGTTTTAATTCTATTTCAAACATCACATCCAAAATAATTTCTTTAACATAATATTCACTATTCAAAAACGTGAATATACCTTGTTAATAAATTTCGTCACTTCTATTCATTTTATTTTAAAGGATTATTCACTGTCTAAAACATGAATATAACTCCATTAACAAATTACAACAATTTTACTTATCAAAATAAGTCGTTGCGAATTTATAAAACAACGTTTATAAATTCTATTTCTATTTATTTTATATCAACTCCTTTTTATAAATTCCTTTATTAACCTATCTCAATTCATATCACAATGATATAATAAAATTCATATTATAAGTCAAACACTTATAATTTATTTGTTTACAAAATCGTTCCTTTAAACTTCATAATTATAAATCTTATAACTTATAAGATTCATTTATTTATCCAAAATTTATTCTTTTAAATAACTTTACAAATTTTATAAACCTACTGTTTATAAAATTCCATTTATAACTTCACCGTTATAATTCTATAATTCCAATTTATGAAATTCATTTACAATTCATTCTAATACTTGTCAAAGCTCGTTTTATAATTCCAATATTTTTTATTTATAAATATCAATTTATAAATCTTTTAATATAAATCAATTTATATTACTATTTTAAAACGTCTTTAAACTCTTTTATAATTCATCATTTTGATTTATAAAATAATTAAATTTCATCAATCCTATTTTTAAACTTTTTATAAAAATTCAGAAATCCCAGTTTAAGCTATTTTATAAAACCATTAATATCATATCTTCAAAAATCACTTTTAACTGTATTTCTCAAAAAATAAAATTTTTATAACATTAAAATTATAACGTTTATTTATTTAAGATGAATAAATTTCAAAAATATTTTATAAACGTATACTTTCAAAATTACTTTAGAAATCCCTTAAAAATCAAAATCGTTATTTTAAGCTTCAAAATTGGATCCGATGATGCCACACATCAATAGTCAATCACGACTTTCAAACATCATATATCATCCATGATAAACAATCAAATATCACAATATATGAAATCAAATAAATATTTGTGAGGAATCCAGTTGGATCCCTCCAACCTGTTTCCCTGCATCCACATACATTAGCACAATACCATTCCACTTCGAGATGGAATATCGCGGTATATGGGATTTTATAAAATATTATCCGCTTACTAACGGCGCAATAGGGTCTCATCCGCTATACAAGGCGGGAAAATCAACTGCAATATATACATATGCCAATATATATATATTGCTATATATAGTATATCCTACTATATCTACTATCACAATCAAACAACAATCCATCAATCAACAAATTTTAAATATAACTATTTAAAATTTTTATAAACCCTTTTGAGTGAGGAGTTCTCACCTTTGATTTTATTTCGCAGTCCATTTCTTTTTCGGCTCGATTTCATCATTTTTTTGAGACCTTGTAACAAACATTTATATGATTTTGTTAATATTCGAAATGAATTGAATAATTCAATTTGCATTTGATAATTTTAGTTTACTTGTGATTTTATTTAAAACCAATACTCTCAATTTTAAACAAATTCCTTTTAAATAATTTGATTTAACTAAAAATTCAATTTTAACTAAATTTTCATTAATAATTTATTTAACTAACATTTTAGTTAAAAATGTAAATTTCATTCTTTAATCTTTTCTAAAACAATTAAATTAAACAAATTTTCTTCCTTAAATAAATTTATCTAACTAATGATAAAATTTCTCTTTTTAATAATTTAATTAACCAATAATTTTATTTATAACTAATTTCATTTAACTACAATTATTGTAAAACTAAATTAATCCAACATTTATTTTTGTAAAATAGCCATATATATATTCACTACATAAATTTTAAAACTAAGTTTCCTTTATTAAATTATTTTTAATACCTATATGTTAGTATTTTACTGAAATCAAAATAAACTTGTAACTAAACCTTACTGCAGATTAAAAATCTATATATATATATGTATATATATATATATATATATTTTCTCAGGTTTTAAATAAAAATAAGATATAATTTACAAAGTATATATTTATCTAACTTAAATATACATGTATTAATTAAATTTTTAAATTTGAAAAAGATATACCTTCACTGTTGCTGCTCTAAGCCGCCGCCGCCTTCGAGGTTCGACCACCAACATCGACGGCGCCGCTCATCTGCCCCTCGAGTACGTCGCGTGCGAGAACTGCTATGCTCCTTCAAGACTACCCCCATTGCCTTGCTCGCGACGTCTCCTCTCAACTCCACCTTCCAACTCGTGATCAACCCAGATCGACATCGCGACGAACCCTCTGCCAATTCCCCAAATCGAGTTGTCTCCATCGCGAGACAACCCTACAGCCACACGCTTCCCTGAGTCGATGCTCCACCTGCGACGCCACGCTGACGGCATCGTAGCCGCCCATGCTCGCCTCGCCTTCGAACGAAGGTGCTGCGCCTCCCACTGATCCCTATTCACGGGCAACTTCCCCCTCTCTCGAGTTTGATTAAAATTTCGAACTCATGACCTTCTTCTGCCATTTTTTTTTTGTTTTTTTTCAATGAACGAACGAATTTGAATCGAATGAGGGAAAGGGGAAGAAGGGATACGGCTTCGGCCATTTTTTTCTTCGTTCGATTTTGAACTGAAGGTGGGTTGCGAGATTATTTAAAAAGGAATGGGGAGTAGACAGAATTTCATGCTTGCACGTTCTCTACACGATCGAAGGCATGATCCTTGCCGTAATTTTAGGCGTAAGGTTGGGGAAGATAACTTGTGTGTTGTTGACTAATTTATATTTAAATTTCAAATTGAATTCGATTTCAATTTTCGACGCGTTTACTCAACGTACGCTCACATACCAACTCCGAAAAATACGAAATTTGAAATCCGAGAATAATTCAATATTACGGACCCAATGGAACTGGTTTCGTCGAATTCCGAGACTATGCCTCGGACGGCTATTTTTAAATATCGATTCAAACGATTAAAATGTCAAAACAGAACAAACCACTTTCAAATTCAATTCTGAAGCTTCTATTATCTTCAATATTATCAATATGAATTTTACAAGTCGTTTGAAATATTTAAATCGGCTTAGAATTGAAGATTCAAATTTTTATCCACTTTCAGTAGATTAAATTTTATAATTTAATCGCCAATTTCAAAGTTATATTGAAAATTCAATTCAAACCATTACTCAAATATTTAAAATTAATTTAAATATTTTAATTTAAATTGTTTCAAAATTCTGGGTCGTTACAATCTTCCCCCCTTAAAAGAATTTCGTCCCGAAATTACAAGTTAAGAAGAATGCCCTTATCCCATTTATTATTTTTCACAATCTAAATAGTTTTATCAACTTACTAACCTAAATCTTTTTACTAGAGATTCACTATCATTTCAACTAGCTTTCCAACTTCAATTATAAGTTTCAAACAATATTGTTTTCCTAACAATTCAAATTTAAATTCAAATTCAAATTTTAAACTTTCAAAATTTCTCAAAAATTTTTCTAACACTCTAAATTTTCAAAAAATTTCGCCAGCGTCACCTTTGCGCGGCTAGCTTGGTACGACTACAAAATGGCACCACGGCCCCTCAGAATCAAAAGGAAAAGAGAAAGCCAAGTGGCTGGAGAAGAAAATCATCAAATTTCATACTGAAATTGAAATACGTACCTTTTTGTCGAGCAATTCAATTTTATCTTTGAAATCAAAATCTCAATTCCTTTATACACCTGTATAACCTGCTAGTAGTAGCATTCAAATCCAATTCCAACATTCAAACCATTTTGCAAATTCCATTACAAAATTTCCAACATATGCTTCTTATACATTTTTACTTCACTATTGAAGTTACATACCTATTTCATTAAATTTAACATTTCAATTCAATTCACAATTTCAATTCTATTCGAATTCAATTCATAATTTAAATTCCATTCGAATTCAATTTTCAATTCCAAACATTGAATTCTAACGATTAACTTTCATTTGCTAATTCACATTACTACTTTAAATTAGTTTCATTCACTAATTCATTTCAATTAGTACATTCACTTATTCATTTTAACTTCAATTTCCATATTCAATTCATCTCGAATTTACTTAATTACTAACAAAGGAAATTTCAATTTATTTCTTTTTTAATTCCATATAATAATGATAACAATTTAATATTATTAACAACCATGCAACCATATACTATAATAAATCATAGGGCAAAATTATCTTATTTACCCGATTCAAAAACAATATTGTGTCGAATTGTTCTATTCAAGTGTTTAGAGATCCCTATCAACAACGTTAATTACTCGTATTAACCAGAATCTATATACCACTCAACAAACCAATCATCACAATATAAAACAATTTCATATTCACTAACAAATACGTTCTCATAGATATTATTACACTCAAACTCATTCTAGAGTATTGCTGACTCTATCTCTAACGAGTAACACCCAACAGAACCATGGTTGTCGCTTAACCATATGCTCCGATACCAAATGTAACGATATAGATTTTTCGTTGCCGAAAAACCGAATAGTTATGGGTTTTAAGAAAAAGAAAAGAAAAAGAGAAAAGATAGAAAATAGAAAATAGAGCGGAACTGAAAACAACAGAACAATATCAGAATCTCACAATTCGCAGCGGAACAACATATAATAGATAAATGAATAATCTTTAAACAAAGAACTATACCAGTTATTACATTACATCACATTACATTCATTTCATCAGAGTGTACAACAACAAACAAACAGCGGAAAAAGAAATACTATATACTAGTGATACGCCAATGCCATCCAGCTTGCCTCCAGCAACTCCATAATATCCAGAATATCCTGATAAACCTTCACTCTTGACTGCCCGTGTGAAAATTGGTGGGCACCCAGAGTTTAGGAAGGAAAACAATAAACTCCGAGTCAGTCATGAGACTGGTGCGAGAACTCAAAACAGTTTATTTTTCTTTTTATACAAAATAATAGAGAAATATTTTTAAAATCAATTCGAAATGCTTTTAAGAATGAGACTACCATAAGGCCTCCCACACACACACACACAATGCAAACGCAGAATCGGAGGAGATTTCTCCTTATGATAGTCAAAGATGCTTGATATGCATTTAAAAAGAACATTTGATATTATTACTAGTATATAGTGTAGGAAAAATTCATTTCGAAAATAAAGATATAAATCTTAACCGACATAGACATTTCGAACTATGCCTACTATAGCTACCATGTTCAATAGCGGGTTACCGCCATATTCCATGACAGGTTATACAACTAAAACCGTACAAGTCTCGTATTTGAAGAATGGATTTTACAACAAATGGTCAGGCTAAGGAACTTCCCATTGCCACATGGAAACGCCTCTGGAAGGACGCCCCGAGAACCAAACCGTTCTCCGCTAAACAAAGCCGGGAATCCCTTTTCCCAAAGAATATTACAAACCCTCAGATATGCCACCCCCGGTCCTTTGGAACCTTTAAACGAGAGCTCTCTAACCAACATCACACCATAATAATAAGTGTTTCAACATGAGTAAGTATCTGGGCTCCATACCATGATACTACCCTTTTCCAGAAGGAATGGTCATACCCTAGGGAAGCGATCCCTGGAAACCTCACCGCACAATTCCTGTTTCGACCATTACCGGTTTGTGAGGCTCGACGAAGTCACGTACACAAAAACATACTTTATACAAAAGCCATGCTTTGGGTCAACAAATGATCATAGAAATGATCACCAAGATAGACGATCAAATAAATGATCCTATCACAAATAATCAACACAATGATCATTTCACAGCAACACTCAGCATGTCACATTACCAAAATTGGGAATATATCGCTGATAACCTTCAACTATATAACCTCTGAGCTCGTACGTCTCAGAGAAGGGTGTTAAGCTAAAAGAATAAATTCTCCGCCACCACAGAAATATATTTGAAAGAAATCGGCTTTATATCTCAATTTGTAATGTCAGACACACAATCCATACAAGTCTGTTCCGGGATCGAACAGAACCGAAGGCACTTACAAAGAAGTCCTTGCAATCCGAATAATCTCTAATCACGTTCGGATTTGCCATCACATATGGAGATCTCTATACCGGGGATCAGCCAGTGCAGAGACAATCAACAAGAAACCCTTTTGTTTTCGAAAATATCTGGTCTTCAACACCGGTCTTCGAATGCAATTCACAACGACGTATCACATATTCGGAATGGGTTATACGACCCCAAGGTCCTTTCCCGGTTAACCCGAATAGTGAGCGCTTATTTTAAAAAAAAATAAGTGTGGCATTCAATTTCAAGCAAATCACTACAAATACCTATTTAAAGGTAAATATTGATAGTCGGTTATTGAACTATCAATAGATATGCCAACATCACCAGATTCCAAATAATTTTCCAAATTATTTATTTCCCAAAAATATCCTTACAAGATATATACATAATTTCCATACTTCAAAAATAAATCAATATTTATTTTTAAACTTATTTTCCAAATTCCATTTATAAATTCCATATTGAATTTACATTCCAAAATATTTATGAATATACGATTTCCATTCGTTTTCAAATATTCATTTTCAATTTATCTTCAAAAAGATAAATTCAAAGTATTTACTTAATATTGGAAAAGCATTTCTATACTTATTTATTTATAAGTAATTCACAAGTCTTTTTATTTTCTATACTTAGAAAATATTTAATATACTCTAATCGAAATTAAGTATATATTTCATTCTTTAAGGAAATCATTCACTTAACCATATTTATTTATTTGGGCCAAAACGAATGTTGCGTAAAACATCGTTACGACAACCCAAAATCACTAGTATAGGGATTCGAAATTAAAATAGATATATAAATCCCAATACTATACAAAACATTTCCTTTCGAAATCATTTACTATAACAACAGTGTTATAGTCCACCATTTCCTTTTATTTCTCGAAAACATCTATTTCAACAATAAATGTTGAAATCTATGGTTTCAAATCTCAACACCTTTTAAAACATCTTTAGATCGTTTTAATTCTATTTCAAACATCACATCCAAAATAATTTCTTTAACATAATATTCACTATTCAAAAACGTGAATATACCTTGTTAATAAATTTCGTCACTTCTATTCATTTTATTTTAAAGGATTATTCACTGTCTAAAACATGAATATAACTCCATTAACAAATTACAACAATTTTACTTATCAAAATAAGTCGTTGCGAATTTATAAAACAACGTTTATAAATTCTATTTCTATTTATTTTATATCAACTCCTTTTTATAAATTCCTTTATTAACCTATCTCAATTCATATCACAATGATATAATAAAATTCATATTATAAGTCAAACACTTATAATTTATTTGTTTACAAAATCGTTCCTTTAAACTTCATAATTATAAATCTTATAACTTATAAGATTCATTTATTTATCCAAAATTTATTCTTTTAAATAACTTTACAAATTTTATAAACCTACTGTTTATAAAATTCCATTTATAACTTCACCGTTATAATTCTATAATTCCAATTTATGAAATTCATTTACAATTCATTCTAATACTTGTAAAAGCTCGTTTTATAATTCCAATATTTTTTATTTATAAATATCAATTTATAAATCTTTTAATATAAATCAATTTATATTACTATTTTAAAACGTCTTTAAACTCTTTTATAATTCATCATTTTGATTTATAAAATAATTAAATTTCATCAATCCTATTTTTAAACTTTTTATAAAAATTCAGAAATCCCAGTTTAAGCTATTTTATAAAATCATTAATCTCATATCTTCAAAAATCACTTTTAACTGTATTTCTCAAAAAATAAAATTTTTATAACATTAAAATTATAACGTTTATTTATTTAAGATGAATCAATTTCAAAAATATTTTATAAACGTATACTTTCAAAATTACTTTAGAAATCCCTTAAAAATCAAAATCGTTATTTTAAGCTTCAAAATTGGATCCGATGATGCAACACATCAATAGTCAATCACGACTTTCAAACATCATATATCATCCATGATAAACAATCAAATATCACAATATATGAAATCAAATAAATATTTGTGAGGAATCCAGTTGGATCCCTCCAACCTGTTTCCCTGCATCCACAGACATTAGCACAATACCATTCCACTTCGAGGTGGAATATCGTGGTATATGGGATTTTATAAAATATTATCCGCTTACTAACGGCGCAATAGGGTCTCATCCGCTATACAAGGCGGGAAAATCAACTGCAATATATACATATGCCAATATATATATATTGCTATATATAGTATATCCTACTATATCTACTATCACAATCAAACAACAATCCATCAATCAGCAAATTTTAAATATAACTATTTAAAATTTTTATAAACCCTTTTGAGTGAGGAGTTCTCACCTTTGATTTTATTTCGCAGTCCATTTCTTTTTCGGCTCGATTTCACCATTTTTTTTAGACCTTGTAACAAACATTTATATGATTTTGTTAATATTTGAAATGAATTGAATAATTCAATTTGCATTTGATAATTTTAATTTACTTGTGATTTTATTTAAAACCAATACTCTCAATTTTAAACAAATTCCTTTTAAATAATTTGATTTAACTAAAAATTCAATTTTAACTAAATTTTCATTAATAATTTATTTAACTAACATTTTAGTTAAAAATGTAAATTTCATTCTTTAATCTTTTCTAAAACAATTAAATTAAACAAATTTTCTTTCTTAAATAAATTTATCTAACTAATGATAAAATTTCTCTTTTTAATAATTTAATTAACCAATAATTTTGTTTATAACTAATTTCATTTAACTACAATTATTGTAAAACTAAATTAATCCAACATTTATTTTTGTAAAATAGCCATATATATATTCACTACATAAATTTTAAAACTAAGTTTCCTTTATTAAATTATTTTTAATACCTATATGTTAGTATTTTACTGAAATCAAAATAAAATTGTAACTAAACCTTACTGCAGATTAAAAATCTATATATATAAAAAAATTTCTCAGGTTTTAAATAAAAATAAGATATATTTTACAAAGTATATATTTATCTAACTTAAATATACATGTATTAATTAAATTTTTAAATTTGAAAAAGATATACCTTCACTGTTGCTGCTCTAAGCCGCCGCCGCCTTCGAGGTTCGACCACCAACATCGACGGCGCCGCTCATCTGCGCCTCGAGTACGTCGCGTGCGAGAACTGCTATGCTCCTTCGAGACTACCCCCATTGCCTTGCTCGCGACCTCTCCTCTCAACTCCACCTTCCAACTCGTGATCAACCCAAATCGACATCGCGACGAACCCTCTGCCAATTCCCCAAATCGAGTTGTCTCCATCGCGAGACAACCCTACAGCCACACGCTTCCCTGAGTCGATGCTCCACCTGCGACGCCACGCTGACGGCATCGTAGCCGCCCATGCTCGCCTCGCCTTCGAACGAAGGTGCTGCGCCTCCCACTGATCCCTATTCGCGAGCACCGTCCCCCTCTCTCGAGTTTGATTAAAATTTCGAACTCGTGACCTTCTTCTGCCATTTTTTTTTTGTTTTTTTTCAATGATCGAACGAATTTGAATCGAATGAGGGAAAGGGGAAGAAGGGATACGGCTTCGGCCATTTTTTTCTTCGTTCGATTTTGAACTGAAGGTGGGTTGCGCGATTATTTAAAATGGAATGGGGAGGAGACAGAATTTCATGCTTGCACGTTCTCTACACGATCGAAGGCATGATCCTTGCCGTAATTTTAGGCGTAAGGTTGGGGAAGATAACGTGTGTGTTGTGGACTAATTTATATTTAAATTTCAAATTGAATTCGATTTAAATTTTCGACGCGTTTACTCAACGTAGCTCACATACCAATTCCGAAAAATACGAAATTTGAAATCCGAGAATAATTCAATATTACGGACCCAATGGAACTGGTTTCGTCGAATTCCGAGACTATGCCTCGGACGGCTATTTTTAAATATCGATTCAAACGATTAAAATGTCAAAACAGAACAAACCACTTTCAAATTCAATTCTGAAGCTTCTATTATCTTCAATATTATCAATATGAATTTTACAAGTCGTTTGAAATATTTTAAATCGGCTTAGAATTGAAGATTCAAATTTTTATCCACTTTCAGTAGATTAAATTTTATAATTTAATCGCCAATTTCAAAGTTATATTGAAAATTCAATTCAAACCATTACTCAAATATTTAAAATTAATTTAAATATTTTAATTTAAATTGTTTCAAAATTCTGGGTCGTTACATGGGTAGTCCGAATAACGAGCGCAATAATTTAAAAATAAGTGCAGCATTCACTTTCAACCAATTCATAACCAATAGCCATTTACGGGTCAATATTAATAGTCGGTTATTTAACTATCAATCAACATTCACAACATCACCCGATTTCAAATAATTTCCCAAATTATTTATTTTCAAAAATATCTTTACAAGATATAATTTCCACACTTCAACCATTTGAAAACAAATTCCAAATTATTTTTCACCTTTACAACTTCCATTTCAAAATGGTTCATTTAAACCACTCAAGTAAATCCTTACCGATTTATTAAATTTACGTTCCAAATCCGTAAATTTATTTCCACGCTTCAAAAATAAATCAATGTTTATTTTTAAAACAAATCTCCCTTTCCTTTATATATTCCATAGTGAATTTACATTTCCAAAATATTTATGAATACGATTTTTAAATCGATTTCTAATATTCATTTTCAATTTACCTTTAAAAGATAAAATCTTAAAACATTCACTTCATATTGGAAAAACATTTCTATACTTATTCAAGAATAAGTAATTCACAAATCTATTTATTTCCAACATTTGGAAAATATTCAATATACTTAAATCCAAATTCAGTATATATTTTATTCTTTAAGGAAAACTTCTCTTAAACACATTTATTTGGGTCAAAACGAATGTTGCGTAAAACATCATTACGACAACCCAAAATCACTAGTATATGGATTCGAAATTAAGATAGATATATAAATCCCAATACTAATAAAACATTTCCTTTCGGAAATCATTTACTATAACAACAGTGTTATAGTCTACCATTTCCTTCTATTTCCCGAAAACGTCTATTTCAACAATGAATGTTTAAATCTATGGTTTCGATACTTTATACATTTGAAAACATCTTCAAATTTTTAAAAATTCTATTTAAAATATCACTTTCCCAAAATATTTCTTTAATATATTATTCACCGTCCAAAATCGTGAATATACTTCGTTAACCAAATTCAATTTCTACATATTTTATTTAAAGGATTATCCACTGTCCCAGAATCGTGGATATATCTCCTTTAATAAGCTATAATAATTAAACTTATTAAAAGAAGTCAAATTTCGGATTTATAAAACAATGTTTATAAATTACATTTATACCTTATAACAACTTCAACTTATAAAATCACTTTATTAACAAATTCTATCCATATTCCATTTACACGCCAAAATCCAATTTATAAGTTAATTACATACAAATCTTTTATTTTACAAAAATCTATTCATTTTATAACTTCACAATTTATAAATCTATAGATTTCATTCACTTTTGAAATCCATTTATACTTCATTTTAATACTTATAAAAACTCGTTTTATAATTACAATATTTTAATTTATAAATATCAATTTTTATAAATCTTTTATATAAATCATTTATAATAATTTAAAAATCCCAATTTAACCCATTTTATAAATTAATCAACTACTTATTTCAAAAATCACATTTTGGTTATACTTCACAAAAATCATAATTTTTTATAACATAAAAATCTCAACGTTTATTTATTTAAAATGAATCAATTTCAAAAATTAAATTTTATTATGAATTCTCAGCTTAAATTTTCAAAAATCCAATTTTATTTATTTTCGGCATCTAACGACACCAAAAACATATTCGGCTAAAATTTTGCCTTTAACGGTTTCAATCACAAAGATAATCACGCAGATTATAAATAGATCAATAAATAGATCAACACACAACATTGAAACCAATTCAAATGCTTGAGAAATCTAGTTGGACCCCTCCAACCTGTTTCCCTACATCCAAAGATGTTAGCACAATACCAATTCCGCTTCAAGACAGAATATCGCTGTATATGGGATTACAAAATATTATCCGCTATTATGCGGTGCAATAGGGTCTCATCCGCTATATAATGCGGGAAATTAACTCCAAATACATATATAATACCAATTCCATACAAGTTGAAATTATCGCGATATATGTTTTTAATAAATAACATCCGCTTAATATACGGCGTATAAGGTCTATTTCAATACAACAGATAATAATTATCATCCAATCACACAATCAAGAAATTTTAAATTTAACTATTTAAAATTTAAATCGAAACAATTCGATTGAGTGAGAAGTTCTCACGTTGAATTTTCGATAACAGTTGTAGCATTTTATTTCGAATAAAATTAAACGTGCGTTTAATTTTATTCGAAATTCACACTAGCTCCAAACGACTCCAAACCAGCTTCATCGCGTAATGCTTGACAAAACGAAGCCAACGCAAGTTGTTTCGTAATTTTTCAACCTCGTATGAAAGAGTTGCAAGGTTTTAAAGATTACACAATTTAAATATAATTAATTTACATCTTCTTTTAATTTTTAAACCTTAGATTCTATCTGGGCCGCATTTTTTCCAAAAAAAAATCCAGGTCGTGACTACACTCATCTTTCCCACCTTAGTTTCCAGGAGATGTCGTGCATTTTGAACCCATAGCTCACGATCTAGGGTTAAAAATTGCGGCCACCACGATGAACTATGCAACGATCAAGTGATGCCGTTGAACTCGCCAACCCAAGCTCTACCATCGGCTGAAGCCATGTGAAACTCGGCTGTCATTGAGCCTCTAAAAACGTGCCGAACTCCCTGATGAACGTGGCCAAAAATTGCATCCAAACGACGATGTTAATGAAAACCGTCCGTTGGATGTAAAGATCACACTATGCTCTTCAATTTGTTAGTTGGAAGTTTTTGATGATAGTGATAGATTAGAAGAAAAAGGAGGAAGAAGAATGGAGCTTTTTCGGCCATTGAATATGTTAATGGCGGCTGAAGGTCTAGGGTTAGGGTTTTGAGCTAATGAAAGGATAAGGGTCCTTTTATAGAAATTTTACCAAAAACACTATTCATTTCCAATTTTTCGAACACCGAATCTCCCGCGGTGACCGGCTTCTTTTGGGTTTAACCCGCGTTTCGGACACAATGGAATAGGTTTCGAGAGCTAATTCGATCATCTATGTGAGTTATGGCAATAAACGATCAATTTTAAATTAAATCGGTTAACCAAATTTCTGTGCGTTTTAGCTTGCCCCGAACAAACGGTAAATCCAATTGACACGAAATTTGAAATCTTATAATAATATAACATTACGAATCCGATGAAATAGTTTCGTCGAAATCCGAGACTATTTGAAAAATGGCTATTTTAACTCGTCAATTAAATATTAAAATATTCAATTTTCACAAATTAACTTTAAATTCAATTTTAAAAGTTCTATAACATCATTATAACTCCTACATGATTAAATAAAATTTTACAAATCATTTTCAATCATATTAAAACCAATTTCCAATTATTTCTGTAACTTCAAATATTAAATTATCGATTTAATGGTCCAATTAAATCCAGATATTCGAAAAATAAATTATTCGACTTATAAATTTCACTTGTTAATATTTAAAATCAATTAAATATATGAATTTTAATTGGCAGAAATTCTGGGTCGTTACAAACTTCCCCCCTTAAAAGAATTTCGTCCTCGAAATTACCAAGTAAGAAAAGTTATAGAATCCATTAACTTTTCAAAATCCATAATTGAAAATTTTATGTTCACCTCTTCCAAAACCTTTAACTTCAACCAAAACACTGGTTTCAATTTCTAGTTCAACTTCTATGTTTTTATTATGATTTGTTTAAATTAAATTACCAAAATCACTTAAGTGTTTAACTTTCCCAAAAATTCAATAGTTAAACTTCTTACAAATCTTTACTAAGTTTTCAAATCCAACTTGGTAGTACTATCCCAAAACCAACTATATCGTTTAACTTTTCAACTCAAATCAAAGTTATAGTTTCAAAATTTTCCCGTTTTTCTCAAAATTATTCTAACGCCTTAAATTTTCGATTTTTTTTGCCATAACCTCCTTTGTACGGAGGAGCTTTTACAATACACAATATATATAAATATATATACATCGACCCATCCGGTCAGAAAAACAGAAAAACAGTTCGTATTTCCTATTTTTATTGCGTAGGCGTACCATTTTAGCATTTTTAAGCAAAGCAATTATTTATTTAGCATTTTGCGCAACCAAAACCCGCTAACGATAGCCCCGGTACCTGTACTTAATCAATATAAACATGTAAGTGTCATATATAAGAAGTTATTAACATTTTACTCTCTTAAACAACTACAACACATGCATATTAAAGGAAATGCATACTAAGCAAGGTTTATAAGCAACTCATATGATTTCAACAATACTTGTAATTATTTACAACCAATTTATATACAACGACATTCAATTATTCATTTTCAATTAGTTTACATTCACTAATTCACATTCATATTGGTTCACTTTCAATTCAAATTAATTTCCATTCAATTTAAATTTACTTAACTTCCAATTTGAATTTAATTGCTTTAGCTTTCAATTTTATTCATTCAATTGCATATGAATTTCCATTCAATCAATTAACAATAATCTAACAACCAATGTATAGCCAACACAACCCAATTTATTCTCTTTTCATTCAACATTCATATTCACTTTGTTTATCTTCAATTTGGTTTAACATTTAATTAGCCTTAATTGAATTAACACTTATATCCATTATTCCATATCAATTTATTTACATTTGGTTGATTAACATTCAATCCATTCATTAATCCAATTGCTAATTCATTTAACATTTCAAGTTGAATTTCATTTATATAACTCAAGTTTATATTTATCACTTTACTTTATTAATTTATTTTGATCCCAAAATCAACTTCATTCAACATTACTTAAGTTATATTCCATTTCAACATTCAATTTCAATTACATTTACTTGCAATTGTAAATTTAACCATCCACAGTTTTATTTTCATAATTGAAACTCACTTCTAATCCATTTGTTACTGCTCAAATTTATTTTTTAACTTAATAAATTTTCTTTAAGTAATCATTTCTCTTAGCCTCCTTAGACCTTTCCTTAAATTCACTTTATTTAATTGATTCACTTATACTTACTTTAATTTAACTTCATCCCTTAAGTTAAATTTATTCTATCAAAATTGAAATTGTATAAGTTATCAACTCATTTACCAATTCGATAAATATTTATAATAGGATTCCAGTGTCTTTTCAACCTTTCAAAACCAATTTTGAAATCAATTCAAATTATCTTTTGAATTTCCAAAACCAAACCCAAATTTTCCTAACAACTTTCATTTAAAACAATTCGTTAGCAATTCCTCTTTTGGAAATCCAAAAATGAACACCGATGATGTCGCGATCATCATTGGAATTATTTTCAAACGATCAAAAAGAATTTAGAGCTTTTATCCCTTCCAAAATATTTCTCCAAAATCTTTGAAAATCATTTTCAAATCAAAAAGGATATAAACCTTCCAAATCTCCAAAATTTTCAAATTCTTTTCAAAACATTTCCAAACACTACTCTGGAATTTTTACTTCAAATTACAAATCACATTTACACTTCATATTCATAAATTCCATTTGTATGTGAATTTATTTCTTAACTTTGGAGTTACGATTTCAATTTCCTACTCAAATGATAATAATATTATCATTTCCTAACAATCAAGCAACCATATACTATAATAATTAACAAAGATTATTTCCTTTATCTACGAAAATAGTTTTGGGTAAAATTATTTCATTTACCCTATTTTAAAACAATATCGTGTCGAATTGTTCTGAACAAGTGTTTAGAGATCTCTATCGATAGAGTTGTACAGACTATACCGACCAGAATCCATATACCACTCGGCAAACCAATCATCCCAACATAAAACAATTTTATATTCACTAATAAATATGCGCTCATAACTATTATTACACTCAAACTCATTCTAGAGCACTACTGACTCTATCTCTAATGAGTAACACCCAACAGAGCCAAGGTTGTCACTTAACCAAATGCTCTGATACCACTTTGTAACATACGCGGTTTTGTCGGGATCCGAAGGTCGGCATTTTTACGTCCACTGTATCAAATGCCGCATAATCGAATGCCGGAAAACCGAATTGTTAGGGTTAAAAAGAAGAGGTAGAAGAAAAAAGATAGAAGAAGTAAGAAAACAGAACAGAAACAATATTAGAATCTCACATATCGCAGCGGAACAACATATAATATATAAATGAATAATCTTTAAATCAAAGAGCTATATCAGTTATTACATTACATCACATCAGATTATACAACAACAATATACAACACAACTGGATAATGAACAGTTGTACAAACGTGTCCTTACAAGTGAAATACACAGCGGAAAGATAATATCATATACAAGTAATACGTCTCGCCAACCAGCTCGCCTCCTGAGCTCCAAAGCACTTCTGAATCCAGAATGACCTGATAAACCGAGTCAAGACTGCCCGTGTGGAAAATTTTGCGCACCCAGAGTTTAGGAAGAGAACAATAAACTCCAGGTCAGTCATGGGACTGTTGTGAGAACTTAAAACAGTTATTTATCTTTTAAACAACAACAACAATAGAAGTGGAAAATATCCGCAATACTTTTGGAAAATGAAACTACCATAAGGCCTTCTCGCACACACACAATGCAAACGCAGAATTGGAGGAGATTTCTCCTTATGATAGTCAAAGATGCTTACTACGCAAACAAATCATTTTTGATATTATTATTAGTGCATAGTGATGAAAACATTTCGAAAATAGAATATAAATCTTAGCCAGCATAGAAATTTCGAATTATGCCCACTATAGCTACCATCCAAACAGTGGGGCGCCACCATAAGTGAATGGTAGGTTCTACAACTAAAACCGTACAAAGCTCGTATTGTTTCTTTGGATTTCCAACAAATGTTCAGGCTAAGGAACTTCCTACTGCCACATGGGATCGCCTCTGGCGGGACGTCCCGAGAACTTAACCAGCTCTCTGCCAACACAAGGCCGGGTTACCTTTGTAACTAGGTAACTACTACACGAATATGCCACCCCCCGGTCCTTTGGGACCTTTATCCGAGGGCCTCGATCACCAAGCAACAACCACACAGAAAAATGAGATTGGAGCAACCACATAGGTTAAGCATCAGGGCTCCATACCTGACACCACCCTTTTCCAGAAGGGAATGACATACCCTAAAGGGCGCGACCCTCATAACCTTGCCACATATTCCTGTTTCGACCATTTCCGGGGTGTGAGGTCTGACGAAGTCTCCTCCACAAAGCTACGCTTTTTCACAAAGCCACGCTTTGATCAACAAATGATCAATAAATAATCATCACACAGCAACACTCAGCATGCCACGTTACCAAATTGGGAATATATCGCTGATAATCTTCAACTACATAACTTCTGAGCTCGTACGTCTCAGAGAAGGGTGTTAAGCTAAGGGAATAAATTATCCGCCACAAACAGAAATGTATTTGAAAGAAATCTGCTTTATATCTCAAAATGTAATGTCAGACACGTAACCATACAAGTCTATTCAGGGTTCGAACAGAACCAAAGGCACTTCAAAAGAAGCCCTTGCAATCCAGGTATTCACAATCCCGATCGAATTTCCCATCACAAAGGAAATCTCTATACCGTAGCTAACGGTGCAGAGACAATCGATATGTCATCCTATCGTTTTCACAAATACCCGGTCTTCACCATCGGTCTTCAATGCTATCCATTACGTCGTATCACTATTCGGAATGGGTAGTCTGAATAACGAGCGCAATAATTTAAAAATAAGTGTAGCATTCACTTTCAACGAATTCACAACCAATAGCCATTTAAGGGTCAATATTGATAGTCGGTTATTTAACTATCAATCAATATTCACAACATCACCCGATTTCAAATAATTTCCCAAATTATTTATTTTCAAAAATATCTTCACAAGATATAATTTCCACACTTCAACCATTTGAAAACAAATACCAAATTATTTTTCACCTTTACAACTTTCATTTCAAAATAGTTCATTTAAACCAATCAAATAAATCCTCACCGATTTATTAAATTTACGTTCCAAATCCGTAAATTTATTTCCACACTTCAAAAATAAATCAATGTTTATTTTTAAAACAAATCTCCCTTTCCTTCATATATTCCATAGTGAATTTACATTTCCAAAATATCTATGAATATACGATTTTCAAATCGATTTCTAATATTCATTTTCTTTAGAAGATAAAATCTCAAAACATTCACTTCATGTTGGAAAAACATTTCTATACTTATTCAAGAATAAGTAATTCACAAATCCATTTATTTCCAACATTTGGAAAATATTCAATAAACTTAAATCCAAATTTAAGTATATATTTTATTCTTTAAGGAAAACTTCTCTTAAACACATTTATTTGGGTCAAAACGAATGTTGCGTAAAACATCGTTACAACAACACAAAATCACCCGTATAGGGATTCGAATTTAAGATAGATGTATAAATCCCAATACTATATAAAACATTTCCTTTCGGAAACCATTTACTATAACAACAGTGTTATAGTCTACCATTTCCTTCTATTTCTCGAAAACATCTATTTCAACAGTGAATGTTGAAATCTATGGCTTCGATATTTTATACATTTTAAAACATATTCAAATTGTTTAAAATTCTATTTGAAATATCACTTTCCCAAAATATTTCTTTAATATATTATTCACCGTCCAAAATCGCGAATATACTTCGTTAACCAAATTCAATTCTACATATTTTATTTAAAGGATTATCCACTGTCCCAAAATCATGGATATATCTCCTTTGATAAGCTATAATAATTAAACTTATTAAAATAAGTCAAATTTCGGATTTATAAAACAACGTCTATAAATTCCATTTATACTTTATAACAACTTCAACTTGTAAAATCACTTTATTAACAAATTCTATCCATATTCCGTTTACATGCCAAAATCCAATTTATAAGTTAATTACTTATAAATCTTTTATTTTACAAAAATCTATTCATTTTACAACTTCACAATTTACAAATCCATAGATTTCATTCACTTCTGAAATCCATTTATACTTCATTTTAATACTTATAAAAACTCGTTTTATAATTCCAATATTTTAATTTATAAATATCAATTTCTATAAATCTTTTATATAAATCTTTTATAATAATTGAAAAATCCCAATTTAACCCATTTTATAAATTAATCAACTACTTATTTCAAAAATCACATTTTGGTTATACTTCACAAAAATCATAATTTTTTATAACATAAAAATCTCAGCATTTATTTATTTAAAATGAATCAATTTCAAAAATTAAATTTTATATAACTTAAATTTTCAAAAATCCAATTTTATTTATTTTCGGCATCTGACGATACCAAAAACATATTCGGCTAAAATTTAGCCTTTAACGATTTCAATCACAAAGATAATCACGCAGATTATAAATAGATCAATAAATAGATCAACACACAACATTGAAACCAATTCAAATGTTTGAGGAATCCAGTTGGATCCCTCCAACCTGTTTCCCTGCATCCAAAGATGTTAGCACAATACCAATTCCGCTTCAAGACGGTATATCACGGTATATGGGATTTATAAAATATTATCCACGATTATGCGGTGCAATAGGGTCTCATCCGCTATATAATGCGGGAAATAAACTCCAAATACATATATAATACCGATTCCATACAAGTTGGAATTATCGCGGTATATGTTTTTAATAAATAACATCCGCTTAATATACGGCGTATAGGCTCTATTTCAATACAACAGATAATAATTATCATCCAATCACACAATCAAGCAATTTAAAATTTAATTCGAAACAATTCGATTGAGTGAGAAGTTCTCACCTTGAATTTCCGATAACAGTTGTAGCGTTTTATTTCGAATAAAATTAAACGTGCGTTTAATTTTATCCGAAATTAACACTAGCTCCAAACAACTCCAAACTAGCTGCATCGTGTAATGCTCGACAAAATGAAGCCAACGCAAGTCGTTTCGTAATTTTTCAACCTCGTATGAAAGAGTTACAAGGTTTTAAAGATTATACAATTTAAATATAATTAATTTACATCTTCTTTTAATTTTTAAACCTTAGATTCAATCTGGGCCGCATTTTTTCCAAAAACAAATCCAGGCCGTGGCTATACTCATCTTCCCCACCTTAGTTTCCAGGAGATGTCGTGCATTTTAAACCCATAGCTCACAATCTAGGGTTAAAAATTGCGGCCACCACGACGTACTATGCAACGATCAAGTGATGCCGTTGAACTTGCCAACCCAAGCTCTACCATCGGCTGAAGCCATATGAAACTCGGCTGTCATCGAGCCTCGAAAAACATGCCGAACTCCCTGATGAACGCGGCCAAAAATTGCATCCAAAAAACGATGTTAACGAAAACCGTCCGTTGGATTTAAAGATCACACTATGCTCTTCAATTTGTTAGTTGGAAGTTTTTGATGATAGTGAGTAGATTAGAAGAAAAAGGAGGAAGAAGAATGATGCTTTTTCGGCCATTGAATATGTTAATGGCGGCTGAAGGTCTAGGGTTAGGGTTTTGAGCCAATGAAAGGATAAGGGTCCTTTTATAGAAATTTTACCAAAAACACTATACATTTCCAATTTTTCGAACACCGAATCTCGCACGGTGACCGGTGTTTCTAAGGTTCAACCCGCGTTTCGGACACAATGGAATAGGTTTCGAGAGCCAATTCGATCATCTGTGCAAGTTACTGCAATATACGATCGATTTTAAATTAAATCGGTTAACCAAATTTCTATGTGATTTAGCTTGCCTCGGACAAACGGTGAATCTGATTGACACGAAATTTGAAACCTTACAATAATATAACATTACGGATCCGATGAAACTAGTTTCGTCGAAATCCGAGACTGTTTGAAAAAGGGCTATTTTAACTCGTCAATTATTAAAATTTTCAATTTTCACAAATTAAATTTAAATTCAATTTTAAAAGTTCTATAACATCATTATAACTCCTACATGATTAAATAAAATTTTACAAATCATTTTCAATCATATTAAACCAATTTCCAATTATTTCTGTAACTTCAAATATTAAATTATCGATTTAATTGTCCAATTAAATGCAGATATTCGAAAAATAAATTATTCGACTCATAAATTTAACTTGTTAGTATTTAAAATCAATTAATTATATGAATTTTAATTGACAGAAATTCTGGGTCGTTACATATGGCCAGATCTGGTCAGAGGAAGAGGATGTGATAGGTGGTTGATGATGAGGAGGAGGAGGTGGTGGAGGTGATGGCCAAGGCACTAGAGTGGAGAGAATGCAAATATGTGAAGAAATCATGGCCAAAACCAGGCAAAAGGAAGAAGAAAAGAAAATGAATATATAAATATATATATATATATAGCCATTACTTATAGAGGAGAAAGCTTCACACGAGAAGATGATCAAATGAGATGCGGCAAAGAAATTTGTACATGAGTTTCTATTTAACAGAGAAGTTTCACGTTGATTTAGAGGGAAGAACGAGAGGAAATAAATAATTGAAATGTTAGAGAAATTTAAGGATTTTATTCCTAATAAATCAAGAGAAGCAAATGGAAAAGTGGAATGAGATGAAATGTTATACGTGAATTGCAAGGCAAATAGGCAGCTGTTGATTTGAATGGCTAAAGTATGGAATCAAAGGGGTGTGCATTATAAAGGCAATAAATAAATTGAAACGTATGCCAAAAATAAATAATAAAAGTAACGTATCTTATATTTATTTGTTTCCTATTTTGTTCAATAAAATATATGCTAAAGAATAATTCAATAAATAACGTACGGTATAAATAAACATCAAAGAAATAAACAAAAAGCGGATATAAAACGTATCAAATAAAACGTATAATTTAATTGCTATTTATAACTTTGTTTATTTCTCAACTTTAAAAAAATTTGGTTTGTTACATATCCATTTGATTTGTTTATAACTTAACTAAGAACACGGATGTAGAACATGTACAATGAAACGTATAGATTAGTTGCTTTTCACAACATTATTTGTTACTTAATTCACAAAGTATGTATCCAAATTAAATGGTAAAACGGAACAAATGTTGTAATTATATACAATTTAAATAAAGATTGGAAGTTAGAATTTAAATTTTAAAGTTTCAATTAGAGTCAACATTCAACCCAAAATCTAAAATTCCTGAAATTTTTTATATTAAATAAAATTGGGCAAATCATTTATAACCAATTCAGGAAAATTCTAAAATTCAAACTTTTGAAGAATTAAACACCAAAGTTTTTTAAAAATAAAATGAATAAAAATATTTATTAAAATTTTGGGCTGTTACATAAAATATATGCATAAGATATCATGTTATACAAATTAGAACATGATTTACAAACAAAGATATTATTTATACAAATTTAAAATAAACAAATTTGTTAAATAAAATAATTTACACACAATATTGTAAAAAGCATAACTTTCACAATATTAGTCTGAATTCAACGAAACGAAAAGCGGTATTCTTGAAATTAAATCTATTTTCATAATAAAAATAAAGTTCAAAAATTCAAAAATTTAAATTGTAAATTTAAAAGTCAAAGTTTTACCATTTTGACCAAAATCCACTTTTTTGGAAAATATTATATTTATTCATGTTTGGAAATATAATTCACATAGAAAACAAAATTTATATTTAAAATAACAAAATTTATCCATTGTAATAAATAAAATAAAGTTTTTAAAACAGGAATTTCAGTTAGAATTATTAAAATAAAAATTTAAAATAATCATAAAATGCAGGGTTGTTACACTCTCCCCCACTCAAATCTTTTAGTCCTCGAAAAGGAACGAGGTACGGGAAAACACAGAAAAAGATAGAATGAAATAAGATTAAGAGAAGATGACAAGAAGATTAAAATTATACCTGATAACTGTTGTTATATGTAAGTTTAATAAGGTGGAGAATAGGAATAGCTAGAAGGGAAAATAGGTGGATAGGAATATCTAGGAAGGAAAATAGGTTGAATTTCCACTCTAATTTAAAAATTATTTCAAAAATTGTTTGGAGAAAACCCTGCTAAAAAACAATGAAAAACTAATAAAATACTCAAAATCGATAACTCCAATTCAATTCGAATTCAGTTTGACTCAATCCAAACTCAATTCAAATTCAACTCGTAATTGAATTTCAAATTCTCTAAAATTTAGCTAGCCTATTGATAGGCATCATAGCGCTCAAACCATCAAAAATACATCTTGAAAACGAGAAGCGAAAGCTTAAAAAACAGTTGAAACCAAAACCGGAACAACGAACTCACACAAAAGAAAAGCACATAGGAGCAAGGCCCCCTGGGTCGACCGCCAGGTCGACCTCTCTACTCTATAGGTTGGCCGTACGGTCGACCTATGTGAAGGCCTGGTCGACCTAAGCTAGTCTTCTCACGCGAATCATTTCCTGCGACCTATCAAGCTGCGAACTGATTTTTTATATAAGTTTTAACATATCAAATGAAAGAATTTTTCAATCAAATTTTGTAGACATATAGAATAACGTATACACTATAGACTGAAAGAAATTCGGTAGCATTTCGTTGCCGGAATTGGAAGTTACAAGCATGCAAAGTATATACTCGGATCGTATTTCACTAAAGAGAAAAACTGAAACAAAATTTATTTACAGAGTACGTATTTTGCACAGAACTTCTCTTTGAGCATCAAAGTAGCTAGAAAATGTGAGTTATTAACTCACCTAATGATTTAGCAAAGTTTTCTTATTGCAAGTAATGATCTTTTGAGAAGAATTGAGGCTTTAGTGACTTGAAATAGCTGAAACGAAAACATGTAGTACAAAAGAAATTGGTTATAGACATTCAAATCTTGATTCAAATATTTTGATGAAATATTTTGGTATTGGATGGAGATTACCTTGTATAATCTTTAGTTCGATGATTTTCTTCTTTAATTAGTAGCAAAAATTGAGTAGAAATTGATTTTAACTGAAGGCAGCCATGATTTTTCTATTTTACTTTTCTGTATATTCGCTTAAGAGAAGGAAGAAGAAAACAACGTACAATGTTTTCTTTTTCTTGCCAAAAACATCCGGATATTGGGATTTGGACTTAAAAAACTTACCCAATAAGCCCAATTCCATTTATACTTAGAGAAGGAATGTACATGTTTTAACTTATATTATCACCATATTCTCACATTTCTTCATTTTAAAGTCTACTAAAATGCATACATCATATTTGTAATGAATTAAAATCGTTTCTATTAGAATTTATTTCAATTATAAAATGGTATGTTTAACAATAAAACCCTATTTTACACAATATTCACAATTTACACTATTTTAGCGCAAACACACTATTTTAACATAATAAACACAATAAGAATTATTTTCTTATCAAATAAATTATAACAAATCATTTTAACTTTATTAAATCCTTAAAATATTCTTTTAAAATAATATTTCATGTTTAATTTTAATCAAGTACATATTTTCCTCACATTTCACCTTTTTAAATCCATAAAGATTAATGCTGATAATATTTCCAAATATTGTTATATTTACCCAAATAAAATTACAAATTGATTATTTTCCTTCTAATTTCTCAAAATAAAGTTTTTTAAACTTTATTTCCATCAATTTAAATTTATTTCAACTATTGAATGTTAAAATACATCACTAATTTAATTTATTAGCTCTAAACTAATTAAACCCCATATTCATAATTTATTTAATCAAATACTTATCCAATCAATATTTAGTCCCACATTTGTACCCAAATAAACAGAATAAAGTTCCAAACTTTATTTTTCTCATTTTATTTACAAAATTCACTGTTTATTACAAATAAACAATATAAAATTTCCAATTATATTTTAATTTACAATGTTAAATTATAACTTCCATTATAATTTAATACATATAGGAAATCACCAAACCAGGGCTGTTATAGGCGGAGTTCGCTGTGGGGTTAGTATGATATTTTGGGATGTATTATAGATATAGCCGACGTAAATTTTATGACTATGTATATATTACCTTAAGTGCGTTGTGCGCTCTAATATTAGAGGGTTTGGATCTATGTTCTATATGCACATATATGATGTTATCACTTGCAGTGTCAGTAGTTAGGGGACTTCTCTTTTTGTTTCATTTTCTCTATAAACCAACATAAATAGACTAAAATCTATTAAGACTGGGTACTGGGTAGATTTCCTTATGAGTCTAATTTTAATTTCGAGGACGAAATACCATTATGAAGGGGAGAGTGTAAAGACCCGTAATTTCACCACTTTGAAAATGGAATATTAATTGATTTTAATATTGTAATTTTTGAAAACTTAAATAAATATGTTATGTATGATAAATTAGAATGGTAAATTTATTTTAAAATTTGTTTACGAAAATGAAGATTTTGGGGTTGTCTATGTGAAATCGACAAAAGTAGGTTTTGATAAAGTTAACTATATATTCAAATAACCTTTTAAATTATTTTTTAAATATAATCCATATCAAATTTACTTTATTATAATAATAATAATAATAATAATAAAATAATAAATTTATAAGGGTTAATGAATATATATAAACCTGTTTTATAAGATATTTTAACTTCGTCGCATTTTGTCAATTCAACGTCATATTTTCATAACGGAATTTTAATACTATTTATATGGATTTATAACTCAGATAAACTTTTATAATTATTTAAAAATAATGAGAAACTTATTCTTGAATTTTTTTTTGGCAAGGCCAGCCGGTTTTATAGTGGACCGTCCACTTTTTATTACGAACGTAATAAAAATTGAAGTACAGGAGCAAGGTAAAAGCACCTTAACTACTAAAAAAAGAGACAGAAAAATACAGCACAGGTACGTGACCGCTATGTCACGATAACTGAAGAAACACCAACAAATCTATTCATCCACCGAGGAGGGAGAATCACCAACTTCCCCAGTCACCGAAGAAGTGCACAATGGGGCATTCCCAGAAAGACCAGCAAAGGGGAGAAACCGAAGTGCAAGACAAGGGTCATAAACCAAATCATCAGAACAGTAGATAAAAGATCGATCCCAGGATGGATCAGCAAGCATGTCAGAATTAGATACTGCATCGATACCGTCCAAATCAAGAACTATAGAGTCACCGGATAGTTTGTAGCGAAGGCACCTAAGGTCAAGATGATCGTCAGAAACAAACCGAAAGAAAGATTCATTAACCGGGTTATACCTCATATCAGAAATGGGACCAATCCAACACCCTTCGGGCTCATCCCAAGCTATAGGAGGCAGCAGCAAGGTAGGGGCTGAAGAAACTAAAGGGATGTCAGGAACAACACTAGGAACCTCAGAACCAGTAGGTGAAACAGAGGAAACAAGAGGCAAAGAAGGAACACTCAGGTCAGGCAACGTAGTCTTTGAAGGAGGATGAGAGAGAGTGGAATGGGCAGAAGCCTTGGGGACCCAGATCCTACAACGGGGGCGTGGCAAAGGAGACTTCAGAGTAGCCGCAGAGGCTTCAGAGTGATTTATTTACATGGATACATAGTTTAAATAAATAACAACAAACATGAATGGAAATCCAATTTCATATTTGTTACCAAATAAAAGTTGTTTTGAGATTGTTGCATCATGATTTTCTTTTAAACTTACAAACTACACATTTGTTAACTTTTACATTAGCAAATAGTGCCAAAAAGGGTTTACTTTTGAAAAGTAAAAAATTAAGAAAGATTCTGAGGTGATATGTTGAGTAGAATCTTTACTAAACATAATCATTTCAAATAAATACTCAAACACCCTTTCTCCTTAAAAGCTAATGTACTTAATAGGGGGCAAAAAAAATCATATGTAAAAGAAGAATTTGGAATTTTCATTTAAATAAAAAGTTGCATGGTCATTTCATTTAGTATAATCTCAAATCCACATATCTCATCTCATTAATAACCATCTCCTTCATGTCCATTCTTGCCTTGGAAAAAGATGGTTTAAAATTAAAATTAGCTAAGGTTAGTAAGGTAATTTTAGTAGAAAGCTTCAAATATAAAGAGCATATCCATCTCTTCATTTCTTCATACTTAATTCTTCACCACTTCTTTACTTTCTCCATATCTTTTATGGCATCCGACACCCCTACGTCCCAAATCACTCACCCAAGCACCCATACCCCCACACTCGTACACGGTACACCCAAACCCGAGCCAACATCCACCATACACTCCCCAAAACCTCTAACCCAAGCCCTCTACACACACACACCCGTTACCAAACCACACGCATCTGACCCACCTCCACTCAAGCCTACACCCATACCCATATCTGTACCCACCACAAACCCCTATACTCCACCCAAACCCGCACACTCCCCCAACCCGTGCCCACAAGTCACACAATCGAGCCCACACCCTAAGAAAAAACCAGTACCACCCTACACCCAAGGCTGAACCCCCTAGTCCATACACTCCTTCCCTTTAAGCAAGCTACATCTCGATTTGTACATGATGTTGTGTAGTGATAGAACAACAGAAAGTTACTTTAGTTCGTAGTGAAAAAGATTTGAAAAAAATGAATGTGAGTAAGCTCTTTATATATTGAAATTATAGTTTGATTGTTGTTATGATATCCATACTTATATCTAATGGTAATATGTTGATTTGATACTTTGGTTGAAAATATGGATATCATAATAGATTTGGTTATATGGATGAATATTAGATGAACGGATGATTTGTTAATGTTGATTTTATCAACACTTTAAATAAATTTATTTATAGCTACTTTATTTGTCATGATTTATAATAGTTGATTTGAGATCACAATTTTTAGAATTATATATGATATGCTTGGCTTAGTTAAGCCACTTTTCGAATTAACTATAGAAAAGAATTCGTTTTGGAAAAGTTAGAAATCGATTTGAAAACAAAAGCTTAAAAGTTAAAAGTATTTTGGAGATATTGGTAAAAGTGTTAGAAATAGAAATATATAATCTTTAAAATATTTATAAGTTGGAAAAGAAAAAAATGGAAAAATAAATAGTTAAAAAAATGGAAGTTTGAATATTGAAGTAATATGACATGAAATATTTGGAAATAAGTGAAAATGGATTTTAAGAAAACCAAAATATAAAATATTGATTTCAAATAGTTTATATTTTAAGTAATAAAAATTTAAATGGAAGAAGTTATGGCCAATATTGAAAAGCAAGTCAAAACTAGGCGCATCGCGTAACTACAGTTCGTAATTTCATGCCGAAGAATTCAAATGAGTGTACGAAGAGGAATATAGCTTAGAATTCTTCGAGATAAGAATTTTTTGGACTGTTATATCCATAGAATCTAAATAAAGAAAAAAAATCAGGATTTCATCTTATACATTTTAAGATATACCAAATCAAATTTTCAGAAAAGTCGCGCTTTTGGAGTAAAAAGACCATAGTGTAAAATTCTTTAAAATTAATATTTTCAAATATTTAAAAATATGAAATAAATCTGATAAATATGTAAAAAAAATTATAGAAAATTTGAGTGATAAAATGAATTTCCAAATGTTAAAAAAATTGTTTTGATCAAATAGGCTTTTAAAAGCACTTTTAGTAGCTCTTTTTTGTAGCGGTTTCAATAACTTTGGAAATGAAGATTTAAACTTAAGGATTCTTTACTAAATCATTTATAAATATTTTTAAATAATAAATAAGTGTTTTAAAGATTATTCAAAATTTCATTTTTTTATAAATGGGAATAATTAAGGTTTAGTGTCGATCAAATAAGTTGACCGCTATGTGGGTGGCACAGTGATAGTGTCTAGGCCTTAGTTTGGAAAACCTGTGTTCTGCCCTCCCAAGCTATCCAGACTGGTCCGACGGAGGGGAAAGTTAAATTGATTTACTCGGATTGCATTTTGCTTGAAAGAGATTTTGAAATTTCAAAAGTTAGAAGTATAAATGATTAAGTTTTCAAAATTGACGAATAAGTTACAATGGATTGTATGGAAATAATCTTCTTATAACTGGGGTTAAATTCCGAGGAGGAAACTCTTACTATTCATGGAATTTAAAAGGTGATTTCACCATTATTATACCTATAGTACTTGTTGAATATGGAAATTAGTACTAAGTATAATTCTATATCTGGGTTTATAATAAAGGATGTCTTAAGTAACATCATTTGACACGTTTAAAAGTTATGAAATTTTTTATTATGATTTAACGAATAATTTGAAATATTTTACCTAAGAAAAAGAGAAATGATTTAGAAAATTTAAAATGGTGTTATAATTAACCAAAGAATTAAAGAGAAAAGAGGCTTAATAAATCCTGTGTATCTATAGTCACATTTTATCAATAATTGAATTTCGGAGAACCGAGGTCAGATTTAGGTGATTTCTATCTGAAAATCACTTCTAACCAATTTATGTTTTGTAGTAAAACATGTTGAAGGTAAGATCATTTGAAGATGAAGATATTCACGATGAAGGGCTACTTGCCATTACTGCCTCGAGATGAAATTTACCGTATCATATATTTGGCAGTAGTGGTCCGTTATAAAAATCTTCTATTTATAAGAACTAATCGC
Organism: Allium cepa; assembly: GCA_030765085.1. Taxonomy (NCBI): domain Eukaryota; kingdom Viridiplantae; phylum Streptophyta; class Magnoliopsida; order Asparagales; family Amaryllidaceae; genus Allium; species Allium cepa. Next base: position 28,464,039 of record CM060937.1, on the reverse strand, counting down.
TATTGATCCAAGGGGTGATTCCTAAAACAGGATGAAGTAGGAGTAGAGCCTTTAGTTTTTCCCGTTCTTGGATAACTTATATGGGCGAATGTTTGACATTGCATTTTTAGATTACATTGATTAATCTCTATAAAACGTATCATCTGCTTAGTGGCAAAGAAGGCAACTTCTCTTAGCTTTACACCATTCTATGTTGTATGAGCTCAGAGGATATACATTTGTAGGAATAAGTTGTGTGATTATGGAATGGAAATGTGGAGTTCAAATAGGGAAGATGATGTGCTATGTGAAAGGTAATCGTTACCTCAAGCCTTATATCGGGAAATGACAAATTTAGTGCAGATGCAGCAAGGCTATATGGTTTACAACCATTAGCGTATGATCATCCCCCTCTAGATATATTTCTGTCCGTTATAACGTTTAGGTTTAAATTATACGATGTACACTAAACAAGCATTCAGATAGGTCAATAATGACCGAGGGATAATCGGGTCTATTTAGTTAGAGGTAGACAGGTCTTGTAATATGATTCTCGGTACATTTCCCTAGAGATGTACTAATGGATGGTAGTCCTTTCACCTGGTCATTTGTATGGAAATCCATTCTCCAATAAGTGCCTTTACGATTTTTGTCGTAGAACTTAATTTGTAGCTAGTATGCCGGAATTTAATCAATGTAACAATTTCAACTAAGATTAATGAGTTTACTTTCAAATATTTTTCATAGAATGTCAGTTAAAATAATATCAAATGATTAGATAAAAAAATTTAGTTATCGTAAGGTAAAAACCCGTCCATTTTTATACACAGTGTGGTCTTATGTGATACTCTTTCTTTACAAAAGGATTCATCACTAAGTCTGATATTTGATGCTATCATTTAGGAATTGAGTTTCTCATGTTGGTTTATCAAGCCTGATCCAGGTATTTTCAATACTCAGGTCAGATCCGAGTACTTTCTGGATTAATTGAAGACGCTTGGAGTTTCCATAGGAAAGCTGGAGATTTTCACCAAAGTATGAATGTATTCAATTACTACTGCATTTGTTTGATGTTTATAGTATTAGTAAGGACAGATATTTATAACTGTCTAGGCTGAATCTAGATTAGACTCTGATATATGTTTTTTATAATTATTCTCTGTAAAGATTATTGTTCAATAATATATGTTATTCTTTTCGAGTGAGATTTTGTTCTGTCTATTTTTCTTTCTTACCTTTAAAGATCCGTCTTTTCTTTCAAATTTGGTTACACATGTGTGCTTTATTGTCGACTCAAAGGGTACCGAAATTTGGGCCTTCACAACTTCTTTTTCCTTTGCTTTTATCATACGCTGAGTACAAAAATGCAAAATATAAGAAGATATGATAATAAACCATAAGACAATTATAGAAAAATATAGTAAATATATCTTCACATAAGAATATATCAACTTAAGAGTAAGAATATAAGATCATCATTAGCAATCACACTAACTTTGAAAAATTTCCAACATTTGGTAGTTACATAAATTGATGGTTTTTTATAATAAAAAGAATGAGAGAGAGTAGAAATTTTACACTTTAAAATTGTTGCACAAATATAGTCATAAATTTTGATTTTTTTTCGATTTTGATGAATTTTTTTTATTTGGAAGATGCTTTAAAATATAACAATTTTCATGTTTGTTAATTTCTGAAATTTTGAGATTTATTGGTGTCAAAATTTGTTTGAAAAGGAACTAAAAATTATGGTGTGCAGTAATTTCCAAACTATAGTGTTATATTTATTCGACCATAACTTTTAAATGTACCATCCATTTTTAAAGGTCTTGTATTGTTTAGAAAGCTGAGATAATAAATAACAACTTTTGTTTTATATGTCTAGAAAAATATTGATGTTTAGTATGAGAAAACCCTACTTCAAAAGGGTAAACCTGCTATGTAATGCAACTTCAGATTTTTGTGCACTAAGAAAATGACCATAAGTATTGACATATTTCGTATCTTTAAAATCCGAAAAATGTTTTAGAAAACTAGTGAGCTATGAAAATACCTTTGAAACCATTACATTCTTCTATGATTTTGAAGTTTAAAACTTTTTTGAAAATTGCCAAAATAAGAATTCTTAGTTGTTTATTTAACATTTTAGCAAGACTAGCTGGCGTTATGGTGGACCGTGCCACATTATCAATATTCAAAAAACATGTGTTCTTTACATGCACAAAACAACAATAGATTATTAAAACTAGAAGTTTGGCACAAAAAATCCCAAATTACTACAACCCTAATCAAGAAAAGCCAATCCACCTACGCAAAGGAGGAACCATCCACATCACTAGACAAATTAGACCGTAAGATATTTATATACTCTCTAAAAAGAAGCACAATCCTAGGATCAACACCAACAAACTCCTCATCAAATATAAACATTCTGTCCCAAGTTTCATCATTTAAGGTCTTCTCGTTGTGCTCTCCATATTTTCCATCAACTGTAAGCATAAGCATGTCTCCTGAAATGCGGTAAAATAACGATTTATGCTCACCTTCCAAAGAAGTAACAAATTTATAATATACGTCAGACATCAGAAAGTACGAAAATGAATGATCTCAAGCACACAAGCTTTCTTTGTGGAATTCCAAATGATTTTGTTATAGATGGTGCTATTGCTAATAGGTGAGACCGAATCCAAATTACTGATGGAGAGTGCACGTTTGGGAACCCAAACTCCCTTTACTATCTTGGGAAGTGGTATCTTCTGGGGAGGCTTAATTTCAAATTATACTGCTTTAGTAATTGGCTTTGAACTAAGCAAATGCTTGCATTTAGCGACTAAATGACAAAAAGATTTGTAGTTAGCACATATATGCAGTTTCCATTTATATCCAATATCAACTAAAGCAACAACACTAATTGCTGGTTCAACTGGAAGAGAAGAAGGCAATAGTCTATCAGGCTTGACCTCAATGAGAGTTCTAGCATAGCCCAATCTATCTTTTCCAACCATACTGGAATAGAAAGAACCTATTCATGTGCATCATCAATGGAGGGGGAGCATTTTGTAATAATAGAAAGATTCCCAATTATAATGATCGGATTAGCTTTAAGAATCCGAAGCCTATCCTCAGGATAAGAGAAATCTAAGAATGCAAAGAATTTTCATAGCACATAGTAATTTTTCCTTTCGATTGCCAATTTTGCTTCAAATTAGTTTTCATAACAAAGTATGGAAGCTTGCCGTCTGAGAAAAACCAACTAACTGATCGTGCCAAAGTAGGGTACCTACTTCAATCGCCTTAAGCAAAGGAATGTTTTCACCATTCACTACAAATATATCAAAGTGCCTTGGATTAAACCTTCGTCACACAGTTTGTTGGTGAATATCGACGACCATGATTTAGAATGACATGTAGTTTGGCTTTTCTATTGGTTGGATCTTGATAGAGATCAAGCCACTAGTATAAGTTACAGATTATGCTCCAGGAATAATTAGTTTATCATTAACAGAGCCGATTAAACAAGAAGACGTTGCAGGCTTATCACTAGTAGCAATATCAAGATCAATAGTCGAGCATAAAAGCCCAACATTAACAGAAGCATTATTAACATCTGGAGTACCAATATAAATCGTTTCTGACCATGTTTCGGTCGAAGTATATATATTTTATCATATTGTACTTGTTCAGAAGGCTTCCACACAAAGGAGTTGCTGGTGAAATTTTTTAAAAAATTTCACACTTGGAAGGTTTTTTTGGAAATTTATACGTTTTGAAATTTAGGAATTTTTCAAAAGAATTATTTAAAGCTATACGTATAATTATCACTATGCCTATAATATTATGTGACAAATTTGAATAAAACGGAACATTTACTTTTCTAGGTCGATGAAATAAATTTGAGATTTTATAAGAGTGGCATAGCGAAAGCATAGTAACGAATAGTGTGTTAGGTGTGGCTTGCATTGTATTAGAGTGGACGCGTAGATTGGATTATGATTAGTCACATATCGCAAGATATTCTAAAAGAGACCAGCACATATATGGGATTTGTAGCATGTAACAATAAGGGATTCCTTTTGTTACAAATAAATGTCGCCATGAAAATATGTGTGCTCCAGAGGGATATAGGGATATCCAATCATGATGCTAGCCCTGAAAGAGCTTCGTTCAGTGGTCTTCTCTCTTCTACACTAAATGAAGTGCGAGCATAGCTGAAGATGCGAGGGGGTGCCAAAAGTTACAACATGGTATCAGAGCCGATGGTTCGATGGGACCAATATGATGCAACGTTGACCTAAGTATGCTCCAATATGTGGTTTGAGTTCGGGATTCTCACTAAGGTGGAGTTATAAGTTAGAACACGACCTGCTCCAATCGTGTGAAAGAGAACTCTTTGTAAAACAGCTTGGCCTGACTGCTGGAGGTGGTAGCGACCTTATCTAAACTGCTAGAGCTGTTAGCATCCTTATCCAAGTGTTTGAGGACTCTGTATAACTTCAAGTTGAATTGAGAAAATGCTCACCAGTGTGTAGACCTGTTAGGTGTGGCTAACATTGTATCAAAGTGGATGTGTAGATTGGATTATGATCAGTCACATATCATAAGATATTCTAAAAGAGATCAGCATATATATAATGGATTGGTAGCATGTAACAACAAGGGTTTCCTTTTGTTACAAATAAATGTTTCCATGAAAATACGTGTGCTCTAAGGGGATGCAGGGATATCCAATCATGACGATGGTACCAAAAGAGCTTCGTTCAGTGGTCTTATCTCTTCTACACTAAGTGAAATGCGTGCATAGCTGAAGATGCGAGGGGGTGCCGAAAGTTACAACATAATGCGTATGTTGTATTTTATATCTTAAGCAGAGCTAACAGGGATGAACAGTCCCCTACCAGATGAATTATAGAAGAAATTACATATGATAACAAGCTATCACGGTAAAGGTACCGAAAACAAAACAAAAAATTATCAGCCAAAATTATTTTAGGGAATCATTTCAAAAGTCCAAGACAACCCAAAATGAATATGAAAAAAAAACATAATGACATGCCAAATTAATTACAAATTGTGATTCATAAAAATATGAAAAAGCATAACGCCAGTTCTAGATTCATGCATGAAAACTCTTTTGTTTCTTTCCTTCTAGATACTTGATGTAAATTTCTTTAGCAATTTAAGTAGAAGTGTAAAACTGCGGCATCTCCAACGAGTCCCCTTAGAGATATTGTATCATTCAACCAAAAATTATTAAAATTTTTGCAGGTTGAAGTTGCAAAGCACAACACACCAAACATGATAAGGTAAGAGCATTAAAAGAATAGATAGGATTTATTCTATAAAGTAGAATTACATAAAGCACATATGGAAGTGATCTTGAGGCCTCTATAATAAAGGTTATCTATGGTATGATTTTCATTGTTGATTATCTTCTAGAGAAATAAGTTTTCCTTTGGCTTTGATTTATTGGACAATTTTCTAGAATGTCAAGGGAAGTTAGGTTTGGTGATTGCAGTAATTCGTAAACATGGCTTATTGAGTGAGGTATATTATTCCAAAGGGGTGGACTGTTAAGAATGATGAGAGATGAGTCAGTAATACTCCAAGTCCGCCTAATGAAAAGAGAACTGGAGTAGGGAAGATTAATGTCATCATCGATCATAAAAGTGCTGACAATAGAATTTTCATGTATGCCAGTGAGATTTCTTAAACCATAGCAGATAGAATTTGAAAGAATCATACCCTTAATAAACCAAGGAGAGTGCTAAAAATGTGTATTCTGCTCTTGAACATAAGAAGCGACCAAGATCGAGATAGAAGAATATTTCTCCAAAACCAGCTGCAGTCCAATGGGGGAGACATGTTCCAAAAATATTGATTCTTGATATGGTTATTCTAAATCCATAATGAAAGAAAGTCGTCCTTTCTTTGATGGATCTGCAATGTGTTTTGAAACTACAGATCTATTCCATATTTTCAAATTTGTGATTCCAAGACCACTACACACAAGAGGATGTGTAATTTTTTTATACGATATAGAAATCAGTTTCTTGGATAAGGGATTTCTACTCCAGATAAAATGATTAATAGCACCATTGATCATAGAAATCGGCTTAGTAGGAAGAATATACAAATTGGAAAGGTAAGTACACATAGCAGAGGTTATTGATTTAGCATTGACAATCCTGCCTGCAGTGGACAACTTATTTAAAGGCCATGAAGTTAGCTTTTTTATAATGTTACTGAACATTGGCATATATTGAGCGGTAGAAAATTTTTAAGGTTGTTAAGGGAACACTAAGATACATGGAACTATCATTTATATATGGCAAGTTAGCAAGAGTTTCCATTTCAGAAATCTTATCAGGAGCGATGCCAGCAATCATAATGCTTGATTTGGAAGGATTAATCCTAAGGCCAAAAATCAGATAAAAGAAGTGCAACACCTTATTTATCTTTGTGATGGATTTGTCATTAGGTATGGAAAAGATTATTAAGTCATCGGCAAAGAGGAGAGAGAAAATTACTGGATTTCTACAACCAGGGTGTAAGTCAATGTTTTGCAGAAGCCTCCAAGTTTAACATAATGGTTATACATTCCATGTAACGTTTCCATTTTTAATTTAGTAAGTAATATAATTTTTAGAATTGATTTGTGAATTAATTTGAATTTTTTCTAAAAACAAATAAGATATGTGTTTGTTATACACACACACACACATAAATAGATTGAAAATAGAATTTTGGATTTGAAATTCAAAAATAAATATCTTAAAAATGAATTGGATTTAAAAAATTCTATTTTTTAAAAACTTATATAATATATATATATATATATATATGTTTATTTATTAATGTATGATTAGATTTTTAATCATTTTCTTTAAAGTTATATAAATATAAATAAAGGAAATGTATTTAATAAAAATAAAAGGTGTAATAGCTTTAGTTAAAATAAGATTTAATAAAAAGGTATTGTATATTTTCTTTTGAAATTTTTACATGATATATATTTAGTTTGTATATATATATAAATATAAAACATATGTTAATATAAAAAGAAATGTATTTAAAACAAAATAGAAAATATAATATAAACTATATAAAATTATATAAAATCATAAATACATGCATTAGACAAATGTAAGTTAATTATATCATGCATTAAACATTTATAATATTAGTAACACGCACAATTACAAGTGTCCTATTTTTAATTTTCTTTTCATTCTTAATTTAATACATAAAGGGAAAAACAAGTTATATAGACATGTCTCTCTACTCCTACTTTCATTTTTAAGTTCTCAAAATTATTCAAAACAAACCAACATAAAAACAAAACCAGAAAATAAAATAAAAACAAATCAAACACCACTTTCAAATTCAAATTAAAAGTTCAAGATCTAGATTCAACTCAACTCAAAAGCAAAGATCAGATCATCTCAAAACATTAAGCAAGTCAGATCAAAAGTCAAGAATGAATTTCCAGTTTTTAAAATCAAAATCAAGTAGCAGTTTTCAGTTGCAAATTCAAAGCATTTCGAGTTTTCAAACCAAATTCTAGATCAAAGTAAATCAAGCAATTCCAGTTCCAAGTTTTAAACCTTGTGTTCTCTGCTTTTAGAATAGAAGTGAGTAAACAAGCTTTATAAAATCTTTAACCGGTTAAATCTTGATTGTTTGGATTGATACTTGAAAGTATGATTGCGAAAATAGTTTGTATGGATGTAAAATATGATTGCATGCCTGAATATATGAAGTTTTTGTGTATGCATGTTTGTATGCAGGCATATACACCCCTGTTTAAAAATGTACAGGCTTATATTAATTAAAAATTCAATTCCTCTTCCTCCAATCTCTTTTAGGATTTGATCTATAAATGAAATATGTTAGCATCAACCAGATTTTATTTTTAAAAATAGTTACAAATAAATATTTTGAGTAATTATTTCAAAAAACAGGAAATTACAATGATGATTAAATATAAGTCAGAAATCAAATGTTTGGATTTCACATTTTAATTATATAATCTGATTCATATTGAAAAATGGTGATTTTTGATAATCATATCATGATTTATGGATTCGTATTTATTGAGATATCGCGAGTTGAATGATTATTGGGTTTTAGTCTAATTCCGACGATCACGTGAGCTATGGGGGTTGAGTTTGTAGCTGGAGGAAGCTTGTCGGCAGGGGATAGTAGGAAAACTAGTGACTGGATTTCTAGTACACCGTGGTGGTGGGTCAATGGCAAGTTAGGGTTTAAAGACCTGTTTGGTCGATGGTAATGTCAGGGAAAATTTCTTGGTAGTGGGTAAACTGGAGTCGACCGGTGGAGGGAATTGAAGCGTCATGTCGTGATGCAAGTCTGGATATGATCACGAGGTATCTAGTGGCCGTAGGCGGCTATGCGAAGTGATTTTCGATGATCAAGTTGGGTTCCCATGAAGCATGGTTTGCTCGTTTTCAATTCCAAGCGAAATTGAAGGACCTAGGTGGTTGTACTGACAGGCGAAGTCGTCGATGACATGTTGGTGGTCGGAGCGATGATCGGAGGTGATCGAGTCGGTATGCACGGTGCACAGGTATCATATGTGTCTAGGTATAATGGTGTTAGAGGAAGGAGAAGAAGAAGTAGGCTAGAAGTCGTACTCGGGGAAATTATGTTTTAGCTTAAGTATGTTGTCGGGTTGTACACAAATGTTTCACATGTTATTACAGGTTTTTAAATTTAAAAAAAAACAAAGTTAAAAAGAAAAAAAAGAAGGATTTCTCGGGGTTTAGCTCGAGGATTTCCAGATTTGACTCGGTTATGTGTAACACAGTTTTGAAGTTTTGAAAATAAAACAAGTTTAAAAAGTTTACAATTTGTTAGTTAATCGTTTTATATAACGAAGTTTGAGATTAGTTAAAAGGTTTTAAAATAAATTATTTTAAATTAATTAAGTTTGAGATATTCTATTAAAAGTCTTTTATTTGTAATTAATTTTTAAGTTTATTTAAATAAATTAAATAATTAAATTACGTAATTAATTTAGAAGATGAAATGTTTTTAATTCATTTGTTAATGATAAATTTATTTAAACAAGTTTTAAAGGGTTTCAAACAAAGGTAACGATTAGGTTATCAAGCAAGTTTCAAAGGTTTAAATTTTGAAGTTAATTGTTTTTAAGATTAATTGATTTGATTTTAAATAAATTATATATTAGGATAATTATGTAATTAAATCCCCAAGAGTTTTCAAAAAAATGAAGTGATGTAATTAAGTAAGTGATAAAGATGACTGTATTGAACTTTAATTAATTAAAAGGTCTCAAGTGATTTTGTATAATTAATTTCAAACATTTAATTTAATAAGATTTAATTAATTAAGATAAAAGGGTTTATCTTTAATTAATTAGGATCTTGATTAATTAAAGGATCATCAATTTATTAATTTAGTAGGATTTAGAGGTAATTAATTTAATTGGTGATTAAATTAAATTAATTAGGAATTAATTAATTGATTAAGATAAATGGTTTATCTTAAAATTAATTAAGATCTTAAAGTAATTGAAGGATCATTAATTAGTAGTTCAATGACAATTACTTACTGTAATTAGTTAAAGGACAATTACTTAATGAAAGTAATTAAGGGATAATCAATTAACTAAAGATTAATTGCTTAATGTAGTTAATTAAAGGATAATTAATCAACTGAGGGCTAATTAATTAATGTAATTAATTAAAGGTTAACTAATTAATATAAGTAATTAAGGGGTAATTACTTAATTAAAGAATAATTAATTAATTAAAGGTTAATTAATTAATGCGTGTAATTAAAGGATAATTACTTAGTGAAATTAATTAAAGGTTGTTTAATTTATAATTAAAGGTTGGTTAATTAATGTAAGTAATTAATGGATAATTAATTACTTAATGGATGATTACTTAATGTAAGTAATTAAGCAATTAAGTAATTAAATGTTTATTAATTAATGATTAAAGGATAATTTATTAAATAAGGGTTAATTAATTAATGTGATTGATTAAAGGGTGATTGGTTAATGTAATTGATTAATGGATAATTAATTAATGTAAATAATTAAGGATAATTAATTAATATGGTTAATTAAGGATGATTAATTAATTTTCATTAATTAGTTAAGATAATAACGAATGGTTTGTAATTAATTAATGATAATTAAGCACGGTTAGGTAATTAATTAATAGGTTATTAATTTATTTGGTTAATTATAAAATTATGTGATTAATTAATCTTTCTTATGGATGATTGGATTATATTGAATGCCTTGAATTATTTGATATCTCTGGTATGTAATATTCTGTGATATGAATTGCTTTGGATTGGGCTGTGATAAATGTAAGTTATTTATCTATGATGTATTGCTGTGTGAATGTGAACTTCTGAATTGAATTAAAATTGTTTACTTAAACAACTTGGCCTTTAAGACGACATTTGAATTTCGATGAGATCGGGAATTGGATTCCAAATGGTTATCCAAAAACCACATCGAATCTTAAAAGTAGATCTTTTGTTTAGAAGATTAAAATGGAAAATTGTTATGACTTAACTAAGATTTGAATGTATCCACATGTTTTAAAATAAGCGTTGATTATTCGGATAAGTCGGGGGAGGACATTAAGTCATAAAACCCATTCCGAATAATGATAGGACGAAATGGAATTGCATTTGAAGATGGTGGTTGAGGACCGGGTATTTTCAGAAACGAAAGGATTGCCTGTTGAATGTCTCTGCACCGAGTACTCCGGTAGAGAGATTTAGATTATCCTATGTGATGGGGAGTCCGGACGTGATTAGGGTTATCCGGATTTTCAAGGACTTTTTTCGTTAATTGGACGAAGTGCCTTCGGTTCCTTTCAGACCCAGGATGGACTTCTATGGATGTATGTCTGACATTACACTTTGAGATGTTAAGATGGTTTCTATCAAATACATTTCTGTTTGATGGCGGAGAATTTATTCTCTTAGATTAACACCCTTCTCTGAGACATACAAGCTTAGAGGTTATGTAGTTGATGGTTATTAGTGATATATTCCCAATTTGGTAATGTGGCATGCTAAGTGCTGAGCATTGGTTGATCGAAGCAGGGCTTTTATTCTAAAGCGTAGCTTTGTGGGACGAGACTTCATCGAACCTCACACCTCGGAAATGGTTAAAACAGGAAGGATGCAGCAAGGTTATGGGGGTTTCTCCCCTCAAGGTATGTGCATTTGCTTATGGATAAAAAGTGGTATTCTGGTACGGAGCCTAGTTATTTTTCTTATGTGGTTGTTGGAATTTGAGAGGCCTTGGTAAAGGTCGGTCATGACCGGGGGATGGCATACTCGTGATAGTTAGTTACCTAGTTACAGAGGTAACCCGACCTTGTGTTCGCAGAGATCTGATTAGGTTCTCGGGGCGTCCCTCCAGAGGCGTACCCATTCGGATAATGGAAGCTCCTTAGCTTTGGCCATTTGTTGGAAATCCAAACAATCAATACGAGCCCTTTATGGTTTTAGTTGTAGAACCTGCCATCTAACATGGTAGCTATAGTAGGCATACTATAATGGTACGTATGTTGGATAAGATTAATATTATACTTTGAAATTTTTTTCCACACTATGCACGAATAATAATATCAAAAGGATTTTCGCGTATCAAGCATGTTTGACTGCTATAAGGAGAAACCATCTGATGTGTATGATTGAGTGTGTGCTGGAAGACCTTATGATAGTTTCATTTTCCAAAAAGCATGAACGGATTTCTTTTTCTTTTCTTTGGCAAAGATAACTGTTTTATGTTTGCTCACACCAGTCCCATGACCGACTTAGAGTTTATTGTTCCCTTTTCTAAACTCTCGGTGCCCATAATTTTCCACACGGGCAGCCTAGAGAGGGGTTAACTTCTCAATACGTTTTGGAGCTAAGTCAGAAATAGATGTAGATTTGGAAGTCATTGAAGTCTTTGGTTTGGAAGCTTTTTGGGTTCGAGCTTTTTGGTTTCGAGCTTTGGAGATTTGGAATGAAGATGTAGTATGTTGGATTCGCTCTCTCGCTCTCTCTTTCTCTCTTAGAAGTCCCTGTTGATCTTTCCGCTGTTGTGTTGTTTCCGCTATATTCTTTTGTATATATAGTGCTCGGATGTTGGTGGTCATTTGTTGTAGAATGTTGAATCCATATTGTATATCAATTATAGTCATTTTATTTTCGCTGTGTTGTTATCATCTAATGTGTTATAGCCCCAGCGAACCGGACTCCAACGTTTGAATCTCTAGCATTTGAATACGGGTGATGTATTGGATGCCGAATTTCGAAGGTTTAGTATATTTTCTTTTGAAATTTTTACATTATATAAATTTAGTTTGTATATATATATATAAATATAAAACATATGTTAATATGAAAAGAAATGTATTAAAAACAAAACACTAAATATAATATGAACTATATAAAATTATATAAAATCATAAATACATGCATTAGACAAATGTAAGTTAATTATATCATGCATTAGACATTTGTAAGATTAATAACATGCACAATTACAAGTGTCCTATTTTTAATTTTCTTTTCATTTTAAATTTAATAGACAAAGGCAAAAACAAGTTATATATACATGTCTCTCTGCTCCTACTTTCATTTTTATGTTCTCAAAATTATTCACAACAAACAAACTTGCAAACAAAACCAATAAAGAAAATAAAAACATATCAAACACCTTTTCAAATTCAAACTAAAAGTTCTAGATCTAGATTTAACTCAACTCAAAAGCAAAGATTAGATCATCTCAAAACATCAAGCAAGTCAGATCAAAAGTCAAAAATGAATTTCTAGTTTTTAAAATCAAAATCAAGTAGAAGTTTTCAGTTGAAAATTCAAAGCATTTCCAGTTTTCAAACCAAATTCCAGATCAAAGTAAATCAAGCAATTCCAGTTTCATGTTTTAAACCTTGTGTTCTATGCTTTCAAAATACAAGTGAGCAAACAAGCTTTATAAAATCTTTAACCTGTTAAATCTTGATTGTTTGGATTGATACTTGAAAGTATGAATGTGAAAATAGTTTGTATGGATGTAAAATATGATTGCATGCCTGAATATATGAAGTTTTTGTGTATGCATATCTATAAACAGGCATATACACCCCTGTTAAAAAATGTATAGGCTTGTATTAAGTTAAAAATTCAATTCCTCTTCCTCCAATCTCTTTTAGGATTTGATCTTTAAATGAAATTTGTTAGCATCAACCAGGTTTTATTTTTAAAAATAGTTTCAAGTAAATATTTTGATTAATTATTTCAAAAAACAGGAAATTACAGTGATGATTAAATATAAGTCAAAAATCAAATGTTTGGATTTTATATTTTAATTATATAATCTGATTCATATTGAAAAATGGTGATTTTTGATAATCATGTCCTGATTTTTAGATTCGTATTTATTGAGACATCGCAAGTTGAAATGATCGGATTTTGGTCTAATTCCGACGATCGCGTGAGCTATGGGGGTTGAATGCGTAGCTGGAGGAAGCTGGTCAATAGAGGATAGTAGGAAAATTAGTTACTGGATTTCTAGTACACCGTGGTGGTGGGTCGACTGCAAGTTAGGGTTTAAAAACCTGTTTGGTCGATGGTAATGTCAGCACAAATTTCTTAGTCGTATGTGAACTGGAGTCAGCAGGTGGAGGAAGAATCGAAGCGTCGTGTTGCGATGCAAGCCTGGATGTGATTGCGAGGTTTTTGGTGGCCATAGGCGGCGGTGCGAAGAGATTTTCGACGATCAAGTTCCTATAAAGCATGATTTGCTCGTTTTCGATTCCAAGCGAAATCGAAGGACCTTGGTGGTTGTATTGATAGGGGAGGTCGTCGACGACATGTTGGTTGTCGGAAAGATGATCGAAGGTGATCGGGTAGGTGTGCACGGTGCACAGGTATCAATTGTGTTTGGGTATATTTGTGTTAGAGGAAGGAAGAAGAAGAAGAAGTAGGCTCACTCAGGAAAATTATGTTTTGGCTTGAGTATGTTGTCGCATTGTACACAAGTGTTTCACATGTTACAACAGGTTTTTAAATTTTAAAACAAAACAAAATTAAAAAGCAAAAAAGAAGGATTTCTTATGGTTTAGCTCGAGGATTTCCAGATTTGACTCGGGTATGTGTAACACAGTTTTGAAGTTTTGAAAATGAAAAAAGTTTAAAAAGTTAACAATTTCTTAGTTAATCATTTTATATAATGAAGTTTCAGATGTTAAAAAGTTTTGAAATAAATAATTTTAAAGTAATTAAGTTTGAGATATTCTATTAAAAGTCTTTTATTTGTAATTAATTTTTAAGTTTATTTAAATTAATTAAATAATGTAATTAAGTGATTAATTTAGAAGATGAAATGTTTTTAATTCATTTGCTAATGATAAATTTATTTAAACAAGTTTTAAAGGGTTTCTAATAAAGGTATCGATCAGGTTATCAAGCAAGTTTCAAAGGTTAAAATTTTGAAGTTAATTATTTTTAAGATTAATTGATTTGGTTTTAAATAAATTATATATTAGGATAATTATGTAATTAAATCCCTAAGAGTTTTAAAAAAAATGAAGTGATGTAATTAAGTAAGTGATAAAGATGAATATTAAACTTTAATTAATTAAAAGGTTTCAAGTGATTTTGTATAATTAATTTCAAGCATTTAATTTAATAAGATTTAATTAATTGAGATAAAAGGGTTTATCTTTAATTAATTAGGGTCTTGATTAATTAAAGGGTCGTTAATTAATGTGATTAATTAAAGGATCATTAATTTATTAATTTAGCAGGATTTAGAGGTAATTAATTTAATTGGTGATTAAATTAAATTAATTAGGAATTAAGTAATTGATTAAGATAAATGGTTTATCTTAAAATTAATTAAGATCATAAAGTAATTGAAGGACCATTAATTAGTGATTTAATGACAATTAGTTAATGTAATTAGTTAAAGGACAATTACTTAATGAAAGTTATTAAGGGATAGTTTTTTAAAGGATAATTAATTAATTGAGGGCTAATTAATTAATGTAATTAATTAAAGGTTAATTAATTAATATAAGTAATTAAGGGGTAATTACTTAATTAAAGAATAATTAATTAATTAAAGGTTAATTAATTAATGTAGGTAATTAATGGATAATTACTTAATTAAATGTTAGTTAATTTATAAATAAAGGTTGATTAATTAATGTAAGTAACTAAGGGATAATTAATTCCTTAAAGGATGATTACTTAATGTAAATAATTAAGTAATTAAAGGTTAATTAATTAATTATTAAAGGATAATTAATTAACTAAGGGTTAATTAATTAATGTGATTAATTAAAGGGTGATTAGTTAATGTAATTAATTAGGGGATAATTAATTAATGTAAGTAATTAAGGATAATTAATTAAGATGGTTAATTAAGGATGATTAATTAATTTTCATTAATTAATCAAGATAATAATGAATGGTTTGTAATTAATAAATGATAATTAAGCAGGGTTAGGTAATTAATTCATAGGTAATTAATTTATTTGGTTAATTAAAAATTATTTGATTAATTAATCTTGCTTATGGATGATTAGATTATATTGAATGCCTTGAATTATTTTGATATCTTTGATATGTAATTTATGTGACATGAATTGCCTTAGATTGGTCCATGATAAATGTAAGTTATTTATCTGTGATGTATTGCTGTGTGAATGTAAACTTCTAAATTGAATCAAAATTGTTTGCTTAAACAACTTGGACTTCAAGACGGCATTTGAATTTCGATGAGACCGGGAATCGGATTCCAAATGGTTATCCAAAAACCACATCGAATCTTAAAAGTAGATCTTTTGTTTAAAAGATTAAAAATGGAAAATTGTTGTGACTTAACTAAGATCTGAATGTATCCACATGTTTTAAAATAAGCGCTCGTTATTTGGGTAAGCCGGGTGAGGACATTAAGTCATAAAACCCATTCCGAATAATGATACGACGAAATGGGATTGCATTTGAAGATAGTGGTTGAAGACCGGGTATTTTCGAAAACGAAAGGATTGCCTATTGAATGTCTCTACACCGAGTTGGACTTGATTAGGGGATATTCGGATTTGCAAGGACTTCTTTCCTTAATTGGACGAAGTACCTTCGGTTCTATTCAGACTCAAGATGGACTTGTATGGATGTATGTCTGACGTTACACTTTGAGATGTAAAGCTCGATTCTATCAAATACAATTCTGTTTGGTGGCAGAGAATTTATTCTCTTACCTTAACACCCTTCTCTGAGACGTACGAGCTAAAAGATTATGTAGTTGATGGTTATTAGTGATATATTCCCAATTTGGTAATGTTGCATGCTAAGTGCTGAACATTGGTTGATCGAAGCATGGCTTTTGTGTAAAGCATAGCTTTGTGGGACGAGATTTCACTGAACCTCACACCCTGGAAATGGTCGAAACAGGAAGGATGCAGCAAGGTTATGGGGGCCATGCCCCTCAGGGTTTGTGCATTTCCTTCTGGATAAAAAGTGGTATTCTGGTATGGAGCCCAGATATTTTTATTACGTGGTTGTTGGAATTTGAGAGGCCTCGGTAAAGGTCTGTTACGACCGAGGGGTGGGATACCCATGACAGTTAGTTACCTAGTTACAAAGGAAACCCAACCTTGTGTTGGTAGAGATCCGGTTAGGTTCTCGGGGGTGTCCCTCCTGAGGCGTACCCATTTGGATAAAAGAAGTTCCTTAGCCTTGGCCATTTTGTTGGAAATCCAAACAATCAATACGAGCCCTTTACGGTTTTAGTTGTAGAACCTACCATCTAACATGGTAGGTATAGTAGGCATACTATAATGGTACGTATGCTGGCTAAGATTAATATTATACTTTCGATATGTTTTTCCACACTATGCACTAATAATAATATCAAAAAGATTTTCACGTATCAAGCATGTTTGACTACTATAAGGAGAAACCTTCCCCATGTGTGCGATTGCATTAAGTGTGTGCCAGGAGACCTTATGGTAGTTTCATTTTCCAAAAAGCATGAACGGATTTATTATTCTTTTCTTTGGCAAAGATAACCGTTTTATGTTTGCCTACACCAGTCCCATGACTGACTCAGAGTTTATTATTCCCTTTTCTAAACTCTGGATGCCTATAATTTTCCACACGGGCAGCCTTGAGTCGGGTTATCTTATCGGTAGGTTTTGGAGCTAAGTCAAAAATAGATGTAGATTTGGAAGTCTTTGAAGTCTTTGGTTTGGAAGCTTTTTGGTTTCGAGCTTTTTGGTTTAGAGCTTTGGAGCTTTGGAATGAAGATGCAGTATGTTGGACTTGCTCTCTCGCTCTCCCTTTCTCTTTTAGAAGTCCCTATTGATATTATCTTTCTGTTGTTGTGTTGTTTCCGCTATATTCTGTTGTTTATATAGTGCTCTGATGTTGGTGGTCATTTGTTGTAGAATGTTGAATCCATATTGTGTGTTAATTATAGTCATTTTGTTTCCGTTGTATTGTTATCATCTAATGTGTTATAGCTCCAGCGAACCGGACTCCAATGTTTGAATCTCTGGCATTTGAATACGGGTGATGTATTGGATGCCGATTTTCGAAGGTTGAAGTGCGGGTCGTCACATTCCATGACTTCAATAAATAAGTAAGGAGATATAGGATCACGCTGCCTAATCCCTGAGTAGCCTTAAAATAGCCAAAGTAGGCTCCATTTATTGATAAGCTATGAAAAGGAATAAAAATACATGAATATATCCAAGCCATAAAGGGAAGAGAAAAATTAATTTTTTGGAGAATGAAGATAATAGTTGACCACTGCACGGTGTTAAGAGTTTTTGCAACTCTAATTTTAGAGAATATCTAGGGGAAATTCTCTTTCTACTATAGCCTTGCATTAGTTCATGGGTGAGAATAATGTTATCAGAGATACTTCTACCAAGAAGAAAAGTATTTTGATTCTTGGAGATGACTGAGTTCATGGCATTTTTAATCCCAAAGGCTAATATTTTAGCAATTCATCTATATATCACATTACAACAGGTAATAGGTCTGAACTGACCAACATTATTTGGTTTATCAACCTTTGGAACAAGAGCTAGCTTAGTTGAATTTATTCTTTAGATATGATATTATTTTTGAAAAAAAATTAACATCGGTAGTCAAAGCTAGATTGATAATTTCCATAGCATGTTTGAAAAAATGAGCATTATGTCCATCATGCCCAGTTTAACTACTAGAGTTCATTGAGAATGTGGATTCTTTAGTTTCCTCAAAGATAACTTCATCAATATACCTAAGACTTTGAGAATTCAAAATACCTGTTATTGGGATATTCAAGAGCACATCCATATCTAGATGAAGAATGTTAGGAGAGGATAGGATAGAAGTGACTTAGTAGTGCATTATTGATATCTGAAGAGGAGTAATACGTTGATCCATTGGAGTCTTTAAGAGCATGAGTTTCCTATTATCATTCCTGATTTTGAGAGAGTGATGTAAAACAGCAGTATTCTTATCACCGAGAGTTTCCCAAATATCCCTATATTTTTGCTTCATTATATTATGTTTAGAGGTCAAACGTTGTTCCAATTCTTCAAAAAGAATTTTTTTTCTTTAATGGTTAGTTAAGCATTGAGAGGAGAGTTGATCATGTTGGGCTAACAAGCCAAGAGGTTAACTCTAATAGCAGTTGATAATTTAGCACTATTTCAAATTTTTTAATAGGACTAAACTTTGGAAGCCTTTTTCAACACAAGAAGTTTACCCTGCAAAATAAACATAGGATTTCCATAAATTTTAGTGTTCCAAGCAGTATTAAGAATGTAAGTTTATTCTAAATGCTTAGTCCACTCATTAAATTTTTCTAAAAGGAGATGAACATTTAATAGGATCCGGACCCCAAGTGACAGGAGAGGAGAGTGATTAAAAACTAAAGGAGGAGGGATATGAGTGTAGAGAGAAGGCCATTTGATATAGTAGCCATGTTAGAGAATGTGCTTTCAAGATCGCAAAGATTTTAGTTTTCCAAACCTACTATAATTATTCCAAGAACAAGCTAACCCAATGGTAGGGGAAAGGAAAATAGCATTGGTTATAGCATTATTTAGGGGAGAAGTGTCTCTTAGAGTTAGAGGTGAGTCACCAAACTTGTCAGATTGTGTAGCATACAGTTCCAGTCACCTAAACAAATCCTAGGGAGAGAAAGAGATTAAAGAGTAGGAAGTGAGTCAAGAAACTGTTGTCTAGCTGAGAAAGAGTATTCTACATATATATTGATTATGAGAAATTCAGTGGATGAAGGAATATGCAAAAAATTTGAGTGAGTAAATTGTTTATGAAATAAAAGAGGAGACATGGTAAATATTTCAGGATTGTAAAGGATAGGAATTCTCCCGTATGGAGCTTGAGCTAGATTATGAATATATTTCCATGATGAAGCAATAAGGTTTGAAGCTTGAATTGAATGGGTGAGTTTTGTCTCGCAATTGCAAATCATTTGCAGGTTAGAGGAAGCAATGGGTTTTTTAACTTCTAGTTGTTTGGAAATATTGTGAGCTCCCCTTATATTCCACATATAAATTTTATCTAACATTGAGGTTTTTGAATATTGTTGGCGGATTACCTAGTAACAACACCATAAGAATCTAGTATTGACTTATCCAAAGTTTGTAAATCAATTAAATAATCAATTCCGTTGTCTAGGTCAGATGACTTGTCTTTGCTAGCACATTTAGAAATGGCAACTTTGGAGGAAGGAGAGTGCAGAAATGATTTAAGATAGGACATGTTGCTGGAGAAGGAATAATTAAATGTTCAGGAGGTTTTAGGTGAATGTACAAAGATGTAGGAGAGGAGGGTTTCGAAGGTGGAAGGGGTTTGAGTGGGGTGCAGAACTTTAAGATACATGTACATAAAAGTGTTTAATGATTGATCATAACTTGAAATACAAAAAAAACTTCTTAACCATGGCTCCCATGACCATCAAGAATAACACAATTTTTGATGACAACCTTGATCAGATCTCTAAGGGATCTTCACCTCCTCTTCTCAATTCTCCGACTCTCCCTCCTCATTCATCTATCACAAATCTTAAAGTCAAACCTCCCGATCAAGAAAATGATGGCTTTCAAATAGTTAAAAATCAATGCAAGGGTTTTCCGGTAAGATCTCAAAGGATTTCACAAGGGATTTCAGGAAAATTTCTGGCCAGATCTCTGACTAGTGGAAAAAGACTTAACCAAAATAATGTCAGCAATCAATCAGGGCATAACCAAGCCCCAAAACCCTCAGGATCTCACCCATTTGAAAACCCTAACCCATCAAAATCATCATCTTCTTGGGTAGACTTAGTCAAGAATGGCGGATTCAAATCTAATGTCGATCTAAATTACCCTGCTCCTAGCAAATAAAGAGATAAGAAGATCGTTGTTGTTAAAGAGGAGATTAGCCAAAGAACTAAGAATAAATGGAGCAACTCTATAATAATGTACGTATACAGATCTCGTCCCTACTATCATCATTTTAGGGATTTTGTCTTTAAAACTTGGAACCCGATTGGTAATTTTGAAATCTTTACAATAAATAATGGTTTCTTACCATTAGATTTTCAGATGAACAAGACAACAACAAAGTTATTCAAAATGGTCCATTTTTCATAAGCGACAAATTTATCGTCTTGAATAAATGGGACAAGAAATTAGTTCTTGACCGTGATCTTTATTCTACGTACCCAATGTGGATTAGGCTACCCGACCTAAATCTCAGACTATAGGACAGGGAGGCTTTTGTCGCTATTGCTAGTGTGGTATCCGTTAAAGATGGATGAGCCAATGGCTAATGAGACTCGTCTCAGCTATGCAAGAATACCTGTTGAAATAAAAGCAAATGATGAGCTTCCGGACCTAGCTTACATTACCACGCATGATGGTGAAAGAATTACATAGAAATTGAGTATGAATTTATACCACCGTTCTTTGAAATGCGCTTGTTTTAGACACCTCATAGAATCATGCTCATGGAAAAAAAGTTTGGAAAGAAAAGGAGTTTTCAAATTACCGAAATGATAAAAGCAAATCGTCATTTTCAAAAAACCAAAGAAATGCATTTCAAGAAAATCATTTTTTGAAAGATGTTACTTCTGAAGCAAATAATATTTCTAATACCCCATTTGTTCCTAAAAACATATTAGATTCAGATAATTCTCTTTGAAATAAAGAGCTCATTTTGAACTCAAACTCAGATTTCTCAAAAGATGATATGGATATTATTTGTATTAACGAGAAATCTGAGAGTCTGAATTTGCAAGATGATTCAAATAATATCAAGGAAAAAGATTCTAATCTTAATGTTGCCGTGGATATAGATCAACAGAACATAATAACATATTTTGTTGTTACAGGTCCTGTTGGCAATATCATGAAAATCTCAAAAAATCAGTCTCAAAGTAATGGGGTTAATAAAGTACAGTTTTTGCTTCCTCCCCTCTAGCAGGAAGGAGCAATTTTAATTATAAACAGATATTCATATGATTCTCAAAATGAAAATGCTATAATTCCTTCTAAAAATTGTCCGCCCAAAGGCTCAGTCCTATCTAAATCCATGTTATAGAACGTAGGTCGGCTTCTCTCCTCCACTTCCTCCCATGTCAACGGCAAAAGGGACAAGGCCAGAAAAAAGAATATACATGATATCATGAATAATAATGATGCTGATAGTTCAAATTCTAATTCAGAATCATTTGAGAAGAAATATATTGTCAAAAATCCTAAATGGGAGGAGTTCCTAAAAGTTCAAGGCAAAAAAGATTGCAAAAAAAGAGGAGGGAAAGCTTTTGAAAGCATAGAAATTAGCAATAATTCTCATTGTAGCTGCTATGATATGCTTTTTTATATCCTTTATTTTATATTTAATTGTGGCTATTATTACATGGAAATTCAGGAGACTTAACTCCCCTGAAAGGAAATTGGACCTTTCAAACTTATTACTTCCATATAAGCCTTCTTTATTTGGCATTTTAGAGCATAAGCTTTCTGATAAAAACGCTGATCTTTTAAAACTTAACTGTTTTAACAACTAGAATTTAATTCATTACAATTCAATAGGGGCAATGGTAGGATCATTGTTTTATAGGACCCTAACATTTGGGATTTATGCAATTATTCTCTTAATCTTCAATTTATTCATTGCAATTTTAAAAATAAAGGGGTATTCAAATATATTTCTCTTTTCTTTATGCTTCTAACTCAGAAAATGAAAGAATTCGGCTCTGTTGGAGCAATTAAATTTTAACATTAATATACCTTGGGTAATGATGGGGGATTTTAATACTGTTATGAAATCTTTTGAAAAAAGAGGAATTCCAATTCCTTTTAAGAAATTGTAATTCCTCTCTAATTTTCTCCTCAAAACTAGGTTACTTGAACGCATCATCAAAGGTAATAAATTCACCAGGAAATCAGGTGAATTTAGAAATATTCATTGTAAACTTGACAGAATTTTAGCTAATCATGTATTTATAAATCATTTTACCAACTTTAAATGTTATATTCTTCCCCAATCCAAGTGATCGTACCCCTATTCAACTTTTTTTTTCTCATAACAGTTCTATTAAGAAAAAAATTTCTTTTAGATTTAAGAATGGGTGGGATCATGATAAAGACTATAAACATGTTATTCAAAATTGTTTCCAATTTTCAACTGAGGGCTTTCCCCAATATAAATTAAGAAAATTTCTGCATCATAATAAAGACAATCTTGAAACCTGGAATCTCAATAAAAAAAATGAAATCAATCTAATTAGAGAGGAATGTGTGAAATTGCAAAACAGTGTTGACTTAGATAGCTCGGACAAAACTACTGTTAATTTGTTTTTTTCATATACAAAGAAAGCTTTCCAGTATTCTCCACATTGAAGCTATTAATCTAAGGCAGAAAGCAAAAGTAAATTGGCTTTTTTGTGGTGACTTTCCAAGTAAATTTTTCTATGCAGAAATGTCATGTGGAAAACATTGTAATGACATAGGAAAATTATTCAATAGCAATGGTTCAATAATCAATGTAGCCTCTCTTTTAGAGAAGGAAGCTATTATGTTCGTTTATGATTTGTTTAATTCTATGGAGAGTCCAAGTAATTTTCCTAGTATCACCTCAAAATTCTTACTTAATACTAATGAGGAAATTTTACTTGCTCCTATTTGTTTAGATGATATTAAAAAATTGTTTTTTCTGCAAAAGACGACAAAAGTCCTGCCCCTGATGGATTTGGGGCCAAATTTTATAAAACTCATTGGAATTAAAGAAATGCATGATTTTTGAGGAAGTCAATGAATTTTTCTTTACTGGCAAACTTTTCAAAAATATAAATTGTACTTTTATTACTCTAGTCCCTAAAACCAAAAATCCTAACTGCCTTGGAGAGTACAGGCCAACAGCTTGTTTCAATTTCTTATATAAGATTTTTGCTTCTATTTAAAGTATAAGAATTAAAAAATAAAAATTTCTTATCTCTTAGAATCACTGTGCTTTCATTCCTGACAGATACATTGTTGGAAACATTCTTCTTGCACATAAATTGTTAAGAAATTATAATCAGTCTAGTAAAAATGACATGTGCATTAAAATTGACATACACAAAGCTTTTGATAAAATTAACACGAATTTTATAATTTATATGATGAGGCAACTAGGTTTCAATGAAAATTTTTACAATCTAGTTAAACAATGTATTTGTAATGTATCATATTCCATCCTTATTAATGGATCTCCTTGTGGATTCATTCATAGCAATGGAGGAACAGGGCAAGGAGATCTTTTATCTCCTTACCTCTTCCATTCCTGTGGAATATCTTACATTACAAATGGATAAAGAGTAGTTGAATAAAAACTTAAAACCAGTAAATTCAGATGTTCCTTGCATTACTCATTTATTATATGCTGACAATTTATTAATCTTTTAAATGCAGATCCTCGTGATGCAGTTACCGTTAAGAAAAATTTTGACAGTCTCGGTTATCATGCTGGTCTTCAAATCAACGAAAATAAGAGCAAGATTTTTTTTAGTAAAGCATGTAAGAATAAGGAGGAGATTCTCAATATCCTAAAGGTCCAGCAAAGTAACCTTCCTATCAAATATCATAGACTCCCCCTCAGTTGCAATCAAACCAAAGAAAGAGACTGTGTCAAATTATATGACATTATCCAAAGTAAAATTACAATTGGTCCAGTAAATTGTTATCAACTGCAAGAAGAGTAGAAATCATTCATATGGTCATCACCGTAGTGGTCATGTACTGGTTGCAATCTCACAACATTCCAGCTAAAACCATGGAGCAAATTGAAAAACTATATGCTATCTTTATTTGGAATCAAAAATTTCACAAAATCTCTTGGAATACTATTACTAAAACAAATAAAGCTGATGGATTAGGAATCCGAAATTTTGCTACCTTAAATGAAGGCTACAAGTACAAGATCTTCTGGAAAATCATTGAAGGCAAAACACTTTGGGCCAAATGGATGAAGCAAAATATGTCAAAAACAAAAAAAATTGATCTATGCCCATTGAATATCACTACTCATATGCTTGGAAAAACATTCTAAAATGCAAGGAAACAGGTGCAAAATTAGTAGAGAGAAAATTTAAAGATGGCAATCTCACAAGCCTTTGGTTTGATCCTTGGATCAATGGTAACTCTCTTATCAATTTATTAGGATGGAACAATCTCTACTATATTGGAAAAGCCAATGCAAAAGTTGATAGTATCATTCAACATTCATCTTGGAACACTCAAGCTCAACTAGAAGCTTCTATTTTTAACTCCACAGTATATAAAGTTGAAATTGATTCAAGTCAAGAAAAAGACATTTGGATATGGAAATTATCTTCAAAAGAAAATTTCTCTTTAAAAAATACTTGGGATTTCTCAAAAGGGGTTGAAATGGAAGTGGATTGGTTTAAAACTGTTTGGAACTCGGTCAATTGTCCAAAAGTGGCTTTCTGCACTTATTGTGCCTTATTAAATCATTTACCAACTGGAGAAAAATGTGGAAAATTGAACAAAAACATTAGAAACACCAACTGCCTTCTTTGCAAAATAGAGACTGAAATTATAGATCGCCTCTTTTTTGATTGCCAATACTCAAGATATATTTGGTTCATTGCCAAAAGGAAACTCAATTTGAATCAACATTTGGCTCTCCAAAACATTAGAGACATCATCCAAAATATTAAGAAAATTTTCATAGGCAGGAAATCAGAATTCAACAAAGCTAATGTAGTTCTTACTACAGTTTTCTACTTTATTTGGAAAGAGAGTAACAATAGACTTCACAATAAAGTTGAAACAGACAGTATTAAATTATGGAAGGCTATAGAAATTGAATACAACGTCATTCTTTAAAAGGCAATCGATTTTAACAACAACAACAATCAAAGTCATAACCTTTATGATTCTAATAACTATGAAGAATCAGTTGAGGAATACTTACAAAGGAGGAAATTTCCCACTTAGTCCTCGTTTAAACTTAATAGTGATGGCTGCCTTAATAAATCTTCAAATTATATTAGTTCCTGTGCTCCAGTTGAGGGTGGCTTCTCCAGTATCCATACCAGAAAATATTCATATAAGGGAAGTAACCATAATTTTATTAGTCATGGATCAAGTAATGATAATAATTCAACTGCAAACTATAATATTATATTACCTGATATGAATAGGAATTGTCGTCCATCCAACTCAGAGCTTTTGCAAAATTATAACTGGCACATTCCTAACAATAATACTAAGTCAAGTGCTATTGATTTCAGAGCTAAATCTAAAAACTTTAGCAAGCACTTATCACTTTTGTCTCAAGGGAACGGCGCAGGCAAGTTTATTGATGACAACCCTCCTGAATTTCCACTCAAAGCTTGCAAGGGAAGTAATAAGGCTATTATTAATAACAATAACATATTTGATATGTAATCTTATGCTAATTTAAATTATTCCATGCCTAATTCTAGCAGGGGAACTATAGCCATATGGATGATGATAATAAGTTTCTCCTAGCCATCAGTGAACAAAGATTAGGAGATTCCTTCTATTTAAGCAAGCCAAATAAGCAGATCTATCACTTATCTATATGGGTTAGAGGAGAATCCAGCTCTACTTCTAGTGTTTCCTCTGTTGCTCTACCCAAGTTTTCAATGACAAATTCTATAGCGAATCAAACTACACGCCTCACTGTAAATAAAGCGAAAAGTTTCAACTCTGATTCACATTCGAAATCCTCTAATCTGGCTACCACTGCTAATATCTCCTCAATGTAAAGTCTGGAGTTATCTCTGAAAGTAAAGAGGCTAGCTCCATGGAAACAAAGATAAAAACACCACCTCGTTGCCATTTTTGCCCTATCCAAGAGTCTAATATAAAGATATGACGGAGTGGGAGCCTTCCTAAAGCCTATTTTTCTTTGATTTTTTGATTGTTTTGCTTGCGGTGATCCGCCATTTTCCTTTCATTTGTTTGATTTTGTGTTTTGGAGGTGCTATGTTGCCCTAGAGTTTTTTCCGAGGTTTGATAACTTGATTTGAGTCGATGATGTATCGGGTATGTTCCACGTTATTAATTTTGTGGGCATGGCCCCCTTTTTACCTATTTTCAAAAAAAAGGTTTGAGTAGAGAAATGTTTGTGCTAGTGATATGCACACAAATGTAAATGCTTGTTAGTAAAGTGTAGAACCAAATAAAGGTAGAACAGGGAGATTATGGATTTGAATATTAGATGGGGTTAAAGATTTGTCAAGAAGTTTTTCAAAAGTTTTGATTGAAACAAGAGCGCTGATACAATCAGCTATTAAAATGGAAGATTCATTTGCAGTTTTTGAGGTTGTAACATGATCGTTTGATAAATCATTAATATCATTAATGAATTCTCCTTCTTCCAGTGTAGCAAGTACACTAAATTTATTGCTATTTATGTTGCATGCAGTTTCTTCTTAATGATAGCTTTAAACCCTTGAATTATTTACTTGATCATTTTCATTTGCATCTTCAACTTAATTAGATTGCTCTATCACTTGATCAATATTTGATGTGGTTTTTTAGTATTTGTGGTAGTGCTTTGCTCGCCTTTTCCAATTGCAATGTTTGAATTGTTTTCCTCATTTAAACCACTTTTTGAGGAACCTTTTGCCGCTGATGAGTACTAGATGACTAAACTTTATTGTGTTTGGATTTCAATGAGGCTGGGCCATGACTTGAATGGTGCACCATCTTATGAACATTTTTTGGATTGGATGGCACCACAACTGGAACTATTAAGACCTTCATGCTGTCATTTTAGTTAGTATATATAACACAATCATTAACGGCATGGCCAAACAACTGTAAGAGGTATGTATCAATGGTCTCCATGAATATTCAACATGAACAAACTAATTTTTCTCATAAACCAAAAATATCATTTCAAGGAGTTCCTTGTCCAGAATTACTTCAATCATACATTTAACATACTCGAAGCACCTCATCTTCTATGTATTTTCACCAAAGCAGACTAGCGTGTCTATGTGGCAAGCCAAACAATAGATGCCTAGTAGTGTCCAAGTTAAGAGAGGAATGTTATACATGTGAACCCAAACTAGTTCAATTTTAACCTTTGATTCAACTGAGATAAAATTAAGGTTCCATTTTGATATAATCATCATTTGAGCTTTAATAAAGATAACGTCGGAGCTAGGGACCTTAACTTTATCTTGATCACATGAGAATTTGAAATAATATTTGCTATCATCAAAGAAGATTTGGTAATCTTCTTTTAGCTTCCAAATTTTAGACAAAAGAGATATGACAGCCATGTAGTTGACGGAGCCACCGATCAAAAAACCAACCAAAACTCCAAACCATTCCCTATACCTTCATCAACGACTGATTTAGGCGAAGACGATGGAGTGCCAATGTAGTTGAAATCAAGGTTCATCGTAATATAGTTTCCTCCATTGATTGGTTTAGATGTGAAAAGGCTCGACCAAAGAGCGGACGAAGAAGAAGGAAGCGAAGAAAGAGGAGGTGGAAGGGAAGAAGGAGGAGGAATTGAAGGAACCAGAGGGGATGAGAAATATGATTATGGAAGAGAAATTTCGGGAATAGGGTCAGGACGGATCGATGGGATGGGCAGTACGGATGTAGTAGAGGGAGGGTGGAGGAGATAAGAGAAAAATGGATGAGATGAATGGGCAGGAAGAGTCATGGGTAAGGGGTAAAGGGGAGGCCATTAAAATTAAAAATCAACGGAGAGAAATGGATGAGAAATGAAGTGGTACGTATTCTATATTTTATAGTTAATTTTTAAATCTAATATAATACTCTTCAATATTATGACAAAATTTCTTTAAGAAGGGAAATCTGTAGCATCCCGTTTCGAAGTTCAAATAATATAAATATTTTAAAATGAATTTTGAGAATTTTATTCAGTAGTGTATTGAATTTTAGTTCAATTAACAAAATATTGGGAATTATTTGATAATAAAAGAAGACTATAAGTTTAGAATTCAAAATTTAATTTTGAATTACATTTTTAAGATCCAAAAGTCTGTCTGGAAATTTATTTTGCCAAAACAAATAATAATGAAAATTTGAAATTGTTTTGAAAATAAAGTAATTATTTTATAATTAATAAAAATTGAAGAGTAATATTTTTCAAAAAGAATATTGTTATTAAAATATAATAAAATTTGAATAAAACATCTTAATCGGATACAACATATTGGTTGATAGACGGATCGAGTAATAAGTGGCTAGAGGTGTTTTGTGACGACCCGATTTTCTCACCACAGAAAATCGCATCATCTTGAAGAAAGAAAGGGATAGAAAAGGGAAAAGAAAGAGAAGAAAGAAGAAACAACATTAGAATCTCAACAGCGGAATGAATAAATTATATAATAACATAAATATTACATAGTATACAACACTAATCAGAGTTACACAACATATACATCACATACTAGACAGTTATAAACACCTGTCTAGTCATTACAACTCAATACAACTCAAAAAAGAGATACCAACTCAGAGATCACACAGCAGGTACTATATATCTAACGCAGAAGCCTCTTGCTCCATTGCTCCTCCATATTTCGTCAAAGCTAACCTGAATCCCTTGGCTACTCGTAAAAATTTGAGTACCCAAGAGTTTAAGAAAACAGAAGATAAACTCCGGGTCAGACATGGGTCTGGTGTGAGTAACAGGTTAAAGTTACTTAACTTTAAAAAACCTTTGAAAAGAAAGGTATCACGTAAGACTTCCACACATAAACATGGAAAAAATTTTACCTTACGCTAACCAAAACATTTGATAGGAAATCCAGTGATATTATAATAGGGTCTAGGGTTTTCAAGTAAATAAGAAATAGCCGAAATTGTTACATTTATTAAATTCCATCTATTAGCCACAAAAGTGGGTAATACAATCAAAACCGTCGGCACTTATTGGATTTTGGATTCCATACAATGGCAGGGCTACCAGGGTACCGTCCGTCATAGTACGTGGCCTAGATCACCGTACCGAGGATCACTCTCAATCCCCTGCTGTAACAACCCGCATATTTATCGAGTTTGTATTTAAATATTTTATTTAAATATTAACTCATTAATCGGATTTTGGTCCGAAAAGCTACTTTTTGCAAACGGTCAAATTAGGACTCGAGACCACTTCCATTGAGTTCGAAATGTCGTTTACAACTTTTTTAAGTATAAACATCGATAGGTTTGGAGTTATAGCAATTTCACTAACTTTTCCCGCTTTGGACTTTGGGGTAGTTTAGCCTATTAAGCCCAAGTTCCAACCCTCTTCTCCTCACTCTTCATAAATTTCCTAACTAACTCAAGCTTGGGCATTAATGGTGAAATGAATGGGAAATTAAAACTCCAAGCACAAATTCAATTGCAAATCCAACATTCAACTCCAAATTCAAGTAGAAGATATTGGATTCAAGCTTTGGATTGCTTCTCCTTGCTTTCAAGCTTCATCTTCATAAACTTTAGTGCAAAGGTGAGATTTTTATCTCACAAATCTAGTCTATAACTATATTGGACTGTTGGGAATGATTCCCTATCACTTTTGCATGCACATTTGCATTTGGTTTGGATTGGATTGGCGAAAAACTCCAATTTTTAGCGTTTTGGTGAATTTTCTGCAATTAGGTCGTTCTAGCCATTTTCGTGTGTTCGGAGTTAGGTCGCTCGCGACCTAACCCTTAGGTCGTTCGCGTGTTATCGCGCTAGGTCGCACTGCCTTTAATTTTCACTTCGGAGTTAGGTCGTTTCACGTTAGGTCGTATGGGGTTTAGGTCGTAGGTCGTTTCTGGCCTTAAATCCCCTCTGCAGCGTTAGGTCGCTCAGCCTTTCCTTGTTAGGTCGTCACCATTAGGTCGCGACAAATGTTAGTACGTTAGGGCCTTAGGTCGTAGGCCTTAGCTCGCATTTGAGCTTAGGTCGTAGGTCGCTAGCTCGTAGCTCGTATTTGAGCTTAGGTCGTAGGTCGCATCACCCTTAAGTCGTTCGACCTGATGCCTCTCTTAGGTCGCGCATCCCTTTAGGTCGCTAGGTCTTAGGTCGCGCATCCCTTTAGGTCGCTAGGTCTTAGGTCCCGCATCGCCTTAAGTCGCTCGACCTTCTCTCACCTTAGGTCGCGCCATCTTTTAGGTCGCGTACCATACTTTAGCCCGTTGTCCCTTAGGTCGCTTGCACCTTAGGTCGGCCTCGTTAGCTCGCAGATCCTCTAGGTCGCGCGGCCTTTAGACCGTAGGTCGTTAGGTCGTAAGACCTTAGGTCGCCTGACCACTTAGGTCGCTTAACCTATTCAAATGTTAGGTCGCGAGTTTCTTAAGTCGCTCGTCTCTCTTAGGTCGCTCGCTTCGGCTAACTCGCGAACACCACTAGGTCGTTTGACCCCTTGGACCCCTAGGTCGCAACCCTTAGGTCGCTCGACCCTATTCCCCTTAGGTCGAACCCCGTAAGCGGTGGCGTTGCCCCCGCACCCCCACCTTGGGGGGTTGCCACCCCCCCTGGACCCCTCCTCCGTAGGGGATCTTATCTGAAAAACATTGAGCTGATTTCCTTGGATTTTATTCACATCTCCGTATGCGATTTTTGTGACTGATTGTTTCTACAATTGCTTCTGTGTTTTGTCACTTTATAATATAAAGGTTTCAATACTAGTAGTAAATATCAAAACTCTTTTAACAAACAATTTCAACTCTATTTTTAATAACAAAGCTCTTTTCTTAGACCGTTTTTCAATCTATTAGTATATACAAGCCTTTACCTCACTCGGATGAGAAATCTAATTAAACGACTTAGTAAAACAAGTGGTATGAAACGCTTGCGTTCACTTCGTCGGTTAATTCTTGGACTTGTTCGATTGAACCTCTTGTGACAATTTTATTAGTGAAGATTTACAGTTTGTTCGTAAATATTTAAGTTAAGCAAGTGGTTATGGGACATGAAGCTAAACTTCTATATTTACTAGCTTAGTGTAATTGACACTTCTCGTTGATCTTGATGATCGCTTTATGAATTAGACTAGCAATTGCGCGATGTCTCTTTAATTGCAAGGTTAGACTAGACACCACTTGTGTGATTCCATTCACACATACCTTTCTGCTTTTTGGTTAGTCTTGACCTCAATCTGTGTGATTCTATTCACACATGCGGGGTAGCTCCCCTTGGTCTTCGGACCGTCATGTGATAGGCCTCTTTCCCTTTTTATGATTTCTGGATTTCTTGTGTTGATTTCTGGAATTTATGTCATTGACTTGTTATGAGTACAAGTTTAGGGTATGATGCCCTCTTTGGATCTTTGAGAAGATTCTTGTGATATTGATTTACCTCTTATCGATTGATCTTCTGTTGATCATCATTTGCATACTTATAGTAGTATGTCAGTATGGATATTTTATGTTTATGCCATATCTTTTATTTTATATCATGTCATCTGATATTTATAGCTAGACTGATCCGTTTATTATTTTCTCAAATAATACTCGGGTCAGACCGAGATGTTACAGGTGCTTCTGCTTGACTTCTTCCCAGGGATTCATCACTCTGACTTTTGGCTAACTGTTTAGATTAGCAGTTTTTGTTGTATACGCTTGAGATATAGACTCATAGTTGTATTCTTTTGTATAGCACGTGTTGCTATTCTTTTGTATTATCGTGGATCTTACTGACCACTACTCTGATGTACACTTTCATGTGTTAGTTATATATTCATATCTTCTTCCTCCTTTGTGATATGGATATCTGTGACTGATTTGTGATATGATTATTTCTATGTTTGTTTCCGAAGATTATTTATAGCCACCGTGTGATAAGCAATTACATGGATGGTCTCTCCTCAACAGCCTTATTCTCCGTGCTAGTTGACAGCACTACTCCGGAGTGTTCTTGGCTAGCGTGGGTATAGAGGTGGGGCGTCACACCTGCAACACAAGGCCGGAACCATCACATACTGGACAGTCCCGAACAAGACAACCTCGCAGTTGGCGTACGTTCCAACCGCCCACACAGCCGAAATAAAAAGGGACTTCTAGATAGGGGAAAATCTCGTCCTATTTGGGCATGACCCACTTAGCCTTGCTGCACCTCCCATGTTTTAGCCATTCCCGGTTGATGAGGCTTGAGGTTACGATTACCTTTAGAGAACACATCTCTTAGAATGCTCATCGTCTACCTGACGATGTTCTGAAAGCATTCAATCCATACAAGTTCGTTCCGAGTTTTAACGAAACCGAAGGCATTATCTCGTTACACTCATTTTGGAATCACCCTCAGAGTTAACGACGATAACCCTTGCACTCTAAATCTTCATCCCGAATTTGAAAGTACTATCCCGTCAAACTCATCACGGAATCACCCTCAGAGTTATACTGACGAATAGTTCTTACACCTCGAGTCTTTACTCTTCACATGAGATTCACGGCCTATTGTTAATTTAGATCGATGTGGTTTTCGGATATCCAAATCTAGAAACCCGATCCCGGTCTCATCGGAAACCAAAGCGTATCTTTTAAGGCCAAGTTGTTTTAAAGGTTTAAAACAATTCAATTATCTATATACACACAAATAGATAATTCACAGATTCATAATAGATAATCATCACAACAGATAATCCATATTATCAATCACAAATAGATAATTCATATTATCATCTCAATGCAACCAATGCATCCATATCACACGACATTATTTTTCTCATTTCTGAGATTTCAAACCATTCAAGGCAACCAATATCATCCATTCATATATAAGAAATGATCTATAATCACACCAAA
Source organism: Allium cepa (assembly GCA_030765085.1). NCBI lineage: Eukaryota > Viridiplantae > Streptophyta > Magnoliopsida > Asparagales > Amaryllidaceae > Allium > Allium cepa. The sequence goes on along the minus strand of CM060937.1, from coordinate 28,430,744 downwards.
TATAATCAATTTAAAATGAATTAAATTACATACATCATTTCTAATTAATTTAAAGTGAATTAAATTAATTACTTCATCAATATAAATCTTGCTTACATAAACATTAATTAATTATCAATCAATTAATTAATCATCAACCAATTATTCATTTTAATTAATCATCCCTGGTTAATTAACCTTTAATTACATTCAAGTTATTATCCATTAATTAATTAATTTTACAAATTGATTATACTTAACCAAATACAGTAATTAATCTTTAATTACTTCATAAATTAATTAACTATAATTAATTACATTACTTCTTAATTAATTACATTAATAAATCTCTTTATTTATTTGTTATTTCCAAATAAATCCATTCTTAATTACTTCATTAATTATAATAATTAATGTTCTCTAATTACATTTTCTATTTAAATTAATTACATTAAGTAATTAATTTTCAATTAAACATAATTGTTAATCACCCTTGATTAACTCATTCAGTAATAACTACCCTTAATTACTTCACCAAATAAATTAATTACTCATTAATTAATTATCTCTAATTAATCCCTTGATTGATTTTACAAAGTAATTATACTCAAATTACTTCCATCATCAAATCGCTTTCACTTAATTACATCCAGTAATTACCCATGAATTACTTCACTAAGTAATTTCTCTTCATTAAATTACATTAAGTAATTATACTTCACAAATCATCAAATGATTATTCTAAATTAATTAAACTAAATTAATTAACTTAATCTAATCAAATTAAAATCAATTAATTACAATGAGTAATTAATTTCTTAATTACTTCCATAAGTAATTATACTTAACAATTTACACAAATGATTATTTTTAAATTAATTATTCTAATTAATTATTAAAATTTAATCACATTAATTAATTATTAAATAATCCTTAGTTAATAACCTTCATTAACTATTAACAATTCATTAATTATTTTTCTAAGGTCATTAACTTATTTTAATCATTATTGATTACAAATTAATTAACCATTAATAGCCCATTAATTAACCCCTAATTATTTAATTAATTAAGTGCTAACTGTAACTTAATTAATCCTTTATTACTTGATTAATTAATTAATAATCATTAATTAAGATCTAATCTTATTTAATTATTTTTTAAATTACAATTTAATTATTCTAAGAATAATTAATCTCAAACTTTTAAGTTTAAAACCCTTAATTACTTTAAGTAATTATCCATTTCATTAATTTATTAAATAAATTAATTATCCATTTAATTACCCTAATAATTAAATGAATAACAAAACATTAAATTCTAATTTAACTTTAAGATTAAACCTTTTCCTTATCTATGGTTAAATTATCATTCATAAATATATTTGAAAACATTCATTTCCAAATTTAATTTCAAATTTCATTTTAGATTCAAGTTTTAAAATGAAAACCAATTTATCTTCAACAAAATTTAAAATCAATTTAAAACCTTTAAATTTACATGATAAAGAATATTTTCTCTTATAAAAGGAATTTCACATGAGTTTAAACCAAATTTCTTTTTAAATTCAAAACATTTAAATTTTACTTTATAATTCAAAATTGTTAAAACACTTAAATTTATAAAACTTAAATTTATTTTAAAACAAAGATTCAAATTTAGATTTGAATCAGATTTAAACTTTTTTTAAAACATTTCTTTTTATTTCAAACTCAAATTTAAATTCAAATTCCTTTAAAAACACTTTTAAATACTTATCCCCTTTAAGATTTTTTTTAAACAAATTTGAATTTAAAAACTTAATTCATTTCCAAATAAGATTCAAATTAAGCTTGAATCCATTATTTAAAATTGGATTTAAAACTTATTTTAAATCTTTGCTTAATAATTTAAATTTTCAGTTTAAATTTAAAAACAGAACAAGTTTCTAATCTGAATAAAACTAACCCGAGCAACACATAATTCACTCGAGCCTAATCCTAACCTAGCCGGAGCAAAACACTAAACAACTCGAGTAACCTTTTCATTAGAAAACATTTAAACTAAAAGTACTGACAGGTTTACAAAAACACGAAACAACCCTACACTCGAGACCACACAACAGCTACTTCGATTCCAACACCCCCAAAGCTTCGAGCAAAAACATGAAACAACCGAACATCACTCGAGTACCCTTCTTCCCTAAAACAACAGCTGATACTCCATGCCCTCCGTGCACATGCACCAACACCGCAACCAACTCCGACCACTCGCGACCACAGGCGCAAGTCGACAATCATCTCCTAACTCGATTCCAACCCTCAAACAATTTGCAGAACCTCAAGATGAAAATCGAGCATAAAAGCTCAAAACTGGAACAATGTCGAAACTGGAAATCACCTCAAACATAAGATTCCGACCACCAGAGTAGCTTCACCTCCGGCCATGACCTCTTCCACAACCCATCAATCATTACCCTGAATTTGGGACAACTCGGTCACTTCTAGAAGTCGCATCGAACAATTTTTCTTATGAACAGAAAACTAGTGTTAAAATCTTCAATCCCTAATCACCATCACCACGGTGAATTGATCCACATCCTACTATTTTTCCCTGATTCTCCTATCACCATTTCATCACCAGAGAAGATGTTGGCCACCCCAACCATCTAGATCTACAGTTACACACCAAAATACCATTTCTAGACAAACCAGAAATGCTCAACCAATTTCAAACTAAAAATTCTGATTTTAGTTTTAAAGTTCAAGTTTTTGTTTAAGTAAACGATTTATAATTTTGAATCAATGAATCTGGAAAAATTAAAATTTTACTTACATAAGGTTGTTCTGTTATATTTTGTTTCCCAGAGTCAATTACAGATTTTCTTTTTCTTTTTTTTATATTAAATATAATTTAAACTTTAAACTTATATTACACAACCGTATTTTGATTGAATCTTAAATCTTTACATAGATTAAATCAAATGAAATGGATTTTAGCAATTCCTGAACTTGGGAACTTATGCACAGAAAAATAATTACATAGCAACTTGCCCAACTACATACATTCATATATATAACAGTAATGAACTTGTAAATACCATACAAACACAATTATTTCCAGAGTAAAATAAGCAACTAGTTTCATACTTAATTTTAAAAAGAGTGATGTTACTCACCGATTAGGATAATGAACAGAGCAAACTTATTTCTGAAAATGCTTGAAACTGGAATGTGCTCGATTTGAAAAATTCAAGTTGTAGTAGTTTTGCTTATGAATTTAAACTGCAGTTTGCTTTTAAAAACTTTAATCTTGATTTACTGCATTGCTTTGCTCCCTGATTTACAATTGCATGCATGCTTCCAGATAAAAAGGAAAATGCAGGCATGGTTGTTTCAAAACAAAATTGGAGGAGATTGCAGGCTTTTGAATTGCAGAATGAATTTCAGGTTGATGTTTTGAAGAGGGCTTTAGGTAATTGATTCTGGTATGTGGAGGGATCAAATTCTGTTTTGAATAAATCTTCTGGTTTTGAAAGGAAATTTGGAGTACAGATTTTAAGTTTAGAAAACAGGTTTCTGATTCTCAAATGGATTTTCTGATTTTAGGCTTTGATTTGAAGAAGATTGATTACAAATTTCAGCTGAAGTTCTTAAGTTTTGAAAAAGAAGAATAGAAAAAGAATAAGGATGAGAAGAACTGTGTTTATATAAGAAAATTTTTGATTTAATTAAAATAAAAGAAAATGAAAATTAATAGGACACTTGTTCTTTGTTTTAAGATTTGTCACAATGTTTAATTTATGGCTTAACACATGTCATTAAGGTGTTAAGAGAGTTACACATGTAATTTAAGTATTTTATTTTAATTTAAATTGTTTATAAAAGCTTTAAATCTTAATTTATTACTTTTCATGTATATATAAATCAATTTCCCCTTTTTTCAAGAGAAATGAAACAAAAAAAATTATAAATAAAAGCTTATTCTAATATTTTTAAGTATTTATTCTATTGAATTTCACAACATTAAATTTAACTTTAAATTAAATTATAAAATCCAATTTTAAAAATCAAGTTATATATATATATATATATATATATATATATATATGCATATATAACTCTTATTAAATTTAAAAATAACAAATCCTATTTCTATAAAATCTTTTTGTGTTTATAAAAACTAAGTATTATAATTACCATTTGAAAATAACAAATTTAACAATTTAAATAATTTATAAAAGAGATTATAATTTACTTCTATTACTCAATAAATCAAGATCATTTGTAAATTATATTTTAAATTCTTATATATAATTTCCAGCAATATTTAAAAAGAAAAATAAAATAAAGCTTTTATGTTAATCTAATTTAAATTCATATTTAAGTTAATTAACTATAATTTTAAAACAAATAAGATTAACCTTAAGTATAAATCATATAGTTATTTATTGAATTGCTTTGAAAAGCTAAATGTTAAATTTAAATCAAATTTTTAATTTACCAAAAATAAATTAGAATTAGAAAATTGATTTATTTACTAAATCCCAAACCAAATCTTATATATTTACAATATATACAATTATATATATATATATATATATATATATATATATATATATTATAAATAGAAAATAATTTATTAGCTTTAAAAAGATAAAATCTACCAATTCAAATATTTATTAAAAGAAGATTATTAAATCAATTCAAATTTCATTAACAAAAATCATCAAATCAATTTAGTTTTTAACACAGATTGTTAAATTTATATTGTCGAAAATTCCGGGATATCACATGTTTACATTTAAAAGAAAGTTAAATTTATTCCTTTCTTCCTTTCTTCTTATTCGACCACACATTAATTATCACGTTCACCCCACTTCTCTTGTCCTTATCCCATCCCTAAATAGAACCTGACCCGTTGCATCCCAAGCCCTATTTTCTCAAATCGAATATGGTAAAAAATTACACGTGGAAATCACGATGCAAGGTGGCAACAGCAAGGCAGCTTTTGTGTGTGACGCAAAAGGACGACGATGAGAGCAGGTAAGCCGTGGTAGAAGGTCAGGCGAGATGGCAGGTGCCGCAAAGTACATGCGACTGGCAGAAGGTGGTGTGCGGGGGTGAAAATGAGATGAAGCGGAAATCGAGGGAGCGCAATGATGGCAGATTTATGTGCATGTGATGAATTGTTGGCTAAGATGGAGGAAAGTGAGTCAATTTTGAATTGAGAATGTTGGTAGGAAGGATTGCCCAAGAACGAGAGGTGAATGTAACCATACATTTATTTTCAATGGGTATTTTTTATTACCTAAATTTGCATACCATCATTAAACAATGTTTTAGAGCAATATTTGTAGTTCATTGTAACTTGAAATTTGTCTAAACCATGTAGATATAGTACTAGTTCATCGTTTTCGGGCAATAAGTGAGTATGACCACCTAACTTTAGTTATATAGTGCGTATATTTCACTTACAGTAAACCTAAAGATTTTTCAGCCTTTTGTTGATTCCAAAACTATAGTCAGAACTTGTTTTTCTTCTTCCTACCACTTGTGTGATGATATTGAACAAAATTTGTGACGACCGAGGATTTTTGACCCTCGAAAATCGACATTAATACGTTCACGGTATAGAATGACGAGTGATCAAGTGTTGGAAATTCCAGATCATTAGGGGTTAAGAAAAAAGTGATAAAAGAAGAAATAGAAATAACAGCAAGCAGAATCTCACAATCGCAGTAGAATATATAATAATAGATTTTGTACAAAGAATTTGTAGCCATTAATATACACACGAATAACCAGAGTACACTCATCAACATAGAAATCTAGACAGTTACAATAACTTGTCCTTACTAGTGCTGAATATACAACCTACAATACACAGCAGAATATAGTCAAGTACGAATAGTATGTCTAAGAATCCTCCAGCTCGTCTCATGAGCTCTATAGCATCCTAACCTGAATCTTGCAATACTCGGTCTGACCCAAGCATTATAATAAAGTAACACCCGAACCAGTCTGAAAAACCAGCATGAGTAGACAAACTTAATTTGAATTATTTAAGTTATCAAAATCCTTCGAAAAACAAAGGTATACTGTAAGACCTTGTCACACATAAACCCGATGGGTTTTCCTTTACGATAACCAAAACATTTTTATAGAATATCCACTGATATTATTTTGTGTCTAAGTATAAGTATTAATTAAAATAGCCGAAATTTTTACATTTATCAAAACCCAGTATACTAGGCTCTACAATCAAACTGTTAAGATCCGTAGTGGTTATCGGGTCGAAGTGGTTTCGGATAACGCTGATATCCGATACCGATCTCTTCGGATCCAAACGATGAATTTTAAAATGTCTAAGTCGTTTAAATAACAATTTCACAATCAGGGTGTTAATATTTACATATGGAAATTCATTCCATATATTTACTTTATCTAGAGTAGTCCATCGAGATTTAATTTCTTGTAATCATTACATTTTCCAAAATCGGAATAGTGATCAGCATAAGTCGATTTACTTCCAATAAAACGTGTCAACATTTTATTCTATCTATTCTACTTTGTTTGGCTACTAAATGGCACAGAGAATAGATAATTGAAACCCACATCTAGAAACAATATCAGTCAAAAAATAGACCATTAACTCAATCAACGATTTATAATTGATGTTAAAATCAATTTACAATTCAAAACTGGATTGGTTATCAACTAGCAGAGTCGGGTTTTGTATTTTAAATCCATATTATTTGTAAATCCAAGAAATTTAATAAAATAATTTATTCTTAAAATTTGAACAATTCATTTAATAATAATTCAATTAACATAATATTTATAATTGAGACATTACTCATTTATTCATTTCAATAGTTTAAAACATTTAGCTTTACATGGTCGGAAACCCGATGATATTAGTTCATACAAAATATTCTGCGATAGATTCTCGACGTAAAAATTTGCTCGACGATTTGATTTTAAAATAAAAGATATATTGTTTTAAAATTTAAAGATTTGTAAATAAGATAATTTCTTAGTTTTATTCCATCATTACTCAGCCCAAAATCCACTAGCCCATGTCAAAGAAGACCGGCCCAAACAAAGTGCTCCAGCCCATTTCCTTTCTTCTCCTCCCTCCGCATTTTTCCTTACTCCTTTCTTCCTCTTCTTCAACCAAATGCAAATGTACGAAGACGTGCATAGTTCTATGCACGAACACTCGACCCATAATTCCCATACCCAAACTGACCGGCCATCCCTCTCCATCATCTTCCATTTCGCTCCCCCTCTCTTCCATTCGACTCGACCAAACGTGCACATCTGTGTGCACAAGCACACCACCTATGGCCATCATCACTTACAACCGACCATCTCCGCATGTCACCAACGAACATGCCATCACATCCATCCACCTGAAACACGAAGCCACGCTTCAGTCCATGGATTTAACCCTTAACCCCAAACTTAGAACAACCACCATACCTACAATCGCTTCGCCACGATGACCCAGACCCCCATCAACCACCAAACTTTGCCTACAGCCTCGCCATCATCTCCTCGATCTAATCCCCCCTATGTGCATGCCTCCCTCATGCTCTCCACTTCGTTATTTCATCGAACCAGAAGCCAAACCAAAACCCACCATAAACCCTAACATGACCTCGTCCAGCTCGGACATGGGTCTAAAAATGTCCGCGCCATTTTTCATGGATGCGCCGCCCCCTGAGCCACCTCCATATCAAACCCCATGCCATGACATCGACCAAATCGCCTGAATTTGTCCTCTCGCCCAAAACTGATCAACCCTAAATTCCTACCTCCATAAAACATAACAAAATCCCAAACCAATTCTAAAAATCATGCTTTTCAACCCCCATCAAAATCATATGAACCATTGATTTAATCATGATATTTAAATTTTAGGCTTGACTGACCTAACCTCGGTTACTTATCATTTTCTTCCCCTTTGCTAATTGAAATTCCATGAGATAAATTTGAAAATGTTTTATACTTGGAAACAAACGTCTTTTGTTTAGGAAACATAGTTTAAATCTGATTGGATGTTGAGTTATTCATTTTTGAAGTGGGATGTTCCATTGTTTTATCAAACAAACAAGGCGGAGAGCTTTTCTTGAATGATGTACAGGGTTATTTGATATACAAGTGAAGCTTCTCATGTCTAAACACATATATGCATCTACATATTAGCATAACAATCACATACACATGTGTTACAGATCGAAATGCATCCATATTCCTAGATATATACATATACAAGAAATAAGTTGTTAACAGTGAAGGTGTTTAACTAACAGTTTCAAAAGAAGGAATGAATGCTGCTTTGTATTATATCTTTTGATCAACTATCTTATTCCTCAAATTTTGAATGGAAGAAACTTTTTTTGATTATACATGAACAGCTACGAGTATAGCTATATATATATATATATATATATATATATATATATATATATATATATATATATATATATATATATAAAAGAAGGAAAGGGGACAGTAAAGCAATATGGTGGCTGAGATTTGTACAGGCTTCACATTTTACCTTCATATATTTTTTTCTTCAACCTTTATTGATTTAATTTCTAGGTGATTTGATTTCATGTTTGGGTTGATTTGATTTCTTTGCACGCTGATTGGAAACATTGTGAGCTTGATTTTAAGTCTATGTGCTTGACTTGAAGTTGACATGATGATTTTTATGTTTATATATACATATACATTACACACACACACACACACACACACACACACACACACACACACACACACACACACACACACACACATATATATATATATATATATATATATTCACCTATACATATTTATTTTATCATATTTACAAATATATATATATATATATATATATATCCATATGCACTATTTTTATTAACATATACCCATATATATACACACATATATAATCATAGGTTTGAAATTTTCCGTTATGAAGTTTATACAATCATGTATATATATTTATTTATATATACAATATTTTTATAAAGATATATACATACATATAACTTATATATATTTTTCATCAAAATGGGGCTTGTATGTATTTGTATGTAGATATATATAGATGTTTTATCACGAGTTTGAAGTTTACATACATACATACAAACATACATGCATACATACGTATGTGTGTGTGTGTGTGTGTGTGTATATATATATATATATATATATATATATATATTATTTTCATAAATTAGAATTTAGATTTTAAATATAGTCTCCAGAATTTATATATTTAGATATTACCTATATTAAAAAAATTATTTATTCGATTGATAAAAGATTAATACTTCAAATTAAAATTAGTAAATTATTCTAATAACAGGTGTCACAAATACGAGACTTACAAAATTTTATAGAAAAAGCATGTTAATGATTTTATAAACTTATAGTTTAGTATTTTTAAATAAATATAGAAGGGATTTGAGGCTTCTGTGTATATTTTTTTGAAGAATATTGATTTTAGAGAAAAAACAACAAAGCTGTGTATTTATATTGCAATATTTAATGCTTTGAAATTTAAGTTTGTTTATTTTGAACTTATAAATATTATTAAAAATAATTTTAAAGCATAGAAGAATGTTTTAAAAATATGGAGCTTGAATTTTATTCGAGATAGCTGAATGATTTGAATTTGGATCGTAAGTAATAAGGAAGTTATTATATAAATTCTTTTGGAAAGAACTTTTTTGTAGAAAGAATAATTATGACAGAAATGATTATTAAATGAAGTTAAATTATTTTGTGACAGATGAATTCGACTTTGAATGATTTAAAAGTATTTTTGAAATTAAAATGAATAAAGGATTAGATCATGTTCAAAAAATAATTCAATGACATATGATTTGTGGTGATATAAACCCTATTTTGATTAGGTTTAATTTATTAATTACATATCAGAAAACAATAATAACAAATATTGTTTGAGTTGGATGTTTTATATTATGTTATTATTTGCATTGGAAAATACATGGTTGGATGTATGCTTTTGGATGCTAAATGGTTAATTGTTTGATCAATTATTGATAATGAGTTGCATGCATTGAATCGATTTATGTATTTTGGATATTTGGACACAATAAAAGAACGAATGTATGAATGAATTTTAGAGGTTAAGAAATATCAAAAGTTTGTTTTTGAAATATTTTGAAGCTTCATGGATAGTATTTTGAAGAATGTTATTTAGAGACTAAAAACAATGTATTCCTTTTCAAACTTGATTGCTTTGGACTTGCGTAAATTATTAAAACAGGTTCAAAGAATGTTTTAGTAATGAAAAACTTGAATTTTATTCAGGTTTTTTTGGTTTGAATTTAAATCATGAGAAATGGGTTTTTTAATCTAAATCTTTGAAAGGAATTTTAATAAGTACCATACTAGTAAGGTTTCATGTAAAAGGAATTTTGAACTATTTTAAATATAATGGGTTTTGAATTTGAATTATTGTTACACTGAAAATAATAGGATTTAAATTAAATTTTAATTTAAAATCCTATTTACATAATACGAGTATTTTTGTTTGTCATTTGAAATTAGAAAAGCTTTGATAAGATGAAGTTAAATGATTTTTGAAATATTTGGAATTTAATTTAAATTATAAATGATGAATGTTTATAAATATATAAGCTTTTCTACAAAAGAATATTGACAATTATTCGAGATATTTGATAAATGAATTTGAAATTCATTTCGTATGCCAAAAAAGGTATTTTATTTTGATTTTAGTGCCAAATTGTGACAACCCTCCCTTCTCGCCCCTTGAAACTCGACATAAAATACGCCACAGTATAATATGCCGACGATCGGGTGTCGAAAAAGACAGATGGTTGAGAGAAAAGAAAGAAGATAGAAGATAGAAGAAAGAAGATAGAAGAAAGAAGGAACTAAACAATTACAGAATCTCACAATCGCAGCGGAACAAAATATAATACATAATATCATATCGTTACACAAAATAAAAACTATATCTGTTTTATATATTACATCAGAGTATATCACAAACAAACAACAATTACCGGCCTGACAATTTCAAACAATCACAGCAGCAGATATAAACAAATGTGGTACTACGTCTCGGACTCTAGCTCCTCTCCTGAGCTTCATAGCATCCTTTCCTGTAATCTATAATACTCGGTCTGACCCGAGCATTATAATGGAATAACACCCAAGTCGGTCTGGATTAGCAGCGTGAGAAAAATACACCCAAATTGATTATTAAAGTTTTAAAAAACCTTTTGAAAACAAAAGAATCTCGTAAGACCACACCACAAATAAACATGTCGGTTTTTACCTTACTATAGCTAAAATATTTTTTTTTATCAAAATCCTCTAATATAATAATAGAGTCTATAGAAAGTAATATAGAATCTAGCTGAAATGCTTGCATCTCACGTTTCAACAGTGGTTGGGCACAATTAAAACCGTACAGGCGCGTAGGGAGAATGGATTTCCAACTAATGACTAGGCACTATGGTACCACCTGTCACAGTACCTGGTCTAGATCAGTGTACCGAGAACCACGCCCGATCCCCTGCAACATAAGGCCGGGACTACCCCTTACTGGATAATCTCGAGTAAGATCACCCCACGGTTGGTATCAGCAACCGCACCACTAAGCCAAATAAAAAGGGACATCTAGACAGGAATGACCTCACCCTAATGGGTGCTACCAACATAGCCATTGCTGCATAACCCTTGATTTTCAGTCATTCCCGGTTGATGAGGCTCGAGGCTAAGCATTACCTTTTAGAACGTTTCACTAAGAATACCCATCGTCCACCAGACGACGTTCGGAAAGCATTCATCCATACAAGTCCGTCCCGGGTTCGAACGGAACCGAAGGCACTATTCCTACTACATCTATTTTAGAAACATCCTCAGGATTAGTAGCGACTAGCCCATGCACTTCACTGCTCCATCTTCGACTCCGAACTCGTTTTCTCATGAAAACGTTTAAAAAGGATCAAAGTGGTTTTTGAGAAATAAATCCCGATCTCGTTCTCTTCGAAACGATCAACGCATTGGCCAGTATTGATAGTCGGTGATTTAGCTATCAATTAACATTCACAACCAACTTCCTTTTTACGGAATAAATTTCCCCAACCATTTTCTATTTCCACTAAAATTAACCAAGTCCAAATACTTCAGATTTTAAAATAATTTAAACCACTTTATTCTAAATTATACCTTAAAATATTTAAATTAAACTACTCAAACATTTTATTTGAAAATATATTTTTTAAAATATTTAAAGTAAAACTACCTTATAAAATATAAGCTAATTTAAAAAAAAGGTTAAGTTAAAACTAAATTTTTAAAAGAGGAATTACAAAAATTCTATACTAGTTTCAAATAAAAATTTAACCAAACTATCTTTAAAATAAATCCATTTTATAAAATATAAATATTAATAATATTCTTTTAAATCATAATATTAATTAACCCTTTAAAATAATTATTACTATAACTAATTTAGTAAATTTTTACTTTTAAAATTTTTACAACTTAAATAAGAATTTTCATAAAAACGTTCTTTTAAAATCAAATATGAAACTTTTAATTTTTACTTAGAAGTCTACTTTAAAACGTACTTAGCTTTTCAGGGAACTACACTTCTATTTTTAGAATAAACCAAGGAACCTTTTATAAATCCTACACGATTTATCTCAATTCAAATTTACGTTTAAATCCCGTAAATTTCTTCCAACACTTCAAAAATAAACCCTCTTTTATTTTTAAACACATTTCCCATTTCCTGGAAAATGACTTTCAAATATATGCTTAAAATATTTAGAATAAGGTTACTAGAAATTTCTTAAATGAAAAATAATACTTAAGAAAATATTGAGGAGTTTCTAAGTAATTTAAAACAAAATTACCCTTTTAAAATAGAGTTATTAAATCAAATATTTATATTAAAATTTCCTTTTTGGAAACTTAATACTAATTTACTTTTAAATAGTTTAAATTCCATAATTACTTAAACAAATATTTACTTACTTAAAATATATTTAAGAATAATATATTTTTTTGTAAAATATTTCTAAAATCTCATTTTAAACTTTTAGTTTATATTTTGAAAACTTTTCTTTGAAAACATACTTAATTTTCCAGGAAAGTACACTTCCCATCCTTTAAAAACAGTCTCACTATTATTTTTAAGCAATTTGCACTTCTTATAGAAATTCCCACCGGAAACCTATACTTTTAAAATTTATCTCCGATAAATATTCCACTTCATTTATAAACCCAGTTTATAAATTTTCATTTCACATTTCCTTTTAAATCAAAATTTCAAAAACACTTTAACAGACACCAAACCAATTTTCGAATTTAATTCCTTTAAATTCTTTCCTTAAAAATTTCTTTTATTTCCTTTTAAACACAATTTATTTTATTTATATTTTAAATTCCCAGATTGAATTCATCCAATCATAACACAGCATAACAAAATTCCAAATCAATCTATGACAGGATATCAATGAAATATATCACAGAATATAAATAAAATTTCTATTTATGAGGAATCCGGTTGGATCCCTCCAACCTGTTTTCCCTGCGTCCACAGATGTTAGCACAACAAATAAATATCAATCCAGACTGATATTAATATTCATATTCAACCAATCACTCAATTATTTAAATATTAACTATTTAAATTAAAGGGTATCCAGATGTGAGTGAGATTAACTCACCTTGAGTTTCGACGAGCGTTTTAATTTTAAATTAAATCAAACCATTCGATTTAATTCAAAAAATTTGCTTGCTCCAAACGTCTCCGGATCTACTACAGCACGTCGATCACGTTGCTGTGATTTCGGTGCTTCTTGTTTCGTTTGAATCTGATAACGTATGCTTGAGATATTCAGTTTTAAAGATTTTGAATTGAAGTTTAAACTAAACTCTTATTTAATTTCAATGAATTACCATTAGATGTTCAATCAGAACACGAGATCATGGCCATTCCTAACTTCCTCTAACTCACGTTCATTCCCAAGGTTTGATAAAACCCAACGGCCGCCATCCCACTCCAAAAGTCGCCGCCTCTTCGTCGATTTCGATGGTGACCAGAAACCACCACAAGAAGCGCCTACTCCCAACCTACCATCGCCAGAAACCACGAGCCACTCGGCCCCCTTGTCGCCATAAAATCTCCCCTCGAACGCACCACCTTCCCCATCGTTTTGCCACCCATCCACGCCGCCATACCCAATCACAGCCGTTGGATATCTAGAGCTCATCGAGCTCTACGATATTGTAGTTGGATCCTTCGGCTAAAAATCGATAGATGGGGAGAAAATAAGGGAGGAAGCACATAAAGTTTCGGCCATTGGACGAAAACAACGGCGGCTGCACTTGTAAACTAGGGTTTAATCGATCGGCCTTATACATATACATACATAAACCAAATATTTTAATATTAAATTCATTTTAAACAACTTTTTTAAACAATCTCCAAACAATGCATGCCGACAGGTGTTTATAAGGTTTTACCCATGTTCCGAACACAATGGAACGTGTTTTGAAAGCTAATTCGATCATATGCGTGAGTTATTGAAATAAACGATTAATTTTAAATTAAATCGATTAAAATAGTTTCTATGCGTTTTGAGCTGCCAGGGCCAAACGCCAACTCCGATTGCTACGAAAATTGAAATCTGATAGTAACTAACTATTACGGATCCAATGGAACAGGTTTCGTCGAATTCTGAGACTATGCCCCGGAAGGTTATTTTAACTCGTCGATTAATCCGAGCAATTTCCGAAATCGTCAAAATCACTTAAAATTTCGCTTTTAAAATTTTACTGACTTAATAATAAATCATATAGAATTTATATTCTCACTAGAAATCATTCTGTTTCACTTCGAACCAAAGTCTGATTATTTACATTATTATATTATTAAATTCCATTATTAAATTAATATAAAATCCCAAATTTTACTTATCGACTTTTGATTCCATCCAAAAGTCCTAAATTATTATTTAAATTCAAATAGACTTAAAATAAATTTTAGAAACCATTTTCATAACCATTTACCTTCAGATTCACAAATTATCCCAATTCCCAAATATTAAATTATTATTATTCAAATCCAATTGAATAGCCATATTTGAAATTTTAACTAATTTCATTAATCTAATCAAAACCTTTTTGTTTCAAAACCAAATTATAATTCACATTCAACATTTAAAATGAATTAAATGTTCAAAATCCAGCGACCGAAATTCCGGGTCGTTACATTCCTCCCCCCTTATAAAAATTTCATCCCCGAAATTTTCTAAGGTATGAAAAATGCTACTAAACTTATTTACTTACCCAAACTTACATTTACTTCACCAAAACTTATAGCTCAATTCCAAAACCATTTTCTTTTATTTCTACCCAAAAGCTTGTTTCAATATCATTTCAAAAATCACCTTTTTCTTGTTAACCAAAAATTTCCAAAATTCCCAAAAAATTTCTAACTCCCAAAATTTTCGAAAATTTTTGGCAGAGTCTCCCTTGTACAGAGGAGCTTCCACAGTATCACAATAGTCATAAATATATATACATCGACCCACACGGCCGGAAAACAAAATATACCACAAAATATATATAATTTCCCAATTTTATTGCGTAGGCGTACCTTAGATTAGCATTTTAAAAGCAAGCGGCTTATATATTATGCATATACGCGCTCCAACTCTATCGATTACCTCCCATACCTGTACTTAAACAAACACATCAGTTTTCCATGATATGAGAATTTAACAACATTCCAGTCATTTATCTTAGCTAAACATCTCAATTACATACCCAAACAAACAAATTTCATAATCCTATATGTAATTCATCTGTTATAAGCAATCACAAGGTTTCAACGCTACTTTAGTTTTCTTTACAAATCCAAACTTCATTTCATTCCACTTGAATGATTTACATTTAAGTTTTCTACATACAATTTATATTTACTTCAATTCAATTCCAAATTAATTTATTAATCAAATCTTTATTTTCAATTTGATACATTTGCATGTCTCTTATGATCCACTTTTATTGATATGCAAATCCACTTAATACGATTTCACTCCATTCCAATTGATTTAAAAACCAATTTCATTTGCTTCTTTAAACCAATTCAATCCCGTTTACAACAAAACGACCCATTTCTATGCAAATTTGATGTTATTCAAGCAAATAACAATTATTTAAGTTTATAACAATTTTAAATTAATTCCTTCTCAAACTATATTAAATTTTTTTCTCCGTTCGGAATTATTCACAACTCAAGCATTCTTGCTTCATCACAATTATTGAATTAAATCCCTAGTCTTACATTCAATTTCGTTATCCATACAGATTCATTCAAAGCCATTTTATAAGCTTGACAACAATCCTTTCACAATTCTCTTAGGTTATTCCAACTCCAAAATAACCCTATTCTTTCTTACATTAATTTTATTTTCATTTTAATTTGATTCTCATTAAATCAAATTCCAATCTATTACAAATTTTAATTCAATCTGTTTACTTACTCAATCCATTTTAATTTTAATTCACCTTCTCAATTCATTACTAAATTTATTTTATTAATAACATAACCATTCCAATTATTCCATACCAGAACTGAGTTTTATTTTTCTTTTTTTTCAAATTTTTAACAATCCACCGCAATTTTATTTATCTCGATACAATTTCCATTTAATTTAGCTTGCACTAAATTCATTTCCAAACAATTATTTTGGATTTAGTTGAGTGAGCATTTACTTCATTCAATATCATTTCAACTAAATTAAATTTCCTTTCAATTCAATTCTTCTCAAATTTTAATTCAAGTTCAACTAAATTTACTCAGCCAACTAAAATTCTTACCATTCCCTTTACTATTTTAAATAAGAATTTTATTCCATTCAATATTATTTATAACACAACTGCATTTTAATTTTAATTCAATCTAGATTCAACTCAACTTCTTTTAATTTAAGCTAAATCAAATTTTTATTTCTCCATTCAATTTAAATTTTTACCTTCTAATATACAAGTTCAAAAACTTATTACTAACCTAAGTCCATTCACCTTTTATATTTCACTTTGTCTTACCGCACTTTACATCTCATTTAAGATTTGAATTTTGAATTTCCCACAAAATTCCAACCATTTTATTTTTGTTTTACAATTTCATTTTCTATTCTTAAGTTCACCAACTTATTTACTTAAAATCTTATATTGCACGTTTTAATCCATTTACATCTTATAATCACAAATTCCAAATTATATATATATATATATAACACTTAATAACTTAAGGATAAATATTTTCATTCCACCATTATAACCCACAATTATAATCATTTTACATTTCACCTTTATATCCAATTTAGTTCAATTCAAATTTCAATTTTATTTAACTCATCTTGAGTTAAATTCAAATATATTTTATTTACTTTCATTCACTCAAATTAAATTTTAATTCCATGATTAAAATTTCATTTTCCCTTCTTATTCAAATCAACTTCACTTCATAAGTTCAATAGTGGATTTTTCTTAACCTTCCACATTATTTAAATAGAATTCCTAGAATCCAATTACTCGGTTTTATTTCAAAACCATTTTGAAATCATAAATAACACATACCCACTTGGTATATCAAATCAAATCTCCGAATTCCAAAACACTTGGTTTTACCAAAACAAATTTCCCTTTTGAAATTTCTAAAACCACTTGTATGCCCAACAAGTCCAAACAAATATCATAACCAATCACCACGGAAGCAATCCATCAGGATTATTTTCCAACGACTGAAGTGAGTTCAATGCTTCTTTACCTCCCCAAATTCCTTTCAAACAATTTCCATTTAAAAATATTTCCTAAAATAATACTTCATTATTTCCTTCAAATTTTTGGAAAACATTTCCAAACATTCCCAAGATTTTAAATTCCCAAACTTTTGTTTTAAATACATTTAAAACACTTTTCAAAATTTTCGGGATTTAAATTCCGGTTTAATTTTAGCTATACTCCTTTTTATTTGAACCATACTTAGATAATTCTATTTGGTTATAACTATTTCAAATTTTAGATTCTTATATTTGATTATAATATTAACAACCAAACATCCAAATATATAATAATTTCAGAAAATTATATCTTTCATACCAAAATATAATTTTGGGTGAAATTATTTCATTTACCCACTTTAAAACAATACCATGTCGATTTATCTTGTTTAAGAGTTTAGAAACCCCTATCGATACGGTTGTACTTCCCGTACCGTCTAGAATTAAGAAACACTCAACCAATAAGTCAACACAGTATAAGACAATTTTTATATTCACTAACAAATACGCTCTCATAGCTATTAATACACTCAACTCATTCTAGAGTACTATGGACTCAATTTAATGATTAATTTCCCCATAAGAGCCAAGATATGCCAACCTAAGCTCTGATACCACTTGTGAAAACCCGCCCTTCTCGACCCTCGAAACTTGACCAAAAATATGCGACGGTATAATATGCTGACGATTAGGTGTCGGAAAAGACAGATGGTTGAGGGAAATGAAAGAAGATAGAAGAAAGAATGAACTAAACAATTATAGAAGCTCACAATCACAGTGGAACAAAACATAATACATAATATCAGATCTTTACACAAAATGAAAACTATATCTATTTTATATATTACATCAGAGTATATCACAAACAAACAACAATTAGCAGCCTGACAATTTCAAACAATCACAGCAGCGGATATAAACAAATGCGGTACTACGTCTCAGACTCCAGCTTCTCTCCTGATCTTCATAGCATCCTTTCCTGTAATCTATAATAATCAGTCTGATTCGAGCATTATAATGGAATAACACCCAAGTCAGTTTGGAATACCAACGTGAGAAAATTACACCCAAATTGATTATTAAAGTTTCAAAAATCCTTTTTAAAACAAAAGCATCTTGTAAGACCACGCCACAAATAAACATGTCGGGTTTTTACCTTACGATAGCTAAAACATTTTTTTATGAAAATCCTCTGATATTATAATAGGGTCTATAGAAAGTAAAATAAAATCTAGCTGAAATGCTTGCATCTCACGTTTCAGCAATAGTTGGGCACAATCAAAACCGTACAGGCGCGTAGGGAGAATGGATTTCCAACTAACGAATAGTCACTGGGGTACCACCTATCACAATACCTGGTTTAGATCAGTGTACCGAGGACCACGCCCGATACCTGCAACATAAGACCGGGACTACCCCCTACTGGATAATCCCGAGTAAGATCACCCCACAGTTGGAATCAACAACCGCACCACTAAGCCGAATAAAAAAGGACATCTAAATAGGGATGACCTCACCCTAATGGGCGCTACCCTCATAGCCTTGCTGCATAACTCCTGATTTTCAGTCATTCCCAATTGATGAGGCTCGAGGCTAAGCGTTACCTTTTAGAATGTTTCACTTAGAATGCCCATCGTCCACTTGACGATGTTCCGAAAGCATTCATCCATACAAGTCCGTCCCGGGTTCGAACGGAACCGAAGGCACTATTCCTACTGCATCCATTTTGGAAACATCCTCAGGATTAGGCTCGACTAGCCCTTGCACTTCACTGCTCCATCTTCGACTCTGAACTCGTTTTCCTACGAAAACATACAAACTGGATCGAAGTGGTTTTCGAGAAATAAATCCCGATCCCGATCTTTTCGAAACGATCAACGCATTGGCGAATATTGATAGTCGGTGATTTAACTATCAATTAACATTCACAAACATCCATCAAACAATAAATAATTTCCCCAAATTATTTATTAACCTCAAAATATCTTCGCAAGATGTATTTCCAATTTCAGCCCTTTTTTAAAATAGTTTTCAAACCATCAACCTTTTTGCGGAATAAATTTCCCCAAACATTTTCTATTTCCACGGAAAATAACTAAGTCCAAATACTTTAGATTTTAAAATAATATAAATCACTTTATTCTAAATCATACCTTAAAATATTTAAATTAAACTACTTAAACATTTTATTCGAAAATATATTTTTAAAAATATTTAAAGCAAAACTACCTCATAAAATATAAGCTAATTTTAAAATGAAGGTTAAGTTAAAACAAAAATTCTATACTAGTTTCAAATAAAACTTTAACCAAACTATCTTTAAAATAAATCCATTATGAAATATAAATATTAATAATATTCTTTTAAATCATAATACCAATTACTCCTTTAAAATAATTATTACTATAACAATTTAGTAAATATTTACTTTTAAAATTTTTACAACTTAAATAACAATTCTCTTGAAAACATTCTTTTAAAATCAAATTTAAAACTTTTAACTTTTACTTAAAAGTCCGCTTTAAAACGTACTTGGCTTTTCAGGGAACTACACTTCTATTTTCAGAATAAACCAAAGAACCTTTTATGAATCCTACACGATTTATCTCAATTCAAATTTACGTTTAAATCTCGTAAATTTCTTCCAACACTTTAAAAATAAACCCTCTTTTATTTTTAAACACATTTCCCATTTCCTGAAAAATCACTTTCAAATATATGCTTAAAATATTTAGAATAAGGTTACTAGAAATTTCTTAAATGAAAAAAAATACTTAAAAATATATAGAGGAGTTTCTAAGTAATTTAAAACAAAATTACCCTTTTAAAATAGAGTTATTAAATCAAATATTTATATCAAAATTTCCTTTTTGGAAACTTAATACTAATTTACCTTTAAATAGTTTAAATTCCATAATTACTTAAATAAATATTTACTTACTTAAAATATATTTAAGAATAATATATTTTTTCGTAAAATATTTCTAAAATCACATTTTAAACTTTAAGCTTATATTTTGAAAACTTTTCTTCGAAAACATACTTAATTTTCCAGGAAAAGTACACTTCCCATCCTTTAAAAACAATCTTACTATTATTTTTAAGCAATTTGCACTTCTTATAGAAATTCCCACATGAAACCTATACTTTCAATATTTATCCTCGATAAATATTCCACTTCATTTATAAACCCAGTTTATAAATTTTCATTTCACATTTCCTTTTAAATCAAAATTTCAAAAACACTTTAACAGACTCCAACCAATTTCAAATTTAATTCCTTTAAATTATTTCCCTTAAAATTTATTTCATTTCCTTTTAAACCCAATTTATTTTATTTATATTTTAAATTCCCATATTGAATTCATCCAATCATAGCACAGCAGAACAAAATTCCAAATCAATCGATGACAGGATATCAATGAAATATATCACAGAATATAAATAAAATTTCTATTTATGAGGAATCCGGTTGGATCCCTCCAACCTGTTTTCCCTGCGTCCACAGATGTTAGCACAACAAATAAATATCAGTCCAAACTGATATTAATATTCATATTCAACCAATCACTCAATTATTTAAATATTAACTATTTAAATTAAAGGGTATCCAGATGTGAGTAAGATTAACTCACCTTGAGTTTCGACGAGTGTTTTAATTTCAAATTAAATCAAACCATTCGATTTAATTCAAAAATTTTGCTTGCTCCAAACGTCTCCGGATCTACTGCAGCGCGTCGATCACGTTGCTGTGATTTCGGCGCTTCTTGTTTCGTTTGAATCTGATAACGTATGCTTGAGATATTCAGTTTTGAAGATTTTGAATTGAAGTTTAAACTAAACTCTTATTTAATTTCAATGAATTACCATTAAACATTCAATCAGAACATGAGATCAAGGCCACTCCTAACTTCCTCTACCTCACGTTCATTCCCAAGGTTCGATAAAACCCAATGGCCGCCATCCCACTCCAAAAGTCGCCGCCTCTTCGTCGATTTCGATGGTGACCAGAAACCACCACAAGAAGCGCCTACTCCCACCCTACCATCGCTAGAAACCAGGAGTCACAATGGTCATAAATATATATTCTCCTTTTTATTTAAACCATACTTAGATAATTCTATTTGGTTATAACCATGTCAAATTTTAGATTCTTATATTTGATTATAATATTAACAACCAAACATCCAAATATATAATAATTTCAGAAAATTATCTCTTTCATACCAAAATATAATTTTGGGTAAAATTATTTCATTTACCCACTTTAAAAACAATACCATGTCGATTTATCTTGTTTAAGAGTTTAGAAACCCTTATCGATAAGGTTGTACTTCCCGTACCGTCCAGAATTCATAAACACTCAACCGATAAGTCAACACGGTATGAAACAATTTTTATATTCACTAACAAATACGCTCTCATAGCTATTAATACACTCAACTCATTCTAGAGTACTATGGACTTTATTTAATGAGTAATTTCCCTACCAGAGCCAAGGTTATCGCCAACCTAACTCTGATACCACTTGTGACAACCCGCCCTTCTCGACCCTCGAAACTCGACAAAAAATACGCCACAGTATAATATGTCGATGATCGGGTGCCGGAAAAGACAGATGGTTGAGGGAAAAGAAAGAAGATAGAAGAAAGAAGGAACTAAACAATTACAGAATCTCACAATCGTAGTGGAACAAAATATAATACATAATATCATATCTTTACACAAAATGAAAACTATATCTGTTTTATATATTACATCAGAGTATATCACAAACAAACAACAATTGCAGCCTGACAATTTCAAACAATCATAGCAGCGGATATAAACAAATGCGGTATTACGTCTCTAACTCCAGCTCCTCTCTTGAGCTTCATAGCATCCTTTCCTGTAATCTATAATTGTAACAACCCACATAATTATCGATTTTATATTTAAATATTTTATTTAAAATATTTTATCGTTAGTCGGATTTTAGTCCGAAAAGCTACTTTTTGCATACGGTCGAATTAGGGCTCGGGACCACTCCCATTAAGTTCAAAATGCCGTTTGCGACCTTTTTGAGCATAACCTTCGATATGTTTGGAGAAAGTTGAATTTTGCTACTTTTTCCCGCTTAGGGCTTTGGTTGGGCTGAGCCAATTAACCACTTAACACAGTTCCAACACTCTCCTCTTCATTCACTTCTCTTCTATTTTCCTAATACCCAAGCTTTTATGTTAATGGAGGGTGGAAGAGGAAATTAAAACTCCAAGCCCTAGCTTCCTTTGCAAATCCATGTTCTTGCTCCAAAGTTCAAGAGAACCCATTGGTAAGATTAATCTTCCTCTTCTCCAACTCATTCTCTCTTTGATTTCAGAAAATTCCTAAACCTAATTTGGGAAATGTTTCTCTTTTTAGCTTAGAATCAAGCTTCTTGAGTTGAGGTTGAAGTGTGGTTGGTCTTCCATTGATTCAAGCTTCTCATTCATTTGATTTGGGTTCAAAGGTGAGATTTTTATCTCACATCTATGACTATAATTATCTTTGGTTGTTGGGTATGAATTCCTAACACTTCTTCATGTGCATTTGCTCTTGATTTGGATTGGTTTTGTGAATATTCCAATTTTTGGGTTTTTAAGTCAAATTTGTGTGAAAATCCTTTTATGGATGTTTGATCGTGCTTTTAGTGATGCACCGAGGAGCATATAGGACCGGGTTGCCGATTGGCATAAACCCTTAGAGCCAATGTTCGTCCGGTTGCATTTTGGAAGAATTTGCTCTTCATTTTGATAGGCTGAAAAACAGCCCAGGCTTGATTCAGTCGACTGAATCTTTTGTTCAGTCGACTGAACCTGGAACCCGAAAGTTTCCAGGCATGATTCAGTCGACTGAATCCTTTGTTCAGTCGACTGAAAACTGTAAACAGAAAGTTTTCTGAACCTGGAAAATTTCCAGGTACAGGGTCAGTCGACTGAAAACTCTGTTCAGTCGACTGAACCTGCTGTTTGAGTCCATTTTGCCTTTTTGGATTGAATTTCCAATTTAAATCGATTCGTGATGATCCTATTTGTTGTTATCATTTATTATGACTTTGATGACTCCTTTTTAGGGATTTTTGAATATCCATTTCGATGGATTCTTCATCGGTTTCTTTGGATTTTATTCACATCTTCATATGTGAATTTTAGTGATTGATTGTTCCTACAATCTTCTTTGTGATTTGTCACTTTAAAAATATAAAGGTTTCGATACTAATAGTAAATATCAAAACTCTTTCTTCAAATGATTTCAACACTATTTTATTACAAAGCCCGTTTTCTCAAACCAATTTTCAATCTATTAGTATATACAAACCTTTACCTCACTCGTATGAGAAATCTAATTAAACGACTTAGTAAAACAAGTGGTATGAAACGCTTGCGTTTACTTCGTCGGTTAATTCTTGGACTTGTTCGATTGAATCTCTTGTGACAATTTTCTAGTGGAGATTTACAGTTTGTTCGTAAATGTTTAAGTTGAGTAAGTGGTTATGGGACATGAAGCTAAACTTTTATATTTACAAGCTTAGTGTAATTGACACTTCTCGTTGATCATGACGATCATCTTTGTGATTTAGACTAGCAATGTGCAATGTCTCTTTGTTTGCGAGGTTAGGCTAGACACCACTTGTGTGATTCCATTCACACATACCTTTTCGGTTAGCCTGGACACCACTTGTGTGATTCCATTCACACATACCTTTTTTCTTTTTGGTTAGGCTAGACACCACTTGTGTGATTCCATTCACACATACTTTTTTCGGTTAGCCTAGACACCACTTGTGTGATTCCACACATACCTTTTTGCTTTTTGGTTAGGCTAGACACCACTTGTGTGATTCCATTCACACATACCATTTCGGTTAGCCTAGACACCACTTGTGTGATTCCATTCACACATACCCTTTTTGCTTTTTGGTTAGGCTAGACACCACTTGTGTGATTCCATTCACACATACTTTTTTCGGTTAGCCTAGACACCACTTGTGTGATTCCACTCACATATACTTCTTTGTGATTTCTGGATTTCGTGTGTTGATTTCTGGAATTTATATCATTGACTTGTTATGAGTACAGGTTTAGGGTATGATGCCCTCTTTGGATCTTTGAGAAGATTCTTGTGATATTGATTAATCTTTTGTTGATTATCATTTACATGCTTATAGTAGTATGCCATTATGGATATTATGTTTATGCCATATCTTGTATGTTATATCATGTCATCTGATATTTATAGCTAGACTGGTCCGTTTATTATTTTCTTATGAAATAATACTCGGGTCAGACCGAGATGTTACAGGTGCTTCTGCTTGACTTCCTTCCGGGATTTGCTTCTCTGACTTTTGGTTAACTACTTTAGTTTAGTAGTTTTTTTGTTGTATACACTTGAGATATAGACTCATAGTTGTATTCTTTTGTATAGCACGTGTTGCTATTCATTTGTATTATCGTGGATCTTTTGACCACTACTCTGATATACACTTTTATGTGTAATATTCATATCTATTTCCGCCTTTGTGATATGAATTGTCTATGACTGATTTATGTTATGTTTATTTCTATATTTGTTTCCGAAGATATTATAGCCACTGTGTAGTAGCTTTGAGTTTGTGTCGGTATGTCGGAGTTCCTCTTGAGATGAAAAGTTATATTTTTATCCGGTATATCGGTACTCGCACAAAGCAATTATACAGATGGTCGCTCCTCAACAGCCTTATTCTCCGTGCTAGTTGACAGCATTCACAGTAATGTTCTTGGCTAGCGTGGGTATAGAGGTGGGGCGTCACAGCTTGGTATCAGAGCCAAACTTCGGAACAATGTAGAATAATTTAACAAGGATCATCGTCCTAAGTCCATCTTAGGAGTCGCGCTTTAGGGTTTAATTCGAGTCTTCGTACCGATTCATCCTATTTTATTTATGATTCCTTGTTTTATCAATCAAGTTTGATTGAAATTTATTCTGAGAATAACTTTTTCCTCTTCTTTCTTTCTTTCTTAAAGAAGAGAAATGGTTAGAACTGGCCGTCCCAGTGCCGGTCAATCTAGTGCAACTCCCTAAGATGGAGTTTTTATGACTACCCAGCAACTCCTTGACCTCGTTACAAATGCTCAAGTAGCTGGAGCTAGCCCGGAACCTACTCACCCAAAGTCAGGATTTGCACGCTTGTGCAACGATTACACTAATTTGGGTGGGAAGCCATTCAAAGGTTCGGAAACTATCATCGAGGTCCAGGCCTGGTTAAAATCATGCGATCGAATCTTTTCTCGCATGAACCTTATCGATCTCCACCGCGTTCAGGTGGCTTCCAGCATGCTCCAGGAGAGAGCATTAGACTGGTACGAACTCCTTGTTTCAGAAATTAATGAAGCGGATCTCACCTGGGAGCAATTTCAGGGACGCTTCGAGTTAAAGTTTGTATCAGAAGCTGGGAAAGTAACCTTGGCTCGAAGTTTTATAGACCTTGTTCAAGGTCAATCCTCTGTGACTGATTACGTCGCATCCTTCGATTCGCTTTCCAAATATGGGGTTGAATACATCAACACCCCATTGAAGAAGAACCAGTGGTTCGTTTATGGCTTAAATAAAAATCTTAAGAAGCCACTACTCCTGAAACTGGAAGTCGCATTTGATCAACTAGTCGATATCGCTCTTCGTCTTGAAGAGACTGATAAAGAAAGTGATGTTGAAATAGTAGCTTGCAAACCCAACTTCAACAAAAAAAAGAGACCCAACGAATTCCAAGGCCCTTATCCCAACAAAAAGGGTAAGCAAGCAACGCCTGCTGCAAAGGCTCCTTCTCCTAGTAGTGCGAGATGCTTCAACTGTGGATCTGGGGATCATTTTGCTAATAAGTGCTCAATGCCCAAATCGTGTCGCTATTGTAAGAGCCCAGATCATTTCATCCATCAATGCCTCAAACGTGAAGGCAAGAGGGAGGGAAAGTTGAATGTGGCTCAAGCCCTTGGCAACACATCTCGTGGCCAAGGTATTTCTCATTCAATTCTTGGTTTTATTTGTCTCGTGAATATTCTTTTCAAGTTCTTGTTGATTTGTATCTCATTATTTTATATCAAAAGAACTTGTTGATTCTTTTTCTTTGAAAATACTTTGGGCTTGATGACTTCTTTAAGAGTTGCGAATCCGATTGGTGGATCCTCAACACTTAATTTGCTTTTTATTTGATGTCGAAATTATTTTATGAGATTTTTCTTTCCGAGCCGATATTTTTACTTAGGCTCTGGAATTGATTTTTTTGAAAGGATCGGCTTAATCATTGTAAAGCCCATATCCTATTTTTCGAGTGGACTATTCATCTTCGACATTTTCAATCTGTTAAGCAGATTTCTATTTTTCCTTTATGATTTTGATTCCAACTTGATGAAATCATTTTATTCCTTAAGCCCACTTATAAGGAAAGTGTTATTTCTCTCATTCATGTAGTTAGAGAAATTTTCCGGTATTTTTGAACTTGTCTTAGGATTATCACCTAAGTAATTTTTTGTGTGGTGTTAAGGCCTTTCTAGTTCGACCTTGCCACCGATTTTCGTTTGCTACGAGTTGCGGAAATTAGCATTCCACTTACCGCATTCCGCACTCGTTATGATTCTTATGAATGACTTATTTTGTCATTCAATTTGTCCATCTTATTTCATCCATTTTATGAATCGAATATTCTATGAATATTTCGATGAGACCATTCTTGTATTTACCGATTTTGGATGGAAATAGTAATTTAAAATTTTGCAAATCTTTTTCATAAGATTTATTTATAAGTAAAACTGGATTTTTGTTCTTAAAACGAACAAAGAATATTCTTAGAAGTTTTTGAGAAACTTACTTATCCTATAGAAGATGATTTTGTGATTGTATTGCCCGTTGAGTGCTTTAAGAATTCTGGTCGATGCGCTTGATCAAAGTTATCGATAAGAATCTCCTAAACGCTTTGATGAGACAGTCAGACACGATAAATTGACTTGTAAAAATATAAAATTTTCTAGAAAGATTATTACATAAAGATAAATGTAATTTTGAAGGTTTTAACTTTTCGGGAAAGAAGATTATTTAAAAGAACTCTTTCTTTCGATACTCTTATTCTTTTGATTCCTGAAGGGGAACCAAGACTTTGCTATTTGTACTGATACTAGTCGTATTGGTTTGGATGTCATTCTCTTGCAAAGGAGAACGTGCTATCACTTGTGCTTCTAAATCATTATAGCTTATCGAGACTAGATATATCACTCATGATCTAGTGCTCGCGGCTATTGTTTTTACTTTTGGAATTTGGCATCATCATATTTGGATGAGAAATTTGTTCTCTACCTCGATCATAAATCTTTGGAATATTTATTTTCTCATTGGGAACTTCATTTCGACTCGAGTTCCTGGCATCTTATGATCTTGATATTCTTTTTATTCCCGGAAGGGAAATGGTGTTGCCAATGCGCTTTGTCGTAGGCAACAAGTGGTTGATTCTTCGATAATGTCTGAAGGGAATTATCTCTTTATCAAGTTCATCGAACGTTTTGATGTACTTCGTTTTATTGAGTTTCATCTCATCTCTTTTATGGACTAGTGTCCGATGTTCTTTTGTGGTGTTTGGTTCATCGGTTGTACTGTTGTTATACTACATCGATGTTCCATCTTATCTGGATCAATGGATGTACAATTATTATACTACATCACTGTTCCGGTTTATTGGTTCATTGGACATACCGTTTTTATACTACGCTGATGTTCCAAATTATTTGAGTTTCTGGTTCCTCGGGTGTACTGTTATTATACTACGTCGTTGCACCAGCTCAATTTTCTGCTATTCATAACGTTCTCCACGTATTTTATCTACGGAAATGCCTTAGAGATTCCGATTCTATTCTTGAGCCGGTGTTGTGTAAGAAATTGAAGTTTCGCCTAATTTAATTTATGAGCAGCATCCTATTCGCATCATTGCTTCGGAGGTTGAGCGCCTTCGGAATAAAGATGTTCTTCTTGTGAAAGTTCCATGGTTCTCAGATTCTAAGGATTGCTCTTGGGAATCCTAGGAATTCATCGAGTGAACCCGTTCGGACTTACTCTTTCGTGCTCTTTAAGGTGAACTTCCTATTTCAAAATTTCTTTTGTGTTGAATATGCTTTTATGGTTGTTACTACATATCTTCTTCCTAAATATTGCGAGGATGCAATTTCTTTAAGGAGGGGAGTCTATAACAACCCGCATATTTATCGATTTTATATTTAAATATTTTATTTAAAATATTTTATCATTGGTCGGATTTTAGTCCGAAAAGCTACTTTTTGCATACGGTCGAATTAGGGCTCGGGACCACTCCCATTGAGTTCAAAATGTCGTTTGCGACCTTTTTGAGTATAAGCTTCGATATGTTTGGAGAAAGTTGATTTTTGCTACTTTTTCCCGCTTAGGGCTTTGGTTGGGCTGAGCCAATTAACCACTTAACTCAGTTCCAACACTCTCCTCTTCATTCACTTCTCTTCTATTTTCCTAATACTCAAGCTTTTATGTTAATGGAGGGTGGAAGAGGAAATTAAAACTCCAAGCCCTAGCTTCCTTTGCAAATCCATGTTCTTGCTCCAAAGTTCAAGAGAACCCATTGGTAAGCTTCCTCTTCCTCTTCTCCAACTCATTCTCTCTTTGATTTCAGAAAATTCCTAAACCTAATTTGGGAAATGTTTCTCTTTTTAGCTTAGAATCAAGCTTCTTGAGTTGAGATTGAAGTGTGGTTGGTCTTCCATTGATTCAAGCTTCTCATTCATTTGATTTGGGTTCAAAGGTGAGATTTTTATCTCACATCTATGACTATAATTATCTTTGGTTGTTGGGTATGAATTCCTAACACTTCTTCATGTGCACTTGCTCTTGATTTCGATTGGTTTTGTGAATATTCCAATTTTTGGGTTTTTAAGTCAAATTTGTGTGAAAATCCTTTTATGGATGTTTGATCATGCTTTTAGTGATGCACCGAGGAGCATATAGGGCCGGGTTGCCGATTGGCATAAACCCTTAGAGCCAATGTTCGTCCGGTTGCATTTTGGAAGAATTTGCTCTTCATTTTGATAGGCTGAAAAACAGCCCATGCATGATTCAGTCGACTGAATCTTCTGTTCAGTCGACTGAACCTGGAACCCGAAAGTTTCCAGGCATGATTCAGTCGACTAAATCCTCTGTTCAGTCGACTGAAAACTGGAAACAGAAAGTTTCCTGAACCTAGAAAATTTCCAGGTACAGGGTCAGTCGACTGAAAACTCTGTTCAGTCGACTGAACCTGCTGTTTGAGTCCATTTTGCCTTTTTGGATTGAATTTCCAATTTAAATCGATTCGTGATGATCCTATTTGTTGTTATCATTTATTATGACTTTGATGACTCCTTTTTAGGAATTTTGAATATCCATTTCGATGGATTCTTTATCGGTTTCTTTGGATTTTATTCACATCTTCGTATGTGAATTTTAGTGATTGATTGTTCCTACAATCTTCTTTGTGATTTGTCACTTTAAAAATATAAAGGTTTCGATACTAATAGTAAATATCAAAACTCTTTCTTCAAATGATTTCAACACTATTTTATTACAAAGCTCGTTTTCTCAAACCAATTTCCAATCTATTAGTATATACAAACCTTTACCTCACTCGTATGAGAAATCTAATTAAACGACTTAGTAAAACAAGTGGTATGAAACGCTTGCGTTTACTTCGTCGGTTAACTCTTGGACTTGTTCGATTGAATCTCTTGTGACAATTTTCTAGTGGAGATTTACAGTTTGTTCGTAAATGTTTAAGTTAAGTAAGTGGTTATGGGACATGAAGCTAAACTTTTATATTTACTAGCTTAGTGTAATTGACACTTCTCGTTGATCATGACGATCATCTTTGTGATTTAGACTAGCAATGTGTGATGTCTCTTTGTTTGCGAGGTTAGGCTAGACACCACTTGTGTGATTCCATTCCTACCTTTTCGGTTAGCCTAGACACCACTTGTGTGATTCCATTCACACAAAGCTTTTTGCTTTTTGGTTAGGCTAGACACCACTTTTGTGATTCCATTCACACATACTTTTTTCGGTTAGCCTAGACACCACTTGTGTGATTCCATTCACACATACCTTTTTGCTTTTTGGTTAGGCTAGACACCACTTGTGTGATTCCATTCACACATACCTTTTCGGTTAGCCTAGACACCACTTGTGCGATTCCATTCACACATACCCTTTTTGCTTTTTGGTTAGGCTAGACACCACTTGTGTGATTCCATTCACACATACTTTTTTCGGTTAGCGTAGACATCACTTGTGTGATTCCATTCACACATACCTTTTTGCTTTTTGGTTAGGCTAGACACCACTTGTGTGATTCCATTCACACATACCTTTTCGGTTAGCCTAGACACCACTTGTGTGATTCCATTCACACATACCCTTTTTGCTTTTTGGTTAGGCTAGACACCACTTGTGTGATTCCATTCACACATACTTTTTTCGGTTAGCCTAGACACCACTTGTGTGATTCCACTCACACATACTTCTTTGTGATTTCTGGATTTCGTGTGTTGATTTCTGGAATTTATATCATTGACTTGTTATGAGTACAGGTTTAGGGTATGATGCCCTCTTTGGATCTTTGAGAAGATTCTTGTGATATTGATTAATCTTTTGTTGATTATCATTTACATGCTTATAGTAGTATGCCATTATGGATATTATGTTTATGCCATATCTTGTATGTTATATCATGTCATCTGATATTTATAGCTAGACTGGTCCGTTTATTATTTTCTTATGAAATAATACTCGGGTCAGACCGAGATGTTACAGGTGCTTCTGCTTGACTTCCTTCCGGGATTTGCTTCTCTGACTTTTGGTTAACTACTTTAGTTTAGTAGTTTTTTTGTTGTATACACTTGAGATATAGACTCATAGTTGTATTCTTTTGTATAGCACGTGTTGCTATTCATTTGTATTATCGTGGATCTTTTGACCACTACTCTGATATACACTTTTATGTGTAATATTCATATCTATTTCCGCCTGTGATATGAATTGTCTATGACTGATTTATGTTATGTTTATTTCTATATTTGTTTCCGAAGATATTATAGCCACTGTGTAGTAGCTTTGAGTTTGTGTCGGTATGTCGGAGTTCCTCTTGAGATGAAAAGTTATATTTTTATCCGGTATATCGGTACTCGCACAAAGCAATTATACAGATGGTCGCTCCTCAACAGCCTTATTCTCCGTGCTAGTTGACAGCATTCACAGTAATGTTCTTGGCTAGCGTGGGTATAGAGGTGGGGCGTCACAGCTTGGTATCAGAGCCAAACTTCGGAACAATGTAGAATAATTTAACAAGGATCATCGTCCTAAGTCCATCTTAGGAGTCGCGCTTTAGGGTTTAATTCGAGTCTTCGTACCGATTCATCCTATTTTATTTATGATTCCTTGTTTTATCAATCAAGTTTGATTGAAATTTATTCTGAGAATAACTTTTTCCTCTTCTTTCTTTCTTTCTTAAAGAAGAGAAATGGTTAGAACTGGCCGTCCCAGTGCCGGTCAATCTAGTGCAACTCCCTAAGATGGAGTTTTTATGACTACCCAGCAACTCCTTGACCTCGTTACAAATGCTCAAGTAGCTGGAGCTAGCCCGGAACCTACTCACCCAAAGTCAGGATTTGCACGCTTGTGCAACGATTACACTAATTTGGGTGGGAAGCCATTCAAAGGTTCGGAAACTATCATCGAGGTCCAGGCCTGGTTAAAATCATGCGATCGAATCTTTTCTCGCATGAACCTTATCGATCTCCACCGCGTTCAGGTGGCTTCCAGCATGCTCCAGGAGAGAGCATTGGACTGGTACGAACTCCTTGTTTCAGAAATTAATGAAGCGGATCTCACCTGGGAGCAATTTCAGGGACGCTTCGAGTTAAAGTTTGTATCAGAAGCTGGGAAAGTAACCTTGGCTCGAAGTTTTATAGACCTTGTTCAAGGTCAATCCTCTGTGACTGATTACGTCGCATCCTTCGATTCGCTTTCCAAATATGGGGTTGAATACATCAACACCCCATTGAAGAAGAACCAGTGGTTCGTTTATGGCTTAAATAAAAATCTTAAGAAGCCACTACTCCTGAAACTGGAAGTCGCATTTGATCAACTAGTCGATATCGCTCTTCGTCTTGAAGAGACTGATAAAGAAAGTGATGTTGAAATAGTAGCTTGCAAACCCAACTTCAACAACAAAAAGAGACCCAACGAATTCCAAGGCCCTTATCCCAACAAAAAGGGTAAGCAAGCAACGCCTGCTGCAAAGGCTCCTTCTCCTAGTAGTGCGAGATGCTTCAACTGTGGATCTGGGGATCATTTTGCTAATAAGTGCTCAATGCCCAAATCGTGTCGCTATTGTAAGAGCCCAGATCATTTCATCCATCAATGCCTCAAACGTGAAGGCAAGAGGGAGGGAAAGTTGAATGTGGCTCAAGCCCTTGGCAACACATCTCGTGGCCAAGGTATTTCTCATTCAATTCTTGGTTTTATTTGTCTCGTGAATATTCTTTTCAAGTTCTTGTTGATTTGTATCTCATTATTTTATATCAAAAGAACTTGTTGATTCTTTTTCTTTGAAAATACTTTGGGCTTGATGACTTCTTTAAGAGTTGCGAATCCGATTGGTGGATCCTCAACACTTAATTTGCTTTTTATTTGATGTCGAAATTATTTTATGAGATTTTTCTTTCCGAGCCGATATTTTTACTTAGGCTCTGGAATTGATTTTTTTGAAAGGATCGGCTTAATCATTGTAAAGCCCATATCCTATTTTTCGAGTGGACTATTCATCTTCGACATTTTCAATCTGTTAAGCAGATTTCTATTTTTCCTTTATGATTTTGATTCCAACTTGATGAAATCATTTTATTCCTTAAGCCCACTTATAAGGAAAGTGTTATTTCTCTCATTCATGTAGTTAGAGAAATTTTCCGGTATTTTTGAACTTGTCTTAGGATTATCACCTAAGTAATTTTTTGTGTGGTGTTAAGGCCTTTCTAGTTCGACCTTGCCACCGATTTTCGTTTGCTACGAGTTGCGGAAATTAGCATTCCACTTACCGCATTCCGCACTCGTTATGATTCTTATGAATGACTTATTTTGTCATTCAATTTGTCCATCTTATTTCATCCATTTTATGAATCGAATATTCTATGAATATTTCGATGAGACCATTCTTGTATTTACTGATTTTGGATGGAAATAGTAATTTAAAATTTTGCAAATCTTTTTCATAAGATTTATTTATAAGTAAAACTGGATTTTTGTTCTTAAAACGAACAAAGAATATTCTTAGAAGTTTTTGAGAAACTTACTTATCCTATAGAAGATGATTTTGTGATTGTATTGCCCGTTGAGCGCTTTAAGAATTCTGGTCGATGCGCTTGATCAAAGTTATCGATAAGAATCTCCTAAACGCTTTGATGAGACAGTCAGACACGATAAATTGACTTGTAAAAATATAAAATTTTCTAGAAAGATTATTACATAAAGATAAATGTAATTTTGAAGGTTTTAACTTTTCGGGAAAGAAGATTATTTAAAAGAACTCTTTCTTTCGATACTCTTATTCTTTTGATTCCTGAAGGGGAACCAAGACTTTGCTATTTGTACTGATACTAGTCGTATTGGTTTGGATGTCATTCTCTTGCAAAGGAGAACGTGCTATCACTTGTGCTTCTAAATCATTATAGCTTATCGAGACTAGATATATCACTCATGATCTAGTGCTCGCGGCTATTGTTTTTACTTTTGGAATTTGGCATCATCATATTTGGATGAGAAATTTGTTCTCTACCTCGATCATAAATCTTTGGAATATTTATTTTCTCATTGGGAACTTCATTTCGACTCGAGTTCCTGGCATCTTATGATCTTGATATTCTTTTTATTCCCGGAAGGGAAATGGTGTTGCCAATGCGCTTTGTCGTAGGCAACAAGTGGTTGATTCTTCGATAATGTCTGAAGGGAATTATCTCTTTATCAAGTTCATCGAACGTTTTGATGTAATTCGTTTTATTGAGTTTCATCTCATCTCTTTTATGGACTAGTGTCCGATGTTCTTTTGTGGTGTTTGGTTCATCGGTTGTACTGTTGTTATACTACATCGATGTTCCATCTTATCTGGATCAATGGATGTACAATTATTATACTACATCACTGTTCCGGTTTATTGGTTCATTGGACATACCGTTTTTATACTACGCTGATGTTCCAAATTATTTGAGTTTCTGGTTCCTCGGGTGTACTGTTATTATACTACGTCGTTGCACCAGCTCAATTTTCTGCTATTCATAACGTTCTCCACGTATTTTATCTACGGAAATGCCTTAGAGATTCCGATTCTATTCTTGAGCCGGTGTTGTGTAAGAAATTGAAGTTTCGCCTAATTTAATTTATGAGCAGCATCCTATTCGCATCATTGCTTCGGAGGTTGAGCGCCTTCGGAATAAAGATGTTCTTCTTGTGAAAGTTCCATGGTTCTCAGATTCTAAGGATTGCTCTTGGGAATCCTAGGAATTCATCGAGTGAACCCGTTCGGACTTACTCTTTCGTGCTCTTTAAGGTGAACTTCCTATTTCAAAATTTCTTTTGTGTTGAATATGCTTTTATGGTTGTTACTACATATCTTCTTCCTAAATATTGCGAGGATGCAATTTCTTTAAGGAGGGGAGTCTGTAACAACCCGCATATTTATCGATTTTATATTTAAATATTTTATTTAAAATATTTTATCATTGGTCGGATTTTAGTCCGAAAAGCTACTTTTTGCATACGGTCGAATTAGGGCTCGGGACCACTCCCATTGAGTTCAAAATGTCGTTTGCGACCTTTTTGAGTATAAGCTTCGATATGTTTGGAGAAAGTTGATTTTTGCTACTTTTTCCCGCTTAGGGCTTTGGTTGGGCTGAGCCAATTAACCACTTAACTCAGTTCCAACACTCTCCTCTTCATTCACTTCTCTTCTATTTTCCTAATACTCAAGCTTTAATGTTAATGGAGGGTGGAAGAGGAAATTAAAACTCCAAGCCCTAGCTTCCTTTGCAAATCCATGTTCTTGCTCCAAAGTTCAAGAGAACCCATTGGTAAGCTTCCTCTTCCTCTTCTCCAACTCATTCTCTCTTTGATTTCAGAAAATTCCTAAACCTAATTTGGGAAATGTTTCTCTTTTTAGCTTAGAATCAAGCTTCTTGAGTTGAGATTGAAGTGTGGTTGGTCTTCCATTGATTCAAGCTTCTCATTCATTTGATTTGGGTTCAAAGGTGAGATTTTTATCTCACATCTATGACTATAATTATCTTTGGTTGTTGGGTATGAATTCCTAACACTTCTTCATGTGCACTTGCTCTTGATTTCGATTGGTTTTGTGAATATTCCAATTTTTGGGTTTTTAAGTCAAATTTGTGTGAAAATCCTTTTATGGATGTTTGATCATGCTTTTAGTGATGCACCGAGGAGCATATAGGGCCGGGTTGCCGATTGGCATAAACCCTTAGAGCCAATGTTCGTCCGGTTGCATTTTGGAAGAATTTGCTCTTCATTTTGATAGGCTGAAAAACAGCCCATGCATGATTCAGTCGACTGAATCTTCTGTTCAGTCGACTGAACCTGGAACCCGAAAGTTTCCAGGCATGATTCAGTCGACTAAATCCTCTGTTCAGTCGACTGAAAACTGGAAACAGAAAGTTTCCTGAACCTAGAAAATTTCCAGGTACAGGGTCAGTCGACTGAAAACTCTGTTCAGTCGACTGAACCTGCTGTTTGAGTCCATTTTGCCTTTTTGGATTGAATTTCCAATTTAAATCGATTCGTGATGATCCTATTTGTTGTTATCATTTATTATGACTTTGATGACTCCTTTTTAGGAATTTTGAATATCCATTTCGATGGATTCTTTATCGGTTTCTTTGGATTTTATTCACATCTTCGTATGTGAATTTTAGTGATTGATTGTTCCTACAATCTTCTTTGTGATTTGTCACTTTAAAAATATAAAGGTTTCGATACTAATAGTAAATATCAAAACTCTTTCTTCAAATGATTTCAACACTATTTTATTACAAAGCTCGTTTTCTCAAACCAATTTCCAATCTATTAGTATATACAAACCTTTACCTCACTCGTATGAGAAATCTAATTAAACGACTTAGTAAAACAAGTGGTATGAAACGCTTGCGTTTACTTCGTCGGTTAACTCTTGGACTTGTTCGATTGAATCTCTTGTGACAATTTTCTAGTGGAGATTTACAGTTTGTTCGTAAATGTTTAAGTTAAGTAAGTGGTTATGGGACATGAAGCTAAACTTTTATATTTACTAGCTTAGTGTAATTGACACTTCTCGTTGATCATGACGATCATCTTTGTGATTTAGACTAGCAATGTGTGATGTCTCTTTGTTTGCGAGGTTAGGCTAGACACCACTTGTGTGATTCCATTCCTACCTTTTCGGTTAGCCTAGACACCACTTGTGTGATTCCATTCACACAAAGCTTTTTGCTTTTTGGTTAGGCTAGACACCACTTTTGTGATTCCATTCACACATACTTTTTTCGGTTAGCCTAGACACCACTTGTGTGATTCCATTCACACATACCTTTTTGCTTTTTGGTTAGGCTAGACACCACTTGTGTGATTCCATTCACACATACCTTTTCGGTTAGCCTAGACACCACTTGTGCGATTCCATTCACACATACCCTTTTTGCTTTTTGGTTAGGCTAGACACCACTTGTGTGATTCCATTCACACATACTTTTTTCGGTTAGCGTAGACATCACTTGTGTGATTCCATTCACACATACCTTTTTGCTTTTTGGTTAGGCTAGACACCACTTGTGTGATTCCATTCACACATACCTTTTCGGTTAGCCTAGACACCACTTGTGTGATTCCATTCACACATACCCTTTTTGCTTTTTGGTTAGGCTAGACACCACTTGTGTGATTCCATTCACACATACTTTTTTCGGTTAGCCTAGACACCACTTGTGTGATTCCACTCACACATACTTCTTTGTGATTTCTGGATTTCGTGTGTTGATTTCTGGAATTTATATCATTGACTTGTTATGAGTACAGGTTTAGGGTATGATGCCCTCTTTGGATCTTTGAGAAGATTCTTGTGATATTGATTAATCTTTTGTTGA
This sequence comes from Allium cepa, assembly GCA_030765085.1. NCBI lineage: Eukaryota > Viridiplantae > Streptophyta > Magnoliopsida > Asparagales > Amaryllidaceae > Allium > Allium cepa. The sequence goes on along the minus strand of CM060937.1, from coordinate 28,392,710 downwards.
TTATCATTTACATGCTTATAGTAGTATGCCATTATGGATATTATGTTTATGCCATATCTTGTATATTATATCATGTCATCTGATATTTATAGCTAGACTGATCCGTTTATTATTTTCTTATGAAATAATACTCGGGTCAGACCGAGATGTTACAGGTGCTTCTGCTTGACTTCATTCCGGGATTTGCTTCTCTGACTTTTGGTTAACTACTTTAGTTTAGTAGTTTTTTTTGTTGTATACACTTGAGATATAGACTCATGGTTGTATTCTTTTGTATAGCACGTGTTGCTATTCTTTTGTATTATCGTGGATCTTTTGACCACTACTCTAATATACACTTTTATGTGTAATATTCATATCTATTTCCGCCTTTGTGGTATGAATTGTCTGTGACTGATTTATGTTATGTTTATTTCTATATTTGTTTCCGAAGATATTATAGCCACTGTGTAGTAGCTTTGAGTTTGTGTCGGTATGTCGGAGTTCCTCTTGAGATGAAAAGTTATATTTTTATCCGGTATATCGGTACTCGCACAAAGCAATTATACAGATGGTCGCTCCTCAACAGCCTTATTCTCCGTGCTAGTTGCAGCATTCACAGTAATGTTCTAGGCTAGCGTAGGTATAGAGGTGGGGCGTCACAATAATACTCGGTGTGACCCGAGCATTATAATGGAATAACACCCGAGTCAGTCTAGAATACCAACGTGAGAAAAATACACCCAAATTGATTATTAAAGTTTCATAAATCCTTTTGAAAACAAAAGCATCTCGTAAGACCATGCCACAAATAAACATGTCGGGTTTTTACCTTACGAGTCAATCTAGCTGAAATGCTTGCATCTCACGTTTTAGCAATAGTTGAGCACAATCAAAACCGTACATGCGTGTAAGGAGAATGGATTTCAAACTAATGACAAGGCACTGGGGTAGCACCTGTCACAGTACCTGGTCTAGATCAGTGTACCAAGGACCACGCCCGATCCCCTGCAACACAAGGCCGGGACTACCCCTTACTGGATAATCCCAAGTAAGATCACCCCACGGTTGGGATCAGCAACCATACCTCTAAGCCGAATAAAAAAGGACATCTAGACGGGGATGACCTCACCCCAATGGGCGCTACCCACATAACGTTGCTGCATAACCCCTGATTTTCAGTCATTCCCGGTTGATGAGGCTCGAGGCTAAGCGTTACCTTTTAGAATGTTTCACTTAGAATACCCAACATGCACCTGATGATGTTCCGAAAGCATTCATCTGTACAAGTCCGTCCTGGGTTCGAACGGAACCGAAGGCACTATTCCTACTACATCCATTTTGGAAACATCTTCAGGATTAGGCTCGACTAGCCCTTGCACTTCACTGCTCCATCTTCGACTCCGAACTCGTTTTCCCATGAAAACGTACAAACTGGATCGAAGTGGTTTTCGAAAAATAAATCCCGATCCCGATCTTTTCGAAACAATCAACGCATTGGCCAATATTGATAGTCGATGATTTAACTATCAATTACATTCACAAACATCCATCAAACAATAAATAATTTTCCCAAATTATTTATTAACCCCAAAATATCTTCGCAAGATATATTTCCAATTTCAACCCTTTTTGAAAACAGTTTTCAAACCATCTTCCATTTTACGGAATAAATTTCCCCAAATATTTTCTATTTCCACTGAAAATAACCGAATCCAAATACTTTAGATTTTAAAATAATTTAAATCACTTTATTCTAAATTATACCTTAAAATATTTAATTAAACTACATAAACATTTTATTCGAAAATATAATTTTAAAAATATTTAAAGCAAAACTACCTCATAAAATATAAGCTAATTTTTAAATAAAGGTTAAGTTAAAACAAAATTTTTGAAAGAGGAGTTACTAAAATTCCATAATAGTTTCAAATAAAACTTTAACCAAATTATCTTTAATATAAATCCATTTTATAAAACATAAATATTAATAATATTCTTTTAAATCATAGTACCAATAAATCCTTTAAAATAATAATTACTATAACTAATTTAGTAAATATTTACTTTTAAAATTTTTACAACTTAAATAAGAATTTTCTTGAAAACATTCTTTTAAAATCAAACTTAAAACTTTTAACTTTTACTTAAAAGTTTGCTTTAAAACGTACTTGGCTTTTCAGGGAACTACACTTCTATTTTCAGAATAAACCAAAGAAACTTTTATAAATCCTTCACGATTTATCTCAATTCAAAATTACGTTTAAATCCCATAAATTTCTTCCAACACTTTAAAAATAAACCCTCTTTTATTTTTAAACACATTTCCCATTTCCTGGAAAATCACTTTCAAATATATGCTTAAAATATTTAGAATAAGGTTGCTAGAAATTTATTAAATGAAAAATAATACTTAAGAAAATATAGAGGAGTTTCTAATTAATTTAAAACAAAATTACCCTTTTAAAATAGAGTTATTAAATCAAATATTTATATCACAATTTCCCTTTTGGAAACTTAATACTAATTTACCTTTAAATAGTTTAAATTCCATAATTACTTAAATAAATATTTACTTACTTAAAATATATTTAAGAATAATATATTTTTTCCTAAAATATTTCTAAAATCACATTTTAAACTTTTAGTTTATATTTTGGAAACTTTTCTTTGAAAACATACTTCATTTTCCAGGAAAAGTACACTTCTTATCCTTTAAAAACAATCTCACTATTATTTTTAACCAATTTGCACTTCTTATAGAAATTCCCACCGGAAACCTATACTTTCAATATTCATCCCCAATAAATATTCCACTTCATTTATAAACCCAGTTTATAAATTTTCATTTCACATTTCCCTTTAAATCAAAATTTCAAAAACACTTTAACAGACTCCAAACCAATTTTCGAATTTAATTCCTTTAAATTATTTCCTAAAAAATTTCTTTTATTTCGTTTTAAACCCAATTTATTTTATTTATATTTTAAATTCCCAGATTGAATTCATCCAATCATAGCATAGCATAACAAAATTCCAGATCAACCTATGACAGGATATCAATGAAATATATCACAGAATATAAATAAAATTTCTATTTGTGAGGAATCCGGGTGGATCCCTCCAACTCGTTTTCCCTGCATCCACAGATGTTAGCATAACAAATAAATATCAATCCAGACTAAAATTTATATTCATATTCAACCAATCAGTCAATTATTTAAATATTAACTATTTAAATTAAAGCGTATCCAGATGTGAGTGAGATTAACTCACGTTGAGTTTCGACGAGCGTTTTAATTTTAAATTAAATCGAACCATTCGATTTAATTCAAAATTTTTGCTTGCTCCAAACGTCTCCGGATCTGCTACAGCGCGTAGATCACGTCGTTGTGATTCCTTCGCTTCTTGTTTCATTTGAATCTGATAACGTATGCTTGAGATATTAAGTTTTAAAGATTTTGAATTGAAGTTTAAACTAAACTCTTATTTAATTTCGATTAATTACGATTAGACGTTCAACCAGAACACGAGATCAAGGCCACCCCTAACTTCCTCTACCTCACGTTCATTCCCAGAGTTTGACAAAACCCAACGGCCGCCATCGTACTCCAAAAGCCACCGCCTCTTCGTCGATTTCGACGGTGACTAGAAACCACCACAAGAAGCACCTACTCCCACCCTACCATCGCCAGAAACCAGGAGCCACCCGGCCCCCTCGTCGCCATGAAATTTCCGCTCGAACGCACCGCCTTCCCCATCATTTTGCCACCCATCCATGCCGCCATACCCAATCACAGCCGTTGGATATCTAGATCTCATCGAGCTCTAGGATATTGTAGTTGGAACCTTCGGCTAATAATTGATAGATGGGGAGAAAATAAGGGAGGAAGCACATAAATTTTTGGCCATTGGACGAAAACAATAGCGGCTGCACTTGTAAACTAGGGTTTAATCGATCAGCCTTATACATATACATACATAAACGAAATATTTTAATATTAAATTCATTTTAAACAACTTTTTTAAATAATCTCCAAACAATGCATGCCGACAGGCGCTTATAAGGTTTTACCCGTGTTTCGAAGTGTTCCGAACACAATAGAACGTGTTTCGGAAGCTAATTCGATCATATGCGTGAGTTACGGAAATAAACGATCAATTTTAAATTAAATTGATTAAAATAGTTTCTATGCGTTTTGAGCTGTCAGGGTCGAACGACAACTCCGATTGCTATGAAAATTGAAATTCAATAATAACTAACTATTACGGATCCAATGGAACTGGTTTGGTCAAACTCCGAGACTGTGCCGCGGAAGGCTATTTTAACTTGTTGATTAATTCGAGTGATTTTCGAAATCGTTAAAATCACTTAAAATTTCGCTTTTAAAATTTTACTGACTTAATAATAAATCATATAGAATTTATATTCTCACTAGAAATCATTCTGTTTCACTTCGAACCAAAATCTGATTATTTACATTATTATATTATTAAATTCCATTATTAAATTAATATAAAATCCCAAATTTTACTTATCAACTTTTGATTCCATCCAAAAGTCCAACATCATTATTTAAATCCAAATAGACTTAGAATAAATTTTAGAAACCATTTTCATAACCATTTACCTTCAAATTCACAAATTATCACAATTCCTAAATATTAAATTTTTATTATTCAAATCCAATTGAATAGCCATATTTGAAATTTTAACTAATTACATTAATAATCAAAACCTTTTTGTTTCAAAACCAAATTATAATTCACATTCAACATTTAAAATGAATTAAATGTTCAAAATCTAGCGACCAAAATTCCGGGTCGTTACACAAGTAGTATCAAATAATATTTGACTGAATTTTAAAAGGATATAGCATGATTTTAAAAAGAAGATAAACCCAGTAGACATCAAATATATATATATATATATATATATATATATATATATTTTAAGATGCATGAGTATTTTTTTTATTAAATATGTGATATAAGCTTTTAAAGTCAGGTAACTAAATATTTGTTTGATTCTGATGTTAGGAATTGATATTTCACCCATGCTATGTTAGAATACTCATGCTGTAATGACCCAGAATTTGACCACTTTAAAATATAATATTTAAAGTGATTTTAAATATAAATTAGGTAAGGTTATATGATTCAAAAAATATTATATAGGATTTGGAAAGATAAATATACACAAAAATAGCAAGATTTTCTTATATTAACAAAAGTGACAAAATGCTCATTTCATAAAACTAGGTTTTGATGATTAAATAAATTATTTTAACTTATTTATAAGTGTTTATATTTTTAAATGAAATTATAAAAATATATTTTTAAATTTGATTTACATGAATAAATAGTTAGCAAAAACGTCAAGAAGTGACCGTAAAACGTTTTGTCGATTTAAAGTTGTCGCAACGTCGTCGCACCTTTATTTTCTTTTGTAAGAACATATATTCAAATAGTATAAGTATGAGTTAATTATGAAAGTGTGCTATGGATCGTGTAATATGGATATATGATAAAACATAGTATAGTGATGATTGCTATATAGTAAATAGTGCAGAATATAAAAGCGGTATAATAAAAATGGTACCAGAGATTTTTATAATAGTAAATAGTGTGGAATATAAAAGCAGTATAATAAAAATGACACCAGAGATTTTTATACTGCTTCGGAGCTCTGTCCTACGTCCAGTCCCAAACTTCTTTTAGAATTTCACTAAAACAATAACCCTCATTTAACCTGGAGGAACAGTTCTACACAACCCTTGAGCAGCCGAACAAGGACCTGAGCAGCAGAACAGGATTTCGCCTCAACCTCCAAAGAGGACTTCACGCCTGAGGAACAAAACAGGACTTCAACAAATACAAAATATTTTTTTGACTTTGTGTGTTCTAATAACATGGATTTGTCGCTTGTAGTACACCCTTCCTATAATCTTCTCCTTGAGTGTGTGTGTGTATTTGAAGTTTATGAAGAATAGAAAGGTATAATATTGCTTTAATGCAGGATAATTGAAAGTATAATAACAAATAGATTCAAGAGAGTTAGATCAGAAAGATAAGAAAATTCGATGATTTGGAATCAAGTTAGAGTACGTATTTATAAAGGTTAAAGCACGACTGTTGATGAAGAGTTTCGATTGAAGTGTTGCTTCCAAATCTTTTCATAGAGGTTCGTAATTCTTCACAAATAGTCGTGTCTTTTCAAAAAGTAGCTATTGTAGAAATTCAGTCAACTGAACCTATGGTTCAGTCGACTAAATATTCAAATGAATTTTTAAATATATATTTGTATATCTGTGCACCAGTGCATGTTGCACAGAAATTTCTGGGTCAGTCAACTGAACCTCTAGGTCAGTCGACGGACCTGGCAATATCTGTGCAATTTGCACAGTTTACAGGTATAATAATATATATAACTTTAAACACTTTTATAATATATATATATATATATTATATGCTTATATACGTTTAAATTATTTGGAAATAAGACGATTAAATATATAAGCTAATATATATGTAAACGAGGAGAGATTTTAACAAAATTGACCTAAGACTCAAAAGCATACTAATATAATCGATGCATTGATTTTGAAGTCTTGTCTCCTTGTAGTATATATTCTTTTTTACTATAGCAGTCGTCAAATCTTGAATGTTGTTGTGATAGCTTGTGTCATGAATCAAAACTAAGTCTTAAAATTCTCCCCCTTTTTGATTGATGACAACCTGTAAATAGATATAGATTTCGATTGTATATAGAATATAAATACTTACTCCCCCTGAATCTTTGACACTCTATATCATGCATTCCTAGTGTTAGTAATAATATTTCTCCCCCTTTGTCATCGGAAAAAAGGAATAAAGAAGGTAAAAGTATGAAGCATTAATAGATATTATGAAAGAAACGATCATTCTTACATTAAAATACCATAAACAAGAGTCTTGAAATAATATAAAAGAGTGGCTATTTAATACAAGCCATAATGTTTATGAAATAAAAACTAATGTTATTAAATAAATAACACCTTATTCCATTCTTTGCTTACCCCTATCACCATGCAATGTTTGACCACCACTATCGCCTCCATCTCCATTATCGTCGCTACTACTTTCTTGTTCGTCGAAAGAGGAAGACCAAGCGAAGACGGATTGCTTACCCGGATCACCTAGTGTAGCCGTAGAAGTGCTGGATGAACATGAGATAGCTTGCCATAACTTCTTAAAAAATCCTTTAACCATAGAAATCGATTCATGTGGAGGAAGGCCCGGATTAGGAATCAAATTTTCGTCTTGTTGACGACTAGTTGATCTTTGACGAGATGGATGATGAGATGCTTCGCCTTCTTGTTGTTGTGGTTGATCTTGAGACAATTTTCGTTGAGTCCAATCTTTGAACGTAATGATAGAAGGTGGTCGAACAATCGGTAGCTTCATTAATGCTGAAGTACGAGAATTTGAATAACCAACGGTAGAAACCGGTGAGTCTGGTTCCACAATCTCACATGCCTTTAGCAGTCGCATAATATACTCACCATAGCAGATGACATTCATTCGACCATTATTGAAGCTTAAGAATTCATCAAGAATAAATCGTAGCCAATTGACTTTAATATCCGAAGATAGCGTACAAGTCTTTAAAGTTATGTTCATAAACAAGTTCATAACTCCCAGTTCGTGGAGTTACGGTTTTCATTAATGCACGATGTATAATTCTTGCTCTTGGTCTTAAGGTCATGGACTTGAGTTGGTACATATCATCTTCTAAAAATAAATAACTTATATGGTCACGAACTACCATATCACAATCAACATTGCTCAATTCTATGCCATCATTTTCAGATCTTAAAATATAAGCCATTCGATCTAAGGAGAAAAAGATGGGTTTTCCAAAAACTAGACTCCATACACAATCTTCTTGGTTTTGAATGGTTTGGTGACCTAAGTTAAGATTTACATAGAATAATTTGACCATAATTTGATTAATTTTATGCTTATTGTCGTCAATATTGAATAAGGATTCCAAATTTCTCCTACGAGCCAATTCTTGTATATGATATGGAGAGAAATCGGAAAACTTTACAAACGAACCTTCGAAGATGCGAGAATATTGCATTCTTCTCCATCTCCTAATTGCGGTATCATCGAATAGCAATTGTTGGATTTGCTCGTTTGAAGAAGGTTGAGAGGATGAAGAAGCTTGTACTTTTCTCTTGGGAGCCATTAATTTGATTCTTTGGAGGATAAAAATTGAGTTTTTGAAAAGCTAGGGTTTTGAAAATGTTGAAAATCTAAGATAAGAACGGTGAGAGAAGGGGAAAATGAAGTTTAAAAGGTGGAAAGTGAGTGGGTAGGAGCAGTAATTTTGCTCAAATTCACAATTCAGTCGACTGAATCAACGGTTCAGTCGACTGATCCTGAAATTCGAAATTTTCAAACTTCTGGTTCAGTCAACTTAACGCATGATTCAGTTGACTGAATCTGGGTTGTATATAATTCATCTTCTGGTCTAGTCGACTGAGCTTCCGAGCCATTCGAATGTCTATGCTTTTCAAAAAAAAATACTTCGGTGTCAGTCGACTGACACCCTGGTTCAATCGACTGACCTGGGTGAATTTTCCCAATTCATTTTTTGTTGAGTAAATTTTTGTACATTTTCATACTTAGGAACGTTGTAAATTTTTGAATATTAGAACTAGTTATAAGTGTTGATAATACGAGAGAGAGAAGAAATGAATTATTCCAAAAACATATTGTACGTACTTTAGTAGAATTATTTAGAAAAAATAAACAAACAATAACAACTACTTTTATTTCGAAGGGCTAGGAGTTTTGTAGCCCTGTAGTTGTTTTCGATGAACATTCGATGCTTCATTTCGATCCCTTGAATTTGGTAAGACCGGTGGTCGCGGCGGGGATGAAGTAGAAGGTCGTTGAATAGGCGAAATGGCGTGTTCGTCTACTGGATGTAAAGAGGCACCGCAAAACTTCGTAGCAATGTGCTCGATAGTTCCTAGACATCTCGAGTTAATCTTTTGCTCATAATATATTTCACAGTTAAGCATTAGCAATTCTTGTTGATAGTGATGCGAATCATCTATTTTTATTTAGCGTTTGGAGAGACGTCCAACATCATCTTTTTACCTTTCTTTTTCTCTAGAGTATATCCGGTATGCTCATGATAGGTGGAAGATGGTGTAGTATGATGGATGAGAGTTTTTAGTGATACGGTAGTGGCTAGAATTTCAATGGAGTCAGTTGATGAAGAAGTTGACATCTTGATAGTTTTTTTTGTGTTTCAGTTCGATTGTATGAAAATCATAGAATAGACATATCTATTTATAGCCTAAGGTTGAATAAAAGAAGGTTGAATTGAATGGCTTGTCTTGAATTTAGTCAAATAAAAGGGTTGTTAGTTAGGAAAGGTGTGCCATTTCGTTGGTTTTCTGTTATTTGATTTATCTTATATAATGTAGTATGCATAAAAAAGGAGCAAAATAATATTTACAAAGATAAGTGTTATACATAATTTAGAGTATTGTTGTCACCATGTAATAGAGTCCCTGACCTAGATTGTAATAGAAATAATCAGTAGCTCAGGTGGTTAAGAAATCTGGGCTATTCACAATAGGTCATAGGTTCGAGTCTCGGCATTGTCAGAAATATCAACTTTTGTAAAAAAAATATTTCTGAGTTTTTAGTCAAAATTTTGTATTTTATTCTTTATACATCTTTAGTTGACATTATTTCGAGTTCTCAATGTAATTTTATAAAAGTGTTCTCCAATAATGATTTAGTAAAAAATCAGCTAATTGATTTTCTGACGGAACGTAGTCTAAATTTATTACTTCTTTTTCTATACTATCGCGTAAAAAGTGATGTCTAATATCCATGTGTTTAGTTCTTAAGTGGTTTACTGGATTTTTGGATAGATTTATTGCATTAGAATTATCGCAGTAAATTGTTGATTTTAATAGATTGACTCTGAAATCTTTGAGTGTCTGATGCATATATAATACTTGTGCGCAAGCTAGTGCTACAGAAATATATTCTGCTCCACAAGTTGATAGTGAGACACAGTTTTATTTCTTGCTAAACCATGATATTAATTATTTACCAATGAAATGACACGTACCACTTGTACTTTTTCTAACTGTTTATAATCCTCCAAAATCAGCATCGTTGTATGATACTAATTCGAACGAGCACTCTTTTGGACAGAAAAGTCCGAAATCCGTAGTCTTACTAAGATAACGTAGTATTCGTTTTACGGCTCATTAATATGATTCTTTTGGGTCAGCTTGAAATCGTGCACACAAGCACACACTCATCATTATATCTGGTCTACTTGCTTTAGAAAAAGTAGTGACCCTATCATATTACGATATAGTTTTTGGTCTACACTCTTGCCATTATCATCTTTATCAAGATGTGTTATTGTGCTCATAAGTGTTGGTTTGGTAGAAGTGTTTATCATTCCGAAAAGTTTGATAAGATTATCACAGTATTTTTCTTGATTAATAAATATTCCATTTGAAACTTGTTTTATTTGAAGACCTAAAAAATACGATAATTATCCCATATGGGACATTTCAAATTCTTCAGTCATTATTTCAAAAAATTCATTACATAATTTATTATTAATTGTACCAAATATAATATCGTCTATATATATTTGAACTATCAAAATACTATTTTTAGAATGTTTTATAAATAAAGTTTGATCTACTTTTCCTATTTCCAATCCTGATTCAATTAAATAGCTTTTAAGGCGTTCATACTAAGGATGTGGTGCTTGTTTTAAACCATATAAAGCTTTCTTAAGTTTATAGACATGATCTGGATATTTTTCATGAATAAATAAAGGAGGTTGTTTAACAAAAACATTTTCTTTAATATAACCATTTAAAAATGCACTTTTAACATCCATTTGATAGAGTTTAAAGTTTTTAAAACATGTGTAAGCCAATAAGATTCGTATTGTTCTAGCCTAGCGACCGGAGCAAACGTTTCTTCATAGTCTATTCCTTCTTTCTGGTTATATCCTTGTGCTACTAGTATCGCATTATTTCTAATTATATTTCCTAATTAGTTTGCTTTATTTTTATAAACCCATTTAGTTCTTATAATAGTCTAATCGGTTGGTCTAGGTACTAGTTCCCAAACTTCATTTCATTCAAACCGATTTAGTTCTTCTTGCATAGCAATAATCCAATTTTCATCGGATGATGCTTCTATAGTATTTTTAGGTTCTATAGTAGAGAGAAAAGCTGTATTACCCATTAAATTTAGTTGATTTCTAGTTTGAACATTTGAATTTATTTCTCCAATTATATTTTATGTAGGATGATTCCATAAGATTCTTTGAGGTGATCTTATTGTATTAGTAATATTTCTGTTTTCTAAATTATTAATAATGTTTTCATCTTCTCTAAAATTATAAACAATATCTTCATCATCGCTTGAATTGTTTATTATTATATTCATTTTATTATTAAGTAAAGCATCGTCATTTTTTGAAACAAGTTTAGAGTTCTTATCAAAAGAAATACGAAGTGACTCTTCGATAGTATTAGTTCGTTTATAAAAAATTCTATAGGCTTTTGCTTCGATTCGAATATCCAAGAAATATAACTTCATCACATTTTGAATCGAATTTGCCAAGCCGATCTTTGGTATTTAAGACAAAATACTTTGATCCAAATATTTTAAAATAAGATATGTTTGGTTTTCTACCGTGAAAAAGTTTGTAAGGTGTATTCTTAGTGAGAGGTCTAATAGAAACACGATTCAATACATAACAGGCAGTTGCAACAGCTTCCGCCCAAAAATGTTTTGGTAACATGCTTTCATTTAGTAAGGTTCTTGCACATTCTTGTAGAGTTCGATTCTTTCATTCTACAACTCCATTTTGTTGTGGAGTTCTAGAAAACGAAAAATTATGAAACATTCCTTTCTTTTTACAATAGTTATCGAACTATTCGTTTTCAAATTCACCTCCGTGATCACTTCTAATGTTTTTAATTCTTGTACCTTTTAAATTTTAAATTCGTTTAACAAATGTTTTGAAGTTTTAAAAAGTATCACTTTTAATTTTCATAAAAATAGTCCATGTATATCTAGAAAAATCATCAACTATTACAAATACGTATTTTTTGTGATTCGGTAGGTCCAAATAAATCCATATAACATAATATAACATAATTCAAGCGGTTGTAATGTCGAAATGACTTTCTTAGATTTAAACGAGGATTTAATTAATTTACCTAATTGACACGAGTCACATATATTATTAACTTTAAAATTCATCTTTGGTAATCCTTTTACGAGATTATTTTTAGAAATTTTATTTATATTTTTGAAATTGAGATGACAGAATCATTTGTGTCATATCCTGGGATCATTTTCTTTAGCTATTAAACATATATCTGAGTTATGATTAACTTTCATACTCAAAACATAAATATTTTTAATCTCTATTTCCTTCGAAAATAAGATTTTGATTTTGATCGTGGATACTACACTTGTTTTCAGAGAATGGTATTTTAAAACTTTTATCGCATAATTGACTTATACTTAATAGATTATGTTTTAGATTCTTAACTAATAAAACATTTGTAATAAGAGGTAAATTAGATGTATCGTAATTGCTCACATCGCCTTTGCTGATGATATATCCCTTTGAATTATCTCCAAAAGTGAAAGAACCTCCATTTGAGTATGTAATATTTATCAGCATATCTTTGTCTCCTATTATGTGTTTTGAGCAACCACTACCGAGTATCCATTTTCCTCTTCTCTTGAGTGGGACCTGCAAAAAATATGAGCTAACGTTGGTACCCACCTTTTTAATGGGTCCTAAGAGTTAGTCCTAGAAAACCAAACCCAAGTGGGTTTAGTATCCTTTTTGTAAATATAATTTTTATTATTATGAACATCTTTTATGAATGAACTAATATACTTTTTCCTTATTAACTTGTTATTAGTTTTAGGTACCCATGTATTTATATTTTTATAAACTAGTCTTTTTGAAGATATGGGTGTTTTATCATACTTAACTTTTTTAAAATTACTAGGTTGTGAATTCTTGACTTTCTTCTTATAGCCTAAACCATTTTTATTGTTAACAGGTTGTGAATTCTCAATAATTCTAGATAAATTTTCTCTTCCTTTCTTAAAATTTGAAACGTTTTTAGTGATTCCTTCTAGTTTGGTTTTTAGACTTGAATTTTTTAGTTCTACCATTTTAATACTAGTTTTTAAAACATGATTTTTCAGAAACAAGATCATCATTCTTTTCTTTTTGAGTTTCAATTTCTTGACTCAATAATATAAGTTGAGAATTAACATTTGAATGAGATTCTTGAGTTTTCTCACGTTCTTCTTCCAATATTTTCTTCTTGTCTTTAAGCATATCTCTTTCCAATTATGCCTTGTTCTGATTTTCTACAGCCTCTTTATATTTTATTTTGAGACTTTTTAAAGTATATAATAATTTAGAATTTATCTCTATCATATCATCAAAAGTTAAATCACTAACCTCATTATTTTTGGCCATAAAGCATATGTTGGCTTGTTCATTATCGCTGTAACTCTCCCTTCCATAAAAAGAGGAAGAATCTGAATCATCCCATGTAACTAAAAAGGCTTTTCTTCTAAATTTGTCCTTTCTTTTATTTTGATATTCTTTCTTTTGATCTGGACAGTCCTTCTGTATATGCCCCTTTTTGTGACAGCTAAAACACTCCATAACTATTGAAGATGGTGGTTTATTGTTGTTTGATCGTCTCTTGCCATTATTTTTGTTTCCTTTTCTATATTTTGAGAATATCTTGATTTTTTTGGCAATAAAGGCTAGGTCGTCTTTGTCTGAATCTGATTCTGCTTGTTCCGCATGGAATGCTATATTCATTTTATCTTTAGATTGAACTCGTTTAGCCTGCAAATTCACTTCATAGGACATTAGATTTTCTATTAACTCTTCCGGAGTTATTTTGGAAATATCGTTCGCTTCTTCAATAACGAGAACTTTTCTTTCCCATTCTTACGTTAAAGAGTTAAGGATTTTGAATACAATATCAAAGTTTGAATATTTTTCTCCTAGTCCAACTAATGAATGGTAGATATCCTGAAATCTTGAATACATATCATTTATAGATTCATTTTCTTTCATCCTAAAGTTTTGAAATTGACTTTTAAGCATGGATATTTTGCTTTGTTTGACCTTGTTAGTTCCTTCGTGTGTGACTTTGAGTGTATGCCATACTTCATATGCAGTATTGCACATGCTAACTTGGTTAAACTCATTTTTATCTAAGGCACAAAAAAAATTATTCATGGCTTTTGCATTAGCTGTGGCGTCTAGTTTCTGTGTATTTGACCAAGTAGAATACTCTTCAATAGGAATAATATATTCTGTCTGAGTTATATTCCATGAATCAAAACCATTTGCTTTCATATATATTCTCATTCATATGGCCCAATAGTTATAATTCATGCCATTAAATAGTGGTGGACGTGCAGTGGATTGTCCTTCAATGAAGCTAGCGTTAATGCTAGTGCTAGTGTTTGTTTCCATATTATTAGATTATCATATAACTGCATTAGGTTATCCAATGACCTTGCTCTAATACCAAATGAAAGTGAGCTATGTATCGTGTAATATGGACATATGATAATACAAAGTATAGTGATGATAGCTATATAGTAAATAGTGCGGAATATAAAAGCAGTATAATAAAAATGACACCAGAGATTTTTATACTGGTTCAGAGCTCTGTCCTACGTCCAATCCCAGACTCCAAGAATTTCACTAAAAAATAACCCTGACTTAACTCGAAGTAACAGGCCTATACAACCCTTGAGAAGCCGAACAAGGACTTGAGCAGCAGAACAGGATTTCGCCTCAGCAGCCGAAGAGCACTTCACATGCTTGAGCAGCAAAACAGGACTTCAATAAATAAAAAATATTGTTTCGACTTTGTGTGTTCTAATAACACGGATTTGTCACTTGTAGTACACTCTTTCTATAATCTTCTCCTCAAGTATAAATATATATATATTTGAAGTTTATGAAGAATAGAAAGGTATAATATTGCTTTAATGCAGAATAATTAAAAGTATAATAGCAAACAGATCCAAGAGAGTTAGATTAGAAAGATAAGAAATTTGATGATTTGGAATCAAGTTAGAGTATGTATTTATAGAGGTTAGAAAGCAGCGATAGTTGATGAAGAGTTTCGATTGAAATGTTACGTCTAAATCTTTTCATAGTGGTTCGTAACTCTTCACAAATAGTCATGTCTTTTCAAAAAGTAGCTGTTGTAGAAATTCAGTCAACTAAGTCTCTGGGTCAGTCGATTGAATATTCAAATGAATTTTTAAATATATATTTGTATACCTGTGCACCTGTGCATGTTGCATAGAAATTTCTAGGTTAGTCGACTTAACCTCTGGGTCAGTCGACTGGCCTGGTAATATATGTGCAATTTGCACAGTTTACAGGTATAATAATATATATAACTTTAAACACTTTTATAATATATATATATATATTATGCTTATATATGTAAACGAGGAGAGACTTTAACAAAATTGACCTAAGACTCAAAATAAAACTGATATAATCGATGCACCGATTTTGAAATCTTGTCTCCTTGTAGTATATATTCTTTTTTGTCGTAGCAGTCGTCAAATCTTGTATGTCGTAGTGATAGCTTTGTGTCATGAATCAAAACCAAATCTCAACAAATTCACTAATCAAGTTTACTTTTACTAAACATGCTTAGAAAATTCAAGATTGTAATTAACAAAGAGTAAGCACAAAAAAACAAAAAAAGTGTTATAAAGGTCAAAAAGTAAATAGCAAATCAAACAAACATAATTATTACATTCTTTGCTTAATACTTAAGTGAAAATGACATAAAGTGACAATTTGAATGTGATGCTATATATTGAAAAAATAAGTTTGCTTAAAAAGTAAGTAAAGGGTATTTTCTTCATTTTACATAATACAATTTTATTCCAAACTTTTTTCTATAAATAGCATACATACCTCTTCCATTCTCACTCTTTCCATTCTTCTTCTATTTCCTCTTCGAAGCTCTCTTCTTCTTCTTCTTCCTTAGAGTTTTAATGGCTTCTTCTCTTCCATTTGCTTACTGACGTTTTCAAAACCATATCAAACAAGGTCAAATTTCCAACCAAACTTTGCCAAAGACCTTAGAATATCACCCAAACATGATTTAGCATCTAAGAAGTGAAGAAAAGATGATCGAAGGGGAGGATCAAGGTGTGGCCGAGATCTATTGTTGGCGCTGGAAGACTTGGTCTGAAGTAAGTGGAAGTGAACTGATGGACGAGCGGTAGAAAGTGAGGTGGATTTGTTTAGGTAATGGTTTGGTGAAGATAAGATGAATTAGTGAAGTGTTGGATTAAATGAATGTTGGCACGAAGTTAAACGACTTGGTTAAAGTTGAGTACTCATATTTTAAAGTTACTAATTTCTAAAAGATATTTCATGTTAATTATATAAAAAGTTTGGTATGTGTTGGATGATTAAATATTTGATAACTTGGTTGATATTATGGTTAATTATAAGTTTATGACATAGATGATAACTTTTTTTGATAAATGATAAGAGAAATGGTCAATAAGTATAGTTAATTCAATGGAAATTAAATCCATATAAATGTGTGTATGAAAATTATTTAGCTTCTTAAGGATTTTAAAATATCA
This sequence comes from Allium cepa, assembly GCA_030765085.1. Taxonomy (NCBI): domain Eukaryota; kingdom Viridiplantae; phylum Streptophyta; class Magnoliopsida; order Asparagales; family Amaryllidaceae; genus Allium; species Allium cepa. The sequence goes on along the minus strand of CM060937.1, from coordinate 28,375,985 downwards.
AAAAAGACTGAACATGATATTATAATAATATATTATTATAATATGAAATGAAATGAAAAATGAGTTTGAAATATTATATGTTACTCCATTCGTGTGAGATTCTATTCTGTCCTTATTTTCTTTCTACCCTTAATGATCCGCTTATTCGTGCAATTTGAGTTGGACATGTGTGGTTTATTATCGATTCAAAGGGTACAGAAAAACATGGCATTACATTTGGTATCAGAGCAGAAGGTAAAGCGAGAACCTTGGCTTTGGTGGGGTAAAGACTTAACAGAGATAGGGTTAGTAACAACCTAGGATGAGTGACTCATTAGAGCTAGGGTTAGAACACCCTAGAATGAGTTTGAGTGTATCTTATTTGAGTGCGTATTTAATAGTGACTAATATATTATATTTTGTTGATTATTTGTTGAGTGATTTTGGATTCTGATTGATGTGCCTGATCACCGTTATCAATGAGGTAAACAAGGCGAACCGACATACTATTTTCAGAAAATTCGTAAATGCAAAATTTTTACCTAGGATTATATTTTAAATATAAAGTATACATTTTGAAAAGTTGTATAGTTAGAAATCAGGATTAGTGAAATTTAAATACGAACATCTTATGATTGGAATTTCACAGTTTGACTATAAGTTGTTTCATAAAGATAATCGATACGTAAAAAATCGGATAAGGTAATTAACATCTTTAATACTTATTCCAAAACAATAAATAAAGAAATGATAATGTTAAGTTACTATCATGAATTGAATAATTGTTTGATTTAAAAGTTTAACTGCAAATACCTTGTGAATTAAGTTTCATGATTTAACTATATGGTATTTGATAATAAGATTTGTTAAAGGAACGAACATATAAGATAAAAATGTATTTAGATAATAGAAAATGATTATGTAAAAAGATAAATATAAAAGGAATGAGAATTTAAATTTGAGTAAAAGAGTTGTGGAAATTTAAATGAATTTAATTAATATAAGATAAGTTTACAAAATGAATTTATAAAATAGGTATTATAAAGTAATCTCTAAAGGATTTTGAACATAGAAAATGTATTTTATGATAACTAATTCGATTGGCTTGAAAATAAAATAAAAATGGGAAAGAGATGTGTACGGATGGCAAGCACTTCTCATAAGTATTACTCTTCTCGTTAAGAGGATATATGGTACTATTAGTAGTATCCAATTCTTTGGATTGTTTTGGAGTTACTCGATCAATATAATTTTTTTAAGTCAAAGAAATAATGTGAATCATTGATTAGTAATCTTTATAGAAGTGTTTAAACCAAAAATAAATTAGGATCGCTAATTGATAAAAAAGCGAAATTTTCGACGATTTTTGACAGTCGAAAATTTCCGAATCAAACCTAACTAAGAGCTAAGAAATTGATGAAAAGTTTTGATAAAAGATTGGGAAATATTTGAGTAAATGAAATAAGATAAGGATAATTTATAAATCTGATTTGTAAAGAAAAAAAGAGTTAAGATTTCAGAGTTTAAATACGGGTGGTTTTAAAATTTGTTTTTCAAAGCCAAAAAATTAATAAGCGTATTAAATAAGAAATAAGTTTTATAACTTATGAATTTGAGATATAATAAATTACAACAAGGTTTAAATTTATTAGAAAAAACGGATTTAAGTAAAACTAATTTGAAATTTGGGATTTGTATATACTCTTAGGATGTAAAGGGATATCATACAAAAATAAATTTAAGTCATGAACTATTAAGTAATATAATGACTCCTTAGAAAGGTAATTATAACCTGGAAAATCTTTTACTAATGAATTCCAACATTAATTTAGAATTTGAACTTACGTCTTTAAAAGTGATTGATTTACATAAGTTATAATATGTAATAAACTTAAGTAATAGTTTCACAAAATACTTCATAAACAATATTAGTATCAAAGAAAATATACTAAAAAATATGAATATGAAAAATAAAGAATGTGAATAAAGAGAATTTGGTATAAATGAGAAAAAACCAATAGGAATAAATACGTAATTTATACGTAAATCATTTCACCACACAAATGTTGATCTAATATTCGAGTTCATAACTTTGAGGTGTTTACACTGGTCTAGAAAAGGATTTATCACTCGATTCTTGATGGCAAACTTTGATGAGGATTTTTGGTTAGGTACTTGAGTTTTCTATCATAGTTGAGAACTATGCAAGGAAAGCAAAGGTTCTGATCTAGAAGCCTGATCAGAGTCCGCACTAGAGGATCGGAGGATTGATAATAGTTCAGAAAACAAAGTTGTATTCGAATAGGATATCGAATAAGATATTTTATATGGATGATCTGTGTATATTATATGGAATTGAGTTTAAAGATAATTGTTTTGGACAAAATTTTGTTTTGGGTAATTTCGAGGACAAAGATCTTTTAAGTAGGGGAGAATGCAACGACTCAGAATTTGACCACTTTAAAATATACTATTTAAAGTGATTTTAAATATAAATTAGGCAAGGTTATATGATTCAGAAAATATTAGATAGGAATTGGAAAGAGAAGTATACACAAAATTAGTAACATTTGCCTATATCGATAAAAGTGACAAAATGTTGATTTCATAAAAGAAAGTTTTAAGGTTAAATAATTATTTTAATTCATTTATAAGTGTTTATATTTTCAAATAACATTATACAAATCCATTTTTGAATTTGGTTTACATGAATAAATAGTTTAACAAAAACGTCAAAATGTTACTATAAAACATTTTGTCGAAAACCAACGTTTTGTCGATTTAAAGTTGTCACAACGTCATCACACCTTTATTTTCTTATATATGAACATATATTCAAATAGTATAAGTATTAATTAGTTCATTAATCAAGTTTACTTTTACTAAACATACTTAGAAAATTGTAGAATGTAATTAACAAAAAGTAAGCATTAAAGACAAAAGGTGTTATAAAAGTCAAAAAGTAAACATCAAATCAAACAAACAAAATTACTATATTATTTACTTAATGGTTAAGTGAAAATGGCATAAAATATTGGTTTGAATGTGATATAAGTATTGAAAAAACAAGGTTTCTTAAAACGTAAGTTGTAACGATCCCGGTTTGAAGACGAATTTAAATTTGTAATTAAATTAAATTTTTAGGTTAAATTGTGGATTTATTTGAATTTTTCAAATTTAATAAGAGATATATACTTATTTATTTTAAAATTTGGGTTTGAAATTCAAAATAAATATTTTCAGTTGAATTGAATTATAAATAAAATTTTGACTTGGAAATTCAAAAATGAATTGGATTTAAAAAAATTATATTTGGAAAGAATAATATGTATAAATTGTATTTTAATTCATTTTCTTTAAAAGGTTATAAAAGGTTTAAAATAAAATTTATCTTAGCAATATTTAATATAAGTATAAAGTAAAATATATGTTATAAATTTAATGTTTGGATTATTAAATTTGAATAGAAACAAGAATAAATACTTAAGTAAACATATGAAGCACAAAGATGGGAAGATAAATAACAAAATCTATGTGATAAAATTTATAAAAGAACAAGAAACAAGGAAAAAATATCTACAAAACAAAAACTGCATATATACAATTCAAATGAATTTGTATGTAAACAAAATAGGAAACAATTGCATTAAATGCAATCTTCTCAGTCGAAATAGCAAAACAACATCATTCCAGCCTCCATTTTTACAATATCTTTAGTCAAAACGAAAGATAAAACTCAAACCAGTTAAAACCTTCCCCTTATACAAAATATTTTTCTATATATATGTATGCAATGCATCCTATTCTAGTTCATTCAGAAAGAAAAAAAAACAACTAAGCAAACCAGAGAAAAAGAAAAGAAACCATCATTATCTACAAACTTAAAATCATTCAATTCAAAGGAAATCAAATCTACAGCCTTCAAACAATAGCTGCCCATCTGTTCTTCACTTTGATGTGAGTAAACATCCTACTTTAAAAAATTTAAATCTGTATATTTAATTCATAAATAACCTTGTGCTTGGTTGTATATTTTTAGTTCTGTATAAGTATGGGTGGTATACTGTGTACTTTGAAGATTCTGTTCCTCTAGTTTCTGGTTACAGAGTGGACATAAATAAGAAATTTTTTATAAATTTTCATACAAACATCTTTAACTTAGGATTCTTATACAAAATAAGTTTGTTTAAACTTAAACCTTGGTCTAGAAAAAAATTTAGCTTGAAATGAAAGAACTTGACCCTGTAAACTCAAATTTACAGTAAAAAGGAATCATATGAATTGTTTCGAATATTTTAAATTATGGATTTGATTTTATAACTTGAATAAACTGCTAAAGGTAGGATTTTTAAACTTAATATGATGATTTTTAATTAAGTATTCTAAGTGCAGTTTATATTTGAACAAAATATGCATTTTGATCAATTTTTGATGATCGAACAAATCTTGAACGTTGACTTCTTGCTTGAAGCAAGTTTGGTAGTTGATAGTAATGGGAAAATTGTTGAATAGTTTTTTCATTGAATGAATTGATAGGACAAGAGCATTTTAGGGTTTAAGGACTGTGAAAAGTGGCGTTTGGGGTTTGGACTCGTGCACGCTTGTCAATGCATTGAGCATAGCCAAATTTGGAGGGGAGGCACTTGCGACATGAACGGAGGCGTGGACGGAGTTGGGGAAGCTCCAGTGGTCTAAGCGGCGGTGGCGAGGTGTTTTGTTAGTGGGTTGTGTTACAGTTTTTTGGGTGAACTGCTTATTTTTGAATTGGGAAATTTGGTGATGAATAGTGTTTCGATTCCGAGAGCATGGATGATTTACGACTTCCCGAGGTTTTTGGAGCTCGCCGGAACGGCGGCGCAATGCCGTGCACGTGTATGTGTTCTGACATGTTTAGGTTGTGGCTCTGTATGGGGGAAGAAAGGGGTTTCGCTCGTGATTTCGCTCGGGGAAGATAATGTATTGCTCGGGTGTGTTATCAGGAGGTTGGCGCAAGAGTTAATACGTACAGGATTTTAACAATGCGAATAAAAAAATGAGAAGAAGAGGTGTACGCGCAAGAGAGAGAGAGGTGTATGCGAGAGAGAGAGAGAGAGAGAGAGAGAGAGAGAGAGAGAGATGACTCGGGGAATAAGGAAGGAAACTCGAGTAAAAACTGGGTAAATCTCGGGTCTTGTTTTAAACAGGGCTAAGCCCAACAAATTTTAAAGTTATGTAAACAAATTTTAGTGTTGATAAAATAATTAATGTTTGACAAATTTAAGACCTTATTACCAGTTTTAATTATTTTCAGTTAATACTTTAGAATGTTTTAAAAATCTCAATTGATACTTTAATTAAGTAAACAACTTAAGTTAAGCGTTAAAGTAATTAAAAATTTAAGTCTTCTAAATTAATAATAATTGATTTCAAAGTTTAAAGAAGATTTTTAAAATGTTAATTAAGATAAATAATGACTATTAATTAATTGTTTGGAAATTAATTAAGAATGATTAATTTCTAGTTGTAATTAAAGTTTTGGTTAATTAACAATTAAGTGTTTAATTTATTTGTAATTAAAAATTGTTAATTAGATAATTAAAGTTAATTAATCTATAATTAGTAGTTAATCAAGTTAACTGATTAAGGAATAATTAATTAAAATTTAATTAATTTATCATTAAGAATAGTTAATCATTGATTTAAATAAATCGATAAAAACAGTTATGTGGATAATTCTTTTAAATCCCTTCACTTTAAATTGAAGATGATTGACTGTCATCAAAATGTTGTGTATTGGATTGGTATTTCTGTTTGTGTTTGTAATACTGTGTGATGCGGATTGCCTTATGCTGAACTGTGATTTGTTTCTGTATATATGTGAAAACCCTTTTCGCCCGTAAAACGGCATTTGAATTTCGATGCGACAGGGAGTCGGATTCCACTTAGTTATCTGAAACCCACATCGAATTGTATTGATAAATCTTTATGATTGATAAATTTACTTTATCTATAAATCTGTAAATAAAGATAAGCGTTATAGATCATAGCGCTTATCGACATGGATATATCTATGATAATTGATGTTGTGCACTATTGTGTAAAACACCTGGACCACACTATACACACACAAACATGGATTTCACGTGGAAATCGGTTAAGTCACAGATTTTTAAAATAGTTTTGAATTTGAATTTTAAATCTAAATGGTTTTGGAAATGGATCGGGTTTAAAGTGAAAAGCTTTTGAAAAGGTGTTTAAAAATGAAAGTTATTTTGAATAAATTGATAGAGATTTGGAATTTGAATAATTTAGTTTAAATTGGCACTCAATATCTGAAATTGAATTCTATATTCAGTATTTATGATTTAAAAAGGATTATACAAACTTATATGGGTTTTAAACCATTTTTAAAGTGTTGTTTTAGGAATTTAAATTAACCCAAAGATTCTAACTCGTATAAATAAAATCGGATTTTTCCGAAACGAAAACTGTTGTTTTCAAATGATAAAAGCTTTCATATGAGTAATGAATTTCCAATTTGTATTAAAGGGATTTCAAGTTTGAATTGAAAACGGTTTTCCAAATTATGGATAAATCTTTGGAAACGAGTTTTGGAAGCTATGAGATAAATCTTTGATTTAAAGATTTAAATAAATTAATCCAATTGAAACGGAAATTGTTTTGAAAACCGTGAATAGATCTTTGTGAAACTGGGTGAACTTTGTGAAATGAATCTTTTTGTTTAAAGGATTTGAGTTGGTTGTTTAAACCATTTGAAGAAAGGTTCTGGTTTTCTTTAAAGTTTGTGACTTAATTGAAATCCCATATCCATATGTTTTCAAATTTACGCTCATTATTCGGTTTAGCCAGGGAAGGACTTTGTGTCATATAACCCATTCCGAATAATGATACGTTGTTATGGATAGCATTTGAAGACCGGTGGTGAAGACCTGGTATTTGCGAGAATGATAGAATGACCTATCGATTGTCTCTGCACTGAGTAGCTACGGTATAGAGATTCCCTAAGTGATGGGAAGTCCGATCGGGATTGTGAATACCCTGATTGCAAGGGCTTCTTCGGAAGTGCCTTCGGTTTTGTTCGAACTCAGAACAGACTTGTATGGTTGTATGTATGACATTACAAGTTTGAGATATAAAGCAGATTTCTTTCAAATATATATATATATATATATGTGTACCCTTCTCTGAGACGTACGAGCTCAGAGGTTATGTAGTTGAATGTTATCAGTGATATACTCCCAATTTGGTAGTGTGGCATGCTAAGTGATGCTATGTGTTGATGATCATTTGTGATCAAAGCATGGCTTTCGTGTAAAGCGTAGCTTTATGGACGAGACCTCATCGAACCTCACAAACCGGTAATGGTCAAAACAGGAAAGATGCGTCAAGGTTTCAGGGGTAGCTCCCCTAGGGTGTGACCATTCCTTCTGGAAAAGGGTAGTATCATTGTATGGACCCCAGATACTTACTCATGTGGACATTGTAGTATATTTATTACTGTGTGATGTTGTTGGTGTTGAGTGCTCTCGGATAAAGGTCCCAAAGGACCGAGGGTGACATATCTTTAGGTATTTCTTCCAGGCAGGGAGGAAACCGGCTATGTGTTGGTAGAGAGCCGGGTAGGTTCTCGGGGCATCCCGCCGGAGGCGTTCCCATGTGGCGATAGGAAGTTCCTTAGCCTGACCATTTGTTGGAAAATAACAAATAAACAATACGCGCCCTATGTGGTTTTAGTTGTATAACCTGCTATGGAATGCGGCGGTAACCTGCTATTGAACATGGTAGCTATAGTAGGCATAAGTGCGAAATGCCTATGCTGGCTAAGATTAATATTATACTTTCGAAATGTTTTCCATTATGCACTAATAATAATATCAAAAATGGTTTTTTTGCATATCAAGCATTTTTTGACTATCATAAGGAGAAATCTCGTCCAGTTCTGCGTTTGCATGGTGTGTGCGGTGGGAGGCCTTATGGTAGTTTCATTTTCCAAAAAGCATTGCGAATTTCAAATTTAAATTCTCTTGATTGTTTTTAAAGACAAACTATTTTTGTTTGCTCATACCAGTCCCATGACTGACCTGGAGTTTATTGTTCCTTTTCTAAATTTTGGGTGCCCACAATTTTCCACACGGACAGTCTAGAGTTTGGTTTTTCAGAAAGTCAGGTCTAGTAGATTATCTGGAGCTAGTTCAGTCCTTGGACGACTGATCTTGCTTATCTTGGTGCAACCTTGATGGTGGATCGAGCTTGAAGTTTTGGAGCACTAGCTTTGAAGTTTTGGGTTGGAGTTGCAGTTTAGAGTCTGTGAAGACTTACCTCATATTTTATCGGGTTTCGCTATATTCTGTGTTGTATATTCTCTGATATTGATGATCATCATTGTATCAAATTGATGTATTGGATATTGTATTCATGTTGTATCAGTGATATCATCTTTTATTTCCGCTGTGTTATTTATCATCTAATGGTGTTGCAAGCTCCGGCGATACGAATTTGATGTTGTTTGTTGGACATCGAGTTCGGGTCGCTACATGTGGTATCAGAGCTAAAATTTGAAACTTTAGCTACGAAGTGTAACACACTAGATGGCTCATTAGAGATAGGGTGAAGTTTACCCTAGAATGAGTGCAACCAGCAAAACCAAAACCCAAATTACTTAGTTTATTCTCTTTGTCTGTTGTTATTCTCTAAGATATTTCGTCCGAATGCCTAAATCGGTCTTCTTACTATTTACAGATAGTAAGAATGAGTGGAAGAAGAGGACGAGATTAGGGACAGGGAAGTACCACTTCAACTGGTCTAAGACCTGCAACGATAGATATTCCTTTTCAATCTCAATCAAATTTGGCTGATTTATATCGAAGCTTTTCTAGACTTGGTGGAAAGCCATTCACAGGCAAGGAAACCGTTATCGAAGCACAAGCCTGGATTCGATTGTGCGAAAGGATTTTCAAGGGACTAAAATTAGAAGATGATCAGATGCGATTGATAGCTTCCTGGCAACTCCAGGAAGAGGCTTTAGTATGGTGGGAAACAGTTACATTGGATGAGCCGGCTGATGAATTTACTTGGAGTCGTTTCAAAGAACTGTTCGAGCAGCGATATATGCCGTCTGCTGGTATCTCTAGAATGTACCAAGAATTATGGATTTGAAGCAAGGAAGTTTACCATTTAAGGAATACTTGAACAAATTCAATGAATTATCTCGATTTGGTCCAGAATTGGTGAATACACCGTTAAAGAAGAATGAAAAATTTACTCGGGGAATGAACAAGGAGTTCCAGGAGAGGATGACTACTCACATAAAGGAATCCTTTTCTGAATTGATTGATATGGGCTATAGATATGATACTCTGGATAAGAAGGAAGTTCCAGAGGAGGATGGAAATACAAGCAATCTAAATTGGAGGAAAAAGAAGTTTGGTGGGAAGAAACCAAGAAAAGATAAAGGAAAGTAGAATATACAGAAGAAAACGGTGAAAGATGTTACTTGTTTCAACTGCTTGGAGAAAGGCCATTACTTGAACAATTGTAAGAATCCCAGGAAGCAAGGAATGAGAGAGCCATTTATGAAGCCAGAACATGAATCTAGGGAATGTTGTTACTGCCATAAGCCGGGACATAGGATCATGAATTGCCCAACACTGAAGCAAGCTCATGTAGCGAGGGCGTATGTAATCAAAGGTGATTCTTCAACCTCAAAGGCAGATAAAGGAAAAGAAATTTTATAAGGTAACCTTCTCGTTTACGATTAAATTGTTCGAGTTTTGTTCGATATGCGAACTACCCTTAGTTTTATTCCTCAGCAAATCGTAAATGAGTTAAAATCTTGAATCTGAGATCGTAATCGAATCTATTTTTGTCTATTAGGTTTTGATATATTCTACGAATGGTTATTTATCCCTTCGAACTAACCAATGCCCATGTATACTTCGTGGATCAGATAACCCAATTGTTTCGTAGCTTATTGAGTTTTTTCTCATATCTGTTGTTGATATTCTGGTTTGGTAAGCCAAATGCAAGATTGATATCCAGTTTGATCTGAATAGATATTTCTCTATCTTTTATTTGTTCTTAGTTGTCTCCTTGGCAAATTTCGGGGACGAAATTTCTTAAGGGGGGAATCTGTAACGATCCCGGTTTAAAGAAAAATTTAAATTTGTAATTAAATTAAATTTTTGGGTTAAATTGTGGATTTATTTGAATTTTTCAAATTTAATAAGAGATATATACTTATTTATTTTAAAATTGGGTTTGAAATTCAAAATAAATAGTTTCAGTTGAATTGACTTATAAATAAAATTTTAACTTGGAAATTCAAAAATGAATTGGATTTCAAAAAAATTATATTTGGAAAGAATAATATGTATAAATTGTATTTTAATTCATTTTCTTTAAAAGGTTATAAAAGGTTTAAAATAAAATTTATCTTATCAATATTTAATGTAAGTATAAAGTAAAATATATATTATAAATTTAATGTTTGGATTGTTAAACGTGAATAGAAACAAGAATAAATACTTAAGTAAACATATGAAGCACAAAGACAGGAAGATAAATAACAAAATAATGTGATAAAATTTACAAAAGAACAAGAAACAAGGAAAAAAATATCTATAAAACAAAAACTGCACATATACAATTCAAATGAATTTGTATGTAAATAAAATAAGATATAATTGCATTAAATGCAATCTTCTCAGCCGAAGTAGAAAAACAACATCGTCCCAGCCTCCATTTTTAAAATATCGTTAGTCAAAACAAAAGATAAAACTCAAACCAGTTAAAACCTTCCCCTTATACAAACTATTTTTCTATATATATGTATGCAATGCATCTTATTCTAGTTCGTTCAGAAAGAAAAAAAATAGGCAAACCAGAGAAAAAGAAAAGAAAACATCATTATCTACCAACTTAAAATCATTCAATTCAAAGGAAATCAAATCTGCAGCCTTCAAACAATAGCTGCCCATCTGTTCTTCACTTTGATGTGAGTAAACATCGTACTTTAAAATTTTTAAATCTGTATATTTAATTCATGAATAACCTTGTGCTTGATTGTACATTTTTAGTTCTGTATAAGTATGGGTGGTATACCGTGTACTTTGATGATTCGATTCCTCTTGTTTCTGGTTACAGAGTGGACATAAACAAGAAAATTTTTATAAATTTTCATACAAACATCTTTAACTTAGGATTTTTATACAAAATAAGTTTGTTTAAACTTAAACCTTGGTCCAGAAAATTTTTTAGCTTGACAATGAAAGAACTTGACCCTGTAAACTCAAATTTACAGTAAAAAGGAATCATATGAATTATTTCGAGTATTTTAAATTATGGATTTGATTTTATAACTTGAATAAACAGCTAAAGATAGGATTTTTAAACTTAATACGATGATTTTTAATTAAGTATTCCAAGTGCAGTTTATATTTGAACAAAATATGAATTTTGGTCAATTTTTGATGATCGAACAAATCTTGAATGTTGAGATCTTGCTTGAAGCAAGTTTGGTAGTTGATAGTAATGGGAAAATTGTTAAATAATTTTTTCATTGAACGAATTGATAGGATAAGAGAATTTTAGGGTTTAAGGACTGTGAAAAGTGGCATTTGGGGTTTGGACTCGTGCACACTCGTCAGTGCATCGAGTGTGGCCAAATTTGGAGGGGAGGTACTTGCGACATGGACGGAGGCGTGGACGGAGTTGGGGCTGCTCCTGTGGTCTGAGCAGCGGTGGCAAGGTGTTTTGTTAGTGGGTTGTGTTATAGTTTTTTTGGGTGAACTGCTTATTTTTGAATTGGGAAATTTGGTGATGAATCGTGTTTCGATTCTAAGAGTATGGATGATTTGCGACTTGCCGAGGGTTTTGGAGCTCGCCGGAACGGCGGCGCAACGCCGTGCACGTGTACATGTTCTGATGTGTTTGGGTTGTGGCTCTGTATTGGGAAAGAAAGGGGTTTCGATCGTGATTTCGCTCGGGGAAGATAATGTATTGCTTGGGTGTGTTATCAGGAGGTTGGCGCGAGAGTTAATACGTACAGGATTTTAACAATGAAAATTAAAAAAAAGTAGAAGAAGAGGTGTACACGAGAGAGCGAGAGAGAGAGATGACTCGGGGAATAAGGAAGGAAACTCGGGTGTTTATTCGAGTAAAAACTGGGTAAATCTCAGGTTTTGTTTTAAACAGGGTTATGCCCAACAAATTTTACAGTTATGTAACCAAATTTTAGTGTTGATAAAATAATTAATGTTTGACAAATTTAAGACCTTATTACCAGTTTTAATTATTTTCAGTTAATACTTTAGAATGTTTTAAAAATCTCAATTAATACTTCAATTAAGTAAACAACTTAAGTTAAGCGTTAAAGTAATTAAAAATTAAAGTCTTCTAAATTAATAATAATTAATTTCAAAGTTTAAGGAAGATTTTTAAAATGTTAATTAAGATGAATAATTACTATTAATTAATTGTTTGGAAATTAATTAAGAATGATTAATTTCTAGTTGTAATTAAAGATTTGGTTAATTAACAATTAAGTGTTTAATTTATTTGTAATTAAAAATTGTTAATTAGATAATTAAAGTTAATTAATCTATAATTAGTAGTTAATCAAGTTAACTGATTAAGGAATAATTAATTAAAATTTAATTAATTTATCATTAAGAATAGTTAATCATTGATTTAAATAAATCGATAAAAAAGTTATGTGGATAATTCTTTTAAATCACCTTCACTTTAAATTGAAGATGATTGACTGTCATCAAAATGTTGTGTACTGGATTGGCATTTCTGTTTGTGTTTGTAATACTGTGTGATGTGAATTGCCTTATGCTGAACTGTGATTTGTGATTTGTTTCTGCATGTCTGTGAAAACCCCTTTTGCCCGTAAAACGGCATTTGAATTTCGATGTGACAGGGAGTCATATTCCAGTTAGTTATCCGAAACCCACTTCGAATTGTAATGATGAATCTTTGTGATTGATAAATTTACTTTATCTATAAATCTGTAAATAAAGATAAGCATTATGGATTATGCCTCTTATCAATATTGATATAGCTATGATAATTGACGTTGTGCACTATTGTGTAAAATCCCTAGACCACACTATACATGCACAAATACGGATTTCACGTGGAAATCAGTTAAGTCACAGATTTTTAAAATAGTTTTGAATTTGAATTTTAAATCTAAATGGTTTGGAAATGGATCGGGTTTAAAGTGAAAAGCTTTTGAAAAGGTGTTTAAAAATGAAAATTATTTTGAATAACTTAATAGAGATTTGAAATTTGAATAATTTGATTTAAATTGGAATTCAATATCTGAAATTGAATTCTATAGTTGGTATTTATGATTTAAAAAGGATTATACAAACTTATATGGATTTTAAACTATTTTTAGAGTGTTGTTTTGGGAATTTAAATTAACCCAAAGATTCTAACTCGTATAAATAAAATCGGATTTTTCTGAAACGAAAACTGTTGTTTTCAAATGATAAAAGCTTTCATATAAGTAATGAATTTTCAATTTGTATTAAAGGGATTTCAAGTTTGGATTGAAAATGGTTTTTCAAATTATGGATGAATCTTTGGAAACGAGTTTTGGAAGCTATGAGATAAATCTTTGATTTAAAGATTTAAATAAATTAATCCAATTGAAACGGAAATTGTTTTGAAGGGATCTTTGTGAAACTGGGTGAACTTTGTGAAACGAATCTTTTTGTTTAAAGGATTTGAGATAGTTTTTTTTTTAAACCATTTGAAGAAAGGTTCTGGTTTTCTTTAAAGTTTGTGACTTAATTGAAATCCCATATCCATATGTTTTCAAATTTACGCTCATTATTCGGTTTAGCCGGGGAAGGACTTTGTGTCATATAACCCATTCCGAATAACGATACGTCGTTATGGATAGCATTTGAAGATCGGTGGTGAAGACCGGGTATTTGCGAGAATGATAGAATGGCCTATCGATTGTCTCTACACTGAGTAGCTACGGTATAGAGATTCCCTAAGTGATGGGAAGTCCGATCGGGATTGTGAGTACCCGGATTGCAAGGGCTTCTTTGGAAGTGCCTTTGGTTCTGTACGAACCTAGAACAGACTTGTAAGGCTGTATGTATGACATTACCTTTTGAGATATAAAGCATATTTCTTTCAAATGCATATCTGTTGGTGGCGGAAAATTTATTCTCTTAGCCTAACACCCTTCTCTAAGATGTACGGGCTCAGAGGTTATGTAGTTGAAGGTTATCAGCGATATACTTCCAATTTGGTAGTGTGGCATGATAAGTGCTGATGTGTGTTGACGATCATTTGTTGATCATTTATGATCAAACCATGGCTTTCGTGTAAAGCATAACTGTGTGGACGAGACCTCATCGAACCTCACAAACAGGTAATGGTCAAAACAGGAAAGATGCGGCAAGGTTTCAGGGTTAGCTCCCCTAGGGTGTGACCATTCCTTCTGGAAAAGGGTAGTATCATGGTATGGAGCCCAGATACTTATTCATATGGACACTGTAGTATATTTATTACTGTGTGATGTTGCTGGTGTTGAGAGCTCCCGTATAAAGGTCCCGAAGGACCGGGGGTGGCATATCTTTAGGTATTACTCTCAGGCAGGGAGGAAACCGGCCTTGTGTTGGCAGAGAGCCGGGTAGGTTCTCGGGGCGTCCCGCCAGAGGCATTCCCATGTGGCAATAGGAAATTCCTTAGCCTGACCATTTGTTGGAAAATCCCAAAGAAACAATATCGCCATGTATGGTTTTAGTTGTATAACGTGCCATGGAATGTGGTGGTAACCTACTATTGAACATGGTAGTTATAGTAGGCATAAGTGCGAAATGCCTATGCTGGCCAAGATCAATATTATACTTTCAAAATGTTTTCCACTATGCACTAATAATAAATCAAAAATGGTTTTTTGTGTATCAAGCATTTTTTTGACTATCATAAGGAGAAATCTCCTCCAATTCTACTTTTGCATGGTGTGTCTGGCGGGAGGCCTTATGGTAGTTTCATTTTCCAAAAAGCATTGCGGATTTCAAGTTTAAATTCTCTTGATTGTTTTTAAAGACAAACTGTTTTTGTTTCCTCATACCAGTCCCATGACTGACCCGGAGTTTATTGTTCCTTTCCTAAACTATGGGTGCCCATAATTTTCCACACGGGCAGTCTAGAATTTGATTTTTCAGATAGTCAGGTCTAGTAGATTATCTGGAGCTAGTTCAGTCCTTGGACGACTGATCTTGCTTATCTTGGTGCAACCTTGATGGTGGATCGAGCTTGAAGTTTTGGAGCTCTAGCTTTGAAGTTTTGGATTGGAGTTGCAGTATTAGAGTCTGTGAAGACTTACCTCATATTATTATCGGGTTCCGTTGTATTCTATGTTGTATATTCTCTGATATTGATGATCATCATTGTATCAAATTGATGTATTGGATATTGTATTCATGTTTTATCAGTGATATCATCTTTTATTTCCGCTGTGTTGTTAATCATCTAATGGTGTTGCAAGCTTCGGCGATATGAATTTGATGTTGTTTGTCGTACATCGAGTTCGGGTCGCTACATAAGTAAAGGGTATTTTGGTCATTTTACATAACAATATTTTATTCCAAACTTTTTCCTATAAATAGCCATGGGTACCTCTTTCATTCTCATACTTTCCATTCTTTTTCTAAGCTCTCTTCTTCTTCCTTAGCGCTTTAATGGCTTTTTCTCTTCCATTTCCTTACTAACTTTTCAAAACCATATCAAACAAAGTCAAAACCCCACCATGCTTTGCCAAAGATCTTAGAATATCACCAAAACATGGTTTAGCATCTAAGAAGTGAAGAAATGATAAAGGAAGGGGAGGATCAAGGTGTGGTCGAGCCCTATTGGTGTTGCTTGAAGACTTGGTTTAGAGCAAGTGGAAGTGAAGTGATGGCTGAGCGCTAGAAAGTGAGGTGGAGTTGTTTAGGTGATGATTTAGTGAAGATAAGATGATTTAGTGAAGTGGTGGATTAAATGAATGTTGGTAGGAAGTTAAGTGATTTGGTTAAAGGTGGGTACTCATATTTTAAAGTTACTACTTTTTAAAAGATATTTCAAGTTAATTACGTAAATAGTTTGGTACGTGTTGAATGATTAATTTTTTGATAACTTGGTTGATTATATGTTTGTGATATGGATGATAACTTGGTTTGATAAATGATAAGAGAAATGTTTAGTAAGTATAGTTAATTCAATGGAAATTAAATACATATAAATGTGTGTATGGAAATTATTTAGCTTTTTAACGATTTCAAATTATCTAAAAAGATTGAAAATGATATTATAATAGTATAATATTATAATATGAAATGAAAAATGATTTTGAAAAAATATATGCTATTCCATTCGTGCGAGATTATGTTCTGTCTTTATTTTCTTTCTATCCTTATTGATCCACTTATTCATGCAATTTAAGTTGGACATGTGTGGTTTATTATTGATTCAAACGGTACGAAAAAACGGGCCATTACACATGGAAAGATTGTGAATGAAAACTTGCTTGTTTTGAAACTTAAATTGATGAATTGGATGAGATAATTGAAATTAGGTGATTTTAAATACTTTTTGATTTAGGAACACCAGTATAGAATTATAGTATATATTCACCCATAATATATAAGCAAGTTTATTATATCCCAATGTTATTGATTTGAATGGATGAATTATCGTGGTTGAATTGAAGTGCTTTGAATGCACTATTGTTCGATACTTAAATTGAATATACGTGACATTTATTTGGGATATGACATCATTTAGGGAATAATGAAGTTGAATAGTACATGTTGGATGCATTAGATGTGATTAAAGCAATTGATTGATAACTAAAATTCAATTAAAATCTAATATTGGAATTTGTTGAATATTGAACAATTAAATTGTTTAAAATTCAATATTGGGTAATTATTTGAATAGTTGGACAACGGGAATTGAATAACTATAAAATGGGAATAATGTTCTATAATTTGAATTCATTTTTGAAGGTTAAATCTTATAAGTTCATTAACTTATGTTTCAAAAGATAGTGATTTAGTTAATAATCAAAATTGTTTAAATTCAATATTGCAATTATTTGAACAATTGAATTTTGAATTTAATATGATTAAAATTGATGTCGAAGGTTGATTTAAATTTATTTAAACAACAATAAAAATTGTTAGCACTTAAAATCGGATTTAAAAACGAGTAATTAGAAATTGAAAATTTTACATTTTAATCGAGATGTTAAAATTAGCGATCCGGGGCACAGTCTTTGATTACGATGAAACCATTTTCATTGGATCCGTAATAGTGCGTTATTATTGGATTTCAAATTTCGTAGCATTTGGTCATACGGGATAGAAACGCATTGAACTAAATATCGAAAATTTTATATTTTAATTCGATTCAAAAAGATATCTTCCACATATGATTGAATTAGGCCTCGAAACATGTTTCACTATGTTCGAAATAAGGGTAAAACATTATAAACACCTGGTAGCATGCTTCGTTTGGAGTTCTTGCGGAAAATATGAGAAAAGTCAAAATAATATTAAATAATATATTGCACGTATATGGAGGTCAACAGTAAACCCTAGATTCTATAAACTCACCTCCATCTCATTTTAATGGCCGAAACTAAGTGACCTTTCTCCCTATAAATCTCTCAATCCACGCCCCTATGGCCTTCAACCCCAACTAGTGAAATGCTGGCGACGTCGAGCTCCTGCATTTCAAAGGTGATGAAGGGATTTTAAGCTACGAGGTGGTGGAAATTACATTTAGAAGCCCTGGTGTTCGTCCATGCATTTCTGGGCGACAAGGAGGCCGAGTTGGCCATGCTACTAGGAGATAGTGGGGCTCGTGGCGCCCTTCTTGGTGGTGGTCTCCGATCAAATCTGAAGTGAAGGAGGGAAGCTCGGCGATGGTTGGAGTATGAACAGCTTTGGGTTCTCATGTTCCATTACGCCTGCAACTCACGTGAAGAAGAAAGTAGCAACATGCAGCCTAGGATTTTGATCAAGTAGCGAACGACCATGATTTAAGGTTTTATTAAAATATAAAGAAAATTGTGAATTAGTTTATTTTAATTCGTGTAAACTTTAAAAATTCATATCTTTGTCAAATGAGGTCGAAATCGCACGAAACGACTTGCATTGGGTTCGTGTTGCTGAGCACTACATCAAAGAACTGATTTGGAGCCGATAGGAGCTTTTTAAAATTTAGGTTAAATCCAACGTCGTTCGATTTGATTTGAAATTGAAACTCAAGGTGAGTGTTTTATAATGCTCACAACGTACTAGAATATTTTATGCTAATTAAATTTGATATTATGAAGTGATATAAATTTAATTGGTCATTGTTTGATGAATTTAATTGTCATCTAGATTGTCATTGAATTAACTGTTAAAAAATAAAATTAACAATCAAATTGAAATTGGAATTTAGTTGCCAGTAAATTACCAGATATTTATAACTATGAGATTGCTGTGAATTATATTGTCCGTTTGTATGATTGATTGTGATAGGTGCTGATTAGTTGATATTTGGATCATTGGATGTTATTATATATATATATATATATCTTGTTGTCTCCTTGTAATTTATTTATAGTATATAAAATTGTAAATTTAATCATTTTGAATAAATTAAGAAATAGTTTGAAATGATATATACCAATGACATTTATTTTGGATTGAAATGATATAGATCCATCCCTGAAACTAAATTGAAATAACCGATCACTTGGCCATAGGATAGAAAATTACATACGGGCACCAGATTAGTTATACTAAATGATTTAAAAAAAATTGATTTGAAATTATTTAAATGGTTTTGATTTAAAAGATATAAAAATCAAATTTATAGAAATCAAATTATTTTCGAACTTGAGTCCTGAATGTTAAAATTTGGATTTGGTAATCGAAATTATTTAGATAATCAAAGTTGGAGTTTTAAAGTTATAATCGAAATATGGTTGAATTTCATAAATTGATTTGTTGTTAAAAGATTGGATATTTATTCAAACTTTGAATATTACTAAGTAAAGTGATATAAAAATATTTCGAAATTGAGCTCGGAATTAAATTATATTTGAAGGTTGGGATTTTAAACTCAATATCGAAGGATAATTTGATTTAAATGTTTGAATCGATATTTTGAAAGTCGAGCTCGAAATGGACATAAATTGAAATAGAAATAGAATAAATTGGATTAGCAAGTGGTTGTTAAAGAGACCGGGGCCGGATATAGGCATACTCTTTGTTGATACCGGAACCAATTTGACAACTGTGTAAGTGGAATGATGATCTAGAACGAAGCGGTTGGATTTGGCATCGTTTGCTGGATTTGAAGAAAGAGAACGTTGATGGATTAGCCTGGCCCTTGTGCTAATTTGAAATGACTGAAACAAGAGCCATACCGGCCAAGCGGGTTAGCTACCTCGAGCGGACACCCTTCTTCGTATTACCATCATTTACATTGTGATTGATTCGTGCGCACCCTCTTAATTATGGGAGTGCTGGATGCGGTGGGCGATCATGGCTATGATGCATTACCATCAGCCGGGACGGGTAAACTGGCAGTATCCTACCTTGGGCATTACCTTACGTGCCTTGTCATACTTTTATCCCTGGTTTAGTGTTGTCGTATCATGACGCATCCCTATCCACTGACCGTTAAACTGGTGTTTTATACGCAAACTGTACGAAAATGCTTAAAACGTGTTAAAGGGGATCAATGTAAAGCCTTAACGCTTAGAAAAATATTTATTTAGTGACTAGAAATTATGTATATAGCTTATTCTACTACATATAAATATTTTGATGGATCCTTAAGAGATGGAAAATCCTGTAACATCTCTTGAGTTATTGCACGCACGTTATATAATGGAAATGAGGTGTGAAAACCCATAAGCATCTCTAATGCCTTGACACTCATGTTATATGCAATATCAATTTGACTCACATAAGAATATTTTAGTCCTGACTCAAGTGTTTTCTCTTTTTATTACACTCGGTTCAGTCCTGAGTTTTTCAGCTTGTCGAAGATTATTCTCTAGAGGACGAAGATGAAGATTTGGTACATTACTACTATTTTTCCTACATCATGTTTTCTGTTGTATTATTTATGTATAACTGATGTATATATATAACTCTAATAAATGTTGTATTGAATATAATCAAATGTATTATAGAAACATCTTCATGAACTGTTTGTTTGATTATTATATTCTATCATTCTACTGCGAGATTCTATGTTTGTTTTCTTCTTCTTTTATCTTATTTTCTTATTTACCCCATTAACAATCCGCCCTTTTGCATGGTTTGAGTTGACATGTTTGGTTTATTTTCGATTTAAACTATCCAAAAAGGTGGGTCATTGCAGTTGGTATCAGAGCTTTGGTTTAGCGATATCCTTAGCTTTGTGGGGGTAACTCCTAAGAGATAGGGTCAGTAGCACCTTAGAATGTTTTTGAGTGCATTAATAGATATAAGCGCATATTTTTTAGTGATATAAAATTGTTTTATATTGTTTTGCTTGATTTTTTGAGTGGCTTATGGATTCTGGTCATTACGAGTAATTAAAGTTATTGATAGGGGCCTCTAAACACTTGAACTGGACAATTCGACATAATATCGTTTTGAAATGGGGTAAATGAAATCATTTTATCCTGATTATATTTTATATATAAAGGAATAATTTTCGGAAACTATTATGGTGTAAATATACAGTGGCAACACGTTGTTAGAAATGATAATATTGATTATTATCATTTGTTGTTTGATTGGTCAATATTCCTAAACTATTAGCTATTATATCATTATGAGAAAATGAGATTGTATAAATGTGATTTGTAAAATACAATTTGCAAGTAAAATGAATATAAAATTGAGAATTTGAGAAATTTAAATTATGATGTTTCTGAAAATGGTTTAATGGTTTGGAAAATAATATTAGTATTGTTTAAAATATATACAATACAAATTGATTTCAAATAAATTTTTAAAGGAATGAATTCAGTACTCCCCTCGTATGTCGCTGGATAATAATTTCACTGATGACTGCGCAGCATCATCAACGTTCATTTTCAAGTCTCGGAGTGGGGGGAGACTTCTGAGAAGTTTTGCTTCGAAATAGTTTTGATAAATAGATTTTGGTTTAAACTCTAAAAGTATGATTTGATATATAAAAGAGATAAGTACACATTTATTCTAAATGATTTGAAATAAACTCGGTGGTTAAATTTTAAGTTCTACTATTTAACAATCTTAAAATTATTTTAATGAAATGACAATATTTGAATAACCAGAACTCATAAATTAAAAGAATTAAGAAATCTAAGCTAATTTTTTTTGAGAAAGCTTTGAAGTTGAAGTTAGCAAATCTTAAATTGAAAGTAAAGCAAGTTTAAACAAGTTAAAATAGTGAACATTCTAATTAAGTAAAATGAATCGAATTGATTTGTATATTACCAAATTGCATTCTAATAACATATAATAAGATTTACCAAATGTTAAAAAGTTAAAATGATGATTGGGATATGTAATGAGATATTATACGAATAAACAAAACTTAAAAGTAACTAGAATGTATGCAAATGGAAATTTAGTTGTAATAGAAAATGTTATATCCTTAATTAGTATATTATGAGATGATTAATGACTAAATGAAATAAGTAAGTGAAGCTTAAGAAAGTAGACAAATGAAACAAATAATATATTTGTAAATTTGTTATAGAATATAAATTTGCAGATAAATTGTGAAATTGAAGTTAATTAAATTGTATAGAATGTTTAAAATGAACTTAAGTAAGCAAATTCTATGGAATGATGTTTAAGAAATTATAGTATTAAAGAATATGCTATGTAAAGAAATTGATACACTAAGTAAACAATGGATTGTGAATAAGCGATTGCAAATGAAATGAAGGTAAGTAAAATAAATTTAATATAGATCAATTGGATAGAAATCTATCGAAATGTAATACGTAAGGTGTATGTATATTATTTTATTCGCATAACAATCTGATCCAGATTCGAGCATAGAATTTCGAGATAATTTATATCGATCCGAGTTAGGATTTTTCACTTGATCCTCAATTGTGATCCCTGAATATGGATTGTTAATTGATTTTGGAATTCTCTGTCATAGTATATGTCTATGCAAGGAGAATATCTGTTTTTGACCAAAGAACCAAATCTGAATCCGCACTATAGAGTCGTGTGAACGATACTAGTTCGAAAGTGAAATTGCATGATCAAGTGAGCGATCAGATTAGATATTGCGTATGGATGATATATGTACATCATATGAACTTAAGTAAAGAAAATATTGGAAATTAAAAATGAAATTATAAAATGATTGTAGATTATATGATTGGATATCATTTGTAAACAAGATGCAGGTATTTAAAATCAAGAAAAAATTGGATTTCCTGACAAAAGATTTGATTTGATGGTTTTATGATCGAGCCACTTGGCTTTCATTTCTTTTATTGGTTTGGGGCCTGTAGTAGCATTTGTCATTGGGCTGATCGTGCCGCGCAAAGGAGACTCGGCCGAAATTTTCCTTAAATCCAGGTGTTATAAATTTTTTAAAGTTTTAAAAGTTTTATAACTTGTTTTGATAACCAACTTGTAAATTTCGATAGCCGATTAGAGTGGCGTAGCAGAAGCTTAGCAAAAGTTTTCTAATAGGTTTGAGGTTTTATAAGTTGATTATATTTGTAAATAGATTAAATGTTAAATTCCTTACTTAACGATTTTTCGAGGACGAAAAGTTTTGAGTGGAGGAGATTGTAACGACCAATATTTTTAGCTATTTTAAATTATTAAATTTAATGTAATTATTAAATAAAAATGGTTAAAATAAAATTTTAATGGTTTCAATGTAAGTATTGGATATGAACTTGAATAAAATTTTGAAGCTAATCTTGAAGATTTAGCGATAACGAGATTGAAATGATATTATATGCATTAAGTGGGTTTATAATCAATAACTGAAGTTGAATAATAAATGTTGGATGCATTAGATGTGAATAAAGTAATTGATTGATAACTAAAATTCAACTAAAATCTAATATTGATATTTTTTGAATATTGAACAATTAAATTGTTTAAAATTTAATATTGGGATATTATTTGAATAATTGGACGACGGGAATTGAATGACTGTAAAACAGAAATAGAGTTCTATAATTTGAATTCGTTTTTGAAGGCTAAATCTTATAAGTTCATTAACTTATATTTCAAAAGATAGTGATTTAGTGAATAATCAAAATTGTTTAAATTTAATATTGCGATTATTTGAATAATTGAATCTTGAATTTAATATGATTAAAATTGATGTCGAAAGTTGATTTAAATTTATTTAAACAACAATAAAAAAATTGTTAACACTTAAAATCGGATTTAGAGACGAGTAACAGAAATTGAAAATTTTATATTATAATTGAGACGTTAAAAATAGCGATCCGAGGCACAGTCTCGAATTTCGATAAAACTAGTCTCATTGGATGCGTAATAGTGTGTTATTATTAGATTTCAAATTTTGTAGCGTTTGGAGTTACCGTTTGGTCGTAAGGGATAGAAACGCGTTGAACTAGATATCGAAATTTTAATATTTTAATTCGATTCAAAAAGTTATCTTCCAGATACAATTGAATTAGGCCTGGAAACATGTTCCATTGTGTTTGGAATATGGATAAACATTATAAAAGCTTGGCGGCATGCTTCATTTGGAGTTCGTGCGGAAAATATGAGAAAAGTCAAAATAATGTTAAATTAATATATTGCATGTATATATAGGTCAACGTTAAACATAGATCCTATAAGCGTGCCTCCATCTCATTTTAATGGCTAAAACTAAATGACTTTTCTCCCTTTATATCTCTCGATCCCGCACCTATGGCCTTCGACCTCAACTAGTGAAATGTTAGCGACGTCGAGCTCTTGCATTTCAACAGTGATGATGGGTTTCAAGCTACGAGGTGGTGGAAATTCCCGTTAGAAGCTCTGGTATTCATCCATGCATTTCTGGGCGACAAGGAGGCCGAGTTCGCCATGCTACTGGGCGATGGTTAAAATTGATCCATCCCTGAAACTAAATTGAAATAATCGTTCACTTGGCCATACGATAGAAAATTATATACGAACCCGAATTAGTTAAATTAAATGATTTAAAAAAAATTGGTTTGAAATAATTTAAATGGTTTTGATTTAGAAGAAATAAAAATCAAATTTATACAAATCAAATTATTTTTGAACTTGAGCCCGGAATGTTGAAATTTGGATTTGGTAATCGAAATTGTTTAGATAATCAAAGTTGAGATTTTGAAGTTATAATCAAAATATAATTGAATTTCATAAATTGATTTGTTTTTAAAAGATTGTATTTTTATTCGAACTTTAAATACTACTAAGTAAAGTGATATCAAAACGATATTTTGAAATTGAGCTCGAAATTAAATTATATTTGAAGATTGGGATTTTAAACTGAATATGGAAGGATAATTTGATTTAAATGTTTGAATCGATATTTTGAAAGTTAAGCTCGAAATCGATATAAATTGAATTACAAATTGAAATTATTGGATTTGAAAGGGGATTTGAATTAATTTGTAATCGAAATCGATTTGAATTGAAATCGGAATCGAATCGAATGAATGGAAATTGAAATTGGTTTGAATTGGGAAGTCGGAATTGAATCGATTTGACTTTGAAACTATTTAAAAGCTATCTTCTTAAATATGTAAATTATTTTGGTTTTCCAGATTATTTTTATATATAAACCATTTTAATACTTAAACTATTTTTATATTAAATTATTTTAACCGTTTAAACTATTTTTAACTATTTTAACTATTTGCGTTGTTTTTGACTATTTTAATTACTTAAACTATTTTAAGACTATTCAAACTATTTTAAAAAAATTCAAACTGTTCAAGGGTGGATTGTTTATATTCAAATCTTGGATTTAAAATACGAATTGGGTTAAATTGAAGTTATAACCTAAACTGAAATCCAAAACAATTTTGGAACTGAAATCGAGATATTAAGACGCAGATTTTGAATTGAAATATTATATTTTGATCAAATATAAAGTATGATATTTTGATATCAAGTATGAACTACTTTCGAAATGTAAAAGTACCAACCAGTTTGTAAAACGACGTTTAGTTGTTAAAGAGACCAAGGTTGGATATGGGCATACTCTCCGTCGATACTGGAACCACGTTGACAACTCTGTACATGGAGTGATGATCTAGAACGAAGTGGTTGGATTTGGCGTCGTTTGCTGGATTTGAAGAAAGAGAATGATGATGGATTAGCTTGGCACTTGTGCCAATTTGAAATGACTAAAATATGAGACGTACCGGCCAAGTGGGTTAGCTACCCCCAAGTGGACACACTTCTTCGTATTACCATTATTTACATTGTGATTTATTGGTGCGCCCCTCTAGATTCTACGAGTGTTGGACGCTTTGGGTGATCATGGCTATGATGCGTTAGCACCAACCGGGAAGGGTAAACTGGTAGTATCCTACCGTGGGCATTGCCTCACGTGCCTTGTCATACTTTTAACTCTAAACGAGACCCATACGATTTTGGTCTAGTTTGTCGTATCACGGCGCATCCCTATCCACCGACCGTTTAACTGGTGTTTTTTATGCAAACTGTATGATAATGCTTGAAAACGCGTTAATGGGGATCAATGTAAAGCGTTAACGCAAAGAAAATGTTTATTTTACTGACTAGACATTATATATAGCGTATTCTACTACATATAAATAGTTTAACAGATCCTTAAGAGATGGTAAATCCTGTAACATCTCTTGAGTTATTGCACGCACGTTACACACTGGATAGGAGGTGTGAAAATCCATAAGCATCTCTGACACCGTGACACTCATATTATACACAATATCGATTTGACTCACATAAGAATATTTTAGTCCTCACTCGAGTGTTTTGTCTTTTCATTACGCTCGGGTCGGTCCTGAGGTTTTCAGCTTATCGAAGATTATTCTCTGGAGGATGAAGATTAAGATTTGGTATATTACTATTATTATTCCTACATCATGTTGTCTGCTGCATTATTTATGATCTCTGATGTGTGTGTATATAACTCTGATAAATGTTGTATTGAATATAATCAAATGTACTCTAGAAACAACTCCATGAACTGTTTATTTGATTATTATATTCTATCGCTCCGCTATGAGATTCTGGGTTTGTTTTCTTTTTCTTCTCTTATTTTCTTATTTACCACATTAACAATCCTTCCTTTTGAATGGTTTGAGTTGACATGTGTGGTTTATTATCGATTTAAACTGTCCAAAAGGGTGGATCGTTACAATAGTTGTACTCAAATTGATGTTTGTGTTTGAAATAAGTTTTTCTTTGCAAATATCATTGTTATATTCAATACTCATTACGTTGTGAGATTATGTTCTTACTTTTTTTTTACCCCAATGATCTATTTTTCGAGCACTTGGATGTTTGGCATGTGAATACCGTGAATGTATTAGTGTTGATTTCTTAGGATCGAAACTGCGAGTTGTTACAGTTGGTATCTGAGTTGAAGCTTAAGCGAGAACCTTGACCCTGGTGGGGTAAACTCAATAAGGATAGGGTAAGTGACACTCTAGAATGAGTTTATATTGTGTTAATTGATCTGTTGAGTGGTTTATGGATTCTATTCAATACGAGTAGATAACGTTATTGACAGGGACCACTAAAACAAGGCCAACCCACACAATATTGTTTCAATCAAAAGGGTAAATGAAATAATTTTAGCCAGGAGTATATTTTATATATATAAAAGGATATATTTCGAAAACTAAAGAAGTTACTTCTATGTTGCTTGTTTGTTAGGAAACGATAATATTCAAAAAAAGTCATTCAGGGTTTAATTAGTCATGCCCATCCAGTTTTGAGCATTGTCTATTGTTTGTTGATTTATTGGTAATTTCCTTTTTAAACCTTGGGTTGGGTAGATAGAAATTGAGGAACTTTGAAACGAACGCCTTATGAAATAAGTTTCATAATTTGGCTATAAGGCGTTCGATGTTAGGTTAAGACTGGATTTTAATTAAGGATGATTATTAAAAGAAAGCCCGAATATTTTAGAATAAATATTTAAGAAACGATTTTATAGAAGAAGTTGATTTTAGAAAATTGGTTTATAAGAATGCGGCTTATAAATGAAAAGGATATAAATAAAGAATTTAAGGACTTAAATCCTGGTGCATTTGGGAAAATAATAACAGTAATACTTGAAAGTATTTTTGCTAAAGTATATAAAAAAAATTGGGAATGAAAATTTTATGTAGATGCATTTACTATGGTTGGTTTGATAAATGAGTCTCGATTTGTTTTGTGATGATCTGAATAACCTTTTAAGTGATGATTTGATGTTAGCCTATACAAACGTTGTAGTACACTTAGTAAATTATTTCCTTTATCATTGTACGATCGAAACGAGCTTGAGTTCGAACACTAACCCAAAGCAAATTGACTATAGATATTTTGTTAAAACTATTTGTTTGGAAATATGTAAAATATTATTTTAAAATAGGGAATTTTGAAACAATAAAAGTATTTTTTAAGTTGACTAGTTCGAATGGCCCAATATACTTGAAAATGGCAAAGATATATTTTCGGGTTGTAAGCACTTCTCTTTAGTATTACCCTTTATGGTAAGGGAATGTATGAGGTTATTTGGCAGTATCTGGTTCCTTGGTATCATTTTAGGTGCTCGGGAGGGGGGGGGGAGGGGAGGGGTGGTGTGTGTGCGTGTATTCTATGGATTTAAAATATATTATATCATTTCAAAATGATTTTGAAATAAAACCCAAGTATTTAGTTCTCAAGTTAAATTCTAAATAAAGAGATTAAATCAGATAGCGATATTTTTATGAAATGTTTTCGTGAATAATTTTAACAGAAGAAGAAGTTGGTATTAGTGAGAACCAATAAAATAAGTATGTAAGTTGAACGTTGATCATTTCTCTTTTTCACATAGTTTTTTATCCAAGGTTCGAGTACATGACTTTGAGGTGTTTCACATTGTTCCAAATAAGGATCTATTACTCGATTCTTGATGGCGAACACTTGGTGAGGGTTTTTAATATAGACCCTAAGATTTCTATTATTCTTATATTGTTATCTAAAGAGAACGGAGGTTTTTAATCAAGAAACCTGATCGAAGTCCGCGCTAGGAAATTGGACGAGTAATACTAGTTCAAAAGAGAAGTTGTGTATTCGAGTAAAGATAAATTTAATTTTTGCATATGGATGATCTATTAAAGTGATACAGGCATATGAATAATATTAGGCTTTCATGTGGTGAAATATCGGGGCCGAAATTCTTTTAAGAGGGGAATTTAATAACCCGAAATTTTATCACATTAATTTCAAAATATTTAATTTATTTTAAATATTCAGTTAATGGTTTTGAATTAAATAACTCTTTTAATTTATAGCTAACGATAGAAATTTCATTTTTGAATTTTGTTTGCTAAAATAGGTAGTTCGATGAAAATAGTAAATGTGATCAGAAACCTTTTTCGGATTTTCGACTTTCTACCAGATGACAAGTTGTCGAAAGCTGTTGAAACTCTATGTGTATTTTAAAGTGTTTAAAAGGAATATTTTAATTTGAAATGTATAAATAAGTAAATAATAGTAATAATTAATTATATTTAAATTTAAAATTAGGAAACGATGGATTTGAAATCTTAAGTGTAAAAATCAATCTAAGTATATGATCCATCCTAATATCCAACATATTATAAATGTTTGGTACTTTGATATGATGATGTGTGTAAGGAGAGATGGAGCTTGCGTGTTCAACAAAGGAAGGTGGATGGAGTGGTTATGTGGCAAATGTAAATGGATGGTATGTACCTAAAGGGCATTTAGGTAATTTTCTTAACCATTTTCATATACTCATCTTCAAAACTCCATCACTTTCTTTCTAAGTTCTTAAAACATTTTAATGGCTTTCTTATAATTTTCAAATAAAAAGTTCTTCCCTTTCTATTTTAAATATTTTTAAAACTATTCAAAAACCTTTTTTTCCTTCCTACATCTCCTTCTCCTTCAAAACAAGCTTAGACTTCCCCTATAACCTATGGTCTAGACCAATAAACCTAGGGCCGAACCATCTAAGCCTCTTAGGGATTCCAAAATGCTAAGTTTTTAAGAAAGTCAAAGTTCGGGTGTTTGAGCAAGTGATTGTTTTTTTTAATTTATTTAAGTTCTGCTAAGTAAAGCTTACATTTTTATGCAAGTTTTAAACTTTATTTTGTTGATAATAATTGTGTTGATTGTTGATTGGAAAATAATGTTGTCGTGCTTTACATATGTATGATTATATGTAATTTTTGGTTATGGATTTGGAAGTATAGTAGGAATGTTAAGCGACGACTTTTACTTGTTCATGAAAGTGGCAACACTTTTATATATATATATATATATATATATATATATATATATATATATGTCACTTTCATGTATATGCATGTGTATGCTAAAGAAAAGTTAGTAATTGAGGTTGTTCGTTTGTGACATCAGAATCTCGTGGTTTAAACTGTTTTACTTATGTATTTTCTAGAAATATAAAGTTCCAAAACTTTTATCTTTGTTTTTCTGAACTTTGTACAAAGTTCTTTAAAGTTATTTAGTTATAAAGGTAGAGGTCTACAGGGAATTTGATATATATATATATATAACAAGTTTTGGAGTTATGGTATCCATAGCGATAGTAGTCATAGATGTAGTTCGTAGAACGAACACTTTTTGAAACTAAAAGTGTTTTTACACCAAATATTTTCGAAAAGTATTTTCAAACATACTACCAGCATATATAGGTAATTATTACTTATTAATTAAGTGTTAATGATTATTTAATTAATTAATTAGGTAAAATTAATTAGCACTAATTATTAGTTAAGTAAAGTTAATTAGCACTTAATTATTACTTTAGTAAGATAATTATAATTAATTATCGATTAAGTAAAGGTTGATTAATTATTTATTAAGTAAAGGTTAATTATTTAATTAATTATTATTTAAGTAAGCTTTAATTATTAGTTAACTATTAATTAATTAAGGTTTATTTATTAATTGATTATTAAGCCGGTAGAACTAATTATTACTTAAGTTAAGATTTAATTATTATGGAATAAAGGTTTATTTTTAATTATTTTATTTCCAAGGCTCGATTTGTTTAAAAAGCATTTTTTTTCTCAATGAATGATTTAAATACAAGTGATTCTCTTCGTCTGTGCCATCAATTAACCAAACAAAAATGAATAAGTTATACTAAAACGTTGACACGTTTTATTAAAAGTTTATCATCCTGTGTTTAGCACTAAAAGCCGATGAGTACACTTTTCTCTATCTGTAAGATCCATAACTTGTCTCTAGGAAAGGGATAGAGAAGTCGAAATGTCGGGAACATGATAAATATAAGAAAGTTAATTTCGTTAAACAAGTTATGATCAATTAAGTTTATGGATGATACTTCATTGTATACTTAACATTGTTCTGCCACAATTGAATAGATTATTGATGGCATTTGTTTAGCAGAATAAATCCTCATTCTGCTTTTATGTTAGTTGGACATTTATTCATATGCCAGTAGTATTGGAAAGTGATGTGTTGCCTATTGATGGTTAATTATCGATTTTATTTACATTATGCTAACATGTAAATTCCAGTTATGTGACTTCAAAAGTCAACTGTATAAAATGTAACTTGATTTAGTGCCATTGGGGTCACTAAGCTTATTTTCAAATTACTTAGTTATTAATTCAAAAATAAATTAAATTTAGGTTAAGTGTTTATAAATGATGTTTTAAAGTAAGTTAGTTAGTTATTATTTATTAATGAGGTTTTAAAGTTAATCGATTATTTTATTATGATGCTTAGAGGAAATAAATTAATTCAATAAGGTACCTATAAATGATAATTTGTTTACAGAAAGGGATTTTACTTAATAAAAGGATTAATTTAAAGGAGATTTTCAAATGATATTCTATGAAGGATTTTTGTAAAAGAGTTATAAATGAAGATTTACAAGAAGAGTTTATAAATAGAAAGGGATTTTATAAATCATTTTAGAGATTTATAAAAGAAATTTTATAAATAAATTTGGTGATTCATAAATGTATATGTAAATGTGAAATGGGCTTGTAGAAAGGAAATTTTATACGGAATGAGATTTATTTTTGACAATTAATCCTTCTTAATTCTGGTGGTATGGACATATTCTTTTCATACTTAATACCCAAAGATAATGGTTTGATTTATTGTAAGTAATGCCTTAAATGATATTTTTTCCCATTTAAATATAAATTTGGAAAAGAGGAAATCTTCCTTAAGTTTTTTAAATATACTTAAACCATTGGGATAAATATAAGAATATATTTTCTAAGAATTGAAGGTATAATGTCTGTAATATACTTATACTAGTGAGAAAAGTATATGACTGTTTTTCCCAATATTGAAAAGAGTATAAAGGGTATTTGAAAATATCTTTTGTGAAGCTATTTTGAATCAAAAATTTGAAAATAGATTTAACTAATAAAAGATTAATTAATAGAGACTTAGTAGATCTCACATGGAATTAAATCTATGTTTGTTGTTTGCTTATTTAATAGTTAAATAACAGGCTATCAAATCTAGACTAATTTCTAACTTTGGAAATAGATAGGATTAAACACGAGAATTATATGGTACAATTATCCTTTGGGATGCTACTGTGCTTGTAAACTCATGTGTTCTTCTAGGATAAATGGTAAGGAAATCCATCCACTTAAATGGTTAGAGGATGATCCCCGCTCTTATGCATTCTCTTTATTTCCAAAAGAAGCGAAGTTAAGTTCACCAGAAACTGTAGAATTTTGGTTCGAACAGACCGGGACTGGATAAGTATGAATTATCTAAAAACCACTTCGAAACAACATTAGAGTTCGAATTGAAGTCATCTTAAAGATGATGGAATCGAAAATGAATATCTTTAAAGTGCAAGGGCTACTTGCTACTAATCCTAAGAGTGACTCCAAAATGAATGTTGTAAAAGTAGTGCCTTCAGTTTGTTCATATCCTGAACAACTTGTATGGACGAATGCTGGCACTGCATTGCTACTTGAAGGGCAGTGTTAACATCCCAAGTGGGATTGCTATATGAAAAGGTAGCCTTAAGCCTCATCAATAGGGAATGACTAGAACAAGGGATATGCAGCAGGACTATGTGGGTTGCACCTATTTGGGTATTGTCATTACCCTTATAGATATATATTCATCAATTTTGTTGTGAATAAGAGCTCCCGAAAAAGGTTGCAAAGCGACCGAGGTGATGAAATATTCAGTACTATTTAGTAACAGGTAGGCCAGTCATGTGTTAATAGGGAGTCCATGTAAGGGCCTCGGTATATTTTTCTAGAGCTGTATAGTAGCAGGCGGTACCCCAGTAGCCTCGTTATTGTATGGAATCCATTCTCCAATACGTGCCTTTACGGACTTAGTTGTGGACCTATTAAGACAAAATTTAATTAATGTAACAATTTCGGCTATGATTCAATATTTATTTTAAAACCTAGACATTATTATAATATCATTGGATTTTTAAAATAAAAATAGTTTGATTATCATAAGATAAAAACCCGTCTGTATTTATGTGCGGCTTGGTCAGCCTAAGCATATTTTCCAGATTTAGCTGGACACCTTTGGAGCTTTAGGAGACGAGCTGGATGCCTCTAAGACGTATTCTTGTATTTTCTTCTATCTTCCATAATTTTTTTCCTATCTATATTTATCAGTATCAATAAGGACAAGATGTTATAACTATCCAGGCTGATGATAGGATAATTTTACTCTGATTTATGTATGTGTATGAAATAAGTTTTTCTTGGTAAAAATCATTGTTATATTAAAGATTACTCGTCATGTTGTGAGATTCTGTTCTATCTTTTCTTTCTTTCACCCCAACGATCTGCCTTTTTGGCACTTGGATGTTCGGCACATGAATATCGTAGATGTATTAGTGTCGACTTCCAAGTATCGAAAGGGCGAGTTGTTACACTAGCCATGCCCTACAATTAAATATGGTTTAGTTCCAACATAGGGTTTCCCACTCAAATCGGAGAAATCCCTACACGGCTTTGAGAAATCTATTAACCAGGTTGGTTATACAATAATCCACTCTTTATATAGTAAGTGTAGCTACAGTAGGGTTTACGTTGGTTTGGCTCATTGTATACAAATATTGGTGGAACCAAACGAAAATATTCACACCGAAATATCCCTAGCATTGACTTGTTGACCATTTCTAGTTTAAACTTTGAAACCTTTTCCAAAACATTAAACCATACCTTAACACACATATTCTAAACTTCATATCAAAATCCTTAAAATTCTATCCGAAAAAAATATATTGAATTAAAAGAATCCCACTTATCTTGAAATAAATTTTTGTTTTCTTTGTAAAATCCTTTCGATATTTTCCAAATCTTAAACAAATAAAATATTGATTCATAAATTTTCTTATAAAACAAGTGTAACGACCCGATATTTTCAACCATTCACATCCGTACATGTCGGACTTGAATTGCTCAAAATACTGCATTGTAAACAAAATTTGGCAAATCTTAGAACATACAGTAAATAATAATCACAGAACACGGACACAGAGTAAGAAATGCAGCGGAAGTAAAAGAGATAGTAGTTCATGAAGTTACTATGTAAATATATCAGAGTTAAATAAAACACAATAAAATAAATAAAGTACAACAGAAGTCTCAAGATGATAACCAAGTACAAGCTGAATAGAACAATAGAACTGAAATAGATAAAACTAGATAAGCAGATAATCTCCAGCGATTCCAATCCCAAGAAAGTGGAATCCAAATCTATGAATAACTCAGGCTGACCCGAGCGTAAAGCAGAACACAAAACACTCGAGTCAGGACAATATATACTTATATAATGTAAACCAACTCAAGTGAATTGTAATAAGGTACAAGTAACATAAAGGATGCCTGGGACCGTCCATCCTCTAAGGATCCGTCAAACTAATTACTATATAGTAATATTGCGCTATTATAATAATGACTACAGTAAAATAAACTTACTTTTAAATAGCGTTCCGGGCTACCCATATCACCCTTCACACATAATAGTCTCAGTAGTCGATCCAGTATCAGCATATCTCCAGATCAGGAGACTACACTAAATACTCCATGGGCTATGGGAGAAAAACAAACTCGTAGTAAAGGCTCTGTATGGTAGGTGACACGGCACACAACGCAATGCTAGGGTAGATACACCAATTACGCACACAGGCTGGTGGTAACTCAGCAGCCACATACACCCACCTCGAAACACACTCCCATATCAAAATCGAAGGATGGCCATCTAATCAATCACAGTAAGAGAATAGTATCGAAGGAATGTGTCCGACCAGAGGAGCTTCCCCTTTTGGCCCAAGATCGCTCCTGTTTTAGCCACCTTAAGCCAACTCACGGGAGTTGGGTCCACGTAATATACCTCAAGAACGACGCCACCATCCTACTTCATTCTGGAAACTCCACCGCATACATAGTTGTTAAAGTGGTTTTCGGTATCGACAGAGAGTATGTCCATATCCGATCCCGTCTCTTTAACAACCAATCGTTATTATAACTCGTATTTATAATTTAAAAATCATAGTTTATACTTCAAAATAAAGTTCATTTCAAATTCAAATCTTTGTCAAAATAAAGATCTAATCATTTCCAAACCATTTCAATATATCAAAATATCATATCTTTCAAAATTCATTTCAAATCATTATTTGATTCAAATCCAAATATATACATTTAAATATCCTTTTTAATTCAAAGATATCATTCATTTATTATCCTTTTTAATTCAAAGATATCATTCATTTATTAACATTTCAAATCACCTTTTAGATAGTTTTATATTTAAATCAAAACAATTCATTTAAACCATTTAAAAGTGAAGTCATTATATCTACAATCAAATATTTAGTTCCCAAAATTTCAGACAAATTCTGAGCTCATTTATTTAAATCAAAACCTCAAACATTCATTTCAGCCTACCGCAACACTTATCAAGTGCTACTGTAGCCCTTAATTTAGTTTTTGATTTTAATTATCTTTCTGTTATCACAGCACTTACCAAGTGCTGTAATGCCACTTAGTTATAATTTATACATAGTTCATTTGTATCAACCACAACACTTACAAAGCACTGTAATCAATATATCAAAATAAAGATCTAATCATTTCCATACCATTTCAATATATCAAAATATCATATCTTTCAAAATTCATTTCAAAACCATATTCATTTTACTCAATTTAAAATACCATTTCAATTCATATTTCAACACGGTTTATATTTCAAATCAAATTACTTCATTTAAATCAAAATGAAGTTATTACATTTAATAATCAAATTATTAAATTTTCAAAATTTTCAACATTCAAAGTTCATTTATTCACTTAAGTTTATTAAAACAGTGAAAATTCACTTTTCGCAGCATTTAGAAAACGCTACGGAAAGTTACATTCAAAACAGTTCAATTTAACAAAAGACGACATTTGAAAAATGCTGTAATAGGGTTTACTTAAATTTCAAATAAACTTAGTTAAATTCAACAATTAGCACTTACAAAAATGCTATAATAGCCTTTAATTCAATTTGGCTTTTTAGTTCATTATCATCAACTACAGCATTTACAAATGTCGTAATATCATTTACATTACAACTAATAGCATTTCAAAAATGCAGTTAATTAACTTCAAATATTCAATATAATTTCACAACCAATTATATTTTTATTGAAAACATTTGAACTTATAAAATCATACATTTTCTCTTTTATAATCATCACTTTATTTCCCTTAAATTCATGATTTTTATAAAGTTAAATTTCCATTTAAAAATCAAGATTTAAGAATAATACACTTATTAAATTCCAATATTCAATTTTAAATTCATTAAATTAAATTTCAACTTAACACTTAAGTTTAAAATTTCAAAGTATAACTTAATTTCAATTTTATTTACTTAACTTAAAATTCACTTTTAAGCCAAATTCACAAATTCCCGATTTTAGTTATATTTCAAAATTTCAACTTAAATATTCATTCATTTCACGTTTTAACTTTATTCAAAAATCATTAATATATTATAAAATCACTTTAAATTCATTTTAATACAAATTATCATAAATTTATCATATTTTCATACTTAATTTAATTTCTAATTTTCACCAATTTAAAGTTTCCAAAATAACATACATTTCAAATTTCCTAACTTTTCATTAAATTATTTAACTTATAATTTTTCAGAAAATCAATAATATTTTACAAAAATCATTTTCAATTAATTTTAAATCAAAATATTTTAATAATTAGATTTCTAAAATATTTTATAAATTTTAGAAAACATATTTTAACTACGGGCCTATATATAATTTTCTATGCTAGGTAAAGTGATACGGGTAATATATCATTTCAACCCTTAATTTACAAAGAAAATCCGGGTTTTATCATTTCAAACCCGCAGTCCCAAGTAAATGAAATAAATTGAAAATGGCTCAGGCCTATAATTTCAGCCCATAATGATTTTCTCCTATTCTAAAGTCCGTTCGGGTATGTATCATTTCAACCCATAGTGATTCTAATCTAAGGGAACTTGCAGTGTGATAAACTGATAAAAATAACTGAACAGCACAATATATCAATAACATACGATATAACAAGTGTTTAAGCATGGGTGAACATCATATGATCATAATATAGCAGGTATAATTTGATGATGCATTTTACAGATTCACAGGTGATCGATTTACTAGTTATATAAGTACAAAACTGTCCGGTGAGAATAACTCACTGGTATAAGCTGGAGGCAACTATCGAATGCACAAACTGAGATCTTCAAAAGCACTATGGCACGACAATGATTAGAGTTTGAGAGAGCCAAAGATAAATTGCCTTGAACACATTCAAACAAGACAATATAACACACATAAGTTTTCAACTCAAAATACGGCTAAACAATGTTAGGAATCAATGCATAAAACAAAGCCCAAAATGTTTGCACTTGCTTTCAACCACCTATGCTTCAGCTATAGGTCAGAAACATATGGCTAAGGAGTGGGTTTCGATTTGGTTTTGGGTTGAATAGGGTCGGCCAAACTTGTATGGTGATGGGACAAAGGTGATACAAAGAGATAGGTGCATGGATTTCAACTACAAGGCAAAATATCATGAATTCAATGCAACTTTGTGCTCGGCCCAAGCAAGACCAGGCACGGCCATCTCTGTAGTGGGCTGGAGGATGGTGTGGAAGAGGGTTTTAGGTCATCATGGGTGGTGGAGGTGGAGTAGGTGGCGGCCGAGGGGTGGTTGAAGGTGGTGGTGATGTATGATTCTTGGCTATGGGTTATAGGGTGAAGTTTTGTGCAAGTATTGTTGGATTTGGTCACATGGATGCACGGACAGTGGCTTGGGGCTGTAGAGGAGGTGGTGGAGGTTGTCTTAGGTGGTGGTGGCGGCAGCCATAGTGAAGGAGGAGCAAGGGGCTGAGCTACAAAGGCGAAGCAAGCAAGTGAAAACAACATAAATAAGAAGAAAACAATGAAAAAGAGAAAAGAATTTACCAAAGCTTTGAGAGATGATGGGAGGCCTAACTTTTCAGAGATGAGAAGCATTTTCATATGTGAAAAATGAAAAAAAAAAGAAGCGGCTGAAAATAGGGGTAGGGTCGGCCAAAGAAATGAATGCAAATGTTGGTTGAAAATTGAAAAGGTGGAATATAAAAGATTAAGGCATACAAAAGGTTTCAAAATCCATTCAAATTGCTCTTATTCCATTTGAAAATTTAAATACGTATAAAATGCTGATAAATAAAGATAACAACTCAGAAATAAAAATGAATATATAAAATAAATAAATAAGTTTTTATTAAATACAATTAAATTAAGGAAATAGCTTAAAAATGCAAGCTAGTCTTTAAAAATTTAAAACAAATTCAATGAACTTTGAAAAAAAATTATATACTTTAAAAATATTTATAAAAAAGATAAGAACACAAAATAAATGCATTCACAAAAATGAATAAATAAATTTTAATTAAATATAATTTAAATAAAGAAAATAGCAGAAAAATGGAAACTAGGCTTTAAAATTTGGAAATAAATTCAATAAGCTTTGGAAAAATTCAAACATCACTTTAAAAATATTTAAAAGTCAAAATATACATATTATAACATAAATATACAAATTATAATAAGATATATCAAGTAAAAATATCATTTATATAAATTAAAACAAAGAATATTGTTAAATAACCCTATGTACACACAATATTGTAAAGGGTACAACTTTCACAATTTAAATTCAATTTCAATGAGACGGAAAGCAGTATTCATGATATTGAATCTATTTTTATAATAAAAGATAATATTCAAGAATTCAAATATTTAAATTTAAAATTTAAAAGTCAAAGTTTGACCAGTTTTGACTACAAATCCATTTTTCAGGAAAATATTCAATTTATACCAGTTTGAAATTATAATTCATATAATAATCAAAATTTATATTTAAAAATGAAATGTTTGATATAAAACAATTTTAAAATAATTTCAAAATAAAATAAAGTTAAATTTAAATTATATGCAAAAAAAATTAGGGTTGTTACGCTCTCCCCCATTCAAAAGTGAAGTCATTATATTTACAATCAAATATTTAGTTCCCAAAATTTTATACAAATTCTGAGCTCATTTATTTAAATCAAAACCTCAAACACTCATTTCAGCCTA
Organism: Allium cepa; assembly: GCA_030765085.1. Lineage (NCBI taxonomy): Eukaryota > Viridiplantae > Streptophyta > Magnoliopsida > Asparagales > Amaryllidaceae > Allium > Allium cepa. Next base: position 28,337,144 of record CM060937.1, on the reverse strand, counting down.
CCTCAACACTTATCAAGTGCGACTGTAGCCCTTTATTTAGTTTTCGATTTTAATCATCTTTCTGTTATCACAGCACTTACCAAGTGCTATAATACCACTTAGTTATAATTTATACATAGTTCATTTGTATCAACCACAGCACTTACAAAGCGCTGTAATATCAATATATCAAAATAAAGATCTAGTCATTTCCAAACCATTTCAATATATCAAAATATCGTATCTTTCAAAATTCATTTCAAAACCATATTCATTTTATTCAATTTAAAATACCATTTCAATTCACATTTCAACACTGTTTATATTTCAAATCAAATTACTTCATTTAAATCAAAATGAAGTTATTACATTTAATAATTAAATTATTAAATTTTCAAAGTTTTCAACTTTCAAAGTTCATTTATTCACTTAAGTTTATCAAAACAGTGAAAATTCACTTTTCCAGCATTTAGAAAACGCTACGGAAAGTTACACTCAAAACAGTTCAATTTAGCAAAAGACAGCATTTCAAAAATGTTGTAATAGGGTTTACTTAAATTTCAAATAAACTTAGTTAAATTCAAAAATTATAGCACTTACAAAAATGCTATAATAGCCTTTAATTCAATTTAGTTTTTTAGTTCATTATCATCAACTACGGCATTTACAAATGCTGTAATATCATTTACATTACAAATAATAGCATTTCCAAAATGCAGTTAACTAACTTCAAATATTCAATATAATTTCACAACCAATTATATTTTTATTGAAAACATTTTAACTTATAAAATCATACATTTTCTCTTTTATATTCATCACTTTGTTTCTCTTAAATTCATGATTTTTATAAAGTTAAATTTCCATTTAAAAATCAAGATTTAATAATAATACACTTACTAAATTCCAATATTCAATTTTTAAATTCATTATATTAAATTTCAACATAACACTTAAGTTTAAAATTTCAAAATATAACTTAATTTCCATTTTATTTACTTAACTTAAAATTCACTTTTAAGCCATATTCACAAATTCCCGATTTTAGTTATATTTCAAAATTTCAACTTAAATATTCATTCATTTCACATTTTAACTTTATTCAAAAATCATTAATATATTATAAAATCACTTTAAATTCATTTTAATCCAAATTATCATAAATTTATCATATTTTCATACTTAATTTAATTTCCAATTTTCACCAATTTAAAGTTTCCAAAATAACTTACATTTCAAATTTCCTAACTTTTCATTAATTTATTTAACTTATAAATTTTCAGAAAATCAATAATATTTTACAATAATCATTTTTAATTAATTTTAAATCAAAATATTATAATAATTAGATTTCTAAAATATTTTAAAAATTTTAGAAAACATATTTTAACTTCGGGCCTGTATATAAATTTCTACGCTAGGTAAAGTGATACGGGTAATATATCATTTCAACCCATAATTTACAAAGAAAATCCGGGTTTTATCATTTCAAACCTGTAGTTCCAAGTAAATGAAATAAATTGAAAATCGCTCAGGCCTATCAGTTCAGCCCATAACGATTTTCCTCTATTCTAAAGTACGTTCGGGTATGTATCATTTCAACCAATAGTGATTCTAATCTAAGGGAACTTGTAGTGTGATAAACTGATAAAAATAATAGAACAGCATAATATAACAGTAACATACGATATAATAGGTGTTTAAGCATGGGTGAACATCATATGATCATAATATAGCAGATATAATATGGTGAGGCATTTTACAGATTCACAGGTGATCGATTTACTAGTTAAGTATAAAACTGTCTGGTGAGAATAACTCACTGGTATAAGCTGGAGGCAGCAATCGAATACACAAACTGAGATCTTCAAAAGCACTATGGCATGACAATGATTCAAGTTTGAGAGAGCCAAAGATAAGTTGCCTTGAACACATTCAAATAAGACAATATAACACACATAAATTTTCAACTCAAAATACGACTAAACAATGTTAGGAATCAATGCATAAAACAAAGCCCAAAATGTTTGCACTTGCTTTTAACCACCTATGCTTCAGCTATAGGTCAGAAACACATGGCTAAGGAGTGGGTTTTGATTTGGTTTTGGGTTGAATAGGGTCGGCCTAACATGTATGGTGATGGGGCAAAGGTGATACAAAGATAGGTGCCTGGATTTCAACTACAAGCCAAAATATCAAGAATTCAATGCAACTTTGTGCTCGGCCCAAGCAAGACCAGGCACGGCCATCTCTGTAGTGGACTAGAGGATGGTGTGTCAGAGGGTTTTAGGTCGTCCATGGATGGTGGAGGTGGAGTAGGAGGCGGCCAAGGGGTGGTTGAAGGTGGTGGTGATGTATGGTGCTCGGCTATGGGTTATAGGGTGAAGTTTTGTACAAGTATTGTTGGATTGGTCACATGGGTGCACGGCCAGTGGCATGGGGCTATAGAGGAGGTGGTGGAGGTTGGCTCACGTGGTGGTGGTGGTGGCAGCCACAGTGAAGGAGGAGCAAGGGGCTGAGCTACAAAGGTGAAGCAAGCAAGTGAAAACAACATAAATAAGAAGAAAACAATGAAAAAGAGAAAAGAATTTACCAAAGCTTTGAGAGATGATGGGAGGTCGAACTTTTCAGAGATGAGAAGCTTTTTCATACGTGAAAAATGAAAAACAAAAAGCGGCTGAAGATAGAGGTAGGGTCGGCCAAAGAAATGAATGCAAATGTTGGTTGAAAATTGAAAATATGGAATATAAAAGGTCAAGGCGTACAAAAGGTTTCAAAAACCATTCAAATTTCTCCTATTTCATTTGAAATTTAAATACATATAAAATGATGATAATAAAGATAACAACTCAGAAAAAAAAATGAATATATAAAATAAATAAATAAATTTTTATTAAATACAATTAAATTAAGGAAATAGCTTAAAAATGCAAACTAGTCTTTAAAAATTTAAAACAAATTCAATGAACTTTGAAAAAAATTTATATACTTTAAATATTTATAAACAAAGATAAGAACACAAAATAAAATGCATTCACAAAAATGAATAAATAAATTTTAATTAAATATAATTTAAATAAAGAAAATAGCAGAAAAATGGAAACTAGGCTTTAAAATTTGGAAATAAATTCAATAAGCTTTGGAAAAATTCAAACATCACTTTAAAATATTTAAAAGTTAAAATATACATAACATAACATAAATATACAAATTAGAATAAGATATATCAAGTAAAAATATCACTTATATAAATTAAAACAAAGAATATTGTTAAATAACCCTGTATACACACAATATTGTAGAGGGTATAACTTTCACAATTTAAATTCAATTTCAACGAAACGAAAAGAAATATTCATGATATTAAATCTATTTTCATAATAAAATATGAAATTCAAGAACTAAAATATTTAAATTTAAAATTTAGAAGTCAAAGTTTGACCAGTTTTGACCACAAATCCATTTTTCAGGAAAATATTCAATTTATACCAGTTCGAAATTATAATTCATATAATAATCAAAATTTATATTTAAAAGTGAAATGTTTGAAATAAAACAAGTTTAAAATAATTTCAAAATAAAATAAAGTCAAATTTAAATTATATGCAAAAAAAAAATCTAGGGTTGTTACAACAAGTATTATAACTCCAACTTCCAAACTAACTAACTTTTCAATAGTTTCTTAAAAATATCTACTCTCTACAGTATCCCACTTTCAAAAACCAATTCTTATACAAGCTTCATCACCTCTATATGCAGCGCATCCATCAAATCAAATCCAAAATGATTGAATAATTTCTTACAAGAGCCTAACTAGGCCTTACCATTAAATATGGCTTAGTTTCAACATAGGGCTTCCTACTCAAACTGGAGAAAGCCCTACAGGCTTTGAGAAATCTAGCACCGAGATGGTTATACAATAATCCACTATTTTCATAGTAAGTGTAGGTATTACAGGTTACATTGGTCTATCCTCATCGTATACAAATATCAGTGGAACCAAACAAGAATGTTCACACCAAATGCCCCCAGTATTGACTCCAATACCATTTTTGGTTCTAATATTAACCCCATTCATATTTATCTCTGTCCTAGCTTCTATTTCTCCTAAGTTACACTCTCAAATATCCATGATTCATTCAAAAACCTCAATCAATAATTTATTCCATTGTTTTGCATGCACCCGAATCATAATATATACATATATGAAAAAACATTTATAAAAATATAAACTCTCTCTCTCTCTCGATACATTCATAATCCTTGAATTAGGGGTGGGTTTTCTCTCTTTATATCAAGTGTAACAAGCGGCCTATTTCAACCCTCATGTTTAATGCTCGAACCAATGTTCAACACCTCAAAAGTCAAAAATGATAGATCATTAAGATGATACCAGGAAACAATGTAATACTATAACTTTATGAATTCATAGCGCAAGGAAAAAAATTATAATATCAAAATACAACCATTTATTTATAATCATGCTACGCCAATTTAAATCATATTGTAGGTCCATAAAAATCCAACACCAAACCCAATATACAATATACATACATACATACATACATACATACATACATACATACATATATATATGAGACATATAGCCTATATACTAAAGGAAATAGACTAGTTAGAAGCAAGTGAAATAGGAGGATTCCAAAAAATTCATGTTCAGATCATTGTAGCCCTATGAAGTATAATGGTCTTTACTAGATCCAATCTAGTTAATTAAAATAAAAAACCAATTTTATTAACATTCTGAATTAACATATTAAATCAATTTTAAATAATTTAAGTTTAAATATATCAAATATTATCAATGTCAAAATGGGGTAAATAGGCGATGGGTGTGATAAGCCGGATTTTGGAATATCTGTTAATTGATAATTAAATGGGTTAATTAATAGATACTGATTCATAGATCGAAAAAATAGATCTAATAATAAATATTTATATTTATATATATTTGTGTTGATTTTAAATTGGATTTTAATTTGAGTTTGGATTTAAGTTTGAAATTTAAAAGATATATATCTTAAATATATTTTGGATTTTAAAATATATTATATGTAATTTTATTTAGAATATAATTAGTTTTATTATTTTATTTAAAGAAATTTAATTTTATAAATTTAGAAAAGTAGTTATTAATTAGGAAATTTAATAATAAAAGGTTCTAAGCCATTTTAAAATTAATTAAAAATGTATAATGACAAGTGTTAATAAATTAAATCGTGTTAGTAACATGTGTAATGTGATTGAATTGTGTAGTTAACAAATGTTAAGTAATTAAACAAGTGTCAACCATTTAGTTTATTTCCTTTTATATTTTTAATAAATCCTAATTTAGTCTATATATGCTTCTTTCCCTTTTCTTCAATTCTTTTCCTATTCTTCATTTCAAAACAAAGAAAACTCAAATCTGTTAAACATTTCTCAACTAGATCAAAACTCAAAACCTGTAAAACAAATCACCGAATCAAAACTAAACCTGTAACACTAAAACCAATAAACAAAATCAAAGGAAGCAAACAACTATCAATCATCGTTACAATTTGAAACCTAAAGCTAAGCTAATTCCATTCAAGATTCTACAACATCGGATTCAAGCTCAGATTCAAATCAAGTGGCAAGATTAAAATTCAAAGCAATTTCCTGTTTCAAGAATTATTTTTCCAGGCTTTCTCTTTTCATCTCATCTGTGAGTAAACTTTTATCTTAAACTTAATATATTTATACATGTGACTGCATGAGATAATCCTTGAAATTATGATGAGTAGTAAGTTTTGCATGTTTGTTTAGAGATGATTGTGTGTATATATGTATATGAATATGGATCTGCATGTCTCTGTTCTTAGTTTACAGAGAAAAAACAAAATCAATATCTCTTCGGATGAATCAAATTAGATTAGGATGTTTAAAGGAATTATGTTCGAATTAACTAAACATTATTTTTAAAAATAATTAAGTGAGGAACTAGTTGGTATTTCACTAGAAATTTGGAAATTACAGTAATGAACATGTATAAATCGAAAATCAATGTTCGAAATTCCATGAATTGATTTCATAAACTAATTCGTTATTGAAAATAATGAATTTTGATTTAAAAATCAGAATTTTTAAGTGGGTTTTCGGGTGGGAATTACGAGTTGAACGGGAACTTGATATTCTTTAAATTTCGACGGTCGACGTTTTGGGGGATGTCGAGTTCGTTGATGGAGCAAGATCTTGGGTCGGGGTGTTAGGGAAAATGGTTGGAGGGTACGTACGTCACCATGGAGGCGCGGCAAGGAGGTAATGGGGTTTTAGGAGCGTTCTGGTCGATGTTTTTCTAGTGACAACTGCATCGTCGACAATGCATCGAGTTTGGAGTACGTTAGATCGATGTGTGACGTCATGGCACAGCTGTGGGTGGAACGGCGGGTGTTCTGGAGGACGTATGCAGCAGTGCGAGGGAGATATCAATGATGGGTTGGGTTTCAGTGGTTTTCAGCTTTCATGTTTTTGCTTTCCGGCGTGATTGATCATACGGGAGGGGTCGAGTCGACTTACGGTTGTGATGACGGCTTAAAGGTAGCCTGAGAGATGATCGGAATGGTTGGGTTACGGCATGCATGTGCACAGGGACGATGATGTATCAAATGTGTTATGTTTGTGTTCGAGGGTGAGGGTATCGTGCTCGGGTTCTTTCACGAGGTAATGAGGTGATTGGCTCGAGATTTGCTCGGGAAGCTTCTGATTATCGGGTTTATAAGGTAAGTAAACAGTTTATATATATATATATATATATATATATATATGTTTGTGGGTGACTCAAGTCCAAGCTCGGGTAAGCAGTGGATTTACTCGGGAAACGTTGGTTTAGGGCTCGGGTTTCTGTTGTTTTAATAACTAGATTTTGATATTAGAAGTAGTTTTGTTACCAGGTTTCCAAGGTTAAAAAAATAAATGAATTATGAATAAGTTATTGAACGAAAAGGGAAATAAGAAATGTTAACATGTTTCAAAGTAATTAAAGAGAAATTAATTAATCCAGCACACATCAAACCCGAAGTAAGGTTCAAAACAGTTTTAAAGTTTAAATAATAAAGCAAGTTTTGAATTTAAATTAAACCTAGTTTAAACTATTATAGGATAAATGTTTTTAAATTATTTGATAAAGAAATTATATGTTTTGTTAACCTAAATTTTTTAAGATAAATTTATTTTCATGTTATTTTTAAAGACTTAATTTAGTAATTAAATCAAGTGTTAATTAAAGATAAATGTATTTAAATAATGTTAATGATAATTAAGTCATTATTAAAGATAAATATTTATCTTAAAGTTGATTAAGGTCTTAGATAATTAATGATTAATTAAATTAATGAAGAAATTAAAGGGATATTAATTAATTAATGATTAAGGATTAATTAATTAATAATTAAGGGTTATAAATTAATTAGAGATTAATTGGAAATTAGGAATTAATTAATGTAAGTAATTAAAGATTAATTACTTACATGATAATTAATTAATGTAAGTAATTAAAGGATTAATTTGTTAAGAGTTAATTAATTTAATTAAAGGATAAATTAATTAATAATCAAAGGTTAATTAATCGAGGATAATTAACCAATGGGGAAATTACTTGATGAAAGTAATTAAAAGGGTATTGCTTAATGGAATTAATTAAAGGATTGATTAATTAAGGATTCATTAATTAAGGATTTATTAATTAAGGAAATTAATTAAGGGTCAATTAATTAATAAGCGTGATTAAGTAAAGATAATAATCAATGTAAGTGACTGTAGGATAATTAATTTGAGTATTTAATTAAGGATAAATGTAATTAATGTGAACGGGTGAAGCTTAATTAATTTGTGTTATTAGTTAAAGGCTTATTACTTAATGTAATTAAAGAGGAAAATTAAGGGATGATTAATTAATGGTTTGTAATTAATTAATGTTAACTAAGCAGGATTAAAAGTGATTGAAGTAATTAATTTAATTTATTTTAAATTAATTAGAAATGGATTGACTAATTAATCTTGCTTATGAATGATTGAACGATATTGTATGCCTTAGATTAATTGATATCTCTGATATGTGATTTGTGATGCTATGTGATATGATATGTTTGGTTTGAACTATGACAATATGGTTTGTCTATCTGTGATGAATGGCTATGTAAATATGTAATTCTGGATATAAATGGAATTGTTTAAACTTAAACAGCTTTGTTTTTAAGATAATTTTGGACTTGAAGAGATCGGGTTCGGGTATCAGTACATACCCAAAATCACTTCGATTTTGAATCTACAATAATTCTTTATAGATTTGATTTGTGTAATCAATAGGCTGGAATGGAATAATTTAAGTAAACTGGACTATTGAAATTACGTAATGGTACTGAAAGGATTGTGTGTGAAATAAGTATTGACTATAACAATAACTTGTAGTGAAGTACGGGTTACCAATGGTTTTAAATAAGTTTTATACATTAGTATTTCATGTTAGATAGGTTTACTCACGCTAGTTTCCAGCCTAACCCGAGTGTTACTTTGATGTAATGCTCGGGTCAGACCGAGTGTTACAGATTTTCAGGTGAGGACGTTCTGGAGCTCAGGAGGCGAGATGGATGGCAGGAACGTATGGAGTGTATTCAGCTGTGTATATTGTTGTTGTTTATCTGACACAAGTTGTTATACTGTCCAATTTTGAGCAATGGTTGTAACTCTGATGTATTGATGTAAATTAACAGATACAGTTCTTCTTTGTATAATAGCTATTATTTAATATTATATTTTGATCCGCTGCGAATGTGAGATTATGTGTTTTGTTTCCTGTTTCTACTTCTATCTCTTTCTTCTTTTCTCTAACAATCTGGAATTTTTGGAGTCGAAAATTTCGGGTCGTTGCATTTGGTATCAGAGCGAGGTTAAGCGAGAGCCTTGGCTTTAGTGGGTTTACTCATTAAGGATTGTGTCAATGGTACCCTGGAATGAGTTGAGTGCAGTATATATGAGGCATATTTGTTATTTTCTTATAAAATGATTTTCACATAAGTTTATCTTTTGATATATAAAGAAATAATTTTTCTAATTATTAAATATATTAAAGAAATTTGTTGTTGATTATTGGAATTAAATAAAAAAATGAGAATTAAATGGTAATAGAAATACAACCAAATTAAAATTGAATGAAGGTAAGTTTGAAATGGATCCAAACTGAAATTAAAATTCTGAATTTGTAGAAGTGTTTTCGGAATAAGATAATAATGAATTGGTTTCCAAATATGATAATCTTGGTTATTATCATAAATGTTTGTTGTGTTTAATAATGAAACGTTTGTTAATGATAAAGCAAAATGAAATGGTTTAAGGAATTAAATATTTAGGTGAGTATGACTTATAAATTGTAATTGAAGATAATTTAAAATGTGTAGTTTTAAATCTAGGTCCAGAAATAAGAAATTATTTCAAAGTATTAAAAGAAACAATAAATATTATGATTTACAATGTAATTGAATGAAAAGGGCATGTTTCAAATAAGAGTTTTGTTTGGAAATTTTAAAGAAATTTGTTTTGAATTAAAACCAAGGGTGGTTTAAATATTTAAAGTATAACTTGGTGTTCAAAGGAAAATAAATATGTATATATTAGGGGTAAACATAATATCAAAAATGATTTGAAATAAACTCTAAGTGTTGAGTTTTAAATTTTTACTTAGAATATGATGTGAAAACCCAAAGTGATAAGTTTTTGGACTTATAAGTGGGAAGATTATGTAATGACCCGGTTTTTGAAGCCCGAAAATCGAACCATTAGGGTTAAAGAAGAAGGAGATAGAAGAAGTGGAAAGAAAACAACAGCAGAATCTTACCATCGCAGCGGAATAAAATATAATAGATAATAACTGATCTTTACACAAAAGAAAACTATATCTGTTTAATATACATCATCGAAGTAATGCAGACAAAACAACAATTACCAGCCTGGCAGTTATAATAGCCTGCCTCAAAACTTGCTGGCAATTCAACAAATCACAGCAGCGGAAATAAACAAGTACGGTAATACGACTCGGACTCCAGCTCCTCTCCTGAGCTTCCAAGCATCCTATCCTGTATTCTATAATACTCGGTTTGACCCGAGCATTATTGTTAAATAACATCCGAGTTAGTCTGAAAACCAGCATGAAAAAACACACTCAATTGGATTATTAAAGTTTCAAAATCCTTTGAAAATCAAAAGCATCTCGTAAGACCACGCCACAAATAAACATGTCGGGTTTTTACCTTACGATAGCTAAACATTACTTATCAAAATCCTCTAATATTATAATAGGGTCTATATACAAATACTTATTCAAATAGCCGAAATTGTTACATTTATTAAATTCCAACTAATAGGTATACAAACAAAATCGTAAAGGCACGTAGGGAGAATGGATTTCCAACTAATGACTAGGCATTGGGGTACCACCTATCACAGTACGTGGCCTAGACCACCGTACCGAGGATCCCTCCTGATCCCCTGCAATACAAGACTGGGACTACCCCTTACTGGATAATCTCGAGTAAGATCACCCCTCGGTTGGGATCAGCAACCGCACAACACAGCCGAAATAAAAGGGACATCTAGACAGGGGTGACCTTACCCTAATGGGCGCTACCCACTTAGCCTTGCTGCATAACCCCTGATTTTCAGTCATTCTCGGTTTATGAGGCTCGAGGCTAAGCGTTACCTTTTTAGAACACATCTCTTAGAGTGCTCATCATCCTCTTGACGATGTACTGAAAGCATTCATCTATACAAGTCCGTCCCGGGTTCGAACGGAAACGAAGGCACTACTCCTACTACATCCAATTTTTAGAATCACCCTCATGATTAGTAGCGACTAGCCCTTGCACTTCACTGCTCCATCTTCGACTCCCAGCTCTTGTCTTCCTCACGAAAACATACAAACCAGATCGAAGTGGTTTTCGAAAAATTAATCCCAATCACGGTCTCTTCGAATTAATCAGCGTATTTGGCCAATATTGATAGTCGGTTATTTAACTATCAATAACATTCACAAACAATCATCAAACCATAATAATTTCTCCCAAATTATATATTAACCTTAAAATATCTTCGCAAGATATATTTCCCCTTTTCAACCCTTTGAAAACAGTTTCGAACCATCTTTCTCTCACGGAATAAACTTCCCAAATATTTTCTTTTTCCACTGAAATCACCAAGTACAAATACTTTAAATTTTAAAATAATTTAAAACACTTTAGTATAAAATATACTTTAAACATTTAAACTAAAACTACTTTAATACTTTAAAAAATATATATATATACTTCAAGAATATTTAAAACAAAACCACCTTATAAAATATAAAACTAATTTTTAAAACAAAAGTTAAGCCAAACTAAATTTAAAATAAGAGATTACGAAATTCTATACAAGTTTTTAAATATAACTTTAACCAAATTATCTTTTAAAATAAAAATACTTTATAAAATATAAATATTAATAATTATCTTTTTAAAATATAATACCAATTAACCTTTAAATACTTACTACTAAAATAAATTTGAAAAATATTTACTTTAAAATTTTAAAACATTTAAAAATAATAAATATTCTAAACATTTCTTTAAAACAAATTTTTAAAGTCTTTAACTTATAAAAAGTCCCCTCTTAAAATATACTTGGCTTTCCAGGGAAATACACTTCCCATTTCCATACCTTTTAAAAATAAACCACTGTTTAGTTTAAAACAATTTACCCATTCCTTTATAAATTCCCATCATGAATTTATATTCTCAAATATCCACTGATATCATGTTTCACTTTATATACCAAGTTTATAAATCCATAGTCTTCAACTTTCTTCCAAAACACAGCTTCAAATACTAAATCAATTTCCAAAATTGATTTCCAAAATTTACTTTATTTTTAAAATAAATTCTTTTACTTACACAATTTATTTCAAAAACCCATTAATCTCGGATTTTTACTTCTTAATTATAATTTAAAAATCTTATTTATCTGAAATTACCAATTTTATACTTTTCCAAATTCCTTTCCAATAGATTTAAACCTTGAATTTTAAAATAAATTCTTTATCTCTTTAAATAATATCACTTAGGTTTTAAAATTCATTACTTACCCTTTTTATTCAAAATCTCCTTTCCTATACTCAGAATCTATTTATCAAAATTCAAAAGTCCACTTTTACCTTCCTTTTTTCTTTCATTCACTCTTCAATTTAACCCAAATTCTCTAAAATCACTATACTTACAAATTCGCTCTCTTTTTATTTTATTTTCAAAAATTCAATTTATATATTTTTGGTAACACAATATACCCAAATATATTCAACCAAACAATGGCATCCATTATTTTAAATTACCAATGTAATTTATCATAGATTTATCCAATAAATCATAACATAAAATATTTAAACAAATTTAACTATTTTGAGGAATCCAGTTGGATCTCTCCAACCTGTTTCCCTGCATCCACAGATGTTAGCACAATATAAAATACCAATTCCACTTCAATGTGGAATATCGCGGTACATGGGATTAATTTAATATTATCCGCTATTATGCGGCGCATAGGGTCTCATCCGCTATATAATGCGGGAAATCAATCACTCTAATTACATATATAATACCAATTCCACTTCAAGGTGTAATATCGCGGTATATGGGTTTAATATAATATCATCCACCATTATGCGGCGCATAGGGTCTAACCCAATATAACTGATAATAATTATCATCCAAGCACACAATCAACAATTTTAAATTTAACTATTTAAATTTAAATAAATCCAGATGAGTGAGATTAACTCACCATTAATTTTATTGTTTGTAATCCACTTTCCATCTCGACTTGTTTTCTTCACGCTTTGAGACCTTGTATAACATTACACGATTTATTAATATTTAAGTTAATCAAATGACTAATTTACCATTTAATTAACAAATGGTTTGATTTTAAACTAATAATTTAAATTTAAACTAGCAAGTAAAAATGTATATATGTATGCCTAATTTATTTTATTTCCGAACTGCCCAAAAATAATCTATATAAGTTTTAAAAATCTAACTTTTATATAACTCTTTATATTTTCCAAAATCTCGTATACACATATGTATTTACTATTTATTTATATACATATTAAATTTAAAACAAGTATATGTGTGTATATATTTTTATTATATAATTTTTTTTCCTCTGACCAAATCATTTGTTTTATAACAGGGCAAAAATATATATACTCTAGTTAATACCGTTCATATCAGTAAGCATAAATATATTCATATATATCCTTTCTAATCAATATATATATTTACTTAAATTAAACTAAAACTAAAAACTGCAATACCTCAGACAAAAACCCCCCACACACACGGCCTCACCATCACCCAGCAACTAGATTAACATCCCCCTTTCCACAAGCCTAAGCCAACATTATACGAACGCGGCCGAGCCTCGTCGATCGAATACCACGACGAACCAGTATCACATGTCCCCGTCGAGCATCTGCAACCATCCAAGCATGCCGCAACTTCACCACTGCTTCCACAACCCTACTTGCCTCTCGAAACCACCTCGCGCACGCGTCAATGGCCAATGCCAGCAACTCAATCGATTTGATTCGATTGAGAAGTTCTGCGGCCTCTATTTAAATTTCGAAGCGCGGTTGATTACAATCGAAATTTACTTCGATTTGAAAGAGGAAAACTGGAAATGTATTTTCGTTCTGCCCTCTTTTAATATAAATTTTTTCGTTTGCTATTAATTCTAAATAGTATGGGAAGGGGTTTTGTTTGAAGAAGATAAGGGAATCACTCTTCTATTTCCTTCGTTTATGTTTTTTGTTTTATTTTTATTTTTTATTTTTATTTCATATGAATGCAATGTGGTTTAAATTCTATGCATGCTTGACAAATGTGGAGATATTGTTTCCTTTTGTATAGGTGTTAGGATGATATATTGGTAAAAACAAAACTGATGCAAATAAATTTTGACCAGCCAATATATAGGGTTTTAAATTTAAATTTGAATAGTCATGAAATCGTGACTTAAAATTTTGACTTCCAATCGAAGTGTGCTGCTAGGCGTTTATAATGTTAAACCCCTATTTCGAACACAATGGAAAAGGTTTCGAGTCATATTTTGATCATATGGAGAATATAGCTTTTGAACTTAGTTATTAAATTAATTTTTCTATAAAAATTCAGCGCGTTTACAAACCCTATGCTTACATGACAACTCCAAACACTACGAAAATTGAAATCCAGTAATAATCCACTATTATGGATCTAATGGAACTAGTTTCGTCGAATTCTGAGAATGTGCCTCGGAAGGTTATTTTTAAATATCAGTTTTAAACAATATATTTTAAAACTGAACAAATTAATTTCAAATTCAGTTTTAACACGTCTATTATCTCTAGAATCACTATTATAAATTTTATAAACTTTCAATTTATTTTTAACAAGCCTTAAATTTCAGATTCAACAATTATTCCCAATTTCCAATTATTTATTCAATATTTAAATTATTCAATAAATAGTGATATTTTAAATTCTAGTTAGAAACTATCTATTAAATATTTAAAATCAATTAAATATTCTAATTTCAAACATCTAGAAAATTCTGGATCGTCACATTCCTCCCCCTTAAAAGAATTTTGTCCCCAAAATTACTAGTTAAGAGGAATGATCCTTAACCTGTTAACTATTTTCCTAATCCAAATAGTTTTTATCAACTTCCCAAAACCAAACGGTTTTTGACAATACCCAAACCATCTTTTTAATAAAGACACTATCACCCTTACTAACTTTTCAAACTTCTTCCATAGGTTGCCATCAATATCACTTACCCAACCATTCAAATTTCAAATTTAAAACTAAATTTTAAATTATCAAAATTTATTCAAAAAAATTTCTAACTCTCCAAATTCTCGAAATTTTTTGCCAGCATCTCCTTTGCGCGGCTAGCTTGGTACAACTATAAAATGCCTCTACGGGCCCTCAGATTTCAAAAAGAAGACAAAGAGCC
The DNA here is from genome assembly GCA_030765085.1 of Allium cepa. Classification (NCBI taxonomy): domain Eukaryota; kingdom Viridiplantae; phylum Streptophyta; class Magnoliopsida; order Asparagales; family Amaryllidaceae; genus Allium; species Allium cepa. The sequence goes on along the minus strand of CM060937.1, from coordinate 28,322,108 downwards.
AAGCGGCTATACCAGAAAATCATCAAATTTTATACAGAAATTCAAATACATACCTTTGCCGAGCAAATTTCAATTTATCTTCAAAAATCCCAATTTCCTAACCTTTAAAGCACTCGTATCCTAGTAAGCCATAACATCCAATCATAGCTTTAAAAATCATTTTATACATTTCTTTACAAAGGTTTTCATATTTATTTCATTCACATCCGTACGATGCACATATATCATCCGTACGCAATACCCAATTTGTGACGCCCCACCTCTATACTCATGCTAGCCAAGGGCACTACGAGGTAATGCCATCAACTAGCACGAAGAATAAGGCTGTTGAGGAGCGACCATCCGTGTAATTGTTTTGGGCGAGCACCGATATGTCAAATAGTATAACATGCCTTTTAAAGAGGAAATCCGACGTACCGATACAAACTCAAGGCTACTACACAGTGGCTATGTGGTCTTCAGAAACAAATATGGAAATAAGCATAACATAAATCAGTCACAGATATTCATATCACAAAGGCGAAAACAGATATGAATATAACACATATAAGTGTACATCAGAGTAGTGGTCAAATAAGATCCACAATATCATAAAAGAATAGTTACAAGTGCAACATCAAAGAGTATGTATACATCAAGGAGTCTCTATCTCGAATGTATAACAACAAAAACTACCAATCTAATGTAGTTAGACAAAAGTCAGATTATGATGATCCCAGATAAGGAGTCAAGCAGAAGCACCTGTAACATCTCGGTCTGACCCTAGTATCATTTAATAAGAAAATAATAAACGGATCAGTCTAGCTATAAATATAAAATAAAAATGAGATAGAATCAGGGATATGACAGAAACATATGATAACAGTAATGCCATACTGTGATAAGTAGGCATTTGAAAACCAAACAGCGACTAATCAATATCACAAGAATCTTCTCATAGATCGAAAAGAAAATCATATTCTTTATTTTTATTCACAAAGTCACAAATAATGGTAAACATCTCAATGCCAATCATAAAAATTGTTGAAACATAAATTCACCAATGCACAAATATTGATAAACTCATCAGTGTAAATCACTAAAATTGGCGAGACACAAATTCTAGAAATCATCAATTAGAAATCCAGAAATCACAAGAAGGGGAGGCCTATCACAAAACGGGAGCATGAAAACTCATCAACACGTGTATCACAAAACAGAACGCTATTCCATGGTTGCTAACCATCAATTTTGAGCCAAAGCTCCACAAAATGGTCCGAAGACCATGAGTCGCTACCCCACAAAATTGAGCCGAAGCTCCACAGAAATGGGGTTTAGTCTCTCACGCAGACAAAACATCGCACATTATTAGTCTAAATCATAAAATGATCATCATCAATCATCAAGAAGTGTCAATTACACTAAGCTAGTAAATAGATGAGTTTAGCTTCATGTCCCATAACCACTGACTTAACTTAAATATTTACGAACAAATTGTTAGTCTCCACTCGAAAGTGGTCATAAGAGTTTCAATCGAATGAGTCTAAGAATTAACTGAAAAAACGAACGCAAGTGTTTCATACCACTTGTTTTGCAAAGTCGTTTAATTGAATTTCTCGAACGAATGAGGTAAATGTTTGTGTATACTAGTAGATTGAAAAAAAACGGTTTTTATAAACGAGTTTGATTATTGAAAATAAAGTTGAAATCATCTTTGTGAAAGAGTTTGAATATTTACTACTAGTATGGAAACCTTTGTATTTAGAAGTCACAAATCACAAAAAAATGATTGTAGAACAATCAATCACCAAAGATTCACATTCGAAGGCGTGAATCAAAGCCATAAAAATCGATATCGAATCCATCAAATGGATATTCCCAAAAATTCCAAAAAGAAGTCATCAAAGTCAATAATAAATGATAACAAGAAATCGGATAATCATGAATCGATAAAAATAGGAATATCAAGCAAAATAGGCAAAATAGACTGAATGCGAGCAGGTAAGTCGACTGGCACTCTGAGAACAGTCGACTGGCCAATGCCTGGAAAAACTCTCGGGTTCCAGATCAGTCCACTGGACTCAGAGGGTCAGTCGACTGGTGCCTGTTTTCCAGCATTTCCAGCCTATCTAAATGAAGAGCAAACTCTAGCCAATTCGCGACCGGACGAGCAATGGGCGCTAGAGCTTTATGCCAATCGACAACCCAGCCCTATAGGCTCTTCAATGCATCACCAAAAACATGTTCAAACAACGAAGCTAGGATCTTTAAAAATTTGACTTCAAAACACCAAAAAATGTAACATTCATAAAACCAATTCAATCCAAAGCAAATGAACACGGAATAGAAGTTAGGAATTCATACCTAACAACAAAGATAGATATAGACATAGATGTGAGATAAAAATCTCACCTTTTACTCAAAAAACAAGGAAGAAGAAGCTTGAAAACAAAGGAGGATCAACCACTCTTCAGTCTCAACTCTAAAAGCTCCAATCTAAGATCATAAACAATAATTTCCCAAATTAGGTTATAGAAAATTTCTAAAATTGGAGATAAATTGAGATGGAGAAGGAAAAGGAGATACTTACCTAAGCTTCTCTTTGATTTTGGAGCTAAAACTTGGATTTGCTAAAGAAACTCGGGCTTAGGATTTTAATTTCCAATATCCTCCACCATTTTTACTAAAGCTTAAGTGTTAGGAAAATATAAAGGAATGAAGAAGAGAGGTGGTGGAGTTAGGATATAAGATGAGTTTGGTTAGTGGGTTGAACCCCAAGTCCAAACCTAAAGCCCTAAGTGAAAAGGTCAAAATTTTAGCTAGCTCCAAACATATCAATGTTTATACTCAAAAAGGTTGCAAACGCCATTTTGAACTCAATGGAAGCGGTATCGAGTCCTAATTCGGCTGTTTGCAAAAAGTAACCTTTCGGACTTAGATCCGACTAACGATGCTATATTTAAATAAAATATTTAAATATACAAATCGTTAAATATGCGGGTTGCTACAGACTCCCCTCCTTAAAGAAATTGCATCCTCGCAATACTTAAGAAGAAAATATAAAAAGTAACAACCATAAAAGAATAATAAGAAGTTTACCTCAAAGAGCATGAGAGAGTAAGTCTGGATGTGTTTGCTCGATGAATTCTCTAGTTTCCCAAGAACAATCCTTAGGATTTGAGGACTATTGAACCTTCACAAATGGGACATCTTTATTTGGAAGGCGTTTTACCTCTGATGCAATGATACGAATAGGATGCTGCTCATAGGTCAAATTAGGCGAAACTTCAATTTTTTCCACAACACATCGCTCAAGAATAGAATCGGAATCCCTAAGGCATTTCCGTAGTTGAGAAATGTGAAACACGTCATGAATAGCACAAAACTAAGCTGGTAATAAAAGGCGATAAGCCACGGAACCAATACGTTCGGTGATGGGAAATGGACTAATATATCGAGGTGCTAATTTTCCCAATCGACTGAAACCCACAACACCCTTCATAGTTGAAACACGAATAAACACAAAATCTCCCACAGAAAATTCTAATTTCCTTCTTCGGTTATCGGCATAGGATTTTTTCCTACTTTGAGCTTCTTTCATCCTATGGCGGATAAGGTCAATCTTTTCTATGGAATCACGAATAAAGTCTGGACCTAAAACCAGCTTCTCACCGGCCTCAAGCCAACAAGAAGGAGATAGGCATGGGCTTCCATAGAGTGCCTCAAAAGGTGCCATACCAATACTAGATTGGAAGCTATTATTATAGGAAAAATCAACAAGAGAAATATGATTTTCCCAACTTCCACCAAAATCAAGAACACATGCACGAAGAAGGTCTTCAAGAGTTTGATTCACACGCTCGGTTTGTCCATCGGACTGAGGGTGATAAGCAGTGCTAAAATTAAGCTTCGTTCCCAAAGTTTTATGAAGACTCTTCCAAAATCCACTAGTAAACAATGGATCACGATCGCTAACAATAAAAGTAGGGACTTCATGCAATTTAACAATTTCTTTAATAAAGAGTTTGGCCAAAAGAGGTACGGTCCGATTGGAACGAACGGGAATAAAATGGGCAGATTTTGTAAGTCTATCCACCATCACCCATAGGCTATCATGACCCGCACGAGAATGGGGAAGACCGTCAATAAAATTCATGAAAATTTGGTCCCACTTCCAAATTGGAATGTCCAAAGATTGCAATAACCCGCCGGGACTTTGATGCTCGGCCTTAACGAGTTGGCATGTCATGCAACGCTTAACAAAGTTAGTAATATCAGATTTCATTCCATCCCAACAATAAAGTCGCTTCATATCCGCGTGCATTTTACTACTACCTTGGATGAATGGTAAATTTAGAACGATGAGAATCTTCTAAAATGTCTTTACAAAGATCACTAATATTTGACACGATAAGTCAACCAAATTTTCAAACGCCGCCACGAGCATCAATATTAAAGTCTTTCAAATTTTCGACATTAATTTTATCCCTACAACTTTGGCTAAGAAGAGCCAATTTGGAATCTAGATTTTGAGCTTCAAGAATGAGGTCTAAAAGAGAAGGATGAGCCTCAAGGCTACATAAAACGAGAGATGAACATAAATCGGATTCACGATCTCGAATCTCGCAAGTGGAAAAAATACCGAGATCATTCCATTCGGATATCATCGTAGAAACAACCGCTTGTTGCATACGACTAAGGGCATCGGCAATATGATTCCCCTTTCCGGGAGTGTAAAGAATATCAAGATCATAATATGCAAGAAATTCGAGCCAACGTTGTTAACGCAAACTAAGTTACTTTTGAGAAAATAAATACTTCAAAGATTTATGATCGGTGTGAAGAATAAATTTTTCTCCCAAAAGATAATAGCGCCAAATTCTAAGGGCGAAAACAATAGCTGCGAGCTCTAAATCATGTGTGGCATATCTAGTTTCGGCAGGCTTTAATTGCCTAGAAGCATAAGCAATAACACGATCCCTTTGCATAAGAACGGCTCCCAAACCAACACGACTAGCATCGGTATAAATAATAAAATCTTGGTTCCCTTCGGGAATCACAAGAATATGAGCATCGGAAAGGAGTTCTTTTAATTTCTAAAAAGAAGCTTCACATTTGTCCGACCAAATGTATTTAACTCCCTTCTTTGTCAAACTAGTAAGAGGCACGGAAATTTTTGAAAAGTCTTTTATTAAACGACGGTAATAACCCGCCAATCCAAGAAAGCTACGGATTTCCGTAACACTCTCCGGTCTCTTCCAATTTTGAATCATTTCAATCTTTGAAGGATTCACGGAAATTCCGGATTCAGAAATGAGATGACCAAGAAATTTCACACGAGATTGCCAAAAGTGGCACTTAGAAAAATTTTCTTTCAATTGATTGCTCTTAAGAGTTTCCAACACCATCCGAAGATGCTTTTCATGCTCTTTCTTGGTTTTAGAATAAATAAGAATATCATCTATAAAGATGAGAACGAACCGGTCGAGGAAGTCTTTGAAAACTCGATTTATAAGGTCAATGAAATAAGCTGGAGCATTCGTTAAACCAAATGGCATAACAAGCCATTCATAAGATCCATAACGAGTACGGAACGACGTCAAAGGAATACTATCCTCTACAATACGAAGCTGATGAAAGCCGGTTGCTAAGTCTAACTGTGAAAAGACTCTAGCACCACTAAGCTGATCAAACAAATCATCAATCCGAGGTAAAGGATATTTATTCTTGATAGTGAGATCATTAAGCTTGCGGTAGTCAACACAAAGCCTAAGTGTACCATCGGATTTCTTCACAAAAATAGCTGAAGCTCCCCAAGGAGAGGAACTGGAGCTTATAAATTTCTTCGCCTCCAATTCGGATAATTGCCTACGCATCTCCTCATTTTCTTTATTGGACATACGATAAGGAGGATGAGTGATAGGTAGAGCTCCAAGGATTAGATTGATTCTGAACTCAATTGCTCTCTTAGGTGGTAATCCTAAAATGGGCTCAAATATGTCAGAAAATTCACGAACGACGTGAATAAGAGAAATGACATCATCCTCCTCATCATTATCGTCATCATGAGGATTCAAAGAATATAAAGATGCTGCCACGTTGGAATCCGAATCTTTAAGAACAATAGAAATCTGCTTAACAGATTGAGGATGTCAAAGATGAATAGTCCGCTCAGGACATAGGATTCGAGCTTCATAACGGTTAAGCCACTGCATTCCCAAAATCATTCTTAAGCCTAAGTAGCGCATGACATGCAAATCGGCTCGGAAATAATAATCACACAAAACAATCTCGACATCTTTACAAAGCAAACTGAGTGTTGTGGATCCACCAACTGGATTTGCAATTCTCAAAGAAGTCATTAAAGCCATAACACTCAAAGAAAAAGTATCAACAAGTTATTTGGAAATAAAAGAATGGGATGTACACATATCAAAAAGAACTCGAATAGGATGATCATGAAACATAATAATGCCATCAAGGATAGAATGAGAAATACCTTGACCACGAGAAGTGTTACTAGGGGCTTGCACAACATTTAGCTTTCCCTCCTTCTTACTTAGAAGTTTGGGACATGCAGATATATAATGACCCGAGCTTTTGCAGTAGCGACAAGCAAGGGGCTTTGAACACTTATTTGCATAACAGTCCTTAGAACCACAATTGTAAAATTGGCCACCACTAGGGGCAGAAGTCTTGGATACTGGAGTTGCTTGTTTCCCTTTCTTGTTGGGATAAGGACCTTTGAACTTATTAGGCCGCTTCTTGTTGTTGTTGAAGTTCGGTTTGGCACTCTCGGCTTCAACATCACTCTCCCTATTGGCCTTTTCAAGTCGAAGAGCGATATCAATAAGCTGGTCGGAAGCAACCTCCAATTTCAAAAGTAACGGATTTTTGAGAATCTTATTCAAGCCATAGACAAATCTCTAATTTTTCTTCAATGGGGTGTTAATGTACTCGACCCCATATTTAGAGAGTGATTTAAAAGATGCGACATAATCTGCCATAGATGATTCATCTTGAATGAGGTCAATAAAACGACGGGCCAAAGTCACTTGTTCAGCTTCCGGCACAAACTTTGATTCAAATCTTTCCCGAAATTGCTCCCAAGTAAGATCCGCTTCGACTACTTCAGAATTAAGAAGCTCATACCAATCTAATGCTCTTTCTTGGAGCATGCTAGAAGCCACTTGGACTCGGTGAAGATCAATAAGATTCATGCGAGAAATGATGCGATCACATGTTCTAAGCCAAGCCTGGACTTCGATAACTCCTTTGGAACCCCTGAACAGCTTTCCACCCAAATTTATATAATCACTGCACAGACGTGAAAATCAAGATTTTGCTTGAGTAGGCTCTGGAATGGGTCTGGCGGCTTGAGCATTCTTTACAAGATCAAGAAGCTGTTGAGCTGACATAAATTCTCCGTCCTGAGGAGTAGCACTTGATTGACCGGCAATGGGACGGCCTGGTCTAACCATTTGTCTTCTTTAAGAAAGAAAGAAAGAAGAAGAAGAAAAAGGTTAATCTCAGAATGAATATCAAACAATCATGATTGATAAAACAAGGCATCACAAAGAAAATAGGATAGTCCAATGACTCGAATAAAATCCTAGGGCACGACTCCTAAGAAGAATTCAGGACAATGATCCTTGCAAGAATATTCTACATTGTTCCGAAGTTTGGCTCTGATACCATGCTGTGACGCCCCACCTCTATACTCATGCTAGCCAAGGGCACTACGAGGTAATGCCATCAACTAGCATGAAGAATAAGGCTGTTGAGGAGCGACCATCCGTGTAATTGCTTTGGGCGAGCGTTGATATGTCAGATAGTATAACATGCATTTTAAAGAGGAAATCCGATGTACCAATACAAACTCAAAGCTACTACGCATTAGCTATGTGGTCTTCGGAAACAAATATAGAAATAAACATAACATAAATCAGTCACAGATATTCATATCAAAAAGACGGAAACAAATATGAATATAACACATATAAGCGTACATCAGAGTAGTGGTCAAATAAGATCCATAATATCACAAAAGAATAGATATACGTGCAACATCAAAGAGTATGTATACATCAAGGAGTCTCTATATCGAATGTATAACAACAAAAACTACCAATCTAATGTAGTTAGACAAAAGTCAGATAATGATGATCCCAGATAAGGAGTCAAGCAGAATCACATGTAACATCTCGGTCTGACTCGTGTATCATTTAAAAAGAATAATAAACGGATCAGTCTAGCTATAAATATCAGATAAAAATGAGATAGAATAAGGGATATGACAGAAACATATGATAACAGTAATGCCATACTGTGATAAGTAGGCATTTGAAAACCAACCAGAGACTAATCAATATCACAAGAATTTTCTCATAGATCGAAAAGAAAACCATATTCTTTATTTTTATTCACAAAGTCACAAATATTGGCAAACATCTCAATGCCAATCGTAAAAGTTGTTGAAACACAAATTCACCAATGCACAAATATTGATAAACTCATCAATGTAAATCACTAAAATTGGTGAGACACAAATTCTAGAAATCATCAATTAGAAATCCAGAAATCACAAGAGGAGGAGGCCTATCACAAAACGGGAGCATGAAAACTCACCAACACGTGTATCACAAAACGGAACGCTATTCCATGGTTGCTAACCATCAATTTTAAGCCGAAGCTCCAAAAAATGGTCCGAAGATCATGGGTCGCTACCCCACAAAATTTAGTCGAAGCTCCACAGAAACGGGGTTTAGTCACCCTCGCAGACAAAGAGACATTGCACATTGTTAGTCTAAATCACAAAATGATCATCATCGATCATCAAGAAGTGTCAATTACACTAAGCTAGTAAATATATGAGTTTAGCTTCATGTCCCATAACCAATGGCTTAACTTAAATATTTACGAACAAACTGTAAGTCTCCACTCGAAAGTTGTCACAAGAGTTTCAATCGAACGAGTCTAAGAATTAACTGACAAAATAAACGCAAGCGTTTCATACCACTTATTTTGCAAAGTCGTTTAATTGGATTTCTCAAACGAATGAGGTACAGGTTTGTGTTTACTAGTAGATTGGAAAAAAACGGTTTTATAAACGAGTTTGATTATTGAAAATAGAGTTGAAATCATCTTTGTGAAAGAGTTTGAAGATTTACTACTAGTATAGAAACCTTTGTCTTTAGAAGTGACAAATCACAAAAAAAATGATTGTAGAACAATCAATCACCAAAGATTTACATTCGAAGGCGTGAATCAAAGCCATAAAAATCGATATCGAATCCATCAAATGGATATTCTCAAAAATTCCGAAAAGAAGTCATCAAAGTCAATAACAAATGATAACAAGAAATCGGATAATCACGAATCTATAAAAATTGGAATCTCAAGCAAAATATGCTAAATAGGAAAAATAGACTGAATGCAACCAGGTCAGTCGACTGGCACTCTGAGAACAGTCGACTGGCCAATGCTTGGAAAAACTCTCGGGTTCCGGGTTGGTCGACTGGACTCAGAGAGTCAGTCGGCTGGTGCCTGTTTTCTAGCATTTCCAGCCTATCTAAATGAAGAGCAAACTCTAGCCAATTCACGACCGGATGAGCAATGGGCACAAGGGGTTTATGCCAATCGACAACCCAGCGCTATAGGCTCTTCGATGCATCACCAAAAACATGTTCAAACAACGAAGCTAGGATTTTTAAAGGTTTGACTTCAAAACACCAAAAATTGGAACATTCGTAAAACCAATTCAATCCAAAGCAAATGAACACGGAATAGAAGTTAGAAATTCATACCTAACAACAAAGATAGATATTGACATAGATGTGAGATAAAAATCTCACCTTTTGCTCAAAAACAAGGAAGAAGAAACTTTAAAACAAAGGAGGATCAACCACTCTTCAGTCTCAACTCTAAAAGCTCCAATCTAAGATCATAAGCAATAATTTCTCAAATTATGCAATAGAAAATTTCTGAAATTGGAGAGAAATTGAGATGGAGAAGGAGAAGGAGATACTTACCTAAGCTTCTCTTTGATTTTGGAGCTAAAACTTGGATTTGCTAAAGAAACTAGGGCTTAAGATTTTAATTTCCAATCTCCTCCACCATTTTTACTAAAGCTTAAGTGTTAGGAAAATATGAAGGAATGAAGAGGAAACGTGGTGGAGTTATGATATAAGATGAGTTTGGTCAGTGGGTTGAACCCCAAGTCCAAACCCAAAGCCCTAAGTGAAAAGGTCAAAATTTTAGCTAGCTCCAAACATATCAATGTTTATACTCAAAAAGGTCGCAAACACCATTTTGAACTCAATGGAAGTGGAATGGAGTCTTAATTCGGCTGTTTGCAAAAAGTAACTTTTCGAACTTAAATCCGACTAACAATGTTGTATTTAAATAAAATATTTAAATATACAAATCGTTAAATATGCGGGTTGTTACACAATTTGATCGCTCATTCGATCACACATTTTCATTCCGAACTAGTATCATCCACCCGACTTCCTAGTGTGGACTCAGATCTGGTTTCTTGATCAGAAACCGTCATTCTCCTTGCATAGCCTCAAACTATGATAGAGAATTTACAGAATCAATCAAAAATCCATATCCAGAGTTCGCCGTCGAAAATCGAGTGAAAAATCCCAACTCGAATCGGTATAACTACCTCGAAATTCTATGCTCGAATCTGGATCAAATCGCTCTGCGAATAAAATAACATACGTACATCTTACGTATTTATATCCATTGATTATTAATTATATCAATTCTCTTTTATTCACATTATTTTGGTTTCTATTCACTTATCCACAATTATACCATTTCACAACTTCACTTAATCTCCATTCCAAAATTACTTAGTATATTTCCAATACCAAACTTACTTAAGAATTTCACCATTCATTTCTTAAGTTTAATATAAGCATTTTATATACTCTTATATTATTACTCTACCAGCTTAGCCTTTATATCCATCTATTTCAAACTGGTTCTCCAATTCCATATGAATTCAATTTACCTTCATCTCAAGCCATATTCAATTAATTTTTTCTTTAATTAGTCTCACTACTAATTTATCTAAATCCCAATGGATTTATTTCCAAACTATAAATTATTTTTAGTCTATTATGAATTTAATCTTTAAATTTCACTTTATCACTTGGTTTTTATCTATATTTAATCAATTTGGATTCCAATTCCATATAGATTCAATTTATTTCAATTTACTAATATATCTCAAATCTAAATATATTTTTTTCCAAATTTTTATCTAGATTTTCATTTCCAATTCTACTTGAATTCAACTCATCTTCAAACTCTGAATGTTGAATTTTATCAACTATCTTCCACTCACAACTGGTTAATAACATTATTTAAAATTAGTTCCACTTAGTAATTTATTTTTAAATTTCAAACAATTTCTTATTCCAAAGCTCTATAATTTTAATTCACTTCGAATTAGTTTTATAACTTCACTTTATTTTACACATTTTAAATTAAATATTATCAACTCTACAATTCTAATTTATTTGCTTACTCTCAAGAATCAATTAGTTTGCTCACTAATTTTATTTAGTCAAATCTTGACTAACTTCTATTACACACAATTTAAATTAATTCCCAGTATTCAGTTTCAATTCTATTTTCTTACATATGCAAATTCGTTTGTCTATCCATAATTTTATTTCCATTCCATTTACCAACCTTTTTTCATTGGCTTATCTTTCTAACTTTATTCTCTAGTCACACTTACCTTACTTTGACCCTTTCAAGTTGAATCTTATTCCACAAATTTCAATAAAAAGTTTATTTCTAAACTTTTACTTCTTTTAGTTCCTTTACAATTTACTTTTCCCAACACAATCTAAATTGATTCCATTATTCAACTTTAATTCTAGTTCATTTACTTACAAATTTAAATAAATTTGTTCTCCCATAAATTTACTTCCAATAAAATAATTTTTTACCTGTATTTACTGGATTCAATTACATTCTGTTTCCATTCAAATTTTTAAACTTCCTTAAGTTTCCAACTTATTTAAATTCCATAAACATTTTAAATAAGATCCTAGAGTCTTTTCATCAATTACTCAACATTTCAAAATCATCTTTGAAATCAATTATATCCAGAATCCTTTGGTATCAAATTATCCTTTGAATTTTAAAACGAACCCAGTTTTGCAAACAATTCCAATTTAAAACAAGTTGGCAGCAATTTCTCTTTTTGCAAACTCGAAAATGAACATCGATGATGCTGTAGTCATCACCAAAGTTATTTTCCAGCGACAGAAAAGAGTTCAATGCTTTTATCACTTTAAAAATCGCTTCAAATTTTTTTAAATTCCAAATCTTCCCATATTTCAATCCAATTTGAAATAATATCACCATTATTTCTTCTAAACTTTTTGAAACCATTTTCAAAGGAATTTAAACTTTTTCCAAAATTTCGAATTCCAAATCTATCCAATTCATATTCAAACATTACTTTGGAATTCTTATCTCAATTATAAATCACATTCCTAATTTACATTTCAAATCCTTTCTATTATTGAATTTATTTCCTTAATCTTTGATTATTATCTTAACTTCTTGTTCAATTTCACACCTAAATGATAATAATTTAATATTATCTCTTCCTAACAACCAAGCAACCATATATAACTATAATAATTTTCAAACATTATTTCTTTTATATATAAAAAAATAATTTGGGTAAAATTATTTCATTTACCCTATTTAAAACAATACTGTGTCGGATTATCTTGTTTAAGAGTTTAGAAATCCCTATCGATGATGTGGCGTCCCACATATCGACCAGAATTCATAAACACTCAACCATTAAGTCAACACAATATAAAAAAAAAATTTATATACACTAATAAATACGCGCTCATATCTATTAATACTCTCAAACTCATTCTAGAGTACTTACAGACTCTATTTTAATGAGCAATCCCCACCAGAGCCAAGGTTCTCGCTTAACCTTCAGCTCTGATACCAAATGTAACGACCCAATTTTCGAAGCCCGAAAATCGAACCATTAGGGTTAAAGAAGAAGGAGATAGAAGAAGAGAAAACAAAACAACAACAGAATCTTACCATTGCAGCGGAATAAAATATAATAGATAACAACTAATCTTTACACAAAAGAAAACTATATATGTTTAATATACATCATCAGAGTAACACAGACAAAACAACAATTACCAACCTGGAAGTTATAATAGCCTGCCTCACAACTAGCTGCAAATTCAACAAATCACAGCAGCGGAAATAAACAAGTACGGGTAATACATCTCGGACTCTAGCTCTTCTCCTGAGCTTCCAAGCATGCTATCCTGTATTCTATAATACTCGGTCTGACGCGAGCATTATAGTTAAATAACATCCGAGTCAGTCTGAAAAACCAGCGTGAGAAAACACACTCAATTAGATTATTAAAGTTTCAAAATCCTTTGAAAATCAAAAGCAGCTCATAAGACCACGCCACAAATAAACATGTCGGGTTTTTACCTTACGATAGCTAAAACATTTCTTATCAAAATCCTCTGATATTACAATAGGGTCTATATACAAATACTTATTCAAATAGTCCAAATTGTTACATTTATTAAATTCCATCTAATAGGTATACAAACAAAACCGTAAAGGCACGTAGGGTGAATGGATTTCCAACTAATGACTAGGCACTGGACTACCCCTTACTGGATAATCCCAAGTAAGATCACCCCACGGTTGGGATCAGCAACCGCACCACACAGTCGAAATAAAAGGGACATGTAGATTGGGATGACCTTACCCTAATGGGCGCTACCCACTTACCCTTGCTGCATAACCCCTTTCAGTCATTCCCGATTGATGAGGCTTGAGGCTAATCGTTACCTTTTTAGAACACATCTCTTAGAATGCTCATCGTCCTCCTAACGATGTACTAAAAGCATTCATCCATACAAGTCCATCCCGGGTTCGAACAGAACCGAAGGCACTTCTCCTACTACATCCAATTTTGGAATCACCCTTAGGATTAGTAGCGACTAGCCCTTGCACTTCACTGCTCCATCTTCGACTCCCAGCTCTTGTCTTCCTCACGAAAACGTACAAACCCGATCAAAGTGGTTTTCGGAAAATTAATCCCGATCCCGGTCTCTTCGAAACGATCAGCGCATTTGGCCAACGTTGATAGTCGGTTATTTAGCTATAAAACATTCGCAAACAATCATAAACCATAATAATTTCTCCCAAATTATTTGTTAACCTCAAAATATCTTCGCAAGATATATTTCCACTTTTCAACCCTTTGAAACTAGTTTCAAACCATCTTTCTCTCATGGAATAAATTTCTCATATATTTTTTATTTCCACTGAAATCACCAAGTACAAATACTTTAGATTTTAAAAATTATAACATTTTATTATAAAATATACTTTAAACATTTAAACTAAAACTACTTTAATACTTTAAATAAATATATATATATATATACACACATATATACTTTAAGAATATTTAGAATAAAACTACCTTATAAAATACAAAACTAATTTTTAAAACAAAAGTTAAGCCAAACTAAATTTAAAATAAGAGAATACGAAATTCTATACAAGTTTTTAAATATAAGTTTAACCAAACTATCTTTTAAAATAAAACTATTTTATAAAATATAAATATTAATAATTATCTTTTTAAAACATAATACCAATTACCCTTTAAATACTTACGACTAAAATAAATTTGAAAAATATTTGCTTTAAAATTTTAAAACATTTAAAAATAATAAATATTCTAAACATTTCTTTAAAACAGATTTTTAAAGTCTTTAACTTATAAAAAGTCTCCTTTTAAAATATATTTGGTTTTTCAGGGAAATACACTTCCCATTTCCATACCTTTTAAAAATAAACCAGCGTTTATTTTAAAACAATTACACATTCCTTTATAAATTCCCACCATGAATTTATATTCTCAAATATCCACCGATATCTTGTTTCACTTTATAAAACCAGTTTATAAGTCCATAGTCTTCAACTTTCTTCCAAAACACAGTTTCAAATACTAAATCAATTTTCAAAATTGATTTTCAAAATTTACTTCATTTTTAAAATAAATTCTTTTACTTACACAATTTATATCACAAGCCCATTAATCTCAGATTTTTACTTCTTAATTATAATTTAAAAATCTTATTTATCTGTAATTACCAATTTCATGCTTTTTCAAATCCCTTTCCAATAGAATTAAACCTTGAATTTCAAAATAAATTCTTTATCTCTTTAAATAATATCACTTAGGTTTTAAAATTCATTACTTCCCCTTTTTATTCAAAATCTCCTTTCCCATACTCGGAATCTATTTATTAAAATTTAAAAATCCACTTTTATCTTCTTTTTTTTACTTTCATTCATTCTTCAATTTATCCCAAATTCTCGAAAATCACTTTACTTACAAATTCGCTCTCTTTTTATTTTCTTTTCAAAAATCCAATCTATATATTTTTGGTAACACAGTATACCCAAATATATTCAACCAAACAATGACATCCATTATTTCAAATTACCAATGTAATTTATCACAGATTTATCCAATAAATCATAACACGGAATATTTAAACAAATTTAACTATTTTGAGGAATCCAATTGGATCCCTCCAACCTATTTCCTTGCATCCACAGGTGTTAGCACCATATAAAATACCAATTCCACTTCAAGGTGGAATATCGCAGTATATGGGATTAATACAATATCATCCGCTATTATGCGGCGCATAGGGTCTCATCCGCTATATAATGCGGGAAATCAATCACTCCAAATACATATATAATACCAGTTCCACTTCGAGGTGGAATATCGTGGTATATGGGTTTAATATAATATCATCCGCTATTATGCGGCGCATATGGTCTAATCCAATATAACTGATAATAATTATCATCCAAGCACATAATCAATAATTTTAAATTTAACTATTTAAATTTAAATAAGTGCGGATGAGTGAGATTTAACTCACCTTCGATTTTATTGTTTCCAATCCACTTTCCATCTCGACTTGTTTTCTTCACGCTTTGAGACCTTGTATAACATTACATGATTTATTAATATTTAAATTAATCAAATGACTCATTTACCATTTAATCAACAATTGGTTTGATTTTAAACTAATAATTTAAATTTAAACCAGCAAGTAAAAATGTGTACATATAAGGCTAATATATTTTATTTCCAAACTGCCCAAAAATAATCTATATAAGTTTTAAAAATCTAACTTTTATATAGGTCTTTATATTTTCCAAAATCCTGTATGCATATATGTATTTACTATTTATTTATGTATATATTAAATTTAAAACAAGAATTTGTGTGCATATATTTTCATTATACAATTTTTTTCCTCTGACCAAATCATTTGTTTTATAACAAGGCAAAAATATATATACTCTAGTTAACACTGTTCATGTGACGACCCGCCCTTCTACTACCAGAAAGACGCATCATCATTAAGAAAGAAAGGGATAGAAGTAGAAAGAAACAGAAAGAAAGAACAATAACATCAGAATCTCACAGCGGAACGGAAAAAAATATAATATATCACATAAATATTACATAGTTTTTACATATATCAGAGTTATACAATATCAATACACATGACTACCATACATACATCTATTACTATATACATCAGAGGTACATTACATATCAACTAACACAGCGGAACTACATAAATAGCTATATACGTCTGGAAACTCCTGCTCCAAGCTCCTCCAGAAATCAAAGTCCAAAACCTATCACTTGGCTACTCATAAAAATTTGAGTACCCAAGAGTTTATGAAAAACAAAATATAAACTCCGGGTCAGACATGGGTCTGGTATGAGTAAACGGTTTAAATTGTTTAACTTTGAAAAACATTTGAAAATAAAGGTATCACGTAAGACTCCCCACAAATAAATACGGGAAAGTTTTTACCTTACGCTAACCAAAACATTTCATAGGAAATCCAGTGATATTATAATAGTGTCTAGGGTTTTCAAGTAAATAGAAAATAGTATTCGAAATTGTTACATCTATTAAATTCCAGCTACTAGCCACAAAAGTGGGTAATACAATCAAAACCGTAGTGTCTCGTAGGGAAAATGGATTTCCAACAATGGCAGGGCTACTGGGGTACCGCCCGTCACAGTACGGGGCCTACATCACCGTACCGAGGATCACTCCCGACCCCCTACAACACAAGGCCGGAACCATTCCTTACTGAACAGTTCCGAACAAGATAAACCCCGCGGTTGTAGCTAGCAACCGCCCACACAGCCGAAATATAAAGGGACATCTAGACAGGGGAAATATCTTGTCCTGCTTGGGCATGACCCACCTAACCTTGTTGCATCTCCCCTGTTTTAGCCATTCCCGGTCATGAGGCTTGAGGCTGCGATTACCTTTAAAGAACATTATTCTTAGAATGCTCATCATCCGCCTGACGATGTGCTGAAAGCATTCAACCCATACAAGTTCGTTCCGGGTTCGAACGAAACCGAAGGCACTATCTCGTCACACTCATTTTGGAATCACCCTCAGAGTCAACGACGATAACCCTTGCATTCTGAAAACACGATCTCGATCTCCATTTGATAAGTCATGATCTATCGTTTAAATTGGATCGATGTGGTTTTCGGAGAATCAAAATTGATTCTTCTGATCCCGGTCTCATCGAAATCCAAACGCCATTTTAAGGGCCAAGTTGTCTAACTAACTTAACAGATTTAAATAATTTAAATTCAACAATTGAATTAACATAGCATTTATCACAGATAAAACATATACAAGCATCATAGATATAACATAGCATATCACAGAGTAACATAGGATATCATCACATAAATATCCAAATCAGATATTCAATCATAACAGTCCATAAGCAGTCACCTTCAAGTCTTATTTGTAATTAATTCAATTTAGAATTAATTACTTGAGAGTTAATCACTTAACTCTATTTAATTAATCATTAATTAATAATTAATTACCTATTTCATTTCGAATTGTCTAATTAATGATTTCTCAACCAACTATTAAATCTTAATTATTCAATTAATTGTTTATTTCGTTTATTTAATTAGTTACTTTATAATCAAATTGTTTATCTTTAATTACTATTCCTTATTCATTAATTGATAACTTTAATTATTAATTAATGAAAACTTACTTATTTAACTACTAATTACTTAATTAATCGATTTTAAATCGTTAATTCTTCATTAAATTAACTATTAATTCATAATTAAATTATTTGATTAGTTAACTATTAATAGTTCATTAATTAACTTTAAGTAGTTAATTATTAATTATTTTATCACTTAATCATTAATTAATCACTAATTACAATTGTAAAGTAATGATTCCTAATTACTTTCTAAAATAATTATTGATATTACTTGTTCAACTTAATTAACATTTAAAAGACCTCTTTTAAATTTTGAAAATGATATTAATCACCAACATAAATGTTAATCAATTTCAAACCTAACTCATTACTATCTTAAAATAATAATTAAGTGTTAAATATATTGTTAAGTATTAACCTGATAATTTAAAACTTGAACTTAAACAGTTAAATACTCATCAGGTTTACAGTATTTAAAATATTTAAAAACTGAATTCACATAACCCTATTTTTTTTATACTGGTTGAAGGAAACCCGAGATCCCCCCCCCCCACATTAAAAACCCGAGTTTAACTCCGGGTTACGCGCAAGCTCCTCCGAGTCCTCCCCTGAACCCCTTCTTCTTCTTCCTTTAATTTTTTTTACAGTAAGTTAAAACTTTAAACTAAGTATAAAAAATATCAATAACTCACACGAGCACAGCATACAACAAACCCAAAGCTAACATCAAGCAAACCCAAGTATTGACTCGCGACCAACTTTGATGAATGTCGCAGATAATATTTCGTGCCGTACGCGTGCATACAGCGGCGCAGGAGCACTGGCGAACCTCGCCTCACTCAACAAGTCGCGATTTACACGCAGACACGAAAACAACAATCAAATCCCCACAAACTGAACGAAAATTGAATATCACCTAAAGCTCGAACAAAAGCTCGAACTACCCTGAGAAATTGCTTCGCCCCCACCAACGCTGACCACCGGAGGCGAAGATACTTCACCAATGCCTCGTCCACATCCTCCTTTAACACCCCCCAGAATCGCGATCAACTCGATCACGCGATGATGACACAACCCGAGAATTTACAGAGTATTCCAAACGTATAAACAAAACCCTAACTTCGATTCATTCCATATTTAACATTTTTCCTATATTATTACAACTTCAAGCTTACATCATAACAAATTACATCAATTAAAATTAAGTGAATCAAACAATTTTGACAAAAACGAAACTTATGGTTATTTTCGAACTGCACCATCAATATTGAGTTAAAAATCATTGTTTCGGTTTGAAAATCCTAAGTTTGTATATGAAATCAAAGTATGTGATCAAATTCACAAATTTAAACATTCGAATTTTTATCTTTCAATTTTGTTTTTTACCTGCACTTGAATAAACAGTATGTATGAAATACTGTTAAACTTCAATCAAGTTCCCAGCCCTTTGATTAAGATAAACAATGATAAAAAAACATACTTAACTTCAACTTCCAAGATTTATTTGATATAAATGAAGAATATTGGTATTCTTCCACTCCTTTGTTCAAAGCTTATGAATACAGAGAGCATTTCAGAACCAAAAACTATAACATATAGCAACACAAAACATACAGGAACCAATTACCAATTTAAACTTTAAAATTTATATGTTTACTCACCTTAAATTTTGTTGAAACAGAAAACAAAGTTGATGAAGAAACTGCAGAATTTCCCGAACAGCTTCTCTACTTGGATGAACTTGTTTTGTTGTTTGAATATATTTGAGTTTGGGTTCTTCTTTTTCTTAATTTTCTCAGGTAACCAAGTTTCTCATTATATTTTGAACGAACTAAAAAGAACAGATGTAAATATATATATAGAAGATGATAGATGTGTGAAGGAAGTTGCCTTCTGGTGTGGTTATTTGCAGATTTCTATATCTGAGATGTACAAATATGTGTACATTTGAATAGACAAAATAATGTGCTGAAATGATAGTAATTAGTACTTGGGTTTCTCTATTAGCTTACATAAGTATAATTATGTTCGGCTGCTTTAAAGATATTTGTAAGTGTACAACTTGCAGGTAAATATTTGGCTTGTGTATGAAGCTATATTTTGTAAATAAACATATACTTGCAGGTAGGCTTGTGAATGAAGGCATGTTTATACATATATCTATCTTATTATTTTCAGTTTAAACTTCAAAATACATAGTATATTTTTCAAATACTACCTTACTTTGGTATTGCATATGAAGACAATCTTGATATAAATATTTGTTTTGCATACTAATTTCATTTGACTTTGAAATGAAGATATTTTATTTTGTATCTTGCAGGAAGATGTTCTTGTGTATATTTTTTTTTTTATTATTGTATTTATACTTTGGCCTAGATTTCATTCCATTCTATATAACTTTTGTTTTATACTTAAACTCATTTTAATGCTTTATTTTACAATGTTAAAGTTATGTTGTATGTATATTTTAATTAATAAATTCTTGCTTTATTCAGACAGAAAATGTTTATCTGGTATACGTCATACCATGTTTACAATTTCCCAGTTTTAGGTTGCAAACATACACTAACACTTAATTCTTATTTTTATTTTCATTTTGACTTTGATTATCAATATTTAAATTATGTACAATATGATTTAGTTACATTTTATACCTATTTTCATATTTATTTCCATTTGTATTTTAACTATAAATATTAAGCTTGGATTCATGAGTTTACTTATTTATTTATATTTATATCTTATATTTTCACTATAATTATTTAAATTATAACCTTAAGTTTTACTTATATTTGATATTTATATTTATATTACTAAACCTTGATTTTATTTTGAAGATTATTATCCATATCAATATATTTATTTATTACATGTTAATAAGACAAAGTATTGTAATTCCATCATGTGAGATAAATTTTATTTTAATTGAATTATATAGGAATGATTTTATTGTAAACATTATCAAGAGATTTTTATTTCAAAATCCAAGAGTTCAATCTCCTTTTTAAAATAGCAATATATATTATAAACAAATGGTAATATTTCCAAAATTATATTCATTTTACTATGATCGGTTTACTTTTAATCTAATCAGATTAAATATTTATTAAAATAACCGGGGCCAAAATCCAGGGTCGTTACATTCCTCCCCCCTTAAAAGAATTTCGTCCTCGAAATTTAAAACAAAGATAATTTAAAAGCTGTTATACCAACCATTCAACATAGATATCATTCATACATTAGCAAACAACCAAATTGTCAATCCTAACAAACAACACTAATTATCCGAACACAAATCCGGATAAGCTTTCCTAAAATTACTCAGAGTTGCCTCTCAATGATCATCAATCCGAACCGGATTCCTGACCACAGTCAAATTTGATTTGACTTCCAAATTCATGAACTACTGATTAACAACAATTGATGAATTATAAGCAAATTTCTAAGATTGGATATATGGAATACACCATGAATTCCAGACACCTGTTCTAGCAATTCAATACTGAAATTTATAGTATTAACTCTTCCAAATTTTATTTACTCTTTACAGAATTTCAATATCTATTTAAATCAGGTCCGTACGATGTACATATACCATTCGTACGTAAATATCATATTCGATCGCTTGCTCGATCACACAATTTCACTTCCGAACTAGTATCGTCCACCCGACTTCCTAGTACGGACTCCGAACTGGTTTCTTAATCGGAAACTGTCATTCTCCTTGCATAGTTACAACTATGATAGGGAATTTCCAGAATCAATCAAAATCCAAATCCATGATTCGTCGTCGAAAATCGAGTGAAAAATCCTAACTCGGATCGATATATAATTATCTCGAAATTCTATGCTCGAATCTGGATCAAATTGTTATGAGAATATAATAATATACGTACATCCTATGTATTTATATCCATTGATTATCAACCATATCAATTTTCTTTTATTCACATTATTCTGATTCTATCCACTTGGAAATTTTCTCAATATCAAATTTACTTAAGAATTTCACTCTTCATTTCTTAAGTTTAATATAAGCATCATATGTACTCTTATATTATTACTCTACCACTTTAGCCTTTAAATCCTTTTATTTGAATTTCCAATTCCATGTGAATTCACTTTATCTTTAATTTTGAATATTTAATTTTATTGGCTATCTTTCATTAATGACTTATTCTTATCATATATTTTTTTAAATTTGGTTTTATCCACTAGTTTATTTCAATTTCAAATTTGAAATCGTTTTGTTGTTAAAGTTTTAATTCCTTTTGTTTAGCATTACATATTTTCATAAGCACGTATGTATAGTTTCGACACTTAGTACAATTACTTCCATCCAATTCTCAAATCATTCCCTTCAATTAAAGTGATTTATAACTTACTTGCTTAGATATATAATCCAATTGAGCAACACAAACTTATATTCATTCCAATTGGTTTCACAGTCATACTATTTTGCTTCTAATAATTCATAGAATTTTATCTAATCTTGTTTACTTCAAAACAACTCATTTCTATATGCAGTTCGACAATATTATTGTGAATAAATAATTACTTAAGCTTCATAACAATTTTAAATTGATTCCAACTCAATTTACACTTGACTCCATTCCAGTTTATTTATTCACAATCCTTTCATTGCATTTTATTTCATTTTTAAAAAGTTTGATTCCAAACCATTTTATTAAACTCGACAACCAATATTTTAAACTAACCATCTCACAATTTACTTAATTTATTTATTTTCTTCAAACTGTTCCACCTACAACTTACGTTTATTCTATTTCACCAATTCCCATTCAAATCTTTGCTTCGATTTTCCTTTAATCAAATCCCAATTATTTACTGATTAGTTTATTCTTTTATCCATTCTTAAATTTACATGAACAATTTATTATTGAGTTTATAATAAAGTCATTTAATTTATGCTTGAATTAGATTTGTTTACACTCACACCAATTCTGTTTTAATTCAATTCAATATTTACTTACTTACATCTACTTATTTTCATAAGAATTTTATTCCATTCAATATTATCTGTAACTCAATTGAATTTTATTTAAATTCAGTTTTATTCCAACTCAATTTCAGTTAAATCTAGCTACTTACCGTTCTTTAAATATTACTCAATATATGAGCTCAAACTTATTTGTTTACTTAAAAGCTTATATTGCTCATTTGAGTCATTTCATCTTATAACCACAATTTCAGATTATATATATAGCTCTTACTGTCTTAAGGTATAAATTTCCACCTCACAATTACAATCATTTTACCTTTAAATTTTATGTCCAATTAAGTTCATTTTGAACTTCAATTCCATTTAACTTATCTCAGGTTAAGCTCCATTATGTTTTCTTATTGTCATTTACTTAAGTTAAATTTTAATTCCGGGATTAAAATTCCCGATTTCTTCTTATTAATATCAACTTTACTTTATAGGTTCGATAGTTGATTCATTTAAACTTTCACATTATCTAATAGAATTCTTAGAATTCAATTGCCCGGTTTTCATTTTCAAAACCATTTTGAAATGATAACTACACATACCTACTTGGTATATCAAATCAAATTTTCAAATTCCAAACACTTGTTTTCACCAAAACAAATTTTCCCTTCGAAAATTTCTAAAGCAACTTGTATACCGAACAACCCCAAACAATATCATGACCAACAATCCTGGTAGCAATCCATCACTTTAGAAACTCGAAAATGAATACTGATGATGTGGCCATCATCATCAGGATTATTTTCCAGCGACTGAAGTGAGTTCAGTGCTTTCTTACTTCCATAAATTCTTTCCAAACAATTTCCATTTAACAATATCTTTCAAAACAATCCTCCATTATTGCCTTCAAATCTTTTGGAAAAACATTTCAAACATTCCCAAGATTTTAAATTCTTAAATCCTTTTGTTTAAATTCATTTAAACACCTTCAAATTTCCGGGACTTAAATTCTGGTTTAATCTAATTTTAATTATATTCCTTTTTATTTAAAATCATACTTAGACAATTTTATTTGGTTATAAACCACTCAAATTTAAGTTCTTATTCAATTATAGTATTAACAACCACACATTCAAATATATATAATAATTTCATAAAATATTTCTTTTATGTCAAAATATAATTTTGGGTAAAATTATTTCATTTACCCTACTTTAAAAACAATACTGTGTTGGTCTACCTTGTTTAAGAGTTTAGAAATCCCTATCGATGAAATGGCGTCCCACACATCGACCAGAATCCATAAACACTCAACAGATAAATCAACACAATATAAAAATAATTTTATATTCATTAACAAATACGCGCTCATATCTATTAATACACTCAAACTCATTTTAGAGTTCTACAAACTCTATTCTATGAGTAATTCCTACCAGAGCCAAGGTTTTCGCCAACCTATGCTCTGATACCAACTGTGACGACCCGCCCTTCTACTACCAGAAAGACGCATCATCATTAAGAAAGAAAGGGATAGAAGTAGAAAGAAAGAGAAAGAAAGAACAACAACATCAGAATCTCACAGCGGAACGGAACAAAATATAAAATATCACATAAATATTACATAGTTTTTACATATATCAGAGTTATACAATATCAATACACATGACAACCATATATACATCTATCACTATATACATCAGAGGTACAGTACATATCAACTAACACAGCGGAACTACATAATAGCTATATACGTCTGGAAACTCCTGCTCCAAGCTCCTCCAGAAATCAAGGTCCAAAACCTATCACTTGGCTACTCATAAAAATTTGAGTACCCAAGAGTTTATGAAAAAAAAAATATAAACTCCGGGTCAGACATGGGTCTGGTATGAGTAAACGATTTAAATTGTTTAACTTTGAAATACATTTGAAAATAAAGGTATCACGTAAGACTCCCCACAAATAAATACGAGAAAGTTTTTACCTTACGCTAACCAAAACATTTCATAGGAAATCCAGTGATATTATAATAGTGTCTAGGGTTTTCAAGTAAATAGAAAATAGATGAAATTGTTACATCTATTAAATTCCAGCTACTAGCCACAAAAGTGGGTAATACAATTAAAACCGTAGGGTCTCGTAGGGAAAATGGATTTCCAACAATGGCAGGGCTACTGGGGTACCGCCCATCATAGTACGGGGCCTAGATCGCCGTACCGAGGATCACTCCCGACCCCCTACAACACAAAGCCGGAACCATTCCTTACTGAACAGTTCCGAACAAGATAAACCCCGCGGTTGTAGCTAGCAACCGCCCACACAGCCGAAATATAAAGGGACATCTAAACAGGGGAAATATCTTGTCCTGCTTGGGCATGACCCACCTAACCTTGCTGCATCTCCCTTGTTTTAGCCATTCCCGGTTGATGAGGCTTGAGGCTGCGATTACCTTTGAAGAACATTATTCTTAGAATGCTCATCATTCGCCTGACGATGTGCTGAAAGCATTCAACCCATACAAGTTCGTTCCGGGTTCGAACGAAACTGAAGGCATTATCTCGTCACACTCATTTTGCAATCACCCTCAGAGTCAACGACGATAACCCTTGCATTCTGAAAACACCATCTCGATCGCCATTTGATAAGTCACGATCTATCGTTTAAATTGGATCGATGTGGTTTTCAGAGAATCAAAATTGATTCTTCCGATCCCGGTCTCATCGAAATCCAAACGCCATTTTAAGGGCCAAGTTGTCTAATTAACTTAACATATTTAAATAATTTAAATTCAACAATTGAATTAACATAGCATTTATCACAGATAAAACATATACAAGCATCATAGATATAACACAGCATATCGCAGAGTAACGTAGGATATCATCACATAAATATCCAAATCAGATATTCAATCATAACAGTCCATAAGCAGTCACCTTCAAGTCTTATTTGTAATTAATTCAATTTAGAATTTATTACTTGAGAGTTAATCACTTAACTCTATTTAACTAATCATTAATTAATAATTAATTACCTATTTCATTTCAAATTGTCTAATTAATGATTTCTCAACCAACTATTAAATCTTAATTATTCAATTAATTAATTATTTCATTTATTTAATTAGTTACTTTATAATCAAATTGTTTATCTTTAATTACTATTCCTTATTCATTAATTGATAACTTTAATTATTAATTAATGAAAACTTACTTATTTAACTACTAATTACTTAATTAATCGATTTTAAATCCTTAATTCTTAATTAAATTAACTATTAATTCATAATTAAATTATTTGATTAGTTAACTATTATAGTTCATTAATTAACTTTAAGTAGTTAATTATTAATTATTTTATCACTTAATCATTAATTAATCACTAATTACAATTGTAAAGTAATTATTCCTAATTAATTTCTAAAATAATTATGGATATTACTTGTTCAACTTAATTAACATTTAAAAGATCTCTTTTAAATTTTGAGAATGATATTAATCACCAAAATAAATGTTAATCAATTTCAAACCTAACTCATTACTATCTTAAAATAATAATTAAGTGTTAAATATATTGTTAAGTATTAACCTGATAATTTAAAACTTGAACTTAAACTGTTAAATACTCATCAGGTTACAGTATTTAAAATATTTAAAAACTAAATTCACATAACCCTATTTTTATTATACCGGTTGAAGGAAACCCGAGACCCCCCCTCCATTAAAAACACGAGTTTAACTCCGGGTTACGCGCAAGCTCCTCCGAGTCCTCCCCTGAACCCCTTCTTCTTCCTCCTTCAATTTTTTTTTTACAGTAAGTTAAAACTTTAAACTAAGTATAAAAAATATCAATAACTCACACGAGCACAGCATACAACAAACCTGAAGCTAACATCAAGCAAACCCAAGTATTGACTCGTGACCAACTCTGATGAATGTCGCAGATACTATTTCGCGCCGTACACGTGCACACGGCGGCGCCGGAGCACTGGCGAACCTCGCCACACTCAACAAGTCGCGATTTACACGCAGACACAAAAACAACAATCAAATCGCCACAAACTGAACGAAAACAAAATATCACCTGAAGCTCGAACAAAAGCTCGAACTACCCTGAGAAATTGCTTCGCCCCCACCAACGCTGACCACCGGAGGCGAAGATACTTCACCAATGCCTCGTCCACATCCTCCTTTAACACCCCCCAGAATCGCGATCAACTCGATCACGCGATGATGACACAACCCGAGAATTTACAGAGTATTCAAAACGTATAAACAAAACCCTAACTTCGATTCATTCCACAATTTATTGCATTAAAAAAAATATTTAACATTTTTCCTATATTATTACAACTTCAAGCTTACATCATAACAAATTACATCAACTAAAATTAAGTGAATCAACCGATTTTGACAAAAACGAAACTTATGGTTATTTTCGAACTGCACCATCAATATTGAGTTAAAAATCATTGTTTCGGTTTGAAAATCCTAAGTTTATATATGAAATCAAAGTATGTGATCAAATTCACAAATTTAAACATTCGAATTTTTATCTTTCAATTTTATTTTTTACCTACACTTGAATAAACAGTATATATGAAATACTGTTAAACTTCAATCAAGTTCCCAGCCCTTTGATTAAGATAAACAATGATAAACAAACATACTTAGCTTCAACTTCCAAGATTTATTTGATATAAATGAAGAATATTGGTATTCTTCCACTCCTTTGTTCAAAGCTTATGAATACAGAGAGCATTTCAGAACCAAAAACTATAACATATAGCAACACAAAACATACAGGAACCAATTACCAATTTAAACTTTAAAATTTATATGTTTACTCACCTTAAATTTTGTTGAAACAGAAAACAAAGTTGATGAAGAAACTGCAGAATTTCCTGAACAACTTCTCTTCTTGGATGAACTTGTTTTGCTGTTTGAATATATTTGAGTTTGGGTTCTTCTTTTTCTTAATTTTCTCAGGTAACCAAGTTTCTCATTATATTTTGAACGAACTAAAAAGAACAGATGTAAATATATATATATATAGAAGATGATAGGTGTGTGAAGGAAGTTGCCTTCTGGTGTAGTTATTTGCAGATTTCTATATCTGAGATGTACAGATATGTGTACATTTGAATAGACAAAATAATGTGCTGAAATGATAGTAATAGTACTTAGGTTTCTCTATTAGCTTACATAAGTATAATTATGTTCGGCTGCTTTAAAGATATTTGTAAGTGTACAACTTGCAGGTAAATATTTGGCTTGTGTATGAAGCTATATTTTGTAAATAAACATATACTTGCAGGTAGGCTTGTGAATGAAGGCATGTTTATACATATATCTATCTTATTATTTCAGTTTAAACTTCAAAATACATATATGTTTGTGTAAATATATTTGTCAAATACTACCATACTTTGGTATTGCATATGAAGACAACCTTGATATAAATATTTGTTTTGCATACTAATTTCATTTGACTTTGAAATGAAGATATTTTATTTTGTATCTTGCAGGAAGATGTTCTTGTGTATATTTATTTTTTTTATTATTGTATTTATACTTTGGCCTAGATTTCATTCTATTCTATATAACTTTTGTTTTATACTTAAACTCATTTTAATGCTTTATTTTACAATGTTAAAGTTATGTTGTATGTATATTTTAATTAATAAATTCTTGCTTTATTCAGACAGAAAATGTTTATCTGGTATACGTCATACCATGCTTACAATTTCCCAGTTTTAGGTTGCAAACATACACTAACACTTAATTCTTATTTTTATTTTCATTTTGACTTTGATTATCAATATTTAAATTATGTACAATATGATTTAGTTACATTTTATACCTATTTTCATATTTATTTCCATTTGTATTTTAACTATAAATATTAAGCTTGGATTCATGAGTTTACTTATTTATTTATATTTATATCTTATATTTTCACTATAAATATTTAAATTATAACCTTAAGTTTTACTTATATTTGATATTTATATTGCTAAACCTTGATTTTATTTTGAAGATTATTATCCATATCAATATATTTATTTATTACATGTTAATAAGACAAAGTATTGTAATTCCATCATGTGAGATAAATTTTATTTTGATTGAATTATATAGGAATGATTTTATTATAAACATTATCAAGAGATTTTTATGTCAAATTCCCAGAGTTCAATCTCCTTTTTAAAATACCAATATATATTATAAACAAATGGTAATATTTCCAAAATTATATTCATTTTACTATGATCAGTTTACTTTTCATCTAATCAGATTAAATATTTATTAAAATAACCGGGGCCAAAATCCAGGGTCGTTACAGTTCATATCAGTAAGCATAAATATATTCATATATATCCTTTCTAATATATATATATATATATATATTTACTTAAATTAAATTAAGAATAAAAACTGCAATACCTCAGACAAACCCCCCCCCCCCCCCCACACACACACACACACACACACGGCCTCACCATCACCCAGCAACTATATCAACGTCCCCCCTTTCGCAAGCCCTAGCCAACCATATACGAACGCGACCGAGCCTCGTCGATCGAATACCATAATGAACCAGTATCACACGACCCCGTCGAGCATCTACAACCATCCAAGCATACCGCAGCTTCGCCACTGCTTCCACAACCCTACTTGCCTCTCGAAACCACCTCGCGCGCGCGTCAATGGCCGATGCCAGCATCTCGATCGATTTGATTCGATTGAGAAGTTCTACGGCCTCTATTTAAATTTCGAAACACGATTGATTACAATCAAAATTTACTTCGATTTGAAAGAGGAAAACTGGAAATGGGTTTTCGTTCTTCCCTCTTTTAATATAAATTTTTTTTGTTTGCTATTCATTCTAAATAGAATAGGAAGGGGTTTTGTTTGAAGAAGAGAAGGGAATCACTCTGCTATTTCCTTCGTTTATGTATTTTATTTTATTTTTATTTCATATGAATGCAACGTGGTTTAAATTCTATGCATGCTTGACGAATGTGGAGATATTGTTTCCTTTTGTACAGGTGTTAGGATGATATATTGGTAAAAACAAAACTGATGCAAATAAATTTTGATTAGCCAATATATAGGGTTTTAAGTTTAAAATTTGAATAGTCACGAAATCGTGAATTGAAATTTTGACTTCCAATCGAATTCTGCCGCTAGGCGTTTATAATGTTAAACCCCTATTTCAAACACAATGGAAAAGGTTTCGAGTCCTAATTCGATCATATGGAGAAGATAGCTTTTGAACTCAGTTATTAAATTAAATTTTCGATAAAAATTCAGCGCATTTACAAACCGTATGCTTAAACGACAACTCCAAACACTACAAAAATTGAAATCCTGTAATAATACACTATTATGGATCCAATGGAATTGGTTTCATCGAATTTCGAGACTGTGCATCGGAAGGTTATTTTTAAATATCAGTCTTAAACAATATATTTTAAAACTGAACAAATTACTTTCAAAATCAGTTTTAACACATCTGTTATCTCTAGTATCACTATTATAAATTTTATAAACTTTCAATTTATTTGTAACAAGCCTGAAATTTCAGATTCAATAATTTTTCCCAATTTCCAATTATTTATTCAATATTTAAATTATTCAATAAATTGTGGTATTTGAAATTCTAGTTAGAAACTATCTATTAAATATTTAAAATCAATTAAATATTATCATTCCAAACATCTAGAAAATTCCGGGTCGTCGCAGATTATTAATGAGAAGTTTAAAATTTGAAATGGAAATTCGAATTGGGTAAAGTTGACAGGATTAAATAAATTGAAATTTAACTTTGGGGAAGTTAAATAAGTTTAGAACAAACAAACTGAATTGGAAATTTCAAGATGAAATTGAGATTTAACTTGGGAAGTCAAATGATTGATTTGAATTGGGAGTTTGTGTGATCTCAAAATGAGTTTGAGATCTGGAAATTGGAAATGGATGGATGTTTTAAAATAATTTAGATGATATCATCCTGTTGTTATTAATAATCTTTAAACTGTGAATTGGATTTGTTTAAATGAATGAAGTAATGGATTATGGTAATATATCCATTATAGAGATAAATGAAAATTAAACTTTAATCTAAAATTAAGGATATGGAATCCCTTTAAACTTAAGATTTGAATGTTAAGAATTGAACTTGTAAATTAAATTGTTTATAAAGATTTATGCTGCTAAATTAAAAATAAAGGTTAGTTTGATTAAATCAACATTTAAAATTCAACACGAATTTATATGATTCGAGATGTTTTTAAGTTGAGCTTGGAATTGAATTTAAATGCAAAATTGAATCGGGATTAATTCAAAAGTGGAATTGAAATTGAAATTAGTTCAAATTGAATTTGATTTGAATTAATTAGAAGCGAGATTTGATTTTTATAAGTTTAAATTCAAATGGAAATTGACTTGAATTTGGGATAGAAATTAAAGTCAATTTAAATTGAGCTGAAATTGAATCAATTTAATTGAAGTGGAAATTGGAAATTGATTGGAGATGGAGACTGGGAATTGAACAGTTTGGCTCTGAACCATTTTTCAAATAAATTGTTTTAATATAAACTGTTTCAAATCTATTTTTATAGCTATTTACTATACAACTTTTCTTTTTAAAATCCAAACTATTTTATACTTATTTTACAATTATTTTGAAAACTAATTACTATTTTACATCTGTTTTACAACTATTTTTGCAACTATCTAACTATTCTACAACTACTTAATTATTTTACAACCATTTCATAATTACTTAACTATTTTTCAGCTATTTTACAACTAATAACTATTTTTCAAATACTTATCTATTTTCAACTTTTCAAGCTATTTTCTAAATATAAGCTAGTCAGAGTGCAAACTCTTTATGATTAATTTTCAATTGAGGTAAGAATTGAAGTGATAATCCAAATAAGGATTCAAGAAACTGTGAATAAGTGAATAGAAACATAAATGGAGGTGAATTGAAAAGAGAATTGATTTAGCTAATGATCAATGAAGATAATTGCACAGGATGTACGTATATTATTCTATTCACATAGTGATTTGATCCGGATTTGAGCATAGTATTTCGAGATAATATATCGATCCGAGTTAGGATTTTTCACTCGATTTTCGATGGCGAACCTGGATATGGATTTTTGATTGGTTTTGAAAATTCTCTATCACGATTATGGCTATGCAAGGAGAATGACGGTTTTTGATCAAGAAACCATATCTGAGTCCGCAGTAGGAAGTTGGGTGGACGATACTAATTTGGAAGATAAATTGTAACGACCCGGAATTTTCGATCCCGAAAACTCCATATAGTTAGGAAAAGAAGAAAAGAGATAGATGAAAAGAAACACTAACATCTCACATTCGCAGCGGGTAAAATATAATATCAAATAATATCCTTTACACAAAGAATAGCTGAATCGGTCAATTACATTTTAATACATCAGAGTTACAATATTTCACAATCATTGGGCAATTAAAATAACATGTCCCAGAAATACAAATAATATAATACGGCGGAATACACTCCATACGTTCATGCCATCCAGCTCGCCTCCTAAGCTCCAGAACGTCCTTACCTGAAAATCTGTGATACTTTGTCTGACCCGAGCATTACATCAAAGTAACACCTGGGTCAGGCGGGAAACCAACGTGTATAAACCCGTTTAACATGGAATATAACAGCATAAAATTTACATAAAACCCAGGGTAAGTCATATCAATTTTCAAATTTACAATTTGTTATAGAAAACACTTATCTCACACATCATTTTCTTTCTAAGTACCAAGGCTTAAATTAAATGGTCCAATTCACTTAATCATTCCATTCTAGCTTATTGGTTTCACGTATCAATTTCTAAAAATAGAAGTGGTTTCGGGCATTTTCTAATACCCGACCCCGGTCTCTTCGAATCCAATGTCATCTCTAATCCACATTGTTAAGGTTTAAATCAATGTAATTCAAATTCTGGATATCATACCACATAACAAATTTAACTCAGGTATATAACACACATTATTCACAGTTCAATATGTCCATATCACAGCACATCTCAATTGCCCATCAAAGACAACAACAAACCAAATCATCCATAATCATTCAACTATCCAAACTCAAGATTTATTGGACATACAACTCCAAATTAATTTAATTAATCTCCAATTAAATTAACTGTCAACTTAATTCCTCGGTTAACTTTAATCCTGCTTACTTACCATTAATAAATTACAATTTCAATTAATTAATCATTCCTTAATCATCAGTCTTAATTTAACATCCTTGATTAATTAACCTTTAATTACATTTCTTGATCACCACACAGGTTAATTTGTCTAACCATTCTCATTAATTATCTTTTAATTAATCTCCTAATTAACACAAATTTATTGCCTTGATCCATAATTAATTATTCTAATTAATTATCCTACATTTACTTACATTGATTAATTATCCCATAATTAATCACATACATAAATTAACTAACCCTTTAATTAATTCCCTTAATTAAAACATACTTTCTAATTCCACTAAATAGCTACTCTTCGATTACTTATATTAAGTAATTATCATCATTGAATAACCACATTTAGTAATCTCCCATCTATTCCCTTCCTTAATAAATGACATTAAGAGATTATCCTTTAATTATTTTCATACTCATAGATCAAGTTATTAAATGATTAATCTTTACTTAATCATCTTTATATTAATTACTTTAATTAATTAATCATATTAACAAATCAATCCTTAAAATTTGAATACTCAAATTACTTAACCTTTATTAATTATCTAATGATTTAATTAATTAATTGTTTCCTTAATTGATAACATAAATCAATTAACCACCCTTTTCCAATAATTAATACTTTATCAAATTTCATCATTTTAATTTATCCCTGGAAAAAAACAGATAGGATTAACCCAATTTATAATTATCTAATTACCACAGATTTGAAACATTTAAAACTTTGGAACTCGTTTTAAACTTGTTAACACTTTGTAAAAAAACAACTAGGTTTCACACTTCCTTTGAACTAACACCTTTAAATAAGGTTTAATACTTGATTTTAAATAAACTTAAAAGTTGGGTAACATCAAATTTTAACCCGAGCAAAAATAACCAAAAACCTGAGTAAAACTAACCAAGCTCCGAGTCTTTTCCACCCTCCTGATACTTCGAGTCATTACGCAAGCAACATGAGAACAAACCTGAGTTTGAGCTTCTTCCCCAATCTAACAAACAAAATCAGACACGAACAAAACAATCGTGCATGTGTACACCCAATCGGATCAGCGCCGATCATCATTCTGACCATCAATCTGTCAGCTATGACCCTCTCTAACCTATCAGCCACCCAAAAATGCAAGCCTCCTTGAAAATCAAAATCGAGCCATCGACCCCAACCTGAAACAAATCAGTCACCAGAAATTCTTGTCGTACTCTCAGCTCTGACCATCGGAGAACCCTCAACTTCATCCCGACCTTCCCCTCATTCACCTCTTACTTCTTCCAAACCTTCAATAGTTCCTAGATCATTTACGACGTCGCGAATTACCTGACCTTGACATCGTCCACGAGAGCACCTAAAACCCTACCATCACTTCGTTCCGGCTCCATGCTTGATAATAAATTCTCTGACAAATTTTCCTGTGACCCCCGATTCCCAAACCATCTTCAGTTAAGGCCTCGATGATCATTACTCCTCCGATCGACGAGAATTGACGACTTTCCCATTATCGATCAACTCAAAATTTCCCATAAATTGCCAACTTCAAAATCAAAATATTACCATTAAAGATCATGGCTTGGAAAGACAAATCCATTTATATATGACGATCTCAGAATTATGGAAGTCAAAATTTTGGTAGGTTTGACTTTTTCTCTTTTTTATGTAATTCTCCTTCCAGAAAAGAAACCTCCCTCAAATTTAACTCAAAAACTTGTTAACACTTTGATCACGAAGATTCAAACATGCTTCATTTAAACATCATGGTCTAAACGAGAATATATGATGAGATTTTGATTTTTGAAATCTTTTTTTAAAACTGTAAAAACCAACAGAGACCCCTGTATATGAATATATAGACATGCATACTTAATCCAATCATATTCATATGCATGCAAAAATCATACACATTCATTTAACCTTTATCACAATATTGTTACAAATATTATTCACAAGCATCAAGATTTTAAACTGGTTTAATTTTTTGAAAAAGGGGGTGTTTACTCACCTCAATATAAGTTGAACAGAAAACAAAGGAAAGGAATTCTGGTCTAGACTGTCTCTATCAAAATGTGAATCTTGTTTGATATCTTGAATTTGTTTGCTTTGAGAATTTGATTGCTTCGGGTCTGAGTTTTATTCTTTGATTTTGATCTTGCCTTTGATTACTTCAGTTTTGAGTTTGAATCATTATATTGCCTTTGCTTCCAAGATTGAGATTTCTAGTTAAAAATTGCTTTGAATTTGTTTACTGGTTTGCATTTTTCAGATTATTGTTTCTTTGTTTCAAATGATAAAAATAAAAAAAATTGAAAGAGGATGTATAGATATATTTATAATTTAGTTTTATCATTTTAAAAATAAAAGAATATGTTAAGAAAATTGTGACACTTATTGATTGCAAAAATTCTTAGGCTTACATTTGTTAAATTATGTGTTAATATTTCAACACTTGTAATTTGTATGTGTAATTCTATTTTTAAATGTTTTATAAATCTTTATATTATATTTATCTCATGCATACCTTAAAGAAATATAATAAAACCTTTATTTATTCTTGTTTAAATTTTAAACTTATTTATTTATACTTCAATTAATAACTATATATAAATACTAGTCGTAGAGTTTTTAAATCAATTCATGTTTAAGATATGTATATAGAATTCCAAATCATAGTTTTATTTACAAATATATATATATATATATACATGAACAATAGTAATTAACAAGTATATCTAATTTATTTGAAAATATAAGTTTTCTTTTGTAAATTTAAATTATATAAAAAGATTGTTAAATAAATACTTATATCCAGATATATATAACCATCAAATTTTTTTTTTCTATTCAATCTACAAACCAGATAATTATCCAATTATCAGATGCCTAAAAATCCGGGTTATCACATTCCTCCCCCCTTAGAATCTTTTCCTCCTCGAAAAGGAAAGAAGCCGGAATTTATTAAAATACTTTACCAGATAAATTATTCTTTGAATATTTTTAAAACAGTTTAAAATCTATATAATATTGCCAAAATAGTTTTATAAAAATGTCATTTTATAACTCGATGTTTCAACAGGTCCGTCCTCGTTCTCATAGAAATTCGGTCATACGTTAATCAGGCGTAGGACTGAAAATCTATAAGTACTTGGTAAACCCGTTTCCAACACCCAATGAAAATACTTGGAAAATAATTTTATTAAAAATACAGAAAACATTTTTGAAAATAGAGGAAATATCTTTGGTGAGAATGCTCTAGAAATCATCACCCTCATCCACGATCGCAGTTAACCCGATGGTTACGTTTCCATCCCGGCAAAATCCATAGATAACTATAGGCACTTCGCGTCCCTCGATTACGCCATGGAACCCGCTGCAGATCGCAGCTACAACTGGGGTTACGTTGCTTTCACAGCAAAAACCCATATAACTGTAGGCCTCGGTTCCCTCAAATTCCGCTGCCAAAAGAATGAAACTTCTCCACTCCCACATAGGTCGCAGACTACATCAGTCAAGTCTCAATGTAGCCTTAGGCTCTCACGGCATCCCGATTTTTGCTATGTCTTTATAGGTCGCAGTCTACCGATATAAAATCAAACGTAGACTGTTGGCTCTCAGCAGCACACACGACTTTCGCTATATTACCGTAGGTCGTAGTCTACCGATGTAAAATCAAACGTAGACTATTGGCTCTCAGTGGAACACACGACTTTGACTATGGTCTGTAGCAGATTGTAGTGACATCGAGTTAAACTGTCGTCACAGCATAACCCAAATGCCTCTATAGGAATCAACGCCCTCGACTTTCGCTACACACTACACATAATCCACAGGAAATAGTTTGTCCAGACTCCTCACAATATCAACTTTAGAACCCCCTCCCCCCTTTAGGGTTCAAGGCAGTACCACCCTGTGGCACTCCTGAGAAGTTCGTTTCAAGGGAGCGCCTTTTTTCCCAGAGCCATTTTCAAAACACTTTACATTATATACATATACTTTACACTATGTATGTATGTATGTATGTATGTATGTATGTATGTATGTATGTATGTATAACTTTAAAAATCTTTGGATCGCTTCAAACTTGTATAAATTCCCTTTTTTACTTCAAACACTTTCAAAAATCTTTTCCTTTCGGCAATAGATTCAACAAGGGAAGATTTATCTTATATAATAAAGATACATAACTTTGTTTATTCTAAATCAATTATTCAAATTTGACTACTCTATAAAGTCACTTACCAAATTACTTACTTCCATATACCATAAAAATATCCAATTTCCATTTTATTTCATTATATATTTCACAAAATATATCATTCATTTCAAAAACCATTCCACATTTCTTATCCACAAATTTCCAGTATCAATTTTATTCAAACCCGTACGATGTACATATATCATCTGTATGCTATATCAATCGGATCGCTCACTAGATCACACAATTTCACATCCGAACTAGTACCGTCCACCGGCTTCCTAGTGCGGACTCAGATCTAGTTTCTTGATCAAAAACGGGCATTCTCCTTGCATTGCCATAACTATAATAGAGAATATCCAGAACCAATCAACAATTCATATCCAGGTTCGCCGTCGAAAATCGAGTGAAAAATTCTAACTCGGATTGATATAATTATCTAGAAATTCTATGCTCGAATCTGGATCAAATCACTATGCGAAGAGAATAATATACGTACATCCCACGTATCTATCTTTATTGATCATTAACTTAATCAATTCTCTTTTCTTTTCACTTTTCCTTTGATTTCATTCACTTACTCAAAATTCTTAAATCCTCATTTGGATTATCACCTCAATTCTTATCTCAAATGGATATTTGATCATAAACAGTTTGAACTCTGATCAACTTAAATTTAGAAAATTGCTTGAAAAGTTTAAAAATAGATAAGTAGTTGAAAAATAATTGTCAGTTCGTAAAATATCTATAAAATAGTTAAATAATGATAAAATAGTTATAAAGTAGTTAAATAATTGTAAAATAGTTATAAATAGTAATTAGTTATAAAACAGTTGAAAGATAGTAATTAGTTTATAAAACAGTTGTAAAATAGTAAATAATTCCAAAAGTAGTTATAAAATAAGTATAAGATAGTTTTGGGTTTAATAAGAAAGGTTATATATATAATAAATACCTTGGAAAAATAGATTTGTACTAAAACAATTTATTTGAAAATAGTCCAGAGTCAAACTGTTCAATTCCCAACCTCCATTTCCAATCAATTCAATTTAAATTTCCACTTCCATTTAAATTGACTCAATTCCAATAACTTCAATTTCCATTAAAATTGATATAACCCCAATTCAAGTTGAATTAATCCTCAATTCCTTTCCTAAATTCAAATCAAATTCCATTTGAATTTACTTATTCAACTATAATCACAAATTTCAATTAATTCAAATAAATTTCAAATTGAACCAATTTCAATTCATATCAATTCCATTTTGAATTAAACCTAACTCCCATTTGAATTTGAACTCATTCAACTTTAATTTCATTTCAAATTAATCCAATTCAAATTTTCCATTTGAATTTTTAAACTTATCCATCTTCAATCATAATTCCAATTAATTCAAATCAAATTCAATTTAAACTAATTCAATTCAAATTTCAAATTTAAATCATCTCGAATTATATAACTTCGAGTTAAATTTTTAAATGTTGATTTAATACTTTAAATCAAATCAATTTATATCTTTAAACCATTTACTTATAAATCCAAATTCCATTTTTAAACTATTTCAAAGTTCAAATAATAATTCAAATCCTTTTTAAAAAAATAAATCTTTGAAATTCAATTTATCACCAAATTTCAATTTTGAAACCAAACCATTGAAGTTTTATCTTAAACATTCAAATCTTAAGTCCAAAATGATTCCATTTTATCTTAATAGTGGATATATTACCGCACCCCATTTTTCATTTATTTAAACAAATTCAATTCACAGTTTATAGATTATTAATAACAACGGAATGATATCATCCAAACTATTTAAAACATGCATATATTTTCAATTTCCAGATCTCAAACCCATTTTGAGATCATACAAACCTGCAATTCAAATCAACCATTTAACTTTCCAAGTTAAATCTTAATTTTTATCCTAAAATTCCCAAATCAGGCTGTTTATTAACTTATTTAACTTTCCCAAAGTTAAATTCTCTTCAATTAAATCCTTTCAACTATACCCAATTTGAATTCCCATTTCAAAATTTAAACTTCATATTAACAGTCTTTCCACTTGTAAGTTTAAAAACTTATTTCATTTTGGGTTTTCATAACACATTCCAAGGAAAATTCAAACTCAACCTTAAAGTTTATTCCAGATATACATATTTATTTCCTTTACACACCAAGTTACTTTAAATTTTAAACCACCTTTGGTTTTTAATTCAAAACGAATTCCTTTAAATTTTTAAACAATTCTTGTTTGAAATAGGACCCTTTCATTCAAATGCATTAAATAATATTATTTCTTATTTCTTTATTACTTTGAAACAAATTTTCAAATTCTGGACCCAGATTTAAAACTTCACAATTTTGATCATCTTCGGTTCCAATTTATAAGTCATACTTCCGTAAATGTTTTACTTCCCTAAAACATTTCATTTTTGCTTACACATTAATACACATTTTATTATTAAACACAACAATCATTTATGATAATAACCAAGGTTATCATATCTGGAAACCAATTCATTATTATCTTATTCTGAAACTCTTCCCCAAATTCAAGATTTTAATTTCAGTTTGAATCCATTCCAAACTTATCTTTAATTAATTTCAATTTGGTTGTATCTCTATTACCACTTAATTTAATTCCAATAATTTAACAACCAATTACCTTAACATTTATTAGAAAGAAATATTGCTTTATATATCAAAATATCTTATATAAAATCATTTAATTTATATAAGAAAATAACAAGTACGCTCTCATACACACACACACACACACACGCACACACACACGCAACTCATTTTAGGGTACCATTGACCCTATCCTTAGTGAGTAATCCCACTAGAGCCAAGGTTCTCGCTTAACCTCCAGCTCTGATACCAAATGTAACGGCCTGGAATTTTCAATCCCAAAAACTCTAGATAGTTAGAAAAAGAAGAAAAGAGATAAAAGAAAAGAAACAATAACATCTCACATTCGCAGCGGATAAAATATAATATAAAATAATATCCTTTACACAAAGAGTGGCTGAATCAGCCTATTACATTTTAATACATCAGAGTTACAATATTTCACAATCACTGGGCAATTAAAATAACATGTACCAGAAATACAAACAATATAACACGGCGGAATACACTCTATACATTCCTACCATCCAGCTCGCCTCCTGAGCTCCAGAACATCCTTACTTGGAAATCTGTAATACTCGGTCTGACCCGAGCATTACATCAAAGTAACACCCGAGTCGTGCTGGAAACCAGCGTGAGTAAACCCATTTAACATGGAATATAACAGCATAAAATTTACATAAAACCCGGGGTAACTCACATCGATTTACAAATTTACAATTTGTTATAGACATCAATTATTTCACACATCAATTTCAAAGTGCTAAAGCTTAAATTAAATGGTCCAATTTACTTAATCATTCCATTCTAGCTTATTGGCTTCACATGTCAATTTTTAAAAATCGAAGTGGTTTCGGGCATTCGCTAATACCCGACCCCGGTCTCTTCGAATCTAATGTCATCTCTAACCCACATTGTTAAGGTTTAAATCAATGCAATTCAAATTCTGGATATCATACCACATAACAAATTTAACTCAGATATATAACCCACATTCTTCACAGTTCAATATGTCCATATCACAGCACATCTCAATTGCCCATCAGAGACAACAACAAACCAAATCATCAATAATCATTCAACTATCCATACTCAAGATTTATTGGATATATAACTCCAAATTAATTTAATCAATCTCTAATTAAATTGACTATCAACTGAATTCCTCGGTTTACTTTAATCCTGCTTGCTTATCATTAATAAATTACAATTTCAATTAATTAATCATTCCTTAATCATCAATCTTAATTTAACATCCTTGATTAATTAACCTTTAATTGCATTAAGTAATTTATCTTGGTCACCACACAAATTAATTTGTCTAACCATTCTCATTAATTATGTTTTAATTAATCTCTTAATTAACACAAATTTATCGCCTTGATCCATAATTAATTATTCTAATTAATTATCCTATATTTACTTACATTGATTAATTATCCCATAATTAATCACATACATAAATTAACTAACCCTTTAAGTAATTCCCTTAATTAAAACATACTTTCTAATTCCACTAAATAGCTACTCCTCGATTACTTACATTAAGTAATTATCATCAATGAATAACCACATTTAGTAATCTCCCATTTATTCCCTTCCTTAATAAATGACATTAAGCGATTATCCTTTAATTACTTTCATACTCATAAATCAATTTTATTAAGTGGTTAATCTTTACTTAATCATCTTTACATTAATTACTTTAATTTATTAATCATATTAACAAATCAATCCTTAAAATTTGAATACTCGAATTACAAAACTTTTATTAATTATCTAATGATTTAATAAATTAATTGTTTCCTTAATTGATAACATAAATCAATTAACCACCCTTATTCAATAATTAATACTTTATCAAATTTCATCATATTAATTTATCCTTGAAAAAAAACAGATAGGATTAACCCATTTTATAATTATCTAATTAC
Source organism: Allium cepa (assembly GCA_030765085.1). Taxonomy (NCBI): domain Eukaryota; kingdom Viridiplantae; phylum Streptophyta; class Magnoliopsida; order Asparagales; family Amaryllidaceae; genus Allium; species Allium cepa. The sequence goes on along the minus strand of CM060937.1, from coordinate 28,280,002 downwards.
CACATATTTGAAACATTTAAAACTTTGGAACTCGTTTATTAAAATTGTTAACACTTCGTAAAAAAAACAACTAGGTTTAACACTTCCTTTGAACTAACACCTTTAAATAAGGTTTAATACTTGATTTTAGATAAACTTAAAAGCTGGGTAACATCAAATTTTAACCCAAGCAAAATTAACCAAAAACACGAGTAAAACTACCAAGCTCCGAGTCTTTTCCACCCTCATAATACTTCGAGTCATTACGCAAGCAACACGAGAACAAACCCGAGTTCGAGCTTCTTCCCCAATCTAACAAACAACATCAGACACGAACAAAACAATGGTGCACGTGTACACCTAATCGGATCAACGTCGACCATCATTCCGACCATCAACCTGTCAGCTACGACCCTCTCTAACCTATCAACCACCCAAAAATGCAAGCCTCCTCGAAAATCAAAATCGAGCCATCGACCCCAACCTAAAACAAATCAGTCACCAGAAATCCTTGTCGTACTCTCACCTCTGACCATCGGAGAACCCTCAACTTCGTCCAGACCTTCCTCTCATTCACCTCTTACTTTTCCCAAACCTCCGATAGTTCCTAGATCATCTACGACGTCGCGAATTAGCTGACCATGACATCGTCCAAGAGCGCACCTAAAACCCTACCATCACTTCATTCCTGGCTCCATGCTTGATAGTAAATTCTCTGACAAATTTTCCCATGACCCCCGATCCCCAAACCATCTTCAGTTAAGGCCTCAATGATCATTACTCCTCCGATCGACGAGAATTGATGACTTTCCCATTACCGATCAACTCAAAATTTCCCACAAATTACCAACTTAAAAATCAAAATATAACCATTAAAAATCATGGCTTGGAAAGACAAATCAGTTTATATATGAAGATCTCAGAATTGTGGAAGTCGAATTTTTGGTAGGTTTGAGTTTTTCTCTTTTTTCTGTAATTCTTCTTTCAAAAAAAAAACTTCCTTCAAATTTAACTCAAAAAATTGTTAACACTTTGATCCGGAAGATTCAAACATGTTTCATGTAAACATCATGGTCTAAAGGAGAATATATGATGAGATTTTGATTTCTGAAATCTTGTTTTTAGACTGTAAAACCAACAGAGACCCCTGTATTTGAATATATAGAAATGCACACTTAATCCAATCATATTCATATGCATGCAAAAATCATACACATTCATGTAACATTTATCATAATATTGTTACAAATATTATTCACAAGCATCAAGATTTTGAACTGATTTAAGTTTTTGAAATGGGGGTGTTTACTCACCTCAATATAACTTGTACAGAAAATAGAGGAAAGGAATTCTGGTCTGGACTGTCTCTATCAAAATCTGAGGCTTGTTTGATATCTTGAATTTGTTTGCTTTGAGAATTTGATTGCTTCAGGTCTGAGTTTTATTCTTTGATCTTGATCGTGCCTTTGATTACTTCAGTTTTGAGTTTGAATCATTATGTTGCCTTTGCTTCCAAGATTGAGATTTCTAGTTAAATTGCTTTGAATTTGTTTACTGGTTTGCATTTTTCAGATTTTTGTTTCTTTGTTTCAAAAGATGAAAATAAAAAAATTGAAAGAGGATGTATAGATATATTTATAGCTTTAGTTTTATGATTATAAAAATAAAAGAAAATGTTAAGAAAATTGTGACACTTGTTGATTGCATAAATTCTTAGGCATACGTTTGTTAAATTATGTGTTAATATTTCAACACTTGTAATTAGTATGTGTAAATATATTTTTAAATGTTTTACAAATCATTAGATTATATTTATCTCATGTATACTCTAAAGAAATATAATAAAACCTTTATTTATTCTTATTTAAATTTTAAACTTAAGTTATTTACACTTCAATTAATAACTATATATAAATACTAGTTGTAGAGTTTTTAAATCAATTCATTTTTAAAAATATGTATATAGAATTCCAAATCATAGTTTTATTTACAAATATACATATATATATATACATGAACAATAGTAATTAACAAGTATATCTAATTTATTTGAAAATATAAGTTTTCTTTTGTAAATTTAAATTATATAGGAAGATTGTTAAATAAATACTTATATCCAGATATATATAACCATCAAAAAAAATTCTATTCATTCTACAAACCAGATAATTATCCAATTATCAGATGCTTGAAAATCCGGGTTATCACAGAAATTGTGTGATCGAGTGAGCGATCAGATTGATAGTGCATACGGATGATATGTGTTCATCGTATGGGTTTGAATGAAAGCGGTGTTGAAAATTTGTGGATAAAACCTGTAAAATGATTTTTGAAATGGAAAGGTATATTTTGATAAATAAATGGAAGTTGGACATTTCTATGATTAGAACCCATTTTATAAAAAAAAGTAATGTAGAGAATAACTTTATAAAGTAATCAAACTTGAATATTTGATTTGGCAATAATAGTAGTAATAATAATAATAATAATAATAATAATAATAATAATAATAATAATAAAGTCATATATATGTGTTATATTGATATACTCCCCTTGTTGAATCTATTGCCAGAAGAAAAGAATTTTTGAAAAGCATTTGAAGTATAAAAAGGGAATTTGTACAAGTATGAAGTGATCATGTTTCTTCTTCTATATCTTTCTTCTTTTCTCTAACAATCTGGAATTTTCGAGGTCGGAATTTTCGGGTCGTTACAATGGGAATATAAATATTAAATCTAAATGTAATTATATTAAGATCTAGAAGGAAACTTGTAACATACCAACTTCTATGCCCATAATACACAAGAGTATTACTAAGTAATACCATCGAGTAATATAGAGACTGAAGCGATATATGGCACACACGTGAATACTCCCCTGAACCAACATTGGTATATCAAATATAAATATAACTTATCATATTCATACAAAGGCTATGTACAAAGCAATAAACATGTATGCCTCTAGAATAGAACAATACACAATATAAAATAAATAACAGAGGACATATAGTCAATAAACGTAAAGATAATATATAATCGAAAATAAATACACACACTATCTAATAAACATATAGTACCTGAATGAAAATTACATTTCAACATGATATTATTACACTACATAATAAAGTCCTATCCTCCTTCTATGCCTAAGCACCTAACACTGGTCAACTTGTCCTCGCACATGAAATGTCTCGAACTAACCTGAGTATTATAAATAACACACGGGTCAGACTATATCTATATCGTATGGTAATAATTTAATATTTCAATATATAGATATGTTATATATGTATGTGTTTTATATAACATCACAATCTCATAACAATCTCAACGTATTATACAACTTCTAACATTACAAAACATACATAAAAGTGTCATCGCCCATTTTAAACTAAACTAAATCAGAAATCACAAAATCAACTACAAATAGGTGAACCATCCAAATCTAGAAATCACCATCAAAATCAAGAAATCATCAATAAGAAGATATCATCAAATATAGCTAGGCTACCTCACAACAAATGTCCAAAAATATATCACAATCTCAATAATAATAAAATTATCATCATCCTTATACAGAATAGGATAGGTTGCCTACCAATACATAATAAGAAATATGAGGATCCACCATTCCTTGGACACATATCCAGATATAATCTCATCTTCTCGTATATGAATAAATTAGAATAGTATGAATATACGAGGACCGACAACACTTTAGACACACAGCCTCTTGTATAGCCACCTCATGGGATAGTGAATAATATATGTCAATCTAACACACACAAACACACATACCGAAACCAAATGGGAAAATGATAGCATATCTACTTGCTTCAAGAGCCATACGTGGTCCATATGACACGACTCATACAATCATCGATTACCCTTACCTCTCCCCTCTCGATATCATGGCAATGATCCACCATAGGCTCGACTACGCATAGCCTCTTTGACCACGACTACCGACATTGTGCCCCAAGGGTAACTGATTGCTAGCCTATGTGATACATAGGCAACACACATCAATAGCACACAACTAAACATAAAAGGGCATCACGGATTTGGGGCGCGTACTATGGTCATGCCATCAGGATGGATATTGGTCAATCTAGTTGACTCTCGAACCATAAAGGGAGTTGGACATAAATGGATGACATATAGTACTCATATCCAACAACTACCCATAGTTCTAGATGTTGGTCAATCTAGTTTACTCTCGAACCATAAAGGGAGTTGGACATAAATGGATGACATATAGTACTCATATCCAATAACTACCCATAGCTCTAAGTTATTTTTCGACATATGGCACCACATAAGTCAACCCATGACTATAATATAACAGAGCTCTCATCCTTCACCGACACGTGGCTTTACCCATAAGCTGACACATGGCTCTACCCATTAGCCAACACATGGCTATAATATACTCACTGTAGTGAGTATCATCCATACATGGGTAATTCCCATTTGAGTGACATTTGCTTGAAAAGAATAATCAAATAAATAACATAACAGGTCCATACCGTCGTATGTTATTCGGATAATTATTCAATGCTAATAAACTACATTCAATCCTCAATAGATATCTCTATATGACAAGTTCGATGAATAACAGAAAAAGTGTTTTCGAAATTCGCATAACGGACGGTAACGCTAATCCGTTTATTCAAATTTCTCGTCACATTGAAATAAGAGATATACAAATACAATAATAAAAGAAATCATATATAAAATACATGCATTAAATTTAAATTCTCAAACAACGTTATATAAGCCAACGATACAAAAGTAATATTCAAATAGACATTTGAACATCATGTAATAATAATTCCAATAAGTCCATTATATAAATTTAAAATCATTATCAAACATCATAAGAGCGTTTAATAATTTAAAATAAGAATTCACTGTATCATTATAACTTTCCATTTAAATCGTAACATTATTAAAGTACTTCATTCAATTCATGAACATCTTAAATAACTTGTAAAATCAAATATTCTTCATAACAATCATGTTGTAATTTTTTGTAATAAAATATTTTATTAAAATAAATATATACTAACTTCCAAAATAAATTTCATTACACTTCAAAACATTAGAATATAGGTACTTCAAATCTTTCTCCATGTATTACAAGATCATATTAACTATTTTAACATCATTTAATAAAATTTAGAAACCATATCATAATTTTATGATTATAAATGATTAAATATATTTATATTAAAGAAGTAGACTTATAGGATGAAAACTAAACATTAAATCATATAATGTATATGTATAAATAAATTACTAAACATCATATATACATCTCTTAAAAAGATTATACATGGAATAGAATAAACAATAATAACAATAAATGTAAATATAAATTAATAATAGAAATATAGAAAATAAACAATTTCAGGAAACTCAAAATTTACACTATTTAGTAGGCTAGAAATTATTTCAGTCGACTGAAAAAATCAAGGAGTCGACTGAATTGGTGTTAGTATACGAGTTTGGATTTTACACTAGTTTAGTTGATTGAATTTTTTGCTCAGTCAACTGACTTCGGATTCAGTTTACAAAAATTTTATTTAGTCTACTACATTGCTGAAAGTCAGAAAATGACTTTTATGACTTTTATTTAGTCTACTACATTACTACATTACTAATATGTATATTAATCATTGGCTAATGATAATTAGATCAAATTAAACATAGTTGTGAGTAGGAGAACTCACCTTGATTTGATGATCAATTAGATCCTGGTCTCTCCTTGCTTTCCTCTTCTTGCTCCCTATACACGAATTCTCCAATTCAATTTAAGTGGTCAACTTGTTTCTCTCGAATGCTTGGTGTAGATAGTTTCAACAAAGCCTTGATTTGATTTGTGTTAATTGTTGGAGTTTAATGTTAATTAATTTCAAAATTTATGGCAATAGAGTTTAGGTGAGAAATTCAAATTTTCTTCTTATGTGAAAAAGAAGGGATGAGGTTTTATTTATAAGAGTGAATGAAAACTCTAGGATTTATAAACTCTAGACCCGAGCTTCATGAGAATTAATTCATATTTATTTTTGGGCTTAGATCCTTACTAATTAGACTCAGAACATTTCTTTTGTTATTTTATTTGCATTCAAACAATATTTACATAACAACTCCATCTTTATTTACATGAAGACAATTTGGGTTGGGTTTTGTGTACTAGTGGGTTTTTTAATTTATTTCTTTCTTATTTAAAATCATTTCTAAATACAATTTAACTTCTTTTAACATTACAATATCCGTTCTTTCTAACTTCTAAATAAATTCCAATGTTGTTGTTTCAAATATCATTCACTATAAAATCTCTTAAGATCATATTTTATTAACTTATTTCAAATAATAATTCTTGACTTCATATTTCAAAACAACCAAATAATTTATCAAATTAACTTCCTCTTTAAATTAAATTCTTAACATTTTAATAAAATAATTTCCAACACATTCTCAAATCATCTCTTTAATAACATGTTAATAAATTCAAAATTCCATTTACTTCATTAATAAATATTAATTATCATAAATTAATTGTTACTTAACAATGGGTTGTTACAATACTTGAAAAGGTGGTATCAATAATTGACTACACCTTCCTCTTTTAATTATTCTATTATAATTATGCTGGATCATTAATCAAAAGAATGTGATAATAAACGGTGAACATGAATAATAAGATATACATATGTAGATATCAATCACATCAAAAATAACATAAGAAGCAAAAAAATCAATAAATGCACATATATCTAAGTGTGTGTATCTTTATTAATATTTTATCTTTTATTAATAGTTGGAATAGAAGCACAATGTTTTGGTCTGACTGTGAATTTTCCAAAACGCCCATATATATAACTTTTTAAATATTAAATTGTTATTTCATATGATCAATCTATAAATTAAGAGATAAAATCTCCCTACAATTACTTCAGACATATTCAAACCTAGATGTTTATTCCAATTATTCATTGAATAGAACCTTTCAAATGTAATTATAATTAGACTTCAAAGAGCGAGTGAAATATATATACCTGCATTAGAATAGGTAATGCAAGATCTTTCAAAATATATCAACCAATCCATAAATCATTATTAACTTTTATTAATAGTTGAAATGAAAACACAATATTTGATCCAACCGTGAAATTTCACAAAATGTCCTTCCATGCAAACAAGAGATCATGAATTCGAATCTCACCAGGAACAAATATTAACATCTAACTGCAAATGGAAATTTTCAAACATAAACAATATTGCAAGTTTAAACCGTATTTCAGCAAAAAAATGTACTATTTTTCTTCATATTTTTCTGTTTATTTTATCAAACTATACAGAACTTTCAAATTTAATAATTTAATAAAGGCATTACACCCGCCAAAATATCTCGTAATAATAGATATCATGCACGCCAAAATATCTCGTAATAATAGATACCGTGCATTCTACTTACCATTTTTATTTTTATTTTAAAAAGGCGAATAATTTAATGTTGAACATAAATATTGTTATGCTTAATTTAAATCAATAAAAGATTACAATAAATATATTTTTCATACTTTCACTCAATCAATGCATGAGCTCTTACATTATGTTAAAATCATATTAAATTCAATTACAAAACAAACAAACAAACTTTTCTACATGAACATAAAGTCTTTTTAATAATTTAATAAATATATCATATTAAAACATTACAAACTTTCCTAAGTTTCCTTAACGAGTCAATCTTAGAATAAATGTGCAATGAATGACTTGCTAGGATTTTATTACTACCTATTAATTCCAGATGTTTAATTTGTGTAACATTTAGTAGTTGCTCAAATTTTTTTGATGTTATTTGCATAATTTTATCCATTGCATAGAAATTACGATTTCATGTTTCAAAATAAGTAACAACCTTAAGTTATTTATAGAAGAAAATGATCTCTCTCTCAACAAGTGATTATTTAACTTATATAAGGAAGAAAGTATTTAACATAAATCAAGACTAAATAAACTCTATAAAGATTGATATGATATGCTGATGTGATAAATTTAGAATAAAATAACATCATCCAGAATTGATTAGAAGAAGGGCTACGATTTCAAAGATTAAAATGCAGGACTTATCTCCTAATTTTTTTAGAAGAAACAAAAGAAGAAGAACATGGTCTTGATAAAAAATTGCCAGAGCTACGTGCGTGCTTCAAGACAGTAGAAGGAAGCTGTAGGATTAAAGAAGACCCTGCAGAAAGTAACAATACAATTGCAAAAGAGATGCAATGAACAAGAGAAGTCTACCAATGAATCAAGGGAGGAATTTTCTGCTGAGCTTGGCAAGAAAAGCAACGACAGGTTGACATCAAAGCAGCAGTATAAAGATCAATTATCCACTGTATGTTCAACTTCACAAACTCTTTTTAATGCATTAAACCTAACAAAACATTTGCCCTCAAGGATAGGCTGATCCTAATTTTTAGAACAAGTTAAGTCGTTCCAACTCAACGTGAGGTTGCAGCGTCTTTATGTACATCTTAACATAATGTATGCATAACTGGATGAAAAAGTACACAATAAAGTCGACATCCATTAGCCTGGTTTAATATGCTCTAAGTATCAAAGATCGGCGATAAACTGATAAACCAATAATGTGTACGCTTTTGAACCAAAACAATAACAAACCTCTCTATTAAGGTCATCCACAATAATACATCAAGAGCATGAGTGCAGATATAAGTGTGCAAGGAGTTTCATCTTCGATTAACCAAAACATGCAGTCTTACGAATACCATGAGCTAATGTGGCTGTTGATGCTGTCAATAGTTTTAGGCTCTTCTTAGTCGCCCTTCCTTGACACCATAAACAACGCTATTCTCTCTCCACCTCTGTTACAAACCCAACTGTCAATAAACATAGGAGCCGCTTAGCCCTTTTAGACCGCGATAGATATGCCGTCAGTACGTTTTTTTATTCTGGACGGCATTTAAGAGGCCTTCAGTGTGTGGCGTTTCAAATGCTTTCCCGATTTATTTATTTTTAACAAAATAGTTTGTTGCATTTGAAATGCTGCAAACTATTTTTTTTCTAAAATGTATCGGCGGCATTTAAGCGCCAGTACACGTGACGCTGATATGACACAAATTGATCTATTTTGTAATAAGTTAAAAAACTGACTTAAATTTGTAATTAGTTCTTAAAATTGGTTTAAATTAAAAAATTATCCTATTTTCTGGAGGTTGCGGGTTCGAGTCCCACAGCTGAGATTTGTTTCCCTAAAGGCCTTGAGCGGTCTATCCTCAACAAAGCCGAAACGATGTAGAGGATTAATGCTCTTGGCTGGGCTGGCTAAAAAGGGGGGTCAGTGTGGCGAACAGCTGTATCCCCTAGCTCTGCTCTCCGGAGTAGAGTTAAAAGAAAATAATCAATATGCCATGCAGTTGTTCGTGAATTTATACTCACATGGAAATTCTCTTTAGACGAAAATTCGATGGCCCATGCATTTTGTGTCAAAATTTATGTTTGATTTTGTATCCCCCTTGTGCTCTCTTATTTATATAATGTATTCAAATTTCATAAATTTATCATAATTTTTATTTAATTGTATCATCATAATTTATATAATTATTCGAATTCCTTAAATCTATCTTTAATGATAAAACCTAGTCGGTTAATATTGTGATTCATTCATTTAAAAATAGCACATATAAAATTATTTTAATTTACAGCTACAATGATTTATTTTTTTAACCAATTCATCTAAAAATCATTCCTGTTAATTTACTTCCAGTTATATCCCCTGACATACCATTTATCATGAATTGTACTGATTCAATTTCTCTTTTAGTAGATTTTTTGTGGCATATTATTCTTAAGTGAATTCTTTTAAACAAGCTCTTACTCACCATAATGTCATATCGAATGTCTCAAAATAAGGTTCAGTTAAGAAATTTGCCAGCTTTTTATGGATTTTATGAATGTTTATTTTACAGCCTTAGGAAAGAATTATCGGATTAGAAAAAGTATAATATCTAACAAAAAATCATTGTACTTTAATATCGTTATATTGTTTTGTATATATTGTGAAATTTTAGACCTATGACATCACTAATTTATTTATCCAATTATATTATTTGTTGAAATCTTTTAGTTATTATAATTTACAATATTTGAAGGTTATCATTATATTTAAGGACTTCGACAACGTGTATTAAACGTATTCAAAGAACTAAAACGCAACCCTGTGAGGAAAATGTTGTTAAATACATTTATTTACAACCATTTTTCAAGGTGTTACGGAAATAAAACAAATCTAATATTTAATGGAAAAGACTGGTACAAATTGTATTTTCACAATGTCTGGACAAAAAATGTGCTAAAAGATCTATTTTTTACAATAGTTTGATCAATCGTTGCAGATCAATTGTTGTGAGTGGGTTATTTTGTTGTAGTGTGCATGACTAATCACTGCTAGTCGCATGTGTGCTTAATTACGTATATACGTATACACACACAATAATAATAATAAAACAATATTCGTACTCAATTGATAAGTATTTGTTCTTTACAATTTTGACTTGTGATTTCATTTGCATATAAATTGAAACATTTTGTTTTCCATGCTATAAAATTCATTTACAAATTATGTATACTTATAATGCATACTAAATGAATTTATTCGATTATTACACCAAAAGACTCAACCCTAATGCATGAATGTGATACAGTTAAAATTAGATGGATGAGTTGTTTGTAAAGAGACGTTCTACAATGGAAAATTCTCAGGTAATATGTCTTTTCCAATGCGTCATTTTTCTACGAGTATTTAAATCACATGCTACAACATGCGTCCTTAAATTAATTGGAATTCTTTTTCTACTAATTCTTAGCGAACTCTTTAGATATTTCACGATATAAAAATACAAATGAAATTAATAAGCTTGACAGTGTACATAACTAAGTAAAAGAATAATAAATATGCATTCTTTTTGTTTAAACCAAGATCTTCTACATTGTGGGGTACTTTTGGTCTATTAAGGTCACTCCACTTCAAATATGTGTTTTACGTATTTTGCTAAACTACATAAGTGATGGTGGTCTACGTCGATTAAGAGTACATCTAGTTTGGGATTCTAGCATAGTAGAGGATTTTGATTCCATTTTTACGTTTTCTTTTGTACCCGGTTGTAAATCATTTTATCTAAAGCTTAATGCATGGACCAATAAAATATATACTTATATTTATTATTTTCTTTTATTTATGCTTATTTATTTCTTCAAAATGATTGGAGAGGTATCAAAATTGATTGTCGCTCTTTTATTTTTATTTATCGCCTCTATTTATGGGACTAAAGTACTTGAGGGGCGGAAAGATGGATGAAATGGCAAAAGGTAAAGTTTAATCTGGTTTGTGGTTTAATATGTTCGTGAAATATTTTGTAACAAAGGTTACGTTGAATTTTTCTAGTACTTTTGTTTAGTGTAATGTTTGAGCATAACGAAATAACATGATAGAATAAATTTTCTTATTTGGTTTGCTTTTATTAAAAAATGTATTCAATCTGAAAAATAATATCCATTACTTTTCACTTTAACTAAACTAACTGAATTTTCATTATACTTAATATGGCTAAATACGTCGAGTCGTAGGTAATGAAAAGTTGCAGAGGAAAGTCAATTTTTTTAGGCGGGGTAGTCTTCATCTTTCAATAGCTTATATTACCTCCGTGGTAGGTTTCTTTCTTAATGCAAGGCAGAAATCCTTGTTGCGTCTCGTTAAACCGCGTCGATCGTCTCACATCAAAGACAATGAAACCAAGGATGAGAATGAAAAATTTGTTTACTCCCCATCGTGTATTATTAGGATGGGCAATTTTGGCACATCTGTCTACAAAGGAACCTACCAAGGAAAAGTAAGGACAATTAAGTGCATGTTGTGTATGCATTATTCTATCACTGAGAATGAGATAGAGCCATTGTTAACTATCAGCGACTAACACGTCATTCGATGTTACTGCTACAAAATAGATAAACATTTCACATATACGATATTAGAATTGTGCGAGTGTGACTTGAAATTTTTTATTCAAGTTTTTTCAGAATCTACTTAGTATTATAAAATTAGAGTTTATCTCCAAAAATAGATGTAAAGAGATAAACTCTGATTTTATAATACTGTATGTAAATTCCAGAAAAACTTGAATAAAACATTTCAAGTTACACTCGCCCAATTCTAGTACAGTATATGTGAAATGTTTATATATTTCGTAGCTGTAACATCGAATGACGTATTGGTCACTGATAGTTAACAAGAGCTCTGTCTCATTCTCAACAATAGAATAATGCATACGCAACATGCGCTTAATTTCCCTTACTTTTCCTTGGTATGTTCCTTCGTAGACAGATGTGCCAAGATTGCCTATCCCAATAATATACGATGGTGAGTAACCAAGTTTGTCGCTAACATTCTCATCCTTAGTTTCATTATCTTTGGCGTGAGATGATCAACGATGTTTGACGAGATGTAACAAAGATTTTTGCCTTGCATTAGGAAAGATGCTGACCATAGAGGTAATATAAGCTACTAGAAGGATAAAGACTAGTCCCCTTAAAAAATTGTTTTCGCTCTGTAACTTTTCATTACCTAAAATGTATTTAACCTTGTTAAATGAAGTGAAAGTTCAGTTAATTTAGTTAAAGTGAAAAGAAACAAATATTATTTTACAGACCGAATACATTTTTTTTATAAAAGAAAACCAAAATTCTAATACAGTATATGTGAAATGTTTATCTATTTCGTAGCCGTAACATCGAATGACGTATTGGTCGCTGATAGTTAACAAGAGCTCTGTCTCATTCTCAGCAATAGAATAATGCATACGCAACATGCGCTTAATTTCCCTTACTTTTCCTTGGTATGTTCCTTCGTAGACAGATGTGCCAAGATTGCCTATACCAATAATATACGATGGTGAGTAACCAAGTTTGTCACTAACATTCTCATCCTTAGTTTCATTATCTTTGGCGTGAGATGATCAACGATGTTTAACAAGATGTAACAAAGATTTTTGCCTTGCATTAGGAAAGATGCTGACCATAGAGGTAATATAAGCTACTAAAAGGATGAAGACTACTCCCATTAAAAAATTGATTTCCCTTTGCAACTTTTCATTACCTACAATCTATTTAACTTTGTTAAGTGAAATGAAAGTTCAGTTAATTTAGTTAAAGTGAAAAGAAACAAATATTATTTTACAGACCGGATACATCTTTTTATAAAAGAAAACCAAAAAAAAAAATTATTCTATTATGTTATTTTATTTTGTTCAAAAATTACACTAAACAAAAGTAGCAGAAAAATTCAACATAAACTTTGTTATAAAAATATTTCACGAGCAATTTGAACCACAAACCAGTTTAAATTTTACCTTTTGTTTTTTCCCATAAGTTTCTCCCCCTCAAGTACTTATGTTCTATAAGTAGAGGCGATAGATAAAAATAAAAGTGCAATGATCAATTTTGATACCCCTCTTATCATTTTGAAGAAATAAATAAGCATAAATATAAAGAAATAATACATATAAGTTTATTTTGTAATTATCCGTGCATTATGCTTTAAGCAAAAATGATCTACAAATGGATACAAAAGAAAATGAAAAAATGGAATCAAAATCATCTACCATGCTAGAATCCCAAACTAGAAGTCCACATAGTCCACCTTCATATATGTAGTTTAGCAAAATATATAAAATATATATTTGAAGTGGAGTGGCCTAAATAGACGAAGAGTACCCCACAATGTAGAGGATCTTAGTCTAAATAAAAAGAATGTATATTTAGTATGTTTTACTTGGTTATGTACATTGCAATGTCAAGCTTGTTGATTTCATTTGTATTATTATATTGTAAAACATCTAAATAGTTCGTTGAGAATTAGTAGAAAAAAATACTAATTAATTGAAGGACCCACATTGTAGTATGTGATTTAAATACATGTAGAAAAATGCAGTATTGTACAAGACATATTACCTGGGGATTTTCCACTATAGTGAAACATCTCCTTATAAACAACTCCTCCATCTAACTTGAATTGATGAATAGGATGAGTTGATTGAAAACTTGCTTGTTTTCAAACTTGAATTAATGAACTGGATGTGATGATTGAAATTGGGCGATTTTAAATACTTGTTCGATTTTGGAGGTACAAGTATATAATTATAATATGTATTCACCCATATTACATATAACCAATATATCCTAGTATTATTGATCTGAATGGATGAATTGTCATGTTTAAATTAAAGCGCTTTTAATGCACTATTGCTTGATAATTAAATAGAATGTACACGATATTTATTTAGGATATAAATCACTTGGGGAATAATGATGTTTTGGGAAGCCAAATCTTTTTTTTGAAAATAAAAATTTAATGTTTGATGAGAACGATAGAGATATTGACTATTAGATCACTAGAATCCATCCTAGCAGACTATTTAGAGGATATCTAAACAATGTTCATGTATTTTACCACACAAATTGTATCTCATCCCAAAATCCAATGATCTATTGCACAGAAAATATAATGAATAGTAAGATATTAGAGAGGTAGTGCCATGGGAAATAGCACCTCAAGATGGAATTGAGCAGATGACTATAACACTTAAAATGTATATGTCTTCATAAGCCAGAAGGGCAGTGCATCTAAGGGATCGTGTGAAGTGCACTCACAACATGTCGTAAGCAACGAGTGAAAAAGATTGCATGGGTTTGTCGTGGTAGTTAATCTATGTAGAGGGTGAATCTAGAACGGGTTACCAATGAGTATTCCTACTGGGAACTCATAGAAGAGAGTTAAAATACGACTCTCCTTTATATATATCGACCTCGTAAAATATATGAACATTGTTTAGGTATACGGTTGAAAAGGACCGTATTATGGTAAATAATGAATATGTACAAATGTTAATTGCTTAGATATGTAGGTGAAAAAGAATATATTATGGTAAACAACAAAATCAGACTGTAGTGATCTAGAAACAGTGTACTTAAATTTAAATTGGAAACCAACTCATATAAATGAATAGATTGGTATATCCAAGTTGATTAGAGTTGCAATTACGAATTACGACGATTAGAGCCATGACACTTGTGTTAAAATCATTTTAACAATATGTTGGTGGAATATTGTTAGGTGTGAGTGGCATCATTATGTTTGGTTAATATGTCATGTATCAATAGCCGGCACCATACTTATATGATATTATTGTGCACTATTATACATAGTTGTGAGCGGGTTATTTTCTTGTAGTGTGCATGACTAATCGCCGCTAGTCGCATGTGTGTTTAGTTACATATATATATATATATACACACACAATAATAATAATACAATGTTTGTACTCACATGATAAGTATTTGTTCTTTGTTCTTTGCGATTTTGATTCATGATTTCATTTGCATACAAATTGAAATATTTTGTTTTCCATGCTATAAAATTCATTTGTAAATTTTGTATACTTATAATGCATACTAAATAAATTTATTTAATTACACTAAAAAGACTCAATCTTAATGCATGAATGTGATACGGACAAAGTTAGATGGAGGAGTTGTTTGTAAAGATATGTATCACTACAAGGAAAATCCTCAGGTAATATGTCTTGTACAATACTGCATTTTCTATGAGTATTTGAATAACATACTACAATGCGGGTCCTTAAATTAATTAGTATTATTTTCTACTAATTCTCAGCTAACTCTTTCGACATTTCACAATATAAAAATACAAATGAAAACAATAAGCTTGACATTGCAATGTACATAACTAAGTAAACCATAATAAATAAGCATTCCTTTTGTTTAGACCAAGATCTTCTACATTGTGGGGGTACTCTTGGTCTATTAAGTCACTCCACTTCAAATAAATGTTTTACATATTTTGCTAAACTACATAAATGATGGTGGCCTACTTCGACAAGAGTACATCTTGTTTGGGATTTTAGCATAGTAGTGGATTTTGATTCCATTTTTACCTTTTCTTTTGTACCCATTTGTAGACATTTTTTCTAAAGCTTAATGCATGGATCAATAAAATATATATTTATATGTATTGTTTCCTTTTACTTAAGCTTATTTTATTTCATCAAAATGAAGGGAGAAGTACCAAAGCTGATCGTTGCTCTTTTATTTTTATTTATCGCCTTTACTTATGGGACTGAAGTACTCAAAGGGCAAAAAGATATGGATAAAAAAGCAAAAGGTAAATTTTAAACTGGTTTGTGACTTAATATATTTGTGAAATATTTTTATAACAAAGGCTACGTTGAATTTTTCTAGTACTTTTGTTTAGTGTAATATTAGGGCATAACAAAATAACATGATAGAATAAATTTTCTTATTTGGTTTGCTTTTATAAAAAAATTATTCCGTCTGAAAAATAATATTTGGTACTTTTCACTTTAACTAAACTAACTGAACTTTCATTGCACTTAACATGCTTAAATACGTTATAGGTAATGAAAAGTTGCAGAGGAAAGTCAATTTTTTAAAGGGAGTAGTCTTCATCCTTCTAATAGTTTATATTACCTCCATGGTAGGTTTCTTTCCTAATGCAAGGTAGAAATTCTTGTTGTATCTCGTTAAACCACATCGATCATCTCACATCAAAGGAAATGTAACCAAGGATGAGAATGTTAATGACAAACTTGGTTGCTCGCCATCGTGTATTATTGGGATAAGGAATTTTGGCACATCAGTCTACAAAGGAACCTAACAAGGAAAAGTAAGGCAATTAAGCATGTTGTGTACGCATTATTCTATCTCTAAGAATGAGATAGAGATCTTGTTAACTATCAGCAATCAGTACGTCATTCGATGTTACGCTACGAAATAGATAAACATTTCACATATACTGTATTAGAATTATGTGGGTGTAACTTGAAATGTTTTATTCGAGTTTTTCGGATTCTACTTACAGTATTATAGGATCTTATCTCTAAACATATATTAGAAAAAGACTTATGTCTATGGGAAGCCAATGGAGATCCGTCGGGATATCTAATTTTATTGATCATGTAAGTATCATAATATATTTTGTTTACATTTGGTTTCATTTTTTTTTAAATGCTATCATGTAGGTCGTAGATATTTCCATTGGAAACAATAATTGATCTTTGACCAATTGTTAGGATTAACCATCCTTGAGTTTATAGATTACATATTCCAATACATAATTTCTCTAGCTATATCCCTTGATATTTTGACTTGTATATAACATTGAGATTACATGATTTGTTTGCTAAAATTTATGTAATAAACATAGTTATTTGTGCTCACTAGTGTTTTTAAAATTGATAATAGGTTAGGATGTTTGTTTAGAAATTCATAAACATTTCTATCTATTTGTTTTTTGCATTAACATAATATTGACTTATTTAGAAAAAATCGGCATTGAATTTAAAAATAATTATTTGATAGTATTTCAAGTTTGGATGTTTGCTTATAAATGATTTTGTATTAATATACGATTTTCGTTCGAATCCCTTAAGTTTTACCTATCTTTGTTAGAAAAAATCATTTTTTTATTCGCATAGGGGCATTATATTGGGCTTACAATACGTACATACAAAAAACTATATATTGAGACTTAAAGCCAAACAATGCATTGATAATGTTTGACAATGATACTTTAATCGTTATCTGACATGAGGTTGAGCAAACCTCTAACAGATCAGTCTTCTGCTAGTTCTCATATCACTTGTAAGTTCTATGTTTTTTATAAATTAAAATAAATACATATGAAGCAGTAAATATTACTCTAATGTGCCCATGCTAGCAAATTTATAATGGTAATTGCATGAGTGAGTTGCAATAACTTACTATATATGCGTTTGTCAATGAAATCAATAATTGTATGTTTAATAATGTAAAGTAAAATCAACTTTTATATATTTCTCGATGTTGCGGCTTTATATCATTTTTGTAAATTGTAATAAATTAAATGACATCATGGATATGTTAAAATACGCCATAACTGATTATATTTTTTTTGTTATAAGTTATGGAACATCAGGTTGGAAAGCCCCAGAGCTTACCTTGAATGGCAGCATAATGTGTCTGTTGATATGTTCAGCCTTGGTTTTTTTTATTTCCTTTTGTGTTACGAAAGTAAATCATCCATTTGGAGATCCCGAATTAAGGGATGCCAATATCAAGGGTGGCAATCCTAATCTCTCAACTGTAGTTTGTATGTCCAATGTTCATGATCTGGTGTCGAAGGTAATTTGTCACACTCCTTGTGAAAGGTAAGCAGTTATATAATATTTTTTAATAAAAAACGATGAGCTTTATTCATTTGTTATTATAAATATCATGAATATTTATTGTGTAATATGGTCTTTTCTGAACTTATTTTTTCATGCTATATTTGACAGTATTTATCATGAATTATGTTTTGCTTTTGGTAGTCTTCATTAATTTTGGTTTTTCGTATATGTTCCAATTTTTCTAATAAATGAAAAAGAAGTAGATAATAGTAGCTTGTAGATGAATAATGATTTGCATGAAGAACGATGTAGTTGACCTTTTATTGATGGAATAATTTTGGTTAAGTATTGGCATGTCTAACCATGCTCAAATTTCTAGGTTAGATGTAAGCCAAACTTTGAAAACATCCCTTTTTTGGGACTCAAACAAAAAGACGAAGTTTATTGTTGTTGTTAGTGACATTATCATTTCAAAGTTTACTATTACACCCTTCTAAAATGGTAATAATGTCACCAACAATAGCAATAAACTCCATCTTTCTATCTGAGTCCCGAAAAAAGGGATGTTTCAAATTTGGCTCACATCTAACTTAGAAATTTGAACATAGCTAGATATGACAATACTTTACTAAAATTATTTCACCAATAAAAGGTCAAACTACATTGGTCTTCATGCAAACTGTTATTAATCCACTAGTTACTATTATCTAACTCTTTTTCACTTATAAGAAAAATTGGAATATATACAAAAAACCAAAATGGATAAAAACTACCAAAAGTAAAACATAATTCTTGATCAAAACTGTTAAATATAGCACGAAAAAATAAGTTCAGAAAAGGACATATTTCACAATAAATATCCACGATAATTATACTAACAAATGAATAAAGCTCATATATTTTTTATTTAAAAGATAGTATAAAACTCCAAACCTTTCACGAGGAGTGTAACAAATTAGCTTCGACACGAGATAATGAACTTCAGACATGCAAACAATACTGGAGAAATCAGGATTGACGTCCTTGATACTGGCTTGCCTTAATTCCGGATCTCCAAACGAATAATTTCCTTTAGTGACACAAAAGAAAATCAAGCAACCAAGGCTGAACATTTCAGCAGGCACATTATGTCGGCCATTCAAGATAAGCTCCGATGTAACGACTCGAATTTTTGTTTTTTAATTTTGAACATTTAATTTATTTTAAATGTTGAGTTTTAAAATGTGAATAAAATTTTAATATGTAATTTATCCTATAAGTGGATTAAGATTTAAATTTCAAATATAGCGATTTATTGAATAAATTTAATTGTTGAATTAATGATTGGAAACCATTTAAATAATTGAATTAGAGTAGAATATGAATCGAAAATGATTTCTAATGTTGATAAAAATTCTACTGGAATTATAATTTAGTTAATAAGATTTTAAAACTAAATTTGAAGTGATTTCATAAAATTTTGGAATCGTCGATTTAATCGACACGTTGAAATAGCGATCCGGAGTACAGTCTCGGAATTCGACGAAACCGGTTCCATTAGACCATAATAGTGTATTATTGTTGGATTTCAAATTTCATAACGTTTAGATTTACCATTTGGTTGTACAATCTAAAAACGCCTAGAATAATTTAATCGAATTTAATTTAAACAGTCGATTCAAAAAGCTATCTTTCGCATACGATTGAACTAGGCCTCGAGACATGTTATATTGCATTCATAATAGGGGTATAACATTATAAATGTCAGGCGGCATGCCTCAACAGGGGGTCGAGATTTCACGGTATGTGATTCGAGATTTTAAAATATATGTATATATATATATGTGTGTGTGTATGTGTATATATATATATATATGTATGTATATGTATATGTATATATATATAATGGTTAAATCAATGAACAGTTGAGCCGTTCCTTTTAGGTCTCTTCTCTTCTGAAACACACTTCCTCCTTCAAACTAAAATCGAGACTTACCCCTTTCTTCTTTTCAAAACCGAACTCATTAAATAAATAAAAATTGCAAACGAATTCAAACTCGAAGTAGCCTTCCTCACTCAATCTAAATCGCGTGTATTTTTCCCCTATCTTCAACTCACATAACAAAATCGAATCTGTTCGAAGTTTAAAAATAAAATAAAATAAAAAAGTTTCACGATCGAACAAAGCGGCGATGGAAGGCAGAGCGGTAGTGGAATTCGGGGCCTGGAGCGATGGTGTACTCGAATTGATGGTAGGAGGCGAATTCGAATTGATGGCACTCGACTTGAGAACAACGCGCACGCACGAGTGAGGCCAGAGGTAGATGGTGCAGCGACAAGGGAGCGCACGAGGCAGTGGAGGGGATACGAACGTTCGTCGTCGATCTTGAGTTTTTGGCACTGTAACGATCTCATGTGCCTGGAAGAGCTAGGCGAGTGCGGTAGAAAAGGATGGTGGAGCAATTGGAGGCTGTGATGGGGCGTGTGAGGGTTTCGATCGAGGTAGGTTTAGCTTGCTTACTGTAGCAGCAGGAGGGAGGACGTGAATTTCTGCTCAGTAAGGAAATTAAGACTTGGCTATTAAAGGTTATTGAATTTGTTTTAATTTATGAGTAACTAGTTAATTACATATAAATCGTTAGCTTATAAAATTTGTAAATTTTTCGTGCGAGGTCCAAAATTAATGAATACGACATTTGGAATTAATTTGGGGACGATCAGAGTCAGCTGGGATTTTAGATTTAATTAAAAAGGGGATATTCGCCAAATTAAAAATCAAGGTGAGAGATTTTCACTCATTTGGATTTTCTAACTTAATTTTTGAATAGTTGAAATTAATTATTGGATGCTTAGTTGAATTAATAAATTGTTATCAATTTTGATGTTTTATATATATATATATATATATATATATATATATATATATTAGTAGTAGTTGGAGTGATATTCCCGCACATTATAGAGGATGAGTCATTATGCGCCTCGCATAATAGCGGATGACCCTATATACCACGATATTCTCTTCAAAGTGGGATTGGTATTTTTATGTTGTATTAACATCTGTGGATGTAGATAAACTGGTTGTGGTGATCCAACTGGATTCCTCAAAAATGTTTATTTTGATTTCATATATAGTGATATATGATTTATGTGAGTAAACCGTTATCGATGATTGTTATAATTTAAATACTTGGATGCTACCGTAGCACTGGCCTGAATTCGGTATTTTATATACCATGAATATCATATTTTGAATCTTAAGGAATTTAAAGGAAAATTTAAATATAGAAATATTTATATCCAATCTTGATTATTTTTAAGAAATTAATTTGGATAAAAACAATAATTGATTTTGGTTGTATTTAACTATTCGTAAAAATATTTCAAATAGAGATTTTAAAATAAATCGTATAAAGGATTTATTTTTACGATGGATATTTAAACGATATTTCCTGGAAAATATGGAAAAAAGTTGAAATCGATATTAAAAATAGATTGGAAAAATAAATGGAATTTATAAGGAACTGAATTCACAAAATGGAATTTTATAAATGAGATTATTTTTAGTGAAACTCAAAGGAGTTATAAAATTTATAAACGATGTTTATAGATAAAAGAAATCGATATCAGATGATAAATTTGGAATATAAATTTACACGGAGAATTTATATTTGAATATGGATATAGGGTGAGAAAAATAATGGATATTATTTTTGAAAAGGGAAAATAGTTATGAATATCAGAATGGAAGTGATGTGATGTGATTCGAGAGGGATTAATAAATTGAAATTGGTTATTGAGGTTTTAAAAATATATTTTTAATTTTAAGAAGTTAAGTTTGCTTTTAAAGGAAAATTTTATTATTTAAAACTATGAAAATTTTAAACTAGTTAGGATTGAAATACTTCGGTAAATAGATTTTCAAATATTAAGTATTTATTTTAGTAAATTCTAACTTATAAAATCAGTTTTGAAAATTGAATTGTTTATCTAAAAATGAGTCATTGATGTTTATAAAAGTGTTTTCGATATTATAAAAAATTACTTGAAATATGTTTTAAAAAAGTAAATTACTATTCTTTTAAATGCTTATTATATACAAATATAGAGTTTCGAAGCGATTGAAAATTTCATTTATAAATTCTCTTGAGATTCGTAAATGGGGCTTATAAACGGATATGATTTTGAGGAGAGGAATTTTATAAGGGATTTGGAGGAAATGGAATTTCAAATTGTTGAATATAGGAACTTCGAAAAATAAAATCTGAATTCTTAAAAGAAGTTATAACTTGGAATGGGGTTATAAGTAACTATACTGGATTTTGGAAAATAAGACTTATAATATTTTCCTAAGTATTAAAATGAAAATTTGGAAATACTTCTTAGTGTTGAAATGTTTTGGAACTATCCTATTATGGATTTAAGTATTTGAAAACTGTTTTCAAATATTGAAGTATGGAAAGGAATTTGAATATATACCTTGTAAAGTTATTTTGAAAAGAATATTTTTGGAAAATGTATAATAAGGCCTGATGTCGACTTATGGATGCTTCATTGATAGTTAAATAATCGACTATCAATATTGGCTAATTTTGTTAATTGTTTCGAAGAGACCGAGATCGGATTTAATTATCCGTAAAACATTTCGATCCAGTTTGAATGTTACGAATGAATACCGTGAAGATTATGAAGATGGTGATTCGGTTTGCCCAGACCTAGGACAACTTGTATGGACGAATGCTATCAGAACATTGTCATTGGAGGACGATGAGCATTCTACGTAGAATTGTTGCTTGAAATGTAACGCTTAGCCTCAAGCATCATCAACCGGGAATGACTAAAACATGGGAGATGCAGCAAGGCTAAGTGGGTCGCAGCCAATTAGCGTATGTTATCACTTTTCTAGATATCCTCGAAAACATATATATTATGGATATGGTTGTACATGAAAGAAGGAGTGCTCGATTTTTAAGGGTGGGAACACCCATGGTGACTATATATTCGGTCTATCTCGATTAGGGGTAGGCCGGCCTTGTGTAGTAGGGGATCTCGACGAGGTTTTCGATACATTGTTCCAGAGGTGTACTGTGATGGGCGGTATCCCAGTGGCCCAGTCATTGTATGGAATCCATTTTCCTATACGAGCCTTACGGTTTTGTTTGTAGAGCATAGTATGCTGGAATTTAATTATTTAACCATTTCGGCTATTTGAATAAGTATTTGTATTTAGACACTATTATAATATTACTGGATTTCTATAAAATGTTTTGGTTATCGTAAGGGAAAAACTCATCGTGTTTATTTGTGACACGGTCTTACGAGATACCTTTGTTTTTTAAAGGATTTTGATAACTCTAATAATTCAAATTGAGTGTGTTTTCTCACGCTGGTTTTGCAGACTGACTCTGGTGTTATTTTATTATAATGCTCGGGTCAGACCGAGTATTTCAGTTTCAGGTTAGAATGCTATGAAGCTCAGGAGATGAGCTGGAGGAGTTCGGATGTATTCCCGTACTTAGTTTATATTTCTGCTGTTTGAGGACAAGTGATTATAACTGTCCAGATTGATGTATTGATTTTTTTGTACTCTGATTATTGTAAGTATAAACAGATACAGATTCTTTTGTACAAAAATCTGTTATTACATATTATATTTTGTGCCGCTGCGATTGTGGGATTCTATATTGTTGTTAAATTTTCTTCTACCTTTTTCTTCTTCTTCACCCTAAAGATTCGTAATTTCCGTTCAATCTGAGTTGAACTGATGTGAATTATGGTTGACTTAAGAGATACGGATTTGCGGGCCTTCACATTTGGGGTTTCCAACCCGATGTTCCATAAGCTATAACAAAAATATATATAATTAGTTGTGGCATATTTTAACGTATCCAAGATGTCTTTTGATTTATTACAATTTACAAAAATGATAGAAATAAAAGTTTATTGTACTTTAAAATTTTCAGCACATGATTATTGATTTCATCGACAAATGCATATATTGTAAATTATTGCAACTCATTCATGCAATTACCATTATAAATTCGCTAGCATGGGCACATTGGAGTAATGATTATTGTTCCATATGTATTTCTTTTATTTAAAAAAACAATAACATAGATCTTACCAGTGACGTGAGAACTAGTAGTAGATTGATCGATCAGAATGTTGCTTATCCTCATGTCGGATAACTTTAGGATTGAAGTACCATTGTCAAACATAATCAATACATAAGAAAAATAAGAAAAGAAAAGAAAACACAAACATAGAATCCCGCAGTAGAACGATAAAATATAATAATCAAATAAACAGTTCATAAAGTTGTTTAGTGGAGATTTTAATTATTTATTTGGAATAAACAATGAATATTGAAAATAAAAGGATAAAAATAACGTTTGGAACTTTATTTTATTTATTTGGGTTAATAATGATTGGAAAATTGGTTTTATTTGGAGAAAATGCAATAATTGTATTAAGTATTGCCAATTACTTCTTTAAATAATATTATAAGAAGTTTGAGATTTTTGAAGGTTGTTTATTAAATAAAAAGATCAAAATTGGTGCAAAATTGAGTTTGAGATGGTTTATTATATTTTTCTAAGTAAGAAAGTAATTTTTGTGGAATGTTAGAAGTTAAAAATGTAGGCTTTTACATTTGTGTAAAATATGGTATTTTTGTAAAATAAATGATTTCAATAATAAAAATGTTTTAAAGTATAAATTTATCTCTTATATGGTGGAACATGTTTTATTTTATAAGTATGTGAGTTTATATATTTTTCTTATATAAAAATTGGAAGAATAATGCATTTTATTTTGTAATATAGTGTAATATGTGTGTACATTTGATTAAGTGAATAAATTCTTTTGGCTAAATGGTTTTCTTTTAATTTTAAGTCCATTTGATCCATTAGCACTTACCAGATAATTGAGGAAGAGGAAAAATTGGTTCCAGTACGTTCATTTTTGTTACCTCTTTCTTTCTTCTCAAATCAGAAAACTGAAAACAATAACCCACCTCTCAAATTTCCAAATTGAAGCTCAAAACTTCAAGTTAACTCCACAAATTAAAATCTTTTTCAATCTAGAGTATTAATCAATAGGTAATCTAACTCCAAACCTTTTAATGTCATCCAATTCCTAATTTCAGAGATGATTTTCTAATCTACAGAAAATCTTCTTTTGCATGCTGTTTCTTTTCACTGTACATGTTATTTGAAGCTTAAATCTCCTCAAAGCTTGCCTCTTTCTTCATAAATTCAAGGTTTGATCTTCTCTACAGCAAGGTGAGTTCCTAAAACTCACAAATGCTAGCTGAGAAAAGCTCAAATCGCTCAAAAATGTAAAAATCTGCTTGCTGTATAAAATTCTGTAGTTTGATTTTGTTTGTTTATAATATGGTTTCTGTTGCCACTTTGAACCCTTATATCTCATGATACGGCAATGAAATCATGTCTGTTTTCTTGCATTTGGTAGCTTGCATGTCGAACTTCATCTCTTTAAAATTTGGTTGGAAAATATTGTTATTTTAATGTTCAAAACTTTGCTGCAAAATCAACAAAAACCCAGATTTTTGCCTGGGCATATTATGTGAGTTACTGCAAACATGGCATGAGTCCATGTTTGAGACGGCATAAATCTTTTATTTCTTACTGGAATTCATCGATTCTTTTTTTTGAAAGATAAAGTTTTCTACTATACACTTACCAATTTTCAGCTCAATCCGAGGTTGGTTGGTCCTCTGTTTCATGCCTGAAAGTTGAACCCGAGATGGTTTTCAGACCTATACATTTTTGTTTTTTTAAACTGTTGCAAACATGGCCTGAGTCCATGTTTGAGACAGTGTAACATTTTAATTTCCAATCGAAATTCAATGATTCTTTTTTGTTTGAAAGATGAAGTTTTCTAATATGTGCATACTAATTTTTTTGCTTAAAATGAGCTCATTTGGTCCTATGTTTATGGGTTGTAAGTTGAATACAAGATGGTTTTCAGGCCTGAGCACATTTTTGTTTTTAAACTGTTGCAAACATGGTCGGAGTCCATGTTTGAAACAACGTAACTTTTTCATTTCAAGTCGGAATTCATTAATTCTTTTTTTCAAAGCTGAAGTTTTCTACTATGTGTACAGAAGTTTTTAGTTCAATCAGAGGTAGTTTGGCCACCAATTTTATGTCCGAAAGTTGAACCCAGAGAAGATTTCAAACCTAAGTATTATTTGGCCTATGCAGTTTTATGTTCTTTTTCCGTCCGACTTTTGAATTTTACTTCATGTTTTTGTGATGTTTCTAAAATGTTTTGAGGGTTATGATGCTTATCAATAACCTAGCCAAGTTTTTTTGAATTTGAAATTCAAATTTGAATTAAATTTGAATTGAATTTGAATGACGGTTTTGAGCGATTTCTTTGATTTCGAGTAAGTATTTTTCCAAACAATTTTGAAATAATTTTTAAAATAAATTGGCATTTCAAATAATTATTATATATTTTTTTAAATGATTTTAAGCTATAAAATCTATTTATTTTCTATAATAAGCGAATTTTCAAATATTGTCTTCAAAATTGATTTCTGAAAATGGTTTTAAAAGCTTGTTTTCTCAAAGAAAATTATATATATATAATACACATTTTTGCACTATTACAGCGAATGAGAAGGAGAATTAAATAGTTTGGTAAAACATGTGGTATGAGGCACGTGCGTTTATCTTATCGGTTAATGCCTAAACGTTCGTTTGATCGTTTTGACCATCGAGTCAAGTTTACCGATGAGATGGGGTAAACTTTTTACTGCTTTGAGTATGAAATTTACTAGCAGTTGGTAAATCGTTTAGTGTGAACGTGTGGTATGGGGCACACCTTAACACTGTTCGGGTTCCTACCCAAGAGTTTGTGACACATTTGCCATTGCGGTGTGCCAGTACTGGACCTTCGGGTCATTGCCATTGTGGCATTTTCCATTGCAGTGTATTTGTCTTTGAGACGTTTTCCATTGCAGCGTATTTGTCGTTGTGACGATTTGCCTTCGGGCGAGGTACCCATTTGAGATAACAGTACTTGGCAAGGCTTCGGCCACATGCACGTGCAAATACTTTTGAGATGATTTCTTCGACTATTTTCCCTAATGTATCGCCCCTTTTCGGAATAGGTCCTTTGAACCATTTGATATATTTGTGGTGATTACCTTTCGGGAATTTGAACTCTTGGGAGTTCTTTCTTTTAGATTTGAGTTGTCTACACTGGCGTTATTTGATATTTTCCTTTTGGCGTTATTATTGAGATTTGCCTATTGGCGTTATTACATGAGATTTGCCTTTTGGCGTTTATTTGGGATTATATTCTCCTATGTTGGAGAATTATATTTAATTGCCTTGTGGCGTATTTTTGAGATGGTGACTTCTTTGACATTCTTTGAGTTACCGATATAGCGGGTTTAGGATTTCTCCTTTTTAGGAGTTATAATTATCCCTAAACCACTATTGATGATTTGTGATATGCCGATGATATAAGGCTTTCTATATTTAATGTTTTATGGATTGTCTTATCTCTTTTGAGATTATATGTGTGTGTAAATGATATCATCTCATCACTGAAAGTAATCATACCATACTTATACTCATGCTTATACTCAGCATTGTTCCTTCTTGTTTAAGAAGAATATTACGTTTATCCTTATGCATCTATTATTGCTTATCCTTATAAACTGATATGTGTAGCAGGACTATGTGGGTTGCACCCATTTGGTTATTGTCATCACCCTTATATAATATATATATATATATATATATTCATCAATTTTGTTGTGAATGAGAGCTCTCAAAAAAGGTTGCAAAGCGACCGAGGTGATGAAATATTCAGTACTATTTAGTAAGGGGTAGGCCAGTCATGTGTTAAGAGGGAGTCCATGTAAGGCCCTCAGTATATTTTTCTAAAGGTGTATAGTAGCAAGCGGTATCCTAGTAGCCTCGTCACTGTATGGAATCCATTCTCCAATACGTGCGTTTACGGGCTTAGCTGTGGACCTATTAAGACAAAATTTAATTAATGTAACAATTTCTGCTATGATTCAATATTTATTTTAAACCCTAGACATTATTATAGTATCACTGGATTTTTATAATAATAATAAAAATGGTTTGGCTATTGTGAGATAGAAACCCGTCTGTATTTGTGTGCGGCGTGGTCTTACGAGATACCTTTATTTCTAGAAGGTTCTTAAAAAATTAAGTAAATCCATTTGATTGTGTTTCTCACACTGGTTTTGTCAGACCGATCCGAACGTTATTTTTCTTCTAATGCCTAGGTCAGCCTGAGCATATTTTCCAGATTTAGTTAGACACCTTTGGAGCTTTAGGAGACGAGCTGGATGCCTCTAGACGTAATCTTCTATTTTCTTCTATCTTCCACTATTTTATTCCTATCTGTATTTATTGGTATCAATAAGGACAAGATGTTATAACTATCCAGGCTGATGATAGGATAATTGTACTCTGATTTATGTATCTGTATGAAATACGTTTTTGTTTGTAAAGATCATTGTTATATTAAAGATTACTCGTCCTCTTGTGAGATTTTGTTCTATCTTTTCTTGCTTTCACCCCAACGATCTGCCTTTTTGGCACTTGGATGTTTAGCACGTGAATATCGTAGATGTATTAGTGTCGACTTCCGAGTATCGAAATGGCGAGTTGTTACACTAGCCATGCCCTACAATTAAATATGGTTTAGTTCCAACATAGGGTTTCTCACTCAACGGGAGAAATCCCTACACGGCTTTGAGAAATCTATTAACCAGGTTGGTTATACAATAATCCAATCTTTATATAGTAAGTGTATCTACAGTAGGGTTTACGTTGGTTTGGCTTATTGTATACAGATATTAGTGGAACCAAACGAGAATATTCACACCTAAGTATCCCTAGCATTGACTTGTTGACCATTTCCAGTTTAAACTTTAAAACCCTTTCTACAACTTTAAACCATACCTTAACACACATATTCTAAAAATTCATATCACAAATCCTTAAAATTCTATCCGAACAAAATATATTGAATTGAAAGAATCCCACTTATCTTGAAATTATTTTTTGTTTTCTTTGTAAAATCCTTTCAATATTTTCCAAATCTTAAACAAATAAAACATTGATTCATAAATTCTCTTATAAAACAAGTATTATAACTCCAACTTCCAAACTAACTAACTTTTCAATAGTTTCTTAAAAATATCTACTCTCTACAATATCCCACTTTCAAAACCCCATTCTTCTACAAACTTCATCACCTCTATATCCAGTGCATCCATCAAATCAAATCCAAAACGATTGAATAATTTCTTACAAGAGCCTAACCAGGCCTTACCATTAAATATGGCTTAGTCGCAACATAGGGCTTCCTACTCAAACTGGAGAAGCCCCTACAAGCTTTGAGAAATCTAGCATCGAGATAGTTATACAATAATCCACTATTTGCATAGTAAGTGTAGGTACTATAGGGTTAAATTGGTCTAGCCTCATCGTATACAAATATCGGTGGAACCAAACGGAAATGTTCACACCAAATGCCCTGAGTATTGACCCCAGTAACATTTTTAGTTCTAATATTAACCCCATTCACATTTATCTCTGTCCTATCTTCTATTTCTCCTAAGTTACACTCTCAAATATCCATGATTCATTCAAAAACCTCAAATAAATAATTTATTCCATTGTTTTGCATGCACTCGAATCATAATATATACATATACGAAAACACATCTATATAAATATAAACTCTCTCTCTCAATACATTTATAATCCTTAAATTAGCGGTGGGTTTTTTCTCTTTATATCAAGTGTAGCAAGCAGCCTATTTCAACCCTCATGTTCAATGCTCGAACCAATGTTCAACACCTCAAAAGTAAAAAATGATAGATCATTAAGATGATACCAGGAAACAATATAATACTTAGCGCAAGGAACAAAATTGTAATATCAAACTACAACCATTTATTTATAATCATGCTATGCCAGTTTAAATCATATTGTAAGTCCATAAAAGTGCAACGCCAAACCCAATATACAATATATATATATATATATATATATATATACATATATATATATATATATATAAGACATATAGCCTATATACTAAAGGAAATAGGCTAGTTAGAAGCAAGTGAAATAGGAGGATTCAAAAAAATTCATGTTCCGATCATTGTAGGCCTATGAAGTATAATGGTCTTTACTAGATCCAATCTAGTTAATTAAAATAAAAACCAATTTTATTAACTTTCTGAATTAACATATTAAATCTATGTTAATTAATTTAAGTTTAAATATATCAAATATTATCATTGTCAAAATGGGGTAAATAGGCGACGGGCATATAAATATTAAATCTAAATGTAATTATATTAAGATCTAGAAGGAAACTTGTAACATCCCAACTTCTATGCCCATACTACTCAAGAGTATTACTAAGTAATACCATCGAGTAATATAGAGATTGAAGCGATATATGGCGCACATGTGAATACACCCTTGAACCAACATTGACATCTCAAATATAAATATAACTTACCATATACATACAAAGGCTATGTACAAAGCAATAAACATGTGTGCCACTAGGATAGAACAATACACAATATAATATAAATAACAGAGGACATACAGTCAATAAACGTAAAGATAATATATAATAGAAAATATATATATACACACATACACTATCTAGTAAACATATAGTACCTGAATGAAAATTACATTTCAACAAGATATTACTACACTATATAATAAAGTCATATCCTCCTTCTATGCCTAAGCACCAAGACACTGGTCAACTTGTCCTCGCACGTGAAATGTCTCAAACTAACCCGAGTATTATAAATAACACACGGGTTAGACTATATCTATATCGTATGGTAATATATATAATTTAATATTTCAATATATAGATATGTTATACATGTATGTGTTTTATATAAAATCACAATCTCATAACAATCTCAACGTATTATGCAACTTCTAACATTACAAAACATAAATAAAAGTGCTATCTCCCATTTTAAATTAAATTAAATCAGAAATCACAAAATCAACTACAAATAAGTAAACCATCCAAATCCAGAAATCACCATCAAAATTAAGAAATCATCAATAAGGAGATATCATCAAATATAGCTAGGCTACCTCATAACAAATATCCAAAAATATATCACAATCTCAATAATAATAAAATTATCATCACCCTTATACAGAATAGGATAGGTTGCCTACCAATACATAATAAGAAATATGAGGATCCACCATACCTTGGACACATATCCAGATATAATCTCATCTTCTCGTGTATGAATAAATTAGAATAGTATGAATATACGAGAACTGACTACACTTTAGACACATTGCCTCTAGTATAGCCACCTCATGGGATATTGAATTATATATGTCAATCTAACACACACACAAACACACATACCGAAACCAAATAGGAAAATGACAGCATATCTGCTTGCTTCAAGAGCCATACGTGGTCCATGTGACACGACTCCTACAATCATCGATTACCCTTACCTCTCCCCTCTTGGTATCATGGCAATGATCCACCATAGGCTCGACTACGCATGGCCTCTTTTACCACGACTAACGACACTGTGCCCCAAGGGTAACTGACTGCTAGCTTATGTGATACATAGGCACCACACATCAATAGCACAAAACTAAACATAAAAGGGCATCACGGATTTGGGGCGCGTACTATGATTATGCCATCAGGATGGATATTATTCAATCTAGTTGACTCTCGAACCATAAAGGGAGTTGGACATAAATGGATGACATATAGTACTCATATCCAATAACTACCCATAGCTCTAAGTCATTTTCCGACACATGGCACCACATAAGTCAACCCATGACTATAATATACCAAAGCTCTCATCCTTCACCAATACGTGGCTTTACCCATAAGCTGACACACGGCTCTACCCATTAGCCAACACATGGCTATAATATACTCGCTGTAGTGAGTATCATTCATACATGGGTAATTCCCATTTGAGTGATATTTACTTGAAAAGCATAATCAAATAAATAACACAACAGGTCCATACCATCGTATGTTATTCGGATAATTATTCAATGCTCACAAACTACATTCAATCCTCAATAGATATCTCTATATGACAAGTTCGATGAATAATCGAAAAAGTGTTACCGAAAGTCGCATAACGGACGGTATCGCTAATCCGTTTATTCAAATTTCTCGTCACATTGAAATAAGAGATATACAAATACAATAATAAAAGAAATCATATATAAAATACATGCATTAACTTTAAATTGTCAAACAACGTTATATAAGCCAATGATACAAAAGTAATATTCAAATAGACATTTGAACATCATGTAATAATAATTCCAATAAGTCCATTAATTTAAAATCATTATCAAACGTCATAAGAACGTTTAATAATTTAAAATAAGAATTCACTGCATCATTATAACTTTCCATTAAATCATAACATTATTAAAATACTTCATTCAATTCATGAACATCTTAAAT
The DNA here is from genome assembly GCA_030765085.1 of Allium cepa. NCBI lineage: Eukaryota > Viridiplantae > Streptophyta > Magnoliopsida > Asparagales > Amaryllidaceae > Allium > Allium cepa. Next base: position 28,247,229 of record CM060937.1, on the reverse strand, counting down.
AACTTGTAAAATCAAATATTCTTCATAACAATCATGTTGTAATTTTTTGTAATAAAATATTATATTAAAGTAAATATATACTAACTTCCAAAATAAATTTCAGTACACTTCAAAACATTAGAATATAAATACTTCAAATCTTTCTCCATGTATTATCAAGATCATATTAACTATTTTAACATCATTTAATAAAATTTAGAAACCATATCATAATTTTATAATTATAATTGATAAATATATTTATATTAAAGAAGTAGTCTTATAGGATGAAAATAAAACATTAAATCATAATAACGTATATGTGTATATTTAATTAAATTACTAAACATCATATATACAGCTCTTAAAAAGATTATAACATGGAATAGAATAAACATTAACAATAATAAGTGTAAATATAAATAAATAATAGAAATATAGTAAATAAACAATTTCAGGAAACTCAAAATTTACACTATTTAGTAGGCTGGAAATTATTTCAGTCGACTGAAAAAAATCAAGTAGTCGACTGAACTGGTGTTAGTATTCGAGTTTGGATTTTACACTAGTTTAGTCGACTGAATTTTTTGCTCAGTCGACTGACTTTGGATTCAGTTTACAAATTTTTTATTTAGTCTACTACATCGCTGAAAGTCAGAAAATGACTTTTATGACTTTTTTCATTTGGTTCAACTTGATATCACACACTTACTGGTATTGTTTCCCTCTTGTTACTCTACTTCTAGTACATTATAACGATTCATGATAATCATATCCATGAAGTAAAATTCATGGATGAAGAGGTAGAATCACTACATTACAAATATGTATCTTGATCGTTAGCTAATGATCATTAGATCAAATTAAACATAGTTGTGAGTAGGAGAACTCACCTTGAATTGATGATCACTTAGATCCTAGTCTCTCCTTGCTTTCCTCTTCTTGCTCCCTATACATGAATTCTCCAATTCAATTTAGGTGAAAAACTTGTTTCTCTCAAATGCTTGGTGTAGATAGTTGCCAAAAAGCCTTGATTTGATTTGTGTTAATTGTTGGAGTTTAATGTTAATTAATTTCAAAATTTATGGTAATAGAGTTTAGGTGAGAAATTCAAATTTTCATCTTATGTGAAAATGGAGGGATGGGGTTTTATTTATAAGAGTGAGTGAAAACTCTAGGATTTATAAAATCTAGACCCGAGCTTCATGAGAGTTAATTCATATTTATTTTTGGGCTTAGATCCTTACTAATTAGACTCGGAACATTTCTTTTGTTATTTTATTTACATTCAAACAATATTTACATAACAACTCCATCTATATTTACATGAAAACAATTTGGGTTGGGTTTTATGTACTAGTGGGTTTTTTTAATTTATTTCTTTCTTATTTAAAATCATTTCTAAATACAATTTAAATTCTTTAACATTACAAAATCCTTTCTTTCTAACTTCTAAATAAATTCCAATGTTGTTATTTCAAATATCATTCAATATAAAATCTCATAAGATCATATTTTATTAACTTATTTCAAATAATCATTCATAACTTCATATTTCAAAACAACCAAATAATTTATCAAATAAACTTCCTCTTTAAATTAAATTCTTAACATTTTAATAAAACAATTTCCATCACATTCTCAAATCATCTCTTTAATAACATGTTAATAAATTAAAAATTCCATTTACTTCATTAGTAAATACTAATTATCATAAATAAATTGTTACTTAACAATGGGTTGTTACAATACTTGAAAAGGTTGTATCAACAATTAATTACATCTTCCTCTTTTAATTATTCTACTATAATTATGCCTGATCATTAGTCAAAAGAATGTGATAATAAACGGTGAACATGAATAATAAGATTTACGTATGTAGATATCAATCGCATCAAAAATAACATAAGAAGCAAACAAATCAATAAATGCACGTATATCTACGTGTGTGTATCTTTATTAATATTTTATCTTTTATTAATAGTTGGAATAGAAGCACAATCTTTTGGTGTGACCGTGAACTTTCCAAAATGCTCATATATATAACTTTTAAATTATTAAATTGTTACTTCATATGATCAATTAATAAATTAGGAGATAAAATCTTCCTACAATCACTTTAGACATATTCAAACCTAGATGTTCATTCCAATTATTCATAGAATACAACCTTTCAAATGTAATTATAAATAGACTTTAAAGAGCGAGTCAAATATACATGCCTGCATTAGAATAGGTAATGCAAGATCTTTCAAGATATATCAACCAATCCATAAATCATTATTAACTTTTATTAATAGTTGAAGTGAAAACACAATATTTGATCCCACCGTGAAATTTCAAAAATGTCCTTCCATGCAAATAAGAGATTATGAATTCGGATCTCACCATGAACAAATATTAACATCTATCTACAAATGGAAATTTTCAAACATAAACAATGTCGCAAGTTCAAACCGTATATCAGCAAAAAAAGTACAATTTTTCTTCATATTTTTTGGTTTATTTTATCAAACGATACAGAACTTTCAAATTTAATAATTTAATAAAGGCATTGCACCCGTCAAAATATCTCGTAATAATAGATATCGTGCATTCTACTTACCATTTTTATTTTTATTTTTAAAAGGCGAATAATGTAATGTTGAACATAAATATTGTTATGCTTAATTTAAATCAATAAAAGATTACAATAAATATATTTTTCATGCTTTCACTCAATCAATGCATGAGCTCTTACATTATGTTAAATTCAATTACAAAACGAACAAGCAAACTTTTCTATATGAACGTATAGTCTTTTTAATAATTTAATAAATATACCATATTAAAACATTATGAACTTTCCTAAGTTTCCTTAACGAGTCAATCTTCGAATAAATGTGCAACGAATGACGTGGTAGGATTTTATTACTACCTATTAATTCCAGATGTTTAATTTATGTAACATTTAGTAGTTGCTTAAATTTTTTAATGTTATTTGCATAATTTTATTCATTGCCTAGGTATTCCGATTTCATGTTTCAAATAAGTAACAACTTTTAACTTGTGTATGGAAGAAAATGATCTCTCTCTCACTAAGTGATTATTTAACTTATTTAAGGAAGAAAGTATTGAACATAAATGACGACTAAATCAACTCTATAAAGATTGATATGATATGCTAATGTGATAAATTTAGAATAAAATAACATCATCCAGAATTGATTAGAAGAAGGGCTGTGAGTTCAAAGACAGTAGAAGGAAGCTGTAGGATTAAAGAAGACCTTGCAGAAAGTAAGAATATGTTGCAACCGCTAAGTATCACACCTAGGCCTAAACGCAATATTCATAAACCAATAAGGTACTTGGATCAACTCAGCGCTTCACAAATACTGCAGCACTAAATAAAGGAGGGAGCAACACAAATATGGTACGCATATATTTTAATAGGCTGCATGGCAGAAGACAGTTACTGCCTTTTCTTTTTATAGTATTTCTTTTGCAAAGTTTGTGTGGCCAAATATGGTTCTTCAATTTCATTGAAACAGCTGTCAAAGTTGTTACAAAAATGTATGTGAACGTGCTATATATACAATGAAATGAAAATGCTTGCAGCAGGCTGGAAAATTATTTCTCTTCTTGCTAGAACTTTTCTCTTCTTCTTCATTTTCTCATCTCTTCTCTGTAAATTTCTCAACTGTTAGTTATTTCAGATCAGGCCTTATCACAATACAATTGCAAAAGAGATGCAATGAACAAGAGAAGTCTACCAATGAATCAAGGGAGGAATTTTCTGCTGAGCTTGGCAAGAAAAGCAACGACAGGTATGTTCAACTTCACAAACTCTTTTTGATGCATTAAACATAACAAAACATTTGCCCTTAAGGATAGGCTGATCCTAATTTTTAGAACAAGTTAAGTCATTCCAACTCAACGTGAGGTTGCAGCGTCTTTATGTACATCTTAACATAATGTATGCATAACTGGATGAAAAATTACTCAATAAAGTCGAAATCCATTAGCCTGGTTTAATATGCTCTAAGTACCAAAGATCGGCGATAAACTGATAAACCAATAAAGTGTACGCTTTTGAACCAAAACAAGAACAAACCTCTCTATTAAGGTCATCCACAACAATACGTCAAGAGCCTGAGTGCAGATATAAGTGTGCAAGGAGTTTCATCATTAATTAACCGAAACATGCAGTCTTACGAATACCATGAGTTAATGTGGCTGTTGATGCGGTCAATAGTTTTAGGCTCTTCTTGGTCGCCCTTCCTTGACACCATAAACAACGCTATTCTCTCTCCACCTCCGTTACAAACCCAACTGTCGATAAACATTGGAGCCGCTTTGCCCTTTTAGACCGCGATAGCTATGCCTTCAAACGCCCATCAAACTATTTCGGCCTTAGATCTAAAAGTTTGCGTAAATCTATACACCGAAGAACGCATATCAAAATCTGACGAACATATAGAAAGTTTGATGAAGAATCGACTGAATCGACGTGATCTAAATCGGTTACGCTAGACATAGGCTGACGTATTAGCGTTTGAAGTGCCGGAGAAGAGGCGAGAAAGAACGAAAATTAAAATGAAATTGGGGTTTTTTGTCTGAGCATGTAGTTTCCCATGTGTTAATTTACATTTTTCCAGCCTAATATGTACCCTTCAGTAAAACCTGATAGTATAAACAGGAAATTTTCCTCAAGGACAAAAATTAGGGCTTTTTTAATCACAAGGACAGCCCGCTAAAATTTTATCCTCAAGGACAAATCACTGCAACTTGCCTCTCCAACTCCACATCTTGCTACAAAACCCACACCATCGCTTCCTTCTCCAACCCGATAAACTCCGACCGAGACGTCGACCTCTCAGATCTCGACAACACCTTGGTAGAAATCAAGGACCTGCGCGCGGAGTTCGAGCTCGAGAGACGAATTCGGAAGAAGATGGAGTCTGTGAAAAAATCTGAGATGAAGGAGCTTGCGGAGAAGAAAAGAGCACGTGAGGAAGCGGAGAGCGACTATGAAAAGTTAGGGATGGAGATCAAGCACGTGAGTGAGGATTTCGAAAAGACGATGAAGGAGACCGTGGACGAGAGGAGGAAGCGATGACGAGAGGATGGAAATCATTCTACTGTGTTCAGTTTTTGGGTATCAGTTTTGTATGCGATGGTATCAGTTTTAATAAAATAACATAATATCAGTTTTGGGTATCAGTTTTGTATGCGATGTGGTATCAGTGGATTTGTGGTGGTTTAGGAAATAGTATGGATTTGTGGTGGAAAATTTCTGATGGGTTATTGGTTTGACGAAACTGTGAAGGTGGTGGTATAGTGTGTGGTATTTGGAAGCGATTTGTAGGGTTTGCATCAGAAGAAATTTCAAAACTGATACCTAAAATTTAAAAACTGATACCTAAAATTTGAAAACTGATACCTAAAATTTCAAAACTGATACCTAAAAACTGGTATCAGTATCAGCTTTTAAGAGCATGGTGCTGGTGAGGGGGTGGCGTTGGCGGGTGGAGGAGATGACATGGGGTAGTTGCACGACGCTGGTGAGGAGGTGACGCTGCGGCGATGGTGAACACAAAACGGGTGGAGAAGGTGGCACAAGGTGGTTGCTGCAAAACGGGTGAAGGAGGAGGTGGCAATAGTGGCGCTGGTGAGGAGGCGGCGGCGCTGGTGAGGAGATGGCGTTGACGCAGGATAAGGTGGTCGGAGCTGAAAACGGGATTGAATAGGCACGGGGAAGAGAGATTTGTGCATTTGAGAAAAAATGGGCTTTGGGCCTGTCCTTGAGGATAAAATTATAGGCATGTGTCCTTGAGGATAAATTATTTGGATATTTTGTCCTTTACAATAAATACCCCTAGTATAAAATAGTTGTCCATGGATCATACGTTAACTAAATAATTTTGGGAGGTGGATAACCATTCGCAGGTATTAAACTTATTTATTGGGATAATTTTTTAATTTAGCCCAATTTTAAAAACTAATTACAAATGTAGACCAGTTTTATAACTTATTACAAAAGTAACATCAACACCACGCGTGCTGACGCATTTTAAATGCCGTCAGTACGTTTTTTTTTATTCTGGACGGAATTTAAGAGGCCTTCAGTGTGTGGCATTTCAAATGCTTTTCCGATTTATTTATTCTTAACAAAATAGTTTGTTGCATTTGAAATGCCGCAAACTATTTTTTTTTCTAAAATGTATCGGCGGCATTTAAGCGCCAGTACACGTGACGCTGATATGACACAAATTGATCTATTTTGTAATAAGTTAAAAAACTGACTTAAATTTGTAATTAGTTCTTAAAATTGGTTTAAATTAAAAAATTATTCTATTTTCTGGAGGTTGCGGGTTCGAGTCCCGCAGCTGAGATTTGTTTTCCTTAAGGCCTTGAGCAGTCTATCTTCAACAAAGCCGAAACGATGTAGAGGATTAATGCTCTTGGCTGGGCCGGCTAAAAAGGGGGTCAATGTGGCGAACAGCTGTATCCCCTAACTCTGCTCTCCGGAGTAGAGTTAAAAGAAAATAATCAATATGTCATGCAGTTGTTCGTGAATTTATACTCACATGGAAATTCTCTTTAGACGAAAATTCGATGGTCCATGCATTTTGTGTCAAAATTTATGTTTGAAATTGTATCCCCCTAGTGCTCTCTTATTTATATAATGTATTCAAATTTCATAAATTTATCATAATTTTTATTTAATTGTATCATCATAATTTATATAATTATTCGAATTCCTTAAATCTATCTTTAATGATAAAACTTAGTCGATTAATATTGTGATTCATTCATTTAAAAATAGCACATATAAAATTATTTTAATTTACAGCTACAATGATTTTTTTTTAACCAATTCATCTAAAAATCATTCCTGTTAATTTACTTCCACTTATATCCCCTGACATACCATTTATCATGAATTATACTGATTCAATTTCTCTTTTAGTAGATTTTTTGTGGCATATTATTCTTAAGTGAATTCTTTTAAACAAGCTCTTACTCACCATAATGTCATATCGAATGTCTCAAAATAAGGTTCAGTTGAGAAATTTGCCAGCTTTTTATGGATTTTATGAATGTTTATTTTACAGCCTTAGGAAAGAATTATCGGATTAGAAAAAGTATAATATCTAACAAAAAATCATTGTACTTTAATATCGTTATATTGTTTTGTATATATTGTGAAATTTTAGACCTATGACATCACTAATTTATTTATCCAATTATATTATTTGTTGAAATCTTTTAGTTATTATAATTTACAATATTTGAAGGTTATCATTATATTTAAGGACTTCGACAACGTGTATTAAACGTATTCAAAGAACTAAAACGCAACCCTGTGAGGAAAATGTTGTTAAATACATTTATTTACAACCATTTTTCAAGGTGTTACGGAAATAAAACAAATCTAATATTTAATGGAAAAGACTGGTACAAATTGTATTTTCACAATGTCTGGACAAAAAATGTGCTAAAAGATCTATTTTTTACAATAGTTTGATCAATCGTTGCAGATCAATTGTTGTGAGTGGGTTATTTTGTTGTAGTGTGCATGACTAATCACTGCTAGTCGCATGTGTGCTTAATTACGTATATACGTATACACACATAATAATAATAATAAAACAATATTCGTACTCAATTGATAAGTATTTGTTCTTTACAATTTTGACTTGTGATTTCATTTGCATATAAATTGAAACATTTTGTTTTCCATGCTATAAAATTCATTTACAAATTATGTATACTTATAATGCATACTAAATGAATTTATTCGATTATTACACCAAAAGACTCAACCCTAATGCATGAATGTGATACAGTTAAAATTAGATGGATGAGTTGTTTGTAAAGAGACGTTCTACAATGGAAAATTCTCAGGTAATATGTCTTTTCCAATGCGTCATTTTTCTACGAGTATTTAAATCACATGCTACAACATGCGTCCTTAAATTAATTGGAATTCTTTTTCTACTAATTCTTAGCGAACTCTTTAGATATTTCACGATATAAAAATACAAATGAAATTAATAAGCTTGACAGTGTACATAACTAAGTAAAAGAATAATAAATATGCATTCTTTTTGTTTAAACCAAGATCTTCTACATTTTGGGGTACTTTTGGTCTATTAAGGCCACTCCACTTCAAATATGTGTTTTACGTATTTTGCTAAACTACATAAGTGATGGTGGTCTACGTCGATTAAGAGTACATCTAGTTTGGGATTCTAGCATAGTAGAGGATTTTGATTCCATTTTTACGTTTTCTTTTGTACCCGGTTGTAAATCATTTTATCTAAAGCTTAATGCATGGACCAATAAAATATATACTTATATTTATTATTTTCTTTTATTTATGCTTATTTATTTCTTCAAAATGATTGGAGAGGTATCAAAATTGATTGTTGCTCTTTTATTTTTATTTATCGCCTCTATTTATGGGACTAAAGTACTTGAGGGGCGGAAAGATGGATGAAATGGCAAAAGGTAAAGTTTAATCTGGTTTGTGGTTTAATATGTTCGTGAAATATTTTTGTAACAAAGGTTACGTTGAATTTTTCTAGTACTTTTGTTTAGTGTAATGTTTGAGCATAACGAAATAACATGATAGAATAAATTTTCTTATTTGGTTTGCTTTTATTAAAAAATGTATTCAATCTGAAAAATAATATCCATTACTTTTCACTTTAACTAAACTAACTGAATTTTCATTATACTTAATATGGCTAAATACGTCGAGTCGTAGGTAATGAAAAGTTGCAGAGGAAAGTCAATTTTTTTAGGCGGGGTAGTCTTCATCTTTCAATAGCTTATATTACCTCCGTGGTAGGTTTCTTTCTTAATGCAAGGCAGAAATCCTTGTTGCGTCTCGTTAAACCGCGTCGATCGTCTCACATCAAAGACAATGAAACCAAGGATGAGAATGAAAAACTTGTTTACTCCCCATCGTGTATTATTAGGATGGGCAATTTTGGCACATCTGTCTACAAAGGAACCTACCAAGGAAAAGTAAGGACAATTAAGTGCATGTTGTGTATGCATTATTCTATCACTGAGAATGAGATAGAGCCATTGTTAACTATCAGCGACTAACACGTCATTCGATGTTACTGCTACAAAATAGATAAACATTTCACATATACGATATTAGAATTGTGCGAGTGTGACTTGAAATTTTTTATTCAAGTTTTTTCAGAATCTACTTAGTATTATAAAATTAGAGTTTATCTCCAAAAATAGATGTAAAGAGATAAACTCTGATTTTATAATACTGTATGTAAATTCCAGAAAAACTTGAATAAAACATTTCAAGTTACACTCGCCCAATTCTAGTACAGTATATGTGAAATGTTTATATATTTCGTAGCTGTAACATCGAATGACGTATTGGTCACTGATAGTTAACAAGAGCTCTGTCTCATTCTCAACAATAGAATAATGCATACGCAACATGCGCTTAATTTTCCTTACTTTTCCTTGGTATGTTCCTTCGTAGACAGATGTGCCAAGATTGCCTATCCCAATAATATACGATGGTGAGTAACCAAGTTTGTCGCTAACATTCTCATCCTTAGTTTCATTATCTTTGGCGTGAGATGATCAACGATGTTTGACGAGATGTAACAAGGATTTTTGCCTTGCATTAGGAAAGATGCTGACCATAGAGGTAATATAAGCTACTAGAAGGATAAAGACTAGTCCCCTTAAAAAATTGTTTTCGCTCTGTAACTTTTCATTACCTAAAATGTATTTAACCTTGTTAAATGAAGTGAAAGTTCAGTTAATTTAGTTAAAGTGAAAAGAAACAAATATTATTTTACAGACCGAATACATTTTTTTATAAAAGAAAACCAAAATTCTAATACAGTATATGTGAAATGTTTACCTATTTCGTAGCCGTAACATCGAATGACGTATTGGTTGCTGATAGTTAACAAGAGCTCTGTCTCATTCTCGGCAATAGAATAATGCATACGCAACATGCGCTTAATTTCCCTTACTTTTCCTTGGTATGTTCCTTCGTAGACAGATGTGCCAAGATTGCCTATACCAATAATATACGATGGTGCGTAACCAAGTTTGTCACTAACATTCTCATCCTTAGTTTCATTATCTTTGGCGTGAGATGATCAACGATGTTTAACAAGATGTAACAAAGATTTTTGCCTTGCATTAGGAAAGATGCTGACCATAGAGGTAATATAAGCTACTAAAAGGATGAAGACTACTCCCCTTAAAAAATTGATTTCCCTTTGCAACTTTTCATTACCTACAATGTATTTAACTTTGTTAAGTGAAATGAAAGTTCAGTTAATTTAGTTAAAGTGAAAAGAAACAAATATTATTTTACAGACCGGATACATCTTTTTATAAAAGAAAACCAAATAAAAAAATTATTCTATTATGTTATTTTATTTTGCTCAAAAATTACACTAAACAAAAGTAGCAGAAAAATTCAACATAACCTTTGTTATAAAAATATTTCACGAGCAATTTGAACCACAAACCAGTTTAAATTTTAACTTTTGTTTTTTCCCATAAGTTTCTCCCCCTCAAGTACTTATGTTCTATAAGTAGAGGCGATAGATAAAAATAAAAGTGCAATGATCAATTTTGATACCCCTCTTATCATTTTGAAGAAATAAATAAGCATAAATATAAAGAAATAATACATATAAGTTTATTTTGTAATTATCCGTGCATTATGCTTTAAGCAAAAATGATCTACAAATGGATACAAAAGAAAATGAAAAAATGGAATCAAAATCATCTACCATGCTAGAATCCCAAACTAGAAGTCCACATAGTCCACCTTCATATATGTAGTTTAGCAAAATATATGAAATATATATTTGAAGTGGAGTGGCCTAAATAGACGAAGAGTACCCCACAATGTAGAGGATCTTAGTCTAAATAAAAAGAATGTATATTTATTATGTTTTACTTGGTTATGTACATTGCAATGTCAAGCTTGTTGATTTCATTTGTATTATTATATTGTAAAACATCTAAATAGTTCGTTGAGAATTAGTAGAAACAAATACTAATTAATTTAAGGACCCACATTGTAGTATGTGATTTAAATACACGTAGAAAAATGCAGTATTGTACAAGACATATTACCTGGCGATTTTCCACTATAGTGAAACATCTCCTTATAAACAACTCCTCCATCTAACTTGAATTGATGAATAGGATGAGTCGATTGAAAAATTGCTTGTTTTCAAACTTGAATTAATGAACTGGATGTGATGATTGAAATTGGGCGATTTTAAATACTTGTTCGATTTTGGACGTACAAGTATATAATTATAATATGTATTCACCCATATTACATATAACCAATATATCCTAGTATTATTGATCTGAATGGATGAATTGTCATGTTTAAATTAAAGCGCTTTTAATGCACTATTGCTTGATAATTAAATAGAATGTACACGATATTTATTTAGGATATAAATCACTTGGGGAATAATGATGTTTTGGGAAGCCAAATCTTTTTTTTGAAAATAAAAATTTAATGTTTGATGAGAACGATAGAGATATTGACTATTAGATCACTAGAATCCATCCTAGCAGACTATTTAGAGGATATCTAAACAATGTTCATGTATTTTACCACACAAATTGTCTCTCATCCCAAAATCCAATGATCTATTGCACAGAAAATATAATGAATAGTAAGATATTAGAGATGTAGTGCCATGGGAAATAGCACCTCAAGATGGAATTGAGCAGATGACTATAACACTTAAAATGTATATGTCTTCATAAGCCAGAAGGGCAGTGCATCTAAGGGATCGTGTGAAGTGCACTCACAACATGTCGTAAGCAACGAGTGAAAAAGATTGCATGGGCTTGTCATGGTAGTTAATCTATGTAGAGGGTGAATCTAGAACGGGTTACCAATAAGTATTCCTACTGGGAACTCATAGAAGAGAGTTAAAATACGACTCTCCTTTATATATATCGACCTCGTAAAATATATGAACATTGTTTAGATATACGGTTGAAAAAGACCGTATTATGGTAAATAATGAATATGTACAAATGTTAATTGCTTAGATATGTAGGTGAAAAAGAATATATTATGGTAAACAACAAAATCAGACTGTAGTGATCTAGAAACAGTGTACTTAAATTTAAATTGGAAACCAACTCATATAAATGAATAGATTGGTATATCCAAGTTGATTAGATTTGCAATTACAAATTACGACGATTAGAGCCATGACACTTGTGTTAAAATCATTTTAACAATATGTTGGTGGAATATTGTTAGGTGTGAGTGGCATCATTATGTTTGGTTAATATGTCATGTATCAATAGCCGGCACCATACTTATATGATATTATTGTGCACTATTATACATAGTTGTGAGCGGGTTATTTTCTTATAGTGTGCATGACTAATCGCTGCTAGTCGCATGTGTGTTTAATTACATATATATATATATATACACACACAATAATAATAATACAATGTTTGTACTCACATGATAAGTATTTGTTCTTTGTTCTTTGCGATTTAGATTCATGATTTCATTTGCATACAAATTGAAATATTTTGTTTTCCATGCTATAAAATTCATTTGTAAATTTTGTATACTTATAATGCATACTAAATAAATTCATTTAATTACAACAAAAAGACTCAATCTTAATGCATGAATGTGATACGGACAAAGTTAGATGGAGGAGTTGTTTGTAAAGATATGTATCACTACGAGGAAAATCCTCAGGTAATATGTCTTGTACAATACTGCATTTTTCTATGAGTATTTGAATAACATACTACAATGTGGGTCCTTAAATTAATTAGTATTATTTTCTACTAATTCTCAGCTAACTCTTTCGACATTTCACAATATAAAAATACAAATGAAAACAATAAGCTTGACATTGCAATGTACATAACTAAGTAAACCATAATAAATAAGCATTCCCTTTGTTTAGACCAAGATCTTCTACATTGTGGGGGTACTCTTGGTCTATTAAGTCACTCCACTTCAAATAAATGTTTTACATATTTTGCTAAACTACATAAATGATGGTGGCCTACTTCGACAAGAGTACATCTTGTTTGGGATTTTAGCATAGTAGTGGATTTTGATTCCATTTTTACCTTTTCTTTTGTACCCATTTGTAGACATTTTTTCTAAAGCTTAATGCATGGATCAATAAAATATATATTTATATGTATTATTTCCTTTTACTTAAGCTTATTTTATTTCATCAAAATGAAGGGAGAAGTACCAAAGCTGATCGTTGCTCTTTTATTTTTATTTATCGCCTTTACTTATGGGACTGAAGTACTCAAAGGGCAAAAAGATATGGATAAAAAAGCAAAAGATAAATTTTAAACTGGTTTGTGACTTAATATAGTCATGAAATATTTTTATAACAAAGGCTACGTTGAATTTTTCTAGTACTTTTGTTTAGTGTAATATTAGGGCATAACAAAATAACATGATAGAATAAATTTTCTTATTTGGTTTGCTTTTATAAAAAAATTATTCAGTCTGAAAAAAAATATTTGGTACTTTTCACTTTAACTAAACTAACTGAACTTTCATTGCACTTAACATGGTTAAATACGTTATAGGTAATTTAAAGTTGCAGAGGAAAGTCAATTTTTTAAAGGGAGTAGTCTTCATCCTTCTAATAGTTTATATTACCTCCATGGTAGGTTTCTTTCCTAATGCAAGGTAGAAATTCTTGTTGTATCTCGTTAAACCACATCGATCATCTCACATCAAAGGAAATGTAACCAAGGATGAGAATGTTAATGACAAACTTGGTTGCTCGCCATCGTGTATTATTGGGATGAGGAATTTTGGCACATCAGTCTACAAAGGAACCTAACAAGGAAAAGTAAGGCAATTAAGCATGTTGTGTACGCATTAGCAATTAAGCATGTTGTGTACGCATTATTCTATCTCTAAGAATGAGATAGAGATCTTGTTAACTATCAGCAATCAGTACGTCATTCGATGTTACGCTACGAAATAGATAAACATTTCACATATACTGTATTAGAATTGTGTAGGTGTAACTTGAAATGTTTTATTCGAGTTTTTCGAATTCTACTTACAGTATTATAGGATCTTATCTATAAACATATATTAGAAAAAGACTTATGTCTATGGGAAGCCAATGGAGATCCGTCGGGATATCTAATTTTATTGATCATGTAAGTATCATAATATATTTTGTTTACATTTGGTTTCATTTTTTTTTAATGCTATCATGTAGGTCGTAGATATTTCCATTGGAAACAATAATTGATCTTTGACCAATTGTTAGGATTAACCATCCTTGAGTTTGTAGATTACATATTCCAATACATAATTTCTCTAGATATATCCCTTGATATTTTGACTTGTATATAACATTGAGATTACATGATTTGTTTGCTAAAATTTATGTAATAAACATAGTTTATTTGTGCTCACTAGTGTTTTTAAAATTGATAATAGGTTAGGATGTTTGTTTAGAAATTCATAAACATTTCTATCTATTTGTTTTTTGCATTAACCTTATATTGACTTATTTAGAAAAAATTGGCATTGAATTTAAAAATAATTATTTGATAGTATTTCAAGTTTGGATGTTTGCTTATAAATGATTTTGTATTAATATACGATTTTCGTTCGAATCCCTTAAGTTTTACCTATCTTTGTTAGAAAAAATCATTTTTTTATTCGCATAGGGGCATTATATTGGGCTTACAATACGTACATACAAAAAACTATATATTGAGACTTAAAGCCAAACAATGCATTGATAATGTTTGACAATGATACTTTAATCGTTATCTGACATGAGGTTGAGTAAACCTCTAACAGATCAGTCTTCTGCTAGTTCTCATGTCACTTGTAAGTTCTATGTTTTTTATAAATTAAAATAAATACATATGAAGCAGTAAATATTACTCTAATGTGCCCATGCTAGCAAATTTATAATGGTAATTGCATGAGTGAGTTGCAATAACTTACTATTTATGCGTTTGTCAATGAAATCAATAATTGTATGTTTAATAATGTAAAGTAAAATCAACTTTTATATATTTCTCGATGTTGCAGCTTTATATCATTTTTGTAAATTGTAATAAATTAAATGACATCATGGATATGTTAAAATATGCCATAACTGATTATATTTTTTTTGTTATAAGTTATGGAACATCAGGTTGGAAAGCTCCAGAGCTTACCTTGAATGGCAGCATAATGTGTCTGTTGATATGTTCAGCCTTGGTTTTTTTATTTCCTTTTGTGTTACGAAAGTAAATCATCCATTTGGAGATCCCGAATTAAGGGATGCCAATATCAAGGGTGGCAATCCTAATCTCTCAACTGTAGTTTGTATGTCCAAAGTTCATGATCTGGTGTCGAAGGTAATTTGTCACACTTCTTGTGAAAGGTAAGCAGTTATATAATATTTTTTAATAAAAAACGATGAGCTTTATTCATTTGTTATTATAAATATCATGAATATTTATTGTGTAATATGGTCTTTTCTGAACTTATTTTTTCATGCTATATTTGACAGTATTTATCATGAATTATGTTTTGCTTTTGGTAGTCTTCATTAATTTTGGTTTTTCGTATATGTTCCAATTTTTCTAATAAATGAAAAAGAAGTAGATAATAGTAGCTTGTAGATGAATAATGATTTGCATGAAGATCGATGTAGTTGACCTTTTATTGATGGAATAATTTTGGTTAAGTATTGGCATGTCTAACCATGCTCAAATTTCTAGGTTAGATGTAAGCCAAACTTTGAAAACATCCCTTTTTTGGGACTCAAACAAAAAGATGAAGTTTATTGCTGTTGTTAGTGACATTATCATTTCAAAGTTTACTATTACACCCTTCTAAAATGGTAATAATGTCACCAACAATAGCAATAAACTCCATCTTTCTATCTGAGTCCCCAAAAAAGGGATGTTTCAAAGTTTGGCTCACATCTAACTTAGAAATTTGAACATAGCTAGAAATGACAATACTTTACTAAAATTATTTCACCAATAAAAGGTCAAACTACATTGGCCTTCATGCAAACTGTTATTAATCCACTAGTTACTATTATCTAACTCTTTTTCACTTATAAGAAAATTGGAATATACACAAAAAACCAAAATTGATAAAAACTACCAAAAGTAAAACATAATTCTTGATCAAAACTGTTAAATATAGCATGAAAAAATAAGTTCAGAAAAAGACATATTTCACAATAAATATCCACGATATTTATACTAACAAATGAATAAAGCTCATATATTTTTTATTTAAAAGATAGTATAAAACTGCTTACCTTTCACGAGGAGTGTAACAAATTAGCTTCGACACGAGATAATGAACTTCAGACATGCAAACAATACTGGAGAAATCAGGATTGACGTCCTTGATACTGGCTTGCCTTAATTCAGGATCTCCAAACGAATAATTTCCTTTAGTGACACAAAAGAAATCAAGCAACCAAGGCTGAACATTTCAGCAGGCACATTATGTCGGCCATTCAAGATAAGCTCCGATGTAACGACTCGAATTTTTGTTTTTTAATTTTGAACGATTAATTTATTTTAAATGTTGAGTTTTGAAATGTGAATAAAATTTTAATATGTAATTTATCCTATAAGTGGATTAAGATTTAAATTTCAAATATAGCGATTTATTGAATAAATTTAATTGTTGAATTAATGATTGGAAACCGTTTAAATAATTGAATTAGAGTAGAATAAGAATCGAAAATGATTTCTAATGTTGATAAAAATTCTACTGGAATTATAATTTAGTTAATAAGATTTTAAAACTAAATTTGAAGTGATTTCATAAAATTTTGGAATCGTCGATTTAATCGACACGTTGAAATAGCGATCCGGAGTACAGTCTCGGAATTCGACGAAACCGGTTACATTAGACCATAATAGTGTATTATTGTTGGATTTCAAATTTCATAACGTTTAGATTTACCATTTGGTTGTACAATCTAAAAACGCCTAGAATAATTTAATCGAATTTAATTTAAACAGTCGATTCAAAAAGCTATCTTTCGCATACGATTGAACTAGGCCTCGAGACATGTTATATTGCATTCATAATAGGGGTATAACATTATAAATGTCAGGCGGCATGCCTCAACAGGGGGTCGAGATTTCACGGTATGTGATTCGAGATTTTAAATCATATGTATATATATATATATATGTATGTGTATATATATATATGTATATGTATATGTATATATATATATATAATGGTTAAATCAATGAACAGTTGAGCCGTTCCTTTTAGGTCTCTTCTCTTCCGAAACACACTTCCTCCTTCAAACTAAAATCGAGACTTACCCCTTTCTTCTTTTCAAAACCGAACTCATTAAATAAATAAAAATTGCAAACGAATTCAAACTCGAAGCAGCCTTCCTCACTCAATCTAAATCGCGTGTATTTTTCCCCTATCTTCAACTCACATATCAAAATCGAATCCGTTCGAAGTTTTAAAATAAAATAAAATAAAAAAGTTTCGCGATCGAACAAAGCGGCGATGGAAGGCAGAGCAGTAGTGGAATTCGGGGTCTGTAGCGATGGTGTACTCGAATTGATGGTAGGAGGCGAATTCGAATTGATGGCACTCGACTTGAGAACAACGCGCACGCACGAGGGAGGCCAGAGGTAGATGGTGCAGCGACAAGGGAGCGCACGAGGCAGTGGAGGGGATTCGAACGTTCGTCGTCGATCTTGAGTTTTTGGCACTGTAACGATCTCGTGTGCCTGGAAGAGCTAGGCGAGTGCGGTAGCAAAGGATGGTGGGGCAATTGGAGGCTGTGATGGGGCGTGTGAGGGTTTCGATCGAGGTAGGTTTAGCTTGCTTACTATAGCAGCAGGAGGGAGGACGTGAATTTCTGCTCAGTAAGGAAATTAAGACTTGGCTATTAAAGGTTATTGAATTTGTTTTAATTTATGTGTAACTAGTTAATTACATATAAATCGTTAGCTTATAAAATTTGTAAATTTTTCGTGCGATCTCCAAAATTAATGAATACGACATTTGGAATTAATTTGGGGACGATCAGAGTCAGCTGGGATTTTAGATTTAATTAAAAAGGGGATATTCGCCAAATTAAAAATCAAGGTGAGAGATTTTCACTCATTTGGATTTTCTAACTTAATTTTTGAATAGTTGAAATTAATTATTGGATGCTTAGTTGAATTAATAAATTATTATCAATTTTGATGTTATATATATATAAATATATATATATATATAATAGTTGTAGTTGGAGTGATATTCCCGCACATTATAGAGGATGAGTCATTATGCGCCTCGCATAATAGCGGATGACCCTATATACCACGATATTCTCTTCAAAGTGGGATTGGTATTTTTATGTTGTATTAACATCTGTGGATATAGATAAACTGGTTGTAGTGATCCAACTGGATTCCTCAAAAATGTTTATTTTGATTTCATATATAGTGATATATGATTTATGTGAGTAAACCGTTATCGATGATTGTTATAATTTAAATACTTGGATGCTACCGTAGCACTGGCCTGAATTCGGTATTTTATATACCATGAATATCATATTTTGAATCTTAAGGAATTTAAAGGAAAATTTAAATGTAGAAATATTTATATCCAATCTTGATTATTTTTAAGAAATTAATTTGGATAAAAACAATAATTGATTTAGGTTGTATTTAACTATTCGTAAAAATATTTCAAATAGAGGTTTTAAAATAAATCGTATAAAGGATTTATTTTTACGATGGATATTTAAACGATATTTCCTGGAAAATATGGAAAAAGGTTGAAATCGATATTAAAAATAGATTGGAAAAATAAATGGAATTTATAAGGAACTGAATTCACAAAATGGAATATTATAAATGAGATTATTTTTAGTGAAACTCAAAGGGTTATAAAATTTATAAACGATGTTTATAGATAAAAGAAATCGATATCAGATGATAAATTTGGAATATAAATTTACACGGAGAATTTATATTTGAATATGGATATAGGGTGAGAAAAATAATGGATATTATTTTTGAAAAGGGAAAATAGTTATGAATATCAGAATGGAAGTGATGTGATGTGATTCGAGAGGGATTAATAAATTGAAATTGGTTATTGAGGTTTTAAAAATATATTTTTAACTTTAAGAAGTTAAGTTTGCTTTTAAAGGAAAATTTTATTATTTAAAACTATGAAAATTTTAAACTAGTTAGGATTGAAATACTTCGGTAAATAGATTTTCAAATATTAAGTATTTATTTTAGTAAATTCTAACTTATAAAATCAGTTTTGAAAATTGAATTGTTTATCTAAAAATGAGTCATTGATGTTTATAAAAGTGTTCGATATTATAAAAAAATTACTTGAAATATGTTTTAAAAAAGTAAATTGCTATTCTTTTAAATGCTTATTATATATAAATATAGAGTTTCGAAGCGATTGAAAATTTCATTTATAAATTCTCTTGAGATTCGTAAATGGGGCTTATAAACGGATATGATTTTGAGGAGAGGAATTTTATAAGGGATTTGGAGGAAATGGAATTTCAAATTGTTGAATATAGGAACTTCGAAAAATAAAATCTGAATTCTTAAAAGAAGTTATAACTTGGAATGGGGTTATAAGTAACCATACTGGATTTTGGAAAATAAGACTTATAATATTTTCCTAAGTATTAAAATGAAAATTTGGAAATACTTCTTAGTGTTGAAATGTTTTGGAACTATCCTGTTATGGATTTAAGTATTTGAAAATTGTTTTCAAATATTGAAGTATGGAAAGGAATTTGAATATATACCTTGTAAAGTTATTTTGAAAAGAATATTTTTGGAAAATGTATAATAAGGCCTGATGTCGGCTTATGGATGCTTCATTGATAGTTAAATAATCGACTATCAATATTGGCTAATTTTGTTAATCGTTTCGAAGAGACCGAGATCGAATTTAATTATCCGTAAACCATTTTGATCTAGTTTGAACGTTACGAATGAATACCGTGAAGATTATGAAGATGGTGATTCGGTTTGCCCAGACCTAGGACAACTTGTATGGACGAATGCTATCAGAACATCGTCATTGGAGGACGATGAGCATTCTACGTAGAATTGTTGCTTGAAATGTAACGCTTTGCCTCAAGCATCATCAACCGGGAATGACTAAAACATGGGAGATGCAGCAAGGCTAAGTGGGTCGCAACCAATTAGCGTATGTTATCACTTTTCTAGATATCCTCGAAAACATATATATTATGGATATGGTTGTACATGAAAGAAGGAGTGCTCGATTTTTAAGGGTGGGAACACCCATGGTGACTATATATTCGGTCTATCTCGATTAGGGGTAGGCCGGCCTTGTGTAGTAGGGGATCTCGACGAGGTTTTCGATACATTGTTCCAGAGGTGTACGTGATGGGCGGTATCCCAGTGGCCCAGTCATTGTATGGAATCCATTTTCCTATACGAGCCTTACGGTTTTGTTTGTGGAGCATAGTATGCTGGAATTTAATTATTTAACCATTTCGGCTATTTGAATAAATATTTGTATTTAGACACTATTATAATATTACTGTATTTCTATAAAATGTTTTGGTTATCGTAAAGGGAAAACTCATCGTGTTTATTTGTGACACGGTCTTACGAGATACCTTTGTTTTTTAAAGGATTTTGATAACTCTAATAATTCAAATTGAGTGTGTTTTCTCACGCTGGTTTTGCAGACTGACTCTGGTGTTATTTTATTATAATGCTCGGGTCAGACAGAGTATTTCAGTTTCAGGTTAGAATGCTATGAAGCTCAGGAGATGAGCTGGAGGAGTTCGGATGTATTCCCGTACTTAGTTTATATTTCTGCTGTTTGAGGACAAGTGATTATAACTGTCCAGATTGATGTATTGATTTTTTTTGTACTCTGATTATTGTAAGTATAAACAGATACAGATTCTTTTGTATAAAAATCTGTTATTACATATTATATTTTGTGCCGCTGCGATTGTGGGATTCTATATTGTTGTTAAATTTTCTTCTACCTTTTTCTTCTTCTTCACCCTAAAGATTCGTAATTTCCGTTCAATCTGAGTTGAACTGATGTGAATTATGGTCGACTTAAGAGATACGGATTTGCGGGCCTTCACATTTGGGGTTTCCAACCCGATATTCCATAAGCTATAACAAAAATATATATAATTAGTTGTGGCATATTTTAACGTATCCAAGATGTCTTTTGATTTATTACAATTTACAAAAATGATAGAAATAAAAGTTTATTGTACTTTAAAATTTTCAGCACACGATTATTGATTTCATCGACAAATGCATATATTGTAAATTATTGCAACTCATTCATGCAATTACCATTATAAATTCGCTAGCATGGGCACATTGGAGTAATGATTATTGTTCCATATGTATTTCTTTTATTTAAAAAAACAATAACATAGATCTTACCAGTGACGTGAGAACTAGTAGTAGATTGATCGATCAGAATTTTGCTCATCCTCATGTCGGATAACTTTGGGATTGAAGTACCATTGTCAAACATAATCAATACATAAGAAAAATAAGAAAAGAAAAGAAAACACAAACATAGAATCCCGCAGTAGAATGATAAAATATAATAATCAAATAAACAGTTCATAAAGTTGTTTAGTGGAGATTTTAATTATTTATTTGGAATAAACAATGAATATTGAAAATAAAAGGATAAAAATAACGTTTGGAACTTTATTTTATTTATTTGGGTTAATAATGATTGGAAAATTGGTTTTATTTGGAGAAAATGCAATAATTGTATTAAGTATTGCCAATTACTTCTTTAAATAATATTATAAGAAGTTTGAGACTTTTGAAGGTTGTTTATTAAGTAAAAAGATCAAAATTGGTGTAAAATTGAGTTTGAGATGGTTTATTATATTTTTCTAAGTAAGAAAATAATTTTTTGTGGAATGTTAGAAGTTAAAAATGTAGGCTTTTACATTTGTGTAAAATATGGTATTTTTGTAAAATAAAGGATTTCAATAATAAAAATGTTTTAAAGTATAAATTTATCTCTTATATGGTGGAACATGTTTTATTTTATAAGTATGTGAGTTTATATGTTTTTCTTATATAAAAATTGGAAGAATAATGCATTTTATTTTGTAATATAGTGTAATATGTGTGTACATTTGGTTAAGTGAATTAATTCTTTTGGCTAAATGGTTTTCTTTTAATTTTAAGTCCATTTGACCCATTAGCACTTACCAGATAATTGACGAAGAGGAAAAATTGGTTCCAGTACGTTAATTTTTATTACCTCTTTCTTTCTTCTCAAATCAGAAAACTGAAAACAATAACCCACCTCTCAAATTTCCAAATTGAAGCTCAAAACTTCAAGTTAACTCCACAAATTAAAATCTTTTTCAATCTAGAGTATTAATCAATAGGTAATCTAACTCCAAACCTTTTAATGTCATCCAATTCCTAATTTCGGAGATGATTTTCTAATCTACAGAAAATCTTCTTTTGCATGCTATTTCTTTTCACTGTACATGTTATTTGAAGCTTAAATCTCCTCAAAGCTTGCCTCTTTCTTCATAAATTCAAGGTTTGACCTTCTCTACAGCAAGGTGAGTTCCTAAAACTCACAAATGCTAGCTGAGAAAAGCTCAAATCGCTCAAAAATGTAAAAATCTGCTTGCTGTATAAAATTCTGCAGTTTGATTTTGTTTGTTCATAATATGGTTTCTGTTGCCACTTTGAACCCTTATATCTCATGATACGGCAATGAAATCATGTCTGTTTTCTTGCATTTGGTAGCTTGCATGTCGAACTTCATCTCTTTAAAATTTGGTTGGAAAATATTGTTATTTTAATGTTCAAAACTTTGCTGCAAAATCAACAAAAACCCAGATTTTTGCCTGGGCATATTGTGTGAGTTACTGCAAACATGGCATGAGTCCATGTTTGAGACGGCATAAATCTTTTATTTCTTACTGGAATTCATCGATTCTTTTTTTTGAAAGATAAAGTTTTCTACTATACACTTACCAATTTTCAGCTCAATCCGAGGTTGGTTGGTCCTCTGTTTCATGCCTGAAAGTTGAATCCGAGATGGTTTTCAGACCTATACATTTTTATTTTTTTAAAACTGTTGCAAACATGGCCTGAGTCCATGTTTGAGACAGTGTAACATTTTAATTTCCAATCAGAATTCAATGATTCTTTTTTTGTTTGAAAGATGAAGTTTTCTAATATGTGCATACTAATTTTTTTGCTTAATATGAGCTCATTTGGTCCTATGTTTATGGGTTGTAAGTTGAACCCAAGATGGTTTTCAGGCCTGAGCACATTTTTGTTTTTGAACTGTTGCAAACATGGTCCGAGTCCATGTTTGAAACAACGTAACTTTTTCATTTCAAGTCGGAATTCATTAATTCTTTGTTTTCAAAGCTGAAGTTTTCTACTATGTGTACAGAAGTTTTTAGTTCAATCAGAGGTAGTTTGGCCACCAATTTTATGTCTGAAAGTTGAACCCAGAGAAGATTTCAAACCTAAGTATTATTTGGCCTATGCAGTTTTATGTTCTTTTTCCGTCCGACTTTTGAATTTTACTTCATGTTTTTGTGATGTTTCTAAAATGTTTTGAGGGCTATGATGCTTATCAATAGGCTAGCCAAGTTTTTTTGAATTTGAGATTCAAATTTGAATTAAATTTGAATTGAATTTGAATGACGGTTTTGAGCGATTTATTTGATTTCGAGTAAGAATTTTCCAAACAATTTTGAAATAATTTTTAAAATAAATTGGCATTTCAAATAATTATTATATATTTTTTAAATGATTTTAAGCTATAAAATCTATTTATTTTCTATAATAAGCGAATTTTCAAATATTGTCTTCAAAATTGATTTCTGAAAATGGTTTTAAAAGCTTGTTTTCTCAAAGAAAATTATTTTATATATAAAATACACATTTTTTCACTATTACAGCGAATGAGAAGGAGAATTAAATAGTTTGGTAAAACATGTGGTATGAGGCACGTGCGTTTATCTTATCGGTTAATGCCTAAACGTTCGTTTGATCGTTTTGACCATCGAGTCAAGTTTACCGATGAGATGGGGTAAACTTTTTACTGCTTTGAGTATGAAATTTACTAGCAGTTGGTAAATCGTTTAGTGTGAACGTGTGGTATGGGGCACACCTTAACACTGTTCGGGTTCCTACCCAAGAGTTTGTGACACATTTGCCATTGCGGTGTGCCAGTACTGGACCTTCGGGTCATTGCCATTGTGGCATTTTCCATTGCAGTGTATTTGTCTTTGAGACGTTTTCCATTGCAGCGTATTTGTCGTTGTGACGATTTGCCTTCGGGCGAGGTACCCATTTGAGATAACAGTACTTGGCAAGGCTTCGGCCACATGCACGTGCAAATACTTTTGAGATGATTTCTTCGACTATTTTCCCTAATGTATCGCCCCTTTTCGGAATAGGTCCTTTGAACCATTTGATATATTTGTGGTGATTACCTTTCGGGAATTTGAACTCTTGGGAGTTCTTTCTTTTAGATTTGAGTTGTCTACACTGGCGTTATTTGATATTTTCCTTTTGGCGTTATTATTGAGATTTGCCTATTGGCGTTATTACATGAGATTTGCCTTTTGGCGTTTATTTGGGATTATATTCTCCTATGTTGGAGAATTATATTTAATTGCCTTGTGGCGTATTTTTGAGATGGTGACTTCTTTGACATTTTTGAGTTACCGATATAGCGGGTTTAGGATTTCTCCTTTTTAGGAGTTATAATTATCCCTAAACCACTATTGATGATTTGTGATATGCCGATGATATAAGGCTTTCTATATTTAATGTTTTATGGATTGTCTTATCTCTTTTGAGATTATATGTGTGTGTAAATGATATCATCTCATCACTGAAAGTAATCATACCATACTTATACTCATGCTTATACTCAGCATTGTTCCTTCTTGTTTAAGAAGAATATTACCTTTATCCTTATGCATCTATTATTGCTTATCCTTATAAACTGATATGTGTAGCAGGACTATGTGGGTTGCACCCATTTGGTTATTGTCATCACCCTTATATATATATATATATATATATATATATATATATATATATATATATATATATTCATCAATTTTGTTGTGAATGAGAGCTCTCAAAAAAGGTTGCAAAGCGACCGAGGTGATGAAATATTCAGTACTATTTAGTAAGGGGTAGTGTTAATAGGGAGTCCATGTAAGGGCCTCAGTATATTTTTCTAAAGGTGTATAGTAGCAGGCGGTATCCTAGTAGCCTCGTCACTGTATGGAATCCATTCTCCAATACGTGCGTTTACGGGCTTAGCTGTGGACCTATTAAGACAAAATTTAATTAATGTAACAATTTCTGTTATGATTCAATATTTATTTTAAACCCGAGACATTATTATAGTATCACTGGATTTTTATAATAATAATAAAAATGGTTTGGCTATTGTGAGATAAAAACCCGTCTGTATTTGTGTGCGGCGTGGTCTTACGATATACCTTTATTTCTAGAAGGTTCTTAAAAAATTAAGTAAATCCATTTGATTGTGTTTCTCACACTGGTTTTGTCAGACCGATCCGAACGTTATTTTTCTTTTAATGCCCAGGTCAGCCTGAGCATATTTTCTAGATTTAGTTAGACACCTTTGGAGCTTTAGGAGACGAGCTGGATGCCTCCAGACGTACTCTTCTATTTTCTTCTATCTTCCACTATTTTATTCCTATCTGTATTTATTGGTATCAATAAGGACAAGATGTTATAACTATCCAGGCTGATGATAGGATAATTGTACTCTGATTTATGTATCTGTATGAAATACGTTTTTGTCTGTAAAGATCATTGTTATATTAAAGATTACTCGTCCTGTTGTGAGATTTTGTTCTATCTTTTCTTGCTTTCACCCCAACGATCTGCCTTTTCGGCACTTGGATGTTCAGCACGTGAATACCGTAGATGTATTAGTGTCGACTTCCGAGTATCGAAAGGGCGAGTTGTTACACTAGCCATGCCCTATAATTAAATATTGTTTAGTTCAAACATAGGGTTTCTCACTCAACGGGAGAAATCCCTACACGGCTTTGAGAAATCTATAAACCAGGTTGGTTATACAATAATCCAATCTTTATATAGTAAGTGTATCTACAGTAGGGTTTACGTTGGTTTGGCTTATTGTATACAGATATTAGTGGAACCAAACGAGAATATTCACACCTAAGTATCCCTAGCATTGACTTGTTGACCATTTCCAGTTTAAACTTTAAAACCTTTTCTACAACTTTAAACCATACCTTAACACACATATTCTAAAAATTCATATCACAAATCCTTAAAATTCTATCCAAACAAAATATATTGAATTGAAAGAATCCCACTTATCTTGAAATTATTTTTTGTTTTCTTTGTAAAATCCTTTCAATATTTTCCAAATCTTAAACAAATAAAACATTGATTCTTAAATTTTCTTATAAAACAAGTATTATAACTCCAACTTCCAAACTAACTAACTTTTCAATAGTTTCTTAAAAATATCTACTCTCTACAGTATCCCACTTTCAAAACCCCATTCTTCTACAAACTTCATCACCTCTATATCCAGTGCATCCATCAAATCAAATCCAAAACGATTGAATAATTTCTTACAAGAGCCTAACCAGGCCTTACCATTAAATATGGCTTAGTCGCAACATAGGGCTTCCTACTCAAACTGGAGAAGCCCCTACAAGCTTTGAGAAATCTAGCATCGAGATAGTTATACAATAATCCACTATTTGCATAGTAAGTGTAGGTACTATAGGGTTAAATTGGTCTAGCCTCATCGTATACAAATATCGGTGGAACCAAACGGAAATGTTCACACCAAATGCCCCGAGTATTGACCCCAGTAACATTTTTGGTTCTAATATTAACCCCATTCACATTTATCTCTGTCCTATCTTCTATTTCTCCTAAGTTACACTCTCAAATATCCATGATTCATTCAAAAACCTCAAATAAATAATTTATTCCATTGTTTTGCATGCACTCGAATCATAATATATACATATATGAAAACACATCTATATAAATATAAACTCTCTCTCTCAATACATTTATAATCCTTAAATTAGGGGTGGGTTTTTTCTCTTTATATCAAGTGTAGCAAGCTGCCTATTTCAACCCTCATGTTCAATGCTCGAACCAATGTTCAACACCTCAAAAGTAAAAAATGATAGATCATTAAGATGATACCAGGAAACAATATAATACTTAGCGCAAGGAACAAAATTGTAATATCAAACTACAACCATTTATTTATAATCATGCTATCCAGTTTAAATCATATTGTAAGTCCATAAAAGTGCAACGCCAAACCCAATATACAATATATATATATATATATATATATATATATATATATATATATAAGACATATAGCCTATATACTAAAGGAAATAGGCTAGTTAGAAGCAAGTGAAATAGGAGGATTCAAAAAAATTCATGTTCCGATCATTGTAGGCCTATGAAGTATAATGGTCTTTACTAGATCCAATCTAGTTAATTAAAATAAAAACCAATTTTATTAACTTTCTGGATTAACATATTAAATCTATGTTAATTAATTTAAGTTTAAATATATCAAATATTATCATTTTCAAAATGGGGTAAATAGGCGACGGGCATATAAATATTAAATCTAAATGTAATTATATTAAGATCTAGAAGGAAACTTGTAACATCCCAACTTCTATGCCCATACTACTCAAGAGTATTACTAAGTAATACCATCGAGTAATATAGAGATTGAAGCGATATATGACACACATGTGAATACACCCTTGAACCAACATTGATATCTCAAATATAAATATAACTTACCATATACATACAAAGGCTATGTACAAAGCAATAAACATGTGTGCCACTAGGATAGAACAATACACAATATAATATAAATAACAGAGGACATACAGTCAATAAACGTAAAGATAATATATAATAGAAAATATATATATACACACATACACTATCTAGTAAACATATAGTACCTGAATGAAAATTACATTTCAACAAGATATTACTACACTATATAATAAAGTCATATCCTCCTTCTATGCCTAAGCACCAAGACACTGGTCAACTTGTCCTCGCACGTGAAATGTCTCAAACTAACCCGAGTATTATAAATAACACACGGGTTAGACTATATCTATATCGTATGGTAATATATATAATTTAATATTTCAATATATAGATATGTTATACATGTATGTGTTTTATATAAAATCACAATCTCATAACAATCTCAACGTATTATGCAACTTCTAACATTACAAAACATAAATAAAAGTGCTATCTCCCATTTTAAATTAAATTAAATCAGAAATCACAAAATCAACTACAAATAAGTGAACCATCCAAATCCAGAAATCACCATCAAAATTAAGAAATCATCAATAAGGAGATATCATCAAATATAGCTAGGCTACCTCATAACAAATATCCAAAAATATATCACAATCTCAATAATAATAAAATTATCATCATCCTTATACAGAATAGGATAGGTTGCCTACCAATACATAATAAGAAATATGAGGATCCACCATACCTTGGACACATATTCAGATATAATCTCATCTTCTCGTGTATGAATAAATTAGAATAGTATGAATATACGAGAACTGACTACACTTTAGACACATTGCCTCTACTATAGCCACCTCATGGGATATTGAATAATATATGTCAATCTAACACACACGCAAACACACATACCGAAACCAAATAGGAAAATGACAGCATATCTGCTTGCTTCAAGAGCCATACGTGGTCCATATGACACGACTCCTACAATCATCGATTAACCTTACCTCTCCCCTCTCGGTATCATGGCAATGATCCACCATAGGCTCGACTACGCATAGCCTCTTTGACCACGACTAACGACATTGTGCCCCAAGGGTAACTGACTGCTAGCTTATGTGATGCATAGGCACCACACATCAATAGCACAAAACTAAACATAAAAGGGCATCACGGATTTGGGGCGCGTACTATTATTATGCCATCAGGATGGATATTATTCAATCTAGTTGACTCTCGAACCATAAAGGGAGTTGGACATAAATGGATGACATATAGTACTCATATCCAATAACTACCCATAGCTCTAAGTCATTTTCCGACACATGGCACCACATAAGTCAACCCGTGACTATAATATACCAAAGCTCTCATCCTTCACCAATACGTGGCTTTACCCATAAGCTGACACACGGCTCTACCCATTGGCCAACACATGGCTATAATATACTCGCTGTAGTGAGTATCATTCATACATGGGTAATTCCCATTTGAGTGATATTTACTTGAAAAGAATAATCAAATAAATAACACAACAGGTCCATACCATCGTATGTTATTCGGATAATTATTCAATGCTCACAAACTACATTCAATCCTCAATAGATATCTCTATATGACAAGTTCGATGAATAATCGAAAAAGTGTTACCGAAAGTCGCATAACGGACGGTATCGCTAATCCGTTTATTCAAATTTCTCGTCACATTGAAATAAGAGATATACAAATACAATAATAAAAGAAATCATATATAAAATACATGCATTAACTTTAAATTGTCAAACAACGTTATATAAGCCAATGATACAAAAGTAATATTCAAATAGACATTTGAACATCATGTAATAATAATTCCAATAAGTCCATTAATTTAAAATCATTATCAAACGTCATAAGAACGTTTAATAATTTAAAATAAGAATTCACTGCATCATTATAACTTTCCATTAAATCATAACATTATTAAAATACTTCATTCAATTCATGAACATCTTAAATAACTTGTAAAATCAAATATTCTTCATAACAATCATGTTGTAATTTTTTGTAATAAAATATTATATTAAAATAAATATATACTAACTTCCAAAATAAATTTCAGTACACTTCAAAACATTAGAATATAAATACTTCAAATCTTTCTCCATGTATTATCAAGATCATATTAACTATTTTAACATCATTTAATAAAATTTAGAAACCATATCATAATTTTATAATTATAATTGATAAATATATTTATATTAAAGAAGTAGTCTTATAGGATGAAAATAAAACATTAAATCATAATAACGTATATGTGTATATTTAATTAAATTACTAAACATCATATATACAGCTCTTAAAAAGATTATAACATGGAATAGAATAAACATTAACAATAATAAGTGTAAATATAAATAAATAATAGAAATATAGTAAATAAACAATTTCAGGAAACTCAAAATTTACACTATTTAGTAGGCTGGAAATTATTTCAGTCGACTGAAAAAAATCAAGTAGTCGACTGAACTGGTGTTAGTATTCGAGTTTGGATTTTACACTAGTTTAGTCGACTGAATTTTTTGCTCAGTCGACTGACTTTGGATTCAGTTTACAAATTTTTTATTTAGTCTACTACATCGCTGAAAGTCAGAAAATGACTTTTATGACTTTTTTCATTTGGTTCAACTTAATATCACACACTTACTGGTATTGTTTCCCTCTTGTTACTCTACTTCTAGTACATTATAACGATTCATGATAATCATATCCATGAAGTAAAATTCATGGATGAAGAGGTAGAATCACTACATTACAAATATGTATCTTGATCGTTAGCTAATGATCATTAGATCAAATTAAACATAGTTGTGAGTAGGAGAACTCACCTTGAATGGATGATCACTTAGATCCTAGTCTCTCCTTGCTTTCCTCTTCTTGCTCCCTATACATGAATTCTCCAATTCAATTTAGGTGAAAAACTTGTTTCTCTCAAATGCTTGGTGTAGATAGTTGCCAAAAAGCCTTGATTTGATTTGCGTTAATTGTTGGAGTTTAATGTTAATTAATTTCAAAATTTATGGTAATAGAGTTTAGGTGAGAAATTCAAATTTTCATCTTATGTGAAAATGGAGGGATGGGGTTTTATTTATAAGAGTGAGTGAAAACTCTAGGATTTATAAAATCTAGACCCGAGCTTCATGAGAGTTAATTCATATTTATTTTTGGGCTTAGATCCTTACTAATTAGACTCGGAACATTTCTTTTGTTATTTTATTTACATTCAAACAATATTTACATAACAACTCCATCTATATTTACATGAAAACAATTTGGGTTGGGTTTTATGTACTAGTGGGTTTTTTTAATTTATTTCTTTCTTATTTAAAATCATTTCTAAATACAATTTAAATTCTTTAACATTACAAAATCCTTTCTTTCTAACTTCTAAATAAATTCCAATGTTGTTATTTCAAATATCATTCAATATAAAATCTCATAAGATCATATTTTATTAACTTATTTCAAATAATCATTCATAACTTCATATTTCAAAACAACCAAATAATTTATCAAATAAACTTCCTCTTTAAATTAAATTCTTAACATTTTAATAAAACAATTTCCATCACATTCTCAAATCATCTCTTTAATAACATGTTAATAAATTAAAAATTCCATTTACTTCATTAGTAAATACTAATTATCATAAATAAATTGTTACTTAACAATGGGTTGTTACAATACTTGAAAAGGTTGTATCAACAATTAATTACATCTTCCTCTTTTAATTATTCTACTATAATTATGCCTGATCATTAGTCAAAAGAATGTGATAATAAACGGTGAACATGAATAATAAGATTTACGTATGTAGATATCAATCGCATCAAAAATAACATAAGAAGCAAACAAATCAATAAATGCACGTATATCTACGTGTGCGTATCTTTATTAATATTTTATCTTTTATTAATAGTTGGAATAGAAGCACAATCTTTTGGTGTGACCGTGAACTTTCCAAAATGCTCATATATATAACTTTTAAATTATTAAATTGTTACTTCATATGATCAATTAATAAATTAGGAGATAAAATCTTCCTACAATCACTTTAGACATATTCAAACCTAGATGTTCATTCCAATTATTCATAGAATAAACTTTCAAATGTAATTATAAATAGACTTTAAAGAGCGAGTCAAATATACATGCCTGCATTAGAATAGGTAATGCAAGATCTTTCAAGATATATCAACCAATCCATAAATCATTATTAACTTTTATTAATAGTTGAAGTGAAAACACAATATTTGATCCCACCGTGAAATTTCAAAAATGTCCTTCCATGCAAATAAGAGATTATGAATTCGGATCTCACCATGAACAAATATTAACATCTATCTACAAATGGAAATTTTCAAACATAAACAATGTCGCAAGTTCAAACCGTATATCAGCAAAAAAAGTACAATTTTTCTTCATATTTTTTGGTTTATTTTATCAAACGATACAGAACTTTCAAATTTAATAATTTAATAAAGGCATTGCACCCGCCAAAATATCTCGTAATAATAGATATCGTGCATTCTACTTACCATTTTTATTTTTATTTTTAAAAGGCGAATAATGTAATGTTGAACATAAATATTGTTATGCTTAATTTAAATCAATAAAAGATTACAATAAATATATTTTTCATGCTTTCACTCAATCAATGCATGAGCTCTTACATTATGTTAAATTCAATTACAAAACGAACAAGCAAACTTTTCTATATGAACATATAGTCTTTTTAATAATTTAATAAATATACCATATTAAAACATTATGAACTTTCCTAAGTTTCCTTAACGAGTCAATCTTCGAATAAATGTGCAACGAATGACGTGGTAGGATTTTATTACTACCTATTAATTCCAGATGTTTAATTTATGTAACATTTAGTAGTTGCTTAAATTTTTTAATGTTATTTGCATAATTTTATTCATTGCCTAGGTATTCCGATTTCATGTTTCAAATAAGTAACAACTTTTAACTTGTGTATGGAAGAAAATGATCTCTCTCTCACTAAGTGATTATTTAACTTATTTAAGGAAGAAAGTATTGAACATAAATGACGACTAAATCAACTCTATAAAGATTGATATGATATGCTAATGTGATAAATTTAGAATAAAATAACATCATCCAGAATTGATTAGAAGAAGGGCTGTGAGTTCAAAGACAGTAGAAGGAAGCTGTAGGATTAAAGAAGACCTTGCAGAAAGTAAGAATATGTTGCAACCGCTAAGTATCACACCTAGGCCTAAACGCAATATTCATAAACCAATAAGGTACTTGGATCAACTCAGCGCTTCACAAATACTGCAGCACTAAATAAAGGAGGGAGCAACACAAATATGGTACGCATATATTTTAATAGGCTGCATGGCAGAAGACAGTTACTGCCTTTTCTTTTTATAGTATTTCTTTTGCAAAGTTTGTGTGGCCAAATATGGTTCTTCAATTTCATTGAAACAGCTGTCAAAGTTGTTACAAAAATGTATGTGAACGTGCTATATATACAATGAAATGAAAATGCTTGCAGCAGGCTGGAAAATTATTTCTCTTCTTGCTAGAACTTTTCTCTTCTTCTTCATTTTCTCATCTCTTCTCTGTAAATTTCTCAACTGTTAGTTATTTCAGATCAGGCCTTATCACAATACAATTGCAAAAGAGATGCAATGAACAAGAGAAGTCTACCAATGAATCAAGGGAGGAATTTTCTGCTGAGCTTGGCAAGAAAAGCAACGACAGGTATGTTCAACTTCACAAACTCTTTTTGATGCATTAAACATAACAAAACATTTGCCCTTAAGGATAGGCTGATCCTAATTTTTAGAACAAGTTAAGTCATTCCAACTCAACGTGAGGTTGCAGCGTCTTTATGTACATCTTAACATAATGTATGCATAACTGGATGAAAAATTACTCAATAAAGTCGAAATCCATTAGCCTGGTTTAATATGCTCTAAGTACCAAAGATCGGCGATAAACTGATAAACCAATAAAGTGTACGCTTTTGAACCAAAACAAGAACAAACCTCTCTATTAAGGTCATCCACAACAATACGTCAAGAGCCTGAGTGCAGATATAAGTGTGCAAGGAGTTTCATCATTAATTAACCGAAACATGCAGTCTTACGA
The DNA here is from genome assembly GCA_030765085.1 of Allium cepa. Lineage (NCBI taxonomy): Eukaryota > Viridiplantae > Streptophyta > Magnoliopsida > Asparagales > Amaryllidaceae > Allium > Allium cepa. The sequence continues at coordinate 28,213,173 of CM060937.1, read as the reverse complement.
ATACCATGAGTTAATGTGGCTGTTGATGCGGTCAATAGTTTTAGGCTCTTCTTGGTCGCCCTTCCTTGACACCATAAACAACGCTATTCTCTCTCCACCTCCGTTACAAACCCAACTGTCGATAAACATTGGAGCCGCTTTGCCCTTTTAGACCGCGATAGCTATACCTTAGATCTAAAAGTCTACGTAAATCTAAAAGTCTACGTAAATCTATACCGAAGAACTCATATCAAAATCTGACGGACACATAGAAAGTTCGATGAAGAATCGGCTGAATCGACGTGATCTAAATCGGTTACAACATAGGCTGACGTATTAGCATTTGAAGTCCCAGAGAAGAGGCGAGAAAGAACGAAAATTAAAATGAAATTGGGGTTTTTTTGTCTCAGCACGTTTCCCATGTATTAATTTACATTTTTCCAATCTATTATCTACCATTCAGTAAAACAAAATCTGATAGTCCAAAATAGTTGTCCACGTAACATTAGTTAACAAAATAATTTTGGAATGTGGATAGTAGATCCGGCTATCAATGGATACCCGAAAAATCCAAAATCCGACCGCATTCGTATTCGAAAAACGGATAAATATCCGATATCCGAAAAAACGAATGTATATGCGGATACGAAGACGTCCGCATCAGAACATCCGTTCGGTTTTTACCAAGATAATGGTTTAAATCATGTGTATTTTAGTACAATTATATATATTTATTTATCGTTTTATTAAATTGGTAGTTTATATTATATGCACTTAATGTATATTAACTGCTTAAAACTATTTATTATCATTATATTTTTATTTTATTTTTAACACTTCTACAATCAATGAGGTTGAAAAAGAATTATGTTAAACTAAAATTTTTTATTTATATTTCTTGATTTATCGGTCTTTAGCGGATAGGATAATTATCCGATATCCATCCGTATCCGCGGATATGGATATCGGATATTTGAAAATGATGTAGGATGCGGATGCGGATATGACACTGTCCACATTCAAAAGTATCTGTTGACAGACCTATTATACATTGTAGGTATTAGGACTTTTTATTGATAAGTAAAAAAATCAATATGCCTAGGAATTGTTACTGAATTTATACTCACATGGAAATTCTCTTTAGACAAAAATCCGATGGTCCATGCATTTTGTGTCAAATTTTGTGTTTGATTTTGTATTCCACTAGTAGTCCCTCGCTTATTTATATAATGTATTCAAATTTCATAAATTTATCATAATTTTTAATTAATTGTATCATCATAATTTATATATATTCGAATTCCTTAAATCTATCTTTAATGATATACTTAGTCGGTTAATATAATGATTCATTCATTAATAGCACAAGTAAAATTATTTTAATTTACAGCTACAACATTTTTTTTCCACCAATTCATCTAAAAAACATTTGTGTTAATTCACTTCCAGCTCTATCCCCTGATATACCATTTATCATGAATTGTATTGATTCTATTTCTCTTTTAGTGGGTTTTTTGTGACATATTATTCTCAAGTGATTTCTTTTGAAGCAAGCTCTTCCTCACCATAATGTCATATCAAATGTCTCAAAATAAGGTTCGGTTAAGACATTTGCCATATTTTATGGATTTTATAAATATATATATTTTACAGCCTTAGGAAAGAATTATCAGTTTAGAAGAAAGTATACTATCTAACAAAAAGTAATTGTACTTTAAAATTGTTATATTGTTTTCTATATATTCTGAAATTTAAGATCTACGGATCACTAATTTATTTATCGAAATGTGAAGATATATTGGTTTATATTATTTTATGAAAGCTTTTAATTATTATAATTTAAAATATTTGAAGGTTATCATTATATTTAAGGACTTCAACAGTATGTATTAAACGTAGTCAAAGAACTAAAAGGCAACCCGGTGAGGAAAATGTTGTTAAATACATTTATTTACAACCATTTTTCAAGGTGTTACGGAAATAAAAAAATCTAATATTTAATGAAAAGGCCGGTACAAACTGTATTTTCACAACGTCTGGAAAAAAATGTGCTAAAAGATCTACTTTTTACAATAGTTTGACCAACTGTTCCATATCAATTGTTGTTAGTGGGTTATTTTCTTATAGTGTGCATGACTAATCACTGCTAATCGCATATATGCTTAATTACGTATATATGTATACATATAATAATAATAATAATAATAATAATAATAATAAAACAATATTTGTACTCACGCGATAAGCATTTGTTCTTTGCGATTTTGATTTGTGATTTCATTTGCATATAAATTGAAATATTTTGTTTTCCATGCTATAAAAATTCATTTACAAATTATGTATACTTATAATGCATACAAAATAAATATATTTGATTACACCAAAAAGACTCAACCCTAGTGCATGAATGTGATACAGATAAAATTAGATGGATGAGTTGTTTGTAAAGAGATGTTTCACTACAATGGAAAATCCTCAGGTGATATGTCTTTTCCAATGCTGCATTTTTCTACGAGTATTTAAATCACAAACTACAATGTGGGTCCTTAAATTAATTGGTATTCTTTTCTACTAATTCTTAGCGAACTCTTTAGATATTTCACAATATAAAAATACAAATGAAACCAATAAGCTTGACATTGCAATGTACATAACTAAGTAAAACATAATAAATACACATTCATTTTGTTTAGACCAAGATCACCTACATTGTGGGGTACTATTTAGGCCATTCCACTTCAAATATATATATTTTACATATTTTGCTAAACTACATAAATGATAGTGGACTACGTGGTCTAAGAGTACATCTAGTTTGGGATTCTAGCATAGTAGAGGATTTTGATTCCATTTTTTTTCATTCTTTTGTACCCATTTGTAGATCATTTTAGTCTAAAGCTTAATGAACGTACCAATAAAATATATACTTAGATGTATTATTTCCTTTTATTTATGCTTATTTATTTCTTCAAAATGACATAAGGAGTATCAAAATTAATCATTGCTCTTTATTTTTATTTATTGCCTCTACTTAAAGTACTTGAGGGGCAGAATGTTTTGGACGAAAAAGCAAAAGGTAAAATTTAAATTGGTTTGTAGTTAAATTGATTCGTGAAATATTTATATGACAAAAGTTATGATGAATTTTTCTGGTATTATTGTTTAGTGTAGTATTTAAGCATAACGAAATAACATGATAGAATAAATTTTCTTAATTAGTTTGCTTTTAAAAAAAATTGTATTTCATCCGTAAAATAATATTTGTTACTTTTCATTTTAACTAAAACTAACTGAACTTTCATTGCACTTCTGCTAGTTCTCATGTCACCGGAATGATATACGTTATTGTTTTTAATTAAAAGAAATATATGTGGAATGGTAATTATTTTTCCAATGTGCCTATGCTAGCGAATTTATAATGGTTATTGCATGAGTGAGTTGCAATAATTTACTATATATGCATTCGTTGATGAAATCGATAATCGTATGCTAAAAAATTTAAAGTAGAATCAACTTTTATTTCTAGATGTTGCTACTTTATATCATTTTTGTAAGTTGTAAAAAATCAAAAGATATCGTTGATATGTTAAAATATGTCAGAACTAATTATAAATATTTTTGTTATAGGTTATGGACCTTCAGGTTGGAAAGCCCTAGAGCTTAACTTGAATGGCTAACATAATGTGTCTACTGATATGTTCAGTCTTGGTTGTTCGATTTTCTTTGTGTTATGAAAGGAGATCATCCAGTTGGAGATCCCGAATTAAGGGATGGCAATCTCAGGGATGGCAATCCTGATCTCTTCACCGTTATTTGCATGTTTGAAGTTCTTGATCTGGTGTCGAAGCTAATTTGTCACAGTCCTCGTGAAAGGTAAGCAGTTTTTATAGTACTTTTTATATAAAAAACGATGAGCTTCATCATATGTTAGCATAAAAATATCATGGATATTTATTGTGAAATATGTCCTTCTCTAAACTTATTTTTTCATGCTAGATTTGACAGTATTGATCATAAATTATGTTTTACTTCTGGTAGCCTTCATTAATGTTGGCTTTTCGTATATGTTCAAATTTTTCCTATAAATAAAAAAGAATTAGATAATATTAAATCATAGATGAACAAAGTTTGATGCTTTCGATGTTTCTGTTTCTAATGCCGACTTCTTTTCATTTAATTTGTCGTCTTCAATTTATACACCGGAGTGCAAGCAAAAAGCAAGAATTTGTTTGGCTTGTGGATACCAAAAAAAGTTTTAATATTTAATTATACGTTAGTTCAAAACAATTAACTAATGAAATTCATAACCAATAAATATAATAAAAATAATCCTTACCATCTGTTTACTCGATACGCAGTCTCGTGTTAGCAGCAACTGAGGATTCTTATTTCCTTGCTTAACCCCTACAATAGGAAATATGGGTCTGTTAGAATTTTAAAACATCAATAGTACGCACATCATTACTTTTAATCACCTTTTAGTAATGTTTTATTATCCATTGTCCTCCTCCTTTTCTCAACTATAATTTGCCTCCTTGTAAGTTCTTCTTTAGTCGCTTTCCATGACCACTAATAGATCATTGACATGATATATATGGTTATTTATAAGAAACATTTAAAATATCATTATCTTTATATATTACGGTGAATAAAAGAGATCCTTACACAATTTACCTTCTTCATCCACCATACTTTCAGTTATTCTTTCCGTAGACGATCTTCTTCTTCCTCTCTTATTCGGTTGCTCCTCTAAACTTGGTCTTCTGGACTCACATGAATATTAATAAGTCATGTTACTTTCCTACAACAATTGATCTAATGAAACTTTGCCCTAAAATATGTCATAATAATAAAGCAAAAATGAAGGTCGAACATAGTCAGGTGCAGGGACTGAATTAAAGATGTATATGTTATTTGTACCACATGGAATTACAGTTTATATAAGAACATGCTAGCTTTGCAATGAACCTAACAATTGTACATTCTCGCCTGGTTTAACATTAGATTACAGAGATCAAATCATCACTGGACATTAAAAGCCAGTCAACACAAATATGAGTGCAATAGTTATCCTAAACAAATGTTTATACTACTGTTATTCACTGCAAATGTTAGATTGCAGAGGTAAGTATGTACTTCAGTTAATTTTTTACAGTGAATGGCAGTAGTATAAACATTTGTTTAGGATAACTATTCCACTCATATTTGTGTTGACTGGCTTTTAATGTCCAATGATGATTTGATCTCTGTAATCTAACGTTATACCAAACGAGAATGTACAACTGTTATGTTTATTGCAAAGCTAGCATGCGCTTATCTAAACTGTAATTCCATATGGTACAAATAACATATACATCTTCAATTCAATCCATGAACCTGATTGTGTTCGACCTTCAATTTTGCTTTATTATTATGACATATTTCATGGCAAAGTTTCATTAGATCGGTTGTTGCAGGAAAGCAACATGATTCATGAACATTCATGCTAGTCCAGAAGACCAAGTTTTGAGAAGCAACAGAATAAGAGAGGAAGTAGAAGATCATCTAAGGAAAGAATAACTGAAAGTATGGTGGATGAAGGAAGTAAGTTGTGTAAGGATCTCTTTTATTCACCGGAGGATATAAAGATAATGATATTTTAAATGTTTCTTATAAATAACTATATATATCTTGTCGATGATCTATTAGTGGTCAAGGAAAGCGATTAAAAGTAACGATGTGGCTACTATAGATGTTTTAAAATTCTAACGGACCCATATTTCTTATTGTAGGGGTTGAGCAAGGAAATAATGAATCCTTAATTGCTGCTAACACTAGACCGCATATCGAGCAGGCGGATGCTAAGGATTATTTTTATTATGATTATATATTAATTGGTTATGAATTTCATTAGTTAATTATGTTGAAACTAATGTATGATTAAATATTAAAGCTTTTTTTGATATCCATATGTCGAACAAATTCTTACTTTTTGCTTGCACTCCGGTGTATAAATTGCAGATGGCAAAGTAAATGAAAAGAACTCGTCATTAGAAACAGAAACGTCAAAAGCATCAAACTTTGTTTATCTACAAGTTACTATTACCTAATTCTTTTTTATTTATAGGAAAAGTTGGAACATATACGTAAAACCAAATTAATGAAGACCACAAAAAGTAAAACATAATTCATGATTAATACTGTCAAATTTAGCATGAAAAAATAAGTTCAGAGAAAAACATATTTCACAATAAATATCCATGATATTTATGCTATCAAATGATAAAGCTCATCGTTTTTTATTTAAAAGGTACTATAAAACCACTTACCATTCACGAGGAGTGTGACAAATTAGCTTCGACACCAAATCAAGAACTTTGAACATGCAAACAACAATGAAAAGATCAAGATTGTCGTCCTTAATATTGGCATCCCTTAATTCGGGATCTCCAACCGGATTCCTTTTGTAACACAAAGAAAACCGAACAACCAAAGCTGAACATATCAGCAGACCCATTATGCAAGCCATTTAAGATAAGCTTTAGGGCTTTCCAACCTGAAGTTCCATAACCTATAACAAAAATATATAATTAGTTGTGACATATTTTAACATATTAATGATATCTTTCCATTTAATGCAATTTACAAAAATGATATAAAGTACCAACATCTACAAATAGAATTTGATTCTACTTTAAATTTTTCATATAAGTTCTATGTTTAGAGATAAACTCTGATCTTATAATACTGCAAGTAGATTCTGAAAAGACTAAAATAAAATATGTCAAGTTACACTCACACAATTCTAATATAGTATATGTGAAATGTTTATCTATTTAGTAGCTATAACATCAAATGACATATTGATTGCTAATAGTTAATAAGAGCTCTATCTCAGTCTCAGCGATAGAATAATGTGCACACAACATGCGCTTAATTGTCCTTACTTTTTCTTGGTAGGTACCTTAGTAGACAGATGTGGAAAAATTGTTTGTCCCAACAATATACTATGGTGAGTAACCAACTTGTCATTAACATTCTCATCCTTGGTTTCATTATCTTCGGTGTGAGACGATTGACGCGGTTTAACAAGTTGTAACAGAGATTTTTGCCTTGCATTAGGAAAGAAACCTGCCATTAAGGTAATATAAGCTATAGGAAGGATGAAGACAACTCCCCTCAAAAAATTGACTTCCCTCTGCTACTTTTCATCATCTACAACGTATTTAACCATGTTAAGTGCAATGAAAGTTCAGTTAGTTTAGTTAAAGTGAAAAGTAACAAATATTATTTTCAGACTGAATACATTTTTTTATAAAAGCAAACCAAATAAGAAAATTCATTTTATCATGTCATTTTGTTATGCTAAAAAATTACACTAAACAAAAGTATTAGAAAATTCAACGTAACCTTTGTTATAAAAATATTTCACGAATCTATTAAAACACAAACCAATTTAAATTTTACCTTTTACTTTTTCATCCATAACTTTCTGCCCCTCATATACTTCGGTCTCACGAGTAGAGACGATAAATAAAAATAAAAGAGCAACGATGAATTTTGATACTTATGTCATTTGAAGAAATAAATAAGCATAAATAAAATGAAATAATACAAATAAGTATATATTTTATTGGTACGTTCATTAATCCTATAGCTTTCTCATGAAGAATCAAGACTTCCTTCAACTGTCCTGAAGCGCTCACGTAGCTCTTGCAATCTTTTATCAAGACCATGATTTTCTGCCCTAGTTTCTTCTAAATTAGAAGATAATCCTACATTTTAACCTTTGAACTCATAGTCCTTCTTATCAATCCTGAATGGTATTATTTTATTTTACAAGTATGTTATCACATTTGTGTATCATATCAATCTGTATAGAGCTACTTTAGTCTTAATTTATGTTCAATATTTTCTTTGTTAAATAAATTAAATTATCACTTATTACGAGAGATCATTTTCTTCCTTAAATAACTAAAGTTATTACTTATTTGAAATATGAAATCGGAATTCATAGACACTGAATAAAATTATGCAAATAACATTAAAATTGTTAAGCAACCACTAAACGTTGCATAAATTAAACATCTAAAATTCATAGGTAATAACAAAATCTAACCAAGTCATTCATTGCACATTTATTCAAAGATTGACTCGCTTACCTATTACAAAAGGAAAGTATGTAATGTGTTAATATGGTATATATATTAAATTATTAAAAAAAACTATATATTCACATATAAAGTTTACTTGTTTGTTTTCTAATTGAATTTAATATGATTTTTAACATAATGTAAGTGCTCAAGCATTGATTGAGTGAAAGTATGAAAAGTATATTTATTGTAACCTCTTATTGATTTAAATTAAGCTTAATAATATTTATGTTCAACATTAAATTATTCATATTATTTAAAATAAAATAAAAATAGTAAGTAGAATGTACGATATCTATTATTATATCTGATACTAACACACATTCATCCATCAAATATCTGTGGATTTACTCTCTATTTTCTCATCTTATATCCTTAAATTTACCCACTCTTTGCAATATGGTCCATTAACAAAAATAAAGTTACTCGCCCCCTTCTTACCTACCCCTTTCGTACTTAAAATGCTACGACCCTTTGCAAATAAAACTAAGCTATCGTTTATTTTTTCTAAAAAGCGCATTTTTAGCCGTCGGAAAGAAAAAGGCTGAATTCAATTAGTGCTTTTTCATTGTTTGCTATCATCCTTTGTTCAGCAAGAATTGTTTAAAATGGCTGAACGGTCATAAGCAGATACTTTTTGCTTTTTAAAGTGCTGATTCAAAACAACGGTTAATTTGCAGAGTTATCCTGCTCCTTTATAAATAATATCACCTATCACCTTTTTATTATTTGCAACAATAGCAGCAACACATCAGATTTGTGGACATCATCTCTCGTACTTCGAGGTAACTTCTACCTATGTTTGTTCATAAATTACATATTCCACTATTACCTTTATTAGCATGGTACTGCCATTGCACATATCTCACTCATGTCTTTATTAGTACCGCACTGTTTTGTGAAAATCTTCAACACTTTGTCCATGTACTATCCATAATAATGAAAAGTAAAGCATGGTAATTATTTATTTTTAGTATTGATCCTACTATTTAAATCCAAATTTCGTCTGTAATCATTAACATCTAAACAAAGCCTAAATCTAAGAGTCGAATCACTTTCTTATCATCCTATGGCGATTTGTCTCCTCCCGGTTTGTTCTCTTCCAATATCGATCTGCGGATTCTGAAAGTGATCCCGCCCAACCCTACAACGTTGTCTCTTCTTCTCTCTCACATACTAAAACCCGTCTAATTTCACCTTCCATTGCTTAATACGAGTGTATCAATCCTCAAATCAAATAGATATATGGATTTATTTATCTTTATTCTCTGGTACTACTTATTACTTTTATTTGTGGTCTAATTATTTATTTTCTTTCTTTAAACGTACTGATATTGTTGTTTATGAATTTCGTAATCTTTACTTCATGGTATTACCATTTGCTGTAATTTATTTTCAGTTTTTATTTTTTTAAATTATTTATGGTCTTACTAAAATTTGCATTTATTTATCTTTATTCTTTGGTATTACTAACCATTTATTATTTATGAACTAAGTTTTTATCTGTCATCACTACTTGATTTGTTGGCAACCACTTCAATTTATGTTCATATGCGATAGATTACCGAGTTAAGTGTTTGAATTTAGCTCTTTCATGAAATCCGATTTTACTAAAAGAAGAGTTTAATATGAGAGTATAGTCGTCAAGTCAAATAGATATTTAGATTTGTTGACCTTTACTCACCAATATTAATTTTCATTGTTATTTATGTTCTGACTATTTATTTGTTATCTTCATTTTATTGATCTTTGTTCTCTGATATTACTTATTACTGTTATTTATGGTCTAGTCATTTATTTGGTTTCTTCAACCTTAGTAATATGGTCATTTTACTTGCCCGCTGAGTTTCACAAATGAAAAAACCTTACTCATTTACAGTTACGTTAATTTGAAAGATCGTGTTTGTAGCAGAATTTGAATAAATTAACCGAGTCCATTTATTTCTTGTGGAATAAAATGACGAGACTAGTGTTTGAGTTAGAATCCATCTTAAAAATTGGGTGAATTAACAAACAACATCAATATAATATTGTTTGATGTATATGTTCACAATCCATAAGTTCATCATATTAACATCTGCTGTTATTTATGGTTGTTTCGAATACTGGTATTTATTATTTTTTACAAATTTCATAATCTTTAACTTTATGGTAATATCACATGATGTAACTTTTATATTATACTCGCTTAAATTTTACCATTCCTACTAATATTTGTATTTGTTCATCTTCATTCCTTGGTTTTTTGACTTCTTGTTATGTACCAGTTATTTATTTGTTATCATTAGCTTCAATTTACATTCCTTTGTGATAGATTCCTTAGTTCTACGTTTGATTTTGGATCTTTAACTAATTAATAGTGTCCTAAAAGAAGAGCTTAATATTCGTCAAATCGAATAGATATACATATCCGTTGACCGTTACTCATCAGTATTACTATTCACTGTTATTTATGCTTTAATTATTTATTTGTTCTCTTCAATTTTATCGATATTATCTTTTTATTTTTGGCGTTATGATTATTTATGTGTTTTCTCATTCGTAGTAATATTTATTATTACTTGACCAATAAATTTTAACAAAATGCAAGCATTCTTGGAATAACTATAAAAAATATTTTATTAATTTGTTTGCTCAATGAGATGTGTGCCTCCCAAGAATCAAAACTACGGTTTTGGAAACAAACATTTCCAATAATTCAAATTAACACTCTCATATGCTCACGATTTTCATTGGTTCTCAACTTTAATCTACTAAAATGGCTGCTCTTAAAAATTCCTTGAACATAAATGTTCTATTTGAAAATATGTTTTTTCTTGAAGAAATATATAATTTCACTAAAGAAAACTAATAAATTCAATCTTATAAATTTAAGATACTACTTCAGAGGACATAACAATGGTTGATTTCCAAAAAATAAGTGGGTGCACTTTATCTCTTATGCAATAGAACAATGAATGCATGCTTGAATTTGATCATACATAAAAGTTTAGCTAACAATAACGATTGAATATTTTGGCATTATATTTATGATTTATTATTTTACAAGTAACTTATCTGTTTAATAGTATGTTAATTTTTTTCATATATTTCAAAAATTCGAACCCATGAAAAACTTGCAAAATTTTTAGCACGTCCACTTTAATATTTACCCACCCATGAAAAACTTGCAAAAATTTTAGCATGTCCACTTTAATATTTACCCATCACAAAAAAAAACTAGTTGTTGACTTTGGATATTTCTTGAAAGTAGATTTAATTAATATAAGAGCTTATAAGACAATGACTAATGCAACTCGAACACCGAAAAATACTTACCATACGTCTGTAGTTTAAAAATTATTTTTGTGGACAAATTTTCTTTTTTTTGTCACCGGAACATTAACAAGTGTTTTCTGAATTTGCTAAACTAAAACTATTAGTTATATGGACGATTAGATTAAACATTAGTAATTTAATTGTGGAATTCACTGTAAGCTTCAAATAGAATAAAATAAAAACAAACAATATTTTTATTAATTTTTTCTTTTCCTTTTTTATTTTTTCACTTTTAAAAAACCCACTAACATAATGATTTTGAAAATAGATGTTAACAGTTCTTCTAAAGTAAGGATTGACATGAATCGAAAGGCACGAAAATGTACCCAAGCATATGGTGTTCAATTTGTTGTGTCGGATCCTAATTTAAGACTTATTTGAAAAGTGAAAAAAATGAAAACATGGTAATAAATGTAATTTTGTCGAAATTTATTTGTATTGCTGTAATTTTTTTGGTGTAGATAAAGAAAAAAGGGTATATGCTACTTTTTAAGAATTTTGATGTCGGTATAGTACTTTTTGGCATTGAAATAGAGTTTGCTTAAGAATATAGTTCTCAAATTGAATAAATATATACATTCCTTGATCATTATAGTTAGTTATCAATTTTTAGTTTTAATAAACGTAACAAGGCTAGAAAGCTATAACATAATGCGAAAATGAATTCTGCATGTCGGTATCAAAATAAACCTTGGCCAGTGCTTGCAATAGATAACAAAAGCACCAAGAATGTGTCGGTGGCACACGATTTCCACGGCGCTCCCAATAATAGATGGAAACCATGGCTACAACGTGTCATTCACTTCCTTATACATGTTGGTAAGCTTTTGGGCCCAATAATTTAATCCACTAAACATACATGTACAGTTTGTAGGTAGGTGCCTACTATGGATACAACACATTTTGCATGTAACCCAATATTATTTGAGATGATAAAAGTTGTCTACGCTATTTACTTTTTTTGGGATACATGATCAAAACTGTTTACAACCTCTGCTTAGTAAACAGCATAGAATTTACATCTCCTTATAATATAGTTATTTGAGCTAAATCTTTGTAACCGTAGATAGACTATCATGGGCATACAGCAAATTTATACATATATATTTGCCTCATAGTTCAAAGTTAAGAACACTAGATGTCATGATGCATTATTTCGCATCATACATTGAGTTAAACAATCTGTGCTACTTTTTTGGGTAGAAAATGTACACCACACCTCGTATAAATACCTTATTGCACTCAATGTTTTACATCAATTTACTGTGTAAACTATGCTTGAGAAATGAGTTGTGACTGCATTCAATATACTACTATTACTCATCTAATTATCCTTATTGATGCTAACTATCTTTGATTGTATTGGTAGGTTAAACATATCCAAGGTAGAAGTTGAGTGGGCTTTTGGGGGAATCGCCCATCTGTTGGGCATCGCTAATCGGTTCAGGGCTGAACGTCACTGAGTATTCAGCCTTAAACCGGGCTTGGAAACTCAACGGTCAGGAGCTCATCTTTGGACATCTAACTCCTTCCCGCAACAAAACCCCACCCTCCCCCTTCCCGTCTCAATGGTCAGGTGCTCATTTATTGACCGTCTGTTCTTGAATGCCCAGTAAATGGACGTCCACACCCCATTCAGTTTACTGAACCCAAATCTGAATGTTCAAACTTAATTAGACTACTAGGAGGAGAAACTGTATTATTCATGGCTGAATCATCACCATTGGGGGTTCACTTAGAAGGGCAATTTAAGAATGCATTGAAGATGGAATTATGAGAATATTAATAATCCAGTTCTTTTTAAATTGTATTCAATAGCTTGTGCAGTAATTAATGTATGGGTTTCTCATTTTTATTTATACTTACTAAGAAATTAATATCATCTACAATGTCAAGTTGGCCAGTTACCAATATTATGCAGAATGCTATGAAGTTCTTCTTTGCGATACAACCATTTGTTGTTTTTTCCTTTTTCTAATGTGTACATTGCATGATATATTTACATCTGAGGTTACATATGCCATGTGTGAAACCGGATGGACTTCAAGAAGTTAATAGAAACATTATTCTAGCATAACTGTGATTACACAACAAATCTTGAAGGCAGCCACGGTTATCACTGAGACATATTTCAAATTCCTACAAAATATTAATTTTAATTTGTTCTTTTTAGTATTCAACTGCTAAACTCAAAGATGTGTAGCTAACATATATTTCATAATTTGCCCCAACTTCATCTTCTTGTTTTCTTCTATAATGTTATGTGCGAGCAACTTCATACAATTATTTATTTATTTAGTATTGTTATTTCTATTTTTGTATATTATAAAACTTTTGTCTTCTCATGTACCAATCTCTACTTATATACCTTTCTAATAAAATAATAGATAATCCACTTAGATTAGTTCTATTTTTTCCATCAATACAATAATCTAATTTATTTAATAAAAAGTTCAAGATATTTATCAAAAAAAAAAAAATTAATGAATGATAATTACTTGAATTCATTTTAATATCAAATTTAGTAATATAATTAGTTTAAATATTTAGATCTAAATGCAGAATATTATGATAAAACTATTAGTAAATTTGTAAATAATCATCATAGATATTATAGAAATATATTTATTTTGACTACAAGCCCTTGGAATGAACTAATAAACCATTATGAATCATTCTTAAAATGCCAACTTAAAGCATTTACGAAATATATGTTTGGAATAAAGACAAGGAGTAAATTTCTGGAATTAATATATCACATTTGAAGATCACCTGTTTTTTCTAGCTGAATTTAATATGTTTTTAATATAATGTAGGAACTCATGCATTGATTGAGTATATTACTAGTATAACCGCTAACCGTCTAGGTGTATAAGCTTGAACAAAAAAGTTATAGTAATTTTTTTAGTGATTTGAATTAAACACAATGATATGTTTAACATTAAATTATTTTCCTTATTTAATATAACAATAAAAATAGTAGGTAAAATGTAAAATATCTATTATATTATATGAAAATCAATTTTATATTGGTGTGAATCTTTGTTTCCAATTTTCTCCAAAATATATTGTGGTGCCATGTCTCTTGGTAATTTGATTATTCCAACTATTTTCTTATTGTCATTAATTCCTAAAAAATACTAATGGACTCATTGATGTTTTATAACTTATATTCCCATTATATTCCTTTCATTTATCAACTGTTGTCCATGGTTAAATACAAATTATTCTTTAGTTTTCTTTTTTCTAATTACAAAATCCTAGTTGGATTTCTTCTCTTCGTTCTTCGATAGTTCCATTTTTAATTTTTTTTCCCATTCTCTTATCAATCTGGTCAAGTAACTAGGAAACTCTTTTTTCCCTTTTCGTTTGTGCAACTATTGTAAATTTCATATAATGATGAGATAAGTCATGAGATTGAATATATAGCTAAGAAAATTCAAAAACACCACTAAAATGGATTTGCTACTAGAATTTTACTATGCTAATTTTAATATGTGGCTTCGAAGATGCCATATAAATTTATTTAGGAAGTGGAGCATAGATCAATTTATGAAACTCCTATGTTATTGGGCAATTTCTCTCTTAAGTTCTTTTGTACTTGCTTTATCCTTTCCATTCCATTGTAAGTATTAGCGATTTTCAAGTATTATGCACCGTTTATCGAAAAAGAGAGAGAAAATTCAATAGACATTAGGCATCAAATTAGTCTTCCAAATACTCTTGCTAAATCAACTCATTTACTACTATGCATTGATATTTTTATGCTTGGTATTATTTTGTAGAATACCCTGGTTAATATTCATATATACAATAGCTTTCACTAACATCATTGATAAATTTTCAATTAATTTTCATTTGACGCGCTAATTCAGCTTCAAAACTAATTAGTGTTCCAAATCAATATGACATTTATGTTAGTATCAATTCATACTATGGCAAGGAAATTGCAAACTATTATTATTCTATATATGTACATAATTTTGACCGGAAGTGATGACATACAACATTTGAAAAAATAGGAATAAAGAGAGTAAGGAAGCTTCCATAATTAATGAGACGAATGGAAACGATTTCTTTATTGTTAATTACTTATTAGACAATTATCGAGAAATGGAATATGCACTTATGCATATAATATTTTTTATGATATTTATATTTTTAATATTAAATAAATAATTTAACACTTCTTTGTATTGTCAATATAAATGTTGTATTATGTTTAGGATTTGTTAAAATAATTAGGGAATATTAGCTAACTAATTTATTTAATTAGTTTAAATTTAGGATATTTCATTAATTTAAATGTATGGGCACCATGTAAGACAATTACGAACGCCTCAGTAAAACTTATTAGTTGTAGAAATTTGAAAAGGTAAGTATTTGAATGTAACATGGTTGGTATGACTTAATGAAACATTAATCCTAATTTTAAAATCACATACTATATAACAACAACTAAGCCATTAAAATCGTAGACTATATGAAGATATTTTACAATAAGATATAATAAGAGAATTAAGAAGTGAGGAGAAAAATGCTAAATTTTGTGACTCTTGGTTTTTAATTCCCACGTTTTCCCCATTCCTCTCATGAGATTATGTGTCACCGACTATACAATTATTTATTTATTTAGTATTGTTATTTCTATTTTTGTATATTTGAAATCTTTGTCCTTTCATGTATCGATCTACACATATTCACCTTTCTAAGAAAATAAAATATAATTCACTCAAATTAATTCAATTTTTTCCATTTGTAAAATAATTTATTTTATTCAATAACAAGTTCAATATATTTATCAAACAAATTAGTGACACATGAATTTATTTTAAAGTTTAACTAATTATATATTAGTTTAAATATTTAGACTTAAATGCAAAATATTATGATAGAACTAATGAAAAATTTGTAAATAATTATAGATATTTCAAAAGGGAAAATCTATTGGGACACAAGTTGATGATACGGCGGATTTCCACCAGTGGATTGCTCTTCGATTTCCACCTTCCATTTGAAGGCAAAATGATCTAACGGTCTAGATCTTTTACGTCACAATTGTGTTTTATATTGTATCCAAATAGCCAACCTCTTAAAGGGAAAATATAGTTATTTTGACCGTAGACCCATGAAATGAACTAATCGAGTACCATGAATCATTCTTAAAACGATAACATAAAGCATTTGAAAAAATATATGTTTGGAACAAAGACAGGAGAAAACTTTTAGAAGAAGTACCACAAATTAATATATACCAGCTAGTAATCTATCTTTAATATAGATTACTCGTGAAAGAATAGCTGAAGGATAAGGTGGGAGTGCTAGTTAGTTTACTTAATTAAAGAAAAATTAATACATAGAAAACAAGCTCTTTCATTAATAATAACAAACTTTACAAATGAAAAAGAAAATCAGGTTACAACACAACTTTATTTCTAAACATCCAGTTAACTCTTGAAGTTTTGTTTGCGGTTTTAGCCCTTTCAAATGTCCTAGCTAATAAGGTCAGAGTAGAATCAAAAGAATCTTTGATTGAAGTTTTGATTGCAGTTTCTCGAGGGGAAGAGAACGAGAAGAAAGAGGAATAAAGGAAACCTTAGGAGATTCCTTAACACCCTAGATGGGGTTCAGACCCATGTTCATCCAAGTATTTGCGATGATAGCATCTGAGCAAACCCCTACATTTGTCGCCTAAGTAGGAAAAGTTGACGAACTTAACCCTAGAGTAAACTCTGTAGAGAAATCTTCTAAAGCATTCCGGTCATCAATCAACATCCAAAAACGGGCCATTAGCTCTCTTTGTTTGAAGTTTTTCCCGACGGAGGCATGCTTTCTTCATCTGTGGAGCAACTTCCCTTTCCTTGAAAAATCTTAGTTTCGATGCACTTGCAACAAGATTCCTGTACTTCTTAAACAACTACTTATACCCTTACAATTGTCCATCCAATTCTCTATTCAATCGATCTATATCCCATTTTTCTTTTTGAGTATGAATTCATAATGATATTTTGGTTTTCTCCTTAACTACAATAATCAATGAATTATGTAATAATTACTTGATAAATTCAATTATTTGACTAAAGGGATCATACCCGAGAAGGTGGAATTGAAGACGAGGAAATCTTTTCTTTTCCTTTTGGGTTTTTATCTTTGGGGAGCACTGGCCTTCTTATGAGAATTTTTCCCTGGAGGATCAGGCATATTAGTAGCCTCTGCATCCTGGACTGATGAGTCCAGGTTAACATCTCCATATCTATTTTTACCACTTGTTAGTCCAAAGAGACCATTTCCATCACCTCTTCCTTTGTCATCATTACTATCATCGTTATCGTCATCAGCATTATCATGGTCACCATCGCCCTTATGCTCATCATCCTTCTCTTCTTCGTCACATTTAGTTTTTCAACTGTTGGAGGATCTTTAAAAGTCAACAGCTTCTTAGAATCAGTCTCTTCCTCCTCTATGGAAGGTCCCTCCTCGGGTGCTTAAGTTTTATTTAACATAGCTTCAAATCTTTTCTTAAACTTCTCATTCTAAACTAGAGGAAGAGAGGGGAAGTTAAAATCTAGACACTTGTGGTCATTGTCGACATATGCTATGAAAATATATTTCTTATAAGAACTCTCGATAATGGTATCGATGGTCGTACCAAATAAATGAGACATCTTATGCTTTGCATCATTGATTACACCCGTTGATTTATTCAAGAGGGCTCTTTTCTTTCGCAACTTTTTCTTAGGACATGCATTCTCCTCCACAAGCTAGGCCTCCTTCATGTCGGCCTCCTTAAGTGCTATTTCTAAAGCTTTTACCTTATTATTCGAAATTTGTTTGGCACTTCTTTCTTTATGAAGTAAAGTTTCTATTTCCCTAAGTGAGGTCGCTAGTTTTTCTTTTTTTGTTACAACTTCGTCTCTCGCTATTGAAATATCAGTTATACGATCATTAAGCGAAGAGACTTGCTCCTTGATTTTAGACGCTTCACAAGAAGATTATGTAGCATCTTTCTAAAGTAGAAACATGTGTTTAGCAGCTTGGAATGAGTGACAGGCATGATTTAGAATGTTATGTGTGAAAGATTAAGGACTTGAAAAGTTACATATGAAAAGTACGTACTGACAGGAATTGCTTAAGAATAGCAAATTGATGGTCTTGAGAATAAGATGATGGTTGTGGTGGCTTAAGAGCAACAAAAGACAAATATTGGATAACTAACTAGAGAAGGTCATCAAAACTACCAACAGGGGTTGGAGGTTGAGTCTTAGAAGGGGTGGATCTTTTGCAGTTATATTGCAACCGAGCTCCACACATAAATGATTCAGAGTCCTAAGAGAATCTAGAAGTGGAATGCAAAGAACCGAGTCTTGAGACTATTTTGCTTCAGTTCATTGTTTTTTTTCCAAAAGGGTTAAAATGTAAAGCCATAAGGGTCGGGTCAATATTCACAAATGGAACTTCCCTGACTTTGGGTTTTTTTGCTACAAATTATGGCAGCAGTGGAACCATCGCATAGTTTCCTTTTTACGGATATGAATGAGCAAGCAATGGCATACATGAGAGATTGAGATTCATGGGCCCGGGCCAAGACAGAAGTGTCATCTTACTCTCCTTTTCTTTAGGATCATTAGTTGTGACCTCCATCCTTGTAGAGACAGCTACTAAGGCAAATGAACCTAAACCAAAAAGTAAGCTTATAAGATAATGTTACTAAAGGTCTTACATAAGTTGCAACGATAACTCATTAAAAGGTCCGAGTTTAACTAGGGAATTAGTAAAAAAGGATCATAACTTGCCAACGACTAAAAATCAATTTCCTCGAGCATTACATTTGACCATTGGATGCCTTACCATGACTTTATGATGGTCTATAATAATGGAGTACTGAAGAAGCTTTGTTAGGGTTAATAATATAAGTCTGTTCCCATGGTTACTTATGCTTGAGTAAGTGCACAATATCCTAGTCATAGGGACTTAGCTTTCTAAGAACAGAGTCTAAAAAAATTTCTTAGCAAAGAGTAATAAATAAATGTTGATAATAGGAGATAAGAAGCTTACTGGCAGTAGAGAAGGTCCCTCTGATCTTGGAATAACATTTGACGTAAAAGAATTGTGCCTCCCATCCTTGTGCGTTATTAATACCCTTAGAAATTATGCTTCTTGGATGAGGACAGATCCAATACAATTGGTGGCCTTGTTTTTCATCAATTTTAGCAGGACTGGTCATTGAATGCAGAATCTCAGCATCAAGGGAAGAAATCCCTGCCTCTCGAGCCAAGACTACAATTAGACGAGAATTGAATTACCGCAATGTCTGGATTTTTTTAGGTATTTAAAAGAAAGCCGGAAAAGGAAAGTAGCTTGTGTTCCAAGTATGTATTGGAATAAAAACAAAATACCCTTCCGGTATATTGAAAATATTGTCTGTAGGACTTGCGGGAACGGATGTGATTTCTGTAATTCCAAATTGTTCTAAATAGAATCCACCTCAGTATGGGTTGTGATGTATGATGGATTCAAAAGATTATCTTCTTTCTTACTAACTAAGGGTGAAGGTTTGGGCCCTTTACTAGGCTTATCAATGGACTTCTTACCAGGCTGTTGACCTTCCATTAGCCCACCAGATGATGTTATTCCAAAGTTAAGAAATAATAATTATCATATTATACATAAGAATTACCACAATGAGAACTAAAATTTATTATCTAACCGATTTTCCTGTTAGTGGCATCAAAATGTTTTAAATGTAAAACATAATACCACCTTTAATAGAAGTCAATAACCCGTAGTTGATGCGTGTGATTTTATTAAAAGTCTTAACTCTAATAAAAGAATTCCATAGGAAAACTATATTGAAACTAGATAAAAATGGATGTGCAATGTCAATAAGTCCATTACCACAAATATATTCATGCTGAATGTCGCCTAGCTTATATTGTAAAGTACTAGTAAATACCGCAATCATAACCAATGTTAAAGTGACGAAGTCGTCGACATTAATGAATAGCGATGATGTAAGTTGATAATGTGCTAACCGGTTAAGCAACTTACAATATGTTAAATCAATAATGTCACAAGTGATAATATCAAAAAAATTAAATTTATAATTTTAAAAGGTAGCTACAGGAGGATGATAACGAACAACAAAAATGTCGGTATCAAATTATAACTTCATAAACCAATGTCAAAAACAAACAACCTCATTTGTAATTGGTGTTGGTATTAGGTAATGTGGAATACAATAGTTGGTAATAAGTTTTAAGGGGTTTATCATACCTCATCTTAGTCAATAGCGATATACGAGTCTCGCGACATAAATGTCAAGCTATCAGGATAACAAGTTAATACAGAGTTTCACTAGAGTCGAGTATCATAACAATGTCGTAGATAAATGATGTTCGTATAGTGTAATTCGATATCGAGTATTGGGTCTAATAAGTCACCTTTGTCATCAATAAACCTAGAATATATTATTTTCATACCAACGTCGATTAACATCAAAACCCATTCGTGCAATATGAAAGCCTTGTGCTATAGATTAATCAACATCAAACATTTTAGTGGTGTTGTAAACGTCAGCACTATGCAACTCTAAATAATAATGGGTTTGTGTTTGTTGAACTATTAGCTTAGTCATAAAGTAGGCCAAATTCCCAAATTAGTGCCACCAGACAACTAATTAATCTAAGATCAGTAAGATGATACCATATATTCAACCAATTAATGGACTTAACTATCGGCAATCGATAATAAAATATTTAAGAATTGGAGCTGATTGATTAAACTAAAGTGCCAATTAAAAGGAAATAAAATCTAAGCTAAAGCCTAACCACAAATGTAATGCAAAAATCATTTAAACAAATTTGTTGATTTTATTGCACTGGAATACTACATTAATTCCAAAAATTGCTATCAAAGAACTAGAATTTGTAGTTGACTTTGGAAAGCTTGATTTCTTGCTCGAGCGTTTGAATTGTAGGTGAAAGAATGGCGAAGAGGAAGCTCAGTTATTTATAGAAGAAAAAGAGGATGGGTTGTAATTGTTAATTCAATTTAAATGGGTGGTTAGAATTGCTTGGAATAACAATAGACGATAAATCTAACATCGATGGTACTGACTTGAAGAAGTCAATGACTCCTCTAAAGTTTAGGGAGGCGCAAATATTATCACTATTATTGTCTCAAAGATGAGCGACATGCAACATGACTAAAGAACCGAGAATATGCATACCATCTATACCACTTGTTGCCGATGTTGCTTACCTTCTAAGTCGACCTTTGTCAATATCAGCACTTTTGTATAGTTTTTGAATAATACCACCATCAGTCAATGATGCATCTTTTAAAAGAAGCAATGATGCATCTTTTAAAAGAAGCAATGATGTTGAATGTGATCAGTATTATGAGCCATCAGTGTAATGTCGACATCACCTGTATCGCGTCTCATTGATGGTGAACCTCATCAAGGCCGACGTCTACTTATGAATTCAGAGTGGGTAGCCCAACGTATCGATATCTTCGCTTAATAATATCACACAACATCGATGTCACCTCTCGTCGTCGTCATGTTCTAACACTAAATGTCATTTGATAGTGTTATGAAAGAAGACAAGAATATCGAGTGTTATCAATATTTTATGGAACTAATGCCACATCTCTCTAAGGAAGCGATGATATCAAATGCAATCAATATAGTAAGCCATCAATCAATGTCGACATAACCTATGTCTCATCTCATCGATGCCATATTTTACCAATGTCAGCCTCCAAAGTGACGCTGCTTTCCATCAACGTCGCTTATGGTTAATGATGTTTGTTATTGATGCCGATCATTGCCCATATTGCAACTTAACAATGCCACTTTGAACTAATGCCACCAATAATCAATCAAGAGCATCTTAATACATAAAATTGTTAATGCTGAAAGCCATTAGTGCTAAGATGGCATCGAAGTTCCACTTTCGTAACTAAACAAAGCCCAATGTCCTGCAACATTATCGTTACCGAAGCCAAGCATGCCAAAGCAAAATGCCATGCCGCATTTCATCCCTTATAAATACATACCTAGAGGTTATGGAGTAGGGGCAAATCCTTGTTGTCTCTCTTCTTATATTTTAGACTTTGTAATTTTAAATCAATTTTTGGTTTTTTGCCGATTGTAGCACTCAAACTTTGTACATGTAAGGGATTGAGTTTCAAACCATTGCATAACATATTTGAAAAAATGTCTCATGAATTGTGACTTGCATATTGACATGGTTCTTGTGCGATATTTTCCATGATTTCAACCTTATTATCTAATGCACATGGGATTGTTAAGGAGTTGACATTGGGCACACTTCATCCTAACGACTTAGCCTAGGATTGGCTTAGTCATCCCTTAATCAAATACACTTTCCCTATACTTTTGGGGTTAATAAAGAAATTCATTAACAACTACTAATTCCAAGGGTGATTCCGAAATGGATGTGGTAGAAGTAGTACCTTTGGTTTTTTATATACTAAACAGCTTGTATAGATGAATACTAGCACTGCAGTGCTGCCTAGAGGGTAATGTTAGCATTCCAAGTTGGATTGCTATATGAAAAGGTATATACATTTATTGATGTGGTTGTGAATGTGAGCTCTCAGAAAAGGTTGAAAAACAACCGGGGTAATAAAATATTTGATACTATCCGGTAAGGGGCAGGTCGATCCTGTTTTGGTAAGGGGTCCATGTAAGGCCTGAAAGGAACGGCGGAATAAGGATCTTAAGGCTAATTTAACACTAAAGGGGGGTGAATAGTGTTTAATGGATTCTAAGATTTATATAGACTAATTTAAAATTATCACACAAACAAATGCAGAATTAAATCACAGAACAAACACAGAATCAAATACAGACGCAAAAAGTAAATAAAAAGCAGTAAAAGGAAAGAACATACCGGATTTTATACTGCTTCCAAGTTACCCTACATCTCATCCTGTACCAAGGCAAACCACCTCATAAAGATTTTTATTATTCCAATGTCGAGATTACAATTCTCAATTTCTAAAGGCCTTGAGGTACCCTCCTGTCTCACAAGTCCAGGGCAAACTCTCTTGATTTATGGGACTCAAGACTACCCAATTGATTTCCAAGCACAACCACACCTTATAAAGAGACTCGATAAAATTTTGATTACAAATTGATCCTATAACTCTGAATAGCACTTTGATCTTCGAGAGAGGGCAGAAAATCAAACAAGAATAAGATTCTAATTTGATTTACTTAAGAAATCAGCAGAATTTCGGCACGATCTTAGAAATATGAAAATTATAGACTATGAATTTGTGGAGAAGAAGAAGTGAAGAAAATAGGAAATTAGTTAGTTAAAAAATTCATTTGTGAAGGCTATTTATAAAGCACCAACTGTCATAACCATTCGTGAAGAGATTTAAACGAATAGACACTTATTTTGAAAATTGAAACTTTTGAATTCAACGGCCACCATATCGACATGGGGTATCCCATGATGTCGACTTCCCTATGTTATAAAATAATGTAAATTTTTTTTTGAAAATGAAGTTTAAAACAAGAGTTTATTTTATAACAAAAACAAATAATATTTTAAGGCTCACATTTTTGAAAAATCACTTGAAAAGATAATTTTAGGGCTAAAATATTTTGAAAAGCCGTTTTGAAGTCATTTTGAAAATCCATTTTAAAGTAGTTTTGCAACCTTCTTCCTACAGAATATCTCATCACAGTAGGACTAGAGAACTTGTACAAAACCAGGATGTTCGTGGGTTTCTACGCCACTTGACGTAGGTTTGTAAGCTACTTGTCGTGGGTTTGTAAGCCACTAAGAATGTCAAAATGGGTTCCATCCCAAATGAAATTTGGAATGATGATTTGCCTGCTATTATAAAGTTTTAACAAAACTAGACACTTATCTTAAAATTTTGACCTTAATACTCATGAGTCTTCAAACTTGATTTCTTCATTCTTGATCTTTATACTGTACAATCTTCAATAATCAATACCCGCCTTATATATATCCTCAATAATAACATTCATATATGTATGTATGTATATATATATATATATCTAGACAATAGTGTTAGTATATAAGTTACAGTAAAATAAGTTACAAAGGTTGTTGTCATCAAAACCACTATTTCCAGTTCCCAACAATCTCCCCTTTTTTGATGATGACAATCTTATAAAATATACTTACCACTTCGATCATACCATAACTCCCCCTTACTCCAAGCCAACAACTCTTTCTTACTCCAAGCCTACTATTTTATATAACTTCTTCCCCTTTGTCATCAACAAAAAAATAACCTATAAACTTTGAACTTAATAGAAAATGAGATAAACAAACATACGACATAAGAATAGTAGCTATGTATGATTGAAATATAGCACCCTAAGTTAAATGGAATTCAAGATTTTATACACTAAAGATTGTTTTTAGAAGAACATTAATTAATATACTTTAATTTCCATCATAATTTGAAGAAAATCTTTCATCTTCTCTTGTAATTTGATGACTCGTACGTGTGTGGAACGTTGAAAAGGACCACAATGAGGAGAAGTGGGTCAAGAAGTTCATTATTAGAAGAGTAGGCCATTAATTTACCTTTTAGAAGTTTATTACGGAGAATAGAATAGAGAATAAAAGTCGAAATATATAAGTATATAACTTAATAACTAATTTTAGAGGGAAATTTAAATTTGAAAATCTAGGCCTGTATGTCGACATAGGGGGATGGGTCATGTCGACATGCACAATTCAATTTTTGAGAAATTTTTATTTATATTAATTATTAACCATACTTGTTTTATTTATAATTTATATTTTAGTTAATGAACATATACCTAATTCTCTTCTAAATTTAGTAAAGTTTTGTTCATTTAATGGTTTGGTTAACATATTAGCAATTTGTTTTTAAGTATTAATATATTCAAGAGTTATGACTTCTTTACTTATATTATCTCTAAGAAAATGATGTCTAATATCAAAATGTTTTGTTCTAGCATGATTAGTTGGATTCTTAGATGGGTTTATTGCACTAGTATTATCACAATAAATTAGTGATTTAGTCATAGTTAATCCCAAATCTTTTAAAGTTTGTTGCATATATATAACTTGAGAACAAGCCAAAGCAACAGATATATATTCTGCTTCAGTTGTTGACAAGGATACAGTGTTTTGCTTCTTACTAAACCAGGAAACTAGAGAATGTCCTAGAAAGTGACAAGCTCCACTTGTACTTTTTCGGTCTGATTTACAATCAGCGTAATCAGCATCACAATATGAAATTAAATCAAATACATCATTTTAGTGTAAAGTAAACCATAATCTAAAGTATGTTTTACATATCTTAAAATTCTCTTAACAACTTTTGAGTGAGTTTCTTTAGGTTGAGATTGGTATCTCGCACAGAGACAGACACTATGCATGATGTCAGGAGGACTTGCTGTTATATAAAGCAGCGAACAAATCTTTCCCCTATATAATTTTTGATCAACATCTTTTGATTTATCTTCTTTACTTAAAGTTACATTAGTTGTCATTGGAGTTCATTTTCCACTAGAAATGGTCAATCCAAATTTATTAATTAAATCTTCAGTATATTTTTCTTGACTAATGAAAATTTCTTTATCTAATTATTTGATTTGAAGACCTAAGAAGAAACTTAGCTCTCCCATATGACTCATTTCAAATTCTTTAGTCATTATATTTGAAAATTCTTTATTCATTATGTTATCAGTTTATCCAAATATTATAGCATCTTCATATATTTGTACTAATTGAATATCATTTTTGTTTCTTTTAATAAAATGAGTTATATCTATTTTACCAATTTCAAAATCAGATTGTAGTAAATAAGATCTTAGTCTTTCATACAGGGCTTTAGGAGCTTGTTTCAGACCATATAAAGCTTTCTTTAATTTATATACATGATTTGGAAATTTATCATCCTAAAAAAGTGGAGGTTGTTCAACATAAATATCTTCTTTTAAAAACCATTTAGAAAAGCACTTTTAATATCCATTTGATATAACTTGAATTTATTGTAATTTGCGAAAGCAAGTAGAATCTTGATTGCTTCTAGTCTTTCTACGGGTGCAAAGATTTCGTCATAATCAATTCCTTCTTCTTGACAATAACCCTGCGCCACTAAACGAGCTTTATTTCTCACGACCTCACCATGTTCATTAATTTTATTTTTATAAACCCATTTTGTTCCAATTGTACTTTATCCTTGGGTCTAGGAACAAGTTTCCATACATCATTTCTGGTGAACAGATTCAATTCTTCTTGCATAGCGAGAATCCATGAATCATCAGATGATGCTTTCTTTGGATTTTTAGGTTCAATTGTTGATATAAAAGATACATTACTCATACTATTTAGTTGATTTCTTGTTTTAACTATAGATTTAATATTTCCTAGTATATTTTCTACAGGATGATCTTTTAATTGCCTAATTCTTTTATTAAGTTGGATGATTTCACAATTAGTTTCATTAGGTTCATTATTTAAAGTTATAAAATCTTCTTCATCTGCTATTTGTATAGTATCTTTAAAATTTTCAACAAAAGATACATGCATTGTTTCTTCAATAGCGTTAGTTCTTAAATTATAAACTGTAAATGCTTTACTTCTATTAGAATATCCAATAAAGATACCTTTGTCGGATTTTGGTTCAAATTTTTCTAAATTATCTTTTGTACTAAGAATAAAACACTTACTACAAAAAAAATTAAAATAAGCTACTATGGGTTTCTTATTGTAAAGTAATTCATATGGTGTTTTATTAACTAATGGTCTAATTAAAATCCTATTTAATATATTACATGATGTAGCGACTACTTTAGCCCAATAATTTTTAGGTAAGTTACTATCAGAAAGCATTGTTCTAGCACACACTTAAATCCTTTTATTCTTACGTTCTACCACTCTGTTTCATTGTGGATCTTAAAAAAGAAAATTTATGAGTAATTCCTTTTTTATTACAAAAATTTTCATTTTCAAATTCTCCTCCTCGATCACTACGAATAGTTTTTATTTTCAAAGAAAGTTGATTTTGAATTCTTTTAGCAAACTTTTAAGTAATTCAAAAGCATCGCTTTTAAATTTAAGAAAAATTGTCCAAGTATATCTAGAACAATCATCTATAATTACAAAAACATCTTTATTATGATTAATTGACTGAACTTGAGATGGACCATATAAATGTAAATGAAGTAATTCTAAAGGTTTAGAAGTAGAAATCATATCTTTTAATTTAAATGAACTTTTCTTAAGTTTTCCCAATTGGCAAGCATCACATAAACTATCTACTTCAAAGTTTAACATGGGAAAACCTCTAACTAAGTCAAGTTTGGATAACCTAGATAATAGTTTGAAATTTAAATGACCAAATTCGTTAAGCCAAATCCAAGGGTTACCTGTATTAGCCAAAAGACATAAGTTATCATTTGAAACTTTCATACTAAGGATGTAAATATTTTTCTTCCTAATTCCTTCAAAGATAATATTTGACTTATTATCTTCGATGTGGCACTTATCTTTTCCAAATTTGATTTAAAATCTTTTATCACATAGTTGACTTATACTAATCAAATTATGATTTAAATTCCTAACTAGCAAACTATCAGAAATAAGAGGAGTTTTAGAATTACCGACATTGCCAATGCCAATCACATATCCTTTTGAGTTATCTCCCAAGTTGACCAATCCACCACCTTGATATATAATGTCTTTGAGTATCTCGGGATTTCCAGTCATATGCCTTGAACAACCACTATCAAGCATTCATTTATCTTTATCAATTTGCACAGTTTGTCCATTGGTTGTTGATTCTTCAAATGCCATGTAACATGTCTATTCCTACATAACAAACCAATTCAGTGGATAACTTGATTTTTCATAAAAACTATATGCAAAATTATGATACTTTGATGAAATTCATAAATTCAAACTAGTATTAACAAAATTTTCTAAAAATGCCATTTTTAACTTTTCAAGTTTCAGACTATGAAAACTATGAAAACCTATGCCCCGATACCAATTGAAAGGGACAACGAAATAAGGATCTTAAGGCTAATTTAACACTAGAGGAGGGGTAAATAGTGCTTAATGGATTCTAAGACTTATATGGACTAATTTAGAATTATGACACGAACAAACGCAGAACTTAATCATAGAACAAACATAGAATCAAACACATATGCAGAAAGTAAATAAAAAGCAGTAAAAGGAAAGAACACACCAGATTTTATACTGGTATGGAGTTACCCTATATCCAGTCCTGTACCAAGAAAAACCATCTCATACGGATTTTTATTATACCAATGTCGAGATTACAATCCTCACTTTCTAAAGGCCTTGAGGTACCCGCATGTCACACGAGTCCGGGGCAAACTCTCTTGATTTACGAGACTCAAGACTACCCAATTAATTTCGAGGCACAACCACACCTTATAGAGAGACTCGATAAACTTTTGATTACAAATTGATCCTATAACTCTGAATAGCACTTTTATCATCAACAGAGAGCAGAGAATCAAACAAGAATGACATTCTAATTTGATTCACTTAAGAATTCGACAGAATTTCGGCATAATCTTAGAAATATGAAAGTTATAGAATATGAATTTGTGGAGAAGAAGAAGTGAAGAAAGTAAGAAATTAATTAGTTAAAAAATTCGTTTGTGAAGGCTATTTATAAAGCACCAACTGTCATAACCATTCGTGAAGAGATTTAAATGAATATACACTTTTTTGGAAATTGAAACTTTTGAATTCAACGGCCACCATATCGACATGGGGTATTCCATGATGTCGACATCCCTATGTTAAAAAATAATGTAAAATTTGTTTTGAAAATGAAGTTTAAAACAAGAGTTTATTTTAAAACAAAAATAAAAAATATTTTAAGGCTAAAACACATTTTTGAAAAAAGATTTGAAAAGATAATTTTAAGGCTAAAATATTTTGAAAAGCTGCTTTGAAAATTATTTTGAAAAACCATTTGGAAGTAGTTTTGCAAGCTTCTTCCTGTAGAATATCTTATCACATCAGGACTCGAGAACTTGTACAAAACCAAGATGTTCGTGGGTTTGTAAGCCACCTGTCGTAGGTTTGTAAGCTAGTTGTCATGGGTTTGTAAGCCATTAAGAAGGTAGAAATGGGTTCCATCCCAAATGAAATTTGAAATGAAGATTTCTATGCTATTATAAAGTTTTAACAAAACTAGACACATATCTTAAAATCTTGATCTTAATACTCATGAATCTTCAAACTTGATATCTTCATTCCTGATCTTTATACTGTACAATCTTCAATAATCAGTACCTGTCTTATATATATCCTGTATAATAACATTCATATATATCTAGACAATAGTATTAGTATATAAGTTATAATAAAATAAGTTACAAAGGTTGTTTTCATGAAAACCACTATCTCCTGTTCCTAACAATCTCCCCCTTTTTGATGATGACAACCTTATAAAATATACTTACCACTTCGATCATACCATAACTCTCCCTTACACCAACAACTCCCCCTTACTCCAAACCAACAGCCCCCCTTGCTCCATGCCTACTATTTTATATAACTTCTCCCCCTTTGTCATCAACAAAAAAATAACCTATAAACCTTGAAATTAATAGAAAATGAGATAAACATACAATGACATACGAATAATAACTATGTATGAGTGAGATATAACATTCTAAGTTAAATGGAATTCAAGATTTTATACACCAAAGATTGTTTTTAGAAGAACACTAATTAATATACAAGAATTTCCATCATCATTTGAAGCAAATCTTTCATCTTCTGTTGTAATTTGAAGACTTGTATGTATGTGGAACGTTGAAAAGGACCACAATGAGGAGAAATGGGTGAAGAAGGTTCATTATTAGAAGAGTAAGTCATTAATTTACTGTTTTAGAAGTTTATTACAGAGAATAGAACAAAAACCCAGAAAACCAGAGATACTGTAACAGCCCGCAAATCCGTACCCCTTGAGTCAACACTATTCTACATCAATTAACTCAAGTGGAACAGAAACACGAACCATTAGGGTTAAAGAAGAAGTGGTAGAAGAAAGAAGGAACTAAACAATATCAGAATCTCACAGTCGCAGAGGAATAAACTATAATAGTAAATAATAGATTTTTACACAAAATGAAACTATATCTGTTTTATACATCATATCATCAGAGTATCTCATACAAAACATATTGATCAGTCAGACAATCCCATACAATCATAGCAGCGGATATATATACAAGTACAGATAATACGTCTCGGACTCCAGCTCCTCTTCTGCTCCATAGCATCCTGCCCTGAACACATAATACTCGGTCTGACCCAAGCATTATAATAAAATAATACCCGAGTCAGTCTGGAATACCAGCATATAATAATGCATCCAAATTGATTAATAAAGTTTCAAAAACCCTTTGAAAACAAAAGCATCTCGTAAGACCACGCCACAAATAAACATGTCGGGTTTTTACCTTACGATAGCTAAATCACTTTTTATAGAAATCCTCTGATATTATAATAGGGTCTATTTACAAATACTTACAAAATAACCGAAATTGTTACATTCATTAAATTCCATCTACTAGCCACAAAATGGGTAATACAAACAAAACTCGTACAAGGCTCGTAGGGAGAATGGATTTCCAACAATGACTAGGCACTGGGGTACCACCTGTCACAGTACGGGGCCTAGATCACCGTACAGAGGACTACGTCCGATCCCCTGCAATACAAGGCCGGACCCATCCCTTACTGGACAGTTCCGAATAAGATCACCCTACAGTTGGGATCAGCAACCGCACCATTAAGCCGAATAAAAAAGGACATCTAGACAGGGATGACCTTACTCTCGAGTGGGGGCTACCCACGAAGCCATGCTGCATATCCCCGGATTTTCAGTCATTCCCGGCCGATGAGGCTTGAAGCTAAGCATTACCTTTAGAATGTTTCACTTAGAATGCCCATCTCCCTCCTGACGATGTTTCGAAAGCATTCGTCCATACAAGTCCGTTCCGGGTTCGATCGGAACCGATGGCACTACTCCTACTACATCCATTTTGGAAATATCCTCAGGATTAGTAGCGACTAGCCCTTGCACTTCACTGCTCCATCTTCGACTCCGAACACGTTTTTCCATGAAACGTACAAATCGGATCGAAGTGGTTTTCGAGAAATAAATCTCGATCCCCGTCTCTTCGAAACGATCAACGCATTTGTCCAATATTGATAGTCGGTGATTTAACTATCAATTATATTTACAAGCAACCATCACACAATAAAAAATTTCCCACATTATTTATTTGCCTCAAATATCTTTATAAGATATATTTCTATTTTCAAAACTCATTTGAAATCAATTCCCAAAGTCTCTTCCTTTACCCGGTAAATCCTTTACCATTTATTCCCATTGGAAATAACCAAGTTCAAAACAATTTAGAATTAAAACAATTAAAACACTTTATTCTGAAATATATTTTAAAATATGGAAATTTACTACTAATTATTACTTAAAAATATAATTTCAAATATGCAAAGTAAAACCATTTATTAGGATATAAATCTTGATTGTAAATAAGGGTTTAGTTTAAACTAAACTTATAAGTAGAGTTTTTAAAAGGTTAATACTAATTTCAATAACTTAGGTCAAAACTAGCCTTTTAAACAAAACCATTTGTAATAATTATTATTAAGGTATTCATAAAAATTTACTATTGCTAATTTAATAATAGTTACTTTAAAATAAAAAATTTCAAAACACTCTTTTAAACAAGTTTAAACTTTAACCTTTCTTTTAATAAAATCTGTCCAAACTCGAACTTGGTTTTCCAGGGGAAACTCACTCCCATTCAAACAACCCAGAAAATCTTTCTTATAAATTCTGTCGATTTATTTCAATTCAGATTTATGTTTTAATAACATAAATT
This sequence comes from Allium cepa, assembly GCA_030765085.1. NCBI lineage: Eukaryota > Viridiplantae > Streptophyta > Magnoliopsida > Asparagales > Amaryllidaceae > Allium > Allium cepa. The sequence goes on along the minus strand of CM060937.1, from coordinate 28,180,785 downwards.
TCCTTTCCATGTTTAAAAATAACTTCTTTCGAAGTTCAAACACATTTATTCTCGGAAATCCCCTTCAAAGTATGAGTTTAAATATTTTTAAATAAAACCTTTGGGAATTTATTAAACGAAAATAATACTCACCGATTACTTAAATAAAATTCCAATGGTGTAAAATTGTATTTCAAAATATTTTTATATACATTTAAACTGCTAATTTATATTTGGAAAGCTTCATTGAAAATATATTTTAATTTCCAGAAAAACATCATCAAATAACCCCATCGTTATTTAAATACAATTTATAACTTCTTATAGAATTTATCTCCAGAAATCTATACTTTCACATTTATCAACTGATAAATTTCCTCTTCATTTATAATCCCAAATTTACCAATTTCCAATCTTCATCCAAACCAGATTCCAATTTTTATTTCTTTACATTCTTTATTTAATAGTTCATTTTATTTCTTAAGAACCCAATTTAATTCATTTATACTTAAAATCCTGGGTTTATACTTATCCAACAACATCACAGTACAATTTAATTCCAGATTTATCTACCATATATATAAATAAAATGCATCATCAATTAAAAGTAATGTAGAGAATAAATTTATAGAGTAATCAAACTTGAATATTTGATTTGGCAATAATAGTAATAATAATAATAATAATAATAAAGTCATACATATGTGTTATACTGATATACTCCCCTTGTTGAATCTATTGCCAGAAGAAAACAATTTTTGAAAAGCATTTGAAGCATAAAAAGGGAATTTGTACAAGTATGAAGTGATCCTGTTTCTTCTTCTTTATCTTTCTTCTTTTCTCTAACAATCTGGAATTTTTGAGGTCGGAAATTTCGGGTCGTTACAATGGGAGTATAAATATTAAATCTAAATGTAATTATATTAAGATCTAGAAGGAAACTTGTAACATACCAACTTCTATGCCCATAATACACAAGAGTATTACTAAGTAATACCATCGAGTAATATAGAGACTGAAGCGATATATGGCACACACGTGTATACTCCCCTGAACCAACATTGGTATATCAAATATAAATATAACTTGCCATATTCATACAAAGGCTATGTACAAAGCAATAAACATGTGTGCCTCTAGAATAGAACAATACACAGTATAAAATAAATAACATAGGACATATAGTCAATAAACGTAAAGATAATATATAATCGAAAATGAATACACACACACACACACACTATCTAATAAACATATAGTACCTGAATGAAAATTACATTTCAACATGATATTACTACACTATATAATAAAGTCCTATCCTCCTTCTATGCCTAAGCACCTAAACACTGGTCAACTTGTCCTTGCACATGAAATGTCTCGAACTAACCTGAGTATTATAAATAACACACGGGTCAGACTATATCTATATCGTATAGTAATATATCTATAATTTAATATTTCAATATATAGATATGTTATATATGTATGTGTTTTATATAACATCACAATCTCATAACAATCTCAACATATTATACAACTTTTAACATTACAAAACATACATAAAAGTGTCATCGCCCATTTTAAATTAAACTAAATCAGAAATCACAAAATCAACTACAAATAGGTGAACCATCCAAATCTAGAAATCACCATCAAAATCAAGAAATCATCAATAAGGAGATATCATCAAATATAGCTAGGCTACCTCACAACAAATGTCCAAAAATATATCACAATCTCAATAATAATAAAATTATCATCATCCTTATACAGAATAGGATAGGTTGCCTACCAATACATAATAAGAAATATGAGGATCCACCATACCTTGGACACATATCCAGATATAATCTCATCTTCTCGTATATGAATAAATTAGAATAGTATGAATATACGAGGACCGACAACACTTTAGACACACAGCCTCTTGTATAGCCACCTCATGGGATAGTGAATAATATATGTCAATCTAACACACACAAACACACATACCGAAACCAAATGGGAAAATGATAGCATATCTACTTGCTTCAAGAGCCATACGTGGTCCTATGACACGACTCCTACAATCATCGATTACCCTTACCTCTCCCCTCTCGGTATCATGGCAATGATCCACCATAGGCTCGACTACGCATAGCCTCTTTGACCACGACTACCGTCATTGTGCCCCAAGGGTAACTGACTGCTAGCCTATGTGATACATAGGCACCACACATCAATAGCACACAACTAAACATAAAAGGGCATCACAGATTTGGGGCGCGTACTATGGTCATGCCATCAGGATGGATATTGGTCAATCTAGTTGACTCTCGAAACATAAAGGGAGTTGGACATAAATGGATGACATATAGTACTCATATCCAATAACTACCCATAGCTCTAGATGTTGGTCAATCTAGTTGATTCTCGAACCATAAAGGGAGTTGGACATAAATGGATGACATATAGTACTCATATCCAAAACTACCCATAGCTCTAAGTTATTTTTCGACATATGGCACCACATAAGTCAACCCATGACTATAATATACCATAGCTCTCATCCTTCGCCGACACGTGGCTTTACCCATAAGCTGACACACGGCTCTACCCATTAGCCAACACATGGCTATAATATACTCACTGTAGTGAGTATCTTCCATACATGGGTAATTCCCATTTGAGTGACATTTACTTGAAAAGAATAATCAAATAAATAACATAACAGGTCCATACCGTCGTATGTTATTCGGATAATTATTCAATGCTAATAAACTACATTCAATCCTCAATAGATATCTCTATATGACAAGTTCGATGAATAACAGAAAAGTGTTACCGAAAGTCGCATAACGGACGGTAACGCTAATCCGTTTATTCAAATTTCTCGTCACAGTGAAATAAGAGATATACAAATACAATAATAAAAGAAATCATATATAAAATACATGCATTAAATTTAAATTCTCAAACAACGTTATATAAGCCAATGATACAAAAGTAATATTCAAATAGACATTTGAACATCATGTAATAATAATTCCAATAAGTCCATTATATAAATTTAAAATCATTATCAAACATCATAAGAGCGTTTAATAATTTAAAATAAGAATTCACTGTATCATTATAACTTTCCATTTAAATCGTAACATTATTAAAATACTTCATTCAATTCATGAACATCTTAAATAACTTGTAAAATCAAATATTCTTCATAACAATCATGTTGTAATTTTTTGTAATAAAACATTATATTAAAATAAATATATACTAACTTCCAAAATAAATTTCATTACACTTCAAAACATTAGAATATAGGTACTTCAAATCTTTCTCCATGTATTATCAAGATCATTATTAACTATTTTAACATCATTTAATAAAATTTAGAAACCATATCATAATTTTATGATTATAAATGATTAAATATATTTATGTTAAAGAAGTAGACTTATAGGATGAAAACTAAACATTAAATCATATAACGTATATGTATAAATAAATTACTAAACATCATATATACATCTCTTAAAAAGATTATAACATGGAACAGAATAAACATTAATAATAATAAATGTAAATATAAATTAATAATAGAAATATAGAAAATAAACAATTTCAGGAAACTCAAAATTTACACTATTTAGTAGGCTAGAAATTATTTCAGTCGACTGAAAAAATCAAGGAGTCGACTGAATTCGTGTTAGTATACGAGTTTGGATTTTACACTAGTTTAGTTGACTGAATTTTTTGCTCAGTCGACTGACTTCGGATTCAGTTTACAAAATTTTTATTTAGTCTACTACATTGCTGAAAGTTAAAAAATGACTTTTATGACTTTTATTTAGTCTACTACATTACTACATTACTAATATGTATATTAATCGTTGGCTAATGATAATTAGATCAAATTAAACATAGTTGTGAGTAGGAGAACCCGCCTTGATTTGATGATCAATTAGATCATGGTCTCTCCTTGCTTTCCTCTTCTTGCTCCCTATACACGAATTCTCCAATTCAATTTAAGTGGTAGACTTGTTTCTCTCGAATGCTTGGTGTAGATAGTTTCGACAAAGCCTTGATTTGATTTGTGTTAATTGTTGGAGTTTAATGTTAATTAATTTCAAAATTTATGGCAATAGAGTTTAGGTGAGAAATTCAAATTTTCTTCTTATGTGAAAAAGAAGGGATGGGGTTATTTATAAGAGTGAATGAAAACTCTAGGATTTATAAACTCTAGACCCGAGCTTTATGAGAATTAATTCATATTTATTTTTGGGCTTAGATCCTTACTAATTAGACTCAGAACATTTCTTTTGTTATATTATTTGCATTCAAACAATATTTACATAACAACTCCATCTTTATTTACATGAAGACAATTTGGGTTGGGTTTTGTGTACTAGTGGGTTTTTTAATTTATTTCTTTCTTATTTAAAATCATTTCTAAATACAATTTAAATTCTTTTAATATTACAAAATCCGTTCTTTCTAACTTCTAAATAAATTCCAATGTTGTTGTTTCAAATATCATTCATTATAAAATCTCTTAAGATCATATTTTATTAACTTATTTCAAATAATAATTCTTGACTTCATATTTCAAAACAACCAAACAATTTATCAAATTAACTTCCTCTTTAAATTAAATTCTTAACATTTTAATAAAATAATTTCCATCACATTCTCAAATCATCTCTTTAATAACATGTTAATAAATTCAAAATTCCATTTACTTCATTAATAAATATTAATTATCATAAATTAATTGTTACTTAACAATGGGTTGTTACAATACTTGAAAAGGTGGTATCAATAATTGACTACACCTTCCTCTTTTAATTATTCTATTATAATTATGCTGGATCATTAATCAAAAGAATGTGATAATAAACAGTGAACATGAATAATAAGATATACGTATGTAGATATCAATCACATCAAAAATAACATAAGAAGCAAAAAAATCAATAAATGCACATATATCTAAGTGTGTGTATCTTTATTAATATTTTATCTTTTATTAATAGTTGGAATAGAAGCACAATGTTTTGGTCTGACTGTGAATTTTCCAAAACGCCCATATATATAACTTTTTAAATATTAAATTGTTATTTCATATGATCAATCAATAAATTAGGAGATAAAATCTCCCTACAATTACTTTAGACATATTCAAACCTAGATGTTTATTCCAATTATTCATTGAATAGAACCTTTCAAATGTTATTATAATTAGAGTTCAAAGAGCGAGTCAAATATATATGCCTGCCTTAGAATAGGTAATGCAAGATCATTCAAAATATATCAACCAGTCCATAAATCATTATTAACTTTTATTATTAGTTGAAATGAAAACACAATATTTGATCCAACGTGAAATTTCAAAAATGTCCTTCCATGCAAACAAGAGATCATGAATTCGAATTTCACCATGAACAAATATTAACATCTATAGCAAATGGAAATTTTCAAACATAAACAATATTGCAAGTTTAAACCGTATTTCAGCAAAAAAATGTACAATTTTTCTTCATATTTTTCTGTTTATTTTATCAAACTATACAGAACTTTCAAATTTAATAATTTAATAAAGGCATTGCACCCGCCAAAATATCTCGTAATAATAGATATCATGCACGCCAAAAAATCTCGTAATAATAGATACCGTGCATTCTACTTACCATTTTTATTTTTATTTTAAAAAGGCGAATAATTTAATGTTGAACATAAATATTGTTATGCTTAATTTAAATCAATAAAAGATTACAATAAATATATTTTTCATACTTTCACTCAATCAATGCATGAGCTCTTACATTATGTTAAAATCATATTAAATTCAATTACAAAACAAACAAGCAAACTTTTCTACATGAACATATAGTCTTTTTAATAATTTAATAAATATATCATATTAAAACATTACAAACTTTCCTAAGTTTCCTTAACGAGTCAATCTTAGAATAAATGTGCAATGAATGACCCTGTAGAAAGTAACAATACAATTGCAAAAGAGATGCAATGAACAAGAGAAGTCTACCAATGAATCAAGGGAGGAATTTTCTGCTAAGCTTGGCAAGAAAAGCAACGACAGGTTGACATCAAAGCAGCAGTATAAAGATCAATTATCCACTGTATGTTCAACTTCACAAACTCTTTTTAATGCATTAAACCTAACAAAACATTTGCCCTCAAGGATAGGCTGATCCTAATTTTTAGAACAAGTTAAGTCATTCCAACTCAACGTGAGGTTGCAGCGTCTTTATGTACATCTTAACATAATGTATGCATAACTGGATGAAAAATTACTCAATAAAGTCGATGTAAAGAGATAAACTCTGATTTTATAATACTGTATGTAAATTCCAGAAAAACTTGAACAAAACATTTCAAGTTACACTCGCCCAATTCTAGTACAGTATATGTGAAATGTTTATATATTTCGTAGCTGTTACATCGAATGACGTATTGGTCACTGATAGTTAACAAGAGCTCTGTCTCATTCTCAACAATAGAATAATGCATACGCAACATGCGCTTAATTTCCCTTACTTTTCCTTGGTATGTTCCTTCGTAGACAGATGTGCCAAGATTGCCTATCTCAATAATATACGATGGTGAGTAACCAAGTTTGTCGCTAACATTCTCATCCTTAGTTTCATTATCTTTGGCGTGAGATGATCAACGATGTTTGACGAGATGTAACAAAGATTTTTGCCTTGCATTAGGAAAGATGCTGACCATAGAGGTAATATAAGCTACTAGAAGGATAAAGACTAGTCCCCTTAAAAAATTGTTTTCGCTCTGTAACTTTTCATTACCTAAAATGTATTTAACCTTGTTAAATTAAGTGAAAGTTCAGTTAATTTAGTTAAAGTGAAAAGAAACAAATATTATTTTACAGACCGAATACATTTTTTTATAAAAGAAAACCAAAATTCTAATATAGTATATGTGAAATGTTTATCTATTTCGTAGCCGTAACATCGAATGACGTATTGGTCGCTGATAGTTAACAAGAGCTCTGTCTCATTCTCAGCAATAGAATAATGCATACGCAACATGCGCTTAATTTCCCTTACTTTTCCTTGGTATGTTCCTTCGTAGACAGATGTGCCAAGATTTCCTATACCAATAATATACGATGGTGAGTAACCAAGTTTGTCGCTAACATTCTCATCCTTAGTTTCATTATCTTTGGCGTGAGATGATCAACGATGTTTAACAAGATGTAACAAAGATTTTTGCCTTGCATTAGGAAAGATGCTGACCATAGAGGTAATATAAGCTACTAAAAGGATAAAGACTGCTCCCCTTATGATTTCCCTTTGCAACTTTTCATTACCTACAATGTATTTAACCTTGTTAAGTGAAATGAAAGTTCAGTTAATACACGTAGAAAAATGCAGTATTGTACAAGACATATTACCTGGGGATTTTCCACTATAGTGAAACATCTCCTTATAAACAACTCCTCCATCTAACTTGAATTGATGAATAGGATGAGTTGATTGAAAACTTGCTTGTTTTCAAACTTGAATTAATGAACTGGATGTGATGATTGAAATTGGGCGATTTAAATACTTGTTCGATTTTGGAAGTACAAGTATATAATTATAATATGTATTCACCCATATTACATATAACCAATATATCCTAGTATTATTGATCTGAATGGACGAATTGTCATGTTTAAATTAAAGCGCTTTTAATGCGCTATTGCCTGATAATTAAATAGAATGTACACGATATTTATTTAGGATATAAATCACTTGGGGAATGATGATGTTTTGGGAAGCCAAATCTTTTTTTTGAAAATAAAAATTTAATGTTTGATGAGAACGATACGAGATATTGACTATTAGATCACTAGAATCCATCCTAGCAGACTATTTAGAGGATATCTAAACAATGTCCATATATTTTACCACACAAATTGTCTCTCATCCCAAAATCCAACGATCTATTGCACAGAAAATATAATAAATAGTAAGATATTAGAGATGTAGTGCCATGGGAAATAGCACCTCAAGGTGGAATTGAGAAGATGACTATAACACTTAAAATGTATATGTCTTCATAAGCCAGAAGGGCAGTGCATCTAAGGGATCGTGTGAAGTGCACTCACAACAGGTCGTAAGCAACGAGTGAAAAAGATTGCATGGGTTTGTCGAGGTAGTTAATCTATGTAGAGGGTGAATCCAGAACGGGTTACCAATGAGTATTCCTACTGGGAACTTATAGAAGAGAGTTAAAATACGACTCTCCTTTATATATATCGACCTCGTAAAATATATGAACATTGTTTAGATATACAGTTGAAAAAGACCGTATTATGGTAAATAATGAATATGTACAAATGTTAATTGCTTAGATATGTAGGTGAAAAAGAATATATTATGGTAAACAATAAAATCAGACTGTTCTGGTATATCCAAGTTGATTAGAGTTGCAATTACGAATTGCGACGATTAGACCATGACACTTGAGTTAAAATCATTTTAACAATATGTTGGTGGAATATTGTTAGGTGTGAGTGGCATCATTATGTTTGATTAATATGTCATGTTTCAATACCCGGCACCATACTTATATGATATTATTATGCACTATTATACATAGTTGTGAGCGGGTTATTTTCTTGTAGTGTGCATAACTAATCGCTGCTAGTCGCGTGTGTGTTTAATTACATATATATATATACACACACACAATAATAATAATACAATGTTTGTACTCACATGATAAGTATTTGTTCTTTGTTCTTTGCGATTTAGATTCATGATTTCATTTGCATACAAATTGAAATATTTTGTTTTCCATGCTATAAAATTCATTTGTAAATTTTGTATACTTATAATGCATACTAAATAAATTTATTTAATTACACCAAAAAGACTCAATCTTAATGCATGAATGTGATACAGACAAAGTTAGATGGAGGAGTTGTTTGTAAAGATATGTATCACTACAAGGAAAACCTCAGGTAACATGTCTTGTACAATACTGCATTTTTCTATGAGTATTTGAATAACATACTACAATGTGGGTCCTTAAATTAATTAGTATTATTTTCTACTAATTCTCAGCTAACTCTTTCGACATTTCACAATATAAAAATGCAAATGAAAACAATAAGCTTGACATTGCAATGTACATAACAAAGTAAACCATAATAAATAAGCATTCCTTTTGTTTAGACCAAGATCTTCTACATTGTGGGGGTACTCTTGGTCTATTAAGTCACTCCACTTCAAATAAATGTTTTACATATTTTGCTAAACTACATAAATGATGGTGGCCTACTTCTACAAGAGTACATCTTGTTTGGGATTTTAGCATAGTAGTGGATTTTGATTCCATTTTTACCTTTTCTTTTGTACCCATCTGTAGACCATTTTTTCTAAAGCTTAATGCATGGATCAATAAAATATATATTTATATGTATTGTTTCCTTTTACTTAAGCTTATTTTATTTCTTCAAAATGACGGGAGAAGTACCAAAACCGATCGTTGCTCTTTTATTTTTATTTATCGCCTTTACTTATGGGACTGAAGTACTCAAAGGGCAAAAGGATATGGATAAAAAAGCAAAAGGTAAATATTAAACTAGTTTGTAGCTTAATGTATTCGCGGAATATTTTTATAACAAAGGCTACGTTGAATTTTTCTAGTACTTTTGTTTAGTGTAATATTAGGCATAACAAAATAACATGATAGAATAAATTTTCTTATTTGTTTTGGTTTTATAAAAAAATTATTCAGTCTGAAAAATAATATTTGGTACTTTTCATTTTAACTAAACTAACTGAACTTTCATTGCACTTGACATGGTTAAATACGTTATAGGTAATGAAAAGTTGCAGAGGAAAGTCAATTTTTTGAAGGGAGTAGTCTTCATCCTTCTAATAGTTTATATTACCTCCATGGTAGGTTTCTTTCCTAATGTAAGGTAGAAATTCTTGTTGTATCTCGTTAAACCACATCGATCATCTCACATCAAAGGAAATGTAACCAAGGATGAGAATGTTAATGACAAATTTGGTTGCTCACCATCGTGTATTATTGGGATGGGGAATTTTGGCACATCAGTCTACAAAGGAACCTAACAAGGAAAAGTAAGGCAATTAAGCATGTTGTGTACGCATTATTCTATCTCTAAGAATGAGATAGAGATCTTGTTAACTATCAGTAATCAGTACGTCATTCGATGTTACGCTACGAAATATATAAACATTTCACATATACTGTATTAGAATTGTGTGGGTGTAACTTGAAATGTTTTATTCGAGTTTTTCGGATTCTACTTACAGTATTATAGGATCTTATCTCTAAACATATATTAGAAAAAGACTTATGTCTATGGGAAGCCAATGAAGATCCGTCAGGATATCTAATTTCATTGATCATGTAAGTATCATAATATATTTTGTTTACATTTGGTTTCATTTTTTTTAAATGCTATTATGTAGGTCGTAGATATTTCCATTGGAAAAAATAATTGATCTTTTGAACAATTGTTAGGATTAACCATCCTTGAGTTTATAGATTACATATTCCAATACATAATTTCTCTAGTTATATCCCTTGATATTTTGACTTGTATATAACATTGAGATTACATGATTTGTTTGCTAAAATTTATGAAATAAACATAGTTATTTGCGCTCACTAGTGTTTTTAAAATTGATAATAGGTTAGGATGTTTGTTTAGAAATTCATAAACATTTCTATCTATTTGTTTTTTGCATTAACATAATATTGACTTATTTAGAAAAAATCGGCATTGAATTTAAAAATAATTATTTGATAGTATTTCAAGTTTGGATGTTTTCTTATAAATGATTTTGTATTAATATACGATTTTCGTTCGAATCCCTTAAGTTTTACCTATCTTTGTTAGAAAAAATCATTTTTTTATTCGCATAGGGGCATTATATTGGGATTAGAATACGTACATACAAAAAACTATACATTGAGACTTAAAGCCAAACAATGCATTGATAATGTTTGACAATGATACTTTAATCGTTATCTGACATGAGGTTGAGCAAACCTCTAACAGATCAGTCTTCTGCTAGTTCTCATGTCACTTGTAAGTTCTATGTTTTTTATAAATTAAAATAAATACATATGAAGCAGTAAATATTACTCTAATGTGCCCATGCTAGCAAATTTATAATGGTAATTGCATGAGTGAGTTGCAATAACTTACTATATATGTGTTTCAATGAAATCAATAATTGTATGTTTAATAATGTAAAGTAAAATCAACTTCTATATATTTCTCGATGTTGCGGCTTTATATCATTTTTGTAAAGTGTAATAAATTAAATGACATCATGGATATGTTAAAATACGCCATAACTGATTATATTTTTTTTGTTATAAGTTATGGAACATCAGGTTGGAAAGCCCTAGAGCTTACCTTGGATGGCGACATAATGTGTCTGTTGATATGTTCAGCCTTGGTTTTTTTTATTTCCATTTGTGTTACGAAAGTAAATCATCCATTTGGAGATCCCGAATTAAGGGATGCCAATATTAAGGGTGGCAATCCTAATCTCTCAACTGTGGTTTGTATGTCCAAAGTTCATGATCTGGTGTCGAAGTTAATTTGTCACACTCCTTGTGAAAGGTAAGCAGTTATATAATATTTTTTAATAAAAAACGATAAGCTTTATTCATTTGTTATTATAAATATCATGAATATTTATTGTGTAATATGGTCTTTTCTGAACTTATTTTTTCATGCTATATTTGACAGTATTTATCATGAATTATGTTTTGCTTTTGGTAGTCTTCATTAATTATGGTTTTTCTTATATGTTCCAATTTTTCTTATAAATGAAAAAGAAGTAGATAATAGTAGCTTGTAGATGAATAATGATTTGCATGAAGATCGATGTAGTTGACCTTTTATTGATGGAATAATTTTGGTTAAGTATTGGCATGTCTAACCATGCTCAAATTTCTTGGTTAGATGTAAGCCAAACTTTGAAAACATCCCTTTTTTGGGACTCAAACAAAAAGATGAAGTTTATTGCTGTTGTTAGTGACATTATCATTTCAAAGTTTACTATTACACCCTTCCAAAATGGTAATAATGTTACCAACAACAGCAATAAACTCCGTCTTTCTATCCGAGTCCCGAGAAAAGGGATGTTTCAAAGTTTGGCACACATCTAACTTAGAAATTTGAACATAGCTAGATATGACAATACTTTACTAAAATTATTTCACCAATAAAAGGTCAAACTACATTGGTCTTCATGCAAACTGTAATTAATCCACTAGTTACTATTATTTAACTCTTTTTCATTTATAAGAAAAATTGGAATATATACAAAAAACCAAAATTGATAAAAACTACCAAAAGTAAAACATAATTCTTGATCAAAACTGTTAAATACAGCATGAAAAAATAAGTTCAGAAAAGGACATATTTCACAATAAATATCCACGATATTTATACTAACAAATGAATAAAGGTCATATATTTGTTATTTAAAAGATAGTATAAAACTGCTTACCTTTCACGAGGAGTGTAACAAATTAGCTTCGACACGAGATAGTGAACTTCAGACATGCAAACAATATTGGAGAAATCAGGATTGACGTCCTTGATACTGGCTTGCCTTAATTCAGGATCTCCAAACGAATAATTTCCTTTAGTGACACAAAAGAAAATCAAGCAACCAAGGCTGAACATTTCAGCAGGCACATAATGTCGGCCATTCAAGATAAGCTCCGATGTAACGACTCGAATTTTTGTTTTTTAATTTTGAACATTTAATTTATTTTAAATGTTGAGTTTTGAAATGTGAATAAAATTTTAATATGTAATTTATCATATAAGTGGATTAAGATTTAAATTGCAAATATAGCGATTTATTGAATAAATTTAATTGTTGAATTAATAATTGGAAACCATTTAAATAATTGAATTAGAGTATGTTCTATTGCATTCATAATAGGGGTATAACATCATAAATGTCAGGCGGCATGCCTCAACAGGGGGTCGAGATTTCACGGTATGTGATTCGAGATTTTAATATATATATATATATATATATATAATGGTTAAATCAATGAACAATGAACAGTTGAGCCGTTCCTTTTAGGTCTCTTCTCTTCTGAAACACACTTCCTCCTTCAAACTAAAATCGAGACTTGCGCCTCTCTTCTTTTCAAAACCGAACTCATTAAATAAATAAAAAATTGCAAACGAATTCAAACTCGAAGCAGCCTTCCTCACTCAATCTAAATCGCGTGTATTTTTCCCCTATCTTCAACTCATAGATCAAAATCGTATCCGTTGGAAGTTTAAAAATAAAATAAAATAAAAAAGTTTCGCGATCGAACAAAGCGGCGATGGAAGGCAGAGCGGTAGTGGAATTCGGGGCCTGGAACGATGGTGTACTCGAATTAATGGTAGGAGGCGAATTCGAATTGATGGCACTCGACTTGAGAACAACGCGCACGCACGAGGGAGGCCAGAGGTAGATGGTGCAGCGACAAGGGAGCGCACGAGGCAGTGGAGGGGATTCGAACGTTCGTCGTCGATCTTGAGTTTTTGGCACGGTAACGATCTCGTGTGCCTGGAAGTGCTAGGATATTGCGGTAGCAAAGGATGGTGGGGGTAATTGGAGGCTGTGATGGGACGTGTGAGGGTTTCGATCGAGGTAGGTTTAGCTTGCTTACTGTAGCAGCAGGAGGGAGGACGTGAATTTCTGCTCAGTAAGGAAATTAAGACTTGGCTATTAAAGATTATTGAATTTGTTTTAATTTATGAGTAACTAGTTAATTACATATAAATCGTTAGCTTATAAAATTTGTAAATTTTCCGTGCGAGGTCCAAAATTAATGAATACGACATTTGGAATTAATTTGGGGACGATCAGAGTCAGCTGGGATTTTAGATTTAATTAAAAAGGGGATATTCGCCAAATTAAAAATCAAGGTGAGAGATTTTCACTCATTTGGATTTTCTAACTTAATTTTTGAATAGTTGAAATTAATTATTGGATGCTTAGTTGAATTAATAAATTATTATCAATTTTGATGTTATATATATATATATATATATATATTAGTAGTAGTTGGAGTGATATTCCCGCACATTATAGAGGATGGGTCATTATGCGCCTTACATAATAGCGGATGACCCTATATACCACGATATTCTCTTCAAAGTGGGATTGGTATTTTTATGTTGTATTAACATTTGTGGATGTAGAGAAACCGATTGTAGTGATCCAACTAGATTCCTCAAAAATGTTTATTTTGATTTCATATATAGTGATATATGATTTATGTGAGTAAACCGTTATCGATGATTGTTATAATTTAAATACTTGGATGCTACCGTAGCACTGACCTGAATTCGGTATTTTATATACCATGAATATCATATTTTGAATCTTAAGGAATTTAAAAAAAAAATTAAATATAGAAATATTTATATCCAATCTTGATTATTTTTAAGAAATTGATTTGGATAAAAAAAATAATTGATTTTGGTTGTATTTAACTATTCGTAAAAATATTTCAAATAGAGATTTTAAAATAAATCGTATAAAGGATTTATTTTTACGATGGATATTTAAACGATATTTCGTAGAAAATATGGAAAAAAGTTGAAATCGATATTAAAAATAGATTGGAAAAAATAAATGGAATTTATAAGGAACTGAATTCACAAAATGGAATTTTATAAATGAGATTATTTTTAGTGAAACTCAAAGGAGTTAGAAAATTTATAAACGATGTTTATAGATAAAAGAAATCGATATCAGATGATAAATTTGGAATATAAATTTACACGGAGAATTTATATTTGAATATGGATATGGGGTGAGAAAAATAATGGACATTATTTTTGAAAAGCGAAAATAGTTATGAAGATCAGAATGGAAGTGATGTGATTCGAGAGGGATTTATAAATTGAAATTGGTTATTGAGGTTTTAAAAATATATTTTTAATTTTAAGAAGTTAAGTTCGCTTTTAATAGAAAATTTTATTATTTAAAACTATGAAATTTTTAAACTAGTTAGGATTGAAATACTTCGGTATATAGATTTTCAAATATTAAGTATTTATTTTAGTAAATTCTAACTTATAAAATCAGTTTTGAAAATTGAATTGTTTATTTAAAAATGAGTCATTGATGTTTATAAAAGTGTTTTCGATATTATACAAAAATTACTTGAAATATGTTCTAAAAAGGTAAATTACTATTCTTTTAAATGCTTATTATATATAAATATAGAGTTTTGAAGCGATTGAAAATTTCATTTATAAATTCTCTTGAGATTCGTAAATGGGGCTTATAAACGGATATGATTTTGAGGAGAGGAATTTTATAAGGGATTTGGAGGAAATGGAATTTCAAATTGTTGAATATAGGAACTTCGAAAAATAAAATCTGAATTCTTAAAAGAAGTTATAACTTGGAATGGGGTTATAAGTAACTATACTGGATTTTGGAAAATAAGACTTATAATATTTTCCTAAGTATTAAAATGAAAATTTGGAAATACTTCTTAGTGTTGAAATGTTTTGGAACTATCCTGTTATGGATTTAAGTATTTGAAAATTGTTTTCAAATATTGAAGTATGGAAAGGAATTTGAATATATACCTTGTAAACTTATTTTGAAAAGAATATTTTTGGAAAATGTATAATAAGGCCTGATGTCGACTTATGGATGCTTCGTTGATAGTTAAATAATCGACTATCAATATTGGCTAATTTTGTTAATCGTTTCGAAGAGACCGAGATCGGATTTAATTATCCGTAAACCATTTCGATCCAGTTTGAACGTTACGAATGAATACCGTGAAGATTATGAAGACGGTGATTCAGTTTTCCCAGAACTAGGACAACTTGTATGGACGAATGCTATCAGGACATCGTCATTGGAGGACGATGAGCATTCTACGTAGAATTGTTGCTTGAAATGTAACGCTTGGCCTCAAGCATCATCAACCGGGAATGACTAAAACATGGGAGATGCAGCAAGGCTAAGTGGGTCGCGGCCAATTAGCATATGTTATCACTTTTCTAGATATCTTCGAAAACATATATATTATGGATATGGTTGTACATGAAAGAAGGAGTGCTCGATTTTTAAGGGTGGGAACACCCATGGTGACTATATATTCGGTCTATCTCGATTAGGGGTAGGCTGGCCTTGTGTAGTAGGGGATCTCGGCGAGGTTTTCGATACATTGTTCCAGAGGTGTACTGTGATGGGCGGTATCCCAGTGGCCCAGTCATTGTATGGAATCCATTTTCCAATACGAGCCTTACGGTTTTGTTTGTAGAGCATGGTATGCTGGAATTTAATTATTTAACCATTTCGGCTATTTGAATAAGTATTTGTATTTAGACACTATTATAATATCACTGGATTTCTATAAAATGTTTTGGTTATCGTAAGGGAAAAACCCATCGTGTTTATTTTTGACACGGTCTTATGAGATACCTTTGTTTTTTAAAGGATTTTGATAATTTTAAAAATTCAAATTGAGTGTGTTTTCTCACGCTGGTTTTGCAGACTGACTTTGGAGTTTTTTACTATAATGCTCGGGTCAGACCGAGTATTTCAGTTTCAGGTTAGAATGTTATGAAGCTCAGGAGGAGCTGGAGGAGTTCGGATGTATTCTCGTACTTAGTTTATATTTCTGCTGTTTGAGGACAAGTGATTATAACTGTCCAGATTGATGTATTGATTTTTTTTGTACTCTGATTATTGTAAGTATAAACAGATACAGATTCTTTTGTATAAAAATCTGTTATTACATATTATATTTTGTGCCGCTGCGATTGTGGGATTCTATATTGTTGTTAAATTTTCTTCTACCTTTTTCTTCTTCTTCACCCTAAAGATTCGTAATTTCCGTTCAATCTGAGTTGAACTGATGTGAATTATGGTCGACTTAAAAGATACGGATTTGCGGGCCTTCACATTTGGGGTTTCCAACCCGATGTTCCATAAGCTATAACAAAAATATATATAATTAGTTGTGGCATATTTTAACGTATCCAAGATGTCTTTTGATTTATTACAATTTACAAAAATGATAGGAATAAAAGTTTATTGTACTTTAAAATTTTCAGCACACGATGATTTCATCGACAAATGCATATATTGTAAATTATCGCAACTCATTCATGCGATTACCATTATAAATTCGCTAGCATGGGGACATTGGAGTAATGATTACTGTTCCATATGTATTTCTTTTATTTAAAAAAACAATAACATAGATCTTACCAGTGACGTGAGAACTAGTAGTAGATTGATCGATCAGAATTTTGCTTATCCTCATGTCGGATAACTTTGGGATTGAAGTACCATTGTCAAACATAATCAATACATAAGAAAAATAAGAAAAGAAAAGAAAACACAAACATAGAATCCCGCAGCAGAACGATAAAATATAATAATCAAATAAACAGTTCATAAAGTTGTTTAGTGGAGATTTTAATTATTTATTTGGAATAAACAATGAATATTGAAAATAAAAAGATAAAAATAAAGTTTGGAACTTCATTTTATTTATTTGGGTTAATAATGATTGGAAAATTGGTTTTATTTGGAGAAAATGCAATAATAGTATTAAGTATTGCCAATTACTTCTTTAAATAATATTATAAAAAGTTTGAGATTTTTGAAGGTTGTTTATTAAATAAAAAGATCAAAATTGGTGTAAAATTGAGTTTGAGATGGTTTATTATATTTTTCTAAGTAAGAAAATAATTTTTTGTGGAATGTTAGAAGTTAAAAATGTAGGCTTTTACATTTGTGTAAAATATGGTATTTTTGTAAAATAAAGGATTTCAATAATAAAATTATTTTAAAGTATAAATTTATCTCTTATATGGTGGAACATGTTTTATTTTATAAGTATGTAAGTTTATATATTTTTCTTATATAAAAATTGGAAGAATAATGCATTTTATTTTGTAATATAGTGTAATATGTGTGTACATTTGATTAAGTGAATTAATTCTTTTGGCTAAATGGTTTTCTTTTAATTTTAAGTCCATTTGACCCATTAGCACTTACCAGATAATTGAGGAAGAGGAAAAATTGGTTCCAGTACGTTCATTTTTGTTACCTCTTTCTTTCTTCTCAAATCAGAAAACTGAAAACAATAACCCACCTCTCAAATTTCCAAATTGAAGCTCAAAACTTCAAGTTAACTCCACAAATTAAAATCTTTTTCAATCTAGAGTATTAATCAATAGGTAATCTAACTCCAAACCTTTTAATGTCATCCAATTCCTAATTTCAGAGATGATTTTCTAATCTACAGAAAATCTTCTTTTGCATGCTATTTCTTTTCACTATACATGTTATTTGAAGCTTAAATCTCCTCAAAGCTTGCCTCTTTCTTCATAAATTCAAGGTTTGATCTTCTCTACAGCAAGGTGAGTTCCTAAAACTCACAAATGCTAGCTGAGAAAAGCTCAAATTGCTCAAAAATGTAAAAATCTGCTTGCTGTATAAAAATTTACAGTTTGATTTTGTTTGTTTATAATATGGTTTCTGTTGCCACTTTGAACCCTTATATCTCATGATACGACAATGAAATCATGCCCGTTTTCTTGCATTTGGTAGCTTGCATGTCGAACTTCATCTCTTTAAAATTTGGTTGGAAAATATTGTTATTTTAATGTTCAAAACTTTGCTGCAAAATCAACAAAAACCAAGATTTTTGCCTGGGCATATTGTGTGAGTTACTGCAAACATGGCATGAGTCCATGTTTGAGACGGCATAAATCTTTTATTTCTTACTAGAATTCATCGATTCTTTTTTTTTGAAAGATAAAGTTTTCTACTATACACATATCAATTTTCAGCTCAATCTGAGGTTGGTTGGTCATCTGTTTCATGACTGAAAGTTGAACCCGAGATGGTTTTCAGACCTATACATTTTTGTTTTTTTTAAACTATTGCAAATATGGCCTGAGTCCATGTTTGAGACAGTGTAACATTTCAATTTCCAATCGGAATTCAATGATTCTTTTTTTGTTTGAAAGATGAAGTTTTCTAATATGTGCATACTAATTTTTTTGCTTAATATGAGCTCATTTGGTCCTATGTTTATGGGTTGTAAGTTGAACCCAAGATGGTTTTCAGGCCTGAGCACATTTTTGTTTTTGAACTTTTGCAAACATGGTCTGAGTCCATGTTTGAAACAACGTAACTTTTTCATTTCAAGTCGGAATTCATTAATTCTTTTTTTTCAAAGCTGAAGTTTTCTACTATGTGTACAGAAGTTTTTAGTTCAATCAGAGGTAGTTTGGCCACCAATTTTATGTCCGAAAGTTGAACCTGGAGAAGATTTCAAACCTGAGTATTATTTGGCCTATGCAGTTTTATATTCTTTTTCCGTCCGACTTTTGAATTTTACTTCATGTTTTTATGATGTTTCTAAAATGTTTTGAGGGCTATGATGCTTATCAATAGGCTAGCCAAGTTTTTATGAATTTGAAATTCAAATTTGAATTGAATTTGAATTGAATTTGAATGACGGTTTTGAGCGATTTCTTTGATTTCGAGTAAGTATTTTTCCAAACAATTTTGAAATAATTTTTAAAATAAATTGGCATTTCAAATAATTATTATATATTATTTTTAAATGATTTTAAGCTATAAAATCTATTTATTTTCTATAATAAGCGAATTTTCAAATATTGTCTTCAAAATTGATTTCTGAAAATGGTTTTAAAAGCTTGTTTTCTCAAAGAAAATTATTTTGTATATAAAATATACATTTTTGCACTATTCTAGCGAATGAGAAGGATAATTAAACAGTTTGGTAAAACATGTGGTATGAGGCACGTGCGTTTATCTTATCGGTTAATGCCAAAACGTTCGTTTGATCGTTTTGACCATCGAGTCAAGTTTACCGATGAGATGAGGTAAACTTTTTACTGCTTTGAGTGTGAAATTTACTAGCAGTTGGTAAATCGTTTAGTGCGAACGTGTGGTATGGGGCACACCTTAACACTGTTTGGGTTCCTACCCAAGAGTTTGTGACACATTTGCCATTGCGGTGTGCCAGTACTGGACCTTTGGGTCATTGCCATTGTGGCATTTTCCATTGCAGTGTATTTGTCTTTGAGACGTTTGCCATTGCAGCGTATTTGTCATGTGACGATTTGCCTTCGGGCGAGGTACCCATTTGAGATAACAGTAGTTGGCAAGGCTTCGGCCACATGCACGTGCAAATACTTTTGAGATGATTTCTTCGACTATTTTCCCTAATGTATCGCCCCTTTTCGCAATAGGTCCTTTGAACCATTTGATATATTTGTGGTGATTACCTTTCGGGAATTTGAACTCTTGGGAGTTCTTTTAGATTTGAGTTGTCTACACTGGCGTTATTTGATATTTTCCTTTTGGCGTTATTATTGAGATTTTCCTATTGGCGTTATTACATGAGATTTGCCTTTTGGCGTTTATTTGGGATTATATTCTCCTATGTTGGAGAATTATATTTCATTGCCTTGTGGCGTATTTTTGAGATGGTGACTTCTTTGACATTCTTTGAGTAGCCGATATAGCGGGTTTAGGATTTCTCCTTTTTAGGAGTTATAATTATACCTAAACCACTATTGATGATTTATGATATGCCGATGATATAAGGCTTTCTATATTTAATGTTTTATGGATTGTCTTATCTCTTTTGAGATTATATGTGTGTGTAAATGATATCATCTCATCACTGAAAGTAATCATACCATACTTATACTCATGCTTATACTCAGCATTGTTCCTTCTTGTTTAAGAAGAATATTACCTTTATCCTTATGCATCTATTATTGCTTATCCTTATATACTGATATGTGCAGCAGGACTATGTGGGCTGCACCCATTTGGTTATTGTCATCACCCTTATATATATATATATATATATATATATATATATATATTCATCAATTTTGTTGTGAATGAGAGCTCTCAAAAAAGGTTGTAAAGCGACCGAAGGTGATGAAATATTCAGTACTATTTAGTAAGGGGTAGGCCAGTCATGTGTTAATAGGGAGTCCATGTAAGGGCCTCGGTATATTTTTCTAAAGGTGTATAGTAGCAGGCGGTATCCTAGTAGCCTCGTCATTGTATGGAATCCATTCTCCAATACGTGGCTTTACGGGCTTAGCTGTGGACTTATTAAGATAAAATTTAATTAATGTAACAATTTCTGCTATGATTCAATATTTATTTTAAACCCTAGACATTATTATAATATCAATGGATTTTTATAATAATAATAAAAATGGTTTGGCTATTGTAAGATAAAAACCCGTCTGTATTTGTGTGCGGCGTGGTCTTACGAGATACCTTTATTTCTAGAAGGTTCTTAAAAAATTAAGTAAATCCATTTGATTGTGTTTCTCACACTGGTTTTGTCAGACCTATTCGAACGTTATTTTTCTTTTAATGCCCAGGTCAGCCTGAGCATATTTTCCAGATTTAGCTAGACAGCTTTGGAGCTTTAGGAGACGAGCTGGATGCCTCCAGACGTACTCTTCTATTTTCTTCTATCTTCCACTATTTTATTCCTATCTGTATTTATTGGTATCAATAAGGACAAGATGTTATAACTATCCAGGCTGATGATAGGATAATTGTACTCTGATTTATGTATCTGTATGAAATACGTTTTTGTTTGTAAAGATCATTGTTATATTAAAGATTACTCGTCCTGTTGTGAGATTTTGTTCTATCTTTTCTTGCTTTCACCTCAACGATCTGCCTTTTTGGCACTTGGATGTTCAGCACGTGAATATCGTAGATGTATTAGTGTCGACTTCCGAGTATCGACAGGGCGAGTTGTTACACTAGCCATGCCCTACAATTAAATATGGTTTAGTTCCAACATAGGGTTTCTCACTCAACCGGAGAAATCCCTGCATGGCTTTGAGAAATCTATTAACCAGGTTGGTTATACAATAATCCAATCTTTATATAGTAAGTGTATCTACAGTAGGGTTTACGTTGGTTTGGCTTATTGTATACAGATATTAGTGGAACCAAACGAGAATATTCACACCTAAGTATCCCTAGCATTGGCTTGTTGACCATTTCCAGTTTAAACTTTAAAACCTTTTCTACAACTTTAAACCATACCTTAACACACATATTCTAAAAATTCATATCATAAATCCTCAAAATTCTATGCGAACAAAATATATTGAATTGAAAGAATCCCACTTATCTTGAAATAATTTTTTGTTTTCTTTGTAAAATCCTTTCAATATTTTCCAAATCTTAAACAAATAAAACATTGATTCATAAATTTTCTTATAAAACAAGTATTATAACTCCAACTTCCAAACTAACTAACTTTTCAATAGTTTCTTAAAAATATCTACTCTCTACAGTATCCCACTTTCAAAAACCCATTCTTCTACAAACTTCATCACCTCTATATCCAGTGCATCCATCAAATCAAATCCAAAACAATTGAATAATTTCTTACAAGAGCCTAACCAGGCCTTACCATTAAATATGGCTTAGTCGCGACATAGGGCTTCCTACTCAAATTGGAGAAACCCCTACAAGCTTTGAGAAATCTAGCATCGAGATGGTTATACAATAATCCACTATTTGCATAGTAAGTGTAGGTACTATAGGGTTAAATTGGTCTAGCCTCATCGTATACAAATATCGGTGGAACCAAACAGAAATGTTCACACCAAATGCCCCGAGTATTGACCCCAGTAACATTTTTGGTTCTAATATTAACCCCATTCACATTTATCTCTGTCCTATCTTCTATTCTCCTAAGTTACACTCTCAAATATCCATGATTCATTCAAAAACCACAAATAAATAATTTATTCCATTGTTTTGCATGCACTCGAATCATAATATATACGTATATGAAAACACATCTATATAAATATAAACTCTCTCTCTCAATACATTTATAATCCTTAAATTAGGGGTGAATTTTTTCTCTTTATATCAAGTGTAGCAAGCAGCCTATTTCAACCCTCATGTTCAATGCTCGAACCAACGTTCAACACCTCAAAAGTAAAAAATGATAGATCATTAAGATGATACCAGGAAACAATATAATACTTAGCGCAAGGAACAAAATTGTAATATCAAACTACAACCATTTATTTATAATCATGCTATGCCAGTTTAAATCATATTGTAAGTCCATAAAAGTGCAACGCCAAACCCAATATACAATATATGTATATATATATATAAGACATATAGCCTATATACTAAAGGAAATAGGCTAGTTAGAAGCAAGTGAAATAGGAGGATTCAAAAAAATTCATGTTCCGATCATTGTAGGCCTATGAAGTATAATGGTCTTTACTAGATCCAATCTAGTTAATTAAAATAAAAACCAATTTTATTAACTTTCTGAATTAACATATT
The DNA here is from genome assembly GCA_030765085.1 of Allium cepa. Lineage (NCBI taxonomy): Eukaryota > Viridiplantae > Streptophyta > Magnoliopsida > Asparagales > Amaryllidaceae > Allium > Allium cepa. The sequence continues at coordinate 28,157,392 of CM060937.1, read as the reverse complement.
AAATCTATGTTAATTAATTTAAGTTTAAATATATCAAATATTATCATTGTCAAAATGGGGTAAATAGGCGACGGGCATATAAATATTAGATCTAAATGTAATTATATTAAGATCTAGAAGGAAACTTGTAACATCCCAACTTCTATGCCCATACTACTCAAGAGTATTACTAAGTAATACCATCGAGTAATATAGAGATTGAAGCGATATATGGCACACATGTGAATACACCCTTGAACCAACATTGATATCTCAAATATAAATATAACTTACCATATACATACAAAGGCTATGTATAAAGAAATAAACATGTGTGCCTCTAGGATAGAACAATACACAATATAATATAAATAACAGAGGACATACAGTCAATAAACGTAAAGATAATATATAATAGAAAATATATATACACACACATACACTATCTAGTAAACATATAGTACCTGAATGAAAATTACATTTCAACAAGATATTACTACACTATATAATAAAGTCATATCCTCCTTCTATGCCTAAGCACCAAGACACTGGTCAACTTGTCCTCGCACGTGAAATGTCTCAAACTAACCCAAGTATTATAGATAACACACGGGTTAGACTATATCTATATCGTATGGTAATATATATAATTTAATATTTCAATATATAGATATGTTATACATGTATGTGTTTTATATAAAATCACAATCTCATAACAATCTCAACGTATTATGCAACTTATAACATTACAAAACATAGATAAAAGTGCCATCGCCCATTTTAAATTAAATTAAATCATAAATCACAAAATCAACTACAAATAGGTGAACCATCCAAATCCAGAAATCACCATCAAAATTAAGAAATCATCAATAAGGAGATATCATCAAATATAGCTAGGCTACCTCATAACAAATATCCAAAAATATATCACAATCTCAATAATAATAAAATTATCATCATCCTTATACAGAATAGGATAGGTTGCCTACTAATACATAATAAGAAATATGAGGATCCACCATACCTTGGACACATATCCAGATATAATCTCATCTTCTCGTGTATGAATAAATTAGAATAGTATGAATATACGAGAACTGACTACACTTTAGACACATTGCCTCTAGTATAGCCACCTCATGGGATATTGAATAATATATGTCAATCTAACACACACACAAACACACATACCGAAACCAAATAGGAAAATGACAGCATATCTGCTTGCTTCAAGAGCCATACGTGGTCCATGTGACACGACTCCTACAATCATCGATTACCCTTACCTCTCCCCTCTCGGTATCATGGCAATGATCCACCATAGGCTCGACTACGCATAGCCTCTTTGACCACGACTAACGACATTGTGCCCCAAGGGTAACTGAGTGCTAGCTTATGTGATACATAGGCACCACACATCAATAGCACACAACTAAACATAAAAGGGCATCACGGATTTGGGGCGCATAATATGATTATGCCATCAGGATGGATATTATTCAATCTAGTTGACTCTCGAACCATAAAGGGAGTTCGACATAAATGGATGACATATAGTACTCATATCCAATAACTACCCATAGCTCTAAGTCATTTTCCGACACATGGCACCACATAAGTCAACCCATGACTATAATATACCAAAGCTCTCATCCTTCACCGATACGTGGCTTTACCCATAAGCTGACACACAGCTCTACCCATTAGCCAACACATGGCTATAATATACTCGCTGTAGTGAGTATCATTCATACATGGGTAATTCCCATTTGAGTGATATTTACTTGAAAAGAATAATCGAATAAATAACACAACAGGTCCATACCATCGTATGTTATTCGGATAATTATTCAATGCTCACAAACTACATTCAATCCTCAATAGATATCTCTATATGACAGTTCGATGAATAATCGAAAAAATGTTACCGAAAGTCGCATAACGGACGGTATCGCTAATCCGTTTATTCAAATTTCTCGTCACATTGAAATAAGAGATATACAAATACAATAATAAAAGAAATCATATATAAAATACATGCATTAGCTTTAAATTGTCAAACAACGTTATATAAGCCAATGATACAAAAGTAATATTCAAATAGACATTTGAACATCATGTAATAATAATTCCAATAAGTCCATTAATTTAAAATCATTATCAAACATCATAAGAACGTTTAATAATTTAAAATAAGAATTCACTGCATCATTATAACTTTCCATTTAAATCATAACATTATTAAAATACTTCATTCAATTCATGAACATCTTAAATAACTTGTAAAATCAAATATTCTTCATAACAATCATGTTGTAATTTTTTGTAATAAAATACTATATTAAAATAAATATATACTAACTTCCAAAATAAATTTCAGTACACTTCAAAACATTAGAATATAAATACTTCAAATATTTCTCCATGTATTATCAAGAACATATTAACTATTTTAACATCATTTAATAAAATTTAGAAACCATATCATAATTTTATGATTATAATTGATAAATATATTTATATTAAAAAAGTAGTCTTATAGGATGAAAATAAAACATTAAATCATAATAACGTATATGTGTATATTTAATTAAATTATTAAACATCGTATATACAGCTCTTAAAAAGATTATAACATGGAATAGAATAAACATTAACAACAATAAGTGTAAATATAAATAAATAATAGAAATATAGTAAATAAACAATTTCAGGAAACTCAAAATTTACACTATTTAGTAGGCTGGAAATTATTTCAGTCGACTGAAAAAAATCAAGTAGTCGGCTGAACTGGTGTTAGTATTCGAGTTTGGATTTTACACTAGTTTAGTCGACTGAATTTTTTGCTCAGTCGACTGACTTTGGATTCAGTTTACAAATTTTTTATTTAGTCTACTACATCGCTGAAAGTCAGAAAATGACTTTTATGACTTTTTTCATTTGGTTCAGCTTGATATCTCACACTTACTGGTATTGTTTCCCTCTTGTTACTCTACTTCTAATACATTATAACAATTCATGATAATCATATCCATGAAGTAAAATTCATGGATGAAGAGGTAGAATTACTACATTACAAATATGTATCTTGATCGTTGGCTAATGATCATTAGATCAAATTAAACATAGTTGTGAGTAGGAGAACTCACCTTGAATTGACGATCACTTAGATCCTAGTCTCTCCTTGCTTTCCTCTTCTTGCTCCCTATACACGAATTCTCCAATTCAATTTAGGTGAACAACTTGTTTCTCTCAAATGTTTGGTGTGAATAGTTGCCAAAAAGCCTTGATTTGATTTGTGTTAATTGTTGGAGTTTAATGTTAATTAATTTCAAAATTTATGGTAATAGAGTTTAGGTGAGAAATTCAAATTTTCTTCTTATGTGAAAATGGAGGGATGGGGTTTTATTTATAAGAGTGAGTGAAAACTTTAGGATTTATAAAATCTAGACCCGAGCTTCATGAGAGTTAACTTTAGGATCCATAAATCATTATTAACTTTTATTAATAGTTGAAGTGAAAACACAATATTTGATCCCACCGTGAAATTTCAAAAATGTCCTTCCATGCAAATAAGAGATTATGAATTCGGATCTCACCATGAACAGATATTAACATCTATCTACAAATGGAAATTTTCAAACATAAACAATGTCGCAAGTTCAAACCGTATTTCAGCAAAAAAAGTACAATTTTTCTTCATATTTTTTGGTTTATTTTATCAAACGATACAGAACTATCAAATTTAATAATTTAATAAAGGCATTGCACCCGCCAAAATATCTCGTAATAATAGATATCGTGCATTCTACTTACCATTTTTATTTTTATTTTTAAAAGGCGAATAATGTAATGTTGAACATAAATATTGTTATGCTTAATTTAAATCAATAAAAGATTACAATAAATATATTTTTCATACTTTCACTCAATCAATGCATGAGCTCTTACATTATGTTAAATTCAATTACAAAACGAACAAGCAAACTTTTCTATATGAACATATAGTCTTTTTAATAATTTAATAAATATACCATATTAAAACATTATGAACTTTCCTAAGTTTCCTTAACGAGTCAATCTTCGAATAAATGTGCAATGAATGACATGGTAGGATTTTATTACTACCTATTAATTCCAGATGTTTAATTTATGTAACATTTAGTAGTTGCTTAAATTTTTTAATGTTATTTGCATAATTTTATTCATTGCCTAGGTATTCCGATTTCATGTTTCAAATAAGTAACAACTTTAACTTGTGTATGGAAGAAAATGATCTCTCTCTCACTAAGTGATTATTTAACTTATTTAAGGAAGAAAGTATTGAACATAAATGACGACTAAATCAACTCTATAAAGATTGATATGATATGCTGATGTGATAAATTTAGAATAAAATAACATCATCCAGAATTGATTAGAAGAAGGGCTACAAGTTCAAAGATTAAAATGCAGGACTTATCTCCTAATTTTTTTTAGAAGAAACAAAAGCAGAAGATCATGGTCTTGATAAAAAAATTGCCAGAGCTACGTGGGTGCTTCAAGACAGTAGAAGGAAGCTGTAGGATTAGAGAAGACCCTGCAGAAAGTAACAATACAATTGCAAAAGAGATGCAACGAGTCTACCAATGAATCAAGGGAGGAATTTTCTGCTGAGCTTTGCAAGAAAAGCAACGACAGGTTGACATCAAAGCAGCAGTATAAAGATCAATTATCCGCGGTATGTTCAACTTCACAAACTCTTTTTAATGCATTAAACCTAACAAAACATTTGCCCTCAAGGATAGGCTGATCCTAATGTTTAGAAGAAGTTTTAAGTCATTCCAACTCAACGTGAGATTGCAGCGTCTTTATGTACATCTTAACATAATGTATGCATAACTGGATGAAAAATTACTCAATAAAGTCGAAATCCATTAGCCTGGTTTAATATGCTCTAAGTATCAAAGATCGGTGATAAACTGATAAACCAATAAAGCGTACGCTTTTTATCAATTTTTTCTTTTCCTTTTTTATTTTTTCACTTTTAAAAAACCCACTAACATAATGATTTTGAAAATAGATGTTAACAGTTCTTCTAAAGTAAGGATTGACATGAATCGAAAGGCACGAAAATGTACCCAAGCATATGGTGTTCAATTTGTTGTGTCGGATCCTAATTTAAGACTTATTTGAAAAGTGAAAAAAATGAAAACATGGTAATAAATGTAATTTTGTCGAAATTTATTTGTATTGCTGTAACTTTTTGGTGTAGATAAAGAAAAAAGGGTATATGCTACTTTTTAAGAATTTTGATGTCGGTATAGTACTTTTTGGCATTGAAATAGAGTTTGCTTAAGAATATAGTTCTCAAATTGAATAAATATATACGTTTCTTGTGTTATAGAATAAAGAAAATAGAAGCCATTGGAGAGAGAGAACAATTTTATTCATTCAGAGAATAGATCATATCAGATTGATACATATCATTACATTACACAGGCTCCTTTATATATAGGCATTGGAGCATGAGATGGAACATATCCCATGATGTGGGACTAATAGAAAAACGCAAAAGCATATTCACTTATATATTTACATATATTATAACACTCCCCCTTGAATATGCGTCTTCAAAATCTTGGATGCTCATATGGTTGCTAGAAATTGTTTCTTTTAAAACGTCCATAACAATTGCTCCCTATCATTATTATCTTGCTTTCATACATCCATTCAGTTGATATAGATATTGTCTGTTGCCTCATTAAAAACCTCTATTAGAAAAACCCAGTGGGAAAAAACCTTGAACGAGGAAAAGAGTGCAACTTGTGAAATCATAAATATCATACTAAAAATGATATTTCTTATAAGAGTTTGATACTTCAGGATCAAAATAATGCCTCATTAAAACCTTACTAAGAAAAACCCAATGGGAAAAATCTTAGTGAAGGAAAAAGAGTACAATGACATATTTTATTTTCTTATTTCTTTAAATAAAGCTTGATACTTCTGGATCAAACTAATGCCTCATTAAAACCTTACTAAGTAAAACCCTATGGGAAAAATCTTAGTGAAGGAAAAAGAGTACAATATAGTATGTCATATTTCAATAATTTACTGCATCAGATAGAGTTTGATACTTCTGGATCAATTTAACACTTCAGTAAAAACCTTACAAAGGAAAACCTGATGGGAAAAACCTTAGTCAAGGATAAAAATATAATTTAACTTAAATAACATATTTGAGATGTTATTTCTTGAAAAGACGTTTGATTCTTCTAGATCAAGATAATGCCTCATTAAAACCTTAATAAGAAAAACCCAGTGGGAAAAAATCTTAAATAAGGAAAAAGAGTACACTATAGCTTATTTCAAATGTTACAGGGAGTTGATACTTCTGGATCAAGATAATGCCTCGTTAAAACCTTACTAATAAAAACCCAGTGGGAAAAATCTTAGTTAAGGAAAAAGTGTGCATTATAAAATACTTATGGATGCTCCCCCTGATTTAAAATTTTCCTCTGAATTCATATTCGTCTTTCGATAACTCAAATTGGTTATAGATACTTCTGGATATATAAATATGAATCTCATTAATAATACAATTTATTAATAGTTTCCTTCGATACAATCAAATTTTCTAAGATTGTTTCTTCCAAATATGGTTTGCATTTTATGCATTTGTATGCTACTTTTATGAAACACACTTCATGTGCTTTCATTATATATATATATATATTATTTTTTTTGCTTCAAATTAGTTTTGTGCAGTGCAACTATACATCTTTCATGAATATTAAAAATTTCATTACAACATTACTAGAAAGCAGGAAGTAATCTACTCATCTTGATGTATCAAGATTTTCATTACAACAATACTTAGAAGAAATTTGTAATCTACACTTCATGTCTTTTTCATTCTTTATAACTACAAAAGTTATATATATTCTTCAGGAATTTGTATACTTTAATAAGTATTTGCATATTGCAACCACCACTTCAATGGATATTAAGAGCTTCATTACAACGATACTTAAAAATAGGTTGAAATTTACTCTCCTTGTTCTTTGCATTCTTTATAACAATGAAAGTTATTTGTATTCTTCAGGAATTTATATACTTTCATTGTTTAATATGATTTTAAACCACATTTATACCTTCAGGGTATATTAAGCATTTCAAGTACTTTGGTACTTTGTGGACTACATGTCCATATTTCTCTACTATTAAAGGATTCATGATGGCCAGTCATGTTTTCCCCTAATTCAAGATTCTTAATCTATTTATAAATATAAGCGCTTTATTATTTACAAATTTATCATCGATGATTATTTCTTGTCAGTTCTAGACATGATTTATTGAGATCTCTTTAATTATCATGTTTTAGGTACCTAACCCACTTCTAGGGTTATTTGAGAATCATGTCATGGATCTCTTTCAGAGCATCCTTATGTGTTTCTTCAAGAACACTCACCTCCTTTATTTGGCATCTTTATCACTTACTCCAAAAATATTTTGAACTGACTTTTGAACCATATTTAAAATGTGGTTTACAAATTTTGATCCTTCAGGGATTCAAATCGATATTGGAGAAAGTCTACTAGGGATATTACTGATAATTTATTCAAGTTACTTAATATTTTGCATCATTGTATATTTTAACAAATATTTAACATTGATGATCAAAATGAGCTTGTATTCCTTTATCCTCCCCCTCAATGTTGACAAACATTGTCACATTAAATAATAATCATCTTTGGATTCTTATTTTGATCCACTATGATATTGCTACTAGCAAATACACCGTACATATTAATAATAGGAGGATAATTCTTTTATTCACTGATAAGACGCATTCAATTGATATTGATTATTAGAGTTTGTTCTCATTCATTGATCTAAGCTATTGGAGGAATTTACTTATTGTGTAGATCATTTGAATACATACATGACTTCAGGTCATTCAACATTTATGTTGATTGAATTTTAAATCACTAAATAATAGCTTATAACAAACTTCAGGTTGTTAGCTAAATATTTACATATATGGATGTATACGTGCGTCCACGTATCACATATATATAGTATAAAATTTTCATATTCTTTCTCATATGAATTAGTGATTTTTAGAACAAACTATTACAAGGATCCAAACTATTAATTTCTATTTATAAATCAATGTCAATGCAAACCTATCAAAATAGCATGATAATTTTCAAAACATTTGGTTTGAAACCATATCGAACTTCTAGTTCGAATAAAATATACACACAACTTCAAGTTGTTAAGTTTATTCCTCAATTATATCTCAAATATCAGTTTTGAACCTAATTATGATTACTTATCAAGGAATAATTTTTGATTGCGTATAGATATTTCTACACATCTCTATTGAGAGTTCCGTAAAAAAATTAGAGCAAAAATAATAATAGTATCTTCTAGATACTTGGAATGTTACAGATACAGATTTCCTCTTAGCTCTCAAACTTTTAGGATATAATCTAAGCTAAATTAGGATCCATTATAATCAAATTTATGCACACTTATTTGGTGTAATAAAATTACCAAATATATGAATAAACCTCTTCTAGAGATATGTTATCATTTTCAAATTTATAAATCTCTTCTGGAGATATATTAGTATCACCACTTCTGGAGTGAACTTTCTCTTCTAGATATATATATATATATATATATATATATAATTATAATTATATATAAACATCTCCTCTAGAGAGTTCAGTAAAATAGATATAACATAAATAAGAGTATCTTCTGGACCCTTGAAATGTTATAAAAATAAGAAATTATAATGGTTGCACATACCGATTTGTTCAAGACCGTATTTATATAGCTTTAGTGAAAATTATGATACGACATATAGATTATTTCTTCAGGAGCATATCTAAAGATATTTCTTCAAGAATAGTTGTGCATATAATATTTGATTCATCGTAAGTTCTGAAAAGTAAAAGGTTACATATCACTATTTGTCTAATGGAGCTACGGGTCCATGACAATAGACGATTGAATTTTGGATAATTTATTATCACATTTGACAATATTTTATAGGCAATTCTTTTATAGTGCTATACGATGATATAATATCACTTCTGGGGATATTTCATAAACACCGCTTCTAGAGTGGTACATATCACTTCTAAAGATACTTTATATGCATTGTTTTTGGCATGTCATCAATAATCAATATCTTTTTCTACATAATTGACATAATTCTACAACATCTCTTCTAGGATGTTTGGATTTTGAAATATAAAAATCATAAAACATCTCTTCAAGAGTATGTCATATGGACTCTTCTGGAGAATATTAAAATGTACTTCTTCAAATATATAGTTTGGCAAACACACCCAAAGATTATCAAAACTTGGGTTTTACCAACTTCAAACTGATTTATTGAACTGAAATAAAATAAAATTCACATAACAGACTTCAGGCTGCTATTATCGATCAATTCGACCATATCATTTTTACTGCACTTAGATTTTCATCATTAATGAAGTTTCCTTCATCTTCGAAGAAATGATCTAACTTCAGGTTAGTATTACTAGACAATCCTTTCACATAATTTTAAAATAAAATTCCTATAACATCTCTTCTGGGATGTTAGATTTTGCAATATAAATATAAATAAATCTCTAAAGCATTGTCAGAAAATCTTTTCATAATTCAAGACTTCAGGTCTTGGACTTTGAGTTATACAACTTCTGGTTGGAAAAAAAAATCTTTGCACAACTTCAGGTTGTTCAAACTTTTTTTTTTTTACGATTAAATTTTCTGATCCTCTTTTTTTTTTTTTAGTTAGAACTTATGGTTCTTTATTTTGAGGAAACTTGTAATTTACTGATTTATGAAAACTGCAGGTTCTCAATTATTATTTCTTTTTTCCTTTTTTTTTTAACAAGGAAACATTGGAAGATATTAAGCTTATCATGTAAGCTTTTACTAATGTTTCCATTCACTTAATACGATCTTCTACATACGTATTATATTTATATTTGTTTCTCTTAGAAACAATGAAATATTTCTTCTGGAAATATAAATCGTATATCAAAATAATTTCCAAAGTCTTCATTTAAATCTAAATCAAATCAAAATGTTTTCAAAATGAAAACTTCATTTACCAACCGTGATTGATTTCTCAAATCCATATCCAAACTAAATGCAATCAAATTCAATAAATTTGTTGAAGCAACAATATCAAATTTTGTCAAGTTCAAACTTGCATTCCAAAGTAAATGAACTATAAAACATACAAATAAGCATGATATTGAGATCAACAATATAATATGATCAGAAAAATAGCAACAACAAACAAATTAGATCTGAAATATAATAACCAACAAAATAAGAATTAGATCTTAAAGTTTAGATCTATATAAGATATAAAATTATAAGACTAGAATAATAAAATCTAAAAAATAATACAATAGATTTAGATCTGAAGAAGTAGATTTAGAATGGAATGAGATATATAAAAAATAATAATTTGGAAGATTAGATCAATCATAATAGAAAAATAACTTACCGTTTTGAGATCTATAATTAGAACTGGAGAAGAATAGATCTGATTTCATAATAAATTATGATAACGTGTTATAAACAAATAAGAATATGTTATAAAGAAATAAGAGCAGAAGCCATTAGAGTAAAAGAATGGAGATATTTTATTCATTCAGAGAATAGATCATATCAGATTGATACATATCATTACATTACACAGGCTCCTTTATATATAGGCATTGGAGCATGAGATGGAACATATCCCATGATGTGGGACTAATAGAAAAACGCAAAAGCATATTCACTTATATATTTACATATATTATAACATCTTGATCATTATAGTTAGTTATCAATTTTTAGTTTTAATAAACGTAACAAGGCTAGAAAGCTATAACATAATGCGAAAATGAATTCTGCATGTCGGTATCAAAATAAACCTTGGCCAGTGCTTGCAATAGATAACAAAAGCACCAAGAATGTGTCGGTGAATTAAGAAAAACAACATAACACAGATCTATATCTATCTTCTCAAATACTTGCTGACCATCAGATTCCAGATGATCCAACGGCGGCTATTCCATTTGTTGTGTTTGCCTAGGATTACCAGTATATTGGGCCCAGCCCAATATCATTTCTTTGTACATAAATAGAGTGTATTGCTCGCTCTGTATAATATCTGTGTAACATTCATTCTATTCAATTAATAAAAATAAAGATCATTCATATTCTCTTTATGGTATCGGAGCTGTTAATGTCAAACGACAGATCATCAGAAATTGCTCAAGATCATCACTGAGCCATCCAAGAAGAAGAGACATATAGTCAGATCTTCGGTTGCTCTCAGTCTTTACTGAGCATATCATCATTTGATTCTATTTTCTCCTATTTCCCTCTTAGCAAAAAATCAATTTTCATATCTGTTCATATCTGTTCAAGATTCATTTTCTTGAAATCGATAACCTGGCTGCAAACTAGTTATTCGCCTTACCAAAATCTGTTTGTTTCATCATGTCTGAAGATAACACAACTGCCGCTACATCAGAAGTCAGGGCAAGCAATGAAGTCACCTTCTCTGGAATAATAAAATTAAAAGGTCAGACAGCGGTGCAACTAGATGAAAGCAACTACATTATGTGGAAATATCAAATTGAAACTGCCATTAAAGGTCACGGGTTAGAGGAATATATCAATGGTACTCTGATCATTCCACCCGAAATGGTGACTGATGATCAGAATAAGATAACTCCTAATCAAGAATTCATATTTTATCAAAGGCAAGATAATCTTCTTGCAACATGGCTGATGTCTTCAATCAGCACAAACATTTTATCTCATATTGTTGGATGCAAAACTTCACAAGAAATCTGGGAAGCAATTGATCAATTCTTTCATTCTCAATCCTCAGCAAGAATTATACACTACAAAAGACAATTGCAGAATTTAAGAAAGAATGATATGACTATGAGAGAATACTTAACAAAGGCCAAGAATTACTGTGATCTTCTCAGCACAGCTGGATACAAAGTATCTGAAACTGAACAAATCCTCACAATTCTAAGTGGATTAGATGAAGATTATGAGTCCATAGTGGCTGTTATCTCTGCTAAAAAGAATTTACCAAATATTCAATATGTCCATGCAACTCTCCTTGCACATGAGGGGAGAATTGATCAAAAGAAAGTTCAAAATTCAGACTACTCTATCAACTATACCTCTGTCAATAAAAAGAAAAGTCATGAAACTTCTCAAAACTCAAATAAAAGTCAAACTGGAAGTTACAGGGGAGGCAATCAAAACAGCAGGGGAAGAGGCAGAGGCAGATCTAACAATTTTAATCGACCAAAGTGTCAAATTTGCGAAAAAATAGGACATACAGCATCAAAGTGCTATTTCAGATTCGATCAAAACTACTCTCTCAATAACAACAATAATAATCAAAGACCAACAAATCCAAATGCTAACCTAGCACACACTGGAATAGATACCAGCAATCCAAATACTACTCAACCTTCAAAGAATGAAGATGCAGCATATGAAGAATGGTATCCAGACTCAGGGGCCACTAATCACATTACCAACAATTTGGAAAATCTGAACTTGGGCAACAAAGAATACAAAGGTACGCAATCAATCCTTTTAGGTAATGGTAGATCTATAAATATCACACACACTGGAAGTGCTAATATTTTTGGCAAAAGAGAATTACACTTAAACAATTTACTTAGAGTTCCTCAAATAAAGAAAAATCTAATAAGTGTCTCTCAATTTGCCAAAGATAATCAAGTATACTTTGAATTTTTTCCAAAACTTTGCTTAGTTAGAGACATATCAACCAAAGAAATTTTACTGCAGGGTAATGTGCAAAATGGACTATATTCTCTCAATCTGAGGAAGCAAAATAGAGTACACAAATCTGGAAAATGGTGCAATAATGTTGAGAATAAAATTAGGGATAACAACATTTTTGATTTCTGGCATTGTAAACTAGGTCATCCCAGTATAAACACTGTTAAATCTGTGTTACTGAGTAATAATATCAACTTTAATGATATATCTTTACCATATATATGTTCTGCATGTCAAATTGGAAAGAATCACAAATTACCCTTTCTTGATTCATCAACTAAATACACAAAACCATTAGAAATGGTAGCTACAGATTTATGGGGACCAGCTCCAATAAATTCTGATTTTAAATTTAAATACTATATATCCTTTGTCGATTCTTTCTCTCGGTATACATGGATATATTTTCTTCAAAATAAGTCTGAAACACATAGGGCAGTCATTCAATTTATCACTCAAGTAGAAAGGCAACTCAATCATCAACTAAAAATAATTCAAACTGATGGAGGAACATAATTCAAACCATTAAAAAATTATTTTTTAGAAAAAGGAATTATACATAGAACTACCTACCCATATACCTCTGAGCAAAATGGTCTGGTTGAAAGGAAGCATAGGCATATTGTCGACACTGGCATCACTCTTTTGACTCATGCTTCAATGCCACTCAAATTCTGGCCTGATGCTTTCTATTCAGCAGTTCATCTCATCAATCGAATGCCAACAAAGGTACTGCACAATAAAACTCCTTTAGAATTATTATTCAATACTGTACCAGACTATAATACTCTTAAAACATATGGTTGTCTATGTTTTCCATATATGAGACCATACAATTCTCATAAATTAAGTAGAAGATCAGCACCATGTACTTTTATTGGTTACACACCTAATCAAAAAGGGTACAAGTGCCTAACCAATAATGGTAAAATTATAATATCTCGACATGTTGGATTTAATGAATTTATTTTCCCATTTGCAGAAACAGGAAATAAAACAACTGAGAAGGTTTATAATGCAAAGAAAATTATACCTGAAATACCCATTCTTTCTCAGAATAAAGTAGATGAAGTCACTAATCAAAGCCAACTCAAACCTCAACTCACTATATCCAGTGAAGAATCAGGTCAAGATTCAAGTGACCAGAATAATGACTTCAACAGCAACAATGAATCCAACACAAAGACTATCTCTACTCAAGAGAATCAAAACAATACTGTTCCTCATCACCCCATTTCTAATGAGGAAGGACATGGTCATCACATGATGACCAGATCAAAGCATGGTATATTCAAACCCAAAGCATATCATATCATCAGCAACCCCTCTGAACCTGTTTACTTTAATGAAGCCATACAGGATGAAAAGTGGAAAGCAGTTATGGATGATGAGTACAATGCTCTCATCAAAAATGAAACTTGGACACTTGTTCCTACACCAAAGGATAAAAATATTATTGGATGTAGATGGACATATAAAATCAAGAAAAACTCAGAAGGAAACATTGACAAGTACAAAGCCAGACTTGTAGCCAAGGGCTACTCCCAACAATATGGGATAGATTTCAGTGAAACCTTTTCACCAGTTGTAAAACCTACAACTATAAGAGTAATTCTCACTATTGCTCTTCACAACAGATGGCAAATAAAGCAACTAGATGTCAATAATGCCTTTTTAAATGGCAAACTTCATGAAGAAGTTTTTATGCAACAGCCACCTGGATATAATCATAAAGACAGAAACAACTGGGTATGTAAACTCAACAAGGCAATATATGGGCTAAAACAAGCTCCACGTGTCTGGTATGAAAAACTTAAATCTACTCTTATTAGTCTCAATTATCATCCCACCAGGTCAGATAACTCTCTATATATCAAAATCTGCAACAATATTACTGTGTTTATACTTGTCTATGTGGATGATATCATAATCACAGGAAATTGCACAAATGAAATCAGGTATGTTACTAATCATTTGAACAACAATTTTTCTCTAAAAGACTTAGGGAACTTAAAATATTTTTTAGGCATTGAGGTCATAAGAAAATCAGAACATGAACTAATTCTCTGTCAGAGAAAATACATACTTGAAGTTCTAAATAGGGCATAAATGAGTGCTGCAAAGCCCATGCCAACTCCTATGTCAAGTAACATACATCTATCTAAAAACAAAGGAGAAGCCTTCGATAATGAAAAATTCTACAGAAGTATCGTAGGGGCTTTGCAGTACATCACTATTACTAGACCTGACTTATCATTCGCTGTGAATAAAGTTTGTCAATTTATGCAGAAACCCTTAGATCCGCACTGGAAAGCAGTCAAGCATATCCTACGATACTTAAAAGGATCTACCAATCAAGGACTAAAGCTTACTGAATGCAAAGACTTATCTATCAGAGGGTTTGCTGACGCTGACTGGGCATCTGACTCTGACGACAGACGATCAACGACAGGTTACTGCATCTATCTTGGAAGCAACCCAGTATCCTGGTGTTCCAAGAAGCAGCCTACCGTGTCCCGCTCCAGCACAGAAGCTGAATATTGAAGCGTGGCAAGCACAGCAGCTGAAATTATCTGGCTCAGATCTCTTCTCAAAGAAATCAAAGTCGACTCCTTACATCAACCTGTAATTTGGTGTGATAACTCTGGAGCTGTTTCAATCTCATCAAATCCTGTCCTCCATTCCAGAACAAAGCACATAGAAATCGATTTATACTTTGTGCGTGAACAAGTCATCAAAAAGGAACTTGTCGTTAATCATATTCCAGCAAGCCATCAGATCGCTGATGTCCTTACTAAAGCTCTCTCAAAGCATAACTTCGAAAGATTCAAAGCCAGCTTAAAAATCGAAGATATTGAAAGCAGATCGGAGACGAAAGAAAAAAAAAGGGAAAACCCTAGATAAAACTGAAGGAGGCAATTAAGAAAAACAACATAACACAGATCTATATCTATCTTCTCAAATACTTGCTGACCATCAGATTCCAGATGATCCAACGGCCGCTATTCCATTTGTTGTGTTTGCCTAGGATTACCAGTATATTGGGCCCAGCCCAATATCATTTCTTTGTACATAAATAGAGTGTATTGCTCGCTCTGTATAATATCTGTGTAACATTCATTCTATTCAATTAATAAAAATAAAGATCATTCATATTCTCTTTACGGTGGCACACGATTTCCACGGCACTCCCAATAATAGATGGAAACCATGGCTACAACGTGCCATTCACTGCCTTATACATGTTGGTAAGCTTTTGGGCCCAATAATTTAATCCGCTAAACATACATGTACAGTTTGTAGGTAGGTGCCTACTATGGATACAACACATTTTGCATGTAACCCAATATTATTTGAGATGATAAAAGTTGTCTACGCTATTTACTTTTTTTGGGATACATGATCAAAACTGTTTACAACCTCTGCTTAGTAAACAGCATAGAATTTACGTCTCCTTATAATATAGTTATTTGAGCTAAATCTTTGTAACCGTAGGTAGACTATCATGGGCATACAGAAAATTTATACATATATATTTGCCTCATAGTTCAAAGTTAAGAACACTAGACGTCATGATGCATTATTTCGCATCATACATTGAGTTAAACAATCTGTGCTACTTTTTTGGTAGAAAATGTACACCACACCTCGTATAAATACCTTATTGCACTCAATGTTTTACATCAATTTACTGTGTAAACTATGCTTGAGAAATGAGCTATGACTGAATTCAATATACTGCTATTACTCATCTAATTATCCTTATTGATGCTAACTATCTTTGATTGTATTGGTAGGTTAAAACATATCCAAGATAGAACTTAAGTGGGCTTTTGGGGGCATCGCCCATCTGTTGGGCATCGCTAATCGGTTCAGGGCTGAACGTCACTGAATATTCAGCCTTAAACAGGGCTTGGAAACTCAACAGTCAGGAGCTCATCTTTGGACATCTAACTCCTTCCCGCAACAAAACCCCATCCTCCCCCTTCCCGTCTCAATGGTCAGGTGCTCATTTATTGACCGTCTGTTCTTGAATGCCCAGTAAATGGACGTCCACACCCCATTCAGTTTACTGAACCCAAATCTGAATGTTCAAACTTAATTGGACTATTAGGAGGAGAAACTGTATTATTCATGGCTGAATCATCACAATTGGGGGTTCATTTAGAAGGGCAATTTAAGAATGCATTGAAGATGGAATTATGAGAATATTAATAATCCAGTTCTTTTTAAATTGTATTCAATAGCTTGTGCAGTAATTAATGTATGGGTTTCTCATTTTTATTTATACTTACTAAGAAATTAATATCATATACAATGTCAAGTTGGCCAGTTACCAATATTATGCAGAATGCTATGAATTTCTTCTTTGCGATACAACCATTTGTTGTTTTTTCCTTTTTCTAATATGTACATTGCATGATATATTTACATCTGAGGTTACATATGCCATGTGTGAAACCGGATGGACTTCAAGAAGTTAATAGAAACATTATTCTAGCATAACTGTGATTACACAACAAATCTTGAAGGCAGCCACGGTTATCACTGAGACATATTTCAAATTCCTACAAAATATTAATTTTAATTTGTTCTTTTTAGTATTCAACTGCTAAACTCAAAGATGTGTAGCTAACATATATTTCATAATTTGCCCCAACTTCATCTTCTTGTTTTCTTCTATAATGTTATGTGCGAGCAACTTCATACAATTATTTATTTAGTATTGTTATTTCTATTTTTGTATATTATAAAACTTTTGTCTTCTCATGTACCAATCTCTACTTATACACCTTTCTAATAAAATAATAGATAATCCACTTAGATTAGTTCTATTTTTTCCATCAATATAATAATCTAATTTATTTAATAAAAAGTTCAAGATATTTATCAAAAAAAAAAATTAATGAATGATAATTACTTGAATTCATTTTAATATCAAATTTAGTAATATAATTAGTTTAAATATTTAGATCTAAATGCAGAATATTATGATAAAACTATTAGTAAATTTGTAAATAATCATCATAGATATTATAGAAATATATTTATTTTGACTACAAGCCCTTGGAATGAACTAATAAACCATTATGAATCATTCTTAAAATGCCAACTTAAAGCATTTACGAAATATATGTTTGGAATAAAGATAAGGAGTAAATTTCTGGAATTAATATATCACATTTGAAGATCACCTGTTTTTTCTAGCTGAATTTAATATGTTTTTAATATAATGTAGGAACTCATGCATTGATTGAGTATATTACTAGTATAACCGCTAACCGTCTAGGTGTATAAGCTTGAACAAAAAAGTTATAGTAATTGTTTTTGTGATTTGAATTAAACACAATGATCTGTTTAACACTAAATTATTTTCCTTATTTAATATAACAATAAAAATAGTAGGTAAAATGTAAAATATCTATTATATTATATGAAAATCAATTTTATATTGGTGTGAATTGTAACGACCCATAAATTTTCGATAATTAAAATAGCTAATTTAATAAGTTTTCGTGATTTAATGTTAGAAAAAAATTGTAATTCGTTTGAAATAATAATGACTGGAATGAATTGCAAAAATAACTATCCAAGTAATGAAAAATAAAAGCTACTTAGTGAATGCCTTTGCAATCAAAAGTTGAATAGGATAATAAATGCTTAATTCATTGGGTATAATAGAGTAATTGATTGATAAGTAAAATCTATTTAAAATCAAATATTGAATATTGAACAGGTAAATTGTTTAAATTAAATATTTAAAACTTATTGAATAATTGAATAACTGTAAAATGAAAATAGTGTTCTAAATTGTGAATTGTTTTTAAAGGTTGAATCTTATAAGTTCAATTTCAATATTTCAAATGATAATGAATTATTGGATAAGCGAAATTGTTTAAATTAAATATTTGGAATTTATTGAATAATTTAATAATGAGAATTGAATAACCGTATAATGGAAATAGTTGTTCTATAATTTTAATTCGTTTCAAAAGTTAAATTTTTATAAGTTCGTTTTGAATATTTCAAAAGATAGTGATTTAAGAATAATCAAATTTGTTAAATTTAATATTACAAACGTGTGAATAATTAAATTCCGAATTTGATACGGGTAATTTGGTATTGAAATTTAATATGTGAAAATAGAGTGAATATTTGAAATTTGATTTAATATGATTCAAATTGGTTTCCAAGTGAATGTAAGTTATATTGGGATTTTAATAGAGTTAATAAGATTTTTAAATTGGAATTTAATGGATAATTGAATAACGGGTTTAATATGATTAAAAACGATTTGAAAAATTTTATTTTATCATATTGAAGTTATAATGATGCTATAGAACTTTTAAAACTGAATTTAAAATTTATTTGTGAAAATTGAATATTTTAATATTTAAATCGACTAGTGAAATTAGTCAATTTTCGAGCAGTTTCAGAATTTGACGAAACTAGTTCCATTAGATCTGTAATAGTTAGTTATTATCGGATTTCAATTTTCGAAGCAATTCGGAGTTGTCGTTTGACCGTGGCAGCTCGAAACGCATCAAAATTGTTTTAATATAAATTTAACGAGTTAAAATAGCCATTTCTCAAACAGTCTCGGATTTCGACGGAACCAGTTTCATCGGATCCGTAATGTGATATTATTGTAAGATTTCAAATTTCAAGTCAATCAGATTTATCGTTTGTCCGGTGCAAGCCAAAACGCCTAGAAATTAGTTTAAATCGATTTAATTTAAATTGATCGTTTATTTCCGTAACTCACACATATGATCGAATTAGCTTCCGAAACCTGTTCCATTGTGTCCGGAACGCGGGCTAAACCCTAGGAACGTCAGTTACCGCGTGAAATTCGGAGTTCGGAAAACCCGGGATGCATAGTGATTCGAAATTTCTATAAGTAAGCCTTTATTTCATTGAAAATAAAATAAAAATAAAACTAGGGTTACAAGTGCACAGCCGCCATTATCATAATTCACGGCCGAAAATTACTCGTCTTCTCCCCCCAAATTCTTCGAATCCGTTCACAATTTCAAAAAGTTTTCAACTGCAAATTCGTAGGGGGCGTGGTGATCTTCGATTCTATATGGAGATGATGGGGTTTCGAGTTATATAGGAAGATAAATTGGGCCGCGTTCTCCACCGTTGCGCACGCGTTTCGAGGTGAATTAGGGGGCCGAGCTCCTCCCTGTTCCAGCCGAGTATAGAGTGGAAGATGCTCTTCGTGGTGGTGCTTCCTGATCGAGGTGGAGGTACTTGTATTGATGGCGTGTATTAGGGTTATTGGGACGGCTTGGGTTGTTCGTGCTTGCGTGAGTACCTGATGCGAACGAGAAGAAGAAGAGAACCGTGTGCGGCCGTGATCTTGCTTTGGGGAATGGACGGCAGATCTGGGTTTGTGTATAAAAATTAAAATAAAAGTAGAACTTAATTTGTGTTTAAATTCGTATTAACTTCCAAATGTCATAACTTGTTGAT
Source organism: Allium cepa (assembly GCA_030765085.1). Lineage (NCBI taxonomy): Eukaryota > Viridiplantae > Streptophyta > Magnoliopsida > Asparagales > Amaryllidaceae > Allium > Allium cepa. The sequence goes on along the minus strand of CM060937.1, from coordinate 28,137,079 downwards.
GCGAGGTCCGTTTTGGACGAAACGAGTTGCGTTGTCTTCGTTTCGTCGAGCACTACGCTATGGAATTGGATTGGAGTCGTTTGGAGCTAGAGAAAATTTTGGGTTAAATCGAACGTCGTTCGATTTGATTTAAAATCGTAAAATCAAGGTGAGTGTTTTATAACGCTCACACCGTACTAAATATCTTTATGCTAGTTAAATTTGATATTATGAAGTGTTATGATCTTATTTGTCGTTGTTTGATAAAAATTTAATTGTCATATAGCTTGTCTTTTGCATTAACCGTTGAAAAATTAAATTGACAGTTAAATTGAAATTAAAATTGAATTGCGATTAAATTACCTGACATTGATAACTATGAAACTGCCATGAATTGTATTGTTTATTGGATGATGTACTTTGATGGATGCTATTGGTTGATAATTGAATGTTTGGATGTTTATTTGCTTATATAGATCCTGTTATGAATACATATGATAGTGAGATTTAATTTAAGTAATATATACTCATCCCTGACATTTAATTGAAATAAATAATTACTTGGCCATAGGATAGAAAATTATATACGGGCACCGAATTGGCTAAATTAATAATTTTTGAAATCGTCGATTTGAAATTTATGTAAATGTTTCGATTTAAAAGTGATAAATAGAAATCAATTTATAGAAATCGAATTTATCGAAAAATTGAGTTTGAAATGTTGAAATAAAATTTTGGTTAAAAGAAATTGTTGAATAAATTTAAGTGGAGACTTTGAGATTTAAAATTTGGATATGATTGAATTTTGGAAATTTATTTGTTTTAAAGATTGAACATTAAATGGATTGATTTTGAAGCTGTTTTAATTTGTTTTCCAAATTACTCTGTTATATAAACCATTTTGAATACTTAAACTATTTTAATCTATTTTTAATCTACTTAACCCAATTTAAATTATTTTAAACTAATTTATCTATTTTAAATCCATTTTAAAGATTTTAAGTATTTTAACTATTTTAATTATTTAAACTACTTTTAAACTACTTAAAACTATTTTCTAAAAATTTCAAGCTGGTTAATAAGGTGGAATGTTTATGTTTAAATCTTGAATTTAAATACGAATTGGGTTAAATGAAGTTGCAACATAAAATTGAAATTCGGAATGATTTTGAAACCGAAATGAGTTATTGAGACGCAAAATGATTTTTAAAAAGGAACCTTATATTTTGAATGGCTATGTCGATATTTGAAATGGATTTGATTTTGAAGTGAATATGACATTTGATATCAATTATGAATCGATTTGAAATGTAAAAGAGCCAACGGTGTAATAATACGTAGTTATTAAGGAGACCGGGATCGGATATGGACATACTCTCTGTCGATACCGAAAACCACTTTAATAACTATTATACGCGGAGTGTTGATCCAGAATGAAGTGGATGGTTTGGTGAACGCATTGACTGAAGAAAGAGAACGATTATTGGATGACCCCTGATATGACTAAAACAGGAGCCGCGCCGGGCCATTGAGGTTCGCCACCTCTAGCGGACACACTTCTTCGATACCATTTCTATTACATTTGTGATGCGATTTGGGTGCACCCCTTGATTTGGGAGTGTTGTTTCGCGGTGTTGGGGTAGCTGCTGGCTATGCCCAACATCAGTCCGGATCACGCAACTACTAGTATCCTAGTTGGTATCGCCTCATGTACCTTGTCATACTGATTATCCTATTCGCGACCACTACGTTTTGATTGTACCTTGAGTATATGGATTGCCCTCTGGTGACTTCCGGTTTTGGGGAAACTACGGTCTTGTATATGCTTTTGGGAATATAAAATGTGTTAAGGGGGATTATGGTAACGCCTTAACGCTATTTTGATACTTTATATTACTGATAGACATTATCTACTTAGCGTATATTACTACATAATAGATAGTTTCACGGATCCTTGAGAGATGGAAAATCCCGTAACATCTCTTGAGTTATTGCACGCACGTTGACACTGGATATGAGATGTCAAACCCCGTAAACATCTCTGACGCCGTTACACTCATATTTATTTACGATTGATTTAACTTTCATAAGGATATTTTAGTCCTGACTCGAGTGTTTTGTCTTTTCATTACGCTCGGGTCAGTCCTGAGTTTTCAGTTTAGGTTGAAGATCATTTCCTTGGAGGACGGAGACGAAGATTTGGTATATTATCTACTACTATTATATTCATTCCATTCCGCTGCATTGTTGTATGATATTTGCTGTATATGTAACTCTGATAAATGTTGTATAATAATAATCAAATGTATTCATTTCAAATGTATTCATTTAATTAACAGCTTCATGAACTGTTATTTTATTATTATACTTTAGCCTTCCGCTGTGAGATTCTGTGTTGTTTCATTTCCTTTATTTCCCTTCCTTTTCTTTTCTTAATTACCCCAATAACTATCTGCCCTTTTAATGGTTTGGAATCGACATGTGTATTTGATCGTCGGTTTAAACTGTCAAAAAAGGCGGGTCGTTACAGTTGGTATCAGAGCTTTGGTTTAGCGATAACCTTAGCTCTGTGGGGTCTGACTCTTTATAAATAGGGTAGTTATACCCTATGATGAGTCGCTGAGTGAATATATATATGAGAGAGCGTATTTGTTAGTGATATAAAATGTTTTATATTGTGTCGGTTGATTTGTTGAGTGGCTTATGGATTCTGGTCAATACGAGTAATTAACGTCATTGATAGGGATCTCTAAACACTCGGACAGAACAATTCGACATAGTATTGTTTTAAAATGGGGTAAATGAAAAACTTTTCCCTAATTATATTTTGTATATAAAGGATTAATTTTTCAGAAATTATTGTGACTTATCTAGCTTACCTGGTTGTTAGGAATGAAAATATTGGTTATTATTATTAGTTGGATACTTAAATTTAATAAATAAGGTTTATTACAAAATAAACAATGATAAAACAAATTGTGGAATATTTCAAGAAAGTAAAATCCTATAAGAATGTTTTATAAAGGTGACTTATAAATTAAAATAGATTTAAATTGGAAATATTGAATTTAAGACCCGGAGATTTTGAAAATGGTTCTCAAAGTTTTGAAGAAGCATATAGTAATATTAGTTGGAAATTATTTATGGAAATATTTTGAAAGGATTTTAAGAAGGAATGAATTCAGTACTCTTCTCTTATGTCGCTGGAAAATAATCTCGGTGATGACTGCGCAGCGTCATCGACGTTCATTTTCGAGTCTCAAAGTGGGGAAGACTTCTAAGAAGCTTTGCTTTTCTTCGAAATTATTTTGGGTAAATGGGTTTTGGTTTAAACTCCAAAGGCATGATTTGATAATTTAAAGGGATATAAGTATATATGTTTATTTCAAACGATTTGGGAAGAACCGGGCATTTAAAATTCTAAGTTCTGTTAATTAAAAAAAATTTCAAATTATTTGAATGAAATGTGAATAACTAGAATTTATAAAATAAGAGGATTGAGATATCTAAGCTATTGGATGGGAAAACTTTAAAATTTGAAGGTAAAGAGGATTTAAACAAATTAAATTTGTGAACATTCTAATTAAGTAAAACGAAATTCTATAAATTTGTATAATACCAAAAATTACATTCTGATAACACATAACAAGACTTACCAAATGTTAAAAGTTAAAATGATGTTTGGATATGTAATGAGATATTGTATAGATAAACAGAACCTGAAAGTAATTGAAATATACAAGTAAGGAAAACTTAAAAAGGAATTAGAATGTATATAAATGAAAATTTTGGTTGTGATAAAAATGTTATATACTTAAATATAACCTGAAATGATGAATTGATAAATGGAACAAGTAAGTGAACTTAAGAAAGAAGATAAATGAATCGTATTATATTTTGAAAATTGGTTATAGAAAATAAATATAAATTGCATAGTAAAAAAAAAAAAAATTTGAATTTGTAACTTTTGTGATAACTATGAACTAAGAAAAGTCACATATAAGAAGTTAGACTTTTATGGAATGACTATAAACTAAAGTGATGATTAATAAAATGTTCCACAAATGAATTCGTTATTAACTGAAATTATGAAAATGCAATAAATGAAAATAAAGGAATTTCTTATAGCTAAGAATCAATTGGAAAATGAAATTGGATTTAATTAAATTATATAGAATGTTTAAAATGAACTCGAGTAAGAAAATTCTATGATATCTGAGAAATGATAATGTTAAAGAGCATGCTATGTAAAGAAATGAATATACTAACTGAATAATAGATTGTGAATAATTAATCGAAAAAAAGGGGGAAGTCAATAAAATAAATTTAGTATAGATAAATTGGATAGAAATCCATTGGAAGGTAATAAGTGAGATTGTACGTATATTATTTTATTCGCATAACGATTTGATCCAAATTCGAGCACAAAATTTTGAGATGATTTATATCGATCCAAGTTAGGATTTTTCACTCGATTTTCGACGGCGAACCCTAGATATGGATTTTTAATTTGATTCTGAAATTCTCTATCATAGTATATGGCTATGCAAGGAGAGTAACAGTTTCCAATCAAGGAACCAAATCTGAGTCCGCACTAGAGAGTCGTGTGAACGATACTAGTTGGAAGTGAAATTGTGTGATCGAATAAGCGATTGGATTGATATTGCTCACGGATGATATATGTACGACTTACAGAATTAATTAAGCTAATATTGAAAATGGAAGATGACAAATATAAAATGATCCTTTTAAATTGTATAATTGGAATTGAAGGAGATAAACCGAAATGAATGTAAAATTAATAATTTGGTTATGTTGGGTATGATTTGGTTGTTATATGATTGTTAGTTGATTGTATATAATTCATTAAGTGTAAATTGAAAGCTATAAATCATTGAAATCAAATTGGAAGTTAAATGAATTTAAAAAGAATTTAATTTGATTCAAATTGGAAGTAAATTAATGCAAATATGAATTAGTGAATGTTAACTAATTGAATTGAGAATGAATGTTAGTAAAATCCAACGTTAATGAATCAACTATGATTAAATTTGAAACCAAGTCAATAAATATTAATGAGAAGTGAATTTACATTGATTGGTTATGGATTTGTTGGATGATAGTTGGATGATAATTGATTGATGGTTGCATATGTTGTTTGTTGCATTTGCTATGTTGGTACGTGTAGTTGTTATGTTGTTATATGATGTATATTGATATTATTTTCATATATGCATGTTTCTCATAGTTTGTTGAGTGTTTAGTAGGTGCGGATTGCGCTTGCTTCGCATTTGGAGCTCGCTTTTGCGCTATATTATTCGTATATGCTCGCTAATAAAAAATATAAGGTACATGTTTATTTTATCATTGGATTTGGTGATTTTTGATGAGCCACTTGGCTTTTGGATTTTCTTTTGTTGGTTTGGGGCCCGTAGAGGCGTTTTGTAGTTGTACCGATCGAGCCGCGCAAAGGAGACTCTGCCGAAATTTTCCGTAAAATCCGGGTGTTAGAAAAATTTTCAAGTTTAAAAAAAAAAAATTTATAACTTGTTTTGATAACTAACTTTTAAAGTTAGAAAGCCGTTCGGAGTGACTTAGTGGGTAACTTTGGATAAAATACATCTAATGTTGAATTCTATACTTAGTTCCTTTTCCCTTCTTTTTCCTTTTCGGGGACGAAAAGTTTTGAGTGGGGGAGAGTGTAACGACCCATAAATTTTCGATAATTAAAATAGCTAATTTAATAAGTTTTCGTGATTTAATGTTAGAAAAAAATTGTAATTCGTTTGAAATAATAATGACTGGAATGAATTGCAAAAATAACTATCCAAGTAATGAAAAATAAAAGCTACTTAGTGAATGCCTTTGCAATCAAAAGTTGAATAGGATAATAAATGCTTAATTCATTGGGTATAATAGAGTAATTGATTGATAAGTAAAATCTATTTAAAATCAAATATTGAATATTGAACAGGTAAATTGTTTAAATTAAATATTTAAAACTTATTGAATAATTGAATAACTGTAAAATGAAAATAGTGTTCTAAATTGTGAATTGTTTTTAAAGGTTGAATCTTATAAGTTCAATTTCAATATTTCAAATGATAATGAATTATTGGATAAGCGAAATTGTTTAAATTAAATATTTGGAATTTATTGAATAATTTAATAATGAGAATTGAATAACCGTATAATGGAAATAGTTGTTCTATAATTTTAATTCGTTTCAAAAGTTAAATTTTTATAAGTTCGTTTTGAATATTTCAAAAGATAGTGATTTAAGAATAATCAAATTTGTTAAATTTAATATTACAAACGTGTGAATAATTAAATTCCGAATTTGATACGGGTAATTTGGTATTGAAATTTAATATGTGAAAATAGAGTGAATATTTGAAATTTGATTTAATATGATTCAAATTGGTTTCCAAGTGAATGTAAGTTATATTGGGATTTTAATAGAGTTAATAAGATTTTTAAATTGGAATTTAATGGATAATTGAATAACGGGTTTAATATGATTAAAAACGATTTGAAAAATTTTATTTTATCATATTGAAGTTGTTTGCACAAAAAATGGACAAACACCTCCAAGTCGAATTATTTTAGTTGAGTATGTGTGATTTTCAATGATTTTAGATGAGTATGTAAATATGAGAAAAGTAGGGGCTGAAATGTAAAAGACACGCAGATTTATAGTGGTTCGGCCGGAATGTGCCTACGTCCACTTTATATGTTATTATCTTCTTTCTTTCAGGTTACAAGTACAATGCGTTGTATACAAGTGTAGGAAAGTAGTTTGAAAGTTCCTTCCTTGCTTGAGCTCTCAAACTTTTCTGCCATTGTTGTACCCCTGCCCCTCTATTTATAGAATGAGGTAGGGGGCAGGGGTCTTGGAAGTATATAACTGCTGGTGGGCCCGGGCTGAAGTGATCTGGACTGGCAACTGTGTGGTTCGGCGAGGCTCATTCGGTGTTGCATGGATATGGAGGCTTGGACCGGTGTTGGGTAGTTCGGCATGTAAGTGTTGTGGTGGTTCGGTAGAGATGTGATGGGAAGGTGGTTCGGCAATAGTGTGGTCCGGTGGTGGTATTCGGCGGGACTTGGACCGGCTATGCCGAATGGGTGCGTGATTGCTTCGCCGAATGGGAAGGGGCTGGTCATGCCGGATGGACTTGGCTCGTACTGCCGAATGGAGCTTCCATGCCGAATGGACTTGTGCTCGTACTGCCGAATGAAGCTTCCATGCCGAATGGACTTGGGCTCGTACTGCCGAATGAAGCTTCATGCGTGAGTGCCGAGTGTTCCTTGGCCTTGGTGAATGAACTGGAGGTTATTCATGTCGAATGAGCTATGGCTTGCATTGTCGAATGGGAAAGAGGCCGGTCATGCTGAATGAAGTGGTGATTGCGAACCCGGGTGAAACAGACGCTTCGTTGTCTCAAGATCTTCTGGGTGAGAATTCGCCCAACATTTGCCCCCCAAAGTGGGGCACGTGCTTGCACGTGTCGCGCTTTGTTTTGCCCCGTGGTAGGAAGACTAGCTTTATAACGCCAGGGATTGGACGTTCGTATTCTGTTGATGTCCTGCAAAGGAATTTACAGTTTTAGTGTGATTCCAAATAGCGATCGTTCATGATCGAAATATTTGAGATGAAGTGAACTGTGTCGCTCGGGACGAGCAAGTGTGCCCCGAAGGGGCTTAGCATCGTCGATGCCAGGTTCACGTTAGAGTGGGTCCCTGGGTCGTTTGCCAAGGTGGTTTATCGCCAGCTCAGAGCATGCCTAGGGATCGTTCGCGACCGCGTACATGTGTAAGTGGCTTAGCCATTTCACAATTATCAAATATCCATTCGACCGATGGGCTTAAAAATACGTGTCAAAGTGTAAATTCCCACGATGGTAGGGTTAATAACCATTCAGAGCGTGCCTATGGACCATTCGAGGTCGCGTACACGTGTAAACGATTTAATCCACGTCGGTGAGGACTTTACGACTTATTCATCGTTATCATAATCTTATTTTATTAGTTAGTTCTGGAGTTCGGTACTTATCTGAGGGAGGCGCCTGCGTGCCCCCAGTTCCCGGTCTTGGACGGTAGAGAGAGGGTTCCATTCGGTTCTTGGTTGGTCCGGCTAATCTCATCCGGCTTCTGGTGGTCCGGTATTATTGGTCCGGTTGGGCAAAATGTTTGGTTCGGTGGTTGTGAATTCGCCTATATATAGAGGCCGCACCCCCTTGTTTTTCTTTACCGAACGAGTAGAGCCGAACCATATTGAGCACCGAACCAGTTAAGTACCGGATCAAACGAATACCGAATCAATCTAGCGCCGGACCAATCTAGTACCGAACCAGGTATGTTCCTCTTTGCCGAATACATACGAAAGTTTCCATTTTACCGAATGGGACTATGGCCTTGGGGCCGAACGAGATGGAAACCGAATGAGATGGTAACCGAATGAGATGGAAACCGAATGAACTGGAAACCGAATGAACTGGGAACCGAATGTATTGGGAACCGAATGAACTTGTGAACTTGAAAACTTTAGTTTGCGAATGAAATCCCACACTTGCACGCATTTGTTTGTTTACTTTTCTATGTTCCTTGTTCTAATGCCGTGCCTTCCTTGTGTTGCAGAAAATGTCTCGCAAAGCGGAAACACGATCGGACAGAAAGAAGTCTAGAGGCACAGGAGAGCCTTCCTCTTCCTTGCCCCCAGTCCAGCCAGGATCCGGGCAACATCGACCTATTCCGAGGTCTCTAGTGGACGGATATGGTCCACAGGAACTTTTGGTCTCTCCCCCGGATTGCTTTCCTAGCTCCCTAAAGGAGGAGCAACTTGACGTCATATCCCGTTCCTTCGGGATAGATAGGGCTCTTATGCTGCTGCCGGGAGATGGAGTGATGCCATATAATCCTCCCGAGGGCTACTTCGCTTTTAGCAGATACCATTGCATGTGCGGCGCTATCCCCCCTATCAACGCTTGGATAGTAAGCTTCACCACATATTTGAAGGTGGCTCCCTTCCAGCTTCAGCCTAACTCATATGCTATCCTGGTGAGCCTCTTTGTCATCTTCCAGAGGAGGTACGGGCGTCCTCCTTCTAACCGGGAGATCCGATACTTGTACAACCTGAGAGGCTATAAGAAGGGGTCTCCGTATATTAGTCTGGAGGCGGCCGTACCCTTCAAACCAGTTCTGGACTTATATTCCAAGTTTACCATGTTCAAGAAAGAGTGGTTCTTCATCAAGGACGATGCTGTTTCTTTCCGCCTTTTCACTTCTGGCTGTAAGATGGATTTCATTTATATTTTCCATGTTTTGACTGTAGTGTTTTTTCTGACATGCTTCTATTTCTGGCTAGCGACAGGTGGTATTGCAGTTGTGGAGGATGATTCCTTGGTGCGAATGGCTGCTGAACTAAAGGCTATTCCGGCACGGGACCGGTCGGCCTCCTTCTTGATCAGGAACGCAACCCTCTTGGAGTATAATTTGATCTTACCGCACCAGTCCGTGGTTAAGCAAAGAGACACGGCTGAGGAGAAGGCTGCTAAAGCTAAGGAGGGGGATAAGGTAAAGAGCGGTAAGAGGGAGCCTTTCGCAGAGCGTCCCGTGGTCGGGGGGAAGAAACTGAGGAAGTCCGATGGCCCTTCTCCAAGTACTTGCCCGATTGTCCCGGAGGAGGAAGGTGTAGAAGAGGAGGAAGGAGGCGAAGTTGGAGAAGGGTCGGAGGGTGGAGGAGATGGCGAAGGTCAAGGTGGTAGTGGTGTTGCTGCTCTAACCTCTGAACAAGACCTCGAACTGGATGAGGCTCTCCGTCGGGCCTTCGGGGAGTCGGAGGGAGAGTCGGAAACGGAGAAGGGAACGGAGAAGGCAAAGGAAACCGGCAAAGCTGTGGCTGGCACTGACCCATCCTCTAAGGGTTCCTCAGCTAGGGTGATTCCGGCGATGCAAGGTGAACTTTTGTCTTCTGCCGATTCTATTTTCGATAAGGACTTAGAAATTTTTTACGGTTCACTTCCGTCCTGGAATGAGATCCAGGACTTATTGCAGTATCCCACTCCTCCGCCGGGTTTGTATAACAGATGTGTCTCCTCACTTTTCTTTCTTTTTAACTTAGCACATTTTTTGAATTGCGGATTATTGTATGTTCGTAACACTTGTTCTTTATTCCAGGGGCAGGCCAGGCGGGTAAAACGTCGGATGTTCGACACCGCCTTGAACAATTTAAGTCGAGGAGAGCTTCCGCGAAACCTTCTACTGATCGCACTGGGGACGTAGTCAAGTACCGCCCTCTTCTTGGGGTCATCGAAGAGGGCATTCAGAAAAGGAAGCGGAGCCGTTCCTTATTTGAGTCTTCTTCTGCTTCGCAGCTTCCTACTCTGTCTCCCCCTACTCAGCCTCCTCGTGATACTACGGAGGAGAGCACGGAGCCCTGCCCCCCTCCTCCTCCTTCCAAGAGTTCTACTGTCATTCATATAAGGCGTCCCGATGTGCCTCGCCCCGTGCCTCGTGACCCTTTTGCCGGCCATCCTGATTTAGACCCAAGTTTTCGGGACATTTCATTCGATGAGACCACGGGCGAGCACCTACTTCCCCGCAACCCCATGGTAAGAGTGCTGGACGAGGCCAAATCTTTAGATCTTGATTTACTTACTACACGGGTAGTCACCATGGGGGATGAGGCCAAGGCTAATATCGACCGGGTGGCCGCAGAGACCAAGAAGTTAATGGAGCATCATGCTAAGTTGGTCAAGGCCGGGGAAGAGATCGGGAGTGCTAACATTCGGTTGAGGTTAAAGGTTGCCGATCAGGCCAAGCAACTCGCCGACCAAGCCATCCAGATTTCCCAGCATGAGGAAGCCTCCAAGCGTCTGAAAGAGACCATGGAGAAGGCCAGTAGGGCGGAATTACGGAAGATGGAGGTCGCTTGCAGGGAACGGATTAACATAGCTATCGCAACGGTGGATGAGGTTCGAAATGCGGATCTCGAGCGGGTAGAGGAGTTGTCAGGGAGGCTCGAGGCTGCGGAGATGGCTCAGGCCGAGTTGAAGGAGGAGATGGAGGAGATGAGGAGGTCCCTCAAGTTGAAGGAAGAGGAAATGAGGAGGTCACTCCAGGCTGACTGCTTGAGATACCAATCAGAGAGGGACGTCGCCATCACCAAGTTGCAAGCTTCCGAGGCCCGGGTGAGGGAGTTTGAGGAAAACGAGGGGATGATGGATGAGATGTTGCAGGATATGTACTTCCACACTTGGAAGGAGGGCGGCTTGTCTTGGATGGACGATTACCCTCGGGTCATGGCCAAGGTGTATCTCCAGGCTTTAGAGGAGGCCAGGGTGAATGCGGGTAAGGAAGGCGGAGAGGCTTTCAACTTGAGTGCGGTTACTGCTCAGTTCTCAAAGGAGGAGCAAGCGGCGGTGAAGGAGGGGATGCGGCTACTCGCTGCAGAGGAAGCGGGCGTGCAGTTGGATGATGAGGATCAAGCGGCGGATGCTGGTGAGTTATTCTTTTCCCTTTCTTTTCTTTTCGTGTTTTCATAACTTGATCGTTCGTTTAATGAATTCCTCTTCTGATCTGGACAGGTGGGACTTCAGATCCACATGCTGGGGGCTCCGATCCTGCGGCTAAGTAGGCTGGGGGAGTTGGTGATGGAGTGTGGATGCATCTGCCATCTTTTTGTTTCTTTTTTATCACTGTTCATGTTAGTCTTTGATATGCAACTGTAATAAAATTATTTGCAAAGAATAACTTCGTGTGATCTTATAATATAAGCTGATTTTGTCATGTTCAAATGTTGTTGCTATCTTTATGTGCTGTGTGAGAAGTATAATTATGTATATGCCTGTGATTCCACTTGTGTTTGATGTTAAGTTTTTGCTTGAAATATAATTTCACGTTTTGCAATGTCAGTGTATGAATAAGTTATAGTTACGCATTTATGTACAAGAGAAGAGAGTACCGCCCTTTATGTTTTATTCGCAGGCGGTAGCTTTGAGTGTCTTGTGTAACTGTTCACGGGTATAGCAGAGCGCCCTGCTACCCAGCATGCAGGCTTAGAGCCTCATGAGTGAATGCTTCCTATTTGGTTTCCTGTACTTTAGAGTTTGTTATACAGGATAGGAGAAAAATATTTAAATGAAATGGAAATATAGTAAAAGTAAAACTTCCAGTCACGGAAGGCCGTCGATGTGCTTAAGTTCGTGGCAAACGGGTTTTGTAGTCACTTTCCCTAGCTGTGGGTCTTGGAGACATTTGTCACCCATCTTACGCCTCCGCGGGGAGTTTTCTTTTTTACCACAGCCGCACTTAAGACACATCGGAGCCGAGATCGCGCACGGTAACTACCCGAACCATTATGGTCCGTAATCGTGGGTATTATTCGATTTACCGTGGCCGGCTAGCGTGGGTGCCGTTGGCCGTGAACTACCCCTGGCTGGCCACACCTTATGTTGGGGCTTAAAGTAGGTTCACAGTTACCGGCGAGCCGAACGCCGTAATGAGCTGCCATCGGCTATAGTCGGCCTTTATGATGACTTATAATCGGCTCATTACAGTTGGCTTTGAGGGCAGGCGCACAATGAGTTAACCCGCAGCAGAGGGATGCTGGAGCAAAAGTGTCTCATTGGCGAGTGCATAGAATCGTAGCGTACCTGTTAGGCCTAGTCCAGATGAGGCCGCGGTGCATCTTGAGTGGAGATGCCATAGGATTTTGTTCAACAGAAAGGGATAAAGCTTAACAAGCAGCCAAGATATGAAGGCACAAGGTAACAAGAGATAAGATTTTTAAAGTGGTTCGGCACGATAATGCCTACGTCCACCGTGTTAATACGCTTCATATGGGCGGTACGTGTTAAGCAAAGTATCGACGGAGGTGTCGGATGTTCCAAGCCCTCTGGAACACCACTCCGTCCACTGTTGACAAAATATAAGCTCCGTTGTTGTGAAGATCTTGATGAATTTCATATGGTCCGTCTACTGGTGCTTTCATGGTTAGGTAGCATGACAGGCTCAGCTATATCCGACCCCTGCCTGGCACCTCCCCCGTTGGGTTTGGTTCCAAGTGTTTCCTCAGGTCGGAATTCGGGCTGAGTCCGGGCTCGGCTCCTACCATGACCATTTCTTTATTAACCTCTTCGAAGAAGAAAGGTCATTGTTGTCTCACAGATCCTCCAGATTGGGACTCGGTCCATGATTCGGTGTTGCGGGAGGATCCGCATGAGGATAAGATCTCCCTCTTGTAAGCTGCGATGCTTGATTTTGGAGTTGCATTGTGCTGCCACTTTTTGCTTGTGGGCTTCTGCTTTTAAGTGTTGCATCGTTTCTCCTCTCCTCAATCAGATCCAAAGACATGAGGAGGAGTTCTTCGTTTTCTTCTGGGTTGCAGTGGGTCCCATGGTGAGATGGCGCTACAGTTTCAACTGGGGGCATGGCCTCCAATCTGTATGCCAAAGAGAAAGGAGTATGCCCCGTTGATGTTCTATGAGAGGTGCGGCAGGCCCAGGGTGCCGTAGGAAGTTCGTCCACCCAAGCGCCTTTTGACTTTTCAAGCTTCTTCTTGGTTAGGGTTTTGAGAATTCTGTTGACAGCTTTGACTTGTCCGTTTGCCTGAGGATAAGCTACAGATGAGAAGCTTTTGTGAATTATGTGCTCTTGGCATCGGTTGGTAAACTCTTTGTTGTCAAACTGGAGTCCGTTGTTTGATATGATCTTGAGTGGGACTCCGTACCTGCATAGAATATTTTTTGATCAAGAAGTTGATAATTTATGTAAGAAGTTGATAATTTATGCCAAAGATATTTTATTTTAAAGGGTCCGCTTCCACCCATTTGGTGAAATGATTAAAAACATCCTTCTAGCCATCCAGGACAAAGTTTAAAGCAAGGGAGGGGGGCAAGAGTCAAATCTCTGTCCTGGTTGATATAAACGCTTTCCTCCCTTCTTGCCCCCAGCGTTATCTCTAGAGTCATTTCTTCAAACGTCCTTTGTTGCAGCGGGAGTGTCGCCATGGGTAGTCTTAGCCTGTTGTCCTGACTGTCTTTTAGCGGTAGCGTTTTCAAGCCTCATATACTTCCCAGCTTCATGGAAGAAGTCAGGTAACGTAGCTGGTTTATCTTTTGTTAACCTCCTAGCAAACTTGGCATCCGGATGCACGCCACTACAAAGGGCCGTTAGGATAAGTTTCTCATTGGCATCTTGAACTGTTGCTGCTGTGGCGTTGAACCGTGTTAGATATTGTTGCAGCGTCTCTCCGGATTTCTGTTTGATATTGGATAGAGAATAAGCATCCTTGGGTTGTTCCACATGGATGAGGAACTGGCTAATAAACCTTTCTTTCAACATCTCCCATGAGCTGATGGATCCTCGGGGTAGATGGCAGAACCAGGAGGTAGCTAGATCTGCTAGGAATAGCGGAAAGCATTTACATAATACTCCTTCTGTTGCTCCACTCATGAGCATATGCTGGGTGTATCTCTGTAAGTGTACGATGGGGTCGGAAGTTCCTTTGTAAGGTTCCATGGTTGGCATTTTCCATTCCCGGGGGGCGATGGTAGTTTCGATATTTCGGGTAAAGGGGCTGGTGACCCTAGCGCCTATCCCCCGGTCCCTTTGCTCTCGTTGGACACACTCTCTGAATAATCGTGCCATTCGTTCGTCAGAACTTGGAGCGGACAAAAATGAGCTTAGTTCTTCCCTGCGGGATCTATCTCGTCCAGATGACCTGTAGGGATGGTACAATCTATCACTTCTTGCATTATCCAGTGGTTGTCTCTGGCTGCTCGGATGCATGCTAGGACCAGCTACAGTTGCCCCCTGCCTTGATCTTACCCGGTGGGGTTCTGCTTCGAGCATTTCCATGGGGCCAACTTCGGGCTGGGTTCCAGCTTGGCTCCGTTCAGCGGGGTTTCTATGATTCCTGTCGATAGTTTCTTCGAAGAAGGAATACCTTTGCTGTCTCCGAGATCCTCCAGATTGAGACTCATCCCATGATTCAGTGTTGCGGTTGGATTCTTCAGCATCCCTTAAGCGTGACATAAGTTGGTCCACTAAAGCTTCTTGTTGGGATGTGAAGCGGTTGGTTACTTCAGCCACAACTCTGTCTAGATCTGCCCTAGTTATTGGTTGTTCGGTGGCAGGAGCTATCAGATTTGCCTGGTATCCATCTGGTGCTGCTGTTGAAATTGGATGATCCTCTTGATCTGGGGCTACTGGATCCGGAAGACTGCTAGTTGCGATGTTCTTTCCTTTGTTAACATCCTTCCGTTGCTTGGAAGGCATGATTTCTAAGCGACGAACGTCGTTATGAGGAAGAAGGTTGAGTGGGAGAAGCTGAAGCTTCGAGTTCAACTCTCAATGAAAGCACCAAAAATGTTTGCACAAAAAATGGACAAACACCTCCAAGTCGAATTATTTTAGTTGAGTATGTGTGATTTTCAATGATTTTAGATGAGTATGTAAATATGAGAAAAGTAGGGGCTGAAATGTAAAAGACACGCAGATTTATAGTGGTTCGGCCGGAATGTGCCTACGTCCACTTTATATGTTATTATCTTCTTTCTTTCAGGTTACAAGTACAATGCGTTGTATACAAGTGTAGGAAAGTAGTTTGAAAGTTCCTTCCTTGCTTGAGCTCTCAAACTTTTCTGCCATTGTTGTACCCCTGCCCCTCTATTTATAGAATGAGGTAGGGGGCAGGGGTCTTGGAAGTATATAACTGCTGGTGGGCCCGGGCTGAAGTGATCTGGACTGGCAACTGTGTGGTTCGGCGAGGCTCATTCGGTGTTGCATGGATATGGAGGCTTGGACCGGTGTTGGGTAGTTCGGCATGTAAGTGTTGTGGTGGTTCGGTAGAGATGTGATGGGAAGGTGGTTCGGCAATAGTGTGGTCCGGTGGTGGTATTCGGCGGGACTTGGACCGGCTATGCCGAATGGGTGCGTGATTGCTTCGCCGAATGGGAAGGGGCTGGTCATGCCGGATGGACTTGGCTCGTACTGCCGAATGGAGCTTCCATGCCGAATGGACTTGTGCTCGTACTGCCGAATGAAGCTTCCATGCCGAATGGACTTGGGCTCGTACTGCCGAATGAAGCTTCATGCGTGAGTGCCGAGTGTTCCTTGGCCTTGGTGAATGAACTGGAGGTTATTCATGTCGAATGAGCTATGGCTTGCATTGTCGAATGGGAAAGAGGCCGGTCATGCTGAATGAAGTGGTGATTGCGAACCCGGGTGAAACAGACGCTTCGTTGTCTCAAGATCTTCTGGGTGAGAATTCGCCCAACAGAAGTTATAATGATGCTATAGAACTTTTAAAACTGAATTTAAAATTTATTTGTGAAAATTGAATATTTTAATATTTAAATCGACTAGTGAAATTAGTCAATTTTCGAGCAGTTTCAGAATTTGACGAAACTAGTTCCATTAGATCTGTAATAGTTAGTTATTATCGGATTTCAATTTTCGAAGCAATTCGGAGTTGTCGTTTGACCGTGGCAGCTCGAAACGCATCAAAATTGTTTTAATATAAATTTAACGAGTTAAAATAGCCATTTCTCAAACAGTCTCGGATTTCGACGGAACCAGTTTCATCGGATCCGTAATGTGATATTATTGTAAGATTTCAAATTTCAAGTCAATCAGATTTATCGTTTGTCCGGTGCAAGCCAAAACGCCTAGAAATTAGTTTAAATCGATTTAATTTAAATTGATCGTTTATTTCCGTAACTCACACATATGATCGAATTAGCTTCCGAAACCTGTTCCATTGTGTCCGGAACGCGGGCTAAACCCTAGGAACGTCAGTTACCGCGTGAAATTCGGAGTTCGGAAAACCCGGGATGCATAGTGATTCGAAATTTCTATAAGTAAGCCTTTATTTCATTGAAAATAAAATAAAAATAAAACTAGGGTTACAAGTGCACAGCCGCCATTATCATAATTCACGGCCGAAAATTACTCGTCTTCTCCCCCCAAATTCTTCGAATCCGTTCACAATTTCAAAAAGTTTTCAACTGCAAATTCGTAGGGGGCGTGGTGATCTTCGATTCTATATGGAGATGATGGGGTTTCGAGTTATATAGGAAGATAAATTGGGCCGCGTTCTCCACCGTTGCGCACGCGTTTCGAGGTGAATTAGGGGGCCGAGCTCCTCCCTGTTCCAGCCGAGTATAGAGTGGAAGATGCTCTTCGTGGTGGTGCTTCCTGATCGAGGTGGAGGTACTTGTATTGATGGCGTGTATTAGGGTTATTGGGACGGCTTGGGTTGTTCGTGCTTGCGTGAGTACCTGATGCGAACGAGAAGAAGAAGAGAACCGTGTGCGGCCGTGATCTTGCTTTGGGGAATGGACGGCAGATCTGGGTTTGTGTATAAAAATTAAAATAAAAGTAGAACTTAATTTGTGTTTAAATTCGTATTAACTTCCAAATGTCATAACTTGTTGATGCGAGGTCCGTTTTGGACGAAACGAGTTGCGTTGTCTTCGTTTCGTCGAGCACTACGCTATGGAATTGGATTGGAGTCGTTTGGAGCTAGAGAAAATTTTGGGTTAAATCGAACGTCGTTCGATTTGATTTAAAATCGTAAAATCAAGGTGAGTGTTTTATAACGCTCACACCGTACTAAATATCTTTATGCTAGTTAAATTTGATATTATGAAGTGTTATGATCTTATTTGTCGTTGTTTGATAAAAATTTAATTGTCATATAGCTTGTCTTTTGCATTAACCGTTGAAAAATTAAATTGACAGTTAAATTGAAATTAAAATTGAATTGCGATTAAATTACCTGACATTGATAACTATGAAACTGCCATGAATTGTATTGTTTATTGGATGATGTACTTTGATGGATGCTATTGGTTGATAATTGAATGTTTGGATGTTTATTTGCTTATATAGATCCTGTTATGAATACATATGATAGTGAGATTTAATTTAAGTAATATATACTCATCCCTGACATTTAATTGAAATAAATAATTACTTGGCCATAGGATAGAAAATTATATACGGGCACCGAATTGGCTAAATTAATAATTTTTGAAATCGTCGATTTGAAATTTATGTAAATGTTTCGATTTAAAAGTGATAAATAGAAATCAATTTATAGAAATCGAATTTATCGAAAAATTGAGTTTGAAATGTTGAAATAAAATTTTGGTTAAAAGAAATTGTTGAATAAATTTAAGTGGAGACTTTGAGATTTAAAATTTGGATATGATTGAATTTTGGAAATTTATTTGTTTTAAAGATTGAACATTAAATGGATTGATTTTGAAGCTGTTTTAATTTGTTTTCCAAATTACTCTGTTATATAAACCATTTTGAATACTTAAACTATTTTAATCTATTTTTAATCTACTTAACCCAATTTAAATTATTTTAAACTAATTTATCTATTTTAAATCCATTTTAAAGATTTTAAGTATTTTAACTATTTTAATTATTTAAACTACTTTTAAACTACTTAAAACTATTTTCTAAAAATTTCAAGCTGGTTAATAAGGTGGAATGTTTATGTTTAAATCTTGAATTTAAATACGAATTGGGTTAAATGAAGTTGCAACATAAAATTGAAATTCGGAATGATTTTGAAACCGAAATGAGTTATTGAGACGCAAAATGATTTTTAAAAAGGAACCTTATATTTTGAATGGCTATGTCGATATTTGAAATGGATTTGATTTTGAAGTGAATATGACATTTGATATCAATTATGAATCGATTTGAAATGTAAAAGAGCCAACGGTGTAATAATACGTAGTTATTAAGGAGACCGGGATCGGATATGGACATACTCTCTGTCGATACCGAAAACCACTTTAATAACTATTATACGCGGAGTGTTGATCCAGAATGAAGTGGATGGTTTGGTGAACGCATTGACTGAAGAAAGAGAACGATTATTGGATGACCCCTGATATGACTAAAACAGGAGCCGCGCCGGGCCATTGAGGTTCGCCACCTCTAGCGGACACACTTCTTCGATACCATTTCTATTACATTTGTGATGCGATTTGGGTGCACCCCTTGATTTGGGAGTGTTGTTTCGCGGTGTTGGGGTAGCTGCTGGCTATGCCCAACATCAGTCCGGATCACGCAACTACTAGTATCCTAGTTGGTATCGCCTCATGTACCTTGTCATACTGATTATCCTATTCGCGACCACTACGTTTTGATTGTACCTTGAGTATATGGATTGCCCTCTGGTGACTTCCGGTTTTGGGGAAACTACGGTCTTGTATATGCTTTTGGGAATATAAAATGTGTTAAGGGGGATTATGGTAACGCCTTAACGCTATTTTGATACTTTATATTACTGATAGACATTATCTACTTAGCGTATATTACTACATAATAGATAGTTTCACGGATCCTTGAGAGATGGAAAATCCCGTAACATCTCTTGAGTTATTGCACGCACGTTGACACTGGATATGAGATGTCAAACCCCGTAAACATCTCTGACGCCGTTACACTCATATTTATTTACGATTGATTTAACTTTCATAAGGATATTTTAGTCCTGACTCGAGTGTTTTGTCTTTTCATTACGCTCGGGTCAGTCCTGAGTTTTCAGTTTAGGTTGAAGATCATTTCCTTGGAGGACGGAGACGAAGATTTGGTATATTATCTACTACTATTATATTCATTCCATTCCGCTGCATTGTTGTATGATATTTGCTGTATATGTAACTCTGATAAATGTTGTATAATAATAATCAAATGTATTCATTTCAAATGTATTCATTTAATTAACAGCTTCATGAACTGTTATTTTATTATTATACTTTAGCCTTCCGCTGTGAGATTCTGTGTTGTTTCATTTCCTTTATTTCCCTTCCTTTTCTTTTCTTAATTACCCCAATAACTATCTGCCCTTTTAATGGTTTGGAATCGACATGTGTATTTGATCGTCGGTTTAAACTGTCAAAAAAGGCGGGTCGTTACATGAATGTTTGTTTCCAATTTTCTCCAAAATATATTGTGGTGCCATGTCTCTTGGTAATTTGATTATTCCAACTATTTTCTTATTGTCATTAATTCCTAAAAAATACTAATGGACTCATTGATGTTTTATAGCTTATATTCCCATTATATTCCTTTCATTTATCAACTGTTGTCCATGGTTAAATACAAATTATTCTTTAATTTTCTTTTTTCTAATTACAAAATCCCAGTTGGATTTCTTCTCTTCGTTCTTCGATAGTTCCATTTTTAATTTTTTTTCCCATTCTCTTATCAATCTGATCAAGTAACTAGGAAACTCTTTTTTCCCTTTTCGTTTGTGCAACTATTGTAAATTTCATATAATGATGAGATAAGTCATGAGATTGAATATATAGCTAAGAAAATTCAAAAACACCACTAAAATGGATTTGCTACTAGAATCTTACTATGCTAATTTTAATATGTGGCTTCGAAGATGCCATATAAATTTATTTAGGAAGTGGAGCATAGATCAATTTATGAAACTCCTATGTTATTGGACAATTTCTCTCTTAAGTTCTTTTGTACTTGCTTTATCCTTTCCATTCCATTGTAAGTATTAGCGATTTTCAAGTATTATGCACTGTTTATCGAAAAAGAGAGAGAAAATTCAATAGACATTAGGCATCAAATTAGTCTTCCAAATACTCTTGCTAAATCAACTCATTTACTATTATGCATTGATATTTTTATGCTTGGTATTATTTTGTAGAATACCCTGGTTAATATTCATATATACAATAGCTTTCACTAACATCATTGATAAATTTTCAATTAATTTTCATTTGACGCGCTAATTCAGCTTCAAAACTAATTAGTGTTCCAAATCAATATGACATTTATGTTAGTATCAATTCATACTATGGCAAGGAAATTGCAAACTATTATTATTCTATATATGTACATAATTTTGACGGGAAGTGATGACATACAACATTTGAAAAAATAGGAATAAAGAGAGTAAGGAAGCTTCCATAATTAATGAGACGAATGGAAACGATTTCTTTATTGTTATTTACTTATTAGACAATTATCGAGAAATGGAATATGCACTTATGCATATAATATTTTTTATGATATTTATATTTTTAATATTAAATAAATAATTTAACACTTCTTTGTTATTGTCAATATAAATGTTGTATTATGTTTAGGATTTGTTAAAATAATTAGGGAATATTAGCTAACTAATTTATTTAATTAGTTTAAATTTAGGATATTTCATTAATTTAAATGTATGGGCACTATGTAAGATAATTACGAACGCCTCAGTAAAACTTATTGGTTGTAGAAATTTGAAAAGGTAAGTATTTGAATGTAACATGGTTGGTATGACTTAATGAAACATTAATACTAATTTTAAAATCACATACTATATAACAACAACTAAGCCATTAAAATCATAGACTATATGAAGATATTTTACAATAAGATATAATAAGAGAATTAAGAAGTGAGGAGAAAAATGCTAAATTTTGTGACTCTTGGTTTTTAATTCCCACGTTTTCCCCATTTCTCTCATGAGATTATGTGTCACCGACTACACAATTATTTATTTATTTAGTATTGTTATTTCTATTTTTGTATATTTGAAATCTTTGTCCTTTCATGTATCGATCTATACATATTCACCTTTCTAAGAAAATAAAATATAATTCACTCAAATTAATTCAATTTTTTCCATTTGTAAAATAATTTATTTTATTCAATAACAAGTTCAATATATTTATCAAACAAATTAGTGACACATGAATTTATTTTAAAGTTTAACTAATTATATATTAGTTTAAATATTTAGACTTAAATACAAAATATTATGATAGAACTAATGAAAAATTTGTAGATAATTATAGATATTTCAAAAGGAAAAATCTATTGGGACACAAGTTGATGATACGGCGGATTTCCACCAGTGGATTGCTCTTCGATTTCCACCTTCCATTTGAAGGCAAAATGATCTAACGGTCTAGATCTTTTACGTCACAATTGTGTTTTATATTGTATCCAAATAGCCAACCTCTTAAAGGGAAAATATAGTTATTTTGACCGTAGACCCATGAAATGAACTAATCGAGTACTATGAATCATTCTTAAAACGATAACATAAAGCATTTGAAAAAATATATGTTTGGAACAAAGACAGGAGAAAACTTTTAGAAGAAGTACCACAAATTAATATATACCAGCTAGTAATCTATCTTTAATATAGATTACTCGTGAAAGAATAGCTGAAGGATAAGGTGGGAGTGCTAGTTAGTTTTCTTAATTAAAGAAAAATTAATACATAGAAAACAAGCTCTTTCATTAATAATAACAAACTTTACAAATGAAAAAGAAAATCAGGTTACAACACAACTTTATTTCTAAACATCCAGTTAACTCTTGAAGTTTTGTTTGCGGTTTTAGCCCTTTCAAATGTCCTAGCTAATAAGGTCAGAGTAGAATCAAAAGAATCTTTGATTGAAGTTTTGATTGCAGTTTCTCGAGGGGAAGAGAACGAGAAGAAAGAGGAATAAAGGAAACCTTAGGAGATTCCTTAACACCCTAGATGGGGTTCGGACCCATGTTCATCCAAGTATTTGCGATGATAGCATCTGAGCAAACCCCTACATTTGTCGCCTAAGTAGGAAAAGTCGACGAACTTAACCCTAGAGTAAACTCTGTAGAGAAATCTTCTAAAGCATTCCGGTCATCAATCAACATCCAAAAACGGGTCATTAGCTCTCTTTGTTTGAAGTTTTTCCCGACCGAGGCATGCTTTCTTCATCTGTGGAGCAACTTCCCTTTCCTTGAAAAATCTTAGTTTCGATGCACTTGCAACAAGATTCCTGTACTTCTTAAACAACTCCTTATACCCTTACAATTGTCCATCCAATTCTCTATTCAATCGATCTATATCCCATTTTTCTTTTTGAGTATGAATTCATAATGATATTTTGGTTTTCTCCTTAACTACAATAATCAATGAATTATGTAATAATTACTTGATAAATTCAATTATTTGACTAAAGGGATCTACCCGAGAAGGTGGAATTGAAGACGAGGAAATCTTTTCTTTTCCTTTTGGGTTTTTACTTTTTATCTTTGGGGAGAACTGGCCTTCTTATGAAAAATTTTCCCTGGAGGAACAGGCATATTAGTAGCCTCTGCATCCTGGACTGATGAGTCCAGGTTAACATCTCCATATCTATTTTTACCACTTGTTAGTCCAAAGAGACCATTTCCATCACCTCTACCTTTGTCATCATTACTATCATCGTTATCGTCATCAGCATTATCATGGTCACCATCGCCCTTATGCTCATCATCCTTCTCTTCGTCGTCACATTTAGTTTTTCAACTGTTGGAGGATCTTTAAAAGTCAACAGCTTCTTAGAATCAGTCTCTTCCTCCTCTATGGAAGGTCCCTCCTCGGGTGCTTAAGTTTTATTTAACATAGCTTCAAATCTTTTCTTAAACTTCTCATTCTAAACTAGAGGAAGAGAGGGGAAGTTAAAATCTAGACACTTGTGGTCATTGTCGACATATGCTATGAAAATATATTTCTTATAAGAACTCTCGATAATGGTATCGATGGTCGTACCAAAGAAATGAGACATCTTATGCTTTGCATCATTGATTACACCCGTTGATTTATTCAAGAGGGCTCTTTTCTTTCACAACTTTTTCTTAGGACATGCATTCTCCTCCACAAGCTAGGCCTCCTTCATGTCGGCCTCCTTAAGTGCTATTTCTAAAGCTTTTACCTTATTATTCGAAATTTGTTTGGCACTTCTTTCTTTATGAAGTAAAGTTTCTATTTCCCTAAGTGAGGTCGCTAGTTTTTCTTTTTCTGTTACAACTTCGTCTTTTGCTATTGAAATATCAGTTATACGATCATTAAGCGAAGAGACTTGCTCCTTGATTTTAGATGCTTCACAAGAAGATTATGTAGCATCTTCCTAAAGTAGAAACATGTGTTTAGCAGCTTGGAATGAGTGACAGGCATGATTTAGAATGTTATGTGTGAAAGATTAAGGACTTGAAAAGTTACATATGAAAAGTACGTACTGACAGGAATTGCTTAAGAATAGCAAATTGATGGTCTTGAGAATAAGATGATGGTTGTGGTGGCTTAAGAGCAACAAAAGACAAATATTGGATAACTAACTAGAGAAGGTCATCAAAACTACCAACAGGGGTTGGAGGTTGAGTCTTAGAAGGGGTGGATCTTTTGAAGTTATATTGCAACCGAGCTCCACACATAAATGATTCAGAGTCCTAAGAGAATCTGGAAGTGGAATGCAAAGAACCGAGTCTTGAGACTATTTTGCTTCAGTTCGTTGTTTTTTTCCAAAAGGGTTAAAATGTAAAGCCACAAGGGTCGGGTCAATATTCACAAACGGAACTTCCCTGACTTTGGGTTTTTTTGCTACAAATTATGGCAGCAGTGGAACCATCGCATAGTTTCCTTTTTACGGATATGAATGAGCAAGCAATGGCATACCTGAGAGATTGAGATTCATGGGCCCGAGCCAAGACAGAAGTGTCATCTTTGCTCTCCTTTTCTTTAGGATCGATCATTAGTTGTGACCTCCATCCTTGTAGAGACAGCTACTAAGGCAAATGAAGCTAAACCAAAAAAGTAAGCTTATAAGATAATGTTACTAAAGGTCTTACATAAGTTGTAACGATAACTCATTAAAAGGTTCGAGTTTAACTAGGGAATTAGTAAAAAAGGATCATAACTTACCAACGACTAAAAATCAATTTCCTCGAGCATTAAATTTGACCATTGGATACCTTACCATGACTTTATGATGGTCTATAATAATGGAGTACTGAAGAAGCTTTGTTGGGGTTAATAATATAAGTCTGTTCCCATGGTTACTTATGCTTGAGTAAGTGCACAATATCCTAGTCATAGGGACTTAGCTTTCTAAGAACAGAGTCTAAAAAAATTTCTTAGCAAAGAGTAATAAATAAATGTTGATAATAGGAGATAAGAAGCTTACTGGCAGTAGAAAAGGTCCCTCTGATCTTGGAATAACATTTGACGTAAAAGAATTGTGCCTCCCATCCTTGTGCGTTATTAATACCCTTAGAAATTATGCTTCTTGGATGAGGACAGATCCAATACAATTGGTGGCCTTGTTTTTCATCAATTTTAGCAGGACTGGTCATTGAATGCAGAATCTCAGCATCAAGGGAAGAAATCCCAGCCCCTCGAGCCATGACTTCCAAAAGAGTTAGATATGTGCAAGCATTCGACGAGAATTGAATTACCGCAATGTCTAGATTATTTTAGGTATCTTAAAAGAAAGCCGGGAAAGGAAGGTAGCTTGTGTTCCAAGTATGTATTGGAATAAAAACAAAATACCCTTCCGGTATATTGAAAATATTGTCTGTAGGACTTGCGGGAACGGATGTGATTTCTGTAATTCCAAATTGTTCTAAATAGAATCCACCTCAGTATGGGTTGTGATGTATGATGGATTCAAAAGATTATCTTCTTTCTTACTAACTAAGGGTGAATGTTTGGGCCCTTTACTAGGCTTATCAATGGACTTCTTACCAGGCTGTTGACCTTCCATTAGCCCACCAGATGATGTTATTCCAAAGTTAAGAAATAATAATTATCATATTATATATAAGAATTACCCCAATGAGAACTAAAATTTATTATCTAACCGATTTTCCTGTTAGTGGCATCAAAATGTTTTAAATGTAAAACATAATACCACCTTTAATAGAAGTCAATAACCCGTAGTTGATGCGTGTGATTTTATTAAAAGTCTTAACTCTAATAAAAGAATTCCATAGGAAAACTATATTGAAACTAGATAAAAATGGATGTGCAATGTCAATAAGTCCATTACCACAAATATATTCATGCTGAATGTCGCCTAGCTTATATTGTAAAGTACTAGTAAATACCGTAATCATAACCAATGTTAAAGTGACGAAGTCATCGACATTAATGAATAGCGATGATGTAAGTTGATAATGTGCTAACCGGTTAAGCAACTTACAATATGTTAAATCAATAATGTCACAAGTGATAATATCAAAAAAATTAAATTTATAATTTTAAAAGGTAGCTACAGGAGGATGATAACGAACAACAAAAATGTCGGTATCAAATTATAACTTCATAAACCAATGTCAAAAACAAACAACCTCATTTGTAATTGGTGTTGGTATTAGGTAATGTGGAATACAATAGTTGGTAATAAGTTTTAAGGGGTTTATCATACCTCATCTTAGTCAATAGCGATATACGAGTCTCGCGACATAAATGTCAAGCTATCAGGATAACAAGTTAATACAGAGTTTCACTAGAGTCGAGTATCATAACAATGTCGTAGATAAATGATGTTCGTATAGTGTAATTCGATATCGAGTATTGGGTCTAATAAGTCACCTTTGTCATCAATAAACCTAGAATATATTATTTTCATACCAACGTCGATTAACATCAAAACCCATTCGTGCAATATGAAAGCCTTGTGCTATAGATTAGTCAACATCAAACATTTTAGTGGTGTTGTAAACGTCAGCACTATGCAACTCTAAATAATAATGGGTTTGTGTTTGTTGAACTATTAGCTTAGTCATAAAGTAGGCCAAATTCCCAAATTAGTGCCACCGGACAACTAATTAATCTAAGATCAGTAAGATGATACCATATATTCAACCAATTAATGGACTTAACTATCGGCAATCGATAATAAAATATTTAAGAATTGGAGCTGATTGATTAAACTAAAGTGCCAACTAAAAGGAAATAAAATCTAAGCTAAAGCCTAACCACAAATGTAATGCAAAAATCATTTAAACAAATTTGTTGATTTTATTGCACTGGAATACTACATTAATTCCAAAAATTGCTATCAAAGAACTAGAATTTGCAGTTGACTTTGGAAAGCTTGATTTCTTGCTCGAGCGTTTGAATTGTAGGTGAAAGAATGGCGAAGAGGAAGCTCAGTTATTTATAGAAGAAAAAGAGGATGGGTTGTAATTGTTAATTCAATTTAAATGGGTGGTTAGAATTGCTTGGAATAACAATAGACGATAAATCTAACATCGATGGTACTGACTTGAAGAAGTCAATGACTCCTCTAAAGTTTAGGGGGGTGCAAATATTATCACTATTATTGTCTCAAAGATGAGCGACATGCAACATGACTAAAGAACCGAGAATATGCATACCATCTATACCACTTGTTGCCGATGTTGCTTACCTTCTAAGTCGACCTTTGTCAATATCAGCACTTTGGTATAGTTTTTGAATAATACCACCATCAGTCAATGATGCATCTTTTAAAAGAAGCAATGATGCATCTTTTAAAAGAAGCAATGATGTTGAATGTGATCAGTATTATGAGCCATCAGTGTAACGTCGACATCACCTGTATCGCGTCTCATTGATGGTGAACCTCATCAAGGCCGACGTCTACTTATGAATTCAGAGTGGGTAGCCCAACGTTTCGATATCGTCGCTTAATAATATCACACAACATCGATGTCACCTCTCGTCGTCGTCATGTTCTAACACTAAATGTCATTTGATAGTGTTATCAAAGAAGACAAGAATATCGAGTGTTATCAATATTTTATGGAACTAATGCCACATCTCTCTAAGGAAGCGATGATATCAAATGCAATCAATATAGTAAGCCATCAATCAATGTCGACATAACCTATGTCTCATCTCATCGATGCCATATTTTACCAATGTCAGCCTCCAAAGTGACGCTGCTTTCCATCAACGTCGCTTATGGTTAATGATGTTTGTTATTGATGCCGATCATTGCCCATATTGCAACTTAACAATGCCACTTTGAACTAATGCCACCAATAATCAATCAAGAGCATCTTAATACATAAAATTGTTAATGCTGAAAGCCATTAGTGCTAAGATGGCATCGAAGTTCCACTTTCGTAACTAAACAAAGCCCAATGTCCTGCAACATTATCGTTACCGAAGCCAAGCATGCCAAAGCAAAATGCCATGCCGCATTTCATCCCTTATAAATACATACCTAGAGGTTATGGAGTAGGGGCGAATCCTTGTTGTCTCTCTTCTTATATTTTAGACTTTGTAATTTTAAATCAATTTTTGGTTTTTTGCCGATTGTAGCACTCAAACTTTGTACATGTAAGGGATTGAGTTTCAAACCATTGCATAACATATTTGAAAAAATGTCTCATGAATTGTGACTTGCATATTGACATGGTTCTTATGCGATATTTTCCATGATTTCAACCTTATTATCTAATGCACATGGGATTGTTAAGGAGTTGACATTGGGCACACTTCATCCTAACGACTTAGCCTAGGATTGGCTTAGTCATCCCTTAATCAAATACACTTTCCCTATACTTTTGGGGTTAATAAAGAAATTCATTAACAACTACTAATTCCAAGGGTGATTCCGAAATGGATGTGGTAGAAGTAGTACCTTTGGTTTTTTATATACTAAACAGCTTGTATAGATGAATACTAGCACTGCGGTGCTGCCTAGAGGGTAATGTTAGCATTCCAAGTTGGATTGCTATATGAAAAGGTATATACATTTATTGATGTGGTTGTGAATGTGAGCTCTCAGAAAAGGTTGAAAAACAACCGGGGTAATAAAATATTTGATACTATCCGGTAAGGGGTAGGTCGATCCTGTTTTGGTAAGGGGTCCATGTAAGGCCTGAAAGGAACGGCGGAATAAGGATCTTAAGGCTAATTTAACACTAAAGGGGGGCGAATAGTGTTTAATGGATTCTAAAATTTATATAGACTAATTTAAAATTATCACACAAACAAATGCAGAATTAAATCACAGAACAAACACAGAATCAAATACAGACGCAGAAAGTAAATAAAAAGCAGTAAAAGGAAAGAACATACCGGATTTTATACTGCTTCCAAGTTACCCTACATCCCATCCTGTACCAAGGCAAACCACCTCATAAAGATTTTTATTATTCCAATGTCGAGATTACAATCCTCAATTTCTAAAGGCCTTGAGGTACCCTCCTGTCTCACAAGTCCAGGGCAAACTCTCTTGATTTACGGGACTCAAGACTACGCAATTGATTTCCAAGCACAACCACACCTTATAAAGAGACTCGATAAAATTTTGATTACAAATTGATCCTATAACTCTGAATAGCACTTTGATCTTCGAGAGAGGGCAGAAAATCAAACAAGAATAAGATTCTAATTTGATTTACTTAAGAAATCAGCAGAATTTCGGCACGATCTTAGAAATATGAAAATTATAGAATATGAATTTGTGGAGAAGAAGAAGTGAAGAAAATAGGAAATTAGTTAGTTAAAAAATTCATTTGTGAAGGCTATTTATAAAGCACCAACTGTCATAACCATTCGTGAAGAGATTTAAACGAATAGACACTTATTTTGAAAATTGAAACTTTTGAATTCAACGGCCACCATATCGACATGGGGTATCCCATGATGTCGACTTCCCTATGTTATAAAATAATGTAAATTTTTTTTTGAAAATGAAGTTTAAAACAAGAGTTTATTTTATAACAAAAACAAATAATATTTTAAGGCTCACATTTTTGAAAAATCACTTGAAAAGATAATTTTAGGGCTAAAATATTTTGAAAAGCCGTTTTGAAGTCATTTTGAAAATCCATTTTAAAGTAGTTTTGCAACCTTCTTCCTACAGAATATCTCATCACAGTAGGACTAGAGAACTTGTACAAAACCAGGATGTTCGTGGGTTTCTACGCCACTTGACGTAGGTTTGTAAGCTACTTGTCGTGGGTTTGTAAGCCACTAAGAATGTCAAAATGGGTTCCATCCCAAATGAAATTTGGAATGATGATTTGCCTGCTATTATAAAGTTTTAACAAAACTAGACACTTATCTTAAAATTTTGACCTTAATACTCATGAGTCTTCAAACTTGATTTCTTCATTCTTGATCTTTATACTGTACAATCTTCAATAATCAATACCCGCCTTATATATATCCTCAATAATAACATTCATATATGTATGTATGTATATATATATATCTAGACAATAGTGTTAGTATATAAGTTACAATAAAATAAGTTACAAAGGTTGTTGTCATCAAAACCACTATTTCCAGTTCCCAACAATCTCCCCTTTTTTGATGATGACAATCTTATAAAATATACTTACCACTTCGATCATACCATAACTCCCCCTTACTCCAAGCCAACAACTCTTTCTTACTCCAAGCCTACTATTTTATATAACTTCTTCCCCTTTGTCATCAACAAAAAAATAACCTATAAACCTTGAACTTAATAGAAAATGAGATAAACAAACATACGACATAAGAATAGTAGCTATGTATGATTGAAATATAGCACCCTAAGTTAAATGGAATTCAAGATTTTATACACTAAAGATTGTTTTTAGAAGAACATTAATTAATATACTTTAATTTCCATCATAATTTGAAGAAAATCTTTCATCTTCTCTTGTAATTTGATGACTCGTACGTGTGTGGAACGTTGAAAAGGACCACAATGAGGAGAAGTGGGTCAAGAAGTTCATTATTAGAAGAGTAGGCCATTAATTTACCTTTTAGAAGTTTATTACGGAGAATAGAATAGAGAATAAAAGTCGAAATATATAAGTATATAACTTAATAACTAATTTTAGAGGGAAATTTAAATTTGAAAATCTAGGCCTGTATGTCGACATAGGGGGATGGGTCATGTCGACATGCACAATTCAATTTTTGAGAAATTTTTATTTATATTAATTATTAACCATACTTGTTTTATTTATAATTTATATTTTAGTTAATGAACATATACCTAATTCTCTTCTAAATTTAGTAAAGTTTTGTTCATTTAATGGTTTGGTTAACATATTAGCAATTTGTTTTTAAGTATTAATATATTCAAGAGTTATGACTTCTTTACTTATATTATCTCTAAGAAAATGATGTCTAATATCAATATGTTTTGTTCTAGCATGATTAGTTGGATTCTTAGATGGGTTTATTGCACTAGTATTATCACAATAAATTAGTGATTTAGTCATAGTTAATCCCAAATCTTTTAAAGTTTGTTGCATATATATAACTTGAGAACAAGCCAAAGCAACAGATATATATTCTGCTTCAGTTGTTGACAAGGATACAGTGTTTTGCTTCTTACTAAACCAGGAAACTAGAGAATGTCCTAGAAAGTGACAAGCTCCACTTGTACTTTTTCGGTCTGATTTACAATCAGCGTAATCAGCATCACAATATGAAATTAAATCAAATACATCATTTTAGTGTAAAGTAAACCATAATCTAAAGTATGTTTTACATATCTTAAAATTCTCTTAACAACTTTTGAGTGAGTTTCTTTAGGTTGAGATTGGTATCTCGCACAGAGACAGACACTATGCATGATGTCAGGAGGACTTGCTGTTATATAAAGCAGCGAACAAATCTTTCCCCTATATAATTTTTGATCAACATCTTTTGATTTATCTTCTTTACTTAAAGTTACATTAGTTGTCATTGGAGTTGATTTTCCACTAGAAATGGTCAATCCAAATTTATTAATTAAATCTTCAGTATATTTTTCTTGACTAATGAAAATTTCTTTATCTAATTATTTGATTTGAAGACCTAAGAAGAAACTTAGCTCTCCCATATGACTCATTTCAAATTCTTTAGTCATTATATTTGAAAATTCTTTATTCATTATGTTATCAGTTTATCCAAATATTATAGCATCTTCATATATTTGTACTAATTGAATATCATTTTTGTTTCTTTTAATAAAATGAGTTATATCTATTTTACCAATTTCAAAATCAGATTGTAGTAAATAAGATCTTAGTCTTTCATACAGGGCTTTAGGAGCTTGTTTCAGACCATATAAAGCTTTCTTTAATTTATATACATGATTTGGAAATTTATCATCCTAAAAAAGTGGAGGTTGTTCAACATAAATATCTTCTTTTAAAAACCATTTAGAAAAGCACTTTTAATATCCATTTGATATAACTTGAATTTATTGTAATTTGCGAAAGCAAGTAGAATCTTGATAGCTTCTAGTCTTTCTACGGGTGCAAAGATTTCGTCATAATCAATTCCTTCTTCTTGACAATAACCCTGCGCCACTAAACGAGCTTTATTTCTCACGACCTCACCATGTTCATTAATTTTATTTTTATAAACCCATTTTGTTCCAATTGTACTTTATCCTTGGGTCTAGGAACAAGTTTGCATACATCATTTCTGGTGAACAGATTCAATTCTTCTTGCATAGCGAGAATCCATGAATCATCAGATGATGCTTTCTTTGGATTTTTAGGTTCAATTGTTGATATAAAAGATACATTACTCATACTATTTAGTTGATTTCTTGTTTTAACTATAGATTTAATATTTCCTAGTATATTTTCTACAGGATGATCTTTTAATTGCCTAATTCTTTTATTAAGTTGGATGATTTCACAATTAGTTTCATTAGGTTCATTATTTAAAGTTATAAAATCTTCTTCATCTGCTATTTGTATAGTATCTTTAAAATTTTCAACAAAAGATACATGCATTGTTTCTTCAATAGCGTTAGTTCTTAAATTATAAACTGTAAATGCTTTACTTCTATTAGAATATCCAATAAAGATACCTTTGTCGGATTTTGGTTCAAATTTTTCTAAATTATCTTTTGTACTAAGAATAAAACACTTACTACAAAAAAATTTAAAATAAGCTACTATGGGTTTCTTATTGTAAAGTAATTCATATGGTGTTTTATTAACTAATGGTCTAATTAAAATCCTATTTAATATATTACATTATGTAGCGACTACTTTAGCCCAATAATTTTTAGGTAAGTTACTATCAGAAAGCATTGTTCTAGCACACACTTAAATCCTTTTATTCTTACGTTCTACCACTCTGTTTCATTGTGGATCTTAAAAAAGAAAATTTATGAGTAATTCCTTTTTTATTACAAAAATTTTCATTTTCAAATTCTCCTTCTCGATCACTACGAATAGTTTTTATTTTCAAAGAAAGTTGATTTTGAATTCTTTTAGCAAACTTTTAAGTAATTCAAAAGCATCGCTTTTAAATTTAAGAAAAATTGTCCAAGTATATCTAGAACAATCATCTATAATTACAAAAACATCTTTATTATGATTAATTGACTGAACTTGAGATGGACCATATAAATGTAAATGAAGTAATTCTAAAGGTTTAGAAGTAGAAATCATATCTTTTAATTTAAATGAACTTTTCTTAAGTTTTCCCAATTGGCAAGCATCACATAAACTATCTACTTCAAAGTTTAACATGGGAAAACCTCTAACTAAGTCAAGTTTGGATAACCTAGATAATAGTTTGAAATTTAAATGACCAAATTCGTTAAGCCAAATCCAAGGGTTACCTGTATTAGCCAAAAGACATAAGTTATCATTTGAAACTTTCATACTAAGGATGTAAATATTTTTCTTCCTAATTCCTTCAAAGATAATATTTGACTTATTATCTTCGATGTGGCACTTATCTTTTCCAAATTTGATTTAAAATCTTTTATCACATAGTTGACTTATACTAATCAAATTATGATTTAAATTCCTAACTAGCAAACTATCAGAAATAAGAGGAGTTTTAGAATTACCGACATTGCCAATGCCAATCACATATCCTTTTGAGTTATCTCCCAAGTTGACCAATCCACCACCTTGATATATAATGTCTTTGAGTATCTCGGGATTTCCAGTCATATGCCTTGAACAACCACTATCAAGCATTCATTTATCTTTATCAATTTGCACAGTTTGTCCATTGGTTGTTGATTCTTCAAATGCCATGTAACATGTCTATTCCTACATAACAAACCAATTCAGTGGATAACTTGATTTTTCATAAAAACTATATGAAAAATTATGATACTTTGATGAAATTCATAAATTCAAACTAGTATTAACAAAATTTTCTAAAAATGCCATTTTTAACTTTTCAAGTTTCAGACTATGAAAACTATGAAAACCTATGCCCCGATACCAATTGAAAGGGACAACGAAATAAGGATCTTAAGGCTAATTTAACACTAGAGGAGGGGTAAATAGTGTTTAATGGATTCTAAGACTTATATGGACTAATTTAGAATTATGACACGAACAAACGCAAAACTTAATCATAGAACAAACATAGAATCAAACACATATGCAGAAAGTAAATAAAAAGCAGTAAAAGGAAAGAACACACCGGATTTTATACTGGTATGGAGTTACCCTATATCCAGTCCTGTACCAAGAAAAACCATCTCATACGGATTTTTATTATACCAATGTCGAGATTACAATCCTCACTTTCTAAAGGCCTTGAGGTACCCGCATGTCTCCCGAGTCCGGGGCAAACTCTCTTGATTTACGAGACTCAAGACTACCCAATTAATTTCGAGGCACAACCACACCTTATAGAGAGACTCGATAAACTTTTGATTACACATTGATCCTATAACTCTGAATAGCACTTTTATCATCAACAGAGAGCAGAGAATCAAACAAGAATGACATTCTAATTTGATTCACTTAAGAATTCGACAGAATTTCGGCATAATCTTAGAAATATGAAAGTTATAGAATATGAATTTGTGGAGAAGAAGAAGTGAAGAAAGTAAGAAATTAATTAGTTAAAAAATTCGTTTGTGAAGGCTATTTATAAAGCACCAACTGTCATAACCATTCGTGAAGAGATTTAAATGAATATACACTTTTTTGGAAATTGAAACTTTTGAATTCAACGGCCACCATATCGACATGGGGTATTCCATGATGTCGACATCCCTATGTTAAAAAATAATGTAAAATTTGTTTTGAAAATGAAGTTTAAAACAAGAGTTTATTTTAAAACAAAAATAAAAAATATTTTAAGGCTAAAACGCATTTTTGAAAAAAGATTTGAAAAGATAATTTTAAGGCTAAAATATTTTGAAAAGCTGCTTTGAAAATTATTTTGAAAAACCATTTGGAAGTAGTTTTGCAAGCTTCTTCCTGTAGAATATCTTATCACATCAGGACTCGAGAACTTGTACAAAACCAAGATGTTCGTGGGTTTGTAAGCCACCTGTCGTAGGTTTGTAAGCTATTTGTCATGGGTTTGTAAGCCATTAAGAAGGTAGAAATGGGTTCCATCCCAAATGAAATTTGAAATGAAGATTTCTATGCTGTTATAAAGTTTTAACAAAACTAGACACATATCTTAAAATCTTGATCTTAATACTCATGAATCTTCAAACTTGATATCTTCATTCCTGATCTTTATACTGTACAATCTTCAATAATCAGTACCTGTCTTATATATATCCTGTATAATAACATTCATATATATCTAGACAATAGTATTAGTACATAAGTTATAATAAAATAAGTTACAAAGGTTGTTTTCATGAAAACCGCTATCTCCTGTTCCTAACAATCTGCCCCTTTTTGATGATGACAACCTTATAAAATATACTTACCACTTCGATCATACCATAACTCTCCCTTACACCAACAACTCCCCCTTACTCCAAACCAACAGCCCCCCTTGCTCCATGCCTACTATTTTATATAACTTCTCCCCCTTTGTCATCAACAAAAAAATAACCTATAAACCTTGAAATTAATAGAAAATGAGATAAACATACAATGACATACGAATAATAACTATGTATGAGTGAGATATAGCATTCTAAGTTAAATGGAATTCAAGATTTTATACACCAAAGATTGTTTTTAGAAGAACACTAATTAATATACAAGAATTTCCATCATCATTTGAAGCAAATCTTTCATCTTCTGTTGTAATTTGAAGACTTGTATGTATGTGGAACGTTGAAAAGGACCACAATGAGGAGAAATGGGTGAAGAAGGTTCATTATTAGAAGAGTAAGTCATTAATTTACTGTTTTAGAAGTTTATTACAGAGAATAGAACAAAAACCCAGAAAACCAGAGATACTGTAACAGCCCGCAAATCCGTACCCCTTGAGTCAACACTATTCTACATCAATTAACTCAAGTGGAACAGAAACACGAACCATTAGGGTTAAAGAAGAAGTGGTAGAAGAAAGAAGGAACTAAACAATATCAGAATCTCACAGTCGTAGAGGAATAAACTATAATAGTAAATAATAGATTTTTACACAAAATGAAACTATATCTGTTTTATACATCATATCATCAGAGTATCTCATACAAAACATATTGATCAGTCAGACAATCCCATACAATCATAGCAGCGGATATATATACAAGTACAGATAATACGTCTCGGACTCCAGCTCCTCTTCTGCTCCATAGCATCCTGCCCTGAACACATAATACTCGGTCTGACCCAAGCATTATAATAAAATAATACCCGAGTCAGTCTGGAATACCAGCATATAATAATGCATCCAAATTGATTAATAAAGTTTCAAAAACCCTTTGAAAACAAAAGCATCTCGTAAGACCACGCCACAAATAAACATGTCGGGTTTTTACCTTACGATAGCTAAAACACTTTTTATAGAAATCCTCTGATATTATAATAGGGTCTATTTACAAATACTTACAAAATAACCGAAATTGTTACATTCATTAAATTCCATCTACTAGCCACAAAATGGGTAATACAAACAAAACTCGTACAAGGCTCGTAGGGAGAATGGATTTCCAACAATGACTACGCACTGGGGTACCACCTGTCACAGTACGGGGCCTAGCTCACCGTACAGAGGACTACGTCCGATCCCCTGCAACACAAGGCCGGACCCATCCCTTACTGGACAGTTCCGAATAAGATCACCCCACAGTTGGGATCAGCAACCGCACCACTAAGCCGAATAAAAAAGGACATCTAGACAGGGATGACCTTACTCTCGAGTGGGGGCTACCCATGAAGCCATGCTGCATATCCCCGGATTTTCAGTCATTCCCGGCTGATGAGGCTTGAAGCTAAGCATTACCTTTAGAACGTTTCACTTAGAATGCCCATCTCCCTCCTGACGATGTTTCGAAAGCATTCGTCCATACAAGTCCGTTCCGGGTTCGATCGGAACCGATGGCACTACTCCTACTACATCCATTTTGGAAATATCCTCAGGATTAGTAGCGACTAGCCCTTGCACTTCACTGCTCCATCTTCGACTCCGAACACGTTTTTCCACGAAACGTACAAATCGGATCGAAGTGGTTTTCGAGAAATAAATCTCGATCCCCGTCTCTTCGAAACGATCAACGCATTTGTCCAATATTGATAGTCGGTGATTTAACTATCAATTATATTTACAAGCAACCATCACACAATAAAATATTTCCCACATTATTTATTTGCCTCAAATATCTTTACAAGATATATTTCTATTTTCAAAACTCATTTGAAATCAATTCCCAAAGTCTCTTCCTTTACCCGGTAAATCCTTTACCATTTATTCCCATTGGAAATAACCAAGTTCAAAACAATTTAGAATTAAAACAATTAAAACACTTTATTCTGAAATATATTTTAAAATATGGAAATTTACTACTAATTATTACTTAAAAATATAATTTCAAATATGCAAAGTAAAACCATTTATTAGGATATAAATCTTGATTGTAAATAGGGGTTTAGTTTAAACTAAACTTATAAGTAGAGTTTTTAAAAGGTTAATACTAATTTCAATAACTTAGGTCAAAACTAGCCTTTTAAACAAAACCATTTGTAATAATTATTATTAAGGTATTCATAAAAATTTACTATTGCTAATTTAATAATAGTTACTTTAAAATAAAAAATTTCAAAACACTCTTTTAAACAAGTTTAAACTTTAACCTTTCTTTTAATAAAATCTGTCCAAACTCGAACTTGGTTTTCCAGGGGAAACTCACTCCCATTCAAACAACCCAGAAAATCTTTCTTATAAATTCTGTCGATTTATTTCAATTCAGATTTATGTTTTAATAACATAAATTTCCTTTCCATGTTTAAAAATAACTTCTTTCGAAGTTCAAACACATTTATTCTCGGAAATCCCCTTCGAAGTATGAGTTTAAATATTTTTAAATAAAACCTTTAGGAATTTATTAAACGAAAATAATACTCACGGATTACTTAAATAAAATTCCAATGGTGTAAAATTGTATTTCAAAATATTTTTATATACATTTAAACTGCTAATTTATATTTGGAAAGCTTCATTGAAAATATATTTTAATTTCCAGAAAAACATCATCAAATAACCCCATCGTTATTTAAATACAATTTATAACTTCTTATAGAATTTATCTCCAGAAATCTATACTTTCACATTTATCAACTGATAAATTTCCTCTTCATTTATAATTCCAAATTTACCAATTTCCAATCTTCATCCAAACCAGATTCCAATTTTTATTTCTTTACATTCTTTATTTAATAGTTCATTTTATTTCTTAAGAACCCAATTTAATTCATTTATACTTAAAATCCTGGGTTTATACTTATCCAACAACATCACAGTACAATTTAATTCCAGATTTATCTACCATATATATAAATAAAATGCATCATCAATTAAAAGTAATGTAGAGAATAAATTTATAGAGTAATCAAACTTGAATATTTGATTTGGCAATAATAGTAATAATAATAATAATAAAGTCATACATATGTGTTATACTGATATACTCCCCTTGTTGAATCTATTGCCAGAAGAAAACAATTTTTGAAAAGCATTTGAAGCATAAAAAGGGAATTTGTACAAGTATGAAGTGATCCTGTTTCTTCTTCTTTATCTTTCTTCTTTTCTCTAACGATCTGGAATTTTTGAGGTCGGAAATTTCGGGTCGTTACAATGGGAGTATAAATATTAAATCTAAATGTAATTATATTAAGATCAAGAAGGAAACTTGTAACATACCAACTTCTATGCCCATAATACACAAGAGTATTACTAAGTAATACCATCGAGTAATATAGAGACTGAAGCGATATATGGCACACACGTGTATACTCCCCTGAACCAACATTGGTATATCAAATATAAATATAACTTGCCATATTCATACAAAGGCTATGTATAAAGCAATAAACATGTGTGCCTCTAGAATAGAACAATACACAGTATAAAATAAATAACATAGGACATATAGTCAATAAACGTAAAGATAATATATAATCGAAAATGAATACACACACACACACACTATCTAATAAACATATAGTACCTGAATGAAAATTACATTTCAACATGATATTACTACACTATATAATAAAGTCCTATCCTCCTTCTATGCCTAAGCACCTAAACACTGGTCAACTTGTCCTTGCACATGAAATGTCTCGAACTAACCTGAGTATTATAAATAACACACGGGTCAGACTATATCTATATCGTATAGTAATATATCTATAATTTAATATTTCAATATATAGATATGTTATATATGTATGTGTTTTATATAACATCACAATCTCATAACAATCTCAACATATTATACAACTTTTAACATTACAAAACATACATAAAAGTGTCATCGCCCATTTTAAATTAAACTAAATCAGAAATCACAAAATCAACTACAAATAGGTGAACCATCCAAATCTAGAAATCACCATCAAAATCAAGAAATCATCAATAAGGAGATATCATCAAATATAGCTAGGCTACCTCACAACAAATGTCCAAAAATATATCACAATCTCAATAATAATAAAATTATCATCATCCTTATACAGAATAGGATAGGTTGCCTACCAATACATAATAAGAAATATGAGGATCCACCATACCTTGGACACATATCCAGATATAATCTCATCTTCTCGTATATGAATAAATTAGAATAGTATGAATATACGAGGACCGACAACACTTTAGACACACAGCCTCTTGTATAGCCACCTCATGGGATAGTGAATAATGTATGTCAATCTAACACACACAAACACACATACCGAAACCAAATGGGAAAATGATAGCATATCTACTTGCTTCAAGAGCCATACATGGTCAATCTAGTTGATTCTCGAACCATAAAGGGAGTTGGACATAAATGGACGACATATAGTACTCATATCCAAAACTACCCATAGCTCTAAGTTATTTTTCGACATATGGCACCACATAAGTCAACCCATGACTATAATATACCGTAGCTCTCATCCTTCACCGACACGTGGCTTTACCCATAAGCTGACACACGGCTCTACCCATTAGCCAACACATGGCTATAATATACTCACTGTAGTGAGTATCTTCCATACATGGGTAATTCCCATTTGAGTGACATTTACTTGAAAAGAATAATCAAATAAATAACATAACAGGTCCATACCGTCGTATGTTATTCGGATAATTATTCAATGCTAATAAACTACATTCAATCCTCAATAGATATCTCTATATGACAAGTTCGATGAATAACAGAAAAGTGTTACCGAAAGTCGCATAACGGACGGTAACGCTAATCCGTTTATTCAAATTTCTCGTCACAGTGAAATAAGAGATATACAAATACAATAATAAAAGAAATCATATATAAAATACATACATTAAATTTAAATTCTCAAACAACGTTATATAAGCCAATGATACAAAAGTAATATTCAAATAGACATTTGAACATCATGTAATAATAATTCCAATAAGTCCATTATATAAATTTAAAATCATTATCAAACATCATAAGAGCGTTTAATAATTTAAAATAAGAATTCACTGTATCATTATAACTTTCCATTTAAATCGTAACATTATTAAAATACTTCATTCAATTCATGAACATCTTAAATAACTTGTAAAATCAAATATTCTTCATAACAATCATGTTGTAATTTTTTGTAATAAAATATTATATTAAAATAAATATATACTAACTTCCAAAATAAATTTCATTACACTTCAAAACATTAGAATATAGGTACTTCAAATCTTTCTCCATGTATTATCAAGATCATTATTAACTATTTTAACATCATTTAATAAAATTTAGAAACCATATCATAATATTATGATTATAAATGATTAAATATATTTATATTAAAGAAGTAGACTTATAGGATGAAAACTAAACATTAAATCATATAACGTATATGTATAAATAAATTACTAAACATCATATATACATCTCTTAAAAAGATTATAACATGGAATAGAATAAACATTAATAATAATAAATGTAAATATAAATTAATAATAGAAATATAGAAAATAAACAATTTCAAGAAACTCAAAATTTACACTATTTAGTAGGCTAGAAATTATTTCAGTCGACTGAAAAAATCAAGGAGTCGACTGAATTGGTGTTAGTATACGAGTTTGGATTTTACACTAGTTTAGTTGACTGAATTTTTTGCTCAGTCGACTGACTTCGGATTCAGTTTACAAAATTTTTATTTAGTCTACTACATTGCTGAAAGTTAAAAAATGACTTTTATGACTTTTATTTAGTCTACTACATTACTAATATGTATATTAATCGTTGGCTAATGATAATTAGATCAAATTAAACATAGTTGTGAGTAGGAGAACTCGCCTTGATTTGATGATCAATTAGATCATGGTCTCTCCTTGCTTTCCTCTTCTTGCTCCCTATACACGAATTCTCCAATTCAATTTAAGTGGTCGACTTGTTTCTCTCGAATGCTTGGTGTAGATAGTTTCGACAAAGCCTTGATTTGATTTGTGTTAATTGTTGGAGTTTAATGTTAATTAATTTCAAAATTTATGGCAATAGAGTTTAGGTGAGAAATTCAAATTTTCTTCTTATGTGAAAAAGAAGGGATGGGGTTATTTATAAGAGTGAATGAAAACTCTAGGATTTATAAACTCTAGACCCGAGCTTTATGAGAATTAATTCATATTTATTTTTGGGCTTAGATCCTTACTAATTAGACTCAGAACATTTCTTTTGTTATTTTATTTGCATTCAAACAATATTTACATAACAACTCCATCTTTATTTACATGAAGACAATTTGGGTTGGGTTTTGTGTACTAGTGGGTTTTTTAATTTATTTCTTTCTTATTTAAAATCATTTCTAAATACAATTTAAATTCTTTTAACATTACAAAATCCGTTCTTTCTAACTTCTAAATAAATTCCAATGTTGTTGTTTCAAATATCATTCACTATAAAATCTCTTAAGATCATATTTTATTAACTTATTTCAAATAATAATTCTTGACTTCATATTTCAAAACAACCAAACAATTTATCAAATTAACTTCCTCTTTAAATTAAATTCTTAACATTTTAATAAAATAATTTCCATCATATTCTCAAATCATCTCTTTAATAACATGTTAATAAATTCAAAATTCCATTTACTTCATTAATAAATATTAATTATCATAAATTAATTGTTACTTAACAATGGGTTGTTACAATACTTGAAAAGGTGGTATCAATAATTGACTACACCTTCCTCTTTTAATTATTCTATTATAATTATGCTGGATCATTAATCAAAAGAATGTGATAATAAACAGTGAACATGAATAATAAGATATACGTATGTAGATATCAATCACATCAAAAATAACATAAGAAGCAAAAAAATCAATAAATGCACATATATCTAAGTGTGTGTATCTTTATTAATATTTTATCTTTTATTAATAGTTGGAATAGAAGCACAATGTTTTGGTCTGACTGTGAATTTTCCAAAATGCCCATATATATAACTTTTTAAATATTAAATTGTTATTTCATATGATCAATAAATAAATTAGGAGATAAAATCTCCCTACAATTACTTTAGACATATTCAAACCTAGATGTTTATTCCAATTATTCATTGAATAGAACCTTTCAAATGTAATTATAATTAGACTTCAAAGAGCGAGTCAAATATATATGCATGCATTAGAATAGGTAATGCAAGATCATTCAAAATATATTAACCAGTCCATAAATCATTATTAACTTTTATTATTAGTTGAAATGAAAACACAATATTTGATCCAACCGTGAAATTTCAAAAATGTCCTTCCATGCAAACAAGAGATCATGAATTCGAATTTCACCATGAACAAATATTAACATCTATATGCAAATGGAAATTTTCAAACATAAACAATATTGCAAGTTTAAACCGTATTTCAGCAAAAAAATGTACAATTTTTCTTCATATTTTTCTGTTTATTTTATCAAACTATACAGAACTTTCAAATTTAATAATTTAATAAAGGCATTGCACCCGCCAAAATATCTCGTAATAATAGATATCATGCACGCCAAAATATCTCGTAATAATAGATACCGTGCATTCTACTTACCATTTTATTTTTATTTTAAAAAGGCGAATAATTTAATGTTGAACATAAATATTGTTATGCTTAATTTAAATCAATAAAAGATTACAATAAATATATTTTTCATACTTTCACTCAATCAATGCATGAGCTCTTACATTATGTTAAAATCATATTAAATTCAATTACAAAACAAACAAGCAAACTTTTCTACATGAACATATAGTCTTTTTAATAATTTAATAAATATATCATATTAAAACATTACAAACTTTCCTAAGTTTCCTTAACGAGTCAATCTTAGAATAAATGTGCAATGAATGACCCTGCAGAAAGTAACAATACAATTGCAAAAGAGATGCAATGAACAAGAGAAGTCTACCAATGAATCAAGGGAGGAATTTTCTGCTAAGCTTGGCAAGAAAAGCAACGACAGGTTGACATCAAAGCAGCATTATAAAGATCAATTATCCACTGTATGTTCAACTTCACAAACTCTTTTTAATGCATTAAACCTAACAAAACATTTGCCCTCAAGGATAGGCTGATCCTAATTTTTAGAACAAGTTAAGTCATTCCAACTCAACGTGAGGTTGCAGCGTCTTTATGTACATCTTAACATAATGTATGCATAACTGGATGAAAAATTACTCAATAAAGTCGATGTAAAGAGATAAACTCTGATTTTATAATACTGTATGTAAATTCCAGAAAAACTTGAATAAAACATTTCAAGTTACACTCGCCCAATTCTAGTACAGTATATGTGAAATGTTTATATATTTCGTAGCTGTAACATCGAATGACGTATTGGTCACTGATAGTTAACAAGAGCTCTGTCTCATTCTCAACAATAGAATAATGCATACGCAACATGCGCTTAATTTCCCTTACTTTTCCTTGGTATGTTCCTTCGTAGACAGATGTGCCAAGATTGCCTATCTCAATAATATACGATGGTGAGTAACCAAGTTTGTCGCTAACATTCTCATCCTTAGTTTCATTATCTTTGGCGTGAGATGATCAACGATGTTTGACGAGATGTAACAAAGATTTTTGCCTTGCATTAGGAAAGATGCTGACCATAGAGGTAATATAAGCTACTAGAAGGATAAAGACTAGTCCCCTTAAAAAATTGTTTTCGCTCTGTAACTTTTCATTACCTAAAATGTATTTAACCTTGTTAAATGAAGTGAAAGTTCAGTTAATTTAGTTAAAGTGAAAAGAAACAAATATTATTTTACAGACCGAATACATTTTTTTATAAAAGAAAACCAAAATTCTAATATAGTATATGTGAAATGTTTATCTATTTCGTAGCCGTAA
The DNA here is from genome assembly GCA_030765085.1 of Allium cepa. Classification (NCBI taxonomy): domain Eukaryota; kingdom Viridiplantae; phylum Streptophyta; class Magnoliopsida; order Asparagales; family Amaryllidaceae; genus Allium; species Allium cepa. The sequence goes on along the minus strand of CM060937.1, from coordinate 28,092,606 downwards.
CATCGAATGACGTATTGGTCGCTGATAGTTAACAAGAGCTCTGTCTCATTCTCAGCAATAGAATAATGCATACGCAACATGCGCTTAATTTCCCTTACTTTTCCTTGGTATGTTCCTTCGTAGACAGATGTGCCAAGATTTCCTATACCAATAATATACGATGGTGAGTAACCAAGTTTGTCGCTAACATTCTCATCCTTAGTTTCATTATCTTTGGCGTGAGATGATCAACGATGTTTAACAAGATGTAACAAAGATTTTTGCCTTGCATTAGGAAAGATGCTGACCATAGAGGTAATATAAGCTACTAAAAGGATGAAGACTGCTCCCCTTATGATTTCCCTTTGCAACTTTTCATTACCTACAATGTATTTAACCTTGTTAAGTGAAATGAAAGTTCAGTTAATACACGTAGAAAAATGCAGTATTGTACAAGACATATTACCTGGGGATTTTCCACTATAGTGAAACATCTCCTTATAAACAACTCCTCCATCTAACTTGAATTGATGAATAGGATGAGTTGATTGAAAACTTGCTTGTTTTCAAACTTGAATTAATGAACTGGATGTGATGATTGAAATTGGGCGATTTAAATACTTGTTCGATTTTGGAAGTACAAGTATATAATTATAATATGTATTCACCCATATTACATATAACCAATATATCCTAGTATTATTGATCTGAATGGATGAATTGTCATGTTTAAATTAAAGCGCTTTTAATGCGCTATTGCTTGATAATTAAATAGAATGTACACGATATTTATTTAGGATATAAATCACTTGGGGAATGATGATGTTTTGGGAAGCCAAATCTTTTTTTTGAAAATAAAAATTTAATGTTTGATGAGAACGATACGAGATATTGACTATTAGATCACTAGAATCCATCCTAGCAGACTATTTAGAGGATATCTAAACAATGTCCATGTATTTTACCACACAAATTGTCTCTCATCCCAAAATCCAACGATCTATTGCACAGAAAATATAATGAATAGTAAGATATTAGAGATGTAGTGCCATGGGAAATAGCACCTCAAGGTGGAATTGAGCAGATGACTATAACACTTAAAATGTATATGTCTTCATAAGCCAGAAGGGCAGTGCATCTAAGGGATCGTGTGAAGTGCACTCACAACAGGTCGTAAGCAACGAGTGAAAAAGATTGCATGGGTTTGTCGAGGTAGTTAATCTATGTAGAGGGTGAATCCAGAACGGGTTACCAATGAGTATTCCTACTGGGAACTCATAGAAGAGAGTTAAAATACGACTCTCCTTTATATATATCGACCTCGTAAAATATACGAACATTGTTTAGATATACAGTTGAAAAAGACCGTATTATGGTAAATAATGAATATGTACAAATGTTAATTGCTTAGATATGTAGGTGAAAAAGAATATATTATGGTAAACAATAAAATCAGACTGTTCTGGTATATCCAAGTTGATTAGAGTTGCAATTACGAATTACGACGATTAGACCATGACACTTGTGTTAAAATCATTTTAACAATATGTTGGTGGAATATTGTTAGGTGTGAGTGGCATCATTATGTTTGATTAATATGTCATGTTTCAATACCCGGCACCATACTTATATGATATTATTGTGCACTATTATACATAGTTGTGAGCGGGTTATTTTCTTGTAGTGTGCATAACTAATCGCTGCTAGTCGCGTGTGTGTTTAATTACATATATATATATATATACACACACAATAATAATAATACAATGTTTGTACTCACATGATAAGTATTTGTTCTTTGTTCTTTGCGATTTAGATTCATGATTTCATTTGCATACAAATTGAAATATTTTGTTTTCCATGCTATAAAATTCATTTGTAAATTTTGTATGCTTATAATGCATACTAAATAAATTTATTTAATTACACCAAAAAGACTCAATCTTAATGCATGAATGTGATACAGACAAAGTTAGATGGAGGAGTTGTTTGTAAAGATATGTATCGCTACAAGGAAAACCTCAGGTAATATGTCTTGTACAATACTGCATTTTTCTATGAGTATTTGAATAACATACTACAATGTGGGTCCTTAAATTAATTAGTATTATTTTCTACTAATTCTCAGCTAACTCTTTCGACATTTCACAATATAAAAATACAAATGAAAACAATAAGCTTGACATTGCAATGTACTTAACAAAGTAAACCATAATAAATAAGCATTCCTTTTGTTTAGACCAAGATCTTCTACATTGTGGGGGTACTCTTGGTCTATTAAGTCACTCCACTTCAAATAAATGTTTTACATATTTTGCTAAACTACATAAATGATGGTGGCCTACTTCGACAAGAGTACATCTTGTTTGGGATTTTAGCATAGTAGTGGATTTTGATTCTATTTTTACCTTTTCTTTTGTACCCATCTGTAGACCATTTTTTCTAAAGCTTAATGCATGGATCAATAAAATATATATTTATATGTATTGTTTCCTTTTACTTAAGCTTATTTTATTTCTTCAAAATGACGGGAGAAGTACCAAAACTGATCGTTGCTCTTTTATTTTTATTTATCGCCTTTACTTATGGGACTGAAGTACTCAAAGGGCAAAAAGATATGGATAAAAAAGCAAAAGGTAAATTTTAAACTAGTTTGTAGCTTAATGTATTCGCGGAATATTTTTATAACAAAGGCTACGTTGAATTTTTCTAGTACTTTTGTTTAGTGTAATATTATGCATAACAAAATAACATGATAGAATAAATTTTCTTATTTGTTTTGGTTTTATAAAAAAATTATTCAGTCTGAAAAATAATATTTGGTACTTTTCATTTTAACTAAACTAACTGAACTTTCATTGCACTTGACATGGTTAAATATGTTATAGGTAATGAAAAGTTGCAGAGGAAAGTCAATTTTTTGAAGGGAGTAGTCTTCATCCTTCTAATAGTTTATATTACCTCCATGGTAGGTTTCTTTCCTAATGTAAGGTAGAAATTCTTGTTGTATCTCGTTAAACCACATCGATCATCTCACATCAAAGGAAATGTAACCAAGGATGAGAATGTTAATGACAAATTTGGTTGCTCATCATCGTGTATTATTGGGATGGGGAATTTTGGCACATCAGTCTACAAAGGAACCTAATAAGGAAAAGTAAGGCAATTAAGCATGTTGTGTATGCATTATTCTATCTCTAAGAATGAGATAGAGATCTTGTTAACTATCAGTAATCAGTACGTCATTCGATGTTACGCTACGAAATATATAAACATTTCACATATACTGTATTAGAATTGTGTGGGTGTAACTTGAAATGTTTTATTCGAGTTTTTCGGATTCTACTTACAGTATTATAGGATCTTATCTCTAAACATATATTAGAAAAAGACTTATGCCTATGGGAAGCCAATGAAGATCCGTCAGGATATCTAATTTCATTGATCATGTAAGTATCATAATATATTTTGTTTACATTTGGTTTCATTTTTTTTTAAATGCTATTATGTAGGTCGGAGATATTTCCATTGGAAAAAATAATTGATCTTTTGACCAATTGTTAGGATTAACCATCCTTGAGTTTATATATTACATATTCCAATACATAATTTCTCTAGCTATATCCCTTGATATTTTGACTTGTATATAACATTGAGATTACATGATTTGTTTGCTAAAATTTATGAAATAAACATAGTTATTTGCGCTCACTAGTGTTTTTAAAATTGATAATAGGTTAGGATGTTTGTTTAGAAATTCATAAACATTTCTATCTATTTGTTTTTTGCATTAACATAATATTGACTTATTTAGAAAAAATCGGCATTGAATTTAAAAATAATTATTTGATAGTATTTCAAGTTTGGATGTTTTCTTATAAATGATTTTGTATTAATATACGATTTTCGTTCGAATCCCTTAAGTTTTACCTATCTTTGTTAGAAAAAATCATTTTTTTATTCGCATAGGGGCATTATATTGGGATTAGAATACGTACATACAAAAAACTATACATTGAGACTTAAAGCCAAACAATGCATTGATAATGTTTGACAATGATACTTTAATCGTTATCTGACATGAGGTTGAGCAAACCTCTAACAGATCAGTCTTCTGCTAGTTCTCATGTCACTTGTAAGTTCTATGTTTTTTATAAATTAAAATAAATACATATGAAGCAGTAAATATTACTCTAATGTGCCCATGCTAGCAAATTTATAATGGTAATTGCATGAGTGAGTTGCAATAACTTACTATATATGTGTTTCAATGAAATCAATAATTGTATGTTTAATAATGTAAAGTAAAATCAACTTCTATATATTTCTCGATGTTGCGGCTTTATATCATTTTTGTAAAGTGTAATAAATTAAATGACATCATGGATATGTTAAAATACGCCATAACTGATTATATATTTTTTGTTATAAGTTATGGAACATCAGGTTGGAAAGCCCTAGAGCTTGCCTTGGATGGCGACATAATGTGTCTGTTGATATGTTCAGCCTTGGTTTTTTTTATTTCCATTTGTGTTACGAAAGTAAATCATCCATTTGGAGATCCCGAATTAAGGGATGCCAATATTAAGGGTGGCAATCCTAATCTCTCAACTGTGGTTTGTATGTCCAAAGTTCATGATCTGGTGTCGAAGTTAATTTGTCACACTCCTTGTGAAAGGTAAGCAGTTATATAATATTTTTTAATAAAAAACGATAAGCTTTATTCATTTGTTATTATAAATATCATGAATATTTATTGTGTAATATGGTCTTTTCTGAACTTATTTTTTCATGCTATATTTGACAGTATTTATCATGAATTATGTTTTGCTTTTGGTAGTCTTCATTAATTATGGTTTTTCTTATATGTTCCAATTTTTCTTATAAATGAAAAAGAAGTAGATAATAGTAGCTTGTAGATGAATAATGATTTGCATGAAGATCGATGTAGTTGACCTTTTATTGATGGAATAATTTTGGTTAAGTATTGGCATGTCTAACCATGCTCAAATTTCTTGGTTAGATGTAAGCCAAACTTTGAAAACATCCCTTTTTTGGGACTCAAACAAAAAGATGAAGTTTATTGCTGTTGTTAGTGACATTATCATTTCAAAGTTTACTATTACACCCTTCTAAAATGGTAATAATGTTACCAACAACAGCAATAAACTCCGTCTTTCTATCCGAGTCCCGAGAAAAGGGATGTTTCAAAGTTTGGCACACATCTAACTTAGAAATTTGAACATAGCTAGATATGACAATACTTTACTAAAATTATTTCACCAATAAAAGGTCAAACTACATTGGTCTTCATGCAAACTATAATTAATCCACTAGTTACTATTATTTAACTCTTTTTCATTTATAAGAAAAATTGGAATATATACAAAAAACCAAAATTGATAAAAACTACCAAAAGTAAAACATAATTCTTGATCAAAACTGTTAAATACAGCATGAAAAAATAAGTTCAGAAAAGGACATATTTCACAATAAATATCCACGATATTTATACTAACAAATGAATAAAGGTCATATATTTGTTATTTAAAAGATAGTATAAAACTGCTTACCTTTCACGAGGAGTGTAACAAATTAGCTTCGACACGAGATAATGAACTTCAGACATGCAAACAATACTGGAGAAATCAGGATTGACGTCCTTGATACTGGCTTGCCTTAATTCAGGATCTCCAAACGAATAATTTCCTTTAGTGACACAAAAGAAAATCAAGCAACCAAGGCTGAACATTTCAGCAGGCACATAATGTCGGCCATTCAAGATAAGCTCCGATGTAACGACTCGAATTTTTGTTTTTTAATTTTGAACATTTAATTTATTTTAAATGTTGAGTTTTGAAATGTGAATAAAATTTTAATATGTAATTTATCATATAAGTGGATTAAGATTTAAATTGCAAATATAGCGATTTATTGAATAAATTTAATTGTTGAATTAATAATTGGAAACCATTTAAATAATTGAATTAGAGTATGTTCTATTGCATTCATAATAGGGGTATAACATCATAAATGTCAGGCGGCATGCCTCAACAGGGGGTCGAGATTTCACGGTATGTGATTCGAGATTTTAATATATATATATATATATATATATATATATATATATAATGGTTAAATCAATGAACAATGAACAGTTGAGCCGTTCCTTTTAGGTCTCTTCTCTTCTGAAACACACTTCCTCCTTCAAACTAAAATCGAGACTTGCCCCTCTCTTCTTTTCAAAACCGAACTCATTAAATAAATAAAAAATTGCAAATGAATTCAAACTCGAAGCAGCCTTCCTCACTCAATCTAAATCGCGTGTATTTTTCCTCTATCTTCAACTCACAGATCAAAATCGAATCCGTTGGAAGTTTAAAAATAAAATAAAATAAAAAAGTTTCGCGATCGAACAAAGCGGCGATGGAAGGCAGAGCAGTAGTGGAATTCGGGGCCTGGAACGATGGTGTACTCGAATTAATGGTAGGAGGCGAATTCGAATTGATGGCACTCGACTTGAGAACAACGCGCACGCACGAGGGAGGCCAGAGGTAGATGGTGCAGCGACAAGGGAGCGCACGAGGCAGTGGAGGGGATTCGAACGTTCGTCGTCGATCTTGAGTTTTTGGCACGGTAACGATCTCGTGTGCCTGGAAGTGCTAGGATATTGCGGTAGCAAAGGATGGTGGGGGTAATTGGAGGCTGTGATGGGGCGTGTGAGGGTTTCGATCGAGGTAGGTTTAGCTTGCTTACTGTAGCAGCAGGAGGGCGGACGTGAATTTCTGCTCAGTAAGGAAATTAAGACTTGGCTATTAAAGGTTATTGAATTTGTTTTAATTTATGAGTAACTAGTTAATTACATATAAATCGTTAGCTTATAAAATTTGTAAATTTTCCGTGCGAGGTCCAAAATTAATGAATACAACATTTGGAATTAATTTGGGGACGATCAGAGTCAGCTGGGATTTTAGATTTAATTAAAAAGGGGATATTCGCCAAATTAAAAATCAAGGTGAGAGATTTTCACTCATTTGGATTTTCTAACTTAATTTTTGAATAGTTGAAATTAATTATTGGATGCTTAGTTGAATTAATAAATTATTATCAATTTTGATGTTATATATATATATATATATATATATATATATTAGTAGTAGTTGGAGTGATATTCCCGCACATTATAGAGGATGGGTCATTATGCGCCTTACATAATAGCGGATGACCCTATATACCACGATATTCTCTTCAAAGTGGGATTGGTATTTTTATGTTGTATTAACATTTGTGGATGTAGAGAAACCGGTTGTAGTGATCCAACTAGATTCCTCAAAAATGTTTATTTTGATTTCATATATAGTGATATATGATTTATGTGAGTAAACCGTTATCGATGATTGTTATAATTTAAATACTTGGATGCTACCGTAGCACTGACCTGAATTCGGTATTTTATATACCATGAATATCATATTTTGAATCTTAAGGAATTTAAAAAAAAAATTAAATATAGAAATATTTATATCCAATCTTGATTATTTTTAAGAAATTGATTTGGATAAAAAAAATAATTGATTTTGGTTGTATTTAACTATTCGTAAAAATATTTCAAATAGAGATTTTAAAATAAATCGTATAAAGGATTTATTTTTACGATGGATATTTAAACGATATTTCCTGGAAAATATGGAAAAAAGTTGAAATCGATATTAAAAATAGATTGGAAAAAATAAATGGAATTTATAAGGAACTGAATTCACAAAATGGAATTTTATAAATGAGATTATTTTTAGTGAAACTCAAAGGAGTTATAAAATTTATAAACGATGTTTATAGATAAAAGAAATCGATATCAGATGATAAATTTGGAATATAAATTTACACGGAGAATTTATATTTGAATATGGATATGGGGTGAGAAAAATAATGGACATTATTTTTGAAAAGCGAAAATAGTTATGAAGATCAGAATGGAAGTGATGTGATTCGAGAGGGATTTATAAATTGAAATTGGTTATTGAGGTTTTAAAAATATATTTTTAATTTTAAGAAGTTAAGTTTGCTTTTAAAGGAAAATTTTATTATTTAAAACTATGAAATTTTTAAACTAGTTAGGATTGAAATACTTCGGTATATAGATTTTCAAATATTAAGTATTTATTTTAGTAAATTCTAACTTATAAAATCAGTTTTGAAAATTGAATTGTTTATTTAAAAATGAGTCATTGATGTTTATAAAAGTGTTTTCGATATTATACAAAAATTACTTGAAATATGTTTTAAAAAGGTAAATTACTATTCTTTTAAATGCTTATTATATATAAATATAGAGTTTTGAAGCGATTGAAAATTTCATTTATAAATTCTCTTGAGATTCGTAAATGGGGCTTATAAACGGATATGATTTTGAGGAGAGGAATTTTATAAGGGATTTGGAGGAAATGGAATTTCAAATTGTTGAATATAGGAACTTCGAAAAATAAAATCTGAATTCTTAAAAGAAGTTATAACTTGGAATGGGGTTATAAGTAACTATACTGGATTTTGGAAAATAAGACTTATAATATTTTCCTAAGTATTAAAATGAAAATTTGGAAATACTTCTTAGTGTTGAAATGTTTTGGAACTATCCTGTTATGGATTTAAGTATTTGAAAATTGTTTTCAAATATTGAAGTATGGAAAGGAATTTGAATATATACCTTGTAAACTTATTTTGAAAAGAATATTTTTGGAAAATGTATAATAAGGCCTGATGTCGACTTATGGATGCTTCGTTGATAGTTAAATAATCGACTATCAATATTGGCTAATTTTGTTAATCGTTTCGAAGAGACCGAGATCGGATTTAATTATCCGTAAACCATTTCGATCCAGTTTGAACGTTACGAATGAATACCGTGAAGATTATGAAGACGGTGATTCAGTTTTCCCAGAACTAGGACAACTTGTATGGACGAATGCTATCAGGACATCGTCATTGGAGGACGATGAGCATTCTACGTAGAATTGTTGCTTGAAATGTAACGCTTGGCCTCAAGCATCATCAACCGGGAATGACTAAAACATGGGAGATGCAGCAAGGCTAAGTGGGTCGCGGCCAATTAGCATATGTTATCACTTTTCTAGATATCTTCGAAAACATATATATTATGGATATGGTTGTACATGAAAGAAGGAGTGCTCGATTTTTAAGGGTGGGAACACCCATGGTGACTATATATTCGGTCTATCTCGATTAGGGGTAGGCTGGCCTTGTGTAGTAGGGGATCTCGGCGAGGTTTTCGATACATTGTTCCAGAGGTGTACTGTGATGAGCGGTATCCCATGGCCCAGTCATTGTATGGAATCCATTTTCCAATACGAGCCTTACGGTTTTGTTTGTAGAGCATGGTATGCTGGAATTTAATTATTTAACCATTTCGGCTATTTGAATAAGTATTTGTATTTAGACACTATTATAATATCACTGGATTTCTATAAAATGTTTTGGTTATCGTAAGGGAAAAACCCATCGTGTTTATTTGTGACACGGTCTTATGAGATACCTTTGTTTTTTAAAGGATTTTGATAATTTTAATAATTCAAATTGAGTGTGTTTTCTCACGCTGGTTTTGCAGACTGACTCTGGTGTTATTTTACTATAATGCTCGGGTCAGACCGAGTATTTCAGTTTCAGGTTAGAATGTTATGAAGCTCAGGAGGAGCTGGAGGAGTTCGGATGTATTCTCGTACTTAGTTTATATTTCTGCTGTTTGAGGACAAGTGATTATAACTGTCCAGATTGATGTATTGTTTTTTTTTGTACTCTGATTACTGTAAGTATAAACAGATACAGATTCTTTTGTATAAAAATCTGTTATTACATATTATATTTTGTGCTGCTGCGATTGTGGGATTCTATATTGTTGTTAAATTTTCTTCTACCTTTTTCTTCTTCTTCACCCTAAAGATTCGTAATTTCCGTTCAATCTGAGTTGAACTGATGTGAATTATGGTCGACTTAAAAGATACGGATTTGCGGGCCTTCACATTTGGGGTTTCCAATCCGATGTTCCATAAGCTATAACAAAAATATATATAATTAGTTGTGGCATATTTTAACGTATCCAAGATGTCTTTTGATTTATTACAATTTACAAAAATGATAGGAATAAAAGTTTATTGTACTTTAAAATTTTCAGCACACGATGATTTCATCGACAAATGCATATATTGTAAATTATCGCAACTCATTCATGCGATTACCATTATAAATTCGCTAGCATGGGGACATTGGAGTAATGATTACTGTTCCATATGTATTTCTTTTATTTAAAAAAACAATAACATAGATCTTACCAGTGACGTGAGAACTAGTAGTAGATTGATCGATCAGAATTTTGCTTATCCTCATGTCGGATAACTTTGGGATTGAAGTACCATTGTCAAACATAATCAATACATAAGAAAAATAAGAAAAGAAAAGAAAACACAAACATAGTGTAACGGCTCGAATTTTTCGCGTTCGAAAATCGACATCCATACTTTACATTGTACTCGAATGCCGCAGATTCGACCGCTCAAATTTGAGTCGCCGGAGCTTATAACACATTAAGTAAATAACACAGCGGAAGAAAATGAACAACATATATCAATATACAACATTTGATACAATAACTGATACAACATGAATGATACAACAGAATGGTACAATAGATATCACCATTATCAGAGATACAAAGAATAGCAGCGGAAATAAAAGATAACACCAGCAGCGGAACAGATCTCCAAAATAGTCTTCAAGGAAGAACTCCAGTATCGGTAATCTCCAAAGCACCAATCCAGAATAGCTCGAACTCCCAAATCAAAATGAAGAGAAGCAACTCGATCCAAATGCGATTGCCAAATCCTAAGGCTGAAAGCTATCGAATCTACACCTATTACTGATTATCTGAAAACCCCAACTCTAGATTGGTGATTTTGATGAAGAAAGACAGAGAACAGGAACATAGAGTTTCAAATGAGCATGGCCTGGAAACTTTTTTTTTTTTTTTTTTTGTTCTTTCCCTTCCCACTTAAAATTTTTTTGTAAGTTTTAGATAGTTTGAATTTTTGTTATACACAGAGAAGCCCCTCCTTTTTTTTTTTCTTCCCTGCTACTTGAAATCCAGGAATGAGTTCAATCTTTGAACCAAATTTCTTCCTACAATATTTTGAATGAAACAGAGAAGCCTCTTTTTCTCTCTGCAACTAGAAACCAAAATAGCTTTAAAGCTTTGATCTTGCTTCTCCAGTAGGATTTTATAACAGAGATGACTCTTTTTTTTCTTTTCTGCAGTTTTGAAACCAGGAATCATGTTTAGCCTTGAACTTGATTTTTTTTTTCCTTTTACAATTATTTCCAAAATCTAGCATTAGCAAAACCCTGAAACATCACTGAGAAACTGAAGACAGAGAACCAGGTTTTTTGAAAATCTTATCTTTCTGTTTTGATTTATTGATCTGAAGCTTTATTTTAATGAGTTTGAACTTTGATCTTGAAATGGTTGAGTTGCTTCAGAACTTTGAATTGAAATGAAGAATGCAGTTTTTTTTTGAACTTTGTTCTTGCTTGAGTGTTGAAGTTTAAAGATTGCAAAGATCTTTATGATTACTGAACTTGAGACAGGAGATTTTAAAAATTCGAATTTTAGAATGTGAAAAGTTTTCTGAATTTGTTTATTTGATTATTTTATTTAGGAAATGATGGTTTGTGCCATTTGTAAGAAAAGATCTTAAACCATAGATTTTGTTAATTATTCATTTTATTGTGAATGTAAGTTTTCAGCCCTTGATGTTACAAAGCAAAGAAACTTTATAAATTTTATATTTATAACTTATACACTTTGAAAATAAATGTATATCTTAAACACTTGTAAATCTTATACTTACATATGTATGTTTAAATTTGTTTGCATATATATATAGGTACAATGTGTTTTAAGTCCTTATTTTATCAAATCTAATTATTAAGTATACAAGATGATTTAGCTTTTGTAAACTTTTGTTTATATCAATTTTACAATATCACTTTTTAAACCAATATATTTAAGCTTAGTTCATTATATATTTTTTTTCTTTTGAATTAAGACTATTATATCTTTTAAATACACAACTTATCTATATATATTATTTTAACCTTTTATTTCTCATTTTATACACATTTTGTTTTATTAATTTTAAAGAAAGAAATGATTTCTAATGCTACTTAATTATTATTTTTTAAAACATTTATTTCAAATTTAAATTCAATTTTCCATTTCAAACTTGAAATGTAAACTTTCATATCCATTTATAAATTCACACTTTATTTTGAACAAGTTTAAATTAATTTTACATATGCATTCAATTTACTCATATTTGTAATATACATATATACACATATATAAGATTTTAAACTTAAATGACTTTTTACAATATTTCTTATTTCAATATTTTAATCTCAAAATAAAATTGGGATTTAATTATATATTACTATCACTTATTTTTATTTGTTTAGGATTTTTCTTCCAATTTAATTTGAAATTAGATTCCAAAAGTTTAAAACATATAATTTATTTAAATTGTTAACTTTGGGATGTTACTTTTTATCTATAAGATTTTAAATATAGAAATTCAAAATCTCAATTAAATTTTAAAATAAATACTCAAATAAACAAAAATTCCTATTTAATTTGAAAAATCCAAATTAATTTACAATTTTATTCCAAAATTTATTTACACCATCAATTTAATTTTAATTAAAAATCTGGATCGTTACAGATTTTCCCCCTTAAAAGAATTTCGTCCTCGAAATTGCAAGGAAGACGACAAAGAAAGGATAAAAGATATAGAGATATCTTTCCGAATTAAACCGGATATCAAGTCTGTATTTGGCTTATCAAATAAGAATATTGATAATATGAGAACAAACTCATATAATATTACACAAGGTATTTGGGTCCATCGGTCTACGAATATACAAGGGCATTGATTAGTTCGAAGGGATAACTAATCGTTCGTAGAATATGTCGGATCCCAGAGAATAGATAGATGGATCAAATCTTCATATTAGTTAACCAATTTACTTAATTTAAAATTTCCAATTTATTTAATATTATAAATTTCAAATTCATTAGAGTTTAGATCGAAAAGCTGATAAGAAACCGATGAAGATACAAAGTAAGGATTTTTCTACAACGATTCGTAAGGCCACCATCACACCGAAACTTCTTTCTGGAGCAGCTACGAAGCAATCAAAAAGAATTCGAAATCGAATCAAAGGAGATTGATAGAGAAAAGTTGTTTCCGCTATTGCAGGGTATTGACCATTCGTAGTGGTACTCCCCTGTCCCCTATCTCGTCCCCTTCTCGCACTCATACTCACTATCAGTGGATAGTAAGAGAATTTACTGAGGCGTTCGAACAGATATCTTAGGGATATACTCATTCTAGGGTTTACTTCACCCTATCTCTAATGAGTTACTTAATGTGTTATACTCCTGAGCTAAGGTTTTAACCATCAGCTCTGATACCAAATGTAACGGCTCGAATTTTTCGCGTTCGAAAATCGACATCCATACTTTACATTGTACTCGAATGCCGCAGATTCGACCGCTCAAATTTGAGTCGCCGGAGCTTATAACACATTAAGTAAATAACACAGCGGAAGAAAATGAACAACATATATCAATATACAACATTTGATACAATAACTGATACAACATGAATGATACAACAGAATGGTACAATAGATATCACCATTATCAGAGATACAAAGAATAGCAGCGGAAATAAAAGATAACACCAGCAGCGGAACAGATCTCCAAAATAGTCTTCAAGGAAGAACTCCAGTATCGGTAATCTCCAAAGCACCAATCCAGAATAGCTCGAACTCCCAAATCAAAATGAAGAGAAGCAACTCGATCCAAATGCGATTGCCAAATCCTAAGGCTGAAAGCTATCGAATCTACACCTATTACTGATTATCTGAAAACCCCAACTCTAGATTGGTGATTTTGATGAAGAAAGACAGAGAACAGGAACATAGAGTTTCAAATGAGCATGGCCTGGAAACTTTTTTTTTTTTTTTTTTTTTGTTCTTTCCCTTCCCACTTAAAATTTTTTTGTAAGTTTTAGATAGTTTGAATTTTTGTTATACACAGAGAAGCCCCTCCTTTTTTTTTTTCTTCCCTGCTACTTGAAATCCAGGAATGAGTTCAATCTTTGAACCAAATTTCTTCCTACAATATTTTGAATGAAACAGAGAAGCCTCTTTTTCTCTCTGCAACTAGAAACCAAAATAGCTTTAAAGCTTTGATCTTGCTTCTCCAGTAGGATTTTATAACAGAGATGACTCTTTTTTTTCTTTTCTGCAGTTTTGAAACCAGGAATCATGTTTAGCCTTGAACTTGATTTTTTTTTTCCTTTTACAATTATTTCCAAAATCTAGCATTAGCAAAACCCTGAAACATCACTGAGAAACTGAAGACAGAGAACCAGGTTTTTTGAAAATCTTATCTTTCTGTTTTGATTTATTGATCTGAAGCTTTATTTTAATGAGTTTGAACTTTGATCTTGAAATGGTTGAGTTGCTTCAGAACTTTGAATTGAAATGAAGAATGCAGTTTTTTTTTGAACTTTGTTCTTGCTTGAGTGTTGAAGTTTAAAGATTGCAAAGATCTTTATGATTACTGAACTTGAGACAGGAGATTTTAAAAATTCGAATTTTAGAATGTGAAAAGTTTTCTGAATTTGTTTATTTGATTATTTTATTTAGGAAATGATGGTTTGTGCCATTTGTAAGAAAAGATCTTAAACCATAGATTTTGTTAATTATTCATTTTATTGTGAATGTAAGTTTTCAGCCCTTGATGTTACAAAGCAAAGAAACTTTATAAATTTTATATTTATAACTTATACACTTTGAAAATAAATGTATATCTTAAACACTTGTAAATCTTATACTTACATATGTATGTTTAAATTTGTTTGCATATATATATAGGTACAATGTGTTTTAAGTCCTTATTTTATCAAATCTAATTATTAAGTATACAAGATGATTTAGCTTTTGTAAACTTTTGTTTATATCAATTTTACAATATCACTTTTTAAACCAATATATTTAAGCTTAGTTCATTATATATTTTTTTTCTTTTGAATTAAGACTATTATATCTTTTAAATACACAACTTATCTATATATATTATTTTAACCTTTTATTTCTCATTTTATACACATTTTGTTTTATTAATTTTAAAGAAAGAAATGATTTCTAATGCTACTTAATTATTATTTTTTAAAACATTTATTTCAAATTTAAATTCAATTTTCCATTTCAAACTTGAAATGTAAACTTTCATATCCATTTATAAATTCACACTTTATTTTGAACAAGTTTAAATTAATTTTACATATGCATTCAATTTACTCATATTTGTAATATACATATATACACATATATAAGATTTTAAACTTAAATGACTTTTTACAATATTTCTTATTTCAATATTTTAATCTCAAAATAAAATTGGGATTTAATTATATATTACTATCACTTATTTTTATTTGTTTAGGATTTTTCTTCCAATTTAATTTGAAATTAGATTCCAAAAGTTTAAAACATATAATTTATTTAAATTGTTAACTTTGGGATGTTACTTTTTATCTATAAGATTTTAAATATAGAAATTCAAAATCTCAATTAAATTTTAAAATAAATACTCAAATAAACAAAAATTCCTATTTAATTTGAAAAATCCAAATTAATTTACAATTTTATTCCAAAATTTATTTACACCATCAATTTAATTTTAATTAAAAATCTGGATCGTTACACATAGAATCCCGCAGCAGAACGATAAAATATAATAATCAAATAAACAGTTCATAAAGTTGTTTAGTGGAGATTTTAATTATTTATTTGGAATAAACAATGAATATTGAAAATAAAAAGATAAAAATAACGTTTGGAACTTCATTTTATTTATTTGGGTTAATAATGATTGGAAAATTGGTTTTATTTGGAGAAAATGCAATAATAGTATTAAGTATTGCCAATTACTTCTTTAAATAATATTATAAAAAGTTTGAGATTTTTGAAGGTTGTTTATTAAATAAAAAGATCAAAATTGGTGTAAAATTGAGTTTGAGATGATTTATTCTATTTTTCTAAGTAAGAAAATAATTTTTTGTGGAATGTTAGAAGTTAAAAATGTAGGTTTTTACATTTGTGTAAAATATGGTATTTTTGTAAAATAAAGGATTTCAATAATAAAATTATTTTAAAGTATAAATTTATCTCTTATATGGTGGAACATGTTTTATTTTATAAGTATGTAAGTTTATATATTTTTCTTATATAAAAATTGGAAGAATAATGCATTTTATTTTGTAATATAGTGTAATATGTGTGTACATTTGATTAAGTGAATTAATTCTTTTGGCTAAATGGTTTTCTTTTAATTTTAAGTCCATTTGACCCATTAGCACTTACCAGATAATTGAGGAAGAGGAAAAATTGGTTCCAGTACGTTCATTTTTGTTACCTCTTTCTTTCTTCTCAAATCAGAAAACTGAAAACAATAACCCACCTCTCAAATTTCCAAATTGAAGCTCAAAACTTCAAGTTAACTCCACAAATTAAAATCTTTTTCAATCTAGAGTATTAATCAATAGGTAATCTAACTCCAAACCTTTTAATGTCATCCAATTCCTAATTTCAGAGATGATTTTCTAATCTACAGAAAATCTTCTTTTGCATGCTATTTCTTTTCACTATACATGTTATTTGAAGCTTAAATCTCCTCAAAGCTTGCCTCTTTCTTCATAAATTCAAGGTTTGATCTTCTCTACAGCAAGGTGAGTTCCTAAAACTCACAAATGCTAGCTGAGAAAAGCTCAAATCGCTCAAAAATGTAAAAATCTGCTTGCTGTATAAAAATTTACAATTTGATTTTGTTTGTTTATAATATGGTTTCTGTTGCCACTTTGAACCCTTATATCTCATGATACGGCAATGAAATCATGCCCGTTTTCTTGCATTTGGTAGCTTGCATGTCGAACTTCATCTCTTTAAAATTTGGTTGGAAAATATTGTTATTTTAATGTTCAAAACTTTGCTGCAAAATCAACAAAAACCAAGATTTTTGCCTGGGCATATTGTGTGAGTTACTGCAAACATGGCATGAGTCCATGTTTGAGACGGCATAAATCTTTTATTTCTTACTAGAATTCATCGATTCTTTTTTTTTGAAAGATAAAGTTTTCTACTATACACATATCAATTTTCAGCTCAATCTGAGGTTGGTTGGTCCTCTGTTTCATGACTGAAAGTTGAACCCGAGATGGTTTTCAGACCTATACATTTTTGTTTTTTTAAAACTATTGCAAATATGGCCTGAGTCCATGTTTGAGACAGTGTAACATTTCAATTTCCAATCGGAATTCAATGATTCTTTTTTTGTTTGAAAGATGAAGTTTTCTAATATGTGCATACTAATTTTTTTGCTTAATATGAGCTCATTTGGTCCTATGTTTATGGGTTGTAAGTTGAACCCAAGATGGTTTTCAGGCCTGAGCACATTTTTGTTTTTGAACTTTTGCAAACATGGTCTGAGTCCATGTTTGAAACAACGTAACTTTTTCATTTCAAGTCGGAATTCATTAATTCTTTTTTTTCAAAGCTGAAGTTTTCTACTATGTGTACAGAAGTTTTTAGTTCAATCAGAGGTAGTTTGGCCACCAATTTTATGTCCGAAAGTTGAACCTGGAGAAGATTTCAAACCTGAGTATTATTTGGCCTATGCAGTTTTATGTTCTTTTTCCGTCCGACTTTTGAATTTTACTTCATGTTTTTGTGATGTTTCTAAAATGTTTTGAGGGCTATGATGCTTATCAATAGGCTAGCCAAGTTTTTATGAATTTGAAATTCAAATTTGAATTGAATTTGAATTGAATTTGAATGACGGTTTTGAGCGATTTCTTTGATTTCGAGTAAGTATTTTTCCAAACAATTTTGAAATAATTTTTAAAATAAATTGGCATTTCAAATAATTATTATATATTATTTTTAAATGATTTTAAGCTATAAAATCTATTTGTTTTCTATAATAAGCGAATTTTCAAATATTGTCTTCAAAATTGATTTCTGAAAATGGTTTTAAAAGCTTGTTTTCTCAAAGAAAATTATTTTGTATATAAAATATACATTTTTGCACTATTCTAGCGAATGAGAAGGATAATTAAACAGTTTGGTAAAACATGTGGTATGAGGCACGTGCGTTTATCTTATCGGTTAATGCCAAAACGTTCGTTTGATCGTTTTGACCATCGAGTCAAGTTTACCAATGAGATGAGGTAAACTTTTTACTGCTTTGAGTGTGAAATTTACTAGCAGTTGGTAAATCGTTTAGTGCGAACGTGTGGTATGAGGCACACCTTAACACTGTTTGGGTTCCTACCCAAGAGTTTGTGACACATTTGCCATTGCGGTGTGCCAATACTGGACCTTTGGGTCATTGCCATTGTGGCATTTTCCATTGCAGTGTATTTGTCTTTGAGACGTTTGCCATTGCAGCGTATTTGTCATGTGACGATTTGCCTTCGGGCGAGGTACCCATTTGAGATAACAGTAGTTGGCAAGGCTTCGGCCACATGCACGTGCAAATACTTTTGAGATGATTTCTTCGACTATTTTCCCTAATGTATCGCCCCTTTTCGCAATAGGTCCTTTGAACCATTTGATATATTTGTGGTGATTACCTTTCGGGAATTTGAACTCTTGGGAGTTCTTTTAGATTTGAGTTGTCTACACTGGCGTTATTTGATATTTTCCTTTTGGCGTTATTATTGAGATTTTCCTATTGGCGTTATTACATGAGATTTGCCTTTTGGCGTTTATTTGGGATTATATTCTCCTATGTTGGAGAATTATATTTCATTGCCTTGTGGCGTATTTTTGAGATGGTGACTTCTTTGACATTCTTTGAGTAGCCGATATAGCGGGTTTAGGATTTCTCCTTTTTAGGAGTTATAATTATACCTAAACCACTATTGATGATTTGTGATATGCCGATGATATAAGGCTTTCTATATTTAATGTTTTATGGATTGTCTTATCTCTTTTGAGATTATATGTGTGTGTAAATGATATCATCTCATCACTGAAAGTAATCATACCATACTTATACTCATGCTTATACTCAGCATTGTTCCTTCTTGTTTAAGAAGAATATTACCTTTATCCTTATGCATCTATTATTGCTTATCCTTATATACTGATATGTGCAGCAGGACTATATGGGCTGCACCCATTTGGTTATTGTCATCACCCTTATATATATATATATATTCATCAATTTTGTTGTGAATGAGAGATCTCAAAAAAGGTTGTAAAGCGACCGAAGGTGATGAAATATTCAGTACTATTTAGTAAGGGGTAGGCCAGTCATGTGTTAATAGGGAGTCCATGTAAGGGCCTCGGTATATTTTTCTAAAGGTGTATAGTAGCAGGCGGTATCCTAGTAGCCTCGTCATTGTATGGAATCCATTCTCCAATACGTGCCTTTACGGGCTTAGCTGTGGACTTATTAAGATAAAATTTAATTAATGTAACAATTTCTGCTATGATTCAATATTTATTTTAAACCCTAGACATTATTATAATATCAATGGATTTTTATAATAATAATAAAAATGGTTTGGCTATTGTAAGATAAAAACCCGTCTGTATTTGTGTGCGGCGTGGTCTTACGAGATATCTTTATTTCTAGAAGGTTCTTAAAAAATTAAGTAAATCCATTTGATTGTGTTTCTCACACTGGTTTTGTCAGACCTATTCGAACGTTATTTTTCTTTTAATGCCCAGGTCAGCCTGAGCATATTTTCCAGATTTAGCTAGACAGCTTTGGAGCTTTAGGAGACGAGCTGGATGCCTCCAGACGTACTCTTCTATTTTCTTCTATCTTCCACTATTTTATTCCTATCTGTATTTATTGGTATCAATAAGGACAATATGTTATAACTATCCAGGCTGATGATAGGATAATTGTACTCTGATTTATGTATTTGTATGAAATACGTTTTTGTTTGTAAAGATCATTGTTATATTAAAGATTACTCATCCTGTTGTGAGATTTTGTTCTATCTTTTCTTGCTTTCACCTCAACGATCTGCCTTTTTGGCACTTGGATGTTCAGCACGTGAATATTGTAGATGTATTAGTGTCGACTTCCGAGTATCGACAGGGCGAGTTGTTACACTAGCCATGCCCTACAATTAAATATGGTTTAGTTCCAACATAGGGTTTCTCACTCAACCGGAGAAATCCCTGCATGGCTTTGAGAAATCTATTAACCAGGTTGGTTATACAATAATCCAATCTTTATATAGTAAGTGTATCTACAGTAGGGTTTACGTTGGTTTGGCTTATTGTATACAGATATTAGTGGAACCAAACGAGAATATTCACACCTAAGTATCCCTAGCATTGGCTTGTTGACCATTTCCAGTTTAAACTTTAAAACCTTTTCTACAACTTTAAACCATACCTTAACACACATATTCTAAAAATTCATATCACAAATCCTTAAAATTCTATGCGAACAAAATATATTGAATTGAAAGAATCCCACTTATCTTGAAATAATTTTTTGTTTTCTTTGTAAAATCCTTTCAATATTTTCCAAATCTTAAACAAATAAAACATTGATTCATAAATTTTCTTATAAAACAAGTATTATAACTCCAACTTCCAAACTAACTAACTTTTAAATAGTTTCTTAAAAATATCTACTCTCTACAGTATCCCACTTTCAAAACCCCATTCTTCTACAAACTTCATCACCTCTATATCCAGTGCATCCATCAAATCAAATCCAAAACAATTGAATAATTTCTTACAAGAGCCTAACCAGGCCTTACCATTAAATATGGCTTAGTCGCGACATAGGGCTTCCTACTCAAATTGGAGAAACCCCTACAAGCTTTGAGAAATCTAGCATCGAGATGGTTATACAATAATCCACTATTTGCATAGTAAGTGTAGGTACTATAGGGTTAAATTGGTCTAGCCTCATCGTATACAAATATCGGTGGAACCAAACGGAAATGTTCACACCAAATGCCCCGAGTATTGACCCCAGTAACATTTTTGGTTCTAATATTAACCCCATTCACATTTATCTCTGTCCTATCTTCTATTCTCCTAAGTTACACTCTCAAATATCCATGATTCATTCAAAAACCACAAATAAATAATTTATTCCATTGTTTTGCATGCACTCGAATCATAATATATACGTATATGAAAACACATCTATATAAATATAAACTCTCTCTCAATACATTTATAATCCTTAAATTAGGGGTGAATTTTTTCTCTTTATATCAAGTGTAGCAAGCAGCCTATTTCAACCCTCATGTTCAATGCTCGAACCAACGTTCAACACCTCAAAAGTAAAAAATGATAGATCATTAAGATGATACCAGGAAACAATATAATACTTAGCGCAAGGAACAAAATTTTAATATCAAACTACAACCATTTATTTATAATCATGCTATGCCAGTTTAAATCATATTGTAAGTCCATAAAAGTGCAACGCCAAACCCAATATACAATATATGTATATATATATATATATATATATGAGACATATAGCCTATATACTAAAGGAAATAGGCTAGTTAGAAGCAAGTGAAATAGGAGGATTCAAAAAAATTCATGTTCCGATCATTGTAGGCCTATGAAGTATAGCGGTCTTTACTAGATCCAATCTAGTTAATTAAAATAAAAACCAATTTTATTAACTTTCTGAATTAACATATTAAATCTATGTTAATTAATTTAAGTTTAAATATATCAAATATTATCATTGTCAAAATGGGGTAAATAGGC
Source organism: Allium cepa (assembly GCA_030765085.1). Lineage (NCBI taxonomy): Eukaryota > Viridiplantae > Streptophyta > Magnoliopsida > Asparagales > Amaryllidaceae > Allium > Allium cepa. The sequence goes on along the minus strand of CM060937.1, from coordinate 28,070,727 downwards.
GACGGGCATATAAATATTTGATCTAAATGTAATTATATTAAGATCTAGAAGGAAACTTGTAACATCCCAACTTCTATGCCCATACTACTCAAGAGTATTACTAAGTAATACCATCGAGTAATATAGAGATTGAAGCGATATATGGCACACATGTGAATACACCCTTGAACCAACATTGATATCTCAAATATAAATATAACTTACCATATACATACAAAGGCTATGTATAAAGAAATAAACATGTGTGCCTCTAGGATAGAACAATACACAATATAATATAAATAACAGAGGACATACAGTCAATAAACGTAAAGATAATATATAATAGAAAATATATATATACACACATACACTATCTAGTAAACATATAGTAGCTGAATGAAAATTACATTTCAACAAGATATTACTACAATATATAATAAAGTCATATCCTCCTTCTATGCCTAAGCACCAAGACACTGGTCAACTTGTCCTCGCACGTGAAATGTCTCAAACTAACCCAAGTATTATAGATAACACACGGGTTAGACTATATCTATATCGTATGGTAATATATATAATTTAATATTTCAATATATAGATATGTTATACATGTATGTGTTTTATATAAAATCACAATCTCATAACAATCTCAACGTATTATGCAACTTATAACATTACAAAACATAGATAAAAGTGCCATCGCCCATTTTAAATTAAATTAAATCATAAATCACAAAATCAACTACAAATAGGTGAACCATCCAAATCCAGAAATCACCATCAAAATTAAGAAATCATCAATAAGGAGATATCATCAAATATAGCTAGGCTACCTCATAACAAATATCCAAAAATATATCACAATCTCAATAATAATAAAATTATCATCATCCTTATACAGAATAGGATAGGTTGCCTACTAATACATAATAAGAAATATGAGGATCCACCATACCTTGGACACATATCCAGATATAATCTCATCTTCTCGTGTATGAATAAATTAGAATAGTATGAATATACGAGAACTGACTACACTTTAGACACATTGCCCCTAGTATAGCCACCTCATGGGATATTGAATAATATATGTCAATCTAACACACACACAAACACACATACCGAAACCAAATAGGAAAATGACAGCATATCTACTTGCTTCAAGAGCCATACGTGGTCCATGTGACACGACTCCTACAATCATCGATTACCCTTACCTCTCCCCTCTCGGTATCATGGCAATGATCCACCATAGGCTCGACTACGCATAGCCTCTTTGACCACGACTAACGACATTGTGCCCCAAGGGTAACTGAGTGCTAGCTTATGTGATACATAGGCACCACACATCAATAGCACACAACTAAACATAAAAGGGCATCACGGATTTGGGGCACATAATATGATTATGCCATCAGGATGGATATTATTCAATCTAGTTGACTCCCGAACCATAAAGGGAGTTCGACATAAATGGATGACATATAGTACTCATATCCAATAACTACCCATAGCTCTAAGTCATTTTCCGACACATGGCACCACATAAGTCAACCCATGACTATAATATACCAAAGCTCTCATCCTTCACCGATACGTGGCTTTACCCATAAGCTGACACACAGCTCTACCCATTAGCCAACACATGGCTATAATATACTCGCTGTAGTGAGTATCATTCATACATGGGTAATTCCCATTTGAGTGATATTTACTTGAAAAGAATAATCGAATAAATAACACAACAGGTCCATACCATCGTATGTTATTCGGATAATTATTCAATGCTCACAAACTACGTTCAGTCCTCAATAGATATCTCTATATGACAGTTCGATGAATAATCGAAAAAATGTTACCGAAAGTCGCATAACAGACGGTATCGCTAATCCGTTTATTCAAATTTCTCGTCACATTGAAATAAGAGATATACAAATACAATAATAAAAGAAATCATATATAAAATACAAGCATTAGCTTTAAATTGTCAAACAACGTTATATAAGCCAATGATACAAAAGTAATATTCAAATAGACATTTGAACATCATGTAATAATAATTCCAATAAGTCCATTAATTTAAAATCATTATCAAACATCATAAGAACATTTAATAATTTAAAATAAGAATTCACTGCATCATTATAACTTTCCATTTAAATCATAACATTATTAAAATACTTCATTCAATTCATGAACATCTTAAATAACTTGTAAAATCAAATATTCTTCATAACAATCATGTTGTAATTTTTTGTAATAAAATACTATATTAAAATAAATATATACTAACTTCCAAAATAAATTTCAGTACACTTCAAAACATTAGAATATAAATACTTCAAATATTTCTCCATGTATTATCAAGAACATATTAACTATTTTAACATCATTTAATAAAATTTAGAAACCATATCATAATTTTATGATTATAATTGATAAATATATTTATATTAAAGAAGTAGTCTTATAGGATGAAAATAAAACATTAAATCATAATAACGTATATGTGTATATTTAATTAAATTATTAAACATCGTATATACAGCTCTTAAAATGATTATAACATGGAATAGAATAAACATTAACAACAATAAGTGTAAATATAAATAAATAATAGAAATATAGTAAATAAACAATTTCAGGAAACTCAAAATTTACACTATTTAGTAGGCTGGAAATTATTTCAGTCGACTGAAAAAAATCAAGTAGTCGGCTGAACTGGTGATAGTATTCGAGTTTGGATTTTACACTAGTTTAGTCGACTGAATTTTTTGCTCGGTCGACTGACTTTGGATTCAGTTTACAAATTTTTTATTTAGTCTACTACATCGCTGAAAGTCAGAAAATGACTTTTATGACTTTTTTCATTTGGTTCAGCTTGATATCTCACACTTCCTGGTATTGTTTCCCTCTTGTTACTCTACTTCTAATACATTATAACAATTCATGATAATCATATCCATGAAGTAAAATTCATGGATGAAGAGGTAGAATTACTACATTACAAATATGTATCTTGATCGTTCTAATGATCATTAGATCAAATTAAACATAGTTGTGAGTAGGAGAACTCACCTTGAATTGACGATCACTTAGATCCTAGTCTCTCCTTGCTTTCCTCTTCTTGCTCCCTATACACGAATTCTCCAATTCAATTTAGGTGAACAACTTGTTTCTCTCAAATGTTTGGTGTAGATAGTTGCCAAAAAGCCTTGATTTGATTTGTGTTAATTGTTGGAGTTTAATGTTAATTAATTTCAAAATTTATGGTAATAGAGTTTAGGTGAGAAATTCAAATTTTCTTCTTATGTGAAAATGGAGGGATGGGGTTTTATTTATAAGAGTGAGTGAAAACTTTAGGATTTATAAAATCTAGACCCGAGCTTCATGAGAGTTAATTCATATTTATTTTTGGGCTTAGATCCTTACTAATTAGACTCAGAACATTTCTTTTGTTATTTTATTTACATTCAAACAATATTTACATAACAACTCCATCTTTATTTACATGAAAACAATTTGGGTTGGGTTTTATGTACTAGTGGGTTTTTTAATTTATTTCTTTCTTATTTAAAATCATTTCTAAATACAATTTAAATTCTTTTAACATTACAAAATCCTTTCTTTCTAACTTCTAAATAAATTCCAATGTTGTTATTTCAAATATCATTCAATATAAAATCTCATAAGATCATATTTTATTAACTTATTTCAAATAATCATTCACAACTTCATATTTCAAAACAACCAAATAATTTATCAAATAAACTTCCTCTTTAAATTAAATTCTTAACATTTTAATAAAACAATTTCCATCACATTCTCAAATCATCCCTTTAATAACATGTTAATAAATTAAAAATTCCATTTACTTCATTAGTACTAATTATCATAAATAAATTGTTACTTAACAATGGGTTGTTACAATACTTGAAAAGGTTGTATCAATAATTGACTACATCTTCCTCTTTTAATTATTCTACTATAATTATGCCTGATCATTAGTCAAAAGAATGTGATAATAAACGGTGAACATGAATAATAAGATATACGTATGTAGATATCAATCGCATCAAAAATAACATAAGAAGCAAACAAATCAATAAATGCACGTATATCTACGTGTGTGTGTCTTTATTAATATTTTATCTTTTATTAATAGTTGGAATAGAAGCACAATCTTTTGGTGTGACCGTGAACTTTCCAAAATGCCCATATATATAACTTTTAAATTATTAAATTGTTACTTCATATGATCAATTAATAAATTAGGAGATAAAATCTTCCTACAATCACTTTAGACATATTCAAACCTAGATGTTCATTTCAATTATTCATAGAATACAACCTTTCAAATGTAATTATAAATAGACTTTAAAGAGCAAGTCAAATATACATGCCTGCATTAGAATAGGTAATGCAAGATCTTTCAAGATATATCAACCAATCCATAAATCATTATTAACTTTTATTAATAGTTGAAGTGAAAACACAATATTTGATCCCACCGTGAAATTTCAAAAATGTCCTTCCATGCAAATAAGAGATTATGAATTCGGATCTCACCATGAACAGATATTAACATCTATCTACAAATGGAAATTTTCAAACATAAACAATGTCGCAAGTTCAAACCGTATTTCAGCAAAAAAAGTACAATTTTTCTTCATATTTTTTGGTTTATTTTATCAAACGATACAGAACTATCAAATTTAATAATTTAATAAAGGCATTGCACCCGCCAAAATATCTCGTAATAATAGATATCGTGCATTCTACTTACCATTTTTATTTTTATTTTTAAAAGGCGAATAATGTAATGTTGAACATAAATATTGTTATGCTTAATTTAAATCAATAAAAGATTACAATAAATATATTTTTCATACTTTCACTCAATCAATGCATGAGCTCTTACATTATGTTAAATTCAATTACAAAACGAACAAGCAAACTTTTCTATATGAACATATAGTCTTTTTAATAATTTAATAAATATACCATATTAAAACATTATGAACTTTCCTAAGTTTCCTTAACGAGTCAATCTTCGAATAAATGTGCAATGAATGACATGGTAGGATTTTATTACTACCTATTAATTCCAGATGTTTAATTTATGTAACATTTAGTAGTTGCTTAAATTTTTTAATGTTATTTGCATAATTTTATTCATTGCCTAGGTATTCCGATTTCATGTTTCAAATAAGTAACAACTTTAACTTGTGTATGGAAGAAAATGATCTCTCTCTCACTAAGTGATTATTTAACTTATTTAAGGAAGAAAGTATTGAACATAAATGACGACTAAATCAACTCTATAAAGATTGATATGATATGCTGATGTGATAAATTTAGAATAAAATAACATCATCCAGAATTGATTAGAAGAAGGGCTACGAGTTCAAAGATTAAAATGCAGGACTTATCTCCTAATTTTTTTTAGAAGAAACAAAAGCAGAAGATCATGGTCTTGATAAAAAAATTGCCAGAGCTACGTGGGTGCTTCAAGACAGTAGAAGGAAGCTGTAGGATTAGAGAAGACCCTGCAGAAAGTAACAATACAATTGCAAAAGAGATGCAACGAGTCTACCAATGAATCAAGGGAGGAATTTTCTGCTGAGCTTGGCAAGAAAAGCAACGACAGGTTGACATCAAAGCAGCAGTATAAAGATCAATTATCCGCGGTATGTTCAACTTCACAAATTCTTTTTAATGCATTAAACCTAACAAAATATTTGCCCTCAAGGATAGGCTGATCCTAATGTTTAGAAGAAGTTTTAAGTCATTCCAACTCAACGTGAGATTGCAGCGTCTTTATGTACATCTTAACATAATGTATGCATAACTGGATGAAAAATTACTCAATAAAGTCGAAATCCATTAGCCTGGTTTAATATGCTCTAAGTATCAAAGATCGGTGATAAACTGATAAACCAACAAAGCGTACGCTTTTGAACCAAAACAATAACAAACCTCTCTATTAAGGTCATCCACAACAATACATCAAGAGCGTGAGTCCAGATATAAGTGTGCAAGGAGTTTCATCATTAATTAACCAAAACATGCAGTCTTACGAATACCATGAGATAATGTGGCTGTTGATGCTCTCAATAGTTTTAGGCTCTTCTTGGTCGCCCTTCCTTGACACCATAAACAACGCTATTCTCTCTCCACCTCCGTTACAAACCCAACTGTCGATAAACATAGGAGCCGCTTAGCCCTTTTAGACCGCGATAGCTATGCCTTCAAACGCCCATCAAACTATTTCGGTATTAGATCTAAAAGTTTGCGTAAATCTATACACCGAAGAACGCATATCAAAATCTGACGAACAAATAGAAAGTTTGATGAAGAATCGACTGAATCGACGTGATCTAAATCGGTTACGCTAGACATAGGCTGACGTATTAGCGTTTGAAGTCCCGGAGAAGTGGCGAGAAAGAACGAAAATTAAAAAGAAATTGGGGGTTTTTGTCTCAGCACGTTTCCGACGTATTAATTTACGTTTTTCCAATCTAATATCAACCATCTAGTAAAACAAAATCTCATAGCCTAAAATAGCTGTCCATGTCACATGTGTTAACTAAATAATATTGGGATGTGGATAACAGATAGTAGGTATCAGGATGTATTTTATTGATAAGTAGAACAATCAACATGTTCACAAACTGTATGTGAATTTATAGTCAATGGGAAATTTTATTTAGATGCAAATCCTATGCTCTATGCGTTTTCTGTTTGATTTTGTATACTATTAGTAGCCGCTCCCTTATTTCTTATTTATATGGATATGACACTATACACATCCAAAAGTATCTGTTGACAGATTTATTATATATTGTAGGTATTAGGACTTGTTTATTGATAAGTAAAAGAATCAATATGCCCAGAAATTATTACTGAATTTATACTCACATGGAAATTTTCTTTAGACAAAAATCCGATGGTCCTTGCATTTTGTGTCAAATTTTGTATTTGATTTTGTGTTCCACTAGTAGTCGACCTCTTATTTATATAATGTATTCAAATTTCATAAATTTATCTCCAGTTCATCTAAAAAATCATTTATGTTAATTCACTTTCCAGTTATATCCCCTGATATACCATTTATCATGAATTGTATTGATTATATTTCTCTTTTAGTAGGCTTTTTGTGGCATATTATTCTCAAGTGAATTCTTTTGAAATAAGCTCTACCTCACCATGATGTCATATCGAATGTCTCAAAATAAGGTTCGGTTAAGAAATTTACCAGCTTTTTATGGATTTTATAAATATATATTTTACAACCTTAGGAAAGAATTATCGGTTTAGAAGAAAGTATAATATCTAACAAAAAGTCATTGTACTTTAATATTGTTATATTGTTTTGTATATATTGTGAAATTTTAGGCCTATGACATCACTAATTTATTTATCGAAATGTGAAGATATATTGGTTTATATTATTTTATGAAAGCTTTTAATTATTATAATTTACAATATTTGAAGGTTATCATTATATTTAAGGACTTCATCAGCATGTATTAAACGTATTCAAAGAGCTAAAACGCAACCCGGTGAGAAAAATGTTGCTAAATACATTTATTTACAACCAATTTTCAAGGTGTTACGGAGATAAAACAAATCTAATATTTAACGAAAAAGGCCGGTACAAACTGTATTTTCACAATGTCTGGAAAAAAATGTGCTGAAAGATCTATTTTTTACAATAGTTTGACCAACTGTTCCATATCGATTGTTGTTAGTGGGTTATTTTCTTACAGTGTGCATGACTAATCATTGCTAGTCGCATGTGTGCTTAATTACGTATATATGTATACATACACATAATATTAATAATAATAAAACAATATTCGTACTCACGTGATAAGTATTTTTTCTTTGCGATTTTGATTCGTGATTTCATTTGCATATAAATTGAAATATTTTGTTTTCCATGCTATAAAAATTCATTTATAATGCCGACTTCTTTTCATTTAATTTGTCATCTGCAATTTATACACTGGAGTGCAAGCAAAATATAAGAATTTGTTTGGCATATGGATATCAAAAAAAGTTTTAATATTTAATCATTCGTTAGTTTCAAAATAATTAACTAATGAAATTCATAACCAATCAATATAATAAAAATAATCCTTACCATCTGCCTGCTTGATACGCAGTCTCGTGTTAGCAGCAACTGAGGATTCATTATTTCCTTGCTCAACCCCTACAATAGGAAATATGGGTCTATTAGAATTTTAAAACATCAATAGTAGCCACATCGTTACTTTTAATCATCTTTTAGTAATGTTTTATTATCCATTGTCCTCCTCTTTTTCTCAACTACAATTTGCCTCCTTGTACATTTCTTCATTATGTCGCTTTCCTTGACCACTAGTAGATCATCGGCATGATATATATGGTTATTTATAAGAAACATTTAAAATATCATTTTCTTTGTATATATTACGATGAATAAAAGAGATCCTTACACAACTTACCTTCTTCATCCTCCATACTTTCAGTTATCCTTTCCGTAGACGATCTTCTTCTTCCTCTCTTATTCGGTTGCTCCTCTAAACTTGATCTTCTTGATTCACATGAATGTTCATGAGTCATGTTACTTTCTTGCAACAACCGATCTATTGAAACTTTTCCCTAAAATATGTCATAATAATAAAGCAAAACTGAAGGTCGAACACAGTCAGGTGCATGGATTGAATTGAATATGTATATGTTATTTGTACCATATGGAATTATAGTTTAGATAAGCGCATGCTAGCTTTGCAATAAACATAACAATTGTACATTCTCGCCTGGTTTAACATTAGATTACAAGATATCAAATCATCATTGGACATTAAAAGCCAATCAACACAAATATGAGTGGAATAGTTATCCTAAACAAATGTTTATACTACTGTTATTCACTGCAAAACATTAGATTACAGAGGTAAGTAAGTACTTCAGTTAATTTTTTACAGTGAATAACAGTAGTATAAACATTTGTTTAGGATAACTATTCCACTCATATTTGTGTTGACTGGCTTTTAATGTCCAGTGATGACTTGATCTCTGTAATCTAATTAATGTTATACCAGGCAAGAATGTACAACTGTTATGTTTATTGCAAAGTTAGAATGCGCTTATCTAAACTGTAATTCCATATGGTACAAATAACATATACACCTTCAATTCAATCCATGCACCTGACTGTGTTCGACCTTCAATTTTGTTTTATTATTATGACATATTTTATGGCAAAGTTTCATTAGATTGGTTGTTGCAGGAAAGTAACATGATTCATGAACATTCACGTTAGTCGAGAAGACCAAGTTTTGAGAAGCAACAAAATAAGAGAGGAAGAAGAAGATCGTCCAAGGAAAGAATAACCGAAAGTATGGTGGATGAAGAAAGTAAGTTGTGTAAGGATCTCTTTTATTCATCGTAGGATATAAAAGATAATGATATTTTAAATGTTTCGTATAAATAACTATATATATCATGTTGATGATCTATTAGTTGTCAAGGAAAGCGATTAAAAGTAACGATGTGGCTATAGATGTTTTAAAATTCTAACAGACCCATATTTCCTATTGTAAGGGTTGAGCAAGGAAATAATGAATCCTTAATTGCTGCTAAGAAGAGACTGCATATCAAGCAGGCGGATGCTAAGGATTATTTTTATTATACAAGATAATCTCAATAGTTTTAGGCTCTTCTTGGTCGCCCTTCCTTGACACCATAAACAACGCTATTCTCTCTCCACCTCCGTTACAAACCCAACTGTCGATAAACATAGGAGCCGCTTAGCCCTTTTAGACCGCGATAGCTATGCCTTCAAACGCCCATCAAACTATTTCGGCCTTAGATCTAAAAGTCTACGTAAATCTACACACCGAAGAACTCATATCAAAATCTGACGGACACATAGAAAGTTCGATGAAGCATCGGCTGAATCGACGTGATCTAAATCGGTTACAACATAGGCTGACGTATTAGCATTTGAAGTCCCAGAGAAGAGGCGAGAAAGAACGAAAATTAAAATGAAATTGGGGTTTTTTGTCTCAGCACGTTTCCCATGTATTAATTTACATTTTTCCAATCTAATATCTACCATTCAGTAAAACAAAATCTGATAGTCCAAAATAGTTGTCCACGTAACATTAGTTAACAAAATAATTTTGGGATGTGGATAGTAGATCCGGCTATCAATGGATACCCGAAAAATCCAAAATCCGACCGCATTCGTATTCAAAAAACGGATAAATATCTGATATCCGAAAAAACGAATGTGGATGCGGATACGAAGACGTCCGCATCCGAACATCCGTTCGGTTTTTACCAAGATAATGGTTTAAATCATGTGTATTTTAGTACAATTATATATATTTATTTATCGTTTTATTACATTGGTAGTTTATATTATATGCACTTAATGTATATTAACTGCTTAAAACTATTTATTATCATTATATATTTTTTTATTTTTAACACTTCTACAATCAATGAGGTTGAAAAAGAATTATGTTAAACTAAAAAAATTTATTTATATTTCTTGATTTATCGGTCTTTAGCGGATAAGATAATTATCTGATATCCATCCGTATCCGCGGATATGGATATCGGATATTTGAAAATGATGTAGGATGCGGATGCAGATATGACACTGTCCGCATTCAAAAGTATCTGTTGACAGCCTATTATACATTGTAGGTATTAGGACTTTTTATTGATAAAAGAATCAATATGCCTAGGAATTGTTACTGAATTTATACTCACACGGAAATTCTCTTTAGACAAAAATCCGATGGTCCATGCATTTTGTGTCAAATTTTGTGTTTGATTTTGTATTCCACTAGTAGTCCCTCTCTTATTTATATAATGTATTCAAATTTCGTAAATTTATCATAATTTTTAATTAATTGTATCATCATAATTTATATACATTCGAATTCCTTAAATCTATCTTTAATGATATAAACTTAGTCGGTTAATATAATGATTCATTCATTAATAGCACAAATAAAATTATTTTAATTTACAGCTACAACATTTTTTTTTTCACCAATTCATCTAAAAAACATTTGTGTTAATTCATTTCCAGCTCTATCCCCTGATATACCATTTATCATGAATTGTATTGATTCTATTTCTCTTTTAGTAGGTTTTTTGTGACATATTATTCTCAAGTGATTTCTTTTGAAGCAAGCTCTTCCTTACCATAATGTCATATCAAATGTCTGAAAATATTTGAAGGTTATCATTATATTTAAGGACTTCAACAGTATGTATTAAACGAAGTCAAAGAACTAAAAAGTAACCCGGTGAGGAAAATGTTGTTAAATACATTTATTTACAACCATTTTTCAAGGTGTTACGGAAATAAAAAAATCTAATATTTAATGAAAAGGCCGGTACAAACTGTATTTTCACAACGTCTGGAAAAAAATGTGCTAAAAGATCTACTTTTTACATTAGTTTGACCAACTGTTCCATATCAATTGTTGTTAGTGGGTTATTTTCTTGTAGTGTGCATGACTAATCACTGCTAATCGCATGTATGCTTAATTACGTATATATGTATACATATAATAATAATAATAATAATAATAATAATAATAATAATAATAATAATAATAAAACAATATTTGTACTCACGCGATAAGCATTTGTTCTTTGCGATTTTGGTTTGCGATTTCATTTGCATATAAATTGAAATATTTTGTTTTCCATGCTATAAAAATTCATTTACAAATTATGTATACTTATAATGCATACAAAATAAATTTATTTGATTACACCAAAATGACTCAACCCTAGTGCATGAATGTGATACAGATAAAACTAGATGGATGAGTTGTTTGTAAAGAGATGTTTCACTACAATGGAAAATCCTCAGGTGATATGTCTTTTCCAATGCTGCATTTTTCTACAAGTATTTAAATCACAAACTACAATGTCGGTCCTTAAATTAATTGGTATTCTTTTCTACTAATTCTTAGCGAACTCTTTAGATATTTCACAATATAAAAATACAAATGAAACCAATAAGCTTGACATTACAATGTACATAACTAAGTAAAACATAATAAATACACATTCCTTTTGATCAGACTAAGATCACCTACATTGTGGGGTACTATTTAGGGCACTCCACTTCAAATATATATATTTTACATATTTTGCTAAACTACATAAATGATAGTGGACTACGTGGTCTAAGAGTACATCTAGTTTGGGATTCTAGCATAGTAGAGGATTTTGATTCCATTTTTTTTCATTCTTTTGTACCCATTTGTAGATCATTTTAGTCTAAAGCTTAATGAACGTACCAATAAAATATATACTTAGATGTATTATTTCCTTTTATTTATGCTTATTTATTTCTTCAAAATGACATAAGGAGTATCAAAATTAATCATTGCTCTTTATTTTTATTTATTGCCTCTACTTAAAGTACTTGAGGGGCAGAATGTTTTGGACGAAAAAGCAAAAGGTAAAATTTAAATTGGTTTGTAGTTAAATTGATTCGTGAAATATTTATATGACAAAAGTTATGATGAATTTTTCTGGTATTATTGTTTAGTGTACTATTTAAGCATAACGAAATAACATGATAGAATTAATTTTCTTAATTAGTTTGCTTTTAAAAAAAATTGTATTTCATCCGTGAAATAATATTTGTTACTTTTCATTTTAACTAAAACTAACTGAACTTTCATTGCACTTCTGCTAGTTCTCATGTCACCGGAATGATATACATTATTGTTTTTAATTAAAAGAAATATATGTGGAATAGTAATTATTTTTCCAATGTGCCTATGCTAGTGAACTTATAATGGTAATTGCATGAGTGAGTTGCAATAATTTACTATATATGCATTCGTTGATGAAATCGATAATCGTATGCTAAAAAATTTAAAGTAGAATCAACTTTTATTTCTAGATGTTGCTATTTTATATCATTTTTGTAAGTTGTAAAAAATCAAAAGATATCGTTGATATGTTAAAATATGTCAGAACTAATTATAAATATTTTTGTTATAGGTTACGGACCTTCAGGTTGGAAAGCCCTAGAGCTTAACTTGAATTGCTAACATAATGTGTCTGCTGATATGTTCAGTCTTGGTTGTTCCATTTTCTTTGTGTTATGAAAGGAGATCATCCAGTTGGAGATCTCGAATTAAGGGATGCCAATCTCAGGGATGGCAATCCTGATCTCTTCACCGTTATTTGCATGTTTGAAGTTCTTGATCTGGTGTCGAAGCTAATTTGTCACACTCCTCGTGAAAGGTAAGCAGTTTTTATCGTACTTTTTATATAAAAAACGATGAGCTTCATCATTTGTTAGCATAAAAATATCATGGATATTTATTGTGAAATATGTCCTTCTCTAAACTTATTTTTTCATGCTAGATTTGACAGTATTGATCATAAATTATGTTTTACTTTTGGTAGCCTTCATTAATGTTGGTTTTTCGTATATGTTCAAATTTTTCCTATAAATAAAAAAGAATTAGATAATAGTAAATCATAGATGAACAAAGTTTGATGCTTTCGATGTTTCTGTTTCTAATGCCGACTTCTTTTCATTTAATTTGTCATCTGCAATTTATACACCGGAGTGCAAGCAAAAAGTAAGAATTTGTTTGGCTTATGGATACCAAAAAAGTTTTAATATTTAATTATACGTTAGCTCAAAACAATTAACTAATGAAATTCATAACCAATAAATATAATAAAAATAATCCTTACCATCTGTCTACTCGATACGCAGTCTCGTGTTAGCAGCAACTGAGGATTCTTATTTCCTTGCTTAACCCCTACAATAGGAAATATGGGTCTGTTAGAATTTTAAAACATCAATAGTAGGCACATCATTACTTTTAATCACCTTTTAGTAATGTTTTATTATCCATTGTCCTCCTCCTTTTCTCAACTATAATTTGCCTCCTTGTACAATTCTTCTTTAGTCGCTTTCCATGACCACTAATAGATCATCGACATGATATATATGGTTATTTATAAGAAACATTTAAAATATCATTATCTTTATATATTATGATGAATAAAAGAGATCCTTACAAAATTTACCTTCTTCATCCACCATACTTTCAGTTATTCTTTCCGTAGACGATCTTTTTCTTCCTCTCTTATTCGGTTGCTCCTCTAAACTTGGTCTTCTGGACTCACATGAATATTAATGAGTCATGTTACTTTCCTACAACAATTGATATAATGAAACTTTGCCCTAAAATATGTCATAATAATAAAGCAAAAATGAAGGTCGAACATAGTTAGGTGCAGGGACTGAATTAAAGACGTATATGTTATTTGTACCACATGGAATTACAGTTTATATAAGAACATGCTAGCTTTGCAATGAACCTAACAATTGTACATTCTCGCCTGGTTTAACATTAGATTACAGAGATCAAATCATCACTGGACATTAAAAGCCACTCAACACAAATATGAGTGGAATAGTTATCCTAAACAAATGTTTATACTACTATTATTCACTGCAAATGTTAGATTGCAGAGGTATGTATGTACTTCAGTTAATTTTTTACAGTGAATGGCAGTAGTATAAACATTTGTTTAGGATAACTATTCCACTCATATTTGTGTTGACTTGCTTTTAATGTCCAATGATGATTTGATCTCTGTAATCTAACGTTATACCAGACGAGAATGTACAACTGTTATGTTTATTGCAAAGCTAGCATGCGCTTATCTAAACTGTAATTCCATATGGTACAAATAACATATACATCTTCAATTCAATCCATGCACCTGATTGTGTTCGACCTTCAATTTTGCTTTATTATTATGACATATTTTATGGCAAAGTTTCATTAGATCGGTTGTTGCAGGAAAGCAACATGATTCATGAACATTCATGTTAGTCCAGAAGACCAAGTTTTGAGAAGCAACAGAATAAGAGAGGAAGAAGAAGATCATCTAAGGAAAGAATAACTGAAAGTATGGTGGATGAAGAAAGTAAGTCGTGTAAGGATCTCTTTTATTCACCGGAGGATATAAAGATAATGATATTTTAAATGTTTCTTATAAATAACTATATATATCCTGTCGATGATCTATTAGTGGTCAAGGAAAGCGATTAAAAGTAACGATGTGGCTATTATTGATGTTTTAAAATTCTAACGGACCCATATTTCCTATTGTAGGGGATGAGCAAGGAAATAATGAATCCTTAATTGCTGCTAACACTAGACCGCATATCGAGCATGCGGATGCTAAGGATTACTTTTATTATGATTATATATTAATTGGTTATGAAATTTCATTAGTTAATTATGTTGAAACTAATGTATGATTAAATATTAAAGCTTTTTTTGATATCCATATGTCGAACAAATTCTTACTTTTTGCTTGCACTCTGGTGTATAAATTGCAGATGGCAAAGTAAATGAAAAGAACTCGTCATTAGAAACAGAAACGTCAAAAGCATCAAACTTTGTTTATCTACAAGTTACTATTACCTAGTTCTTTTTTATTTATAGGAAAAACTGGAACATATACGTAAAACCAAATTAATGAAGACCACAAAAAGTAAAACATAATTCATGATTAATACTGTCAAATATAGCATGAAAAAATAAGTTCAGAGAAAAACATATTTCACAATAAATATCCATGATATTTATGCTAACAAATGATAAAGCTCGTCGTTTTTTATTTAAAAGGTACTATAAAACCACTTACCATTCACGAGGAGTGTGACAAATTAGCTTCGACACCAAATCAAGAACTTTGAACATGTAAACAACAATGAAAAGATCAAGATTGTCGTCCTTAATATTGGCATCCCTTAATTCGGGATCTCCAACCGGATTCCTTTTGTAACACAAAGAAAACCGAACAACCAAGGCTGAACATATCAGCAGACCCATTATGCAAGCCATTTAAGATAAGCTTTAGGGCTTTCCAACCTGAAGTTCCATAACCTATAACAAAAATATATAATTAGTTGTGACATATTTTAACATATTAATGATATCTTTCCATTTAATGCAATTTACAAAAATGATATAAAGTAGCAACATCTACAAATAAAATTTGATTCTACTTTAAATTTTTCATATAAGTTCTATGTTTAGAGATAAACTCTGATTTTATAATACTGCAAGTAGATTCTGAAAAGACTAGAATAAAATATGTCAAGTTACACTCACACAATTCTAATATAGTATATGTGAAATGTTTATCTATTTAGTAGCTATAACATCAAATGACGTATTGATTGCTAATAGTTAACAAGAGCTCTATCTCAGTCTCAGCGATAGAATAATGTGCACGCAACTTGCGCTTAATTGCCCTTACTTTTTCTTGGTAGGTACCTTAGTAGACAGATGTGGAAAAATTGTTTGTCCCAACAATATACTATGGTGAGTAACCAAGCTTGTCATTAACATTCTCATCCTTGGTTTCATTACCTTCGGTGTGAGACGATTGACGCGGTTTAACGAGTTGTAACAAAGATTTTTGCCTTGCATTAGGAAAGAAACCTGCCATTAAGGTTATATAAGCTATAGGAAGGATGAAGACAACTCCCCTCAAAAAATTGACTTCCCTCTGCTACTTTTTATCATCTACAACGTATTTAACCATGTTAAGTGCAATGAAAGTTCAGTTAGTTTAGTTAAAGTGAAAAGTAACAAATATTATTTTCAGACTGAATACAATTTTTTATAAAAGCAAACCAAATAAGAAAATTCATTTTATCATGTCATTTTGTTATGCTAAAAAATTACACTAAACAAAAGTATTAGAAAATTCAACGTAACCTTTGTTATAAAAATATTTCACGAATCTATCAAAACACAAACCAATTTAAATTTTACCTTTTACTTTTTCATCCATAAATTTCTGCCCCTCAAATACTTCGGTCCCACGAGTAGAGACGATAAATAAAAACAAAAGAGCAACGATGAATTTTGATACTCATGTCATTTGAAGAAATAAATAAGCATAAATAAAATGAAATAATACAAATAAGTATATATTTTATTGGTACGTTCATTAATCCTATAGCTTTCTCATGAAGAATCAAGACTTCCTTCAACTGTCCTGAAGCGCTCACGTAGCTCTTGCAATCTTTTATCAAGACCATGATTTTCTGCCCTAGTTTCTTCTAAATTAGAAGATAATCCTACATTTTAACCTTTGAACTCATAGTCCTTCTTATCAATCCTGAGTGATATTATTTTATTTTACAAGTATGTTATCACATTTGTGTATCATATCAATCTGTATAGAGCTACTTTAGTCTTAATTTATGTTCAATATTTTCTTTGTTAAATAAATTAAATTATCACTTATTACGAGAGATCATTTTCTTCCTTAAATAACTAAAGTTATTACTTATTTGGAATATGAAATCGGAATTCATAGACACTGAATAAAATTATGCAAATAACATTAAAATTGGTAAGCAACCACTAAACGTTGCATAAATTAAACATCTGAAATTCATAGGTAATAACAAAATCTAACCAAGTCATTCATTGCACATTTATTCAAAGATTGACTCGCTTACCTATTACAAAAGGAAAGTGCTGATTCAAAACAACGGTTAATTTGCAGAGTTATCCTGCTCCTTTATAAATAATAGCACCTATCATCTTTTTATTATTTGCAACAATAGCAGCAACACAGCAGATTTGTGGACATCATCTCTCGTACTTCGAGGTAACTTCTACCTATGTTTGTTCATAAATTACATATTCCACTATTACCTTTATTAGCATGGTACTGCCATTGCACATATCTCACTCATGTCTTTATTAGTACCGCACTGTTTTGTGAAAATCTTCAACACTTTGTCCATGTACTATCCATAATAATGAAAAGTAAAGCATGGTAATTATTTATTTTTAGTATTGATCCTACTATTTGAATCCAAATTTTGTCTGTAATCATTAACATCTAATGCATCCTTTTGGTTACAATACACATATTTATGTGCTCCTCTATTATATGTAATCTAATGCATCAAACTACATGTAATTCTGACCTAACAATAAAGTTTTTGTGCAATCCGTAAGCATGAATAAATTAGCAGTCAGTTCTTTACCTATTTTCCAACTGTTTTTATATCATTATGTAAAAGCTCAGTGGTAGCCTATAATAATATAGGTTAATTCATTTTAAAAATGTGTTTTAAAAATATTAATTGGATAATTTATTATGAAAATTATGCACTGCCAGGAGACATAATTTAAGCTTTATAGCAAAAGAATATGCCTAACTAAAGGAAATGTATTGTTCAAGCATTTATTGCATATGTATACGACAAAAGCATTCTAATCAAAAATGATATTAATGATGAAGGGCACGTTTGTCAATGAAAAGTGTATTATAATAAATAAAAAATTAATCAGCAAACAATCAAACAAGGTTCGGATATTCGACATTCAGCGTTCGGTTACACCGGTCAGCTTTCAACATTCAACTTTAAGCAAGTATTCAGCCATTTTATCAAACAAAGCCTAAATCTAAGAGTCGAATCACTTTCTTATCATCCTATGGCGATTTGTCTCCTCCCGGTTTGTTCTCTTCCAATATCGATCTGCGGATTCTGAAAGTGATCCCGCCCAACCCTACAACGTTGTCTCTTCTTCTCTCTCACATACTAAAACCCGTCTAATTTCACCTTCCATTGCTTAATACGAGTGTATCAATCCTCAAATCGAATAGATATATGGATTTATTTATCTTTATTCTCTGGTACTACTTATTACTTTTATTTGTGGTCTAATTATTTATTTTCTTTCTTTAAACGTACTGATATTGTTGTTTATGAATTTCGTAATCTTTACTTCATGGTATTACCATTTGCTGTAATTTATTTTCAGTTTTTTATTTGTTTAAATTATTTATGGTCTTACTAAAATTTGCATTTATTTATCTTTATTCTTTGATATTACTAACCATTTATTATTTATGAACTAAGTTTTTATCTGTCATCACTACTTGATTTGTTGGCAACCACTTCAATTTATGTTCATATGCGATAGGTTACCGAGTTAAGTGTTTAAATTTAGCTCTTTCATGAAATCCGATTTTACAAAAAGAAGAGTTTAATATGAGAGTATAGTCGTCAAGTCAAATAGATATTTAGATTTGTTGACCTTTACTCACCAATATTAATTTTCATTGTTATTTATGTTCGACTATTTATTTGTTATCTTCATTTTATTGATCTTTGTTCTCTGATATTACTTATTACTGTTATTTATGGTCTAGTCATTTATTTGGTTTCTTCAACCTTAGTAATATTGTCATTTTACTTGCCCGCTGAGTTTCACAAATGAAAAAACCTTACTCATTTACAGTTACGTTAATTTGAAAGATCGTGTTTGTAGCAGAATGTGAATAAATTAACCGAGTCCATTTATTTCTTGTGGAATAAAATGACGAGACTAGTGTTTGAGTTAGAATCCATCTTAAAAATTGGGTGAATTAACAAACAACATCAATATAATATTGTTTGATGTATATGTTCACAATCCATAAGTTCATCATATTAACATTTGCTGTTATTTATGGTTGTTTCGAATACTGGTATTTATTATTTTTTTACAAATTTCGTAATCTTTAACTTTATGGTAATATCACATGATGTAACTTTTATATTATACTCGCTTAAATTTTACCATTCCTACTAATATTTGTATTTGTTCATCTTCATTCCTTGGTTTTTTGACTTCTTGTTATGTACCAATTATTTATTTGTTATCATTAGCTTCAATTTACATTCCTTTGTGATAGTGTAACAACCCGCATATTTATTGATTTTTATATTTAAATATTTTATTTAAATATTTTATCGTTAATCGGATTTTGGTCCGAAGCTACTTTTTGCAAACGGTCAAATTAGGACTCGAGACCACTTCCATTGAGTTCGAAACGTCGTTTGCAATCTTCTAAGTATAAACATTGATATGTTTGGGGTTAGTGGAATTTCACCACTTTTTCACTCGAGCCTTTGGTTTGGACTTTTAGCCCATTAGGCCCAAGTTCCACCCCCCTTCTTCTTCATTGCTTCATTTCATTTCCTAACACTAAAGCTTCAACAAAAATGGTGAATGGAATGAGAAATTAAAACTCCAAAGTTTTTGTTTTATTGCAACTCCAACATTCAACTCCAAATTCAAGAAGAGGACATCGGATTCAAGCTTGTGGTTGCTTCTCCATTTGCCTTCAAGCTTTGTTCTTCATTTTCATTGGGTTTTGGAGCAAAGGTGAGATTTTTATCTCACAAATCTAGTCTATAACTATATTGGACTGTTGGGAATGATTCCCTATCACTTTTGCATGCACATTTGCATTTGGTTTGGATTGGATTGGCGAAAAACTCCAATTTTTAGCGTTTTGGTGAATTTTCTGCACTTAGGTCATTCTGTCCATTTTCGTGTGTTCGGAGTTAGGTCGCTCGCGACCTAACCCTTAGGTCGCTCGCGACCTAACCCTTAGGTCGTTCGCGTGGAAAAGTCTCGGCCTTCGAATAGCTCGTTTCCGACCTAAAATGGCCTATAACGTTAGGTCGCTCGGCGCTTCGGAATTAGGTCGTGGGTCGTTGGGCTTTAGGTCGCAAGCTCCTTAGGTTGTAGGACGTTCGAATGTTAGGTCGCTCGGCCCTTATCCCCTTAGGTCGCTAGGTCGCGATGTTTTAGGTCGCTGCATCCTATGCCTCTATAGGTCGCTCGACCTCGTTTATGACCATAGGTCGCTCACCCCCTCTTCGTTAGGTCGCTTGGCCTTGCCTTCCATTTTTAGGTCGCTAGGTCGCGACGTTTTTGGTCGTTAGGTCGCGACGTTTTAGGTCTCTTGACCTTGTTTTCCTCTAGGTCGCATGGCCTTTAGACCGTTAGGTCGCGAGCGTTAGGTCGTTAGACCTTACCTTCCTTAGGTCGCTTGACCGGTTAAACCTTTAGGTCGCTCAACCCTACTACCATTACTAGGTCATTTGGCCATAGCTCGTTAGGTCGCATGACCTTATAAACCGATAGGTCACATGACATTATAACCCTATAGGTCGTTGGACCTTTGACTCGTAGGTCGTTGGACCTTATCCCGATAGGTCGCTTGACCCCCTTGGACTCCTAGGTCGCAACCCTTAGGTCGCTCGACCCTATTCCCCTTAGGTCGTTAGACCTCATTTTGTCTTCACTAGGTCGTACCGTTTTGGTCGGGGCGCTGCCCCGCACCCCGCCGGGGGCGCTGCCCCCTGGACCCCCGCGACCTGACCGGGCAGGTCGAACCCCGTAAGCGGTGGCGTTGCCCCCGCACCCCCACCTTGGGGGGGTTGCCACCTCCCCTGGACCCCCCCTCCGTAGGGGATCTTATCTGAAAAACTTTGAGCTGATTTCCTTGGATTTTATTCACATCTCCGTATGCGATTTTTGTGACTGATTGTTTCTACAATTGCTTCTGTGTTTTGTCACTTTATAATATAAAGGTTTCAATACTAGTAGTAAATATCAAAACTCTTTTAACAAACAATTTCAACTCTATTTTTAATAACAAAGCTCTTTTCTTAAACCGTTTTCCAATCTATTAGTATATACAAGCCTTTACCTCACTCGGATGAGAAATCTAATTAAACGACTTAGTAAAACAAGTGGTATGAAACGCTTGCGTTCACTTCGTCGGTTAATTCTTGGACTTGTTCGATTGAACCTCTTGTGACAATTTTATTAGTGAAGATTTACAGTTTGTTCGTAAATATTTAAGTTAAGCAAGTGGTTATGGGACATGAAGCTAAACTTCTATATTTACTAGCTTAGTGTAATTGACACTTCTCGTTGATCTTGATGATCGCTTTATGAATTAGACTAGCAATTGCGCGATGTCTCTTTCATTGCAAGGTTAGACTAGACACCACTTGTGTGATTCCATTCACACATACCTTTCTTCTTTTTGGTTAGTCTTGACCTCAATCTGTGTGATTCCACTCACACATGTGGGGTAGCTCCCCATGGTCTTCGGACCGTCATGTGATAGGCCTCTTTCCCTTTTTATGATTTCTGGATTTCTTGTGTTGATTTCTGGAATTTATCTCTTTGACTTGTCATGAGTACAAGTTTAGGGTATGATGCCCTCTTTGGATCTTTGAGAAGATTCTTGTGATATTGATTTATCTCTTATCGGTTGATCTCCTGTTGATCATTATTTGCATACTTATAGTAGTATGTCAGTATGGATATTTTATGTTTATGCCATATCTTTTATTTTATATCATGTCATCTGATATATATAGCTAGACTGATCCGTTTATTATTTTCTTATAAATAATACTCGGGTCAGACCGAGATGTTACAGGTGCTACTGCTTGACTCCTTCCACGGTGATTCACTACTCAGACTTTTGGCTACTTGTTTAGATTAGCAGCTTTTGTTGTTTACACTTGAGATATAGACTCATAGTTGTATTCTTTTGTATAGCACGCGTTGCTATTCTTTTGTATTATCGTGGATCTTTTTAGACCACTACTCTGATGTACACTTTTATGTGACATATATTCATATCTCTTTCCGCCTTTGTGATATGGATATCTGTGATTGATTCGCATGTTATGCTTACTTCTATATTTGTTTCCGAAGATTATTTTATAGCCACCGTGTGATAAGAAATTACAGGATGGTCGCTCCTCAACAGCTTTATTCTCCGCGCTAGTTGACAGCACTACACCGTAGTGTTCTTGGCTAGCGTGGGTATAGAGGTGGGGCGTCACAAATAGATTCCTTAGTTCTACGTTTGATTTTGGATCTTTAACTAATTAATAGTGTCCTAAAAGAAGAGCTTAATATTCGTCAAATCGAATAGATATACATATCCGTTGACCGTTACTCATCAGTATTACTATTCACTGTTATTTATGCTTTAATTATTTATTTGTTCTCTTCAATTTTATCGATATTATCTTTTCATTTTTGGCGTTATGATTATTTATGTGTTTTCTCATTCGTGGTAATATTTTATTATTACTTGACCAATAAATTTTAACAAAATGCAAGCATTCTTGGAATAACTATAATAAATATTTTATTAATTTGTTTGCTCAATGAGATGTGTGCCTCCCAAGAATCAAAACTACGGTTTTGGAAACAAACATTTCCAATAATTCAAATTAACACTCTCATATGCTCACGATTTTCGTTGGTTCTCAACTTTAATCTACTAAAATGGCTGCTCTTAAAAATTGCTTGAACATAAATGTTCTATTTAAAAATATGTTTTCTTCTTGAAGAAATATATAATTTCACTAAAGAAAACTAATAAATTCAATCTTATAAATTTAAGATACTACTTCAGAGGTCATATCGATGGTTGATTTCCAAAAAATAAGTGGGTGCACTTTATCTCTTATGCAGTAGAACAATGAATGCATGCTTGAATTTGATCATACATAAAAGTTTAGCTAACAATAACGATTGAATATTTTGGCATTATATTTATGATTTATTATTTTACAAGTAACTTATCTGTTTAATAGTATGTTAATTTTTTTCATATATTTCAAAAATTCGAACCCATGAAAAATTTGCAAAAGTTTTAGCATGTCCACTTTAATATTTACCCTCCCATGAAAAACTTGCAAAAATTTTTGCATGTCCCCTTTAATATTTACCCATCACAAAAAAAAACTAGTTGTTGACTTTGGATATTTCTTGAAAGTAGATTTAATTAATATAAGAGCTTATAAGACAATGACTAATGCAACTCGAACACCGAAAAATACATACCATACGTCGGTAGTTTAAAAATTATTTTTGTGACAAATTTTCTTTTTTTTGTCACCGGAACAGTAACAAGTGTTTTCTGAATTTGCTAAACTAAAACTATTAGTTATATGGACGATTAGATTAAACATTAGTAATTTAATTGTGGATTCAAATTGAATAAAATAAAAACAAACAATATTTTTATCAATTTTTTCTTTTCCTTTTTTATTTTCTCACTTTTAAAAAACCCACTAACATAATGATTTTGAAAATAGATGTTAACAGTTCTTCTAAAGTAAGGATTGACATGAATCGAAAGGCACGAAAATGTACCCAAGCATATGGTGTTCAATTTGTTGTGTCGGATCCTAATTTAAGACTTATTTGAAAAGTGAAAAAAATGAAAACATGGTAATAAATGTAATTTTGTCGAAATTTATTTGTATTGCTGTAACTTTTTGGTGTAGATAAAGAAAAAAGGGTATATGCTACTTTTTAAGAATTTTGATGTCGGTATAGTACTTTTTGGCATTGAAATAGAGTTTGCTTAAGAATATAGTTCTCAAATTGAATAAATATATACGTTTCTTGTGTTATACAATAAAGAAAATAGAAGCCATTGGAGAGAGAGAACAATTTTATTCATTCAGAGAATAGATCATATCAGATTGATACATATCATTACATTACACAGGCTCCTTTATATATAGGCATTGGAGCATGAGATGGAACATATCCCATGATGTGGGACTAATAGAAAAACGCAAAAGCATATTCACTTATATATTTACATATATTATAACACTCCCCCTTGAATATGCGTCTTCAAAATCTTGGATGCTCATATGGTTGCTAGAAATTGTTTCTTTTAAAACGTCCATAACAATTGCTCCCTATCATTATTATCTTGCTTTCATACATCCATTCAGTTGATATAGATATTGTCTGTTGCCTCATTAAAAACCTCTATTAGAAAAACCCAGTGGGAAAAAACCTTGAACGAGGAAAAGAGTGCAACTTGTGAAATCATAAATATCATACTAAAAATGATATTTCTTATAAGAGTTTGATACTTCAGGATCAAATAATGCCTCGTTAAAACCTTACTAAGAAAAACCCAATGGAAAAAATCTTAGTGAAGGAAAAAGAGTACAATGACATATTTTATTTTCTTATTTCTTTAAATAAAGCTTGATACTTCTGGATCAAACTAATGCCTCATTAAAACCTTACTAAGTAAAACCCTATGGGAAAAATCTTAGTGAAGGAAAAAGAGTACAATATAGTATGTCATATTTCAATAATTTACTGCATCAGATAGAGTTTGATACTTCTGGATCAATTTAACACTTCAGTAAAAACCTTACAAAGGAAAACCTGATGGGAAAAACCTTAGTCAAGGATAAAAATATAATTTAACTTAAATAACATATTTGAGATGTTATTTCTTGAAAAGACGTTTGATTCTTCTAGATCAAGATAATGCCTCATTAAAACCTTAATAAGAAAAACCCAGTGGGAAAAATCTTAAATAAGGAAAAAGAGTACACTATAGCTTATTTCAAATGTTACAGGGAGTTGATACTTCTGGATCAAGATAATGCCTCGTTAAAACCTTACTAATAAAAACCCAGTGGGAAAAATCTTAGTTAAGGAAAAAGTGTGCATTATAAAATACTTATGGATGCTCCCCCTGATTTAAAATTTTCCTCTGAATTCATATTCGTCTTTCGATAACTCAAATTGGTTATAGATACTTCTGGATCTATAAATATGAATCTCATTAATAATACAATTTATTAATAGTTTCCTTCGATACAATCAAATTTTCTAAGATTGTTTCTTCCAAATATGGTTTGCATTTTATGCATTTGTATGCTACTTTTATGAAACACACTTCATGTGCTTTCATTAAATATATATATATATATATATTTATTTTTTTGCTTCAAATTAGTTTTGCGCATTGCAACTATACATCTTTCATGAATATTAAAAATTTCATTACAACATTACTAGAAAGCAGGAAGTAATCTACTCATCTTGATGTATCAAGATTTTCATTACAACAATACTTAGAAATTTGTAATCTACACTTCATGTCTTTTTCATTCTTTATAACTACAAAAGTTATATATATTCTTCAGGAATTTGTATACTTTAATAAGTATTTGCATATTGCAACTACCACTTCAATGGATATTAAGAGCTTCATTACAACGATACTTAAAAATAGGTTGAAATTTACTCTCCTTGTTCTTTGCATTCTTTATAACAATGAAAGTTATTTGTATTCTTCAGGAATTTATATACTTTCATTGTTTAATATGATTTTAAACCACATTTATACCTTCAGGGTATATTAAGCATTTCAAGTACTTTCGGTACTTTGTGGACTACATGTCCATATTTCTCTACTATTAAAGGATTCATGATGGCCAGTCATGTTTTCCCCTAATTCAAGATTCTTAATCTATTTATAAATATAAGCGCTTTATTATTTACAAATTTATCATCGATGATTATTTCTTGTCAGTTCTAGACATGATTTATTGAGATCTCTTTAATTATCATGTTTTAGGTACCTAACCCACTTCTAGGGTTATTTGAGAATCATGTCATGGATCTCTTTCAGAGCATCCTTATGTGTTTCTTCAAGAACACTCACCTCCTTTATTTGGCATCTTTATCACTTACTCCAAAAATATTTTGAACTGACTTTTGAACCATATTTAAAATGTGGTTTACAAATTTCGATCCTTCAGGGATTCAAATCGATATTGGAGAAAGTCTACTAGGGATATTACTGATAATTTATTCAAGTTACTTAATATTTTGCATCATTGTATATTTTAACAAATATTTAACATTGATGATCAAAATGAGCTTGTATCCCTTTATCCTCCCCCTCAATGTTGACAAACATTGTCACATTAAATAATAATCATCTTTGGATTCTCATTTTGATCCACTATGATATTGCTACTAGCAAATACACCGTACATATTAATAATAGGAGGATAATTCTTTTATTCATTGATAAGACGCATTCAATTGATATTGATTATTAGAGTTTGTTCTCATTGATTGATCTAAGCTATTGGAGGAATTTACTTATTGTGTAGATCATTTGAATACATACATGACTTCGGGTCATTCAACATTTATGTTGATTGAATTTTAAATCACTAAATAATAGCTTATAACAAACTTCAGGTTGTTAGCTAAATATTTACATATATGGATGTATACGTGCGTCCACGTATCACATATATATAGTATAAAATTTTCATATTCTTTCTCATATGAATTAGTGATTTTTAGAACAAACTATTACAAGGATCCAAACTATTAATTTCTATTTATAAATCAATGTCAATGCAAACCTGTAAAAACAGCACGATAATTTTCAAAACATTTGGTTTGAAACCATATCGAACTTCTGGTTCGAATAAAATATACACACAACTTCAAGTTGTTAAGTTTATTCCTCAATTATATCTCAAATATCAGTTTTGAACCTAATTATGATTACTTATCAAGGAATAATTTTTGATTGCGTATAGATATTTCTACACATCACTATTGAGAGTTCCGTAAAAAAATTAGAGCAAAAATAATAATAGTATCTTCTAGATACTTGGAATGTTACAGATACAGATTTCCTCTTAGCTCTCAAACTTTTAGGATATAATCTAAGCTAAATTAGGATCCATTATAATCAAATTTATGCACACTTATTTGGTTTAATAAAATTACCAAATATATGAATAAACCTCTTCTAGAGATATGTTATCATTTTCAAATTTATAAATCTCTTCTGGAGATATATTAGTATCACCACTTCTGGAGTGAACTTTCTCTTCTAGATATATATATATAATTATAATTATATATAAACATCTCCTCTAGAGAGTTCAGTAAAATAGATATAACATAAATAAGAGTATCTTCTGAACCCTTGAAATGTTATAAAAATAAGAAATTATAATGGTTGCACATACCGATTTGTTCAAGACCGTATTTATATAGCATTAGTGAAAATTATGATACGACATATAGATTATTTCTTCAGGAGCATATCTAAAGATATTTCTTCAAGAATAGTTGTGCATATAATATTTGATTCATCGTAAGTTCTGAAAAGTAAAAGATTACATATCACTATTTGTCTAATGGAGCTACGGGTCCATGACAATAGACGATTGAATTTTGGATAATTTATTATCACATTTGACAATATTTTATAGGCAATTCTTTTATAGTGCTATACGATGATATAATATCATTTCTGGGGATATTTCATAAACACCGCTTCTAGAGTGGTACATATCACTTCTAAAGATACTTTATATGCATTGTTTTTGGCATGTCATCAATAATCAATATCTTTTTCTACATAATTGACATAATTCTACAACATCTCTTCTAGGATGTTTGGATTTTGAAATATAAAAATCATAAAACATCTCTTCAAGAGTATGTCATATGGATTATCTCTTCTGGAGAATATTAAAATGTACTTCTTCAAATATATAGTTTGGCAAACACACCCAAAGATTATCAAAACTTGGGTTTTACCAACTTCAAACTGATTTATTGAACTGAAATAAAATAAAATTCACATAACAGACTTCAAGCTGCTATTATCGATCAATTCGACCATATCATTTATTAGTGCACTTAGATTTTCATCATTAATGAAGTTTCCTTCATCTTCGAAGAAATGATCTAACTTCAGGTTAGTATTACTAGACAATCCTTTCACATAATTTTAAAATAAAATTCCTATAACATCTCTTCTGGGATGTTAGATTTTGCAATATAAATATAAATAAATCTCTAAAGCATTGTCAGAAAATCTTTTCATAATTCAAGACTTCAGGTCTTGGACTTTGAGTTATACAACTTCTGGTTGGAAAAAAAAATCTTTGCACAACTTCAGGTTGTTCAAACTTTTTTTTTTTATGATTAAATTTTCTGATCCTCTTTTTTTTTTTTTTTAGTTAGAACTTATGGTTCTTTATTTTGAGGAAACTTGTAATTTACTGATTTATGAAAACTGCAGGTTCTCAATTATTATTTCTTTTTTCCTTTTTTTTTTAACAAGGAAACATTGGAAGATATTAAGCTTATCATGTAAGCTTTTACTAATGTTTCCATTCACTTAATACGATCTTCTAGATACGTATTATATTTATATTTGTTTCTCTTAGAAACAATGAAATATTTCTTCTGGAAATATAAATCGTATATCAAAATAATTTCCAAAGTCTTCATTTAAATCTAAATCAAATCAAAATGTTTTCAAAATGAAAACTTCATTTACCAACCGTGATTGATTACTCAAATCCATCTCCAAACTAAATGCAATCAAATTCAATAAATTTGTTGAAGCAACAATATCAAATTTTGTCAAGTTCAAACTTGCATTCCAAAATAAATGAACTATAAAACATACAAATAAGCATGATATTGAGATCAACAATATAATATGATCAGAAAAATAGCAACAACAAACAAATTAGATCTGAAATATAATAACCAACAAAATAAGAATTAGATCTTAAAGTTTAGATCTATATAAGATATAAAATTATAAGACTAGTATAATAAAATCTAAAAAATAATACAATAGATTTAGATCTGAAGAAGTAGATTTAGAATGGAATGAGATATATAAAAAATAATAATTTGGAAGATTAGATCAATCATAATAGAAAAATAATTTACCGTTTTGAGATCTATAATTAGAACTGGAGAAGAATAGATCTGATTTCATAATAAATTATGATAACGTGTTATAAACAAATAAGAATATGTTATAAAGAAATAAGAGCAGAAGCCATTAGAGTAAAAGAATGGAGATATTTTATTCATTCAGAGAATAGATCATATCAGATTGATACATATCATTACATTACACAGGCTCCTTTATATATAGGCATTGGAGCATGAGATGGAACATATCCCATGATGTGGGACTAATAGAAAAACGCAAAAGCATATTCACTTATATATTTACATATATTATAACATCTTGATCATTATAGTTAGTTATCAATTTTTAGTTTTAATAAACGTAACAAGGCTAGAAAGCTATAACATAATGCGAAAATGAATTCTGCATGTCGGTATCAAAATAAACCTTGGCCAGTGCTTGCAATAGATAACAAAAGCACCAAGAATGTGTCGGTGGCACACGATTTCCACGGCACTCCCAATAATAGATGGAAACCATGGCTACAACGTGCCATTCACTGCCTTATACATGTTGGTAAGCTTTTGGGCCCAATAATTTAATCCGCTAAACATACATGTACAGTTTGTAGGTAGGTGCCTACTATGGATACAACACATTTTGCATGTAACCCAATATTATTTGAGATGATAAAAGTTGTCTACGCTATTTACTTTTTTTGGGATACATGATCAAAACTGTTTACAACCTCTGCTTAGTAAACAGCATAGAATTTACGTCTCCTTATAATATAGTTATTTGAGCTAAATCTTTGTAACCGTAGGTAGACTATCATGGGCATACAGAAAATTTATACATATATATTTGCCTCATAGTTCAAAGTTAAGAACACTAGACGTCATGATGCATTATTTCGCATCATACATTGAGTTAAACAATCTTTGCTACTTTTTTGGTAGAAAATGTACACCACACCTCGTATAAATACCTTATTGCACTCAATGTTTTACATCAATTTACTGTGTAAACTATGCTTGAGAAATGAGCTGTGACTGCATTCAATATACTGCTATTACTCATCTAATTATCCTTATTGATGCTAACTATCTTTGATTGTATTGGTAGGTTAAAACATATCCAAGATAGAACTTAAGTGGGCTTTTGGGGGCATCGCCCATCTGTTGGGCATCGCTAATCGGTTCAGGGCTGAACGTCACTGAATATTCAGCCTTAAACAGGGCTTGGAAACTCAACAGTCAGGAGCTCATCTTTGGACATCTAACTCCTTCCCACAACAAAACCCCATCCTCCCCCTTCCCGTCTCAATGGTCAGGTGCTCATTTATTGACCGTCTGTTCTTGAATGCCCAGTAAATGGACGTCCACACCCCATTCAGTTTACTGAACCCAAATCTGAATGTTCAAACTTAATTGGACTATTAGGAGGAGAAACTGTATTATTCATGGCTGAATCATCACAATTGGGGGTTCACTTAGAAGGGCAATTTAAGAATGCATTGAAGATGGAATTATGAGAATATTAATAATCCAGTTCTTTTTAAATTGTATTCAATAGCTTGTGCAGTAATTAATGTATGGGTTTCTCATTTTTATTTATACTTACTAAGAAATTAATATCATCTACAATGTCAAGTTGGCCAGTTACCAATATTATGCAGAATGCTATGAATTTCTTCTTTGCGATACAACCATTTGTTGTTTTTTCCTTTTTCTAATATGTACATTGCATGATATATTTACATCTGAGGTTACATATGCCATGTGTGAAACCGGATGGACTTCAAGAAGTTAATAGAAACATTATTCTAGCATAACTGTGATTACACAACAAATCTTGAAGGCAGCCACGGTTATCACTGAGACATATTTCAAATTCCTACAAAATATTAATTTTAATTTGTTCTTTTTAGTATTCAACTGCTAAACTCAAAGATGTGTAGCTAACATATATTTCATAATTTGCCCCAACTTCATCTTCTTGTTTTCTTCTATAATGTTATGTGCGAGCAACTTCATACAATTATTTATTTAGTATTGTTATTTCTATTTTTGTATATTATAAAACTTTTGTCTTCTCATGTACCAATCTCTACTTATACACCTTTCTAATAAAATAATAGATAATCCACTTAGATTAGTTCTATTTTTTCCATCAATATAATAATCTAATTTATTTAATAAAAAGTTCAAGATATTTATCAAAAAAAAATTAATGAATGATAATTACTTGAATTCATTTTAATATCAAATTTAGTAATATAATTAGTTTAAATATTTAGATCTAAATGCAGAATATTATGATAAAACTATTAGTAAATTTGTAAATAATCATCATAGATATTATAGAAATATATTTATTTTGACGACAAGCCCTTGGAATGAACTAATAAACCATTATGAATCATTCTTAAAATGCCAACTTAAAGCATTTACGAAATATATGTTTGGAATAAAGATAAGGAGTAAATTTCTGGAATTAATATATCACATTTGAAGATCACCTGTTTTTTCTAGCTGAATTTAATATGTTTTTAATATAATGTAGGAACTCATGCATTGATTGAGTATATTACTAGTATAACCGCTAACCGTCTAGGTGTATAAGCTTGAACAAAAAAGTTATAGTGATTGTTTTTGTGATTTGAATTAAACACAATGATCTGTTTAACACTAAATTATTTTCCTTATTTAATATAACAATAAAAATAGTAGGTAAAATGTAAAATATCTATTATATTATATGAAAATCAATTTTATATTGGTGTGAATCTTTGTTTCCAATTTTCTCCAAAATATATTGTGGTGCCATGTCTCTTGGTAATTTGATTATTCCAACTATTTTCTTATTGTCATTAATTCCTAAAAAATACTAATGGACTCATTGATGTTTTATAACTTACATTCCCATTATATTCCTTTCATTTATCAACTGTTGTCCATGGTTAAATACAAATTATTCTTTAGTTTTCTTTTTTCTAATTACAAAATCCCAGTTGGATTTCTTCTCTTCGTTCTTCGATAGTTCCATTTTTAATTTTTTTTTCCCATTCTCTTATCAATCTGATCAAGTAACTAGGAAACTCTTTTTTCCCTTTTCGTTTGTGCAACTATTGTAAATTTCATATAATGATGAGATAAGTCATGAGATTGAATATATAGCTAAGAAAATTCAAAAACACCACTAAAATGGATTTGCTACTAGAATCTTACTATGCTAATTTTAATATGTGGCTTCGAAGATGCCATATAAATTTATTTAGGAAGTGGAGCATAGATCAATTTATGAAACTCCTATGTTATTGGACAATTTCTCTCTTAAGTTCTTTTGTACTTGCTTTATCCTTTCCATTCCATTGTAAGTATAGCGATTTTCAAGTATTATGCACTGTTTATCGAAAAAGAGAGAGAAAATTCAATAGACATTAGGCATCAAATTAGTCTTCCAAATACTCTTGCTAAATCAACTCATTTACTATTATGCATTGATATTTTTATGCTTGGTATTATTTTGTAGAATACCCTGGTTAATATTCATATATACAATAGCTTTCACTAACATCATTGATAAATTTTCAATTAATTTTCATTTGACGCGCTAATTCAGCTTCAAAACTAATTAGTGTTCCAAATCAATATGACATTTATGTTAGTATCAATTCATACTATGGCAAGGAAATTGCAAACTATTATTATTCTATATATGTACATAATTTTGACGGGAAGTGATGACATACAACATTTGAAAAAATAGGAATAAAGAGAGTAAGGAAGCTTCCATAATTAATGAGACGAATGGAAACGATTTCTTTATTGTTATTTACTTATTAGACAATTATCGAGAAATGGAATATGCACTTATGCATATAATATTTTTTATGATATTTATATTTTTAATATTAAATAAATAATTTAACACTTCTTTGCTATTGTCAATATAAATGTTGTATTATGTTTAGGATTTGTTAAAATAATTAGGGAATATTAGCTAACTAATTTATTTAATTAGTTTAAATTTAGGATATTTCATTAATTTAAATGTATGGGCACCATGTAAGATAATTATGAACGCCTCAGTAAAACTTATTAGTTGTAGAAATTTGAAAAGGTAAGTATTTGAATGTAACATGGTTGGTATGACTTAATGAAACATTAATACTAATTTTAAAATCACATACTATATAACAACAACTAAGCCATTAAAATCATAGACTATATGAAGATATTTTACAATAAGATATAATAAGAGAATTAAGAAGTGAGGAGAAAAATGCTAAATTTTGTGACTCTTGGTTTTTAATTCCCACGTTTTCCCCATTTCTCTCATGAGATTATGTGTCACCGACTACACAATTATTTATTTATTTAGTATTGTTATTTCTATTTTTGTATATTTGAAATCTTTGTCCTTTCATGTATCGATCTATACATATTCACCTTTCTAAGAAAATAAAATATAATTCACTCAAATTAATTCAATTTTTTCCATTTGTAAAATAATTTATTTTATTCAATAACAAGTTCAATATATTTATCAAACAAATTAGTGACACATGAATTTATTTTAAAGTTTAACTAATTATATATTAGTTTAAATATTTAGACTTAAATGCAAAATATTATGATAGAACTAACGAAAAATTTGTAGGTAATTATAGATATTTCAAAAGGAAAAATCTATTGGGACACAAGTTGATGATACGGCGGATTTCCACCAGTGGATTGCTCTTCGATTTCCAACTTCCATTTGAAGGCAAAATGATCTAACGGTCTAGATCTTTTACGTCACAATTGTGTTTTATATTGTATCCAAATAGCCAACCTCTTAAAGGGAAAATATAGTTATTTTGACCGTAGACCCATGAAATGAACTAATCGAGTACTATGAATCATTCTTAAAACGATAACATAAAGCATTTGAAAAAATATATGTTTGGAACAAAGACAGGAGAAAACTTTTAGAAGAAGTACCATAAATTAATATATACCAGCTAGTAATCTATCTTTAATATAGATTACTCGTGAAAGAATAGCTGAAGGATAAGGTGGGAGTGCTAGTTAGTTTTCTTAATTAAAGAAAAATTAATACATAGAAAACAAGCTCTTTCATTAATAATAACAAACTTTACAAATGAAAAAGAAAATCAGGTTACAACACAACTTTATTTCTAAACATCCAGTTAACTCTTGAAGTTTTGTTTGCGGTTTTAGCCCTTTCAAATGTCCTAGCTAATAAGGTCAGAGTAGAATCAAAAGAATCTTTGATTGAAGTTTTGATTGCAGTTTCTCGAGGGGAAGAGAACGAGAAGAAAGAGGAATAAAGGAAACCTTAGGAGATTCCTTAACACCCTAGATGGGGTTCGGACCCATGTTCATCCAAGTATTTGCGATGATAGCATCTGAGCAAACCCCTACATTTGTCGCCTAAGTAGGAAAAGTCGACGAACTTAACCCTAGAGTAAACTCTGTAGAGAAATCTTCTAAAGCATTCCGGTCATCAATCAACATCCAAAAACGGGTCATTAGCTCTCTTTGTTTGAAGTTTTTCCCGACGGAGGCATGCTTTCTTCATCTGTGGAGCAACTTCCCTTTCCTTGAAAAATCTTAGTTTCGATGCACTTGCAACAAGATTCCTGTACTTCTTAAACAACTCCTTATACCCTTACAATTGTCCATCCAATTCTCTATTCAATCGATCTATATCCCATTTTTCTTTTTGAGTATGAATTCATAATGATATTTTGGTTTTCTCCTTAACTACAATAATCAATGAATTATGTAATAATTACTTGATAAATTCAATTATTTGACTAAAGGGATCATACCCGAGAAGGTGGAATTGAAGACGAGGAAATCTTTTCTTTTCCTTTTGGGTTTTTACTTTTTATCTTTGGGGAGCACTGGCCTTCTTATGAAAAATTTTCCCTGGAGGAACAGGCATATTAGTAGCCTCTGCATCCTGGACTGATGAGTCCAGGTTAACATCTCCATATCTATTTTTACCACTTGTTAGTCCAAAGAGACCATTTCCATCACCTCTTCCTTTGTCATCATTACTATCACCGTTATCGTCATCAGCATTATCATGGTCACCATCGCCCTTATGCTCATCATCCTTCTCTTCGTCGTCACATTTAGTTTTTCAACTGTTGGAGGATCTTTAAAAGTCAACAGCTTCTTAGAATCAGTCTCTTCCTCCTCTATGAAAGGTCCCTCCTCGGGTGCTTAAGTTTTATTTAACATAGCTTCAAATCTTTTCTTAAACTTCTCATTCTAAACTAGAGGAAGAGAGGGGAAGTTAAAATCTAGACACTTGTGGTCATTGTCGACATATGCTATGAAAATATATTTCTTATAAGAACTCTCGATAATGGTATCGATGGTCGTACCAAAGAAATGAGACATCTTATGCTTTGCATCATTGATTACACCCGTTGATTTATTCAAGAGGGCTCTTTTCTTTCACAACTTTTTCTTAGGACATGCATTCTCCTCCACAAGCTAGGCCTCCTTCATGTCGGCCTCCTTAAGTGCTATTTCTAAAGCTTTTACCTTATTCTTCGAAATTTGTTTGGCACTTCTTTCTTTATGAAGTAAAGTTTCTATTTCCCTAAGTGAGGTCGCTAGTTTTTCTTTTTCTGTTACAACTTCGTCTTTTGCTATTGAAATATCAGTTATACGATCATTAAGCGAAGAGACTTGCTCCTTGATTTTAGATGCTTCACAAGAAGATTATGTAGCATCTTCCTAAAGTAGAAACATGTGTTTAGCAGCTTGGAATGAGTGACAGGCATGATTTAGAATGTTATGTGTGAAAGATTAAGGACTTGAAAAGTTACATATGAAAAGTACATACTGACAGGAATTGCTTAAGAATAGCAAATTGATGGTCTTGAGAATAAGATGATGGTTGTGGTGGCTTAAGAGCAACAAAAGACAAATATTGGATAACTAACTAGAGAAGGTCATCAAAACTACCAACAGGGGTTGGAGGTTGAGTCTTAGAAGGGGTGGATCTTTTGAAGTTATATTGCAACCGAGCTCCACACATAAATGATTCAGAGTCCTAAGAGAATCTGGAAGTGGAATGCAAAGAACCGAGTCTTGAGACTATTTTGCTTCAGTTCGTTGTTTTTTTTCCAAAAGGGTTAAAATGTAAAGCCACAAGGGTCGGGTCAATATTCACAAATGGAACTTCCCTGACTTTGGGTTTTTTTGCTACAAATTATGGCAGCAGTGGAACCATCGCATAGTTTCCTTTTTACGGATATGAATGAGCAAGCAATGGCATACCTGAGAGATTGAGATTCATGGGCCCGAGCCAAGACAGAAGTGTCATCTTTACTCTCCTTTTCTTTAGGATCGATCATTAGTTGTGACCTCCATCCTTGTAGAGACAGCTACTAAGGCAAATGAAGCTAAACCAAAAAAGTAAGCTTATAAGATAATGTTACTAAAGGTCTTACATAAGTTGTAACGATAACTCATTAAAAGGTTCGAGTTTAACTAGGGAATTAGTAAAAAAGGATCATAACTTGCCAACGACTAAAAATCAATTTCCTCGAGCATTACATTTGACCATTGGATACCTTACCATGACTTTATGATGGTCTATAATAATGGAGTACTGAAGAAGCTTTGTTGGGGTTAATAATATAAGTCTGTTCCCATGGTTACTTATGCTTGAGTAAGTGCACAATATCCTAGTCATAGGGACTTAGCTTTCTAAGAACAGAGTCTAAAAAAATTTCTTAGCGAAGAGTAATAAATAAATGTTGATAATAGGAGATAAGAAGCTTACTGGCAGTAGAAAAGGTCCCTCTGATCTTGGAATAACATTTGACGTAAAAGAATTGTGCCTCCCATCCTTGTGCGTTATTAATACCCTTAGAAATTATGCTTCTTGGATGAGGACAGATCCAATACAATTGGTGGCCTTGTTTTTCATCAATTTTAGCAGGACTGGTCATTGAATGCAGAATCTCAGCATCAAGGGAAGAAATCCCAGCCTCTCGAGCCATGACTTCCAAAAGAGTTAGATATGTGCAAGCATTCGACGAGAATTGAATTACCGCAATGTCTAGATTATTTTAGGTATCTTAAAAGAAAGC
Organism: Allium cepa; assembly: GCA_030765085.1. Lineage (NCBI taxonomy): Eukaryota > Viridiplantae > Streptophyta > Magnoliopsida > Asparagales > Amaryllidaceae > Allium > Allium cepa. The sequence goes on along the minus strand of CM060937.1, from coordinate 28,033,169 downwards.
CAGGAAAGGAAGGTAGCTTGTGTTCCAAGTATGTATTGGAATAAAAACAAAATACCCTTCCGGTATATTGAAAATATTGTCTGTAGGACTTGCGGGAACGGATGTGATTTCTGTAATTCCAAATTGTTCTAAATAGAATCCACCTCAGTATGGGTTGTGATGTATGATGGATTCAAAAGATTATCTTCTTTCTTACTAACTAAGGGTGAATGTTTGGGCCCTTTACTAGGCTTATCAATGGACTTCTTACCAGGCTGTTGACCTTCCATTAGCCCACCAGATGATGTTATTCCAAAGTTAAGAAATAATAATTATCATATTATACATAAGAATTACCACAATGAGAACTAAAATTTATTATCTAACCGATTTTCCTGTTAGTGGCATCAAAATGTTTTAAATGTAAAACATAATACCACCTTTAATAGAAGTCAATAACCCGTAGTTGATGCGTGTGATTTTATTAAAAGTCTTAACTCTAATAAAAGAATTCCATAGGAAAACTATATTGAAACTAGATAAAAATGGATGTGCAATGTCAATAAGTCCATTACCACAAATATATTCATGCTGAATGTCGCCTAGCTTATATTGTAAAGTACTAGTAAATACCGCAATCATAACCAATGTTAAAGTGACGAAGTCGTCGACATTAATGAATAGCGATGATGTAAGTTGATAATGTGCTAACCGGTTAAGCAACTTACAATATGTTAAATCAATAATGTCACAAGTGATAATATCAAAAAAATTAAATTTATAATTTTAAAAGGTAGCTACAGGAGGATGATAACGAACAACAAAAATGTCGGTATCAAATTATAACTTCATAAACCAATGTCAAAAACAAACAACCTCATTTGTAATTGGTGTTGGTATTAGGTAATGTGGAATACAATAGTTGGTAATAAGTTTTAAGGGGTTTATCATACCTCATCTTAGTCAATAGCGATATACGAGTCTCGCGACATAAATGTCAAGCTATCAGGATAACAAGTTAATACAGAGTTTCACTAGAGTCGAGTATCATAACAATGTCGTAGATAAATGATGTTCGTATAGTGTAATTCGATATCGAGTATTGGGTCTAATAAGTCACCTTTGTCATCAATAAACCTAGAATATATTATTTTCATACCAACGTCGATTAACATCAAAACCCATTCGTGCAATATGAAAGCCTTGTGCTATAGATTAATCAACATCAAACATTTTAGTGGTGTTGTAAACGTCAGCACTATGCAACTCTAAATAATAATGGGTTTGTGTTTGTTGAACTATTAGCTTAGTCATAAAGTAGGCCAAATTCCCAAATTAGTGCCACCAGACAACTAATTAATCTAAGATCAGTAAGATGATACCATATATTCAACCAATTAATGGACTTAACTATCGGCAATCGATAATAAAATATTTAAGAATTGGAGCTGATTGATTAAACTAAAGTGCCAATTAAAAGGAAATAAAATCTAAGCTAAAGCCTAACCACAAATGTAATGCAAAAATCATTTAAACAAATTTGTTGATTTTATTGCACTGGAATACTACATTAATTCCAAAAATTGCTATCAAAGAACTAGAATTTGCAGTTGACTTTGGAAAGCTTGATTTCTTGCTCGAGCGTTTGAATTGTAGGTGAAAGAATGGCGAAGAGGAAGCTCGGTTATTTATAGAAGAAAAAGAGGATGGGTTGTAATTGTTAATTCAATTTAAATTGGTGGTTAGAATTGCTTGGAATAACAATAGACGATAAATCTAACATCGATGGTACTGACTTGAAGAAGTCAATGACTCCTCTAAAGTTTAGGGGGGCGCAAATATTATCACTATTATTGTCTCAAAGATGAGCGACATGCAACATGACTAAAGAACCGAGAATATGCATACCATCTATACCACTTGTTGCCGATGTTGCTTACCTTCTAAGTCGACCTTTGTCAATATCAGCACTTTGGTATAGTTTTTGAATAATACCACCATCAGTCAATGATGCATCTTTTAAAAGAAGCAATGATGCATCTTTTAAAAGAAGCAATGATGTTGAATGTGATCAGTATTATGAGCCATCAGTGTAATGTCGACATCACCTGTATCGCGTCTCATTGATGGTGAACCTCATCAAGGCCGACGTCTACTTATGAATTCAGAGTGGGTAGCCCAACGTATCGATATCGTCGCTTAATAATATCACACAACATCGATGTCACCTCTCGTCGTCGTCATGTTCTAACACTAAATGTCATTTGATAGTGTTATCAAAGAAGACAAGAATATCGAGTGTTATCAATATTTTATGGAACTAATGCCACATCTCTCTAAGGAAGCGATGATATCAAATGCAATCAATATAGTAAGCCATCAATCAATGTCGACATAACCTATGTCTCATCTCATCGATGCCATATTTTACCAATGTCAGCCTCCAAAGTGACGCTGCTTTCCATCAACGTCGCTTATGGTTAATGATGTTTGTTATTGATGCCGATCATTGCCGATATTGCAACTTAACAATGCCACTTTGAACTAATGCCACCAATAATCAATCAAGAGCATCTTAATACATAAAATTGTTAATGCTGAAAGCCATTAGTGCTAAGATGGCATCGAAGTTCCACTTTCGTAACTAAACAAAGCCCAATGTCCTGCAACATTATCGTTACCGAAGCCAAGCATGCCAAAGCAAAATGCCATGCCGCATTTCATCCCTTATAAATACATACCTAGAGGTTATGGAGTAGGGGCGAATCCTTGTTGTCTCTCTTCTTATATTTTAGACTTTGTAATTTTAAATCAATTTTTGGTTTTTTGCCGATTGTAGCACTCAAACTTTGTACATGTAAGGGATTGAGTTTCAAACCATTGCATAACATATTTGAAAAAATGTCTCATGAATTGTGACTTGCATATTGACATGGTTCTTATGCGATATTTTCCATGATTTCAACCTTATTATCTAATGCACATGGGATTGTTAAGGAGTTGACATTGGGCACACTTCATCCTAACGACTTAGCCTAGGATTGGCTTAGTCATCCCTTAATCAAATACACTTTCCCTATACTTTTAGGGTTAATAAAGAAATTCATTAACAACTACTAATTCCAAGGGTGATTCCGAAATGGATGTGGTAGAAGTAGTACCTTTGGTTTTTTATATACTAAACAGCTTGTATAGATGAATACTAGCACTGCAGTGCTGCCTAGAGGGTAATGTTAGCATTCCAAGTTGGATTGCTATATGAAAAGGTATATACATTTATTGATGTGGTTGTGAATGTGAGCTCTCAGAAAAGGTTGAAAAACAACCGGGGTAATAAAATATTTGATACTATCCGGTAAGGGGTAGGTCGATCCTGTTTTGGTAAGGGGTCCATGTAAGGCCTGAAAGGAACGGCGGAATAAGGATCTTAAGGCTAATTTAACACTAAAGGGGGTGAATAGTGTTTAATGGATTCTAAGATTTATATAGACTAATTTAAAATTATCACACAAACAAATGCAGAATTAAATCACAGAACAAACACAGAATCAAATACAGACGCAGAAAGTAAATAAAAAGCAGTAAAAGGAAAGAACATACCGGATTTTATACTACTTCCAAGTTACCCTACATCTCACCCTGTACCAAGGCAAACCACCTCATAAAGATTTTTATTATTCCAATGTCGAGATTACAATCCTCAATTTCTAAAGGCCTTGAGGTACCCTCCTGTCTCACAAGTCCAGGGCAAACTCTCTTGATTTACGGAACTCAAGACTACCCAATTGATTTCCACGCACAACCACACCTTATAAAGAGACTCGATAAAATTTTGATTACAAATTGATCCTATAACTCTGAATAGCACTTTGATCTTCGAGAGAGGGCAGAAAATCAAAAAAGAATAAGATTCTAATTTGATTTACTTAAGAAATCAGCAGAATTTCGGCACGATCTTAGAAATATGAAAATTATAGAATATGAATTTGTGGAGAAGAAGAAGTGAAGAAAATAGGAAATTAGTTAGTTAAAAAATTCATTTGTGAAGGCTATTTATAAAGCACCAACTGTCATAACCATTCGTGAAGAGATTTAAACGAATAGACACTTATTTTGAAAATTGAAACTTTTGAATTCAACGGCCACCATATCGACATGGGGTATCCCATGATGTCGACTTCCCTATGTTATAAAATAATGTAAATTTTTTTTTGAAAATGAAGTTTAAAACAAGAGTTTATTTTATAACAAAAACAAATAATATTTTAAGGCTCACATTTTTGAAAAATCACTTGAAAAGATAATTTTAGGGCTAAAATATTTTGAAAAGCCGTTTTGAAGTCATTTTGAAAATCCATTTTAAAGTAGTTTTGCAACCTTCTTCCTACAGAATATCTCATCACAGTAGGACTAGAGAACTTGTACAAAACCAGGATGTTCGTGGGTTTCTACGCCACTTGACGTAGGTTTGTAAGCTACTTGTCGTGGGTTTGTAAGCCACTAAGAATGTCAAAATGGGTTCCATCCCAAATGAAATTTGGAATGATGATTTGCCTGCTATTATAAAGTTTTAACAAAACTAGACACTTATCTTAAAATTTTGACCTTAATACTCATGAGTCTTCAAACTTGATTTCTTCATTCTTGATCTTTATACTGTACAATCTTCAATAATCAATACCCGCCTTATATATATCCTCAATAATAACATTCATATATGTATGTATATATATATATATATCTAGACAATAGTGTTAGTATATAAGTTACAATAAAATAAGTTACAAAGGTTGTTGTCATCAAAACCACTATTTCCAGTTCCCAACAATCTCCCCTTTTTTGATGATGACAATCTTATAAAATATACTTACCACTTCGATCATACCATAACTCCCCCTTACTCCAAGCCAACAACTCTTTCTTACTCCAAGCCTACTATTTTATATAACTTCTTCCCCTTTGTCATCAACAAAAAAATAACCTATAAACCTTGAACTTAATAGAAAATGAGATAAACAAACATACGACATAAGAATAGTAGCTATGTATGATTGAAATATAGCACCCTAAGTTAAATGGAATTCAAGATTTTATACACTAAAGATTGTTTTTAGAAGAACATTAATTAATATACTTTAATTTCCATCATAATTTGAAGAAAATCTTTCATCTTCTCTTGTAATTTGATGACTCGTACGTGTGTGGAACGTTGAAAAGGACCACAATGAGGAGAAGTGGGTCAAGAAGTTCATTATTAGAAGAGTAGGCCATTAATTTACCTTTTAGAAGTTTATTACGGAGAATAGAATAGAGAATAAAAGTCGAAATATATAAGTATATAACTTAATAACTAATTTTAGAGGGAAATTTAAATTTGAAAATCTAGGCCTGTATGTCGACATAGGGGGATGGGTCATGTCGACATGCACAATTCAATTTTTGAGAAATTTTTATTTATATTAATTATTAACCATACTTGTTTTATTTATAATTTATATTTTAGTTAATGAACATATACCTAATTCTCTTCTAAATTTAGTAAAGTTTTGTTCATTTAATGGTTTGGTTAACATATTAGCAATTTGTTTTTAAGTATTAATATATTCAAGAGTTATGACTTCTTTACTTATATTATCTCTAAGAAAATGATGTCTAATATCAATATGTTTTGTTCTAGCATGATTAGTTGGATTCTTAGATGGGTTTATTGCACTAGTATTATCACAATAAATTAGTGATTTAGTCATAGTTAATCCCAAATCTTTTAAAGTTTGTTGCATATATATAACTTGAGAACAAGCCAAAGCAACAGATATATATTCTGCTTCAGTTGTTGACAAGGATACAGTGTTTTGCTTCTTACTAAACCAGGAAACTAGAGAATGTCCTAGAAAGTGACAAGCTCCACTTGTACTTTTTCGGTCTGATTTACAATCAGCGTAATCAGCATCACAATATGAAATTAAATCAAATACATCATTTTAGTGTAAAGTAAACCATAATCTAAAGTATGTTTTACATATCTTAAAATTCTCTTAACAACTTTTGAGTGAGTTTCTTTAGGTTGAGATTGGTATCTCGCACAGAGACAGACACTATGCATGATGTCAGGAGGACTTGCTGTTATATAAAGCAGCGAACAAATCTTTCCCCTATATAATTTTTGATCAACATCTTTTGATTTATCTTCTTTACTTAAAGTTACATTAGTTGTCATTGGAGTTGATTTTCCACTAGAAATGGTCAATCCAAATTTATTAATTAAATCTTCAGTATATTTTTCTTGACTAATGAAAATTTCTTTATCTAATTATTTGATTTGAAGACCTAAGAAGAAACTTAGCTCTCCCATATGACTCATTTCAAATTCTTTAGTCATTATATTTGAAAATTCTTTATTCATTATGTTATCAGTTTATCCAAATATTATAGCATCTTCATATATTTGTACTAATTGAATATCATTTTTGTTTCTTTTAATAAAATGAGTTATATCTATTTTACCAATTTCAAAATCAGATTGTAGTAAATAAGATCTTAGTCTTTCATACAGGGCTTTAGGAGCTTGTTTCAGACCATATAAAGCTTTCTTTAATTTATATACATGATTTGGAAATTTATCATCCTAAAAAAGTGGAGGTTGTTCAACATAAATATCTTCTTTTAAAAACCATTTAGAAAAGCACTTTTAATATCCATTTGATATAACTTGAATTTATTGTAATTTGCGAAAGCAAGTAGAATCTTGATAGCTTCTAGTCTTTCTACGGGTGCAAAGATTTCGTCATAATCAATTCCTTCTTCTTGACAATAACCCTGCGCCACTAAACGAGCTTTATTTCTCACGACCTCACCATGTTCATTAATTTTATTTTTATAAACCCATTTTGTTCCAATTGTACTTTATCCTTGGGTCTAGGAACAAGTTTGCATACATCATTTCTGGTGAACAGATTCAATTCTTCTTGCATAGCGAGAATCCATGAATCATCAGATGATGCTTTCTTTGGATTTTTAGGTTCAATTGTTGATATAAAAGATACATTACTCATACTATTTAGTTGATTTCTTGTTTTAACTATAGATTTAATATTTCCTAGTATATTTTCTACAGGATGATCTTTTAATTGCCTAATTCTTTTATTAAGTTGGATGATTTCACAATTAGTTTCATTAGGTTCATTATTTAAAGTTATAAAATCTTCTTCATCTGCTATTTGTATAGTATCTTTAAAATTTTCAACAAAAGATACATGCATTGTTTCTTCAATAGCGTTAGTTCTTAAATTATAAACTGTAAATGCTTTACTTCTATTAGAATATCCAATAAAGATACCTTTGTCGGATTTTGGTTCAAATTTTTCTAAATTATCTTTTGTACTAAGAATAAAACACTTACTACAAAAAAATTTAAAATAAGCTACTATGGGTTTCTTATTGTAAAGTAATTCATATGGTGTTTTATTAACTAATGGTCTAATTAAAATCCTATTTAATATATTACATGATGTAGCGACTACTTTAGCCCAATAATTTTTAGGTAAGTTACTATCAGAAAGCATTGTTCTAGCACACACTTAAATCCTTTTATTCTTACGTTCTACCACTCTGTTTCATTGTGGATCTTAAAAAAGAAAATTTATGAGTAATTCCTTTTTTATTACAAAAATTTTCATTTTCAAATTCTCCTCCTCGATCACTACGAATAGTTTTTATTTTCAAAGAAAGTTGATTTTGAATTCTTTTAGCAAACTTTTAAGTAATTCAAAAGCATCGCTTTTAAATTTAAGAAAAATTGTCCAAGTATATCTAGAACAATCATCTATAATTACAAAAACATCTTTATTATGATTAATTGACTGAACTTGAGATGGACCATATAAATGTAAATGAAGTAATTCTAAAGGTTTAGAAGTAGAAATCATATCTTTTAATTTAAATGAACTTTTCTTAAGTTTTCCCAATTGGCAAGCATCACATAAACTATCTACTTCAAAGTTTAACATGGGAAAACCTCTAACTAAGTCAAGTTTGGATAACCTAGATAATAGTTTGAAATTTAAATGACCAAATTCGTTAAGCCAAATCCAAGGGTTACCTGTATTAGCCAAAATACATAAGTTATCATTTGAAACTTTCATACTAAGGATGTAAATATTTTTCTTCCTAATTCCTTCAAAGATAATATTTGACTTATTATCTTCGATGTGGCACTTATCTTTTCCAAATTTGATTTAAAATCTTTTATCACATAGTTGACTTATACTAATCAAATTATGATTTAAATTCCTAACTAGCAAACTATCAGAAATAAGAGGAGTTTTAGAATTACCGACATTGCCAATGCCAATCACATATCCTTTTGAGTTATCTCCCAAGTTGACCAATCCACCACCTTGATATATAATGTCTTTGAGTATCTCGGGATTTCCAGTCATATGCCTTGAACAACCACTATCAAGCATTCATTTATCTTTATCAATTTGCACAGTTTGTCCATTGGTTGTTGATTCTTCAAATGCCATGTAACATGTCTATTCCTACATAACAAACCAATTCAGTGGATAACTTGATTTTTCATAAAAACTATATGCAAAATTATGATACTTTGATGAAATTCATAAATTCAAACTAGTATTAACAAAATTTTCTAAAAATGCCATTTTTAACTTTTCAAGTTTCAGACTATGAAAACTATGAAAACCTATGCCCCGATACCAATTGAAAGGGACAACGAAATAAGGATCTTAAGGCTAATTTAACACTAGAGGAGGGGTAAATAGTGTTTAATGGATTCTAAGACTTATATGGACTAATTTAGAATTATGACACGAACAAACGCAGAACTTAATCATAGAACAAACATAGAATCAAACACATATGCAGAAAGTAAATAAAAAGCAGTAAAAGGAAAGAACACACCGGATTTTATACTGGTATGGAGTTACCCTATATCCAGTCCTGTACCAAGAAAAACCATCTCATACGGATTTTTATTATACCAATGTCGAGATTACAATCCTCACTTTCTAAAGGCCTTGAGGTACCCGCATGTCTCACGAGTCCGGGGCAAACTCTCTTGATTTACGAGACTCAAGACTACCCAATTAATTTCGAGGCACAACCACACCTTATAGAGAGACTCGATAAACTTTTGATTACAAATTGATCCTATAACTCTGAATAGCACTTTTATCATCAACAGAGAGCAGAGAATCAAACAAGAATGACATTCTAATTTGATTCACTTAAGAATTCGACAGAATTTTGGCATAATCTTAGAAATATGAAAGTTATAGAATATGAATTTGTGGAGAAGAAGAAGTGAAGAAAGTAAGAAATTAATTAGTTAAAAAATTCGTTTGTGAAGGCTATTTATAAAGCACCAACTGTCATAACCATTCGTGAAGAGATTTAAATGAATATACATTTTTTTGGAAATTGAAACTTTTGAATTCAACGGCCACCATATCGACATGGGGTATTCCATGATGTCGACATCCCTATGTTAAAAAATAATGTAAAATTTGTTTTGAAAATGAAGTTTAAAACAAGAGTTTATTTTAAAACAAAAATAAAAAATATTTTAAGGCTAAAACACATTTTTGAAAAAAGATTTGAAAAGATAATTTTAAGGCTAAAATATTTTGAAAAGCTGCTTTGAAAATTATTTTGAAAAACCATTTGGAAGTAGTTTTGCAAGCTTCTTCCTGTAGAATATCTTATCACATCAGGACTCGAGAACTTGTACAAAACCAAGATGTTCGTGGGTTTGTAAGCCACCTGTCGTAGGTTTGTAAGCTATTTGTCATGGGTTTGTAAGCCATTAAGAAGGTAGAAATGGGTTCCATCCCAAATGAAATTTGAAATGAAGATTTCTATGCTGTTATAAAGTTTTAACAAAACTAGACACATATCTTAAAATCTTGATCTTAATACTCATGAATCTTCAAACTTGATATCTTCATTCCTGATCTTTATACTGTACAATCTTCAATAATCAGTACCTGTCTTATATATATCCTGTATAATAACATTCATATATATCTAGACAATAGTATTAGTATATAAGTTATAATAAAATAAGTTACAAAGGTTGTTTTCATGAAAACCGCTATCTCCTGTTCCTAACAATCTGCCCCTTTTTGATGATGACAACCTTATAAAATATACTTACCACTTCGATCATACCATAACTCTCCCTTACACCAACAACTCCCCCTTACTCCAAACCAACAGCCCCCCTTGCTCCATGCCTACTATTTTATATAACTTCTCCCCCTTTGTCATCAACAAAAAAATAACCTATAAACCTTGAAATTAATAGAAAATGAGATAAACATACAATGACATACGAATAATAACTATGTATGAGTGAGATATAGCATTCTAAGTTAAATGGAATTCAAGATTTTATACACCAAAGATTGTTTTTAGAAGAACACTAATTAATATACAAAAATTTCCATCATCATTTGAAGCAAATCTTTCATCTTCTGTTGTAATTTGAAGACTTGTATGTATGTGGAACGTTGAAAAGGACCACAATGAGGAGAAATGGGTGAAGAAGGTTCATTATTAGAAGAGTAAGTCATTAATTTACTGTTTTAGAAGTTTATTACAGAGAATAGAACAAAAACCCAGAAAACCAGAGATACTGTAACAGCCCGCAAATCCGTACCCCTTGAGTCAACACTATTCTACATCAATTAACTCAAGTGGAACAGAAACACGAACCATTAGGGTTAAAGAAGAAGTGGTAGAAGAAAGAAGGAACTAAACAATATCAGAATCTCACAGTCGCAGAGGAATAAACTATAATAGTAAATAATAGATTTTTACACAAAATGAAACTATATCTGTTTTATACATCATATCATCAGAGTATCTCATACAAAACATATTGATCAGTCAGACAATCCCATACAATCATAGCAGCGGATATATATACAAGTACAGATAATACGTCTCGGACTCCAGCTCCTCTTCTGCTCCATAGCATCCTGCCCTGAACACATAATACTCGGTCTGACCCAAGCATTATAATAAAATAATACCCGAGTCAGTCTGGAATACCAGCATATAATAATGCATCCAAATTGATTAATAAAGTTTCAAAAACCCTTTGAAAACAAAAGCATCTCGTAAGACCACGCCACAAATAAACATGTCGGGTTTTTACCTTACGATAGCTAAAACACTTTTTATAGAAATCCTCTGATATTATAATAGGGTCTATTTACAAATACTTACAAAATAACCGAAATTGTTACATTCATTAAATTCCATCTACTAGCCACAAAATGGGTAATACAAACAAAACTCGTACAAGGCTCGTAGGGAGAATGGATTTCCAACAATGACTAGGCACTGGGGTACCACCTGTCACAGTACGGGGCCTAGATCACCGTACAGAGGACTACATCTGATCCCCTGCAACACAAGGCCGGACCCATCCCTTACTGGACAGTTCCGAATAAGATCACCCTACAGTTGGGATCAGCAACCGCACCATTAAGCCGAATAAAAAAGGACATCTAGACAGGGATGACCTTACTCTCGAGTGGGGGCTACCCACGAAGCCATGCTGCATATCCCCGGATTTTCAGTCATTCCCGGCTGATGAGGCTTGAAGCTAAGCATTACCTTTAGAACGTTTCACTTAGAATGCCCATCTCCCTCCTGACGATGTTTCGAAAGCATTCGTCCATACAAGTCCGTTCCGGGTTCGATCGGAACCGATGGCACTACTCCTACTACATCCATTTTGGAAATATCCTCAGGATTAGTAGCGACTAACCCTTGCACTTCACTGCTCCATCTTCGACTCCGAACACGTTTTTCCACGAAACGTCGAAATCGGATCGAAGTGGTTTTCGAGAAATAAATCTCGATCCCCGTCTCTTCGAAACGATCAACGCATTTGTCCAATATTGATAGTCGGTGATTTAACTATCAATTATATTTACAGGCAACCATCACACAATAAAAAATTTCCCACATTATTTATTTGCCTCAAATATCTTTACAAGATATATTTCTATTTTCAAAACTCATTTGAAATCAATTCCCAAAGTCTCTTCCTTTACCCGGTAAATCCTTTACCATTTATTCCCATTGGAAATAACCAAGTTCAAAACAATTTAGAATTAAAACAATTAAAACACTTTATTCTGAAATATATTTTAAAATATGGAAATTTACTACTAATTATTACTTAAAAATATAATTTCAAATATGCAAAGTAAAACCATTTATTAGGATATAAATCTTGATTGTAAATAAGGGTTTAGTTTAAACTAAACTTATAAGTAGAGTTTTTAAAAGGTTAATACTAATTTCAATAACTTAGGTCAAAACTAGCCTTTTAAACAAAACCATTTGTAATAATTATTATTAAGGTATTCATAAAAATTTACTATTGCTAATTTAATAATAGTTACTTTAAAATAAAAAATTTCAAAACACTCTTTTAAACAAGTTTAAACTTTAACCTTTCTTTTAATAAAATCTGTCCAAACTCGAACTTGGTTTTCCAGGGGAAACTCACTCCCATTCAAACAACCCAGAAAATCTTTCTTATAAATTCTGTCGATTTATTTCAATTCTGATTTATGTTTTAATAACATAAATTTCCTTTCCATGTTTAAAAATAACTTCTTTCAAAGTTCAAACACATTTATTCTCGGAAATCCCCTTCAAAGTATGAGTTTAAATATTTTTAAATAAAACCTTTGGGAATTTATTAAACGAAAATAATACTCACGGATTACTTAAATAAAATTCCAATGGTGTAAAATTGTATTTCAAAATATTTTTATATACATTTAAACTGCTAATTTATATTTGGAAAGCTTCATTGAAAATATATTTTAATTTCCAGAAAAACATCATCAAATAACCCCATCGTTATTTAAATACAATTTATAACTTCTTATAGAATTTATCTCCAGAAATCTATACTTTCACATTTATCAACTGATAAATTTCCTCTTCATTTATAATTCCAAATTTACTAATTTCCAATCTTCATCCAAACCAGATTCCAATTTTTATTTCTTTACATTCTTTATTTAATAGTTCATTTTATTTCTTAAGAACCCAATTTAATTCATTTATACTTAAAATCCTGGGTTTATACTTATCCAACAACATCACAGTACAATTTAATTCCAGATTTATCTACCATATATATAAATAAAATGCATCATCAATTAAAAGTAATGTAGAGAGTAAATTTATAGAGTAATCAAACTTGAATATTTGATTTGGCAATAATAGTAATAATAATAATAATAATAATAATAAAGTCATACATATGTGTTATACTGATATACTCCCCTTGTTGAATCTATTGCCAGAAGAAAACAATTTTTGAAAAGCATTTGAAGCATAAAAAGGGAATTTGTACAAGTATGAAGTGATCCTGTTTCTTCTTCTTTATCTTTCTTCTTTTCTCTAACAATCTGGAATTTTTGAGGTCGGAAATTTTGGGTCGTTACAATGGGAGTATAAATATTAAATATAAATGTAATTATATTAAGATCTAGAAGGAAACTTGTAACATACCAACTTCTATGCCCATAATACACAAGAGTATTACTAAGTAATACCATCAAGTAATATAGAGACTGAAGCGATATATGGCACACACGTGTATACTCCCCTGAACCAACATTGGTATATCAAATATAAATATAACTTGCCATATTCATACAAAGGCTATGTACAAAGCAATAAACATGTGTGCCTCTAGAATAGAACAATACACAGTATAAAATAAATAACATAGGACATATAGTCAATAAACGTAAAGATAATATATAATCGAAAATGAATACACACACACACACTATCTAATAAACATATAGTACCTGAATGAAAATTACATTTCAACATGATATTACTACACTATATAATAAAGTCCTATCCTCCTTCTATGCCTAAGCACCTAAACACTGGTCAACTTGTCCTTGCACATGAAATGTCTCGAACTAACCTGAGTATTATAAATAACACACGGGTCAGACTATATCTATATCGTATAGTAATATATCTATAATTTAATATTTCAATATATAGATATGTTATATATGTATGTGTTTTATATAACATCACAATCTCATAACAATCTCAACATATTATACAACTTTTAACATTACAAAACATACATAAAAGTGTCATCGCCCATTTTAAATTAAACTAAATCAGAAATCACAAAATCAACTACAAATAGGTGAACCATCCAAATCTAGAAATCACCATCAAAATCAAGAAATCATCAATAAGGAGATATCATCAAATATAGCTAGGCTACCTCACAACAAATGTCCAAAAATATATCACAATCTCAATAATAATAAAATTATCATCATCCTTATACAGAATAGGATAGGTTGCCTACCAATACATAATAAGAAATATGAGGATCCACCATACCTTGGACACATATCCAGATATAATCTCATCTTCTCGTATATGAATAAATTAGAATAGTATGAATATACGAGGACCGACAACACTTTAGACACACAGCCTCTTGTATAGCCACCTCATGGGATAGTGAATAATATATGTCAATCTAACACACACAAACACACATACCGAAACCAAATAGGAAAATGATAGCATATCTACTTGCTTCAAGAGCCATAAGTGGTCCTATGACACGACTCCTACAATCATCGATTACCCTTACCTCTCCCCTCTCGGTATCATGGCAATGATCCACCATAGGCTCGACTACGCATAGCCTCTTTGATCACGACTACCGACATTGTGCCCCAAGGGTAACTGACTGCTAGCCTATGTGATACATAGGCACCACACATCAATAGCACACAACTAAACATAAAAGGGCATCACAGATTTGGGGCGCGTACTATGGTCATGCCATCAGGATGGATATTGGTCAATCTAGTTGACTCTCGAAACATAAAGGGAGTTGGACATAAATGGATGACATATAGTACTCATATCCAATAACTACCCATAGCTCTAGATGTTGGTCAATCTAGTTGATTCTCGAACCATAAAGGGAGTTGGACATAAATGGATGACATATAGTACTCATATCCAAAACTACCCATAGCTCTAAGTTATTTTTCTACATATGGCACCACATAAGTCAACCCATGACTATAATATACCATAGCTCTCATCCTTCACCGACACGTGGCTTTACCCATAAGCTGACACACGGCTCTACCCATTAGCCAACACATGGCTATAATATACTCACTGTAGTGAGTATCTTCCATACATGGGTAATTCCCATTTGAGTGACATTTACTTGAAAAGAATAATCAAATAAATAACATAACAGGTCCATACCGTCGTATGTTATTCGGATAATTATTCAATGCTAATAAACTACATTCAATCCTCAATAGATATCTCTATATGACAAGTTCGATGAATAACAGAAAAGTGTTACCGAAAGTCGCATAACGGACGGTAACGCTAATCCGTTTATTCAAATTTCTCGTCGCAGTGAAATAAGAGATATACAAATACAATAATAAAAGAAATCATATATAAAATACATGCATTAAATTTAAATTCTCAAACAACGTTATATAAGCCAATGATACAAAAGTAATATTCAAATAGACATTTGAACATCATGTAATAATAATTCCAATAAGTCCATTATATAAATTTAAAATCATTATCAAACATCATAAGAGCGTTTAATAATTAAAAATAAAAATTCACTGTATCATTATAACTTTCCATTTAAATCGTAACATTATTAAAATACTTCATTCAATTCATGAACATCTTAAATAACTTGTAAAATCAAATATCCTTCATAACAATCATGTTGTAATTTTTTGTAATAAAATATTATATTAAAACAAATATATACTAACTTCCAAAATAAATTTCATTACACTTCAAAACATTAGAATATAGGTACTTCAAATCTTTCTCCATGTATTATCAAGATCATTATTAACTATTTTAACATCATTCAATAAAATTTAGAAACCATATCATAATTTTATGATTATAAATGATTAAATATATTTATATTAAAGAAGTAGACTTATAGGATGAAAACTAAACATTAAATCATATAACGTATATGTATAAATAAATTACTAAACATCATATATACATCTCTTAAAAAGATTATAACATGGAATAGAATAAACATTAATAATAATAAATGTAAATATAAATTAATAATAGAAATATAGAAAATAAACAATTTCAGGAAACTCAAAATTTACACTATTTAGTAGGCTAGAAATTATTTCAGTCGACTGAAAAAATCAAGGAGTCAACTGAATTGGTGTTAGTATACGAGTTTGGATTTTACACTAGTTTAGTTGACTGAATTTTTTGCTCAGTCGACTGACTTCGGATTCAGTTTACAAAATTTTTATTTAGTCTACCACATTGCTGAAAGTTAAAAAATGACTTTTATGACTTTTATTTAGTCTACTACATTACTACATTACTAATATGTATATTAATCGTTGGCTAATGATAATTAGATCAAATTAAACATAGTTGTGAGTAGGAGAACTCGCCTTGATTTGATGATCAATTAGATCATGGTCTCTCCTTGCTTTCCTCTTCTTGCTCCCTATACACGAATTCTCCAATTCAATTTAAGTGGTCGACTTGTTTCTCTCGAATGCTTGGTGTAGATAGTTTCGACAAAGCCTTGATTTGATTTGTGTTAATTGTTGGAGTTTAATGTTAATTAATTTCAAAATTTATGGCAATAGAGTTTAGGTGAGCAATTCAAATTTTCTTCTTATGTGAAAAAGAAGGGATGGGGTTATTTATAAGAGTGAATGAAAACTCTAGGATTTATAAACTCTAGACCCGAGCTTTATGAGAATTAATTCATATTTATTTTTGGGCTTAGATCCTTACTAATTAGACTCAGAACATTTCTTTTGTTATTTTATTTGCATTCAAACAATATTTACATAACAACTCCATCTTTATTTACATGAAGACAATTTGGGTTGGGTTTTGTGTACTAGTGGGTTTTTTAATTTATTTCTTTCTTATTTAAAATCATTTCTAAATACAATTTAAATTCTTTTAACATTACAAAATCCGTTCTTTCTAACTTCTAAATAAATTCCAATGTTGTTGTTTCAAATATCATTCACTATAAAATCTCTTAAGATCATATTTTATTAACTTATTTCAAATAATAATTCTTGACTTCATATTTCAAAACAACCAAACAATTTATCAAATTAACTTCCTCTTTAAATTAAATTCTTAACATTTTAATAAAATAATTTCCATCACATTCTCAAATCATCTCTTTAATAACATGTTAATAAATTCAAAATTCCATTTACTTCATTAATAAATATTAATTATCATAAATTAATTGTTACTTAACAATGGGTTGTTACAATACTTGAAAAGGTGGTATCAATAATTGACTACACCTTCCTCTTTTAATTATTCTATTATAATTATGCTGGATCATTAATCAAAAGAATGTGATAATAAACAGTGAACATGAATAATAAGATATACGTATGTAGATATCAATCACATCAAAAATAACATAAGAAGCAAAAAAATCAATAAATGCACATATATCTAAGTGTGTGTATCTTTATTAATATTTTATCTTTTATTAATAGTTGGAATAGAAGCACAATGTTTTGGTCTGACTGTGAATTTTCCAAAACGCCCATATATATAACTTTTTAAATATTAAATTGTTATTTCATATGATCAATAAATAAATTAGGAGATAAAATCTCCCTACAATTACTTTAGACATATTCAAACCTAGATGTTTATTCCAATTATTCATTGAATAGAACCTTTCAAATGTAATTATAATTAGACTTCAAAGAGCGAGTCAAATATATATGCCTGCATTAGAATAGGTAATGCAAGATCATTCAAAATATATCAACCAGTCCATAAATCATTATTAACTTTTATTATTAGTTGAAATGAAAACACAATATTTGATCCAACCGTGAAATTTCAAAAATGTCCTTCCATGCAAACAAGAGATCATGAATTCGAATTTCACCATGAACAAATATTAACATCTATATGCAAATGGAAATTTTCAAACATAAACAATATTGCAAGTTTAAACCGTATTTCAGCAAAAAAATGTACAATTTTTCTTCATATTTTTCTGTTTATTTTATCAAACTATACAGAACTTTCAAATTTAATAATTTAATAAAGGCATTGCACCCGCCAAAATATCTCGTAATAATAGATATCATGCACGCCAAAATATCTCGTAATAATAGATACCGTGCATTCTACTTACCATTTTTATTTTTATTTTAAAAAGGCGAATAATTTAATGTTGAACATAAATATTGTTATGCTTAATTTAAATCAATAAAAGATTACAATAAATATATTTTTCATACTTTCACTCAATCAATGCATGAGCTCTTACATTATGTTAAAATCATATTAAATTCAATTACAAAACAAACAAGCAAACTTTTCTACATGAACATATAGTCTTTTTAATAATTTAATAAATATATCATATTAAAACATTACAAACTTTCCTAAGTTTCCTTAACGAGTCAATCTTAGAATAAATGTGCAATGAATGACCCTGCAGAAAGTAACAATACAATTGCAAAAGAGATGCAATGAACAAGAGAAGTCTACCAATGAATCAAGGGAGGAATTTTCTGCTAAGCTTGGCAAGAAAAGCAACGACAGGTTGACATCAAAGCAGCAGTATAAAGATCAATTATCCACTGTATGTTCAACTTCACAAACTCTTTTTAATGCATTAAACCTAACAAAACATTTGCCCTCAAGGATAGGCTGATCCTAATTTTTAGAACAAGTTAAGTCATTCCAACTCAACGTGAGGTTGCAGCGTCTTTATGTACATCTTAACATAATGTATGCATAACTGGATGAAAAATTACTCAATAAAGTCGATGTAAAGAGATAAACTATGATTTTATAATACTGTATGTAAATTCCAGAAAAACTTGAATAAAACATTTCAAGTTACACTCGCCCAATTCTAGTACAGTATATGTGAAATGTTTATATATTTCGTAGCTGTAACATCGAATGACGTATTGGTCACTGATAGTTAACAAGAGCTCTGTCTCATTCTCAACAATAGAATAATGCATACGCAACATGCGCTTAATTTCCCTTACTTTTCCTTGGTATGTTCCTTCGTAGACAGATGTGCCAAGATTGCCTATCTCAATAATATACGATGGTGAGTAACCAAGTTTGTCGCTAACATTCTCATCCTTAGTTTCATTATCTTTGGCGTGAGATGATCAACGATGTTTGACGAGATGTAACAAAGATTTTTTCCTTGCATTAGGAAAGATGCTGACCATAGAGGTAATATAAGCTACTAGAAGGATAAAGACTAGTCCCCTTAAAAAATTGTTTTCGCTCTGTAACTTTTCATTACCTAAAATGTATTTAACCTTGTTAAATGAAGTGAAAGTTCAGTTAATTTAGTTAAAGTGAAAAGAAACAAATATTATTTTACAGACCGAATACATTTTTTTATAAAAGAAAACCAAAATTCTAATATAGTATATGTGAAATGTTTATCTATTTCGTAGCCGTAACATCGAATGACGTATTGGTCGCTGATAGTTAACAAGAGCTCTGTCTCATTCTCAGCAATAGAATAATGCATACGCAACATGCGCTTAATTTCCCTTACTTTTCCTTGGTATGTTCCTTCGTAGACAGATGTGCCAAGATTTCCTATACCAATAATATACGATGGTGAGTAACCAAGTTTGTCGCTAACATTCTCATCCTTAGTTTCATTATCTTTGGCGTGAGATGATCAACGATGTTTAACAAGATGTAACAAAGATTTTTGCCTTGCATTAGGAAAGATGCTGACCATAGAGGTAATATAAGCTACTAAAAGGATGAAGACTGCTCCCCTTATGATTTCCCTTTGCAACTTTTCATTACCTACAATGTATTTAACCTTGTTAAGTGAAATGAAAGTTCAGTTAATACACGTAGAAAAATGCAGTATTGTACAAGACATATTACCTGGGGATTTTCCACTATAGTGAAACATCTCCTTATAAACAACTCCTCCATCTAACTTGAATTGATGAATAGGATGAGTTGATTGAAAACTTGCTTGTTTTCAAACTTGAATTAATGAACTGGATGTGATGATTGAAATTGGGCGATTTAAATACTTGTTCGATTTTGGAAGTACAAGTATATAATTATAATATGTATTCACCCATATTACATATAACCAATATATCCTAGTATTATTGATCTGAATGGATGAATTGTCATGTTTAAATTAAAGCGCTTTTAATGCGCTATTGCTTGATAATTAAATAGAATGTACACGATATTTATTTAGGATATAAATCACTTGGGGAATGATGATGTTTTGGGAAGCCAAATCTTTTTTTTGAAAATAAAAATTTAATGTTTGATGAGAACGATACGAGATATTGACTATTTGATCACTAGAATCCATCCTAGCAGACTATTTAGAGGATATCTAAACAATGTCCATGTATTTTACCACACAAATTGTCTCTCATCCCAAAATCCAACGATCTATTGCACAGAAAATATAATGAATAGTAAGATATTAGAGATGTAGTGCCATGGGAAATAGCACCTCAAGGTGGAATTGAGCAGATGACTATAACACTTAAAATGTATATGTCTTCATAAGCCAGAAGGGCAGTGCATCTAAGGGATCGTGTGAAGTGCACTCACAACAGGTCGTAAGCAACGAGTGAAAAATATTGCATGGGTTTGTCGAGGTAGTTAATCTATGTAGAGGGTGAATCCAGAACGGGTTACCAATGAGTATTCCTACTGGGAACTCATAGAAGAGAGTTAAAATACGACTCTCCTTTATATATATCGACCTCGTAAAATATATGAACATTGTTTAGATATACAGTTGAAAAAGACCGTATTATGGTAAATAATGAATATGTACAAATGTTAATTGCTTAGATATGTAGGTGAAAAAGAATATATAATGGTAAACAATAAAATCAGACTGTTCTGGTATATCCAAGTTGATTAGAGTTGCAATTACGAATTACGACGATTAGACCATGACACTTGTGTTAAAATCATTTTAACAATATGTTGGTGGAATATTGTTAGGTGTGAGTGGCATCATTATGTTTGATTAATATGTCATGTTTCAATACCCGGCACCATACTTATATGATATTATTGTGCACTATTATACATAGTTGTGAGCGGGTTATTTTCTTGTAGTGTGCATAACTAATCGCTGCTAGTCGCGTGTGTGTTTAATTACATATATATATATATATATACACACAATAATAATAATACAATGTTTGTACTCACATGATAAGTATTTGTTCTTTGTTCTTTGCGATTTAGATTCATGATTTCATTTGCATACAAATTGAAATATTTTGTTTTCCATGCTATAAAATTCATTTGTAAATTTTGTATACTTATAATGCATACTAAATAAATTTATTTAATTACACCAAAAAGACTCAATCTTAATGCATGAATGTGATACAGACAAAGTTAGATGGAGGAGTTGTTTGTAAAGATATGTATCACTACAAGGAAAACCTCAGGTAATATGTCTTGTACAATACTGCATTTTTCTATGAGTATTTGAATAACATACTACAATGTGGGTCCTTAAAATAATTAGTATTATTTTCTACTAATTCTCAGATAACTCTTTCGACATTTCACAATATAAAAATACAAATGAAAACAATAAGCTTGACATTGCAATGTACATAACAAAATAAACCATAATAAATAAGCATTCCTTTTGTTTAGACCAAGATCTTCTACATTGTGGGGGTACTCTTGGTCTATTAAGTCACTCCACTTCAAATAAATGTTTTACATATTTTGCTAAACTACATAAATGATGGTGGCCTACTTCGACAAGAGTACATCTTGTTTGGGATTTTAGCATAGTAGTGGATTTTGATTCCATTTTTACCTTTTCTTTTGTACCCATCTGTAGACCATTTTTTCTAAAGCTTAATGCATGGATCAATAAAATATATATTTATATGTATTGTTTCCTTTTACTTAAGCTTATTTTATTTCTTCAAAATGACGGGAGAAGTACCAAAACTGATCGTTGCTCTTTTATTTTTATTTATCGCCTTTACTTATGGGACTGAAGTACTCAAAGGGCAAAAAGATATGGATAAAAAAGCAAAAGGTAAATTTTAAACTAGTTTGTAGCTTAATGTATTCGCGGAATATTTTTATAACAAAGGCTACGTTGAATTTTTCTAGTACTTTTGTTTAGTGTAATATTAGGCATAACAAAATAACATGATAGAATAAATTTTCTTATTTTTTTGGTTTTATAAAAAAATTATTCAGTCTGAAAAATAATATTTGGTACTTTTCATTTTAACTAAACTAACTGAACTTTCATTGCACTTGACATGGTTAAATACGTTATAGGTAATGAAAAGTGGCAGAGGAAAGTCAATTTTTTGAAGGGAGTAGTCTTCATCCTTCTAATAGTTTATATTACCTCCATGGTAGGTTTCTTTCCTAATGTAAGGTAGAAATTCTTGTTGTATCTCGTTAAACCACATCGATCATCTCACATCAAAGGAAATGTAACCAAGGATGAGAATGTTAATGACAAATTTGGTTGCTCACCATCGTGTATTATTGGGATGGGGAATTTTGGCACATTAGTCTACAAAGGAACCTAACAAGGAAAAGTAAGGCAATTAAGCATGTTGTGTACGCATTATTCTATCTCTAAGAATGAGATAGAGATCTTGTTAACTATCAGTAATCAGTACGTCATTCGATGTTACGCTACGAAATATATAAACATTTCACATATACTGTATTAGAATTGTGTGGGTGTAACTTGAAATGTTTTATTCGAGTTTTTCGGATTCTACTTACAGTATTATAGGATCTTATCTCTAAACATATATTAGAAAAAGACTTATGCCTATGGGAAGCCAATGAAGATCCGTCAGGATATCTAATTTCATTGATCATGTAAGTATCATAATATATTTTGTTTACATTTGGTTTCATTTTTTTTTAAATGCTATTATGTAGGTCGTAGATATTTCCATTGGAAAAAATAATTGATCTTTTGACCAATTGTTAGGATTAACCATCCTTGAGTTTATAGATTACATATTCCAATACATAATTTCTCTAGCTATATCCCTTGATATTTTGACTTGTATATAACATTGAGATTACATGATTTGTTTGCTAAAATTTATGAAATAAACATAGTTATTTGCGCTCACTAGTGTTTTTAAAATTGATAATAGGTTAGGATGTTTGTTTAGAAATTCATAAACATTTCTATCTATTTGTTTTTTGCATTAACATAATATTGACTTATTTAGAAAAAATCGGCATTGAATTTAAAAATAATTATTTGATAGTATTTCAAGTTTGGATGTTTTCTTATAAATGATTTTGTATTAATATACGATTTTCGTTCGAATCCCTTAAGTTTTACCTATCTTTGTTAGAAAAAATCATTTTTTTATTCGCATAGGGGCATTATATTGGGATTAGAATACGTACATACAAAAAACTATACATTGAGACTTAAAGCCAAACAATGCATTGATAATGTTTGACAATGATACTTTAATCGTTATCTGACATGAGGTTGAGCAAACCTCTAACAGATCAGTCTTCTGCTAGTTCTCATGTCACTTGTAAGTTCTATGTTTTTTATAAATTAAAATAAATACATATGAAGCAGTAAATATTACTCTAATGTGCCCATGCTAGCAAATTTATAATGGTAATTACATGAGTGAGTTGTAATAACTTACTATATATGTGTTTCAATGAAATCAATAATTGTATGTTTAATAATGTAAAGTAAAATCAACTTCTATATATTTCTCGATGTTGCGGCTTTATATCATTTTTGTAAAGTGTAATAAATTAAATGACATCATGGATATGTTAAAATACGCCATAACTGATTATATATTTTTTGTTATAAGTTATGGAACATCAGGTTGGAAAGCCCTAGAGCTTGCCTTGGATGGCGACATAATGTGTCTGTTGATATGTTCAGCCTTGGTTTTTTTTATTTCCATTTGTGTTACGAAAGTAAATCATCCATTTGGAGATCCCGAATTAAGGGATGCCAATATTAAGGGTGGCAATCCTAATCTCTCAACTGTGGTTTGTATGTCCAAAGTTCATGATCTGGTGTCGAAGTTAATTTATCACACTCCTTGTGAAAGGTAAGCAGTTATATAATATTTTTTAATAAAAAACGATAAGCTTTATTCATTTGTTATTATAAATATCATGAATATTTATTGTGTAATATGGTCTTTTCTGAACTTATTTTTTCATGCTATATTTGACAGTATTTATCATGAATTATGTTTTGCTTTTGGTAGTCTTCATTAATTATGGTTTTTCTTATATGTTCCAATTTTTCTTATAAATGAAAAAGAAGTAGATAATAGTAGCTTGTAGACGAATAATGATTTGCATGAAGATCGATGTAGTTGACCTTTTATTGATGGAATAATTTTGGTTAAGTATTGGCATGTCTAACCATGCTCAAATTTCTTGGTTAGATGTAAGCCAAACTTTGAAAACATCCCTTTTTTGGGACTCAAACAAAAAGATGAAGTTTATTGCTGTTGTTAGTGACATTATCATTTCAAAGTTTACTATTACACCCTTCTAAAATGG
The DNA here is from genome assembly GCA_030765085.1 of Allium cepa. NCBI lineage: Eukaryota > Viridiplantae > Streptophyta > Magnoliopsida > Asparagales > Amaryllidaceae > Allium > Allium cepa. The sequence goes on along the minus strand of CM060937.1, from coordinate 28,008,482 downwards.
TAATAATGTTACCAACAACAGCAATAAACTCCGTCTTTCTATCCGAGTCCCGAGAAAAGGGATGTTTCAAAGTTTGGCACACATCTAACTTAGAAATTTGAACATAGCTAGATATGACAATACTTTACTAAAATTATTTCACCAATAAAAGGTCAAACTACATTGGTCTTCATGCAAACTATAATTAATCCACTAGTTACTATTATTTAACTCTTTTTCATTTATAAGAAAAATTGGAATATATACAAAAAACCAAAATTGATAAAAACTACCAAAAGTAAAACATAATTCTTGATCAAAACTGTTAAATACAGCATGAAAAAATAAGTTCAGAAAAGGACATATTTCACAATAAATATCCACGATATTTATACTAACAAATGAATAAAGGTCATATATTTGTTATTTAAAAGATAGTATAAAACTGCTTACCTTTCACGAGGAGTGTAACAAATTAGCTTCGACACGAGATAATGAACTTCAGACATGCAAACAATACTGGAGAAATCAGGATTGACGTCCTTGATACTGGCTTGCCTTAATTCAGGATCTCCAAACGAATAATTTCCTTTAGTGACACAAAAGAAAATCAAGCAACCAAGGCTGAACATTTCAGCAGGCACATAATGTCGGCCATTCAAGATAAGCTCCGATGTAACGACTCGAATTTTTGTTTTTTAATTTTGAACATTTAATTTATTTTAAATGTTGAGTTTTGAAATGTGAATAAAATTTTAATATGTAATTTATCATATAAGTGGATTAAGATTTAAATTGCAAATATAGCGATTTATTGAATAAATTTAATTGTTGAATTAATAATTGGAAACCATTTAAATAATTGAATTAGAGTATGTTCTATTGCATTCATAATAGGGGTATAACATCATAAATGTCAGGCGGCATGCCTCAACAGGGGGTCGAGATTTCACGGTATGTGATTCGAGATTTTAATATATATATATATATATATATATAATGGTTAAATCAATGAACAATGAACAGTTGAGCCGTTCCTTTTAGGTCTCTTCTCTTCTGAAACACACTTCCTCCTTCAAACTAAAATCGAGATTTGCCCCTCTCTTCTTTTCAAAACCGAACTCATTAAATAAATAAAAAATTGCAAACGAATTCAAACTCGAAGCAGCCTTCCTCACTCAATCTAAATCGCGTGTATTTTTCCCCTATCTTCAACTCACAGATCAAAATTGAATCCGTTGGAAGTTTAAAAATAAAATAAAATAAAAAAGTTTCGCGATCGAACAAAGCGACGATGGAAGGCAGAGCAGTAGTGGAATTCGGGGCCTGGAACGATGGTGTACTCGAATTAATGGTAGGAGGCGAATTCGAATTGATGGCACTCGACTTGAGAACAACGCGCACGCACGAGGGAGGCCAGAGGTAGATGGTGCAGCGACAAGGGAGCGCACGAGGCAGTGGAGGGGATTCGAACGTTCGTCGTCGATCTTGAGTTTTTGGCACGGTAACGATCTCGTGTGCCTGGAAGTGCTAGGATATTGCGGTAGCAAAGGATGGTGGGGGTAATTGGAGGCTGTGATGGGGCGTGTGAGGGTTTCGATCGAGGTAGGTTTAGCTTGCTTACTGTAGCAGCAGGAGGGAGGACGTGAATTTCTTCTCAGTAAGGAAATTAAGACTTGGCTATTAAAGGTTATTGAATTTGTTTTAATTTATGAGTAACTAGTTAATTACATATAAATCGTTAGCTTATAAAATTTGTAAATTTTCCGTGCGAGGTCCAAAATTAATGAATACGACATTTGGAATTAATTTGGGGACGATCAGAGTCAGCTGGGATTTTAGATTTAATTAAAAAGGGGATATTCGCCAAATTAAAAATCAAGGTGAGAGATTTTCACTCATTTGGATTTTCTAACTTAATTTTTGAATAGTTGAAATTAATTATTGGATGCTTAGTTGAATTAATAAATTATTATCAATTTTGATGTTATATATATATATATATATATATATATATATATATATTAGTAGTAGTTGGAGTGATATTCCCGCACATTATAGAGGATGGGTCATTATGCGCCTTACATAATAGCGGATGACCCTATATACCACGATATTCTCTTCAAAGTGGGATTGGTATTTTTATGTTGTATTAACATTTGTGGATGTAGAGAAACCGGTTGTAGTGATCCAACTAGATTCCTCAAAAATGTTTATTTTGATTTCATATATAGTGATATATGATTTATGTGAGTAAACCGTTATCGATGATTGTTATAGTTTAAATACTTGGATGCTACCGTAGCACTGACCTGAATTCGGTATTTTATATACCATGAATATCATATTTTGAATCTTAAGGAATTTAAAAAAAAAATTAAATATAGAAATATTTATATCCAATCTTGATTATTTTTAAGAAATTGATTTGGATAAAAAAAAAATTGATTTTGGTTGTATTTAACTATTCGTAAAAATATTTCAAATAGAGATTTTAAAATAAATCGTATAAAGGATTTATTTTTACGATGGATATTTAAACGATATTTCCTGGAAAATATGGAAAAAAGTTGAAATCGATATTAAAAATAGATTGGAAAAAATAAATGGAATTTATAAGGAACTGAATTCACAAAATGGAATTTTATAAATGAGATTATTTTTAGTGAAACTCAAAGGAGTTATAAAATTTATAAACGATGTTTATAGATAAAAGAAATCGATATCAGATGATAAATTTGGAATATAAATTTACACGGAGAATTTATATTTGAATATGGATATGGGGTGAGAAAAATAATGGACATTATTTTTGAAAAGCGAAAATAGTTATGAAGATCAGAATGGAAGTGATGTGATTCGAGAGGGATTTATAAATTGAAATTGGTTATTGAGGTTTTAAAAATATATTTTTAATTTTAAGCAGTTAAGTTTGCTTTTAAAGGAAAATTTTATTATTTAAAACTATGAAATTTTTAAACTAGTTAGGATTGAAATACTTCGGTATATAGATTTTCAAATATTAAGTATTTATTTTAGTAAATTCTAACTTATAAAATCAGTTTTGAAAATTGAATTGTTTATTTAAAAATGAGTCATTGATGTTTATAAAAGTGTTTTCGATATTATACAAAAATTACTTGAAATATGTTTTAAAAAGGTAAATTACTATTCTTTTAAATGCTTATTATATATAAATATAGAGTTTTGAAGCGATTGAAAATTTCATTTATAAATTCTCTTGAGATTCGTAAATGGGGCTTATAAACGGATATGATTTTGAGGAGAGGAATTTTATAAGGGATTTGGAGGAAATGGAATTTCAAATTGTTGAATATAGGAACTTCGAAAAATAAAATCTGAATTCTTAAAAGAAGTTATAACTTGGAATGGGGTTATAAGTAACTATACTGGATTTTGGAAAATAAGACTTATAATATTTTCCTAAGTATTAAAATGAAAATTTGGAAATACTTCTTAGTGTTGAAATGTTTTGGAACTATCCTGTTATGGATTTAAGTATTTGAAAATTGTTTTCAAATATTGAAGTATGGAAAGGAATTTGAATATATACCTTGTAAACTTATTTTGAAAAGAATATTTTTGGAAAATGTATAATAAGGCCTGATGTCGACTTATGGATGCTTCGTTGATAGTTAAATAATCGACTATCAATATTGGCTAATTTTGTTAATCGTTTCGAAGAGACCGAGATCGGATTTAATTATCCGTAAACCATTTCGATCCAGTTTGAACGTTACGAATGAATACCGTGAAGATTATGAAGACGGTGATTCAGTTTTCCCAGAACTAGGACAACTTGTATGGACGAATGCTATCAGGACATCGTCATTGGAGGACGATGAGCATTCTACGTAGAATTGTTGCTTGAAATGTAACGCTTGGCCTCAAGCATCATCAACCGGGAATGACTAAAACATGGGAGATGCAGCAAGGCTAAGTGGGTCGCGGCCAATTAGCATATGTTATCACTTTTCTAGATATCTTCGAAAACATATATATTATGGATATGGTTGTACATGAAAGAAGGAGTGCTCGATTTTTAAGGGTGGGAACACCCATGGTGACTATATATTCGGTCTATCTCGATTAGGGGTAGGCTGGCCTTGTGTAGTAGGGGATCTCGGCGAGGTTTTCGATACATTGTTCCAGAGGTGTACTGTGATGGGCGGTATCCCATGGCCCAGTCATTATATGGAATCCATTTTCCAATACGAGCCTTACGGTTTTGTTTGTAGAGCATGGTATGCTGGAATTTAATTATTTAACCATTTCGGCTATTTGAATAAGTATTTGTATTTAGACACTATTATAATATCACTGGATTTCTATAAAATGTTTTGGTTATCGTAAGGGAAAAACCCATCGTGTTTATTTGTGACACGGTCTTATGAGATACCTTTGTTTTTTAAAGGATTTTGATAATTTTAATAATTCAAATTGAGTGTGTTTTCTCACGCTGGTTTTGCAGACTGACTCTGGTGTTATTTTACTATAATGCTCGGGTCAGACCGAGTATTTCAGTTTCAGGTTAGAATGTTATGAAGCTCAGGAGGAGCTGGAGGAGTTCGGATGTATTCTCGTACTTAGTTTATATTTCTGCTGTTTGAGGACAAGTGATTATAACTGTCCAGATTGATGTATTGATTTTTTTTGTACTCTGATTATTGTAAGTATAAACAGATACAGATTCTTTTGTATAAAAATCTGTTATTACATATTATATTTTGTGCTGCTGCGATTGTGGGATTCTATATTGTTGTTAAATTTTCTTCTACCTTTTTCTTCTTCTTCACCCTAAAGATTCGTAATTTCCGTTCAATCTGAGTTGAACTGATGTGAATTATGGTCGACTTAAAAGATACGGATTTTCGGGCCTTCACATTTGGGGTTTCCAATCCGATGTTCCATAAGCTATAACAAAAATATATATAATTAGTTGTGGCATATTTTAACGTATCCAAGATGTCTTTTGATTTATTACAATTTACAAAAATGATAGGAATAAAAGTTTATTGTACTTTAAAATTTTCAGCACACGATGATTTCATCGACAAATGCATATATTGTAAATTATCGCAACTCATTCATGCGATTACCATTATAAATTCGCTAGCATGGGGACATTGGAGTAATGATTACTGTTCCATATGTATTTCTTTTATTTAAAAAAACAATAACATAGATCTTACCAGTGACGTGAGAACTAGTAGTAGATTGATCGATCAGAATTTTGCTTATCCTCATGTCGGATAACTTTGGGATTGAAGTACCATTGTCAAACATAATCAATACATAAGAAAAATAAGAAAAGAAAAGAAAACACAAACATAGAATCCCGCAGCAGAACGATAAAATATAATAATCAAATAAACAGTTCATAAAGTTGTTTAGTGGAGATTTTAATTATTTATTTGGAATAAACAATGAATATTGAAAATAAAAAGATAAAAATAACGTTTGTAACTTCATTTTATTTATTTGGGTTAATAATGATTGGAAAATTGGTTTTATTTGGAGAAAATGCAATAATAGTATTAAGTATTGCCAATTACTTCTTTAAATAATATTATAAAAAGTTTGAGATTTTTGAAGGTTGTTTATTAAATAAAAAGATCAAAATTGCTGTAAAATTGAGTTTGAGATGGTTTATTATATTTTCTAAGTAAGAAAATAATTTTTTGTGGAATGTTAGAAGTTAAAAATGTAGGTTTTTACATTTGTGTAAAATATGGTATTTTTGTAAAATAAAGGATTTCAATAATAAAATTATTTTAAAGTATAAATTTATCTCTTATATGGTGGAACATGTTTTATTTTATAAGTATGTAAGTTTATATATTTTTCTTATATAAAAATTGGAAGAATAATGCATTTTATTTTGTAATATAGTGTAATATGTGTGTACATTTGATTAAGTGAATTAATTCTTTTGGCTAAATGGTTTTCTTTTAATTTTAAGTCCATTTGACCCATTAGCACTTACCAGATAATTGAGGAAGAGGAAAAATTGGTTCCAGTACGTTCATTTTTGTTACCTCTTTCTTTCTTCTCAAATCAGAAAACTGAAAACAATAACCCACCTCTCAAATTTCCAAATTGAAGCTCAAAACTTCAAGTTAACTCCACAAATTAAAATCTTTTTCAATCTAGAGTATTAATCAATAGGTAATCTAACTCCAAACCTTTTAATGTCATCCAATTCCTAATTTCAGAGATGATTTTCTAATCTACAAAAAATCTTCTTTTGCATGCTATTTCTTTTCACTATACATGTTATTTGAAGCTTAAATCTCCTCAAAGCTTGCCTCTTTCTTCATAAATTCAAGGTTTGATCTTCTCTACAGCAAGGTGAGTTCCTAAAACTCACAAATGCTAGCTGAGAAAAGCTCAAATCGCTCAAAAATGTAAAAATCTGCTTGCTGTATAAAAATTTACAGTTTGATTTTGTTTGTTTATAATATGGTTTCTGTTGCCACTTTGAACCCTTATATCTCATGATACGGCAATGAAATCATGCCCGTTTTCTTGCATTTGGTAGCTTGCATGTCGAACTTCATCTCTTTAAAATTTGGTTGGAAAATATTGTTATTTTAATGTTCAAAACTTTGCTGCAAAATCAACAAAAACCAAGATTTTTGCCTGGGCATATTGTGTGAGTTACTGCAAACATGGCATGAGTCCATGTTTGAGACGGCATAAATCTTTTATTTCTTACTAGAATTCATCGATTCTTTTTTTTTTTGAAAGATAAAGTTTTCTACTATACACATATCAATTTTCAGCTCAATCTGAGGTTGGTTGGTCCTCTGTTTCATGACTGAAAGTTGAACCCGAGATGGTTTTCAGACCTATACATTTTTGTTTTTTTTAAACTATTGCAAATATGGCCTGAGTCCATGTTTGAGACAGTGTAACATTTCAATTTCCAATCGGAATTCAATGATTCTTTTTTTGTTTGAAAGATGAAGTTTTCTAATATGTGCATACTAATTTTTTTGCTTAATATGAGCTCATTTGGTCCTATGTTTATGGGTTGTAAGTTGAACCCAAGATGGTTTTCAGGCCTGAGCACATTTTTGTTTTTGAACTTTTGCAAACATGGTCTGAGTCCATGTTTGAAACAACGTAACTTTTTCATTTCAAGTCGGAATTCATTAATTCTTTTTTTTCAAAGCTGAAGTTTTCTACTATGTGTACAGAAGTTTTTAGTTCAATCAGAGGTAGTTTGGCCACCAATTTTATGTCCGAAAGTTGAACCTGGAGAAGATTTCAAACCTGAGTATTATTTGGCCTATGCAGTTTTATGTTCTTTTTCCGTCCGACTTTTGAATTTTACTTCATGTTTTTGTGATGTTTCTAAAATGTTTTGAGGGCTATGATGCTTATCAATAGGCTAGCCAAGTTTTTATGAATTTGAAATTCAAATTTGAATTGAATTTGAATTGAATTTGAATGACGGTTTTGAGCGATTTCTTTGATTTCGAGTAAGTATTTTTCCAAACAATTTTGAAATAATTTTTAAAATAAATTGGCATTTCAAATAATTATTATATATTATTTTTAAATGATTTTAAGCTATAAAATCTATTTATTTTCTATAATAAGCGAATTTTCAAATATTGTCTTCAAAATTGATTTCTGAAAATGGTTTTAAAAGCTTGTTTTCTCAAAGAAAATTATTTTGTATATAAAATATACATTTTTGCACTATTCTAGCGAATGAGAAAGATAATTAAATAGTTTGGTAAAACATGTGGTATGAGGCACGTGCGTTTATCTTATCGGTTAATGCCAAAACATTCGTTTGATCGTTTTGACCATCGAGTCAAGTTTACCGATGAGATGAAGTAAACTTTTTACTGCTTTGAGTGTGAAATTTACTAGCAGTTGGTAAATCGTTTAGTGCGAACGTGTGGTATGAGGCACACCTTAACACTGTTTGGGTTCCTACCCAAGAGTTTCTGACACATTTGCCATTGCGGTGTGCCAGTACTGGACCTTTGGGTCATTGCCATTGTGGCATTTTCCATTGCAGTGTATTTGTCTTTGAGACGTTTGCAATTGCAGCGTATTTGTCATGTGACGATTTGCCTTCGGGCGAGGTACCCATTTGAGATAACAGTAGTTGGCAAGGCTTCGGCCACATGCACGTGCAAATACTTTTGAGATGATTTCTTCGACTATTTTCCCTAATGTATCGCCCCTTTTCGCAATAGGTCCTTTGAACCATTTGATATATTTGTGGTGATTACCTTTCGGGAATTTGAACTCTTGGGAGTTCTTTTAGATTTGAGTTGTCTACACTGGCGTTATTTGATATTTTCCTTTTGGCGTTATTATTGAGATTTTCCTATTGGCGTTATTACATGAGATTTGCCTTTTGGCGTTTATTTGGGATTATATTCTCCTATGTTGGAGAATTATATTTCATTGCCTTGTGGCGTATTTTTGAGATGGTGACTTCTTTGACATTCTTTGAGTAGCCGATATAGCGGGTTTAGGATTTCTCCTTTTTAGGAGTTATAATTATACCTAAACCACTATTGATGATTTGTGATATGCCGATGATATAAGGCTTTCTATATTTAATGTTTTATGGATTGTCTTATCTCTTTTGAGATTATATGTGTGTGTAAATGATATCATCTCATCACTGAAAGTAATCATACCATACTTATACTCATGCTTATACTCAGCATTGTTCCTTCTTGTTTAAGAAGAATATTACCTTTATCCTTATGCATCTATTATTGCTTATCCTTATATACTGATATGTGCAGCAGGACTATGTGGGCTGCACCCATTTGGTTATTGTCATCACCCTTATATATATATATATATATATATATATATATATATATATATATATATATATTCATCAATTTTGTTGTGAATGAGAGCTCTCAAAAAAGGTTGTAAAGCGACCGAAGGTGATGAAATATTCAGTACTATTTAGTAAGGGGTAGGCCAGTCATGTGTTAATAGGGAGTCCATGTAAGGGCCTCGGTATATTTTTCTAAAGGTGTATAGTAGCAGGCGGTATCCTAGTAGCCTCGTCATTGTATGGAATCCATTCTCCAATACGTGGCTTTACGGGCTTAGCTGTGGACTTATTAAGATAAAATTTAATTAATGTAACAATTTCTGCTATGATTCAATATTTATTTTAAACCCTAGACATTATTATAATATCAATGGATTTTTATAATAATAATAAAAATGGTTTGGCTATTGTAAGATAAAAACCCGTCTGTATTTGTGTGCGGCGTGGTCTTACGAGATACCTTTATTTCTAGAAGGTTCTTAAAAAATTAAGTAAATTCATTTGATTGTGTTTCTCACACTGGTTTTGTCAGACCTATTCGAACGTTATTTTTCTTTTAATGCCCAGGTCAGCCTGAGCATATTTTCCAGATTTAGCTAGACAGCTTTGGAGCTTTAGGAGACGAGCTGGATGCCTCCAGACGTACTCTTCTATTTTCTTCTATCTTCCACTATTTTATTCCTATCTGTATTTATTGGTATCAATAAGGACAAGATGTTATAACTATCCAGGCTGATGATAGGATAATTGTACTCTGATTTATGTATCTGTATGAAATACGTTTTTGTTTGTAAAGATCATTGTTATATTAAAGATTACTCGTCCTGTTGTGAGATTTTGTTCTATCTTTTCTTGCTTTCACCTCAACGATCTGCCTTTTTGGCACTTGGATGTTTAGCACGTGAATATTGTAGATGTATTAGTGTCGACTTCCGAGTATCGACAGGGCGAGTTGTTACACTAGCCATGCCCTACAATTAAATATGGTTTAGTTCCAACATAGGGTTTCTCACTCAACCGGAGAAATCCCTGCATGGCTTTGAGAAATCTATTAACCAGGTTGGTTATACAATAATCCAATCTTTATATAGTAAGTGTATCTACAGTAGGGTTTACGTTGGTTTGGCTTATTGTATACAGATATTAGTGGAACCAAACGAGAATATTCACACCTAAGTATCCCTAGCATTGGCTTGTTGACCATTTCCAGTTTACACTTTAAAACCTTTTCTACAACTTTAAACCATACCTTAACACACATATTCTAAAAATTCATATCACAAATCCTTAAAATTCTATCCGAACAAAATAAAATTCTATCCGAACAAAATATATTGAATTGAAAGAATCCCACTTATCTTGAAATAATTTTTTGTTTTCTTTGTAAAATCCTTCCAATATTTTCCACATCTTAAACAAATAAAACATTGATTCATAAATTTTCTTATCCATTCTTCTACAAACTTCATCACCTCTATATCCAGTGCATCCATCAAATCAAATCCAAAACAATTGAATAATTTCTTACAAGAGCCTAACCAGGCCTTACCATTAAATATGGCTTAGTCGCGACATAGGGCTTCCTACTCAAATTGGAGAAACCCCTACAAGCTTTGAGAAATCTAGCATCGAGATGGTTATACAATAATCCACTATTTGCATAGTAAGTGTAGGTACTATAGGGTTAAATTGGTCTAGCCTCATCGTATACAAATATCGATGGAACCAAACGGAAATGTTCACACCAAATGCCCCGAGTATTGACCCCAGTAACATTTTTGGTTCTAATATTAACCCCATTCACATTTATCTCTGTCCTATCTTCTATTCTCCTAAGTTACACTCTCAAATATCCATGATTCATTCAAAAACCACAAATAAATAATTTATTCCATTGTTTTGCATGCACTCGAATCATAATATATACGTATATGAAAACACATCTATATAAATATAAACTCTCTCTCTCAATACATTTATAATCCTTAAATTAGGGGTGAATTTTTTCTCTTTATATCAAGTGTAGCAAGCAGCCTATTTCAACCCTCATGTTCAATGCTCGAACCAACGTTCAACACCTCAAAAGTAAAAAATGATAGATCATTAAGATGATACCAGGAAACAATATAATACTTAGCGCAAGGAACAAAATTGTAATATCAAACTACAACCATTTATTTATAATCATGCTATGCCAGTTTAAATCATATTGTAAGTCCATAAAAGTGCAACGCCAAACCCAATATACAATATATGTATATATATATATAAGACATATAGCCTATATACTAAAGGAAATAGGCTAGTTAGAAGCAAGTGAAATAGGAGGATTCAAAAAAATTCATGTTCCGATCATTGTAGGCCTATAAAGTATAACGGTCTTTACTAGATCCAATCTAGTTAATTAAAATAAAAACCAATTTTATTAACTTTCTGAATTAACATATTAAATCTATGTTAATTAATTTAAGTTTAAATATATCATATATTATCATTGTCAAAATGGGGTAAATAGGCGACAGGCATATAAATATTAGATCTAAATGTAATTATATTAAGATCTAGAAGGAAACTTGTAACATCCCAACTTCTATGCCCATACTACTCAAGAGTATTACTAAGTAATACCATCGAGTAATATAGAGATTGAAGCGATATATGGCACACATGTGAATACACCCTTGAACCAACATTAATATCTCAAATATAAATATAACTTACCATATACATACAAAGGCTATGTATAAAGAAATAAACATGTGTGCCTCTAGGATTGAACAATACACAATATAATATAAATAACAGAGGACATACAGTCAATAAACGTAAAGATAATATATAATAGAAAATATATATATATACACACATACACTATCTAGTAAACATATAGTAGCTGAATGAAAATTACATTTCAACAAGATATTACTACACTATATAATAAAGTCATATCCTCCTTCTATGCCTAAGCACCAAGACACTGGTCAACTTGTCCTCGCACGTGAAATGTCTCAAACTAACCCAAGTATTATAGATAACACACGGGTTAGACTATATCTATATCGTATGGTAATATATATAATTTAATATTTCAATATATAGATATGTTATACATGTATGTGTTTTATATAAAATCACAATCTCATAACAATCTCAACGTATTATGCAACTTATAACATTACAAAACATAGATAAAAGTGCCATCGCCCATTTTAAATTAAATTAAATCATAAATCACAAAATCAACTACAAATAGGTGAACCATCCAAATCCAGAAATCACCATCAAAATTAAGAAATCATCAATAAGGAGATATCATCAAATATAGCTAGGCTACCTCATAACAAATATCCAAAAATATATCACAATCTCAATAATAATAAAATTATCATCATCCTTATACAGAATAGGATAGGTTGCCTACTAATACATAATAAGAAATATGAGGATCCACCATACCTTGGACACATATCCAGATATAATCTCATCTTCTCGTGTATGAATAAATTAGAATAGTATGAATATACGAGAACTGACTACACTTTAGACACATTGCCCCTAGTATAGCCACCTCATGGGATATTGAATAATATATGTCAATCTAACACACACACAAACACACATACCGAAACCAAATAGGAAAATGACAGCATATCTGCTTGCTTCAAGAGCCATACGTGGTCCATGTGACACGACTCCTACAATCATCGATTACCCTTACCTCTCCCCTCTCGGTATCATGGCAATGATCCACCATAGGCTCGACTACGCATAGCCTCTTTGACCACGACTAACGACATTGTGCCCCAAGGGTAACTGAGTGCTAGCTTATGTGATACATAGGCACCACACATCAATAGCACACAACTAAACATAAAAGGGCATCACGGATTTGGGGCGCATAATATGATTATGCCATCAGGATGGATATTATTCAATCTAGTTGACTCTCGAACCATAAAGGGAGTTCGACATAAATGGATGACATATAGTACTCATATCCAATAACTACCCATAGCTCTAAGTCATTTTCCGACACATGGCACCACATAAGTCAACCCATGACTATAATATACCAAAGCTCTCATCCTTCACCGATACGTGGCTTTACCCATAAGCTGACACACAGCTCTACCCATTAGCCAACACATGGCTATAATATACTCGCTGTAGTGAGTATCATTCATACATGGGTAATTCCCATTTGAGTGATATTTACTTGAAAAGAATAATCGAATGAATAACACAACAGGTCCATACCATCGTATGTTATTCGGATAATTATTCAATGCTCACAAACTACATTCAGTCCTCAATAGATATCTCTATATGACAGTTCGATGAATAATCGAAAAAATGTTACCGAAAGTCGCATAACAGACGGTATCGCTAATCCGTTTATTCAAATTTCTCGTCACATTGAAATAAGAGATATACAAATACAATAATAAAAGAAATCATATATAAAATACATGCATTAGCTTTAAATTGTCAAACAACGTTATATAAGCCAATGATACAAAAGTAATATTCAAATAGACATTTGAACATCATGTAATAATAATTCCAATAAGTCCATTAATTTAAAATCATTATCAAACATCATAAGAACGTTTAATAATTTAAAATAAGAATTCACTGCATCATTATAACTTTCCATTTAAATCATAACATTATTAAAATACTTCATTCAATTCATGAACATCTTAAATAACTTGTAAAATCAAATATTCTTCATAACAATCATGTTGTAATTTTTTGTAATAAAATACTATATTAAAATAAATATATACTAACTTCCAAAATAAATTTCAGTACACTTCAAAACATTAGAATATAAATACTTCAAATATTTCTCCATGTATTATCAAGAACATATTAACTATTTTAACATCATTTAATAAAATTTAGAAACCATATCATAATTTTATGATTATAATTGATAAATATATTTATATTAAAGAAGTAGTCTTATAGGATGGAAATAAAACATTAAATCATAATAACGTATATGTGTATATTTAATTAAATTATTAAACATCGTATATACAGCTCTTAAAAAGATTATAACATGGAATAGAATAAACATTAACAACAATAAGTGTAAATATAAATAAATAATAGAAATATAGTAAATAAACAATTTCAGGAAACTCAAAATTTACACTATTTAGTAGGCTGGAAATTATTTCAGTCGACTGAAAAAAATCAAGTAGTCGGCTGAACTGGTGTTAGTATTCGAGTTTGGATTTTACACTAGTTTAGTCGACTGAATTTTTTGCTCAGTCGACTGACTTTAGATTCAGTTTACAAATTTTTTATTTAGTCTACTACATCGCTGAAAGTCAGAAAATGACTTTTATGACTTTTTTCATTTGGTTCAGCTTGATATCTCACACTTACTGGTATTGTTTCCCTCTTGTTACTCTACTTCTAATACATTATAACAATTCATGATAATCATATCCATGAAGTAAAATTCATGGATGAAGAGGTAGAATTACTACATTACAAATATGTATCTTGATCGTTGGCTAATGATCATTAGATCAAATTAAACATAGTTGTGAGTAGGAGAACTCACCTTGAATTGACGATCACTTAGATCCTAGTCTCTCCTTGCTTTCCTCTTCTTGCTCCCTATACACGAATTCTCCAATTCAATTTAGGTGAACAACTTGTTTCTCTCAAATGTTTGGTGTAGATAGTTGCCAAAAAGCCTTGATTTGATTTGTGTTAATTGTTGGAGTTTAATGTTAATTAATTTCAAAATTTATGGTAATAGAGTTTAGGTGAGAAATTCAAATTTTCTTCTTATGTGAAAATGGAGGGATGGGGTTTTATTTATAAGAGTGAGTGAAAACTTTAGGATTTATAAAATCTAGACCCGAGCTTCATGAGAGTTAATTCATATTTATTTTTGGGCTTAGATCCTTACTAATTAGACTCAGAACATTTCTTTTGTTATTTTATTTACATTCAAACAATATTTACATAACAACTCCATCTTTATTTACATGAAAACAATTTGGGTTGGGTTTTATGTACTAGTGGGTTTTTTAATTTATTTCTTTCTTATTTAAAATCATTTCTAAATACAATTTAAATTCTTTTAACATTACAAAATCCTTTCTTTCTAACTTCTAAATAAATTCCAATGTTGTTATTTCAAATATCATTCAATATAAAATCTCATAAGATCATATTTTATTAACTTATTTCAAATAATCATTCACAACTTCATATTTCAAAACAACCAAATAATTTATCAAATAAACTTCCTCTTTAAATTAAATTCTTAACATTTTAATAAAACAATTTCCATCACATTCTCAAATCATCTCTTTAATAACATGTTAATAAATTAAAAATTCCATTTACTTCATTAGTAAATACTAATTATCATAAATAAATTGTTACTTAACAATGGGTTGTTACAATACTTGAAAAGGTTGTATCAATAATTGACTACATCTTCCTCTTTTAATTATTCTACTATAATTATGCCTGATCATTAGTCAAAAGAATGTGATAATAAACGGTGAACATGAATAATAAGATATACGTATGTAGATATCAATCGCATCAAAAATAACATAAGAAGCAAACAAATCAATAAATGCACGTATATCTACGTGTGTGTGTCTTTATTAATATTTTATCTTTTATTAATAGTTGGAATAGAAGCACAATCTTTTGGTGTGACCGTGAACTTTCCAAAATGCCCATATATATAACTTTTAAATTATTAAATTGTTACTTCATATGATCAATTAATAAATTAGGAGATAAAATCTTCCTACAATCACTTTAGACATATTCAAACCTAGATGTTCATTTCAATTATTCATAGAATACAACCTTTCAAATGTAATTATAAATAGACTTTAAAGAGCAAGTCAAATATACATGCCTGCATTAGAATAGGTAATGCAAGATCTTTCAAGATATATCAACCAATCCATAAATCATTATTAACTTTTATTAATAGTTGAAGTGAAAACACAATATTTGATCCCACCGTGAAATTTCAAAAATGTCCTTCCATGCAAATAAGAGATTATGAATTCGGATCTCACCATGAACAGATATTAACATCTATCTACAAATGGAAATTTTCAAACATAAACAATGTCGCAAGTTCAAACCGTATTTCAGCAAAAAAAGTACAATTTTTCTTCATATTTTTTGGTTTATTTTATCAAACGATACAGAACTATCAAATTTAATAATTTAATAAAGGCATTGCACCCGCCAAAATATCTCGTAATAATAGATATCGTGCATTCTACTTACCATTTTTATTTTTATTTTTAAAAGGCGAATAATGTAATGTTGAACATAAATATTGTTATGCTTAATTTAAATCAATAAAAGATTACAATAAATATATTTTTCATACTTTCACTCAATCAATGCATGAGCTCTTACATTATGTTAAATTCAATTACAAAACGAACAAGCAAACTTTTCTATATAAACATATAGTCTTTTTAATAATTTAATAAATATACCATATTAAAACATTATGAACTTTCCTAAGTTTCCTTAACGAGTCAATCTTCGAATAAATGTGCAATGAATGACATGGTAGGATTTTATTACTACCTATTAATTCCAGATGTTTAATTTATGTAACATTTAGTAGTTGCTTAAATTTTTTAATGTTATTTGCATAATTTTATTCATTGCCTAGGTATTCCGATTTCATGTTTCAAATAAGTAACAACTTTAACTTGTGTATGGAAGAAAATGATCTCTCTCTCACTAAGTGATTATTTAACTTATTTAAGGAAGAAAGTATTGAACATAAATGACGACTAAATCAACTCTATAAAGATTGATATGATATGCTGATGTGATAAATTTAGAATAAAATAACATCATCCAGAATTGATTAGAAGAAGGGCTACGAGTTCAAAGATTAAAATGCAGGACTTATCTCCTAATTTTTTTTAGAAGAAACAAAAGCAGAAGATCATGGTCTTGATAAAAAAATTGCCAGAGCTACGTGGGTGCTTCAAGACAGTAGAAGGAAGCTGTAGGATTAGAGAAGACCCTGCAGAAAGTAACAATACAATTGCAAAAGAGATGCAACGAGTCTACCAATGAATCAAGGGAGGAATTTTCTGCTGAGCTTGGCAAGAAAAGCAACGACAGGTTGACATCAAAGCAGCAGTATAAAGATCAATTATCCGCGGTATGTTCAACTTCACAAACTATTTTTAATGCATTAAACCTAACAAAACATTTGCCCTCAAGGATAGGCTGATCCTAATGTTTAGAAGAAGTTTTAAGTCATTCCAACTCAACGTGAGATTGCAGCGTCTTTATGTACATCTTAACATAATGTATGCATAACTGGATGAAAAATTACTCAATAAAGTCGAAATCCATTAGCCTGGTTTAATATGCTCTAAGTATCAAAGATCGGTGATAAACTGATAAACCAATAAAGCGTACGCTTTTGAACCAAAACAATAACAAACCTCTCTATTAAGGTCATCCACAACAATACATCAAGAGCGTGAGTGCAGATATAAGTGTGCAAGGAGTTTCATCATTAATTAACCAAAACATGCAGTCTTACGAATACCATGAGATAATGTGGCTGTTGATGCTCTCAATAGTTTTAGGCTCTTCTTGGTCGCCCTTCCTTGACACCATAAACAACGCTATTCTCTCTCCACCTCCGTTACAAACCCAACTGTCGATAAAGATAGGAGCCGCTTAGCCCTTTTAGACCGCGATAGCTATGCCTTCAAACGCCCATCAAACTATTTCGGCATTAGATCTAAAAGTTTGCGTAAATCTATACACCGAAGAACGCATATCAAAATCTGACGAACAAATAGAAAGTTTGATGAAGAATCGACTGAATCGACGTGATCTAAATCGGTTACGCTAGACATAGGCTGACGTATTAGCGTTTGAAGTCCCGGAGAAGTGGCGAGAAAGAACGAAAATTAAAAAGAAATTGGGGGTTTTTGTCTCAGCACGTTTCCGACGTATTAATTTACATTTTTCCAATCTAATATCAACCATCTAGTAAAACAAAATCTCATAGCCTAAAATAGCTGTCCATGTCACATGTGTTAACTAAATAATATTGGGATGTGGATAACAGATAGTAGGTATCAGGATGTATTTTATTGATAAGTAGAACAATCAACATGTTCACAAACTGTATGTGAATTTATAGTCAATGGGAAATTTTATTTAGATGCAAATCCTATGCTCTATGCGTTTTTTGTTTGATTTTGTATACTATTAGTAGCCGCTCCCTTATTTCTTATTTATATGGATATGACACTATACACATCCAAAAGTATCTGTTGACAGATTTATTATATATTGTAGGTATTAGGACTTGTTTATTGATAAGTAAAAGAATCAATATGCCCAGAAATTATTACTGAATTTATACTCACATGGAAATTTTCTTTAGACAAAAATCCGATGGTCCTTGCATTTTGTGTCAAATTTTGTATTTGATTTTGTGTTCCACTAGTAGTCGACCTCTTATTTATATAATGTATTCAAATTTCATAAATTTATCACCAGTTCATCTAAAAAATCATTTATGTTAATTCACTTTCCAGTTATATCCCCTGATATACCATTTATCATGAATTGTATTGATTATATTTCTCTTTTAGTAGGCTTTTTGTGGCATATTATTCTCAAGTGAATTCTTTTGAAATAAGCTCTACCTCACCATGATGTCATATCGAATGTCTCAAAATAAGGTTCGGTTAAGAAATTTACCAGCTTTTTATGGATTTTATAAATATATATTTTACAACCTTAGGAAAGAATTATCGGTTTAGAAGAAAGTATAATATCTAACAAAAAGTCATTGTACTTTAATATTGTTATATTGTTTTGTATATATTGTGAAATTTTAGGCCTATGACATCACTAATTTATTTATCGAAATGTGAAGATATATTGGTTTATATTATTTTATGAAAGCTTTTAATTATTATAATTTACAATATTTGAAGGTTATCATTATATTTAAGGACTTCATCAGCATGTATTAAACGTATTCAAAGAGCTAAAACGCAACCCGGTGAGAAAAATGTTGCTAAATACATTTATTTACAACCAATTTTCAAGGTGTTACGGAAATAAAACAAATCTAATATTTAACGAAAAAGGCCGGTACAAACTGTATTTTCACAATGTCTGGAAAAAAATGTGCTGAAAGATCTATTTTTTACAATAGTTTGACCAACTGTTCCATATCGATTGTTGTTAGTGGGTTATTTTCTTACAGTGTGCATGGCTAATCATTGCTAGTCGCATGTGTGCTTAATTACGTATATATGTATACATACACATAATATTAATAATAATAAAACAATATTCGTACTCACGTGATAAGTATTTTTTCTTTGCGATTTTGATTCGTGATTTCATTTGCATATAAATTGAAATATTTTGTTTTCCATGCTATAAAAATTCATTTATAATGCCGACTTCTTTTCATTTAATTTGTCATCTGCAATTTATACACTGGAGTGCAAGCAAAATGTAAGAATTTGTTTGGCATATGGATATCAAAAAAAGTTTTAATATTTAATCATTCGTTAGTTTCAAAATAATTAACTAATGAAATTCATAACCAATCAATATAATAAAAATAATCCTTACCATCTGCCTGCTTGATACGCAGTCTCGTGTTAGTAGCAACTGAGGATTCATTATTTCCTTGCTCAACCCCTACAATAGGAAATATGGGTCTATTAGAATTTTAAAACATCAATAGTAGGCACATCGTTACTTTTAATCATCTTTTAGTAATGTTTTATTATCCATTGTCCTCCTCTTTTTCTCAACTACAATTTGCCTCCTTGTACATTTCTTCATTATGTCGCTTTCCTTGACCACTAGCAGATCATCGGCATGATATATATGGTTATTTATAAGAAACATTTAAAATATCATTTTCTTTGTATATATTACGATGAATAAAAGAGATCCTTACACAACTTACCTTCTTCATCCTCCATACTTTCAGTTATCCTTTCCGTAGACGATCTTCTTCTTCCTCTCTTATTCGGTTGCTCCTCTAAACTTGATCTTCTTGATTCACATGAATGTTCATGAGTCATGTTACTTTCTTGCAACAACCGATCTAATGAAACTTTTCCCTAAAATATGTCATACTAATAAAGCAAAACTGAAGGTCGAACACAGTCAGGTGCATGGATTGAATTGAATATGTATATGTTTTTTGTACCATATGGAATTATAGTTTAGATAAGCGCATGCTAGCTTTGCAATAAACATAACAATTGTACATTCTCGCCTGGTTTAACATTAGATTACAAGATATCAAATCATCACTGGACATTAAAAGCCAATCAACACAAATATGAGTGGAATAGTTATCCTAAACAAATGTTTATACTACTGTTATTCACTGCAAAACATTAGATTACAGAGGTAAGTAAGTACTTCAGTTAATTTTTTACAGTGAATAACAGTAGTATAAACATTTATTTAGGATAACTATTCCACTCATATTTGTGTTGACTGGCTTTTAATGTCCAGTGATGACTTGATCTCTGTAATCTAATTAATGTTATACCAGGCAAGAATGTACAACTGTTATGTTTATTGCAAAGTTAGAATGCGCTTATCTAAACTGTAATTCCACATGGTACAAATAACATATACACCTTCAATTCAATCCATGCACCTGACTGTGTTCGACCTTCAATTTTGTTTTATTATTATGACATATTTTATGGCAAAGTTTCATTAGATTGGTTGTTGCAGGAAAGTAACATGATTCATGAACATTCACGTTAGTCGAGAAGACCAAGTTTTGAGAAGCAACAAAATAAGAGAGGAAGAAGAAGATCGTCCAAGGAAAGAATAACCGAAAGTATGGTGGATGAAGAAAGTAAGTTGTGTAAGGATCTCTTTTATTCATCGTAGGATATAAAAGATAATGATATTTTAAATGTTTCGTATAAATAACTATATATATCATGTTGATGATCTATTAGTTGTCAAGGAAAGCGATTAAAAGTAACGATGTGGCTATAGATGTTTTAAAATTCTAACAGACCCATATTTCCTATTGTAAGGGTTGAGCAAGGAAATAATGAATCCTTAATTGCTGCTAAGAAGAGACCGCATATCAAGCAGGCGGATGCTAAGGATTATTTTTATTATACAAGATAATCTCAATAGTTTTAGGCTCTTCTTGGTCGCCCTTCCTTGACACCATAAACAACGCTATTCTCTCTCCACCTCCGTTACAAACCCAACTGTCGATAAACATAGGAGCCGCTTAGCCCTTTTAGACCGCGATAGCTATGCCTTCAAACGCCCATCAAACTATTTCGGCCTTAGATCTAAAAGTCTACGTAAATCTACACACCGAAGAACTCATATCAAAATCTGACGGACACATAGAAAGTTCGATGAAGAATCGGCTGAATCGACGTGATCTAAATCGGTTACAACATAGGCTGACGTATTAGCATTTGAAGTCCCAAAGAAGAGGCGAGAAAGAACGAAAATTAAAATGAAATTGGGGTTTTTTGTCTCAGCACGTTTCCCATGTATTAATTTACATTTTTCCAATCTAATATCTACCATTCAGTAAAACAAAATCTGATAGTCCAAAATAGTTGTCCACGTAACATTAGTTAACAAAATAATTTTGGGATGTGGATAGTAGATCCGGCTATCAATGGATACCCGAAAAATCCAAAATCCGACCGCATTCGTATTCAAAAAACGGATAAATATCTGATATCCGAAAAAACGAATGTGGATGCGGATACGAAGACGTCCGCATCCGAACATCCGTTCGGTTTTTACCAAGATAATGGTTTAAATCATGTGTATTTTAGTACAATTATATATATTTATTTATCGTTTTATTACATTGGTAGTTTATATTATATGCACTTAATGTATATTAACTGCTTAAAACTATTTATTATCATTATATATTTTTTTATTTTTAACACTTCTACAATCAATGAGGTTGAAAAAGAATTATGTTAAACTAAAAAAATTTATTTATATTTCTTGATTTATCGGTCTTTAGCGGATAAGATAATTATCTGATATCCATCCGTATCCGCGGATATGGATATCGGATATTTGAAAATGATGTAGGATGCGGATGCAGATATGACACTGTCCGCATTCAAAAGTATCTGTTGACAGCCTATTATACATTGTAGGTATTAGGACTTTTTATTGATAAAAGAATCAATATGCCTAGGAATTGTTACTGAATTTATACTCACACGGAAATTCTCTTTAGACAAAAATCCGATGGTCCATGCATTTTGTGTCAAATTTTGTGTTTGATTTTGTATTCCACTAGTAGTCCCTCTCTTATTTATATAATGTATTCAAATTTCGTAAATTTATCATAATTTTTAATTAATTGTATCATCATAATTTATATACATTCGAATTCCTTAAATCTATCTTTAATGATATAAACTTAGTCGGTTAATATAATGATTCATTCATTAATAGCACAAATAAAATTATTTTAATTTACAGCTACAACATTTTTTTTTCACCAATTCATCTAAAAAACATTTGTGTTAATTCATTTCCAGCTCTATCCCCTGATATACCATTTATCATGAATTGTATTGATTCTATTTCTCTTTTAGTAGGTTTTTTGTGACATATTATTCTCAAGTGATTTCTTTTGAAGCAAGCTCTTCCTTACCATAATGTCATATCAAATGTCTGAAAATATTTGAAGGTTATCATTATATTTAAGGACTTCAACAGTATGTATTAAACGAAGTCAAAGAACTAAAAAGTAACCCGGTGAGGAAAATGTTGTTAAATACATTTATTTACAACCATTTTTCAAGGTGTTACGGAAATAAAAAAATCTAATATTTAATGAAAAGGCCGGTACAAACTGTATTTTCACAACGTCTGGAAAAAAATGTGCTAAAAGATCTACTTTTTACATTAGTTTGACCAACTGTTCCATATCAATTGTTGTTAGTGGGTTATTTTCTTGTAGTGTGCATGACTAATCACTGCTAATCGCATGTATGCTTAATTACGTATATATGTATACATATAATAATAATAATAATAATAATAATAATAATAATAAAACAATATTTGTACTCACGCGATAAGCATTTGTTCTTTGCGATTTTGGTTTGTGATTTCATTTGCATATAAATTGAAATATTTTGTTTTCCATGCTATAAAAATTCATTTACAAATTATGTATACTTATAATGCATACAAAATAAATTTATTTGATTACACCAAAATGACTCAACCCTAGTGCATGAATGTGATACAGATAAAACTGGATGGATGAGTTGTTTGTAAAGAGATGTTTCACTACAATGGAAAATCCTCAGGTGATATGTCTTTTCTAATGCTGCATTTTTCTACAAGTATTTAAATCACAAACTACAATGTGGGGCCTTAAATTAATTGGTATTCTTTTCTACTAATTCTTAGCGAACTCTTTAGATATTTCACAATATAAAAATACAAATGAAACCAATAAGCTTGACATTGCAATGTACATAACTAAGTAAAACATAATAAATACACATTCCTTTTGATTAGACTAAGATCACCTACATTGTGGGGTACTATTTAGGGCACTCCACTTCAAATATATATATTTTACATATTTTGCTAAACTACATAAATGATAGTGGACTACGTGGTCTAAGAGTACATCTAGTTTGGGATTCTAGCATAGTAGAGGATTTTGATTCCATTTTTTTTCATTCTTTTGTACCCATTTGTAGATCATTTTAGTCTAAAGCTTAATGAACGTACCAATAAAATATATACTTAGATGTATTATTTCCTTTTATTTATGCTTATTTATTTCTTCAAAATGACATAAGGAGTATCAAAATTAATCATTGCTCTTTATTTTTATTTATTGCCTCTACTTAAAGTACTTGAGGGGCAGAATGTTTTGGACGAAAAAGCAAAAGGTAAAATTTAAATTGGTTTGTAGTTAAATTGATTCGTGAAATATTTATATGACAAAAGTTATGATGAATTTTTCTGGTATTATTGTTTAGTGTACTATTTAAGCATAACGAAATAACATGATAGATTTAATTTTCTTAATTAATTTGCTTTTAAAAAATTGTATTTCATCCGTAAAATAATATTTGTTACTTTTCATTTTAACTAAAACTAACTGAACTTTCATTGCACTTCTGCTAGTTCTCATGTCACCGGAATGATATACATTATTGTTTTTAATTAAAAGAAATATATGTGGAATGGTAATTATTTTTCCAATGTGCCTATGCTAGTGAACTTATAATGGTAATTGCATGAGTGAGTTGCAATAATTTACTATATATGCATTCGTTGATGAAATCGATAATCGTATGCTAAAAAATTTAAAGTAGAATCAACTTTTATTTCTAGATGTTGCTATTTTATATCATTTTTGTAAGTTGTAAAAAATCAAAAGATATCGTTGATATGTTAAAATATGTCAGAACTAATTATAAATATTTTTGTTATAGGTTACGGACCTTCAGGTTGGAAAGCCCTAGAGCTTAACTTGAATGGCTAACATAATGTGTCTGCTGATATGTTCAGTCTTGGTTGTTCCATTTTCTTTGTGTTATGAAAGGAGATCATCCAGTTGGAGATCTCGAATTAAGGGATGCCAATCTCAGGGATGGCAATCCTGATCTCTTCACTGTTATTTGCATGTTTGAAGTTCTTGATCTGGTGTCGAAGCTAATTTGTCACACTCCTCGTGAAAGGTAAGCAGTTTTTATAGTACTTTTTATATAAAAAACAATGAGCTTCATCATTTGTTAGCATAAAAATATCATGGATATTTATTGTGAAATATGTCCTTCTCTAAACTTATTTTTTCATGCTAGATTTGACAGTATTGATCATAAATTATGTTTTACTTTTGGTAGCCTTCATTAATGTTGGTTTTTCGTATATGTTCAAATTTTTCCTATAAATAAAAAAGAATTAGATAATAGTAAATCATAGATGAACAAAGTTTGATGCTTTCGATGTTTCTGTTTCTAATGCCGACTTCTTTTCATTTAATTTGTCATCTGCAATTTATACACCGGAGTGCAAGCAAAAAGTAAGAATTTGTTTGGCTTATGGATACCAAAAAAGTTTTAATATTTAATTATACGTTAGCTCAAAACAATTAACTAATGAAATTCATAACCAATAAATATAATAAAAATAATCCTTACCATCTGTCTACTCGATACGCAGTCTCGTGTTAGCAGCAACTGAGGATTCTTATTTCCTTGCTTAACCCCTACAATAGGAAATATGGGTCTGTTAGAATTTTAAAACATCAATAGTAGGCACATCATTACTTTTAATCACCTTTTAGTAAAGTTTTATTATCCATTGTCCTCCTCCTTTTCTCAACTATAATTTGCCTCCTTGTACAATTCTTCTTTAGTCGCTTTCCATGACCACTAATAGATCATCGACATGATATATATGGTTATTTATAAGAAACATTTAAAATATCATTATCTTTATATATTATGATGAATAAAAGAGATCCTTACAAAATTTACCTTCTTCATCCACCATACTTTCAGTTATTCTTTCCGTAGACGATCTTTTTCTTCCTCTTTTATTCGGTTGCTCCTCTAAACTTGGTCTTCTGGACTCACATGAATATTAATGAGTCATGTTACTTTCCTACAACAATTGATCTAATGAAACTTTGCCCTAAAATATGTCATAATAATAAAGCAAAAATGAAGGTCGAACATAGTCAGGTGCAGGGACTGAATTAAAGACGTATATGTTATTTGTACCACATGGAATTACAGTTTATATAAGAACATGCTAGCTTTGCAATGAACCTAACAATTGTACATTCTCGCCTGGTTTAACATTAGATTACAGAGATCAAATCATCACTGGACATTAAAAGCCACTCAACACAAATATGAGTGGAATAGTTATCCTAAACAAATGTTTATACTACTGTTATTCACTGCAAATGTTAGATTGCAGAGGTATGTATGTACTTCAGTTAATTTTTTACAGTGAATGGCGGTAGTATAAACATTTGTTTAGGATAACTATTCCACTCATATTTGTGTTGACTTGCTTTTAATGTCCAATGATGATTTGATCTCTGTAATCTAACGTTATACCAGACGAGAATGTACAACTGTTATGTTTATTGCAAAGCTAGCATGCGCTTATCTAAACTGTAATTCCATATGGTACAAATAACATATACATCTTCAATTCAATCCATGCACCTGATTGTGTTCGACCTTCAATTTTGCTTTATTATTATGACATATTTTATGGCAAAGTTTCATTAGATCGGTTGTTGCAGGAAAGCAACATGATTCATGAACATTCATGTTAGTCCAGAAGACCAAGTTTTGAGAAGCAACAGAATAAGAGAGGAAGAAGAAGATCATCTAAGGAAAGAATAACTGAAAGTATGGTGGATGAAGAAAGTAAGTCGTGTAAGGATCTCTTTTATTCACCGGAGGATATAAAGATAATGATATTTTAAATGTTTCTTATAAATAACTATATATATCCTGTCGATGATCTATTAGTGGTCAAGGAAAGCGATTAAAAGTAACGATGTGGCTATTATTGATGTTTTAAAATTCTAACGGACCCGTATTTCCTATTGTAGGGGATGAGCAAGGAAATAATGAATCCTTAATTGCTGCTAACACTAGACCGCATATCGAGCATGCGGATGCTAAGGATTACTTTTATTATGATTATATATTAATTGGTTATGAATTCATTAGTTAATTATGTTGAAACTAATGTATGATTAAATATTAAAGCTTTTTTGATATCCATATGTCGAACAAATTCTTACTTTTTGCTTGCACTCTGGTGTATAAATTGCAGATGGCAAAGTAAATGAAAAGAACTCGTCATTAGAAACAGAAACGTCAAAAGCATCAAACTTTGTTTATCTACAAGTTACTATTACCTAATTCTTTTTTATTTATAGGAAAAACTGGAACATATACGTAAAACCAAATTAATGAAGACCACAAAAAGTAAAACATAATTCATGATTAATACTGTCAAATATAGCATGAAAAAATAAGTTCAGAGAAAAACATATTTCACAATAAATATCCATGATATTTATGCTAACAAATGATAAAGCTCATCGTTTTTTATTTAAAAGGTACTATAAAACCACTTACCATTCACGAGGAGTGTGACAAATTAGCTTCGACACCAAATCAAGAACTTTGAACATGTAAACAACAATGAAAAGATCAAGATTGTCGTCCTTAATATTGGCATCCCTTAATTCGGGATCTCCAACCGGATTCCTTTTGTAACACAAAGAAAACCGAACAACCAAGGCTGAACATATCAGCAGACCCATTATGCAAGCCATTTAAGATAAGCTTTAGGGCTTTCCAACCTGAAGTTCCATAACCTATAACAAAAATATATAATTAGTTGTGACATATTTTAACATATTAATGATATCTTTCCATTTAATGCAATTTACAAAAATGATATAAAGTAGCAACATCTACAAATAAAATTTGATTCTACTTTAAATTTTTCATATAAGTTCTATGTTTAGAGATAAACTCTGATTTTATAATACTGCAAGTAAATTCTGAAAAGACTAGAATAAAATATGTCAAGTTACACTCACACAATTCTAATATAGTATATGTGAAATGTTTATCTATTTAGTAGCTATAACATCAAATGACGTATTGATTGCTAACAGTTAACAAGAGCTCTATCTCAGTCTCAGCGATAGAATAATGTGCACGCAACTTGCGCTTAATTGCCCTTACTTTTTCTTGGTAGGTACCTTAGTAGACAGATGTGGAAAAATTGTTTGTCCCAACAATATACTATGGTGAGTAACCAAGCTTGTCATTAACATTCTCATCCTTGGTTTCATTATCTTCGGTGTGAGACGATTGACGCGGTTTAACGAGTTGTAACAAAGATTTTTGCCTTGCATTAGGAAAGAAACCTGCCATTAAGGTTATATAAGCTATAGGAAGGATGAAGACAACTCCCCTCAAAAAATTGACTTCCCTCTGCTACTTTTTATCATCTACAACGTATTTAACCATGTTAAGTGCAATGAAAGTTCAGTTAGTTTAGTTAAAGTGAAAAGTAACAAATATTATTTTCAGACTGAATACAATTTTTTATAAAAGCAAACCAAATAAGAAAATTCATTTTATCATGTCATTTTGTTATGCTAAAAAATTACACTAAACAAAAGTATTAGAAAATTCAACGTAACCTTTGTTATAAAAATATTTCACGAATCTATCAAAACACAAACCAATTTAAATTTTACCTTTTACTTTTTCATCCATAAATTTCTGCCCCTCAAATACTTCGGTCCCACGAGTAGAGACGATAAATAAAAACAAAAGAGCAACGATGAATTTTGATACTCATGTCATTTGAAGAAATAAATAAGCATAAATAAAATGAAATAATACAAATAAGTATATATTTTATTGGTACGTTCATTAATCCTATAGCTTTCTCATGAAGAATCAAGACTTCCTTCAACTGTCCTGAAGCGCTCACGTAGCTCTTGCAATCTTTTATCAAGATCATGATTTTCTGCCCTAGTTTCTTCTAAATTAGAAGATAATCCTACATTTTAACCTTTGAACTCATAGTCCTTCTTATCAATCCTGAATGATATTATTTTATTTTACAAGTATGTTATCACATTTGTGTATCATATCAATCTGTATAGAGCTACTTTAGTCTTAATTTATGTTCAATATTTTCTTTGTTAAATAAATTAAATTATCACTTATTACGAGAGATCATTTTCTTCCTTAAATAACTAAAGTTATTACTTATTTGGAATATGAAATCGGAATTCATAGACACTGAATAAAATTATGCAAATAACATTAAAATTGGTAAGCAACCACTAAACGTTGCATAAATTAAACATCTGAAATTCATAGGTAATAACAAAATCTAACCAAGTCATTCATTGCACATTTATTCAAAGATTGACTCGCTTACCTATTACAAAAGGAAAGTATGTAATGTGTTAATATGGTATATATATTAAATTATTAAAAAAAACTATATATTCACATATAAAGTTTACTTGTTTGTTTTCTAATTGAATTTAATATGATTTTTAACATAATGTAAGTGCTCAAGCATTGATTGAGTGAAAGTATGAAAAGTATATTTATTGTAACCTCTTATTTATTTAAATTAAGCTTAATAATATTTATGTTCAACATTAAATTATTCATATTATTTAAAATAAAATAAAAATAGTAAGTAGAATGTACGATATCTATTATTATATCTGATACTAACACACATTCATCCATCAAATATCTGTGGATTTACTCTCTATTTTCTCATCTTATATCCTTAAATTTACCCACTCTTTGCAATATGGTCCATTAACAAAAATAAAGTTACTCGCCCCCTTCTTACCTACCCCTTTCGTACTTAAAATGCTACGACTCTTTGCAAATAAAACTAAGCTATCGTTTTTTTTTTCTTCCAAAAAGCGCATTTTTAGCCGTCGGAAAGAAAAAGGCCGAATTCAATTAGTGCTTTTTCATTGTTTGCTATCATCCTTTGTTCAGCAAGAATTGTTTAAAATGGCTGAACGGTCATAATCAGATACTTTTTGCTTTTAAAAGTGCTGATTCAAAACAACGGTTAATTTGCAGAGTTATCCTGCTCCTTTATAAATAATAGCACCTATCATCTTTTTATTATTTGCAACAATAGCAGCAACACAGCAGATTTGTGGACATCATCTCTCGTACTTCGAGGTAACTTCTACCTATGTTTGTTCATAAATTACATATTCCACTATTACCTTTATTAGCATGGTACTGCCATTGCACATATCTCACTCATGTCTTTATTAGTACCGCACTGTTTTGTGAAAATCTTCAACACTTTGTCCATGTACTATCCATAATAATGAAAAGTAAAGCATGGTAATTATTTATTTTTAGTATTGATCCTACTATTTGAATCCAAATTTTGTCTGTAATCATTAACATCTAATGCATCCTTTTGGTTACAATACACATATTTATGTGCTCCTCTATTATATGTAATCTAATGCATCAAACTACATGTAATTCTGACCTAACAATAAAGTTTTTGTGCAATCCGTAAGCATGAATAAATTAGCAGTCAGTTCTTTACCTATTTTCCAACTATTTTTATATCATTATGTAAAAGCTCAGTGGTAGCCTATAATAATATAGGTTAATTCATTTTAAAAATGTGTTTTAAAAATATTAATTGGTTAATTTATTATGAAAATTATGCACTGCCAGGAGACATAATTTAAGCTTTATAGCAAAAGAATATGCCTAACTAAAGGAAATGTATTGTTCAAACATTTCTTGCATATGTATACGACAAAAGCATTCTAATAAAAAATGATATTAATGATGAAGGGCACGTTTGTCAATGAAAAGTGTATTATAATAAATAAAAAATTAATCAGCAAACAATCAAACAAGGTTCGGATATTCGACATTCAGCGTTCGGTTACACCGGTCAGCTTTCAACATTCAACTTTAAGCAAGTATTCAGCCATTTTATCAAACAAAGCCTAAATCTAAGAGTCGAATCACTTTCTTATCATCCTATGGCGATTTGTCTCCTCCCGGTTTGTTCTCTTCCAATATCGATCTGCGGATTCTGAAAGCGATCCCGCCCAACCCTACAACGTTGTCTCTTCTTCTCTCTCACATACTAAAACCCGTCTAATTTCACCTTCCATTGCTTAATACGAGTGTATCAATCCTCAAATCGAATAGATATATGGATTTATTTATCTTTATTCTCTGGTACTACTTATTACTTTTATTTGTGGTCTAATTATTTATTTTCTTTCTTTAAACGTACTGATATTGTTGTTTATGAATTTCGTAATCTTTACTTCATGGTATTACCATTTGCTGTAATTTATTTTCAGTTTTTTATTTGTTTAAATTATTTATGGTCTTACTAAAATTTGCATTTATTTATCTTTATTCTTTGATATTACTAACCATTTATTATTTATGAACTAAGTTTTTATCTGTCATCACTACTTGATTTGTTGGCAACCACTTCAATTTATGTTCATATGTGATAGGTTACCGAGTTAAGTGTTTGAATTTAGCTCTTTCATGAAATCCGATTTTACTAAAAGAAGAGTTTAATATGAGAGTATAGTCGTCAAGTCAAATAGATATTTAGATTTGTTGACCTTTACTCACCAATATTAATTTTCATTGTTATTTATGTTCGACTATTTATTTGTTATCTTCATTTTATTGATCTTTGTTCTCTGATATTACTTATTACTATTATTTATGGTCTAGTCATTTATTTGGTTTCTTCAACCTTAGTAATATTGTCATTTTACTTGCCCGCTGAGTTTCACAAATGAAAAAACCTTACTCATTTACAGTTACATTAATTTGAAAGATCGTGTTTGTAGCAGAATGTGAATAAATTAACCGAGTCCATTTATTTCTTGTGGAATAAAATGACGAGACTAGTGTTTGAGTTAGAATCCATCTTAAAAATTGGGTGAATTAACAAACAACATCAATATAATATTGTTTGATGTATATGTTCACAATCCATAAGTTCATCATATTAACATTTGCTGTTATTTATGGTTGTTTCGAATACTGGTATTTATTATTTTTTACAAATTTCGTAATCTTTAACTTTATGGTAATATCACATGATGTAACTTTTATATTATACTCGCTTAAATTTTACCATTCCTACTAATATTTGTATTTGTTCATCTTCATTCCTTGGTTTTTTGACTTCTTGTTATGTACCAATTATTTATTTGTTATCATTAGCTTCAATTTACATTCCTTTGTGATAGATTCCTTAGTTCTACGTTTGATTTTGGATCTTTAACTAATTAATAGTGTCCTAAAAGAAGAGCTTAATATTCGTCAAATCGAATAGATATACATATCCGTTGACCGTTACTCATCAGTATTACTATTCACTGTTATTTATGCTTTAATTATTTATTTGTTCTCTTCAATTTTATCGATATTATCTTTTCATTTTTGGCGTTATGATTATTTATGTGTTTTCTCATTCGTGGTAATATTTTATTATTACTTGACCAATAAATTTTAACAAAATGCAAGCATTCTTGGAATAACTATAATAAATATTTTATTAATTTGTTTGCTCAATGAGATGTGTGCCTCCCAAGAATCAAAACTACGGTTTTGGAAACAAACATTTCCAATAATTCAAATTAACACTCTCATATGCTCACGATTTTCATTGGTTCTCAACTTTAATCTACTAAAATGGCTGCTCTTAAAAATTGCTTGAACATAAATGTTCTATTTAAAAATATGTTTTCTTCTTGAAGAAATATATAATTTCACTAAAGAAAACTAATAAATTCAATCTTATAAATTTAAGATACTACTTCAGAGGTCATATCGATGGTTGATTTCCAAAAAATAAGTGGGTGCACTTTATCTCTTATGCAGTAGAACAATGAATGCATGCTTGAATTTGATCATACATAAAAGTTTAGCTAACAATAACGATTGAATATTTTGGCATTATATTTATGATTTATTATTTTACAAGTAACTTATCTGTTTAATAGTATGTTAATTTTTTTCATATATTTCAAAAATTTGAACCAATGAAAAATTTGCAAAAGTTTTAGCATGTCCACTTTAATATTTACCCTCCCATGAAAAACTTGCAAAAATTTTTGCAT
This sequence comes from Allium cepa, assembly GCA_030765085.1. Taxonomy (NCBI): domain Eukaryota; kingdom Viridiplantae; phylum Streptophyta; class Magnoliopsida; order Asparagales; family Amaryllidaceae; genus Allium; species Allium cepa. The sequence continues at coordinate 27,975,879 of CM060937.1, read as the reverse complement.
GTCCCCTTTAATATTTACCCATCACAAAAAAAAACTAGTTGTTGACTTTGGATATTTCTTGAAAGTAGATTTAATTAATATAAGAGCTTATAAGACAATGACTAATGCAACTCGAACACCGAAAAATACATACCATACGTCGGTAGTTTAAAAATTATTTTTGTGGACAAATTTTCTTTTTTTTGTCACCGGAACATTAACAAGTGTTTTCTGAATTTGCTAAACTAAAACTATTAGTTATATGGACGATTAGATTAAACATTAGTAATTTAATTGTGGATTCAAATTGAATAAAATAAAAACAAACAATATTTTTATCAATTTTTTCTTTTCCTTTTTTATTTTTTCACTTTTAAAAAACCCACTAACATAATGATTTTGAAAATAGATGTTAACAGTTCTTCTAAAGTAAGGATTGACATGAATCGAAAGGCACGAAAATGTACCCAAGCATATGGTGTTCAATTTGTTGTGTCGGATCCTAATTTAAGACTTATTTGAAAAGTGAAAAAAATGAAAACATGGTAATAAATGTAATTTTGTCGAAATTTATTTGTATTGCTGTAACTTTTTGGTGTAGATAAAGAAAAAAGGGTATATGCTACTTTTTAAGAATTTTGATGTCGGTATAGTACTTTTTGGCATTGAAATAGAGTTTGCTTAAGAATATAGTTCTCAAATTGAATAAATATATACGTTTCTTGTGTTATACAATAAAGAAAATAGAAGCCATTGGAGAGAGAGAACAATTTTATTCATTCAGAGAATAGATCATATCAGATTGATACATATCATTGCATTACACAGGCTCCTTTATATATAGGCATTGGAGCATGAGATGGAACATATCCCATGATGTGGGACTAATAGAAAAACGCAAAAGCATATTCACTTATATATTTACATATATTATAACACTCCCCCTTGAATATGCGTCTTCAAAATCTTGGATGCTCATATGGTTGCTAGAAATTGTTTCTTTTAAAACGTCCATAACAATTGCTCCCTATCATTATTATCTTGCTTTCATACATCCATTCAGTTGATATAGATATTGTCTGTTGCCTCATTAAAAACCTCTATTAGAAAAACCCAGTGGGAAAAAACCTTGAACGAGGAAAAGAGTGCAACTTGTGAAATCATAAATATCATACTAAAAATGATATTTCTTATAAGAGTTTGATACTTCAGGATCAAAATAATGCCTCATTAAAACCTTACTAAGAAAAACCCAATGGGAAAAATCTTAGTGAAGGAAAAAGAGTACAATGACATATTTTATTTTCTTATTTCTTTAAATAAAGCTTGATACTTCTGGATCAAACTAATGCCTCATTAAAACCTTACTAAGTAAAACCCTATGGGAAAAATCTTAGTGAAGGAAAAAGAGTACAATATAGTATGTCATATTTCAATAATTTACTGCATCAGATAGAGTTTGATACATCTGGATCAATTTAACACTTCAGTAAAAACCTTACAAAGGAAAACCTGATGGGAAAAACCTTAGTCAAGGATAAAAATATAATTTAACTTAAATAACATATTTGAGATGTTATTTCTTGAAAAGACGTTTGATTCTTCTAGATCAAGATAATGCCTCATTAAAACCTTAATAAGAAAAACCCAGTGGGAAAAATCTTAAATAAGGAAAAAGAGTACACTATAGCTTATTTCAAATGTTACAGGGAGTTGATACTTCTGGATCAAGATAATGCCTCGTTAAAACCTTACTAATAAAAACCCAGTGGGAAAAATCTTAGTTAAGGAAAAAATGTGCATTATAAAATACTTATGGATGCTCCCCCTGATTTAAAATTTTCCTCTGAATTCATATTCGTCTTTCGATAACTCAAATTGGTTATAGATACTTCTGGATCTATAAATATGAATCTCATTAATAATACAATTTATTAATAGTTTCCTTCGATACAATCAAATTTTCTAAGATTGTTTCTTCCAAATATGGTTTGCATTTTATGCATTTGTATGCTACTTTTATGAAACACACTTCATGTGCTTTCATTAAATATATATATATATTTTTTTTTTGCTTCAAATTAGTTTTGCGCATTGCAACTATACATCTTTCATGAATATTAAAAATTTCATTACAACATTACTAGAAAGCAGGAAGTAATCTACTCATCTTGATGTATCAAGATTTTCATTACAACAATACTTAGAAGAAATTTATAATCTACACTTCATGTCTTTTTCATTCTTTATAACTACAAAAGTTATATATATTCTTCAGGAATTTGTATACTTTAATAAGTATTTGCATATTGCAACTACCACTTCAATGGATATTAGGAGCTTCATTACAACGATACTTAAAAATAGGTTGAAATTTACTCTCCTTGTTCTTTGCATTCTTTATAACAATGAAAGTTATTTGTATTCTTCAGGAATTTATATACTTTCATTGTTTAATATGATTTTAAACCACATTTATACCTTCAGGGTATATTAAGCATTTCAAGTACTTTCGGTACTTTGTGGACTACATGTCCATATTTCTCTACTATTAAAGGATTCATGATGGCCAGTCATGTTTTCCCCTAATTCAAGATTCTTAATCTATTTATAAATATAAGCGCTTTATTATTTACAAATTTATCATCGATGATTATTTCTTGTCAGTTCTAGACATGATTTATTGAGATCTCTTTAATTATCATGTTTTAGGTACCTAACCCACTTCTAGGGTTATTTGAGAATCATGTCATGGATCTCTTTCAGAGCATCCTTATGTGTTTCTTCAAGAACACTCACCTCCTTTATTTGGCATCTTTATCACTTACTCCAAAAATATTTTGAACTGACTTTTGAACCATATTTAAAATGTGGTTTACAAATTTTGATCCTTCAGGGATTCAAATCGATATTGGAGAAAGTCTACTAGGGATATTACTGATAATTTATTCAAGTTACTTAATATTTTGCATCATTGTATATTTTAACAAATATTTAACATTGATGATCAAAATGAGCTTGTATCCCTTTATCCTCCCCCTCAATGTTGACAAACATTGTCACATTAAATAATAATCATCTTTGGATTCTTATTTTGATCCACTATGATATTGCTACTAGCAAATACACCGTACATATTAATAATAGGAGGATAATTCTTTTATTCACTGATAAGACGCATTCAATTGATATTGATTATTAGAGTTTGTTCTCATTCATTGATCTAAGCTATTGGAGGAATTTACTTATTGTGTAGATCATTTGAATACATACATGACTTCAGGTCATTCAACATTTATGTTGATTGAATTTTAAATCACTAAATAATAGCTTATAACAAACTTCAGGTTGTTAGCTAAATATTTACATATATGGATGTATACGTGCGTCCACGTATCACATATATATAGTATAAAATTTTCATATTCTTTCTCATATGAATTAGTGATTTTTAGAACAAACTATTACAAGGATCCAAACTATTAATTTCTATTTATAAATCAATGTCAATGCAAACCTGTCAAAACAGCATGATAATTTTCAAAACATTTGGTTTGAAACCATATCGAACTTCTGGTTCGAATAAAATATACACACAACTTCAAGTTGTTAAGTTTATTCCTCAATTATATCTCAAATATCAGTTTTGAACCTAATTATGATTACTTATCAAGGAATAATTTTTGATTGCGTATAGATATTTCTACACATCTCTATTGAGAGTTCCGTAAAAAAATTAGAGCAAAAATAATAATAGTATCTTCTAGATACTTGGAATGTTACAGATACAGATTTCCTCTTAGCTCTCAAACTTTTAGGATATAATCTAAGCTAAATTAGGATCCATTATAATCAAATTTATGCACACTTATTTGGTTTAATAAAATTACCAAATATATGAATAAACCTCTTCTAGAGATATGTTATCATTTTCAAATTTATAAATCTCTTCTGGAGATATATTGGTATCACCACTTCTGGAGTGAACTTTCTCTTCTAGATATATATATATATATATATATATATATATAATTATAATTATATATAAACATCTCCTCTAGAGAGTTCAGTAAAATAGATATAACATAAATAAGAGTATCTTCTGGACCCTTGAAATGTTATAAAAATAAGAAATTATAATGGTTGCACATACCGATTTGTTCAAGACCGTATTTATATAGCTTTAGTGAAAATTATGATACGACATATAGATTATTTATTCAGGAGCATATCTAAAGATATTTCTTCAGGAATAGTTGTGCATATAATATTTGATTCATCGTAAGTTCTGAAAAGTAAAAGATTACATATCACTATTTGTCTAATGGAGCTACGGGTCCATGACAATAGAGGATTGAATTTTGGATAATTTATTATCACATTTGACAATATTTTATAGGCAATTCTTTTATAGTGCTATACGATGATATAATATCATTTCTGGGGATATTTCATAAACACCGCTTCTAGAGTGGTACATATCACTTCTAAAGATACTTTATATGCATTGTTTTTGGCATGTCATCAATAATCAATATCTTTTTCTACATAATTGACATAATTCTACAACATCTCTTCTAGGATGTTTGGATTTTGAAATATAAAAATCATAAAACATCTCTTCAAGAGTATGTCATATGGATTATCTCTTCTGGAGAATATTAAAATGTACTTCTTCAAATATATAGTTTGGCAAACACACCCAAAGATTATCAAAACTTGGGTTTTACCAACTTCAAACTGATTTATTGAACTGAAATAAAATAAAATTCACATAACAGACTTCAGGCTGCTATTATCGATCAATTCGACCATATCATTTATTAGTGCACTTAGATTTTCATCATTAATGAAGTTTCCTTCATCTTCGAAGAAATGATCTAACTTCAGGTTAGTATTACTAGACAATCCTTTCACATAATTTTATAATAAAATTCCTATAACATCTCTTCTGGGATGTTAGATTTTGCAATATAAATATAAATAAATCTCTAAAGCATTGTCAGAAAATCTTTTCATAATTCAAGACTTCAGGTCTTGGACTTTGAGTTATACAACTTCTGGTTGGAAAAAAAAATCTTTGCACAACTTCAGGTTGTTCAAACTTTTTTTTTTTTATGATTAAATTTTCTGATCCTCTTTTTTTTTTTTTTAGTTAGAACTTATGGTTCTTTATTTTGAGGAAACTTGTAATTTACTGATTTATGAAAACTGCAGGTTCTCAATTATTATTTCTTTTTTCCTTTTTTTTTTAACAAGGAAACATTGGAAGATATTAAGCTTATCATGTAAGCTTTTACTAATGTTTCCATTCACTTAATACGATCTTCTAGATACGTATTATATTTATATTTGTTTCTCTTAGAAACAATGAAATATTTCTTCTGGAAATATAAATCGTATATCAAAATAATTTCCAAAGTCTTCATTTAAATCTAAATCAAATCAAAATGTTTTCAAAATGAAAACTTCATTTACCAACCGTGATTGATTTCTCAAATCCATATCCAAACTAAATGCAATCAAATTCAATAAATTTGTTGAAGCAACAATATCAAATTTTGTCAAGTTCAAACTTGCATTCCAAAATAAATGAACTATAAAACATACAAATAAGCATGATATTGAGATCAACAATATAATATGATCAGAAAAATAGCAACAACAAACAAATTAGATCTGAAATATAATAACCAACAAAATAAGAATTAGATCTTAAAGTTTAGATCTATATAAGATATAAAATTATAAGACTAGTATAATAAAATCTAAAAAATAATACAATAGATTTAGATCTGAAGAAGTAGATTTAGAATGGAATGAGATATATAAAAAATAATAATTTGGAAGATTAGATCAATCATAATAGAAAAATAACTTACCGTTTTGAGATCTATAATTAGAACTGGAGAAGAATAGATCTGATTTCATAATAAATTATGATAACGTGTTATAAACAAATAAGAATATGTTATAAAGAAATAAGAGCAGAAGCCATTAGAGTAAAAGAATGGAGATATTTTATTCATTCAGAGAATAGATCATATCAGATTGATACATATCATTACATTACACAGGCTCCTTTATATATAGGCATTGGAGCATGAGATGGAACATATCCCATGATGTGGGACTAATAGAAAAACGCAAAAGCATATTCACTTATATATTTACATATATTATAACATCTTGATCATTATAGTTAGTTATCAATTTTTAGTTTTAATAAACGTAACAAGGCTAGAAAGCTATAACATAATGCGAAAATGAATTCTGCATGTCGGTATCAAAATAAACCTTGGCCAGTGCTTGCAATAGATAACAAAAGCACCAAGAATGTGTCGGTGGCACACGATTTCCACGGCACTCCCAATAATAGATGGAAACCATGGCTACAACGTGCCATTCACTGCCTTATACATGTTGGTAAGCTTTTGGGCCCAATAATTTAATCCGCTAAACATACATGTACAGTTTGTAGGTAGGTGCCTACTATGGATACAACACATTTTGCATGTAACCCAATATTATTTGAGATGATAAAAGTTGTCTACGCTATTTACTTTTTTTGGGATACATGATCAAAACTGTTTACAACCTCTGCTTAGTAAACAGCATAGAATTTACGTCTCCTTATAATATAGTTATTTGAGCTAAATCTTTGTAACCGTAGGTAGACTATCATGGGCATACAGAAAATTTATACATATATATTTGCCTCATAGTTCAAAGTTAAGAACACTAGACGTCATGATGCATTATTTCGCATCATACATTGAGTTAAACAATCTGTGCTACTTTTTTGGTAGAAAATGTACACCACACCTCGTATAAATACCTTATTGCACTCAATGTTTTACATCAATTTACTGTGTAAACTATGCTTGAGAAATGAGCTGTGACTGCATACAATATACTGCTATTACTCATCTAATTATCCTTATTGATGCTAACTATCTTTGATTGTATTGGTAGGTTAAAACATATCCAAGATAGAACTTAAGTGGGCTTTTGGGGGCATCGCCCATCTGTTGGGCATCGCTAATCGGTTCAGGGCTGAACGTCACTGAATATTCAGCCTTAAACAGGGCTTGGAAACTCAACAGTCAGGAGCTCATCTTTGGACATCTAACTCCTTCCCGCAACAAAACCCCATCCTCCCCCTTCCCGTCTCAATGGTCAGGTGCTCATTTATTGACCGTCTGTTCTTGAATGCCCAGTAAATGGACGTCCACACCCCATTCAGTTTACTGAACCCAAATCTGAATGTTCAAACTTAATTGGACTATTAGGAGGAGAAACTGTATTATTCATGGCTGAATCATCACAATTGGGGGTTCACTTAGAAGGGCAATTTAAGAATGCATTGAAGATGGAATTATGAGAATATTAATAATCCAGTTCTTTTTAAATTGTATTCAATAGCTTGTGCAGTAATTAATGTATGGGTTTCTCATTTTTATTTATACTTACTAAGAAATTAATATCATCTACAATGTCAAGTTCGCCAGTTACCAATATTATGCAGAATGCTATGAATTTCTTCTTTGCGATACAACCATTTGTTGTTTTTTCCTTTTTCTAATATGTACATTGCATGATATATTTACATCTGAGGTTACATATGCCATGTGTGAAACCGGATGGACTTCAAGAAGTTAATAGAAACATTATTCTAGCATAACTGTGATTACACAACAAATCTTGAAGGCAGCCACGGTTATCACTGAGACATTTTTCAAATTCCTACAAAATATTAATTTTAATTTGTTCTTTTTAGTATTCAACTGCTAAACTCAAAGATGTGTAGCTAACATATATTTCATAATTTGCCCCAACTTCATCTTCTTGTTTTCTTCTATAATGTTATGTGCGAGCAACTTCATACAATTATTTATTTAGTATTGTTATTTCTATTTTTGTATATTATAAAACTTTTGTCTTCTCATGTACCAATCTCTACTTATACACCTTTCTAATAAAATAATAGATAATCCACTTAGATTAGTTCTATTTTTTCCATCAATGTAATAATCTAATTTATTTAATAAAAAGTTCAAGATATTTATCAAAAAAAAAATTAATGAATGATAATTACTTGAATTCATTTTAATATCAAATTTAGTAATATAATTAGTTTAAATATTTAGATCTAAATGCAGAATATTATGATAAAACTATTAGTAAATTTGTAAATAATCATCATAGATATTATAGAAATATATTTATTTTGACTACAAGCCCTTGGAATGAACTAATAAACCATTATGAATCATTCTTAAAATGCCAACTTAAAGCATTTACGAAATATATGTTTGGAATAAAGATAAGGAGTAAATTTCTGGAATTAATATATCACATTTGAAGATCACCTGTTTTTTCTAGCTGAATTTAATATGTTTTTAATATAATGTAGGAACTCATGCATTGATTGAGTATATTACTAGTATAACCGCTAACCGTCTAGGTGTATAAGCTTGAACAAAAAAGTTATAGTAATTGTTTTTGTGATTTGAATTAAACACAATGATCTGTTTAACACTAAATTATTTTCCTTATTTAATATAACAATAAAAATAGTAGGTAAAATGTAAAATATCTATTATATTATATGAAAATCAATTTTATATTGGTGTGAATCTTTGTTTCCAATTTTCTCCAAAATATATTGTGGTGCCATGTCTCTTGGTAATTTGATTATTCCAACTATTTTCTTATTGTCATTAATTCCTAAAAAATACTAATGGACTCATTGATGTTTTATAACTTATATTCCCATTATATTCCTTTCATTTATCAACTGCTGTCCATGGTTAAATACAAATTATTCTTTAGTTTTCTTTTTTCTAATTACAAAATCCCAGTTGGATTTCTTCTCTTCGTTCTTCGATAGTTCCATTTTTAATTTTTTTTTTCCCATTCTCTTATCAATCTGATCAAGTAACTAGGAAACTCTTTTTTCCCTTTTCGTTTGTGCAACTATTGTAAATTTCATATAATGATGAGATAAGTCATGAGATTGAATATATAGCTAAGAAAATTCAAAAACACCACTAAAATGGATTTGCTACTAGAATCTTACTATGCTAATTTTAATATGTGGCTTCGAAGATGCCATATAAATTTATTTAGGAAGTGGAGCATAGATCAATTTATGAAACTCCTATGTTATTGGACAATTTCTCTCTTAAGTTCTTTTGTACTTGCTTTATCCTTTCCATTCCATTGTAAGTATTAGCGATTTTCAAGTATTATGCACTGTTTATCGAAAAAGAGAGAGAAAATTCAATAGACATTAGGCATCAAATTAGTCTTCCAAATACTCTTGCTAAATCAACTCATTTACTATTATGCATTGATATTTTTATGCTTGGTATTATTTTGTAGAATACCCTGGTTAATATTCATATATACAATAGCTTTCACTAACATCATTGATAAATTTTCAATTAATTTTCATTTGACGCGCTAATTCAGCTTCAAAACTAATTAGTGTTCCAAATCAATATGACATTTATGTTAGTATCAATTCATACTATGGCAAGGAAATTGCAAACTATTATTATTCTATATATGTACATAATTTTGACGGGAAGTGATGACATACAACATTTGAAAAAATAGGAATAAAGAGAGTAAGGAAGCTTCCATAATTAATGAGACGAATGGAAACGATTTCTTTATTGTTATTTACTTATTAGACAATTATCGAGAAATGGAATATGCACTTATGCATATAATATTTTTTATGATATTTATATTTTTAATATTAAATAAATAATTTAACACTTCTTTGTTATTGTCAATATAAATGTTGTATTATGTTTAGGATTTGTTAAAATAATTAGGGAATATTAGCTAACTAATTTATTTAATTAGTTTAAATTTAGGATATTTCATTAATTTAAATGTATGGGCACCATGTAAGATAATTACGAACGCCTCAGTAAAACTTATTAGTTGTAGAAATTTGAAAAGGTAAGTATTTGAATGTAACATGGTTGGTATGACTTAATGAAACATTAATACTAATTTTAAAATCACATACTATATAACAACAACTAAGTCATTAAAATCATAGACTATATGAAGATATTTTACAATAAGATATAATAAGAGAATTAAGAAGTGAGGAGAAAAATGCTAAATTTTTGACTCTTGGTTTTTAATTCCCACGTTTTCCCCATTTCTCTCATGAGATTATGTGTCACCGACTACACAATTATTTATTTATTTAGTATTGTTATTTCTATTTTTGTATATTTGAAATCTTTGTCCTTTCATGTATCGATCTATACATATTCACCTTTCTAAGAAAATAAAATATAATTCACTCAAATTAATTCAATTTTTTCCATTTGTAAAATAATTTATTTTATTCAATAACAAGTTCAATATATTTATCAAACAAATTAGTGACACATGAATTTATTTTAAAGTTTAACTAATTATATATTAGTTTAAATATTTAGACTTAAATGCAAAATATTATGATAGAACTAATGAAAAATTTATAGATAATTATAGATATTTCAAAAGGAAAAATCTATTGGGACACAAGTTGATGATACGGCGGATTTCCACCAGTGGATTACTCTTCGATTTCCACCTTCCATTTGAAGGCAAAATGATCTAACGGTCTAGATCTTTTACGTCACAATTGTGTTTTATATTGTATCCAAATAGCCAACCTCTTAAAGGGAAAATATAGTTATTTTGACCGTAGACCCATGAAATGAACTAATCGAGTACTATGAATCATTCTTAAAACGATAACATAAAGCATTTGAAAAAATATATGTTTGGAACAAAGACAGGAGAAAACTTTTAGAAGAAGTACCACAAATTAATATATACCAGCTAGTAATTTATCTTTAATATAGATTACTCGTGAAAGAATAGCTGAAGGATAAGGTGGGAGTGCTAGTTAGTTTTCTTAATTAAAGAAAAATTAATACATAGAAAACAAGCTCTTTCATTAATAATAACAAACTTTACAAATGAAAAAGAAAATCAGGTTACAACACAACTTTATTTCTAAACATCCAGTTAACTCTTGAAGTTTTGTTTGCGGTTTTAGCCCTTTCAAATGTCCTAGCTAATAAGGTCAGAGTAGAATCAAAAGAATCTTTGATTGAAGTTTTGATTGCAGTTTCTCGAGGGGAAGAGAACGAGAAGAAAGAGGAATAAAGGAAACCTTAGGAGATTCCTTAACACCCTAGATGGGGTTCGGACCCATGTTCATCCAAGTATTTGCGATGATAGCATCTGAGCAAACCCCTACATTTGTCGCCTAAGTAGGAAAAGTCGACGAACTTAACCCTAGAGTAAACTCTGTAGAGAAATCTTCTAAAGCATTCCGGTCATCAATCAACATCCAAAAACGGGTCATTAGCTCTCTTTGTTTGAAGTTTTTCCCGACGGAGGCATGCTTTCTTCATCTGTGGAGCAACTTCCCTTTCCTTGAAAAATCTTAGTTTCGATGCACTTGCAACAAGATTCCTGTACTTCTTAAACAACTCCTTATACCCTTACAATTGTCCATCCAATTCTCTATTCAATCGATCTATATCCCATTTTTCTTTTTGAGTATGAATTCATAATGATATTTTGGTTTTCTCCTTAACTACAATAATCAATGAATTATGTAATAATTACTTGATAAATTCAATTATTTGACTAAAGGGATCATACCCGAGAAGGTGGAATTGAAGACGAGGAAATCTTTTCTTTTCCTTTTGGGTTTTTACTTTTTATCTTTGGGGAGCACTGGCCTTCTTATGAAAAATTTTCCCTGGAGGAACAGGCATATTAGTAGCCTCTGCATCCTGGACTGATGAGTCCAGGTTAACATCTCCATATCTATTTTTACCACTTGTTAGTCCAAAGAGACCATTTCCATCACCTCTTCCTTTGTCATCATTACTATCATCGTTATCGTCATCAGCATTATCATGGTCACCATCGCCCTTATGCTCATCATCCTTCTCTTCGTCGTCACATTTAGTTTTTCAACTGTTGGAGGATCTTTAAAAGTCAACAGCTTCTTAGAATCAGTCTCTTCCTCCTCTATGGAAGGTCCCTCCTCGGGTGCTTAAGTTTTATTTAACATAGCTTCAAATCTTTTCTTAAACTTCTCATTCTAAACTAGAGGAAGAGAGGGGAAGTTAAAATCTAGACACTTGTGGTCATTGTCGACATATGCTATGAAAATATATTTCTTATAAGAACTCTCGATAATGGTATCGATGGTCGTACCAAAGAAATGAGACATCTTATGCTTTGCATCATTGATTACACCCGTTGATTTATTCAAGAGGGCTCTTTTCTTTCACAACTTTTTCTTAGGACATGCATTCTCCTCCACAAGCTAGGCCTCCTTCATGTCGGCCTCCTTAAGTGCTATTTCTAAAGCTTTTACCTTATTCTTCGAAATTTGTTTGGCACTTCTTTCTTTATGAAGTAAAGTTTCTATTTCCCTAAGTGAGGTCGCTAGTTTTTCTTTTTCTGTTACAACTTCGTCTTTTGCTATTGAAATATCAGTTATACGATCATTAAGCGAAGAGACTTGCTCCTTGATTTTAGATGCTTCACAAGAAGATTATGTAGCATCTTCCTAAAGTAGAAACATGTGTTTAGCAGCTTGGAATGAGTGACAGGCATGATTTAGAATGTTATGTGTGAAAGATTAAGGACTTGAAAAGTTACATATGAAAAGTACGTACTGACAGGAATTGCTTAAGAATAGCAAATTGATGGTCTTGAGAATAAGATGATGGTTGTGGTGGCTTAAGAGCAACAAAAGACAAATATTGGATAACTAACTAGAGAAGGTCATCAAAACTACCAACAGGGGTTGGAGGTTGAGTCTTAGAAGGGGTGGATCTTTTGAAGTTATATTGCAACCGAGCTCCACACATAAATGATTCAGAGTCCTAAGAGAATCTGGAAGTGGAATGCAAAGAACCGAGTCTTGAGACTATTTTGCTTCAGTTCGTTGTTTTTTTTCCAAAAGGGTTAAAATGTAAAGCCACAAGGGTCGGGTCAATATTCACAAATGGAACTTCCCTGACTTTGGGTTTTTTTGCTACAAATTATGGCAGCAGTGGAACCATCGCATAGTTTCCTTTTTACGGATATGAATGAGCAAGCAATGGCATACCTGAGAGATTGAGATTCATGGGCCCGAGCCAAGACAGAAGTGTCATCTTTACTCTCCTTTTCTTTAGGATCGATCATTAGTTGTGACCTCCATCCTTGTAGAGACAGCTACTAAGGCAAATGAAGCTAAACCAAAAAAGTAAGCTTATAAGATAATGTTACTAAAGGTCTTACATAAGTTGTAACGATAACTCATTAAAAGGTTCGAGTTTAACTAGGGAATTAGTAAAAAAGGATCATAACTTGCCAACGACTAAAAATCAATTTCCTCGAGCATTACATTTGACCATTGGATACCTTACCATGACTTTATGATGGTCTATAATAATGGAGTACTGAAGAAGCTTTGTTGGGGTTAATAATATAAGTCTGTTCCCATGGTTACTTATGCTTGAGTAAGTGCACAATATCCTAGTCATAGGGACTTAGCTTTCTAAGAACAGAGTCTAAAAAAATTTCTTAGCAAAGAGTAATAAATAAATGTTGATAATAGGAGATAAGAAGCTTACTGGCAGTAGAAAAGGTCCCTCTGATCTTGGAATAACATTTGACATAAAAGAATTATGCCTCCCATCCTTGTGCGTTATTAATACCCTTAGAAATTATGCTTCTTGGATGAGGACAGATCCAATACAATTGGTGGCCTTGTTTTTCATCAATTTTAGCAGGACTGGTCATTGAATGCAGAATCTCAGCATCAAGGGAAGAAATCCCAGCCTCTCGAGCCATGACTTCCAAAAGAGTTAGATATGTGCAAGCATTCGACGAGAATTGAATTACCGCAATGTCTAGATTATTTTAGGTATCTTAAAAGAAAGCCGGGAAAGGAAGGTAGCTTGTGTTCCAAGTATGTATTGGAATAAAAACAAAATACCCTTCCGGTATATTGAAAATATTGTCTGTAGGACTTGCGGGAACGGATGTGATTTCTGTAATTCCAAATTGTTCTAAATAGAATCCACCTCAGTATGGGTTGTGATGTATGATGGATTCAAAAGATTATCTTCTTTCTTACTAACTAAGGGTGAATGTTTGGGCCCTTTACTAGGCTTATCAATGGACTTCTTACCAGGCTGTTGACCTTCCATTAGCCCACCAGATGATGTTATTCCAAAGTTAAGAAATAATAATTATCATATTATACATAAGAATTACCACAATGAGAACTAAAATTTATTATCTAACCGATTTTCCTGTTAGTGGAATCAAAATGTTTTAAATGTAAAACATAATACCACCTTTAATAGAAGTCAATAACCCGTAGTTGATGCGTGTGATTTTATTAAAAGTCTTAACTCTAATAAAAGAATTCCATAGGAAAACTATATTGAAACTAGATAAAAATGGATGTGCAATGTCAATAAGTCCATTACCACAAATATATTCATGCTGAATGTCGCCTAGCTTATATTGTAAAGTACTAGTAAATACCGCAATCATAACCAATGTTAAAGTGACGAAGTCGTCGACATTAATGAATAGCGATGATGTAAGTTGATAATGTGCTAACCGGTTAAGCAACTTACAATATGTTAAATCAATAATGTCACAAGTGATAATATCAAAAAAATTAAATTTATAATTTTAAAAGGTAGCTACAGGAGGATGATAACGAACAACAAAAATGTCGGTATCAAATTATAACTTCATAAACCAATGTCAAAAACAAACAACCTCATTTGTAATTGGTGTTGGTATTAGGTAATGTGGAATACAATAGTTGGTAATAAGTTTTAAGGGGTTTATCATACCTCATCTTAGTCAATAGCGATATACGAGTCTCGCGACATAAATGTCAAGCTATCAGGATAACAAGTTAATACAGAGTTTCACTAGAGTCGAGTATCATAACAATGTCGTAGATAAATGATGTTCGTATAGTGTAATTCGATATCGAGTATTGGGTCTAATAAGTCACCTTTGTCATCAATAAACCTAGAATATATTATTTTCATACCAACGTCGATTAACATCAAAACCCATTCGTGCAATATGAAAGCCTTGTGCTATAGATTAATCAACATCAAACATTTTAGTGGTGTTGTAAACGTCAGCACTATGCAACTCTAAATAATAATGGGTTTGTGTTTGTTGAACTATTAGCTTAGTCATAAAGTAGGCCAAATTCCCAAATTAGTGCCACCAGACAACTAATTAATCTAAGATCAGTAAGATGATACCCTATATTCAACCAATTAATGGACTTAACTATCGGCAATCGATAATAAAAAATTTAAGAATTGGAGCTGATTGATTAAACTAAAGTGCCAATTAAAAGGAAATAAAATCTAAGCTAAAGCCTAACCACAAATGTAATGCAAAAATCATTTAAACAAATTTGTTGATTTTATTGAACTGGAATACTACATTAATTCCAAAAATTGCTATCAAAGAACTAGAATTTGTAGTTGATTTTGGAAAGCTTGATTTCTTGCTCGAGCGTTTGAATTGTAGGTGAAAGAATGGCGAAGAGGAAGCTCAGTTATTTATAGAAGAAAAAGAGGATGGGTTGTAATTGTTAATTCAATTTAAATGGGTGGTTAGAATTGCTTGGAATAACAATAGACAATAAATCTAACATCAATGGTACTGACTTGAAGAAGTCAATGACTCCTCTAAAGTTTAGGGGGGCGCAAATATTATCACTATTATTGTCTCAAAGATGAGCGACATGCAACATGACTAAAGAACCGAGAATATGCATACCATCTATACCACTTGTTGCCGATGTTGCTTACCTTCTAAGTCGACCTTTGTCAATATCAGCACTTTGGTATAGTTTTTGAATAATACCACCATCAGTCAATGATGCATCTTTTAAAAGAAGCAATGATGTTGAATGTGATCAGTATTATGAGCCATCAGTGTAATGTCGACATCACCTGTATCGCGTCTCATTGATGGTGAACCTCATCAAGGCCGACGTCTACTTATGAATTCAGAGTGGGTAGCCCAACGTATCGATATCGTCGCTTAATAATATCACACAACATCGATGTCACCTCTCGTCGTCGTCATCTTCTAACACTAAATGTCATTTGATAGTGTTATCAAAGAAGACAAGAATATCGAGTGTTATCAATATTTTATGGAACTAATGCCACATCTCTCTAAGGAAGTGATGATATAAAATGCAATCAATATAGTAAGCCATCAATGAATGTCGACATAACATATGTCTCATCTCATCGATGCCATATTTTACCAATGTCAGCCTCCAAAGTGACGCTGCTTTCCATCAACGTCGCTTATGGTTAATGATGTTTGTTATTGATGTCGATCATTGCCCATATTGCAACTTAACAATGCCACTTTGAACTAATGCCACCAATAATCAATCAAGAGCATCTTAATACATAAAATTGTTAATGCTGAAAGCCATTAGTGCTAAGATGGCTTCGAAGTTCCACTTTCGTAACTAAACAAAGCCCAATGTCCTGCAACATTATCGTTACCGAAGCCAAGCATGCCAAAGCAAAATGCCATGCCGCATTTCATCCCTTATAAATACATACCTAGAGGTTATGGAGTAGGGGCGAATCCTTGTTGTCTCTTTTCTTATATTTTAGACTTTGTAATTTTAAATCAATTTTTGGTTTTTTGCCGATTGTAGCACTCAAACTTTGTACATGTAAGGGATTGAGTTTCAAACCATTGCATAACGTATTTGAAAAAATGTCTCATGAATTGTGACTTGCATATTGACATGGTTCTTGTGCGATATTTTCCATGATTTCAACCTTATTATCTAATGCACATGGGATTGTTAAGGAGTTGACATTGGGCACACTTCATCCTAACGACTTAGCCTAGGATTGGCTTAGTCATCCCTTAATCAAATACACTTTCCCTATACTTTTGGGGTTAATAAAGAAATTCATTAACAACTACTAATTCCAAGGGTGATTCCGAAATGGATGTGGTAGAAGTAGTACCTTTGGTTTTTTCATATACTAAACAGCTTGTATAGATGAATACTAGCACTGCAGTGCTGCCTAGAGGGTAATGTTAGCATTCCAAGTTGGATTGCTATATGAAAAGGTATATACATTTATTGATGTGGTTGTGAATGTGAGCTCTCAGAAAAGGTTGAAAAACAACCGGGGTAATAAAATATTTGATACTATCCGGTAAGGGGTAGGTCGATCCTGTTTTGGTAAGGGGTCCATGTAAGGCCTGAAAGGAACGGCGGAATAAGGATCTTAAGGCTAATCTAACACTAAAGGGGGGTGAATAGTGTTTAATGGATTCTAAGATTTATATAGACTAATTTAAAATTATCACACAAAAAAATGCAGAATTAAATCAAAGAACAAACACAGAATCAAATACAAACGCAGAAAGTAAATAAAAAGCAGTAAAAGGAAAGAACATACCGGATTTTATACTGCTTTCAAGTTACCCTACATCCATCCTGTACCAAGGCAAACCACCTCATAAAGATTTTTATTATTCCAATGTCGAGATTACAATCCTCAATTTCTAAAGGCCTTGAGGTACCCTCCTGTCTCACAAGTCCAGGGCAAACTCTCTTGATTTACGGGACTCAAGACTACCCAATTGATTTCCAAGCACAACCACACCTTATAAAGAGACTCGATAAAATTTTGATTACAAATTGATCCTATAACTCTGAATAGCACTTTGATCTTCGAGAGAGGGCAGAAAATCAAACAAGAATAAGATTCTAATTTGATTTACTTAAGAAATCAGCAGAATTTCGGCACGATCTTAGAAATATGAAAATTATAGAATATGGATTTGTGGAGAAGAAGAAGTGAAGAAAATAAAAAACTAGTTAGTTAAAAAATTCATTTGTGAAGGCTATTTATAAAGCACCAACTGTCATAACCATTCGTGAAGAGATTTAAACGAATAGACACTTCTTTTGAAAATTGAAACTTTTGAATTCAACGGCCACCATATCGACATGGGGTATCCCATGATGTCGACTTCCCTATGTTATAAAATAATGTAAATTTTTTTTTGAAAATGAAGTTTAAAACAAGAGTTTATTTTATAACAAAAACAAATAATATTTTAAGGCTCACATTTTTGAAAAATCACTTGAAAAGATAATTTTAGGGCTAAAATATTTTGAAAAGCCGTTTTAAAGTCATTTTGAAAATCCATTTTAAAGTAGTTTTGCAAGCTTCTTCCTACAGAATATCTCATCACAGTAGGACTAGAGAACTTGTACAAAACCAGGATGTTCGTGGGTTTCTACGCCACTTGACGTAGGTTTGTAAGCTACTTGTCGTGGGTTTGTAAGCCACTAAGAAGGTCAAAATGGGTTTCATCCCAAATGAAATTTGGAATGATGATTTGCCTGCTATTATAAAGTTTTAACAAAACTAGACACTTATCTTAAAATTTTGACCTTAATACTCATGAGTCTTCAAACTTGATTTCTTCATTCTTGATCTTTATACTGTACAATCTTCAATAATCAATACCCGCCTTATATATATCCTCAATAATAACGTTCATATATGTGTATATATATATATATATATCTAGACAATAGTGTTAGTATATAAGTTACAATAAAATAAGTTACAAAGGTTGTTTTCATCAAAACCACTATTTCCAGTTCCCAACAATCTCCCCTTTTTTGATGATGACAATCTTATAAAATATACTTACCACTTCAATCATACCATAACTCCCCCTTACACTAACAACTCCCCCTTACTCCAAGCCAACAATTCTTTCTTACTCCAAGCCTACTATTTTATATAACTTCTCCCCCTTTGTCATCAACAAAAAAATAACCTATTAACCTTGAACTTAATAGAAAATGAGATAAACAAACATACGACATAAGAATAGTAACTATGTATGAATGAAATATAGCACCCTAAGTTAAATGGAATTCAAGATTTTATACACTAAAGATTGTTTTTAGAAGAACATTAATTAATATACTTTAATTTCCATCATCATTTGAAGAAAATCTTTCATCTTCTCTTGTAATTTGATGACTCGTACGTGTCTGGAACGTTGAAAAGGACCACAATGAGGAGAAGTGGGTCAAGAAGTTCATTATTAGAAGAGTAGGCCATTAATTTACCTTTTAGACGTTTATTATGGAGAAAAGAATAGAGAATAAAAGTCGAAATATATAAGTATATAACTTAATAACTAATTTTAGAGGGAAATTTAAATTTGAAAATCTAGGCCTGTATGTCGACATAGGGGGATGGGTCATGTCGACATGCCCAATTCAATTTTTGAGAAATTTTTATTTATATTAATTATTAACCATACTTGTTTTATTTATAATTTATATTTTAGTTAATGAACATATACCTAATTCTCTTCTAAATTTAGTAAAGTTTTGTTCATTTAATGGTTTGGTTAACATATTAGCAATTTGTTTTTAAGTATTAATATATTCAAGAGTTATGACTTCTTTACTTATATTATCTCTAAGAAAATGATGTCTAATATCAATATGTTTTGTTCTAGCATGATTAGTTGGATTCTTAGATGGGTTTATTGCACTAGTATTATCACAATAAATTAGTGATTTAGACATAGTTAATCCCAAATCTTTTAAAGTTTGTTGCATATATATAACTTGAGAACAAGCCAAAGCAACAGATATATATTCTGCTTCAGTTGTTGACAAGGATACAGCGTTTTGCTTCTTACTAAACCAGGAAACTAGAGAATGTCCTAGAAAGTGACAAGCTCCACTTGTACTTTTTCGGTCTGATTTACAACCAGCGTAATCAGCATCACAATATGAAATTAAATCAAATACATCATTTTAGTGTAATGTAAACCATAATCTAAAGTATGTTTTACATATCTTAAAATTCTCTTAACAACTTTTGTGTGAGTTTCTTTAGGTTGAGATTGGTATCTCGCACAGAGACAGACACTATGCATGATGTCAGGAGGACTTGCTGTTATATAAAGCAGCGAACAAATCTTTCCCCTATATAATTTTTGATCAACATCTTTTGATTTATCTTCTTTACTTAAAGTTACATTAGTTGTCATTGGAGTTGATTTTCCACTAGAAATGGTCAATCCAAATTTATTAATTAAATCTTCAGTATATTTTTCTTGACTAATGAAAATTTCTTTATCTAATTATTTGATTTGAAGACCTAAGAAGAAACTTAGCTCTCCCATATGACTCATTTCAAATTCTTTAGTCATTATATTTGAAAATTCTTTATTCATTATGTTATTAGTTTATCCAAATATTATAGCATCTTCATATATTTGTACTAATTGAATATCATTTTTGTTTCTTTTAATAAAAAGAGTTATATCTATTTTACCAATTTCAAAATCAGATTGTAGTAAATAAGATCTTAGTCTTTCATACAGGGCTTTAGGAGCTTGTTTCAGACCATATAAAGCTTTCTTTAATTTATATACATGATTTGGAAATTTATCATCCTAAAAAAGTGGAGGTTGTTCAACATAAATATCTTCTTTTAAAAACCATTTAGAAAAGAACTTTTAATATCCATTTGATATAACTTGAATTTATTGTAATTTGCGAAAGCAAGTAGAATCTTGATAGCTTCTAGTCTTTCTACGGGTGCAAAGATTTCGTCGTAATCAATTCCTTCTTCTTGACAATAACCCTGCGCCACTAAACGAGCTTTATTTCTCACGACCTCACCATGTTCATTAATTTTATTTTTATAAACCCATTTTGTTCCAATTATACTTTATCCTTGGGTCTAGGAACAAGTTTCCATACATCATTTCTGGTGAACAGATTCAATTCTTCTTGCATAGCGAGAATCCATGAATCATCAGATGATGCTTTCTTTGGATTTTTAGGTTCAATTGTTGATATAAAAGATACATTACTCATACTATTTAGTTGATTTCTTGTTTTAACTATAGATTTAATATTTCCTAGTATATTTTCTACAGGATGATCTTTTAATTGCCTAATTCTTTTATTAAGTTGGATGATTTCACAATTAGTTTCATTAGGTTCATTATTTAAAGTTATAAAATCTTCTTCATCTGCTATTTGTATAGTATCTTTAAAATTTTCAACAAAAGATACATGCATTGTTTCTTCAATAGCGTTAGTTCTTAAATTATAAACTGTAAATGCTTTACTTCTATTAGAATATCCAATAAAGATACCTTTGTCGGATTTTGGTTCAAATTTTTCTAAATTATCTTTTGTACTAAGAATAAAACAATTACTACAAAAAAAATTAAAATAAGCTACTATGGGTTTCTTATTGTAAAGTAATTCATATGGTGTTTTATTAACTAATGGTCTAATTAAAATCCTATTTAATATATTACATGATGTAGCGACTGCTTTAGCCCAATAGTTTTTAGGTAAGTTACTATCAGAAAGCATTGTTCTAGCACACACTTAAATCCTTTTATTCCTACGTTCTACCACTTTGTTTCATTGTGGATCTTAAAAATGCAAATTTATGAGTAATTCCTTTTTTATTACAAAAATTTTCATTTTCAAATTCTCCTCCTCGATCACTACGAATATTTTTTATTTTCAAAGAAAGTTGATTTTGAATTCTTTTAGCAAACTTTTAAGTAATTCAAAAGCATCGCTTTTAAATTTAAGAAAAATTGTCCAAGTATATCTAGAACAATCATCTATAATTACAAAAACATCTTTATTATGATTAATTGTCTGAACTTGAGATGGACCATATAAATGTAAATGAAGTAATTCTAAAGGTTTAGAAGTAGAAATCATATCTTTTAATTTAAATGAACTTTTCTTAAGTTTTCCCAATTGGCAAGCATCACATAAACTATCTACTTCAAAGTTTAACATGGGAAAACCTCTAACTAAGTCAAGTTTGGATAATCTAGATAATAGTTTGAAATTTAAATGACCAAATTCGTTAAGCCAAATCCAAGGGTTACCTGTATTAGCCAAAAGAAATAAGTTATCATTTGAAACTTTCATACTAAGGATGTAAATATTTTTCTTCCTAATTCCTTCAAAGATAATATTTGACTTATTATCTTCGATGTGGCACTTATCTTTTCCAAATTTGATTTAAAATCTTTTATCACATAGTTGACTTATACTAATCAAATTATGATTTATATTCCTAACTAGCAAACTATCAGAAATAAGAGGAGTTTTAGAATTACCGACATTGCCAATGCCAATCACATATCCTTTTGAGTTATCTCCCAAGTTGACCAATCCACCACCTTGATATATAATGTCTTTGAGTATCTCGGGATTTCCAGTCATATGCCTTAAACAACCACTATCAAGCATTCATTTATCTTTATCAATTTGCACAGTTTGTCCATTGGTTGTTGATTCTTCAAATGCAATGTAACATGTCTATTCCTACATAACAAACCAATTCAGTGGATAACTTGATTTTTTCATAAAAACTATATGCAAAATTATGATACTTTGATGAAATTCATAAATTTAAACTAGTATTAACAAAATTTTCTAAAAATGCCATTTTTAACTTTTCAAGTTTCAGATTATGAAAACTATGAAAACCTATGCCCCGATACCAATTGAAAGGGACAA
Source organism: Allium cepa (assembly GCA_030765085.1). Taxonomy (NCBI): domain Eukaryota; kingdom Viridiplantae; phylum Streptophyta; class Magnoliopsida; order Asparagales; family Amaryllidaceae; genus Allium; species Allium cepa. Next base: position 27,953,210 of record CM060937.1, on the reverse strand, counting down.
CGAAATAAGGATCTTAAGGCTAATTTAACACTAGAGGAGGGGTAAATAGTGTTTAATGGATTCTAAGACTTATATGGACTAATTTAGAATTATGACATGAACAAACGCAGAACTTAATCATAGAACAAACATAGAATCAAACACATATGCAGAAAGTAAATAAAAAGCAGTAAAAAGAAAGAACACACCGGATTTTATACTGGTATGGAATTACCCTATATCCAGTCCTGTACCAAGAAAAACCATCTCATACGGATTTTTATTATACCAATGTCGAGATTACAATCCTCACTTTCTAAAGGCCTTGAGGTACCCGCATGTCTCACGAGTCCGGGGCAAACTCTCTTGATTTACGAGACTTAAGACTACCCAATTAATTTCGAGGCACAACCACACCTTATAGAGAGACTCGATAAACTTTTGATTACAAATTGATCCTATAACTCTGAATAGCACTTTTATCATCAACAGAGAGCAGAGAATCAAACAAGAATGACATTCTAATTTGATTCACTTAAGAATTCGACAGAATTTCGGCATAATCGTAGAAATATGAAAGTTATAGAATATGGATTTGTGGAGAAGAAAAAGTGAAGAAAGTAAGAAATTAATTAGTTAAAAAATTCGTTTGTGAAGGCTATTTATAAAGCACCAACTGTCATAACCATTCGTGAAGAGATTTAAACGAATATACACTTTTTTGGAAATTGAAACTTTTGAATTCAACGGCCACCATATCGACATGGGGTATCCCATGATGTCGACATCCCTATGTTAAAAAATAATGTAAAATTTGTTTTGAAAATGAAGTTTAAAACAAGAGTTTATTTTAAAACAAAAATAAATAATATTTTAAGGCTAAAACACATTTTTGAAAAAAGATTTGAAAAGATAATTTTAAGGCTAAAATATTTTGAAAAGCTGCTTTGAAAATTATTTTGAAAAACCATTTGGAAGTAGTTTTGCAAGCTTCTTCCTGTAGAATATCTTATCACATCAGGACTCGAGAACTTGTACAAAACCAAGATGTTCGTGGGTTTGTAAGCCACCTGTCGTAGGTTTGTAAGCTATTTGTCATGGGTTTATAAGCCATTAAGAAGGTAGAAATGGGTTCCATCCCAAATGAAATTTGGAATGAAGATTTCTATGCTATTATAAAGTTTTAACAAAACTAGACACGTATCTTAAAATCTAGATCTTAATACTCATGAATCTTCAAACTTGATATCTTCATTCCTGATCTTTATACTGTACAATCTTCAATAATCAGTACCTGTCTTATATATATCCTGTATAATAACATTCACATATATCTAGACAATAGTGTTAGTATATAAGTTATAATAAAATAAGTTACAAAGGTTGTTTTCATGAAAACCACTATCTCCTGTTCCTAACAATCTCCCCCTTTTTGATGATGACAACCTTATAAAATATACTTACCACTTCGATCATACCATAACTCTCCCTTACACCAACAACTCCCCATTACTCCAAACCAACAGCCCCCCTTGCTCCATGCCTACTATTTTATATAACTTCTCCCCCTTTGTCATCAACAAAAAAATAACCTATAAACCTTGAACTTAATAGAAAATGAGATAAACATACAATGACATACGAATAATAACTATGTATGAGTGAGATATAGCATTCTAAGTTAAATGGAATTCAAGATTTTATACACCAAAGATTGTTTTTAGAAGAACACTAATTAATATACAAGAATTTCCATCATCATTTGAAGCAAATCTTTCATCTTCTGTTGTAATTTGAAGACTTGTATGTATGTGAAACGTTGAAAAGGACCACAATGAGGAGAAATGGGTGAAGAAGGTTCATTATTAGAAGAGTAAGTCATTAATTTACTGTTTTAGAAGTTTATTACAGAGAATAGAAAAAAACCCAGAAAACAGAGATACTGTAACAGCCCGCAAATCCGTACCCCTTGAGTCAACACTATTCTGCATCAATTAACTCAAGTGGAACAGAAACACGAACCATTAGGGTTAAAGAAGAAGTGGTAGAAGAAAGAAGGAACTAAACAATATCAGAATCTCACAGTCGCAGAGGAATAAACTATAATAGTAAATAATAGATTTTTACACAAAATGAAACTATATCTGTTTTATACATCATATCATCAGAGTATCTCATACAAAACATATTTATCAGTCAGACAATCCCATATAATTATAGCAGTGGATATATATACAAGTACAGATAATACGTCTCGGACTCCAGCTCCTCTTCTGCTCCATAGCATCCTGCCCTGAACACATAATACTCGGTCTGACCCAAGCATTATAATAAAATAATACCCGAGTCAGTCTGGAATACCAGCATATAATAATGCATCCAAATTGATTAATGAAGTTTCAAAAACCCTTTGAAAACAAAAGCATCTCGTAAGACCACGCCACAAATAAACATGTCGGGTTTTTACCTTACGATAGCTAAAACACTTTTTATAGAAATCCTCTGATATTATAGTAGGGTCTATTTACAAATACTTATAAAATAACCGAAATTGTTACATTCATTAAATTCCATCTACTAGCCACAAAATGGGTAATACAAACAAAACTCGTACAAGGCTCGTAGGGAGAATGGATTTCCAACAATGACTAGGCACTGGGGTACCACCTGTCACAGTACGGGGCCTAGATCACCGTACAGAGGACTACGTCTGATCCCCTGCAACACAAGGCCGGACCCATCCCTTACTGGACAGTTCCGAATAAGATCACCCCACGGTTGGGATCAGCAACCGCACCACTAAGCCAAATAAAAAAGGACATCTAGACAGGGATGACCTTACTCTCAAGTGGGGGCTACCCACGAAGCCATGCTGCATATCCCCAGATTTTCAGTCATTCCCGGCTGATGAGGCTTGAAGCTAAGCATTACCTTTAGAACGTTTCACTTAGAATGCCCATCTCCCTCCTTACGATGTTTCGAAAGCATTCGTCCATACAAGTCCGTTCCGGGTTCGATCGGAACCGATGGCACTACTCCTACTACATCCATTTTGGAAATATCCTCAGGATTAGTAGCGACTAGCCCTTGCACTTCACTGCTCCATCTTCGACTCCGAACACGTTTTTCCACGAAACGTACAAATCGGATCGAAGTGGTTTTCGAGAAATAAATCTCGATCCCGGTCTCTTCGAAACGATCAACGCATTTGTCCAATATTGATAGTCGGTGATTTAACTATCAATTATATTTACAAGCAACCATCACACAATAAAAAATTTCCCACATTATTTATTTGCCTCAAATATCTTTACAAGATATATTTCTATTTTCAAAACTCATTTGAAATCAATTCCCAAAGTCTCTTCCTTTACCCGGTAAATCCTTTACCATTTATTCCCATTGGAAATAACCAAGTTCAAAACAATTTAGAATTAAAACAATTAAAACACTTTATTCTGAAATATATTTTAAAATATGGAAATTTACTACTAATTATTACTTAAAAATATAATTTCAAATATGCAAAGTAAAACCATTTATTAGGATATAAATCTTGATTGTAAATAAGGGTTTAGTTTAAACTAAACTTATAAGTAGAGTTTTTAAAAGGTTAATACTAATTTCAATAACTTAGGTCAAAACTAGCCTTTTAAACAAAACCATTTGTAATAATTATTATTAAGGTATTCATAAAAATTTACTATTGCTAATTTAATAATAGTTACTTTAAAATAAAAAAATTCAAAACACTCTTTTAAACAAGTTTAAACTTTAACCTTTCTTTTAATAAAATCTGTCCAAACTCGAACTTGGTTTTCCAGGGGAAACTCACTCCCATTCAAACAACCCAGAAAATCTTTCTTATAAATTCTGTCGATTTATTTCAATTCATATTTATGTTTTAATAACATAAATTTCCTTTCCATGTTTAAAAATAACTTCTTTCGAAGTTCAAACAAATTTTCCCATTCACGGAAATCCCCTTCAAAGTATGAGTTTAAATATTTTTAAATAAAACATTTGGGAATTTATTAAACGAAAATAATACTTACGGATTACTTAAATAAAATTCCAATGGTGTAAAATTGTATTTCAAAATATTTTTATATACATTTAAACTGCTAATTTATATATGGAAAGCTTCATTGAAAATATATTTTAATTTCCAGAAAAACATCATCAAATAACCCCATCGTTATTTAAATACAATTTATAACTTCTTATAGAATTTATCTCCAGAAATCTATACTTTCACATTTATTAACTGATAAATTTCCTCTTCATTTATAATTCCAAATTTACCAATTTCCAATCTTCATCCAAACCAGATTCCAATTTTTATTTCTTTACATTCTTTATTTAATAGTTCATTTTATTTCTTAAGAACCCAATTTAATTCATTTATACTTAAAATCCTGGGTTTATACTTATCCAACAACATCACAGTACAATTTAATTCCAGATTTATCTACCATATATAAAAATAAAATGCATCATCAATTAAAAGTAATGTAGAGAATAAATTTATAGAGTAATCAAACTTGAATATTTGATTTGGCAATAATAGTAATAATAATAATAATAATAATAATAATAATAATAATAATAATAAAGTCATACATATGTGTTATACTGATATACTCCCCTTGTTGAATCTATTGCCAGAAGAAAATAATTTTTGAAAAGCATTTGAAGCATAAAAAGGGAATTTGTACAAGTATGAAGTGATCCTGTTTCTTCTTCTATATCTTTCTTCTTTTCTCTAACAATCTGGAATTTTTGAGGTCGGAAATTTCGGGTCGTTACAATGGGAGTATAAATATTAAATCTAAATGTAATTATATTAAGATCTAGAAGGAAACTTGTAACATACCAACTTCTATGGCCATAATACACAAGAGTATTACTAAGTAATACCATCGAGTAATATAGAGACTGAAGCGATATATGGCACACACGTGTATACTCCCCTGAACCAACATTGGTATATCAAATATAAATATAACTTGCCATATTCATACAAAGGCTATGTACAAAGCAATAAACATGTGTGCCTCTAGAATAGAACAATACACAATATAAAATAAATAACATAGGACATATAGTCAATAAACGTAAAGATAATATATAATCGAAAATGAATACACACACACACACACTATCTAATAAACATATAGTACCTGAATGAAAATTACATTTCAACATGATATTACTACACTATATAATAAAGTCCTATCCTCCTTCTATGCCTAAGCACCTAAACACTGGTTAACTTGTCCTTGCACATGAAATGTCTCGAACTAACCTGAGTATTATAAATAACACACGGGTCAGACTATATCTATATCGTATAGTAATATATCTATAATTTAATATTTCAATATATAGATATGTTATATATGTATGTGTTTTATATAACATCACAATCTCATAACAATCTCAACATATTATACAACTTTTAACATTACAAAACATACATAAAAGTGTCATCGCCCATTTTAAATTAAACTAAATCAGAAATCACAAAATCAACTACAAATAGGTGAACCATCCAAATCTAGAAATCACCATCAAAATCAAGAAATCATCAATAAGGAGATATCATCTAATATAGCTACGCTACCTCACAACAAATGTCCAAAAATATATCACAATCTCAATAATAATAAAATTATCATCATCCTTATACAGAATAGGATAGGTTGCGTACCAATACATAATAAGAAATATGAGGATCCACCATACCTTGGACACATATCCAGATATAATCTCATCTTCTCGTATATGAATAAATTAGAATAGTATGAATATACGAGGACCGACAACACTTTAGACACACAGCCTCTTGTATAGCCACCTCATGGGATAGTGAATAATATATGTCAATCTAACACACACAAACACACATACCGAAACCAAATGGGAAAATGATAGCATATCTACTTGCTTCAAGAGCCATACGTGGTCCTATGACACGACTCCTACAATCATCGATTACCCTTACCTCTCCCCTCTCGGTATCATGGCAATGATCCACCATAGGCTCGACTACGCATAGCCTCTTTGACCACGACTACCGACATTGTGCTCCAAGGGTAACTGACTGTTAGCCTATGTGATACATAGGCACCACACATCAATAACACACAACTAAACATAAAAGGGCATCACAGATTTGGGGCGCGTACTATGGTCATGCCATCAGGATGGATATTGGTCAATCTAGTTGACTCTCGAAACATAAAGGGAGTTGGACATAAAAGGATGGCATATAGTACTCATATCCAATAACTACCCATAGCTCTAGATGTTGGTCAATCTAGTTGATTCTCGAACCATAAAGGGAGTTGGACATAAATGGATGACATATAGTACTCATATCCAATAACTACCCATAGCTCTAAGTTATTTTTCGACATATGGCACCACATAAGTCAACCCATGACTTTACCGACACCATAGCTCTCATCCTTCACCGACACGTGGCTTTACCCATAAGCTGACACACGGCTCTACCCATTAGCCAACACATGGCTATAATATACTCACTGTAGTGAGTATCATCCATACATGGGTAATTCCCATTTGAGTGACATTTACTTGAAAAGAATAATCAAATAAATAACATAACAGGTCCATACCGTCGTATATTATTCGGATAATTATTCAATGCTAATAAACTACATTCAATCCTCAATAGATATCTCTATATGACAAGTTCGATGAATAACAGAAAAGTGTTACCGAAAGTCGCATAACGGACGGTAACGCTAATCCGTTTATTCAAATTTCTCGTCACAGTGAAATAAGAGATATACAAATACAATAATAAAAGAAATCATATATAAAATACATGCATTAAATTTAAATTCTCAAACAACGTTATATAAGCCAATGATACAAAAGTAATATTCAAATAGACATTTGAACATCATGTAATAATAATTCCAATAAGTCCATTATATAAATTTAAAATCATTATCAAACATCATAAGAGCGTTTAATAATTTAAAATAAGAATTCACTATATCATTATAACTTTCCATTTAAACCGTAACATTATTAAAATACTTCATTCAATTCATGAACATCTTAAATAACTTGTAAAATCAAATATTCTTCATAACAATCATGTTGTAATTTTTTGTAATAAAATATTATATTAAAATAAATATATACTAACTTCCAAAATAAATTTCATTACACTTCAAAACATTAGAATATAGGTACTTCAAATCTTTCTCCATGTATTATCAAGATCATTATTAACTATTTTAACATCATTTAATAAAATTTAGAAACCATATTATAATTTTATGATTATAAATGATTAAATATATTTATATTAAAGAAGTAGACTTATAGGATGAAAACTAAACATTAAATCATATAACGTATATGTATAAATAAATTACTAAACATCATATATACATCTCTTAAAAAGATTATAACATGGAATAGAATAAACATTAATAATAATAAATGTAAATATAAATTAATAATAGAAATATAGAAAATAAACAATTTCAGGAAACTCAAAATTTACACTATTTAGTAGGCTAGAAATTATTTCAGTCGACTGAAAAAATCAAGGAGTCGACTGAATTGGTGTTAGTATACGAGTTTGGATTTTACACTAGTTTAGTTGACTGAATTTTTTGCTCAGTCGACTGACTTCGGATTCAGTTTACAAAATTTTTATTTAGTCTACCACATTGCTGAAAGTTAGAAAATGACTTTTATGACTTTTATTTAGTCTACTACATTACTACATTACTAATATGTATATTAATCGTTGGCTAATGATAATTAGATCAAATTAAACATAGTTGTGAGTAGGAGAACTCGCCTTGATTTGATGATCAATTAGATCATGGTCTCTCCTTGCTTTCCTCTTCTTGCTCCCTATACACGAATTCTCCAATTCAATTTAAGTGGTCGGCTTGTTTCTCTCGAATGCTTGGTGAAGATAGTTTCGACAAAGCCTTGATTTGATTTGTGTTAATTGTTGGAGTTTAATGTTAATTAATTTCAAAATTTATGGCAATAGAGTTTAGGTGAGAAATTCAAATTTTCTTCTTATGTGAAAAAGAAGGGATGGGGTTATTTATAAGAGTGAATGAAAACTCTAGGATTTATAAACTCTAGACCCGAGCTTCATGAGAATTAATTCATATTTATTTTTGGGCTTAGATCCTTACTAATTAGACTCAGAACATTTCTTTTGTTATTTTATTTGCATTCAAACAATATTTACATAACAACTCCATCTTTATTTACATGAAGACAATTTGGGTTGGGTTTTGTGTACTAGTGGGTTTTTAAATTTATTTCTTTCTTATTCAAAATCATTTCTAAATACAATTTAAATTCTTTTAACATTACAAAATCCGTTCTTTCTAACTTCTAAATAAATTCCAATGTTGTTGTTTCAAATATCATTCACTATAAAATCTCTTAAGATCATATTTTATTAACTTATTTCAAATAATAATTCTTGACTTCATATTTCAAAACAACCAAATAATTTATCAAATTAACTTCCTCTTTAAATTAAATTCTTAACATTTTAATAAAATAATTTCCATCACATTCTCAAATCATCTCTTTAATAACATGTTAATAAATTCAAAATTCCATTTACTTCATTAATAAATATTAATTATCATAAATTAATTGTTACTTAACAATAGGTTGTTACAATACTTGAAAAGGTGGTATCAATAATTGACTACACCTTCCTCTTTTAATTATTCTATTATAATTATGCTGGATCATTAATCAAAAGAATGTGATAATAAACAGTGAACATGAATAATAAGATATACGTATGTAGATATCAATCACATCAAAAATAACATAAGAAGCAAAAAAATCAATAAATGCACATATATCTAAGTGTGTGTTTCTTTATTAATATTTTATCTTTTATTAATAGTTGGAATAGAAGCACAATGTTTTGGTCTGACTGTGAATTTTCCAAAACGCCCATATATATAACTTTCTAAATATTAAATTGTTATTTCATATGATCAATCAATAAATTAGGAGATAAAATCTCCCTACAATTACTTTAGACATATTCAAACCTAGATGTTTATTCCAATTATTCATTGAATAGAACCTTTCAAATGTAATTATAATTAGATTTCAAAGAGCGAGTCAAATATATATGCCTGCATTAGAATAGGTCATGCAAGATCATTCAAAATATATCAACCAGTCCATAAATCATTATTAACTTTTATTAATAGTTGAAATGAAAACACAATATTTGATCCAACCGTGAAATTTCAAAAATGTCCTTCCATGCAAACAAGAGATCATGAATTCGAATTTCACCATGAACAAATATTAACATCTATATGCAAATGGAAATTTTCAAACATAAACAATATTGCAAGTTTAAACCGTATTTCAGCAAAAAAATGTACAATTTTTCTTCATATTTTTCTGTTTATTTTATCAAACTATACAGAACTATCAAATTTAATAATTTAATAAAGGCATTGCACCCGCCAAAATATCTCGTAATAATAGATATCATGCACGCCAAAATATCTCGTAATAATAGATACCGTGCATTCTACTTACCATTTTTATTTTTATTTTAAAAAGGCGAATAATTTAATGTTGAACATAAATATTGTTATGCTTAATTTAAATCAATAAAAGATTACAATAAATATATTTTTCATACTTTCACTCAATCAATGCATGAGCTCTTACATTATGTCAAAATCATATTAAATTCAATTACAAAACAAACAAGCAAACTTTTCTACATGAACATATAGTCTTTTTAATAATTTAATAAATATATCATATTAAAACATTACAAACTTTCCTAAGTTTCCTTAACTAGTCAATCTTAGAATAAATGTGCAATGAATGACTTGCTAGGATTTTATTACTACCTATTAATTCCAGATGTTTAATTTGTGTAACATTTAGTAGTTGCTCAATTTTTTTTGTTGTTATTTGCATAATTTTATCCATTGCATAGAAATTACGATTTCATGTTTCAAAATAAGTAACAACCTTAAGTTATTTATAGAAGAAAATGATCTCTCTCCCAACAAGTGATTATTTAACTTATATAAGGAAGAAAGTATTTAACATAAATCAAGACTAAATCAACTCTATAAAGATTGATATGATATGCTGATGTGATAAATTTAGAATAAAATAACATCATCCAGAATTGATTAGAAGAAGGGCTACGATTTCAAAGATTAAAATGCAGGACTTATCTCCTAATTTTTTTAGAAGAAACAAAATCAGAAGATCATGGTCTTGATAAAAAATTGCCAGAGCTACGTGCGTGCTTCAAGACAGTAGAAGGAAGCTGTAGGATTAAAGAAGACCCTGCAGAAAGTAACAATACAATTGCAAAAGAGATGCAATGAAGAAGAGAAGTCTACCAATGAATCAAGGGAGGAATTTTCTGCTGAGCCTGGCAAGAAAAGCAACGACAGTTTGACATCAAAGCAGCAGTATAAAGATCAATTATCCACGGTATGTTCAACTTCACAAACTCTTTTTAATGCATTAAACCTAACAAAACATCTGCCCTTAAGGATAGGCTGATCCCAATTTTTAGAAGAAGTTAAGTCATTCCAACTCAACGTGAGGTTGCAGCGTCTTTATGTACATCTTAACATAATGTATGCATAACTGGATGAAAAATTACTCAATAAAGTCGAAATCCATTAGCCTGGTTTAATATGCTCTAAGTATCAAAGATCGGTGATAAACTGATAAACCAATAAAGCGTACGCTTTTGAACCAAAACAATAACAAACCTCTCTATTAAGGTCATCCACAACAATATATCAAGAGCCTGAGTGCAGATATAAGTGTGCAAGGAGTTTCATCTTCGATTAACCAAAACATGCAGTCTTACGAATACCATGAGCTAATGTGGCTGTTGATGCTCTCAATAGTTTTAGGCTCTTCTTAGTCGCCCTTCCTTGACACCATAAACAACGCTATTCTCTCTCCACCTCTGTTACAAACCCAACTGTCAATAAACATAGGAGCCGCTTAGCCCTTTTAGACCGCGATAGCTATGCCTTCAAACGCCCATCAAACTATTTCGGCATTAGATCTAAAAGTTTGCGTAAATCTATACACCGAAGAACGCATATCAAAATCTGACCAATACATAGAAAGTTTGGTGAAGAATCGACTGAATGGACGTGATCTAAATCGGTTACGATCGACATAAGCAAACGTATTCGCGTTTGAAGTCCCGGAGAAGAGGCGAGAAAGAACGAAAATTAAAATGAAATTGGGGTTTTTTGTCTGAGCATGTAGTTTCCCATGTGTTAATTTACATTTTTCCAGCCTAATATGTACCCTTCAGTAAAACAAAATCTGATAGTATGAAATAGAGTTGTCCATGGATCATACGTTAACTAAATAATTTTGGGATGTGGATAACCGATCGTAGGTAATAAACTTATTTATTGGGACAATGGTAGAAAAATTGGATTTTGACATAGCAAACCTCTAAATTACAGAAAATTCAATACATGAAAGTTGTAGAATATGATTTGCCCTTTCCGAAACATTTGATATTATCAAAATCGGATCAAAAACGAAGAAGTTATGTCAAATATAGTTTCAGCCTTAAGCACAGAGCAAATATTGCTTTTGCTCTCGGGATAACAGTAGAAAAATTGGATTTTGACATAGCAAACCTCTAAATTACAGAAAACACAATAAACGAAAGTTGTAGAATATGATTTGTGTTTTCCGAAACATCTAAAGTTATCAAAATCGGATGAAAAACGAAGAAGTTATGGCCAATTTAGTTTCAGCCTTAAGCATATAGCAAATATTGCTTTTGCTCTCGGGACAACAGTAAAAAAATTGGATTTTGATATAGCAAACCTCTAAATTATAGAAAACACAATACATGAAAGTTGTTCCATATAAATATGTCTTCCAACTGGAAAAAGTCTCACTCAATTCTGATTTGCCATTCAAAAGTTATAGTGATTTTAAGATCAGGTTTCAACAAAAAATTGCACAGAGCAGAGCTGTGTGCATCAGTTTCAAACTAAATTTCGACCCTATAGATCATAGAATTTGCAGAAACTTACAACATAAAAGTTGTTCCTTTATGTCTTAGCTTTCTAACAAAAAGAAGAATACATAATTTGGGTTTATGGCTTAAAAGTTATGGCCATTTTACTGTCAGATATCAACTCAGGAAATTTCAAATGGCTGTGCTATAACATCAGTTTCAAACTTAATTTCGACCTTTTTAAACATAGAATTTCGAAAAAAATGATTGAAATAGAACTTATAGCTTATTTAAATATCTTTCTACCACAAAAAGAATGAATGAATTTGGATCATTCTACACTGAGATATTGCTGTTTTACTGCAGCAATGTTCATAAAAATAATAATTCAGCAACAACTTCGCAAATTTCAACAATTCAATCAAATTACTCAAACCATTCAACTATTTATTGATATATATCACTCAATTCAAAGAATTAATACTTTATAGAGATAGATATGTGAGTTTGCAACTCATCTTAGAAATTTTGAAGAGCAAACCCATGGAAATTTGAAGAAAGATGGAAGATTTGCCTCCGATTCAGTTGTAAAAATCTAAAACTTGCAAAGAACCCAACATGCAACAAAAGAATAAAAGTTTCAGCAAACAAATTTCTTAAAAATCTGAAATTGAAGAAGTAGAATTGGTTGTTGTGGTGATTACCTATTTTTAGTGCTTTCAATTTGATTATTTCCAGCAAATATTTGATGAAATTGGAGATTTTAGGTATTGGTTTAAAAGAGGAAGAAGCTTTTGCGGTTTCTTTTTTGTTTGCTGTAATGAACTGTACGTACCAAAATGAGAAGGAGAAGCTTCTCTTTTCTTAATTTTGGACTCTAAATGGGTTTGACCCATTAACAAAAGAATTAATTAACCAAAAAAATCAAATTATCTCTAAATCACATATATACAATTGATAAACAAATTAAAACAACATATTTTTTTTCAAAATTTCAACACATTAAATTTAGACAAACATATTTTCATGTTTACAAAACATTTTACAACTAATAAAAAGATAATTTAGTTGTAAAAATATTTTTATTAACAAAAACTCTTATTTTTGAAATAAATACACAATTTACACAAATATTTACATAAAATGCTATTTTCAACAACATAACTTTTACAAAATTATTTTCTTGCATAATAAAATGCAATAAATCATTCTAGCATCATTTTTATGACCAAAACTTATTTTTTAAACCAAATTTCATCTTTTTATTTATTACAAACACATATTAAAACAACATACTTCTTTTAAGAATCAATAACAGAAATACTTGACAATAATTACAAGAATTATTGCATTTTCTCTAAATAAAATCATATTTCACTCACATTTCTCACAAAAACCATCAAAAAGTTTGTAAAACTTTATTTTTTACATTTTATTTACAAAATCCTTTTTTTTCAAATAAACAATTTAAATCTCCAATTTATTCTTAATTCACAATATTAAATTATAACTACCATTATAATTTAATATTTATAGGTAATCACCAAAATCAGGGATGTTACAGGGGGTCAGTGTGGCGGACAGCTGTATCCCCTAGTTCTGCTCTCCGGAGTAGAGTTAAAAGAAAATAATCAATATGCCATGCAGTTGTTAGTGAATTTATACTCACATGGAAATTCTCTTTAGACGAAAATTCGATGGTCCATGCATTTTGTGTCAAAATTTATGTTTGATTTTGTATTCCCCTAGTGCTCTCTTATTTATATAATGTATTCAAATTTCATAAATTTATCATAATTTTTATTTAATTGTATCATCATAATTTATATAATTATTCGAATTCCTTAAATCTATCTTTAATGATAAAAACTTAGTCGGTTAATATTGTGATTCATTCATTTAAAAATAGCACATATAAAATTATTTTAATTTACAGCTACAATGATTTTTTTTCACCAATTCATTTAAAAATCATTCCTGTTAATTTACTTTCAGTTATATCCCCTGACATACCATTTATCATGAATTGTACTGATTCAATTTCTCTTTTAGTAGATTTTTTGTGGCATATTATTCTTAAGTGAATTCTTTTAAACAAGCTCTTACTCACCATAATATCATATCGAATGTCTCAAAATAAGGTTCAGTTAAGAAATTTTCCAGCTTTTTATGGATTTTATGAATGTATATTTTACAGCCTTAGGAAAGGATTATCGGATTAGAAAAAGTATAATATCTAACAAAAAATCATTGTACTTTAATATCGTTATATTGTTTTGTATATATTGTGAAATTTTAGACCTATGACATCACTAATTTATTTATCCAATTATATTATTTATTGAAATCTTTTAGTTATTATAATTTACAATATTTGAAGGTTATCATTATATTTAAGGACTTCGACAACGTGTATTAAACGTATTCAAAGAACTAAAACGCAACCCTATGAGGAAAATGTTGTTAAATACATTTATTTACAACCATTTTTCAAGGTGTTACGGAAATAAAACAAATCTAATATTTAATGGAAAAGACTGGTACAAATTGTATTTTCACAATGTCTGGACAAAAAATGTGCTAAAAGATCTATTTTTTACAATAGTTTGATCAATCGTTGCAGATCAATTGTTGTGAGTGGGTTATTTTGTTGTAGTGTGCATGACTAATCACTACTAGTCGCACGTGTGCTTAATTACGTATATACGTATACACACACAATAATAATAATAATAAAATATTCGTACTCAATTGATAAGTATTTGTTCTTTACAATTTTGACTCGTGATTTCATTTGCATATAAATTGAAATATTTTGTTTTCCATGCTATAAAATTCAATTACAAATTATGTATACTTATAATGCATACTAAATGAATTTATTCGATTATTACACCAAAAGACTCAACCCTAGTGCATGAATGTGATACAAATAAAATTAGATGGATGAGTTGTTTGTAAAGAGACGTTTCACTACAGTGGAAAATTCTCAGGTAATATGTCTTTTCCAATGCGTCATTTTTCTACGAGTATTTAAATCACATACTACAACATGCGTCCTTAAATTAATTGGAATTCTTTTCTACTAATTCTGAGCGAACTCTTTAGATATTTCACAATATAAAAATACAAATGAAATTAATAAGCTTGACAGTGTACATAACTTAAGTAAAAACATAATAAATATGCATTCCTTTTGTTTAAACCAAGATCTTCTACATTGTGGGGTACTTTTGGTCTATTAAGACCACTCCACTTCAAATATGTGTTTTACGTATTTTGCTAAACTACATAAATGATGGTGGTCTACGTCGATTAAGAGTACATCTAGTTTGGGATTCTAGCATAGTAGAGGATTTTGATTCCATTTTTACGTTTTCTTTTGTACCCGGTTGTAGATCATTTTATCTAAAGCTTAATGCATGGACCAACAAAATATATACATATTTATTATTTTCTTTTATTTATGCTTATTTATTTCTTCAAAATGATTGGAGAGGTATCAAAATTGATCGTTGCTCTTTTATTTTTATTTATCGCCTCTATTTATGGGACTAAAGTACTTGAGGGGCGGAAAGATGGATGAAATGGAAAAAGGTAAAGTTTAAACTGGTTTGTGGTTTAATATGTTCATGAAATATTTTTGTAACAAAGGTTACGTTTAATTTTTCTAGTACTTTTGTTTAGTGTAATGTTTGAGCATAACGAAATAACATGATAGAATAAATTTTCTTATTTGGTTTGCTTTTATTAAAAAACGTATTCAATCTGAAAAATAATATCCATTACTTTTCACTTTAACTAAACTAACTGAATTTTCATTATACTTAATATGGTTAAATACGTCGAGTCATAGGTAATGAAAAGTTGCAGAGGAAAGTCAATTTTT
Organism: Allium cepa; assembly: GCA_030765085.1. Lineage (NCBI taxonomy): Eukaryota > Viridiplantae > Streptophyta > Magnoliopsida > Asparagales > Amaryllidaceae > Allium > Allium cepa. The sequence goes on along the minus strand of CM060937.1, from coordinate 27,937,305 downwards.
TTAGGCGGGGTAGTCTTCATATTTCAATAGCTTATATTACCTCCGTGATAGGTTTCTTTCTTAATGCAAGGCAGAAATCCTTGTTGCGTCTCGTTAAACCGCGTCGATCGTCTCACACCATAGACAATGAAACCAAGGATGAGAATGACAAACTTGTTTACTCCCCATCGTGTATTATTAGGATGGGCAATTTTGGCACATCTGTCTACAAAGGAACCTACCAAGGAAAAGTAAGGACAATTAAGTGCATGTTGTGTATGCATTATTCTATCACTGAGAATGAGATAGAGCCATTGTTAACTATCAGCGACTAATACGTCATTCGATGTTACTGCTACGAAATAGATAAACATTTCACATATACGATATTAGAATTGTGCGAGTGTGACTTGAAATTTTTATTCAAAAAATTTCAGAATCTACTTAGCATTATAAAATTAGAGTTTATCTCCAAAAATAGATGTAAAGAGATAAACTCTGATTTTATAATACTGTATGTAAATTCAACTTGAATAAAAAATTTCAAGTTACACTCGCCCAATTCTAGTACAATATATGTGAAACGTTTATATATTTCGTAGCTGTAACATCGAATGACGTATTGGTCACTGATAGTTAACAAAAGCTTTGTCTCATTCTCAACAATAGAATAATGCATACGCAACATGCGCTTAATTTACCTTACTTTTCCTTGGTATGTTCCTTCGTAGACAGATGTGCCAAGATTGCCTATCCCAATAATATACGATGGTGAGTAACCAAGTTTGTCGCTAACATTCTCATCCTTAGTTTCATTATCTTTGGCGTGAGATGATCAACGATGTTTGACGAGATGTAACAAAGATTTTTGCCTTGCATTAGGAAAGATGCTGACCATAGAGGTAATATAAGCTACTAGAAGGATAAAGACTAGTCCCCTTAAAAAATTGTTTTCCCTTTGCAACTTTCCATTACCTAAAATGTATTTAACCTTGTTAAATGAAGTGAAAGTTCAGTTAATTTAGTTAAAGTGAAAAGAAACAAATATTATTTTACAGACCGAATAATTTTTTTATAAAAGAAAACCAAAATTCTAATACGGTATATGTGAAATGTTTATCTATTTCGTAGCCGTAACATCGAATGACGTATTGGTCGCTGATAGTTAATAAGAGCTCTGTCTCATTCTCAGCAATAGAATAATGCATACGCAACATGCGCTTAATTTCCCTTACTTTTCCTTGGTATGTTCCTTCGTAGAAAGATGTGCCAAGATTGCCTACACAAATAATATACGATGGTGAGTAACCAAGTTTGTCACTAACATTCTCATCCTTAGTTTCATTATCTTTGGCGTGAGATGATCAACGATGTTTAACAAGATGTAACAAAGATTTTTGCCTTGCATTAGGAAAGATGCTGACCATAGAGGTAATATAAGCTACTAAAAGGATGAAGACTACTCCCCTTATGATTTCCCTTTGCAACTTTTCATTACCTACAATGTATTTAACCTTGTTAAGTGAAATGAAAGTTCAGTTAATTTAGTTAAAGTGAAAAGAAACAAATATTATTTTACAGACCGGATACATCTTTTTATAAAAGAAAACCAAATAAAAAAAATATTCTATTATGTTGTTTTATTTTGCTCAAAAATTACACTAAACAAAAGTAGTAGAAAAATTCAACATAACCTTTGTTATAAAAATATTTCACGAGCAATTTGAACCACAAACCAGTTTAAATTTTACCTTTTGTTTTTTCCCATAACTTTCTACCCCTCAAGTACTTATGTTCTATAAGTAGAGGCGATAAATAAAAATAAAAGTGCAATGATCAATTTTGATACCCCTCTTATCATTTTGAAGAAATAAATAAGCATAAATATAAAGAAATAATACATATAAGTATATTTTGTAATTATCCGTGCATTAAGATTTAAGCAAAAATGATCTACAAATGGATACAAAAGAAAATGAAAAAATGGAATCAAAATCATCTACTATGCTAGAATCCCAAACTAGAAGTCCACCTTCATATATGTAGTTTAGCAAAATATATAAAATATATATTTGAAGTGGAGTGGCCTAAATAGACGAAGAGTACCCCACAATGTAGAGGATCTTAGTCTAAATAAAAGGAATGTATATTTATTATGTTTTACTTGGTTATGTACATTGCAATGTCAAGCTTGTTGATTTCATTTGTATTATTATATTGTAAAACATCTAAAAAGTTCGTTGAGAATTAGTAGAAACAAATACTAATTAATTTAAGGACCCACATTGTAGTATGTGATTTAAATACTCGTAGAAAAATGCAGTATTGTACCAGACATATTACCTGGGGATTTTTCACTATAGTGAAACATCTCCTTATAAACAACTCCTCCATCTAACTTGAATTGATGAATAGGATGAGTTGATTGAAAACTTGCTTGTTTTCAAACTTGAATTGATGAACTGGATGTGATGATTGAAATTGGGCGATTTTAAATACTTGTTAGATTTTGGAAGTACAAGTATATAATTATAATATGTATTCACCCATATTACATATAACCAATATATCCTAGTATTATTGATCTGAATGGATGAATTGTCATGTTTAAATTAAAGCGCTTTTAATGCACTATTGCTTGATAATTAAATAGAATGTACACGATATTTATTTAGGATATAAATCACTTGGGGAATGATGATGTTTTGGGAAGCCAAATCTTTTTTTTGAAAACAAAAATTTAATGTTTGATGAGAACGATACGAGATATTGACTATTAGATCACCAGAATCCATCCTAGCAGACTATTTAGAGGATATCTAAACAATGTTCATGTATTTTACCACACAAATTGTCTCTCATCCCAAAATCCAACGATCTATTGCACAGAAAATATAATGAATAGTAAGATATTAGAGATGTAGTGCCATGGGAAATAGCACCTCAAGATGGAATTGAGCAGATGACTATAACACTTAAAATGTATATGTCTTCATAAGCCAGAAGGGCAGTGCATCTAAGGGATCATGTGAAGTGCACTCACAACAGGTCGTAAGAAACGAGTGAAAAAAATTGCATGGGTTTGTCGAGGTAGTTAATCTATGTAGAGGGTGAATCCAGAACGGGTTACCAATGAGTATTCCTACTGGGAACTCATAGAAGAGAGTTAAAATACGACTCTCCTTAAAATATATCGACCTCGTAAAATATATGAACATTGTTTAGATATACGGTTGAAAAAGACCGTATTATGGTAAATAATGAATATGTACAAATGTTAATTGCTTAGATATGTAGGTGAAAAAGAATATATTATGGTAAACAATAAAATCAGACTGTAGTGATCTAGAAACAGTGTGCTTAAATTTAAATTGGAAACCAACTCATATAAATGAATAGATTGATATATCCAAGTTGATTAGAGTTGCAATTACGAATTACGACGATTAGAGCCATGACACTTGTGTTAAAATCATTTTAACAATATGTTGGTGGAATATTGTTAGGTGTGAGTGGCATCATTATGTTTGATTAATATGTCATGTATCAATACCCGACACCTTACTTATATGATATTATTGTGCACTATTATACATAGTTGTGAGCGGGTTATTTTCTTGTAGTGTGCATGACTAATCGCTGCTAGTCGCATGTGTGTTTAATTACATATATATATATATATATATATATATATATATATACACACACACACAATAATAATACAATGTTTGTACTCACATGATAAGTATTTGTTCTTTGTTCTTTGCAATTTAGATTCATGATTTAATTTGCATACAAATTGATATATTTTGTTTTCCATGCTATAAAATTCATTTGTAAATTTTGTATACTTATAATGCATACTAAATAAATTTATTTAATTACACCAAAAAGACTCAATCTTAATGCATGAATGTGATACGGACAAAGTTAGATGGAGGAGTTGTTTGTAAAGATATGTATCACTACAAGGAAAATCCTCAGGTAATATGTCTTGTACAATACTGCATTTTTCTATGAGTATTTGAATAACATACTACAATGTGGGTCCTAACAATGAGAATGTTAATGACAAACTTGGTTGCTCGCTATCGTGTATTATTGGGATGGGGAATTTTGGCACATCAGTCTACAAAGGAACCTAACAAGGAAAAGTAAGGCAATTAAGCATGTTGTGTACGCATTATTCTATCTCTAAGAATGAGATAGAGATCTTCTTAACTATCAGAAATCAGTACGTCATACAATATTACGCTACGAAATAGATAAACATTTCACATATACTGTATTAGAATTGTGTGGGTGTAACTTGAAATGTTTTATTCGAGTTTTTCGGATTCTACTTACAGTATTATAGGATCTTATCTCTAAACATATATTAGAAAAAGACTTATGTCTATGGGAAGCCAATGGAGATCCGTCAGGATATCTAATTTCATTGATCATGTAAGTATCATAATATATTTTGTTTACATTTGGTTTCATTTTTTTTTAAATGCTATTATGTAGGTCGTAGATATTTCCATTGGAAACAATAATTGATCTTTTGACCAATTGTTAGGATTAACCATCCTTGAGTTTATAGATTACATATTCCAATACATAATTTCTCTAGCTATATCCCTTGATATTTTGACTTGTATATAACATTGAGATTACATGATTTGTTTGCTAAAATTTATGAAATAAACATAGTTATTTGCGCTCACTAGTGTTTTTGAAATTGATAATAGGTTAGGATGTTTGTTTAGAAATTCATAAACATTTCTATCAATTTGTTTTTTGCATTAACATAATATTGACTTATTTAGAAAAAATCGGCATTGAATTTAAAAATAACTATTTGATAGTATTTCAAGTTTGGATGTTTGCTTATAAATGATTTTGTATTAATATACGATTTTCGTTCGAATCCCTTAAGTTTTACCTGTCTTTGTTAGAAAAAATCATTTTTTTATTCGCATAAGGGCATTATATTGGGCTTAGAATACGTGCATACAAAAAACTATACATTGAGACTTAAAGCCAAACAATGCATTGATAATGTTTGACAATGATACTTTAAACGTTATCTGACATGAGGTTGAGCAAACCTCTAACAGATCAGTCTTCTGCTAGTTCTCATGTCACTTGTAAGTTCTATGTTTTTTATAAATTAAAATAAATACATATGAAGCAGTAAATATTACTCTAATGTGCCCATGCTAGCAAATTTATAATGGTAATTGCATGAGTGAGTTGCAATAACTTACTATATATGCGTTTGTCAATGAAATCAATAATTGTATGTTTAATAATGTAAAGTAAAATCAACTTTTATATATTTCTCGATGTTGCGGCTTTATATCATTTTTGTAAATTGTAATAAATTAAATGACATCATGGATATGTTAAAATACGCCATAACTAATTATATATTTTTTGTTATAAATTATGGAACATCAGGTTGGAAAGCCCCAGAGCTTATCTTGAATGGCGACATAATGTGTCTGTTGATATGTTCAGCCTTGGTTTTTTTATTTCCATTTGTGTTACGAAAGTAAATCATCCATTTGGAGATCCCGAATTAAGGGATGCCAATGTCATAGGTGGCAATCCTAATCTCTCCACTGTAGCTTGTATGTCCAAAGTTCATGATCTGGTGTCGAAGGTAATTTGTCACACTCCTTGTGAAAGGTAAGCAGTTATATAATATTTTTTAATAAAAAACGATGAGCTTTATTCATTTGTTATTATAAATATCATGAATATTTATTGTGTAATATGGTCTTTTCTGAACTTATTTTTTCATGCTATATTTGACAGTATTTATCATGAATTATGTTTTGCTTTTGGTAGTCTTCATTAATTATGGTTTTTCGTATATGTTCCAATTTTTCATATAAATGAAAAAGAAGTAGATAATAGTAGCTTGTAGATGAATAATGATTTGCATGAAGATCGATGTACTTGACCTTTTATTGATGGAATAATTTTGGTTAAGTATTGGCATGTCTAACCATGCTCAAATTTCTAGGTTAGATGTAAGCCAAACTTTGAAAACATCCCTTTTTTGGGACTCAAACAAAAAGATGAAGTTTATTGCTGTTGTTAGTGACATTATCATTTCAAAGTTTACTATTACACCCTTCTAAAATGGTAATAATGTCACCAACAACAGCAATAAACTTCATCTTTCTATCTGAGTCCCGAAAAAAGGGACGTTTCAAAGTTTGGCTCACATCTAACTTAGAAATTTGAACATAGCTAGATATGACAATACTTTACTAAAATTATTTCACCAATAAAAGGTCAAACTACATTGGTCTTCATGCAAACTGTTATTAATCCACTAGTTACTATTATCTAACTCTTTTTCATTTATAAGAAAAATTGGAATATATACAAAAAACCAAAATTGATAAAACCTACCAAAAGTAAAACATAATTCTTGATCAAAGCTGTTAAATATAACATGAAAAAATAAGTTCAGAAAAGGACATATTTCACAATAAATATCCACGATATTTATACTAACAAATGAATAAAGCTCATATATCTTTTATTTAAAAGATAGTATAAAACTGCTTACCTTTCACGAGGAGTGTAACAAATTAGCTTCGACACGAGATAATGAACTTCAGACATGCAAACAATACTGGAGAAATCAGGATTGACGTCCTTGATACTGGCTTGCTTTAATTCAGGATCTCCAAACGAATAATTTCCTTTAGTGACACAAAAGAAAATCAAGCAACCAAGGCTGAACATTTCAGCAGGCACATTATGTCGGCCATTCAAGATAAGCTCCGATGTAACGACTCGAATTTTTGTTTTTTAATTTTGAACATTTAATTTATTTTAAATGTTGAGTTTTGAAATGTGAATAAAATTTTAATATGTAAATTATCATATAAGTGGATTAAGATTTAAATTTCAAATATAGCGATTTATTGAATAAATTTAATTGTTGAATTAATAATTGGAAACCATTTAAATAATTGAATTAGAGTAGAATATGAATCGAAAATGATTTCTAATGTTGGTAAAAATTATACTGGAATTATAATTTAGTTAATAAGATTTTAAAACTAAAATTTGAAGTGATTTCATAAAATTTTGTAATCGTCGATTTAATCGACACGTTGAAATAGCGATCCGGAGTACAGTCTCGGAATTCGACAAAACCGGTTCCATTAGATCCATAATAGTGTATTATTGTCGGATTTCAAATTTCATAACGTTTAGATTTACCATTTGGTTGTACAATCTAAAAACGTCTAGAATAATTTAATCGAATTTAATTTAAACAGTCGATTCAAAAAGCTATCTTTCGCATACGATTGAATTAGGCCTTGAGACATGTTCTATTGCATTCATAATAGGGGTATAACATTATAAATGTCAGACGGCATGCCTCAACAGGGGGTTGAGATTTCACGGTATGTGATTCGAGATTTTAATATATATATATATATATATATATATATATATATAATGGTTAAATCAATGAACAGTCGAGTCGTTCCTTTTAGGTTTCTCTTCTGAAACACACTTCCTCCTTCAAACTAAAATCGAGACTTACCCCTTTCTTCTTTTCAAAACCGAACTCATTAAATAAAAAAATTGCAAACGAATTCAAACTCGAAGCAGCCTTCCTCACTCAATCTAAATCGCGTGTATTTTTCCCCTACCTTCGACTCACAGATCAAAATCGAATCCGTTCGAAGTTTAAAAATAAAATAAAATAAAAAAGTTTCACGATCGAACAAAGCGGCGATGGAAGGCAGAGCGGTAGTGGAATTCGGGGCCTGGAGCGATGGTGTACTCGAATTGATGGTAGGAGGCGAATTCGAATTGATGGCACTCGACTTGAGAACAACGCGCACGCACGAGGGAGGCCAGAGGTAGATGGTGCAGCGACAAGGGAGCGCACGAGGCAGTGGAGGGGATTCGAACGTTCGTCGTCGATCTTGAGTTTTTGGCACTGTAACGATCTCGTGTGCCTGGAAGTGCTAGGCGAGTGCGGTAGCAAAGGATGGTGGGGCAATTGGAGGCTGTGATGGGGCGTGTGAGGGTTTCGATCGAGGTAGGTTTAGCTTGCTTACTGTAGCAGCAGGAGGGAGGACGTGAATTTCTGCTCAGTAAGGAAATTAAGACTTGGCTATTAAAGGTTATTGAATTTGTTTTAATTTATGAGTAACTAGTTAATTACATATAAATCGTTAGCTTATAAAATTTGTAAATTTTTCATGCGAGGTCCAAAATTAATGAATACGACATTTGGAATTAATTTGGGGACGATCAGAGTCAGCTGAGATTTTAGATTTAATTAAAAAGGGGATATTCGCCAAATTAAAAATCAAGGTGAGAGATTTTCACTCATTTGGATTTTCTGACTTAATTTTTGAATAGTTGAAATTAATTATTGGATGCTTAGTTGAATTTATAAATTATTATCAATTTTGGTGTTATATATATATATATATATATATATATATATATTAGTAGTAGTTGGAGTGATATTCCCGCACATTATAGCGGATGGGTCATTATGCGCCTCGCATAATAGCGGATAACCCTATATACCACAATATTCTCTTCAAAGTGGGATTGGTATTTTTATGTTGTATTAACATCTGTGGATGTAGAGAAACTGGTTGTAGTGATCCAACTGGATTCCTCAAAAATGTTTATTTTGATTTCATATATAGTGATATATGATTTATGTGAGTAAACCGTTATCGATGATTGTTATAATTTAAATACATGGATGCTACCGTAGCACTGGCCTGAATTCGGTATTTTATATACCATGAATATCATATTTTGAATCTTAAGGAATTTAAAGGAAAATTTAAATATAGAAATATTTATATCCAATCTTGATTATTTTTAAGAAATTGATTTGGATAAAAACAATAATTGATTTTGGTTGTATTTAACTATTCGTAAAAATATTTCAAATAGAGATTTTAAAATAAATCGTATAAAGGATTTATTTTTACGATGGATATTTAAAAGATATTTCTTGGAAAATATGGAAAAAAGTTGAAATCGATATTAAAAATAGATTGGAAAAAATAAATGGAATTTATAAGGAATTGAATTCACAAAATGGAATTTTATAAATGAGATTATTTTTAGTGAAACTCAAAGGAGCTATAAAATTTATAAACGATGTTTATAGACAAAAGAAATCGACATCAGATGATAAATTTGGAATATAAATTTACACGGAGAATTTATATTTGAATATGGATTGAGAAAAATAATGGATATTATTTTTGAAAAGCGAAAATAGTTATGAAGATCAGAATGGAAGTGATGTGATGTGATTCGAGAGGGATTTATAAATTGAAATTGGTTATTGAGGTTTTAAAAATATATTTTTAATTTTAAGAAGTTAAGTTTGCTTTTAAAGGAAAATTTTATTATTTAAAACTATGAAAATTTTAAACTAGTTAGGATTGAAATACTTCGGTAAATAGATTTTCAAATATTAAGTATTTATTTTAGTAAATTCTAACTTATAAAATCAGTTTTGAAAATTGAATTGTTTATTTAAAAATGAGTCATTGATGTTTATAAAAGTGTTTTCGATATTATACAAAAATTACTTGAAATATGTTTTAAAAAAGTAAATTACTATTCTTTTAAATGCTTATTATATATAAATATAGAGTTTCAAAGCGATTGAAAATTTCATTTATAAATTCTCTTGAGATTCGTAAATGGGGCTTATAAACGGATATGATTTTGAGGAGATGAATTTTATAAGGGATTTGGAGGAAATGGAATTTCAAATTGTTGAATATAGGAACTTCGAAAAATAAAATCTGAATTCTTAAAAGAAGTTATAACTTGGAATGGGGTTATAAGTAACTATACTGGATTTTGGAAAATAAGACTTATAATATTTTCCTAAGTATTAAAATGAAAATTTGGAAATACTTCTTAGTGTTGAAATGTTTTGGAACTATCCTGTTATGGATTTAAGTATTTGAAAATTGTTTTAAAATATTGAAGTATGGAAAGGAATTTGAATATATACCTTGTAAAGTTATTTTGAAAAGAATACTTTTGGAAAATGTATAATAAGGCCTGATGTCTACTTATGGATGCTTCATTGATAGTTAACTAATCGACTATCAATATTGGCTAATTTTGTTAATCGTTTCGAAGAGACGAGATCGGATTTAATTATCCATAAACCATTTCGATCCAGTTTGAATGTTACGAATGAATACCGTGAAGATTATGAAGATGGTGATTCGGTTTGCCCAGACCTAGGACAACTTGTATGGACGAATGCTATCAGGACATCGTCATTGGAGGACGATGAGCATTCTACGTAGAATTGTTGCTTGAAATGTAACGCTTAGCCTCAAACATCATCAACCGGGAATGACTAAAACATGGGAGATGCAGCAAGGCTAAGTGGGTCGCAGCCAATTAGCATATGTTATCACTTTTCTAGATATCCTCGAAAACATATATATTATGGATATGGTTGTACATGAAAGAAGGAGTGATCGATTTTTAAGGGTGGGAACACACATGGTGGCTATATATTCGGTCTATCTCGATTAGGGTAGGACGGCCTTGTGTAGTAGGGGATCTCGGCGAGGTTTTCGATACATTGTTCCAGAGGTGTACTGTGATGGGCGGTATCCCAGTGGCCCTGTCATTGTATGGAATCCATTTTCCAATACGAGCCTTACGGTTTTGTTTGTAGAGCATAGTATGCTGGAATTTAATTATTTAACCATTTCGGCTATTTGAATAAGTATTTGTATTTATACACTATTATAATATCATTGGATTTCTATAAAATGTTTTGGTTATCGTAAGGGAAAAACCCATCGTGTTTATTTGTGACACGGTCTTACGAGATACCTTTGTTTTTTAAAGGATTTTGATAACTCTAATAATTCAAATTGAGTGTGTTTTCTCACGTTGGTTTTGCAGACTGACTCTGGTGTTATTTTTTATAATGCTCGGGTCAGACCGAGTATTTCAGTTTCAGATTAGAATGCTATGAAGCTCAGGAGATGAGCTGGAGGAGTTCGGATGTATTCCCGTACTTAGTTTATATTTCTGCTGTTTGAGGACAAGTGATTATAACTGTCCAGATTGATGTATTGATTTTTTTTGTACTCTGGTTATTGCAAGTATAAACAGATACAGATTCTTTTGTATAAAAATCTGTTATTACATATTATATTTTGTACCGCTGTGATTGTGGGATTCTATATTGTTGTTAAATTTTCTTCTACCTTTTTCTTCTTCTTCACCCTAAAGATTTGTAATTTCCGTTCAATCTGAGTTGAACTGATGTGAATTATGGTTGACTTAAGAGATACGGATTTGCGGGCCTTCACATTTGGGGTTTCCAACCCGATGTTCCATAAGCTATAACAAAAATATATATAATTAGTTGTGGCATATTTTAACGTATCCAAGATGTCTTTTGATTTATTACAATTTACAAAAATGATAGAAATAAAAGTTTATTGTACTTTAAAATTTTCAGCACACGATTATTGATTTCATTGACAAATGCATATATTGTAAATTATTGCAACTCATTCATGCAATTACCATTATAAATTCGCTAGCATGGGCACATTGGAGTAATGATTACTGTTCCATATGTATTTCTTTTATTTAAAAAAACAATAACATAGATCTTACCAGTGACGTGAGAACTAGTAGTAGATTGATCGATCAGAATTTTGCTTATCCTCATGTCGGATAACTTTGGGATTGAAGTACCATTGTCAAACATAATCAATACATAAGAAAAATAAGAAAAGAAAAGAAAACACAAACATAGAATCCCGCAGCAGAACGATAAAATATAATAATCAAATAAACAGTTCATAAAGTTGTTTAGTGGAGATTTTAATTATTTATTTGGAATAAACAATGAATATTGAAAATAAAAAGATAAAAATAACGTTTGGAACTTTATTTTATTTATTTGGGTTAATAATGATTGGAAATTTGGTTTTATTTGGAGAAAATGCAATAATTGTATTAAGTATTGCCAATTACTTCTTTAAATAATATTATAAGAAGTTTGAGATTTTTGAAGGTTGTTTATTAAATAAAAAGATCAAATTGGTGTAAAATTGAGTTTTAATTATAAAATTGAGTTTGAGATGGTTTATTATATTTTTCTAAGTAAGAAAATAATTTTTGAGGAATGTTAGAAGTTAAAACTGTAGGCTTTTACATTTGTGTAAAATATGGTATTTTTGTAAAATAAAGGATTTCAATAATAAAAATGTTTTAAAGTATAAATTTATCTCTTATATGGTGGAACATGTTTTATTATGTAAGTTTATATATTTTCTTATATAAAAATTGGAAGAATAATGCATTTTATTTTGTAATATAGTGTAATATGTGTGTACATTTGATTAAGTGAATTAATTCTTTTGGCTAAATGGTTTTCTTTTAATTTTAAGTCCATTTGACCCATTAGCACTTACCAGATAATTGAGGAAGAGGAAAAATTGGTTCCAGTATGTTCATTTTTGTTACCTCTTTCTTTCTTCTCAAATTAGAAAACTAAAAACAATAACTCACCTCTCAAATTTCCAAATTGAAGCTCAAAACTTCAAGTTAACTCCACAAATTAAAATCTTTTTCAATCTAGATTATTAATCAATAGGTAATATAACTCCAAACCTTTTAATGTCATCCAATTCCTAATTTCAGAGATGATTTTCTAATCTACAGAAAATCTTCTTTTGCATGCTATTTCTTTTCACTGTACATGTTATTTGAAGCTTAAATCTCCTCAAAGCTTGCCTCTTTCTTCATAAATTCATGGTTTGATCTTCTCTACAGCAAGGTGAGTTCCTAAAACTCACAAATGCTAGCTGAGAAAAGCTCAAATCGCTCAAAAATGTAAAAATCTGCTTGCTGTATAAAATTCTGCAGTTTGATTTTGTTTGTTTATAATATGGTTTCTGTTGCCACTTTGAACCCTTATATCTCATGATACGGCAATGAAATCATGCCCGTTTTCTTGCATTTGGTAGCTTGCATGTCGAACTTCATCTCTTTAAAATTCGGTTGGAAAATATTGTTATTTTAATGTTCAAAACTTTGCTGCAAAATCAAAAAAAACCCAGATTTTTGCCTGGGCATATTGTGTGAGTTACTACAAACATGGCATGAGTCCATGTTTGAGACGGCATAAATCTTTTATTTCTTACTGGAATTCATCGATTCTTTTTTTTGAAAGATAAAGTTTTCTACTTTACACATACCAATTTTCAGCTCAATCCGAGGTTGGTTGGTCCTCTGTTTCATGCCTGAAAGTTGAACCCGAGATGGTTTTCAGACCTATACATTTTTTGTTTTTTTAAACTGTTGCAAATATGGCCTGAGTCCATGTTTGAGACAGTGTAACATTTTAATTTCCAATCGGAATTCAATGATTCTTTTTTTGTTTGAAAGATGAAGTTTTCTAATATGTGCATACTAATTTTTTTGCTTAATATGAGCTCATTTGGTCCTATGTTTATGGGTTGTAAGTTGAACCCAAGATGGTTTTCAGGCCTGAGCACATTTTTGTTTTCGAACTGTTGCAAACATGGTCTGAGTCCGTGTTTGAAATAATGTAACTTTTTCATTTCAAGTCAGAATTCATTAATTCTTTTTTTTCAAAGCTGAAGTTTTCTACTATGTGTACAGAAGTTTTTAGTTCAATCAGAGGTAGTTTGGCCACCAATTTTATGTCCGAAAGTTGAACCCAGAGAAGATTTCAAACCTGAGTATTATTTGGCCTATGCAGTTTTATGTTCTTTTTCCGTCCAACTTTTGAATTTTACTTCATGTTTTTGTGATGTATCTAAAATGTTTTGAGGGCTTTGATGCTTATCAATAGGCTAGCCAAGTTTTTATGAATTTGAAATTCAAATTTGAATTGAATTTGAATGACGGTTTTGAGCGATTTCTTTGATTTCGAGTAAGTATTTTTCCAAACAATTTTTAAATAATTTTTAAAATAAATTGGCATTTCAAGTAATTATTATATATTATTTTTAAATGATTTTAAGCTATAAAATCTATTTATTTTCTATAATAAGCGAATTTTCAAATATTGTCTTCAAAATTGATTTCTGAAAATGGTTTTAAAAGCTTGTTTTCTCAAAGAAAATTATTTTATATAAAAATACACATTTTTGCACTATTCTAGCGAATGAGAACGATAATTAAACAGTTTGGTAAAACATGTGGTATGAGGCACGTGCGTTTATCTTATCGGTTAATGCCTAAACGTTCGTTTGATCGTTTTGACCATCGAGTCAAGTTTACCGATGAGATGAGGTAAACTTTTTACTGCTTTGAGTGTGAAATTTACTAGAAGTTGGTAAATCGTTTAGTGCGAACGTGTGGTATGGGGCACACCTTAACACTGTTTGGGTTCCTACCCAAGAGTTTGTGACACATTTGCCATTGCGGTGTGCCAGTACTGGACCTTCGGGTCATTGCCATTGTGGCATTTTCCATTGCAGTGTATTTGTCTTTGAGACGTTTGCCATTGCAGCGTATTTGTCATGTGACGATTTGCCTTCGGGCGAGGTACCCATTTGAGATAACAGTACTTGGCAAGGCTTCGGCCACATGCACGTGCAAATACTTTTGAGATGATTTCTTCGACTATTTTCCCTAATGTATCGCCCCTTTTCGGAATAGGTCCTTTGAACCATTTGATATATTTGTGGTGATTATCTTTCGGGAATTTGAACTCTTGGGAGTTCTTTCTTTTAGATTTGAGTTGTCTACACTGGCGTTATTTGATATTTTCCTTTTGGCGTCATTATTGAGATTTTCCTATTGGCGTTATTACATGATATTTGCCTTTTGGCGTTTATTTGGGATTATATTCTCCTATGTTGGAGAATTATATTTAATTGCCTTGTGGCGTATTTTTGAGATGGTGAATTCTTTGACATTCTTTGAGTTGCCGATATAGCGGGTTTAGGATTTCTCCTTTTTAGGAGTTATAATTATCCCTAAACCACTATTGATGATTTGTGATATGCCGATGATATAAGGCTTTCTATATTTAATGTTTTATGGATTGTCTTATCTCTTTTGAGATTATATGTGTGTGTAAATGATATCATCTCATCACTGAAAGTAATCATACCATACTTATACTCATGCTTATACTCAGCATTGTTCCTTCTTGTTTAAGAAGAATATTACCTTTATCCTTATGCATCTATTATTGCTTATCCTTATAAACTGATATGTGCAGCAGGACTATGTGGGTTGCACCCATTTGGTTATTGTCATCACCCTTATATATATATATATATATATATATATTCATCAATTTTGTTGTGAATGAGAGCTCTCAAAAAGGTTGCAAAGCGACCGAGGTGATGAAATATTCAGTACTATTTAGTAAGGGGTAGGCCAGTCATGTGTTAATAGGGAGTCCATGTAAGGGCCTCAGTATATTTTTCTAAAGGTGTATAGTAGCAGGCGGTATCCTAGTAGCCTCGTCATTGTATGGAATCCATTCTCCAATACGTGCCTTTACGAGCTTAGTTGTGGACCTATTAAGACAAAATTTAATTAATGTAACAATTTCTGCTATGATTCAATATTTATTTTAAACCCTAGACATTATTATAATATCAATGGATTTTTATAATAATAATAAAAATGGTTTGGCTATTGTCAGATAAAAACCCGTCTGTATTTGTGTGCGGCGTGGTCTTACGAGATACCTTTATTTCTAGAAGGTTCTTAAAAAATTAAGTAAATCCATTTGATTGTGTTTCTCACACTGGTTTTGTCAGACCGATCCGAACGTTATTTTTCTTTTAATGCCCAGGTCAGCCTGAGCATATTTTCCAGATTTAGATAGACATCTTTGGAGCTTTAGGAGATGAGCTGGATGCCTCCAGACGTACTCTTCTATTTTCTTCTATCTTCCACTATTTTATTCCTATCTGTATTTATTAGTATCAATAAGGACAAGATGTTATAACTATCTAGGCTGATGATAGGATAATTGTACTCTGATTTATGTATCTGTATGAAATACGTTTTTGTTTGTAAAGATGATTGTTATATTAAAGATTACTCGTCCTGTTGTGAGATTTTGTTCTATCTTTTCTTGCTTTCACCCCAACGATCTGCCTTTTTGGCACTTGGATGTTCAGCACGTGAATATCGTAGATGTATTAGTGTCGACTTCCGAGTATCGAAAGGGCGAGTTGTTACACTAGCCATGCCCTACAATTAAATATGGTTTAGTTCCATAATAGGGTTTCTCACTCAACCGGAGAAATCCCTGCATGGCTTTGAGAAATCTATTAACCAGGTTGGTTATACAATAATCCAATCTTTATATAGTAAGTGTATCTACAGTAGGGTTTACGTTGGTTTGGCTTATTGTATACATATATTAGTGGAACCAAACGAGAATATTCACACCTAAGTACCCCTAGCATTGACTTGTTGACCATTTCCAGTTTAAACTTTAAAACCTTTTCTACAACTTTAAACCATACCTTAACACACATATTCTAAAAATTCATATCACAAATCCTTAAAATTCTATCCGAACAAAATAAAATTCTATCCGAACAAAATATATTGAATTGAAAGAATCCCACTTATCTTGAAATAATTTTTTGTTTTCTTTGTAAAATCCTTCCAATATTTTCCACATCTTAAACAAATAAAACATTGATTCATAAATTTTCTTATAAAACAAGTATTATAACTCCAACTTCCAAACTAACTAACTTTTCAATAGTTTCTTAAAAATATCTACTCTCTACAGTATCCCACTTTCAAAACCCCATTCTTCTACAAACTTCATCACCTCTATATCCAGTGCATCCATCAAATCAAATCCAAAACGATTGAATAATTTCTTACAAGAGCCTAACCAGGCCTTACCATTAAATATGGCTTAGTCGCAACATAGGGCTTCCTACTCAAACTAGAGAAACCCCTACAAGCTTTGAGAAATCTAGCATCGAGATGGTTATACAATAATCCATTATTTGCATAGTAAGTGTAGGTACTATAGGGTTAAATTGGTCTAGCCTCATCGTATACAAATATCGATGGAACCAAACGGAAATGTTCACACCAAATGCCCCGAGTATTGACCCCAGTAACATTTTTGGTTCTAATATTAACCCCATTCACATTTATCTCTGTCCTATCTTCTATTTCTCCTAAGTTACACTCTCAAATATCCATGATTCATTCAAAAACCTCAAATAAATAATTTATTCCATTGTTTTACATGCACTCGAATCATAATATATACATATATGAAAACACATCTATATAAATATAAACTCTCTCTCTCAATACATTTATAATCCTTAAATTAGGGGTGAGTTTTTTCTCTTTATATCAAGTGTAGCAAGCAGCCTATTTCAACCCTCATGTTCAATGCTCGAACCAATGTTCAACACCTCAAAAGTAAAAAATGATAGATCATTAAGATGATACCAGGAAACAATATAATACTTAGCGCAAGGAACAAAATTGTAATATCAAACTACAACCATTTATTTATAATCATGCTATGCCAGTTTAAATCATATTGTAAGTCCATAAAAGTGCAACACCAAACCCAATATACAATATATATATATATATATAAGACATATAGCCAATATACTAAAGGAAATAGGCTAGTTAGAAGCAAGTGAAATAGGAGGATTCAAAAAAATTCATGTTCCGATCATTGTTGGCCTATGAAGTATAATGGTCTTAACTAGATCCAATCTAGTTAATTAAAATAAAAACCAATTTTATTAACTTTCTGAATTAACATATTAAATCTATATTAATTAATTTAAATTTAACTATATCAAATATTATCATTGTCAAAATGGGGTAAATAGGCGACGGGCATATAAATATTAGATCTAAATGTAATTATATTAAGATCTAGAAGGAAACTTGTAACATCCCAACTTCTATGCTCTCAAGAGTATTACTAAGTAATACCATCGAGTAATATAGAGATTGAAGCGATATATGGCACACATGTGAATACACCCTTGAACCAACATTGATATCTCAAATATAAATATAACTTACCATATACATACAAAGGCTATGTACAAAGCAATAAACATGTGTGCCTCTAGGATAGAACAATACACAATATAATATAAATAACAGAGGACATACAGTCAATAAACGTAAAGATAATATATAATAGAAAATATATACACACACACATACACTATCTAGTAAACATATAGTACCTGAATGAAAATTACATTTCAACAAGATATTACTACACTATATAATAAAGTCATATCCTCCTTCTATGCCTAAGCACTAAGAAACTGGTCAACTTGTCCTCACACGTGAAATGTCTCAAACTAACCCGAGTATTATAAATAACACACGGGTTAGACTATATCTATATCATATGGTAATATATATAATTTAATATTTCAATATATAGATAAGTTATACATGTATGTGTTTTATATAAAATCACAATCTCATAACAATCTCAACGTATTATGCGACTTCTAACATTACAAAACATAAATAAAAGTGCCATCGCCCATTTTAAATTAAATTAAATCAGAAATCACAAAATCAACTACAAATAGGTGAACCATCCAAATCCAGAAATCACCATCAAAATTAAGAAATCATCAATAAGGAGATATCATCAAATATAGCTAGGCTACCTCATAACAAATATCCAAAAATATATCACAATCTCAATAATAATAAAATTATCATCATCCTTATACAGAATAGGATAGGTTGCCTGCCAATACATAATAAGAAATATGAGGATCCACCATACCTCGGACACATATCCAGATATAATCTCATCTTCTCGTGTATGAATAAATTAGAATAGTATGAATATACGAGAACTGACTACACTTTAGACACATTGCCTCTAGTATAGCCACCTCATGGGATATTGAATAATATATGTCCATCTAACACACACACAAACACACATACCGAAACCAAATAGGAAAATGACAGCATATCTGCTTGCTTCAAGAGCCATACGTGGTCCATGTGACAATTTTCCTACAATCATCGATTACCCTTACCTCTCCCCTCTCGGTATCATGGCAATGATCCACCATAGGCTCGACTACGCATAGCCTCTTTGACCACGACTAACGACATTGTGCCCCAAGGGTAACTGACTGCTAGCTTATGTGATACATAGGCACCACACATCAATAGCACACAACTAAACATAAAAGGGCATCACGGATTTGGGGCGCGTACTATGATTATGCCATCAGGATGGATATTATTCAATCTAGTTGACTCTCGAACCATAAAGGGAGTTGGACATAAATGGATGACATATAGTACTCATATCCAATAACTACCCATAGCTCTAAGTCATTTTCCGACACATGGCACCACATAAGTCAACCCATGACTATAATATACCAAAGCTCTCATCCTTCACCGATACGTGGCTTTACCCATAAGCTGACACACGGCTCTACCCATTAGCCAACACATGGCTATAATATACTCGCTGTAGTGAGTATCATTCATACATGGGTAATTCCCATTTGAAAACCCAGGAGAACCCGACAGGCCGGTAAACTCCTGAGGAGGATACAGTAAAGCCGTCTGCTAATCCAAGCCCCCATACCCCCGGGTAAATTTATATAAGATAGGGAAGCGCATGGTAGGAATCGAACTTGGGTCTTTTTACCAGAACTCAAACCTCCTTTCCACTGCGCCGCACCCGCGGACCATTTGAGTGATATTTACTGGAAAAGAATAATCGAATAAATAACACAACAGGTCCATACCATCGTATGTTATTCGGATAATTATTCAATGCTCACAAACTACATTCAATCCTCAGTAGATATCTTTATATGACAAGTTCGATGAATAATCGAAAAAGTGTTACCGAAAGTCGCATAACGGACGGTATCGCTAATCTGTTTATTCAAATTTCTCATCACATTGAAATAAGAGATATACAAATACAATAATAAAAGAAATCATATATAAAATACATGCATTAACTTTAAATTGTCAAACAACATTATATAAGCCAATGATACAAAAGTAATATTCAAATAGACATTTGAACATCATGTAATAATAATTCCAATAAGTCCATTAATTTAAAATCATTATCAAACATCATAAGAACGTTTAATAATTATAATTAAAATTCACTGCATCATTATAACTTTCCATTTAAATCATAACATTATTAAAATACTTCATTCAATTCATGAACATCTTAAATAACTTGTAAAATCAAATATTCTTCATAACAATCATGTTGTAATTTTTTGTAATAAAATATTATATTAAAATAAATATATACTAACTTCCAAAATAAATTTCAGTACACTTCAAAACATTAGAATATAAATACTTCAAATATTTCTCCATGTATTATCAAGATCATATTAACTATTTTAACATCATTTAATAAAATTTAGAAACCATATCATAATTTTATGATTATAATTGATAAATATATTTATATTAAAGAAGTAGTATTATAGGATGAAAATAAAACATTAAATCATAATAACGTATATGTGTATATTTAATTTAATTACTAAACATCATATATACAGCTCTTAAAAAGATTATAACATGGAATAGAATAAACATTAACAACAATAAGTGTAAATATAAATAAATAATAGAAATATAGTAAATAAACAATTTCAGGAAACTCAAAATTTACACTATTTAGTAGGCTGGAAATTATTTCAGTCGACTGAAAAAAATCAAGTAGTCGACTGAACTGGTGTTAGTATTCGAGTTTGGATTTTACACTAGTTTAGTCGACTGAATTTTTTGCTCAGTCGACTAACTTTGGATTCAGTTTACAAAATTTTTATTTAGTCTACTACATCGCTGAAAGTCAGAAAATGACTTTTATGACTTTTTTCTTTTGGTTCAACTTGATATCTCACACTTACTGGTATTGTTTCCCTCTTGTTACTCTACTTCTAATACATTATAACAATTCATGATAATCATATCCATGAAGTATAATTCACGGATGAAGAGGTAGAATTACTACATTACAAATATGTATCTTGCTCGTTGGCTAATGATCATTAGATCAAATTAAACATAGTTGTGAGTAGGAGAACTCACCTTGAATTGATGATCACTTAGATCCTAGTCTCTCCTTGCTTTCCTCTTCTTGCTCCCTATACACGAATTCTCCAATTCAATTTAGGTGAACAACTTGTTTCTCTCAAATGCTTGGTGTAGATAGTTGCCAAAAAGCCTTGATTTGATTTGTGTTAATTGTTGGAGTTTAATGTTAATTAATTTCAAAATTTATGGTAATAGAGTTTAGGTGAGAAATTCAAATTTTCTTCTTATGTGAAAATGGAGGGATGGGGTTTTATTTATAAGAGTGAGTGAAAGCTTTAGGATTTATAAAATCTAGACCCGAGCTTCATGAGAGTTAATTCATATTTATTTTTGGGCTTAGATCCTTACTAATTAGACTCAGAACATTTCTTTTGTTATTTTATTTACATTCAAACAATATTTACATAACAACTCCATCTTTATTTACATGAAAACAATTTGGGTTGGGTTTTATGTACTAGTGGGTTTTTTAATTTATTTCTTTCTTATTTAAAATCATTTCTAAATACAATTTAAATTCTTTTAACATTACAAAATCCTTTCTTTCTAACTTCTAAATAAATTCCAATGTTGTTATTTCAAATATCATTCAATATAAAATCTCATAAGATCATATTTTATTAACTTATTTCAAATAATCATTCATAACTTCATATTTCAAAACAACCAAATAATTTATCAAATAAACTTCCTCTTTAAATTTAAATTCTTAACATTTTAATAAAACAATTTCCATCACATTCTCAAATCATCTCTTTAATAACATGTTAATAAATTAAAAATTCCATTTACTTCATTAGTAAATACTAATTATCATAAATAAATTGTTACTTAACAATGGGTTGTTACAATACTTGAAAAGGTTGTATCAATAATTGACTACATCTTCCTCCTTTAATTATTCTACTATAATTATGCCTGATCATTAGTCGAAAGAATGTGATAATAAACGGTGAACATGAATAATAAGATATACGTATGTAGATATCAATCGCATCAAAAATAACATAAGAAGCAAACAAATCAATAAATGCACGTATATCTACGTGTGTGTATCTTTATTAATATTTTATCTTTTATTAATAGTTGGAATAGAAGCACAATCTTTTGGTGTGACCGTGAACTTTCCAAAATGCTCATATATATAACTTTTAAATTATTAAATTGTTACTTCATATGATCAATTAATGAATTAGAAGATAAAATCTCCCTACAATCACTTTAGACATATTCAAACCTAGATGTTCATTCCAATTATTCATAGAATACAACCTTTCAAATGTAATTATAAATAGACTTTAAAGAGCGAGTCAAATATACATGCCTGCATTAGAATAGGTAATGCAAGATCTTTCAAGATATATCAACCAATCCATAAATCATTATTAACTTTTATTAATAGTTGAAATGAAAAACAATATTTGATCCCACCGTGAAATTTCAAAAATGTCCTTCCATGCAAATAAGAGATCATGAATTCGGATCTCACCATGAACAAATATTAACATCTATCTACAAATGGAAATTTTCAAACATAAACAATGTCGCAAGTTCAAACCGTGTTTCAGCAAAAAAAGTACAATTTTTCTTCATATTTTTTGGTTTATTTTATCAAACGATACAGAACTTTCAAATTTAATTTTTATTTTTATTTTTATTTTTATTTTTAAAAGGCGAATAATGTAATGTTGAACATAAATATTGTTATGCTTAATTTAAATCAATAAAAGATTACAATAAATATATTTTTCATACTTTCACTCAATCAATGCATGAGCTCTTACATTATGTTAAATTCAATTACAAAACGAATAAGCAAACTTTTCTATATGAACATATAGTCTTTTAATAATTTAATAAATATACCATATTAAAACATTATGAACTTTCCTAGGTTTCCTTAACGAGTCAATCTTCGAATAAATGTGCAATGAAGGACATGGTAGGATTTTATTACTACCTATTAATTCCAGATGTTTAATTTATGTAACATTTAGTAGTTGCTTAAATTTTTTAATGTTATTTGCATAATTTTATTCATTGCCTAGGTATTCCGATTTCATGTTTCAAATAAGTAACAACTTTAACTTGTGTATGGAAGAAAATGATCTCTCTCTCACTAAGTGATTATTTAACTTATTTAAGGAAGAAAGTATTGAACATAAATGACGACTAAATCAACTCTATAAAGATTGATATGATATGCTGATGTGATAAATTTAGAATAAAATAACATCATCCAGAATTGATTAGAAGAAGGGCTGTGAGTTCAAAGACAGTAGAAGGAAGCTGTAGGATTAAAGAAGACCTTGCAGAAAGTAACAATATGTTGCAACCGCTAAGTATCACACCTAGGCCTAAACGCAATATTCATAAACCAGCAAGGTACTTGGATCAACTCAGCACTTCACAAATACTGCAGCACTAAATAAAGGAGGGAGCAACACAAATATAGTACGCATATATTTTAATAGGCTGCATGGCAGAAGACAGTTACTGCTTTTTCTTTTTATAGTATTTCTTTTGCAAAGTTTGTGTGGCCAAATATGGTTCTTCTACAATAAAATGAAAATGCTTGCAGCAGGCTGGAAAATTATTTCTCTTCTTTTTAGAACTTTTCTCTTCTTCTTCATCTTCTCATCTCTTCTCTGTAAATTTCTCAACTGTTAGTTATTTCAGATCAGGCCTTATCACAATACAATTGCAAAAGGGATGCAATGAAGAAGAGAAGTCTACCAATGAATCAAGGGAGGAATTTTCTGCTGAGCTTGGCAAGAAAAGCAACGACAGTTTGACATCAAAGCAGCAGTATAAAGATCAATTATCCGCGGTATGTTCAACTTCACAAACTCTTTTTAATGCATTAAACCTAACAAAACATCTGCCCTTAAGGATAGGCTGATCCCAATTTTTAGAAGAAGTTAAGTCATTCCAACTCAACGTGAGGTTGCAGCGTCTTTATGTACATCTTAACATAATGTATGCATAACTGGATGAAAAATTATTCAATAAAGTCGAAATCCATTAGCCTGGTTTAATATGCTATAAGTATCAAAGATAAACTGATAAACCATTTAAGTGTACGCTTTTGAACCAAAACAAGAACAAACCTCTCTATTAAGGTCATCCACAACAATACATCAAGAGCCTGAGTGCAGATATAAGTGTGCAAGGAGTTTCATCATTAATTAACCAAAACATGCAGTCTTACGAATACCGTGAGATATTGTGGCTGTTGATGCTCTCAATAGTTTTAGGCTCTTCTTGGTCGCCCTTCCTTGACACCATAAACAACGCTATTCTCTCTCCACCTCCGTTACAAACCCAACTGTCGATAAACATAGGAGCCGCTTAGCCCTTTTAGACCGCGATAGCTATGCCTTCAAACGCCCATCAAACTATTTCGGCCTTAGATCTAAAAGTTTGCGTAAATCTATACACCGAAGAACGCATATCAAAATCTGACGAACAAATAGAAAGTTTGATGAAGAATCGACTGAATCGACGTGATCTAAATCGGTTACGCTAGACATAGGCTGACGTATTAGCGTTTGAAGTCCCGGAGAAGTGGCGAGAAAGAACGAAAATTAAAAAGAAATTGGGGGTTTTTGTCTCAGCACGTTTCCGACGTATTAATTTACATTTTTCCAATCTAATATCAACCATCTAGTAAAACAAAATCTCATAGCCTAAAATAGCTGTCCATGTCACATGTGTTAACTAAATAATATTGGGATGTGGATAACAGATAGTAGGTATCAGGATGTATTTTATTGATAAGTAGAACAATCAACATGTTCACAAACTGTATGTGAATTTATAGTCAATGGGAAATTTTATTTAGATGCAAATCCTATGCTCTATGCGTTTTCTGTTTGATTTTGTATACTATTAGTAGCCGCTCCCTTATTTCTTATTTATATGGATATGACACTATACACATCCAAAAGTATCTGTTGACAGATTTATTATATATTGTAGGTATTAGGACTTGTTTATTGATAAGTAAAAGAATCAATATGCCCAGAAATTATTACTGAATTTATACTCACATGGAAATTTTCTTTAGACAAAAATCCGATGGTCCTTGCATTTTGTGTCAAATTTTGTATTTGATTTTGTGTTCCACTAGTAGTCGCCCTCTTATTTATATAATGTATTCAAATTTCATAAATTTATCACCAGTTCATTTAAAAAATAATTTATGTTAATTCACTTTCCAGTTATATCCCCTGATATACCATTTGTCATGAATTGTATTGATTATATTTCTCTTTTAGTAGGTTTTTTGTGGCATATTATTCTCAAGTGAATTCTTTTGAAATAAGCTTTACCTCACCATGATGTCATATCGAATGTCTCAAAATAAGGTTCGGTTAAGAAATTTACCAGCTTTTTATGGATTTTATAAATATATATTTTACAACCTTAGGAAAGAATTATCGGTTTAGAAGAAAGTATAATATCTAACAAAAAGTCATTATACTTCAATATTGTTATATTGTTTTGTATATATTGTGAAATTTTAGGCCTATGACATCACTAATTTATTTATCAAAATGTGAAGATATATTGTTAAATACATTTATTTACAACCATTTTTCAAGGTGTTATGGAAATAAAACAAATCTAATATTTAACGAAAAAGGCCGGTACAAATTGTATTTTCACAATGTCTGGAAAAAAATGTGCTGAAAGATCTATTTTTTACAATAGTTTGACCAACTATTCCATATCGATTGTTGTTAGTGGGTTATTTTCTTACAGTGTGCATGACTAATCATTGCTAGTGGCATGTGTGCTTAATTACATATATATGTATACATACACATAATATTAATAATAATAAAACAATATTCGTACTCACGTGATAAGTATTTTTTCTTTGCGATTTTGATTCGTGATTTCATTTGCATATAAATTGAAATATTTTGTTTTCCATGCTATAAAATTCATTTCTAATGCCGACTTCTTTTCATTTAATTTGTCATCTGCAATTTATACACTGAAGTGCAAGCAAAATGTAAGAATTTGTTTGGCATATGGATATCAAAAAAAGTTTTAATATTTAATCATTCGTTAGTTTCAAAATAATTAACTAATGAAATTCATAACCAATCAATATAATAAAAATAATCCTTACCATCTGCCTGCTTGATACGCAGTCTCGTGTTAGCATCAACTGAGGATTCATTATTTCCTTGCTCAACCCCTACAATAGGAAATATGGGTCTATTAGAATTTTAAAACATCAATAGTAGCCGCATCGTCACTTTTAATCATCTTTTAGTAATGTTTTATTATCCATTGTCCTCCTCTTTTTCTCAACTATAATTTGCCTCCTTGTACATTTCTTCATTATGTCGCTTTCCTTGACCACTGGTAGATCATCGGCATGATATATATGGTTATTTATAAGAAACATTTAAAATATCATTATCTTTGTATATATTACGATGAATAAAAGAGATCCTTACACAACTTACCTTCTTCATCCACCATACTTTCAGTTATTCTTTCCGTAGACGATCTTCTTCTTCCTCTCTTATTCGGTTGCTCCTCTAAACTTGATCTTCTTGATTCACATGAATGTTCATGAGTCATGTTACTTTCTTGCAACAACCGATCTAATGAAACTTTTCCCTAAAATATGTCATAATAATAAAGCAAAATTGAAGGTCGAACACAGTCAGTTGCATGGATTGAATTGAAGATGTATATGTTATTTGTACCATATGGAATTACAGTTTAGATAAGCGCATGCTAGCTTTGCAATAAACATAACAATTGTACATTCTCGCCTGGTTTAACATTAGATTACAGGAGGTCAAATCATCACTGGACATTAAAAGCCAGTCAACATAAATATGAGTGGAATAGTTATCCTAAAAAAATGTTTATACTAATGTTATTCACTGCAAAACATTAGATTACAGAGGTAAGTAAGTACTTCAGTTAATTTTTTGCAGTGAATAACAGTAGTATAAACATTTGTTTAGGATAACTATTCCACTCATATTTGTGTTGACGGGCTTTTAATGTCCAGTGATGACTTGATTTCTGTAATCTAATTAATGTTATACCAGGCGAGAATGTACAACTGTTATGTTTATTGCAAAGTTAGAATGCGCTTATCTAAACTGTAATTCCATATGGTACAAATAACATATACACCTTCAATTCAATCCATGCACCTGACTGTGTTCGACCTTCAATTTTGTTTTATTACTATGACATATTTTATGGCAAAATTTCATTAGATTGGTGGTTGCAGGAAAGTAACATGATTCATGAACATTCACGTGAGTCCAGAAGACCAAGTTTTGAGAAGCAAGAAAATAGGAGAGGAAGAAGAAGATCGTCCAAGGAAAGAATAACCGAAAGTATGGTGGATGAAGAAAGTAAGTTGTGTAAGGATCTCTTTTATTCATCGGAGGATATAAAGATAATGATATTTTAGATGTTTCGTATAAATAACTATATATATCATGTTGATGATCTATTAGTGGTCAAGGAAAGCGATTAAAAGTAACGATGTGGCTACTATAGATGTTTTAAAATTCTAACAACCCATATTTCCTATTATAAGGGTTGAGCAAGGAAATAATGAATCCTTAATTGCTGCTAAGAAGAGACCGCATATCAAGCAGGCGGATGCTAAGGATTATTTTTATTATGATTATATATTAATTGGTTATGAATTCCATTAGTTAATTATGTTGAAACTAATGCATGATTAAATATTAAAGCTTTTTTTTATATCCATAAGTCAAACAAATTCTTAATTTTTTCTTGCACTCTGGTGTATAAATTGCAGATGGCAAAGTAAATGAAAAGAACTCGTCATTAGAAACAGAAACATCAAAAGCATCAAACTTTGTTCATCTACAAGTTACTATTACCTAATTCTTTTTTATTTATAGGAAAAATTGGAACATATACGAAAAACCAAATTAATGAAGACCACCAAAAGTAAAACATAATTCATGATTAATACTGTCAAATATAGCATGAAAAAATAAGTTCAGAGAAGAACATATTTCACAATAAATATCTATGATATTTATGCTAACAAATGATAAAGCTCATTGTTCTTTATTTAAAAGGTACTATAAAATTACCTACCATTCACGAGGAGTGTGAAAAATTAGCTTCGACACCAAATCAAGAACTTCGAACATGCAAACAACAATGAAAAGATCAAGATTACCGTCCCTGATTTTGGCATCC
Organism: Allium cepa; assembly: GCA_030765085.1. Classification (NCBI taxonomy): domain Eukaryota; kingdom Viridiplantae; phylum Streptophyta; class Magnoliopsida; order Asparagales; family Amaryllidaceae; genus Allium; species Allium cepa. Next base: position 27,908,952 of record CM060937.1, on the reverse strand, counting down.
CTTAAATCGGGATCTCCAACCGGATGATTTCCTTTCGTAATGCAAAGAAAATCGAACAACCAAGGCTAAGCATATCAGCAGACACATTATGCTAGCCATTCAAGATAAGCTTTAGGGTTTTCCAACCTGAAGTTCCATAACCTATAACAAAAATATATATAATTAGTTGTGACATATTTTAACATATCAATGATATCTTTCGATTTATTACAATTTACAAAAATGATATAAAGTAGCAACATCTAGAAATAGAATTTGATTCTACTTTAAATTTTTCGTATATATTCTAATTTATGTTTAAAGGTAAATTCTGATTTTATAATACTACAAGTAGATACTGAAAAGACCAGAATAAAATATGTCAAGTTACACTCACGCAATTCTAATATAGTATATGTGAAATATTTATCTATTTTGTAGCTATAACATTGAATGACGTATTGATTGCTGATACTTAACAAGAGCTCTATCTCAGTCTCAGCGATAGAATAATGCGCATGCAACATGCGCTTAATTGCCCTTACTTTTTCTTGGTAGGTACCTTAGTAGACAGATGTGGAAAAATTGCTTGTCCCAGCAATAAATACGTGATGGTGAATAACCAAGCTTGTCATTAACATTCTCATCCTTGGTTTCATTATCTTCGGCGTGAGACGATTGACACGGTTTAACGCGTTGCAACAAAGATTTCTGCAAGCCATTGACGTAACATAAGCTATTGGAAGGATAAGATAACTCCCTCAAAAAATTGACTTCCCTCTACAACTTTTCATTATCTACAACGTATTTAACCATGTTAAGTGCAATGAAAGTTCGGTTAGTTTAGTTAAAGTGAAAAGTAACAAATATTATTTTCAGACTGAATATAATTTTTTATAAAAGCAAACCAAATAAGAAAATTCATTCTATCATGTCATTTCGTTATGCTCAAATATTACACTAAACAAAAGTATTAGAAAATTCAACGTAACCTTTGTTATAAAAATATTTCACGAATCAATTAAACCACAAACCAATTTAAATTTTACCTTTTGCTTTTTCATCCATAACTTTCTGCCCCTCAAATACTTCGGTCCCATAAGTAGAGGCGATAAAAAAATATAAAAGAGCAACGATTAATTTTGATACTCCTGTCATTTTGGAGAAGTAAATAAGCATAAATAAAATGAAATAATACAAATAAGTATATATTTTATTGGCACGTTCATTAATCGTATATCTTTCTCGTGAAAAATTAAGACTTCCCACTACAAAAATAAAGGTTAATAGAGACTCTTTTATTTGGTATCTAATCAAAAGATTTTGTCTCTAAGTTATAGTTAAGACCAACTTGAAACAAATATTTTTGTCTTTAAAATCAGGTCTCAAAAAAATTTGAGGCAAAAAACATGGGTCTCAATAATATTAAAGACCTAAATGTTGGTTTCAAACAAGTCTTTGAATTGGAGTCTCATTAGAGACAATTTTGGACCTCTAGGCTGATAATAAAGACAAAAGCTAAGATCTCAAATCAGTCTCAAAAACAACCATTATCATATAGCAATTAGACGACAAATACAATATATATTGTTTCAGAGTTCAATAAAAAAACAATGACAGAATGGATTGCAATATCAGTCCATCATATGAAATATTATTTGTCCATGTGAAAGCACTGCAACATCAGTATATCCTACTGCAATATAATATAACACGGCGAAATGAAACTAGTGGCAAAACAAGATTGTAATATCATATTTTTTCAATACACAATACATACAGACCATATTGTCATTTGCTCAAAAAAAAAGAACGAATTCTAGGTACAAACATGTTAAAGTCAAAAGCATCTTAGGTTTATACAAATGCAAATACAAAAAATTCTGGGCTTGAAGCTGTGAATACAAATGTACTTGAAGTAAATACAAAAGTAGTTTAAAACAAATTTGGACTAAAAGTGAAAAGGAAATCATTCTGGAAGTACTTTTCCAACATAACATATTTGAGACGCTTGGAATTTGAGAACCTGGCACACAGATTAAACTCACACAGTTCATTTGTTGCCTTCATTTTGAGTTGGATGGTTTTCACAATGCATTCTTGCTTGGTAGTTTCCAAGTTGATTTAGATCAAGTCGATCTTGTGTTAAAGGTCTTATTAGTTGCATGAAAGATCCCACTTGTTGGGGAACATTTCCAGAAGCTGATTGAAGAGGCTCATGCATAGCTTGACATTGATCGAGTGTTTGTTGGTAAGGAATAAATGGCTGTGCAAATTGATTAAGTGGTTGAGAAAGCCGACTCGAGGGTTTAACGAATTAATATACAAACATGGTCTGCACTTTTAAAATTGAATGAATTAATAGAACTAATATACAAACATGGTCTGCACTTTTAAAATTGAATGAATTAATATAATTTTAAATAGCGATCATACATTTATGTCCCATCAGTAATTACTACAGAAAACGTTAAATATAAATATAAAGACATAATATATTTAAACAGCAAAGTATATTATGAAAGTGCAAATCATACCTAAGATCTTCATTTTACACTGTGCAAATATAAAAAATATAAAAATTACTTATCACTTTAGTTCAGGTAATTACATACTGTTTATCATAAAGTCCAAAAAAAAAAAACTAAATGGAGGATTTTAAAAATTAAGATACTTGAATTCTAACTTCATTGATTCAATTCAAGTAATTATATATTGTATTTCTTGTATTTCATAAAGTCCAAAAATAAAATTAAAGGAATTCAAAAATTAAGATATTTTAATTCTAACTTCATCAATTCAATTCAAGTAATTATATATTGTATTTCATAAAGTCCAAAAATGAAACTGAACGGAGGATTACAAAAATTAAGATACTTGTTCATCACTTCAATTTTTTTCATAAAGTCCAAAAATTGAAACTGAATAGAGGATTTCAAATATTAAGATACTTGAATTCTACATGCATAAATCTAATATAGTTATTAGACCTTAATTAAAATAATAAAAATATCACCTCTAAGTAAACTACACTATATTTACAAGTTGCAACTATTTGATTGATATAGCATATAATATAAGCTTCTGTAGACGTTTGCCTTCACAATAACATCAGAAAAGTTCTAAATGTATTTGTTTTCCAGTTAGTATAGATATATATGTATAACATATTACTTTTGTGTAATGGACTTGGATTCAAAGGAAGGACAGAGACGGAAGCCAATATTTCATAGTACCCAGGGGTAAATATTTTACTGTAGTAACATTAATTTGAATGATCATCATAATTTTTAGTTTTCTTTTACTTCTTTTTTTTTACTTGTAAGTACAAAACTTTTAAAGAATATATGTCAACAATAGCAAATAAAATCTTAGTTTGCAGTGACACTTTGACAAAACAAGTATCATAAAGTATTATATAAGTTGATGCAAATAAAATTTAGTACCGCAACTACAAGGAAGACCGAAGATGTCTATGCTGATGGAGTCACGGACTGATAGGAGACTCTAGAGCTGTCCACTGAGTCATCGCCATCCGAGTTCAAGTCGCCTGCTGTGCCGCTCCTGAGTCGTGAACGAATCCAAATCAGCGATCGCTAATTTTTTTTCTTCTACTACGTCATTCGATATATAGCAAGTAGATGGTTCCCTAGGATTTATGCTGTCTAAAGCCTTTGCTATTCCCGCTTTACCAAAAGGATGGCCTTGCTGTGTATATGTCCCTTCTTTCTTTTGGTGTCAAATGATTTTTCTTTTTCTCAAACCAGCAGGGTTATAACTTTTACTTTTATAGTGCATAATGCTGCATAGAGCAGATATTCCAGCGAGTTTTCAACCACAATAACAGCCTGAAACTACAAAAGGGCGATCGAATTATTTTAGGCAGTCAATAAACGGCCAAAGAAGTATGCAGAAAAAAAAACATACTACTTCTGGATAAAAATTGGCAGTAGCACCCAAAGAAAGTGGATGCCATAGTTTTGCTACTAACTTAGAACACAACCAAACTTACAGCTTAATATGTGTAATGGCAAAATAATATAAGGTTTGCCACAAAAGTGAACATGAACACATCTCCAAAATCAGATATTACAAGCGACCGCCGATTGATAACCAAGAATCATGCCATGACGTTGCCGGTTGAAAATTCTAACACAGGTTACAGCAAGGTTTAAAATAAGATTTGAACACATAGTAAGAATATTCACAACCATTTTTACAACTAATGCAGACTGCGAACGTATTCGGATTTATAAAATTGAATCAACGTTTGATCCATTTCTGAATACGCTGTCATCGAAGAGCCAACTTCTGCAGTTGAATGAAATTGTTTAACTGGAAAAATATTTAACATACAAATTGCCATAAACTGCTTAACCACAAACTGCCCAAATTATTAAACAGTACAAACATGCTAAAATGGTCCTATACAACATTAATGAAAGCAACTATAAATTGAATTTGTTCAAAGTATGCGGTAATCAAACAGCAACATCCAAAATATTAGTCAAAGACATATCACCGTCAGCACAAAAGCGCAAATCAATTCAAGAGAATAACAATTTTCAAATTGAAAATAAATTGACTGCCATAAATCAAAACAACAAATACATATAACAAACCATGGGCATATGAAAGTCATTAGGATTGTATGTAGCTCGAAATCCAGGATTAACCGAAAATTATAGCAATAGATTTAGAATTATTGAAATTCATATAGATTTATAATTAGATTGGGAATGCTAACCCTTTTTCTTCAAATAATCTTCTCACTGAGTAACCCGACGGTATAAATTACGGGCCTTGCGGAGATTTACAGTTTGGGGAAGATTAACGCAAATAGATTGATTCTTTTTTTCATAAGATGAGGATTTAGGATTTTTAATTTGATGAGAAGGAAGGTGTCCTTGTGCTTCTGATGCGGAGAATAACGTGAGGGATTAAGTGGAAGCTTGCATACGTGGGCTGTAGAGACGCATTAAAGACAATTATTTTGTTTACTTTAAATTGTTAGAGACACGATAATTTGGTCTTTAATTAGACCTTAATTAAAGACTAAAATGCTCCGGGTCTTTAAAAGTGGTCTTAAGTTTATTATTTTGTTGTAGTGTCCTTCAACTGTCCTGAAGCGCTCACGTAGCTCTTGCAATCTTTTGTCAAGACCATGATTTTCTGCCCTAGTTTCTTCTAAATTAATTAGAAGATAAGTCCTGCATTTTTACCTTTGAACTCATCGTCCTTCTTATCAATTCTAGATGGTATTATTTTATTCTACAAGTGTGTTGTCACATTAGTGTATCATATCAATCTGTATAGAGCTACTTTAGTCTTAATTTACGTTCAATATTTTCTTCCTTAAATAAATTAAATTATCACTTATTATGAGAGATCGTTTTCTTCTGAAATAACTAAAGTTATTGCTTATTTGAAATATGAAATCGGAATTCATAGGCAATGAATAAAATTATGCAAATAACATTAAAATTGTTAAGCAACCACAACGTTGCATAAATTAAACATCTGAAATTCATAGGTAATAACAAAATCTAACCAAGTCATTCATTGCACATTTATTCAAAGATTGACTTGCTTACCTATTACAAAAGAAAAGTATGTAATGTTTTAATATGGTATATATATTAAATTATTAAAAAGACTATATAATCACATATAAAGTTTACTTGTTTGTTTTCTAATTGAATTTAATATGATTTTTAACATAATGTAAGTGCTCAAGCATCGATTGAGTTAAAGTATGAAAAGTATATTTATTGTAATCTCTTATATATTTAAATTAAGCTTAACAATATTTATGTTCAACATTAAATTATTCAATTATTTAAAATAAAATAAAAATAGTAAGTAGAATGTACGATATCTATTGTTATATCCTATACTAACATACATTCATCCATCAAATATCTTCGGATTTACACTCTATTTTCTCATCTTATATCCTTAAATTTACCCACTCTTTGCAATATAGTCCATTAACAAAAATAAAGTTACCCGCCCCTTCTTACGTGCCCCTTCCGTACGTAAAATACTACGATTCTTTCCAAATAAAACTAAACTATCCTTTGTTTTTTCCAAAAAGCGCATTTTTAGCCGCCGGAAAGAGAAGGCTGAATTCAATTAGTGCTTTTTCATTGTTTGCTAACATCCTTTGTTCAGCAAGAATTGTTCAAAATGGCTGAACATTCACAAGTAGATACTTTTTGCTTTATGAAGTGCTGATTCAAAATAACGGTTAATTTACAGAGTTATCCTACTCCTTTATAAAATAACACTTATCATCTTTTTATTATTTGCAACAATAGCAGCAACAACAGCAGATTTGTGGTCACCGGCTCTCATACTTCGAGGAAACTTCTATCTATGTTTGTTCATAAATTACATATTCTACTATTACCTTTATTAGCATGGTACTGCCACTGCACATACCTCGCTCCTATCTTTATTAGTACCGCACTATTTTGTGAAAATCTTCAATGCTTTATCCATGTACTATCCATAATAATGAAAAGTAAAGCATGGTAATTATTTATTTTTAGTATTGATCCTACTATTTAAATTCAAATTTTGTCGGTAGTCATTAACATCTAATGCATCCTTTTGGTTACGGTACACATATTTATGTGCTCCTCTATTATGTGTAATCTAATGCATCAAACTACATGTAATTCTGACCTAACAGTAAAGTTTTTGTGCAATCCGTAAGCATGAATAAGCGGTCGGTTCTTTACCTATTTTCGAACTATTTTTATATCATTATGTAAAAGGTCAGTGGTAGCCTATAATAAGGTTAATTCGTTTTAAAAATGTGCTTTAAAAATATTTATTGGTTAATTTATTATGAAAATTATGCACTGCCAAGAGACATAATTTAAGCTTTATAGCAAAAGAATATGTCTAACTAAAGGAAATGTATTGTTTCAAACATTTATTGCATATGTATACACCAAAAGCATTCTAATAAAAAATGATATTAATGATGAAGGGCTCATTTGTCAATAAAAAGTGTATTATAATAAATTAAAAAATTAATCAGCAAACAATCAAACAGGGTATCGGATATTCAGCATTCGGCATTCGGCTTTAAACATTAAGCAATAAGTACTCAGCCATTTTATCAAACAAAGCCTAAATCTAAGAGTCGAGTCACTTTCTTATCATCCTATGGCGATTTGTCTTCTCCCGGTTTGTTCTCTTCCAAATATCGATCTGCAGATTCTGAAAGTGATTCCGCCCAACCCAACAACGTCGTCTCTTCTTCTCTCTCACATACAAAAACCCGCCTAATTTTGCCTTCCATTGATTTTGTTTTGTTCTGCTGGTGATTATTGCTCAACAACGTTGACTGTTATTGTCGTCTTTAAATTTCTATCACCAACTAATGATTTCGCACAGTGGTCAACAATAGCGAAAAACCCTAGGTATGAACTTTAGCCTTCAATTGGCTTCTCATGTTTTCAATCTTCTCACGTTAATTTCTCATGTTAATGCTTGAATTTTTTGCTTCCCCAGATCATGAAAAGTTACAAAAGTTAATTGGAAAGGATCCAACGACTAGATTTCAATGCTTATGGTTCACTTATTATATCTGTTTTCATTATTTCCAACTAATGTTTGATGCAACCGTGTTTGGTAAATAAAATTAATTAAATCATTGTCATGACCATGTGAACATTGGGTTGCCTAACTTTTGGGTATAATAAAGCTAATTCATCCACGTAAGGTATAATTTTGTTTATGTATATTTCATGTTATTTTTTCTATTTTCAAACGGTCTTCTGATTTTCACCTTCGCTATTTGAATGTAGACGATTCATGAGATTTGAGTGAAATAGTAAAAGGGCATGACTAATTCATGTTATTTATGTTATGATTGTTTATCCCTTTTTAGCACTTGATATGTTAGTCACTTCTTCAATTTATGTTCTTGTGTGATACAATATCGTCTTCTGTCTTTGAATTTGGATTTTTCATCAAAATAGTGTGAAAAAAAGAATGCTTAATACGAGTGTATCAATCCTAAAATCGAATAGATATATGGATTTATTTATCTTTATTCTCTGGTACTACTTATTACTTTTATTTGTGGTCTATTTATTTATTTTCTTTCTTTAAACGTACTAATATTGTTGTTTATGAATTTCGTAATCTTTACTTCATGGTATTACCATTTACTGTAATTTATTTTCAATTTTTATCTGTTTAAATTATTTTTTGGTCTTACTAAAATTTGAATTTATTTATCTTTATTCTTTGGTATTACTAACCATTTATTATTTATGAACTAATTTTTTATCTGTCATCACTACTTGATTTGTTGGCAACCACTTCAATTTATGTTCATATGTGATAGATTACCGAGTTAAGTGTTTGAATTTAGCTTTTTCATGAAATCCGAGTTTACTAAAAGAAGAGTTTAATATGAGAGTATGGTCCTCAAGTCGAATAGATATTTAGATTTGTTGACCTTTGCTCACCAATATTAATATTCATTGTTATTTATGTTCTGACTATTTATTTGTTATCTTCATTTTATTGATCTTTGTTCTCTGATATTACTTATTACTGTTATTTACGGTCTAGTCATTTATTTGGTTTCTTCAACCTTAGTAATATTGTCATTTTACTTGCCTATTGAATTTCACAAATGAAAAAACCTTACTTATCTACAGTTACGTAAATTTGAAAGATCGTGTTTGTAGCAGAATTTGAATAAATTAACCGAGTCCATTTATTTCTTGTGGAATAAAATGATGAGACTAGTGTTTGAGTTAGAATTCGTCTTGAAAATTGGGTGAATTAACAAAAGACATCAATATAATGTTGTTTGATATTTATGTTCATAATCCATAAGTTCATCATATTAACATTTGCTGTTATTTATAGTTGTTTCAAATACTGATATTTATTATTGTTTACAAATTTCGTAATCTTTAACTTTATGGTAATATCACGTAATGTAACTTTTATATTATACTCGCTTAAATTTTACCATTCCTACTAATATTTGTATTTGTTCATCTTTATTCCTTGGTTTTTTGACTTCCTGTTATGTACCAATTATTTATTTGTTATCATTAGCTTCAATTTACGTTCCTTTGTGATAGATTCCTTAGTCCTGTGTTTGAATTTGGATCTTTAACTAATTAAGAGTATCCTAAAGAAGAGCTTAATATTCGTCAAATCAAATAGATATACATATCCGTTCACCGTTACTCATCGATATTACTATTCATTATTATTTATGCTTCAATTATTTATTTGTTTTCTTCAATTTTACCGATATTATCTTCTTTTTATTTTTCGCGTTATGATTATTTATGTGTTTTCTCATTCGTGGTAATATTTTCATTATTACTTGACCAATAAATTTTAACAAAGTGCAAGCATTCTTGGAATAACTATAAAAAATATTTTATTAATTTGTTTGCTCAATGAGATGTGTGCCTCCAAAGAATCAAAACTACGGTTTTGGAAACAAACATTTCCAATAATTCAAATTAACACTCTCATATGCTCACGATTTTCATTGGTTCTCAACTTAAATCCACTAAAATGGTTGCGCTTAAAAATTCCTTGAACATAAATGTACTATTCGAAAATATGTTTTTTCTTGTAGAAATATAGTAAAGGAAACTAATAAATTCAAGCTTATAAATTTAGGATACTACTTTAGAGGTCATGTCAATGGTTGATTTCCAAAAAATAAGTGGGTGCACTTTATCTCTTATGCAATAGAACAATGAATGCATGCTTGAATTTGATCATACATAAAAATTTTGCTAATAATAACGATTGAATATTTTGGCATTATATTTATGATTTATTATTTTACAAGTAACTTATCTGTTAAAAAGTATGTTGATTTTTATCATATATTTCAAAAATTCGAACCCATGAAAAACTTGCAGAAAATTTTAGCATGTCCACTTTAATATTTACCCATCACACCTAAAAAAAAAAGTTGTTAACTTTGGATATTTCTTGAAAATAGATTTAATTAATATAAGAGCTTATAAGACAATGACTAATGCAACTCAAACACCGAAAAATACTTACCATACATCGGTAGTTTTAAAATTACCTTTTTGGACAAATTTTCTTTTTTTGTCACCGAAACATTAATAAGTGTTTTCTGAATTCGCTAAACTAAAACTATTAGTTATATGGACGATTAAATTAAACATTAGTAATTTAATTATGGAATTCACTATAAGCTTTAGATTGAGTAAAATAAAAACAAACAATATTTTTATTAATATTTTCTTTTTATTTTTTATTTTTTCACTTTTCAAAAAAACCGCTAAGATGATGATTTTGAAAATAGATGTTAACAGTTCTTCTAAAGTAAGAATTGACATAAATTGAAAGGCATAAAAATGTACCCAAGCATATTTTGTTCAATTTGTTGTGTCGGATCCTAATTTAAGACTTTTTGAAAAGTGAAAAAAATGAAAACATGGTAATAAATGTAATTTTGTCGAAATTTTATTTGTATTGCTGTAATTTTTTGGGGTAGATAAAGAAAAAAGGGCATATGCTACTTTTTAAGAATTTTGATGTCAGTATAGTACTTTTTGGCATTGAAATAGAGTTTGCTTAAGAATATAGTTCTCAAATTGAATATATATACGTTTCTTGATCATTATAGTTAGTTGTTAATTTTTAGTTTTAATAAACATAACAAGGCTAGAAAGCTATAACATAATGCAAAAATGAATTTTGCATGTTGGTATCAAAATAAACTTTGGCCAGTGCTTGTAATAGATAACAAAAGCATCAAGAATGTGTCGGTGGCACACGATTTCCACGGTGCTCCCAATAATAGATGGAAACCATGGCTACAACATGTCATTCACTACCTCATACATGTTGGCAAGCTTTTGGGTCCAATAATTTAATTCACTAAACATACATGTACAGTTTGTAGGTGCCTACTATTGATACAACACATTTTGCATATAACCCAATATTATTTGAGACGATAGAAGTTGTCTACGCTATTTACTTTTTTTTTTGGTATACATGATCAAAACTGTTTACAACCTCTACTTAGTAAACAACCTAGAATTTACATCTCCTTATAATGTAATTATTTGAGCTAAATCCTTGTAACCGTAGATACACTATCATGGTTATACATAAAATTTACACATATTTGCCTCATAGCTCAAAGTTAAGAACACTAGACGTCATGATGCATTATTTCGCATCATACATTGAGTTAAACGATCTGTGCTACTTTTTTTGGAAGAAAATGTACACCACACCTCGTATAAATACCTTATTGCACATAATGTTTTACATCAATTCACTGTGTAAACTATGCCTGAGAAATGTGTTGTGACTGCATTCAATATACTACTATTACTCATCCGATTATCCTTATTGATGCTAACTATCTTTGATTGTATTGGTAGGTTAAAATATATCCAAGATAGAAGTTGAGTGGCCTTTAGGGCATCGCCAATCGGTTCAGGGGTTCAAGGCTGAATGGCGCTGAATATTCAGCCCTGAATCGAGCTTGAAAACTCAATGGTCAAGAGCCCATCTTTGAACGTATAACTCCTTCCCGCAACAAAAACCCCATCCTCCCCCTTCCCGTTTCAATGGTCAGACGTCCATTTAATGGCCGTTTGTTCTTTGGCGTCCATTAAATGGGCGTCCACACTCCATTCAGTTTATTGAATCCAATTCTGAACATTCAGCTGAATGTTCAAACTTAATTGGGCTATTAGGAGGAGAAACTGTATTATTCAGGGCTGAATTACCACCATTGAAGGTTCCCTATAAGGGCGATTGAAGAATGCATTGAAGATGGAATTATGAGAATATTAATAATCCAGTTCTTTGTAAATTGTATTCAATAGCTTGTGCAGTAATTAATGTGTGGGTTTCTCATTTTTATTTATACTTACTAAGAAATTAATATCATCTACAATGTCAAGTTGGCCAGTTACCAATATTATGCAGAATGCTATGAATTTCTTCTTTGCGATACAACCATTTGGTTTTTTTCCTTTTCCTAATATGTACATTACATAATATTTTTACATCTAAGGTTACATGTGCCATGTGTGAAACCTGATGGACTTCAAGAAGTTAGTAGAAACATTATTTTAGCATAACTGTGATTACACAACAAATCTTGAAGGCAGCCACGGTTATCACTGAAACATATTTCAAATTCCTACAAAATATTAATTCTAATTTGTTCTTTTTAGTATTCAACTGCTAAACTCAAAGATACGTGTAGCTAACATATATTTCATAATTTGCACCAACTTCATTTTCTTGTTTTCTTCTATAATGTTATGTGCGAGCAACTTCATACAGTTATTTATTCATTTAGTATTGTTATTTCTATTTTGTATATTATAAAACTTTTGTCTTCTCATGTACCAATCTCTACCTATTCACCTTTCTAATAAAATAATAGATAATCCACTTAGATTAAGTCTATTTTTTCCATCAACATAATAATCTAATTTATTTAATAACAAGTTCCAGATATTTATCAAAAAAATTAATGAACAATAGTTACTTGAATTCATTTTAATATCAAATTTAGTAATATAATTAGTTTAAATATTTAGATCTAAATGCAGAATATTATGATAAAACTATTAGTAAATTTGTACATCATAGATATTATAGAAATATAGTTATTTTGACTACAAGCCCTTAGAATGAACTAATAAACCATTATGAATCATTCTTAAAATGCCAACTTAAAGCATTTACAAAGTATATGTTTGGAATAAAGACAAGGAGAAAACTTCTGGAATTAATATATCACATTTGAAGATCACCTGTTTTTTCTAACTGAATTTAATATGATTTTAATATAATGCAAGAACTCATGCATTGATTGAGTATATTACTAGTACAACCGCTAACCGTATAGGTGTATAAGCTCGAACAAAAAGGTTATAGTAATTTTTTTAGTGATTTAAATTAAACATAACGATATGTTTAACATTAAATTATTTGCCTTTATTTAATATAACAATAAAAAAAGAAGGTAAAATGTAAAATATCTATTATATTGTATGAAAATCGATTTTATATTGGTGTGAATCTTTGTTTCCAATTTTCTCCAAAATATATTGTGGTGCCATGTCTCTTGGTAATTTGATTATTCCAAACATTTTCTTATTGTCATTGATTCCTAAAAAATACTAATGAACTCAATGATGTTTTATAACTTATATTCCCATTATATTCTTTTCATTTATCAAATGTTGTCCATGGTTAAATACAAATGATTCTTTAGTTTTCTTTTTGCTAATTACAAAATCCCAGTTTGATTTCTTCTCTTCGTTCTTCGATAGTTCCATCTTTAATTTTTTTTCCCATTCTCTTATCAATCTGATCAAGTAACTAGGAAACTCTTTTTTCCTTTTTCGTTTGTGCAACTATTGCAAATTTCGTATAATGATGAGATAAGTCTTGAGATTGAATATATAGCTAAGAAAATTCAAAAACACCACTAAAATGGATTTTCTATTAGTATCTTACTATACTAATTTTAATATGTGGCTTCGATGATGCCGTATAAATTTATTTCGGAAGTGGAGCATAGATCAATTTATGAAACTCCTATGTTATTGGTCAATTTCTCTCTTAAGTTCTTTTGTACTTGCTTTATCCTTTCCATTCCACTGTAAGTATTAGTGATTTTCAAGTATTATGCACCATTTATCGAAAAAGAGAGAGAAAATCTCATTTACTATTATGCATTGATATTTTTATGCTTGGTATTATTTGTAGAACACCGTGATTAATACATTACAAGAGAAACTGGCTATTCCAACGGCTCCAAGCCATTGGCGGCCGTTGGTAGCCGTTGGAAAAGCCTTTGTAATAGCATTCACGCTTTACAACAGAACCAACGGAACCAACGGGGCTATTCCAACGGCTTTTCCAACGGCTTCAAACGACATATAGCCGATGGAGGCCGTTGGTTTAAAATGACCAAAGAGCCGTTGGTAGCCGTTGCTAATCTAGGTGAAATTTTTTTTATAACAGCAAGTCATTCACCTTCCAGCCATACACAATCAATATATATCCATTTCCATTCCATTCCATTTCCAATCCATTTCACATATATATCACATATCCAACACATTATACCACAAACAATATAAACAACCAAAAATCAACATCCAACATTACATTTTCAAACCAAACTCCAAGTCAATATATGTACATAAACAACAAAACCCTCACCAACAGTAACTCCAACTCCATATTCAAGTCAATATATACAATGCAAACACTTAAACCTCACCACCTCAAAGTCAATATATACACAATAACCATCAAACACAATCCTCACCACCTCAAAGTCAATATATACAATAATCAACCACAAAGACAATAATCATCATACCTCTCAAGCATCATCATCACCTTCGGAAGCACCAGACGACGAAGGGAAGGAACCATGCCTCTGCGCGTACTCCGCTAAACGTTGATTCAGCAGCTCCATTTGTATAGCGCAAAGACGGTCCTGCTCTTGCAGCTGCTCAACCATGGCTCTAAACTCTTTTATTTCAGCTTTGTCACACGCCTTTTGAGCTGCCTGAACCTGCAAATAGAATGTGAGATGTTCACATTTGTATTATAATCATTTTCTTAAACAATGCATATTTTAAAATATAGAAACGTAAATGACGTGATCTTAAGCAATGCATATACCACAAGGAAATGGATATTTTATTAAATGATAATGGTGCAGGATGATAATCGTGCATATTTTTTTTTGGTTCATGTTTTTGGTTCCTAATGTAAAATAGCGAACCCTTTTCTTGGAATATATACCACAAGGAAATGGATTTTTTTTAATACAATATATATGTGTTAAAAGTATTCTTATATTTTTTTTTGGTTCATCCATTTTCATCATATATCTTTGTATATTTTTCCTTTTTTACTTATCTAGTATTTATAAATCACATATATGTTAGATTTAACTCTGGTAGAAATCATCATATGTATAGTGTATCTATAGGTTAATTTATTAAATATAATATTGCAATGTTTATAATATTACCGCTTGGTTTCCATAGCCATACCGCCAAATGCGCTGCGTCGGGTCCATAATAACGTCGAAAATATTATCTTGCTCCTCTACCGTCAACTCGTCGCAATCCGATTCTGAAAGCAGCTCTGCTCGTGCCTCTTGAAACTTTACCTAAAATAAAAAACAATTACATGTTAAAATTAGTCGAATAGGATTTAACCTTATCGATATTAGTAAAATAAGATTTAAAATATGCATACATATGCAGCCGTCGCCTTATCATCATCATCCCACTGGTATGTAATATTGCAAGCATTGTCTGCATGTCTTGATGCATGGGTGCGGGTAAATACCTCCATCATAGATACAGGATATCCAAGCAATCTTTCCTGCAATAAATAATTTATATATTTTAATTTTTCATTACTAATTACTGAACTGATTAATATACAAAATGTAATAACGGTTTAGATTCGTAATTGATAAATTTACCAAGTTCTCACGGTGATGCTGAAAAGACTTGGATCCGCCACGATGCGTTACAAGATTCCTACTTCTATTGGCAGAGTTCCTCTCCGACTCCTCGTGCAATTTAAATTGAATATTAAATTTAATAATTATGAAATAATTAACTATATATTTGGTAGATTTACCTTGAACTCGTTGGTCTCCCACCAACTCATCGAAGAATCCCATACGGAAGCGCCTATCTAGTTCAGTTTCTTCCCTATTTTTTAAGAGCTGACATTACCTCCCTGTAATTTTTGGCGACCTTCGAATTTCAGTGGCGCTGAAGCATGGCGACATCGGGCTCCGCCAAGTCCACTTGCCCCTGTACAAAGAGAAAATATTACTAATTGTTTGTTTATACTTATTCATATACTAAAGTGGTATAAACTCACCAGAAAATCCTTCCATATGGCCTCCCTGACTTGGTCAGGGATCTTACTCCACTTAGACCAGCAATCTGTCATATTGCTCATATATGATTGCTTGGAAATGCCAAGCACAACTCCTGAGGGTTCCAAATCAAATCCCCTGTGTTAAATATAAAACAAAGCTTTAGACAAGTATATATATGTATGAAAAACTTTATATAGTTATCGTTTTAATTTTGATACTTACGCTCCATCAGCCTTTGGCTGCAAATATACAAGTGGTCCAGCCGGAGGCTCACCAGTACTCTCGCCAGCCGAGCGAGAAGAGCTACGACGTCTGGAGCCTGACATAATACCTGTTGAAAGTTTCATTTTTAATTATAGACATAGATAAAATGATGATGATATGTGGTGCATATAATAAAGTCATTTTTAATTGGTAGTGCATGTAATGATGATGATGATATGTGATGCGTGTGCGTGAATATTTGTAAAAATTACCGGATATTACTCAGTCCTCGTCGTTTTCTGATTCAGACTCAGTCTCTTGTTCTATATCGTTTTCCTCTACACTCTCAAATGCTTCGACTAATACATTTGTCTCATCATTTAACTGTCCAAAATCAATTTGATTGTCTGTAATTGTGATTTCAACATTTTCCTCGATATCTGCTTGATAGGCTTGTTCTTCTGGAATATTCTTTCCATCGAATGCAAATCTCGCCTTGGTTTTAAAAACCGCAGACCAATCCGCTTTATCTCTTTTTAGAGACGGATAAGGGGCGTAATAAACTTGTAGGACTTGCTTGGCTAGTACAAAAGGATCGTACTGCTGATAACGGGAGGTATGTTTTATTTCTATACGATTATAATTTGGATGCACGTTAATACCAGAACATGGAACATTGCTGAACCAGTTGCATCTAAACAAAAAAACTTCCTCTGCGGGTCTTATAAAATATGTCAATTGCAAAATTTGGGTTAACACGCCATAAAAATCATGTATATGATTGTTCGGATCATCACTGCTTTTAACAAATACACTAGTATTGTTCGTTAATTTTTCAGCACCGTATTCTTTGGTGTTGAATTTATATCCATTAACGAAAAATATTGGGTACGTTTTAACTTTCCTTTTCGGTCCCAACGCCAAATGTTTTATTCTTTCATCGACCACATTATTTGTAGGATCACAAATGTAGTTCGAAAACCAAGTAGCGAAATTTTTGCTTAAATCGCCGTTTGGATTTTTTGATTCATAAACACTGCAAACAAAAACATAATATATTGCTTTATTATTAATTTACACATGCAGTATTAAATAAATTTATCAAAACTTGTAATCTGATAATTACCTAATAAATGGTGCAACTTCTAGACAATTAAGAAGAATATATGTGTGTGCTACATGGTAATCTCTTTCATCTAACCATACTTCTACACATTTTTCAGCATGTCGACCATGTTGTTTAAAAATAGATAACATTACTTTAGAAGAAGAATCTTGTTCAACGGCCTCATCATTACGCGCAACACTTTGAAATGATAAATTCACATGATCATTGAAATATGAGAGAAAAAGAACGATGCTTCTTCTTCGATATATGATTTGCAAATTGAACCTTCAACTCGAGCTTTTTGTCTCACTTTTTTCTTTAAATGATTTAAGTACCTAATAAAAAATATTTCATATCAATATTGATTTTTATTTATAGTTAAATTAACATTTACATACTCTGTATTAATAACATACCCCTGAATGGATACATCCATCCATATTGCACAGGACCTCGAAGACGTACTTCAAATGGAAGATGAATAGATAAATGCTCCATTACATTGAAAAAAGCTGGAGGAAATATTTTCTCCAGTTTGCAGAGCAGTATAGGGATTTCTACCTCAAGTTTACGAAGACGGTCAACTTTTAACATAGTTGAACAAAGTTCCTTATAAAATAAACTAAGTTCTGTTATAACCTTCCAAACTTTTACGGGCAACAACTCTTTGGAAGCGACGAGTAACAAATTTTGCATCATTACATGACAATCATGGCTTTTCATCCCACTTAGTCTTCCGTTCTTATAGTCGACACATCTACGAAGATTAGATGAAATTCCATTAGGAAACCGTAATCCTTCCATCCATTTTAACAGTACTTTAACTTGGTTGTTATCTAGTTCATAACATGCTTTGGGTTTTCTAGTATCATTTGGCTTCATATGAAGCTCATGACGATTACATATTTCTTCTATATCACGTCTTGATTTCAGATCATCCTTAGTCTTTCCCTTAACATTCAAAAGTGTATTAAACACATTATCACATATGTTTTTCTCATTATGCATCACGCCAATGTTATGATGGATTAAGAGATTTTTCCAATAAGGAAACTCCTAGAATATACTCTGTTTGCACCAATTATGAAACGTCGATTTAGCTTGGATTTCAGGTTGCTGCCCGGTTTCATGTATCTTTGGATAATCTTTTACAAGTTCATATATATCTTCACTTGACCAAATCGTTGGTGGTTGTAAGTCTCATGTCTATTAGCTATGAAGTTTTTTTGTCTCTTCTAAACGTATGATTAATATGGAGAAAACGTCGATGAAATCAAACCATGAAATTTTCTTCCCATGCCGTAAAGAAAATGCTCGTGTTTCTTCCAAACAGTAAGGACAAGCAAAACAACCGGCCGTACTCCAACCTGAAAGCATTGCATATGCAGGAAAATCACTAATAGTCCATAACAAAGAAGCGAACATCCGGAAAAAAAATTGATACGTCGTATGTTTCAACTCCTTCATACCATAATGTTTTCGACTCTTCGATTAGCTGTTGTAAGTAAACATCGATACCCTGTGCCCGATCATCAGGGCCAGGGATGAAAATTGTGAGAAACTTATATGGAGTTTTCATACACATCCACGGGGTAGATTGTAAGGTGTAATGATTATAGGCCAAGATGAATATTTAGAACCAAACTGAGAAAACGGTGAAAATCCATCAGTACGCAAACCTAGTCTAACGTTACGGCTCTCGGCTGCGAAATCCGGATATTTCTTATCAAAATACTTACATGCTTCTCCATCAGATGGGTGTGTTAATGTACCTTCTTCAGGTGTTCTCACACTGTGCCATCTCATATGATGCGCTGTTATAGATGATGCATATAGCCTTTGAAGTCTAGGAGTGATAGGTAAATAATGCATACGCTTGTATAGAACTTCTTTTCCCTTTTTTTTCCTTGGTTTGTATCTTTCTTGATTACATATTTTACAATTCCGAAGACTGACATCATCTTTCCAAAACAACATGCAACCATTTAGACGTGTATCAATTTTTTGATATGGCAAACTGAAAGATGACATAAGTTTTTTCACTTCATAATAATTTTTGCACATTGAATTATCTGATGGCGTATGGCGTTTAGCAGCTTGTACAACAGCCGTAAATCCGGCTTCTGTGAGGTTGTACTTTAATTTCATTGCAATGTACTCTGCAGTTGCCGATAATTGAGTGCCGCTAGTACGTCCATTCCAAAGAGGTTTCTTAGCAGCATCCAATAAATCATATTTTTTTCGCTCCAACATTTGGTTCCTCTTCGACGTTAACATCGTCCTTATTAATTTCAACAGTAGGGAACATTGATCGTGCTACATCTTCAACCATATGTTCTATAAGATTCGTCGTACTAACTTCATCACTAATGACCTCTATTGACTGTTCTTCATTACGTGTTATAATTTCTCCATGACGATCCCATACCAAATAATTGGTTACGAAATCATATTGGCGCAAGTGAATCCTAACCATATTCGGTACTAAATGCTTCAATAATTTGCACCTACTATATGGACAACGAATTTCTACATCGTTTCCAATATTACTTAAAGCAAATTCGACAAACACATTTACCCCGTTAAGAAAATGTTTACTTATTGAGCCTTCCATTTCTCTTCTTTGATACATCCAGCTTCGATCAATAAAATAATTGACCACTTTTCCAACTGTAAAACCTATGATCAATAGTAAAAAAAAAATTATTAATCGAATTCAATAAACACATTTAAATTTTACTGTTTTTTATAATCCATTTTCGTTTATATACAAAGTTATATTTCTTGCTATTTTGTTCACATTTTTGTACCTTTTGTGATGGTCGGTCATCCTACTTCCCATTACAAACACAATAGTAATTACATTTCTTAAATCATATCATTATAAACGATTTTCCAAAATTTCAGTAGCACTTCCCCCGTGTTCCTTGTATCGTACACATATGCATGTACACAAGGAACGAAAAGGAAATGCCGTCGAAATTTTATGAACCGTTTATAACGATATGATTTACGAAATGTAATTACTTTATAGTGTTTGTAACTTGTCCAATACAGGAACAAATCCAACAAATATTGTATCAGATGAATATGAATATCCGTTTTGCAATAAAAACAAATATTCATACAACGATCATATACAACACTTGTCAAACGGGGCCAAAAATTCACTAAGGGATTTAAATTTTGTTTATGTTACCGTTTTATTAAATATATAAAATAAAGCATATTATGCATTATTTTATTTATATTCTACTATTTTATTAAATATATAGTAAATTATATGATTTTTACTATTTTGCAAAATATATAATTCATGTGTGTATATATACTAAATTATATACTTATCAAATGCTAATATATTTTGTAAAAGAAATAATTCATGTTCGTAAAATATTCGACTAATTCATGTTTGCCTAATATTTTACAAAACATACACATAATAATTTAAATCAACCATAACTAATCAAACGCTAACTCAAATGCGCATTTACACTAAATTATCAACATATGTATATATTTGCATAATATATATACACAAACAATTTGGACATTTGGATGGTAATAATTGTAATTAGCATTTAGTTTGGTATAATAAACAATCAATAGGCCATTAGATACAACTATAACAACAAATTAAACACAAAATTAGCAAAATTTAAAATTTTAGGGTTTTAGGCAAAACCTGATTTTTGGAGTTTAATTGGATGGAGAGAGGCTGCTGGAGTTGACTGATGGCGTCGGAGTGGCTGCCGGTTGCGTGGGGAGGCTGGGAGCAAGAAAAGAGGAGGAGTGGAGGAAGATGGTGAATGATTTAGGTTTTTTTGGTAGGAGGAGAGAATGACCAAAGATCTCGGCTTGCTGTAGGTTTAGACGAATAATTCCAACGGCTGCAAACGGCATTTTTACAACGGCTACCAACGGCTTGTTAAAAAATAATGAGCCATTGGCAGCCGTTGGAAATTTCCATTGGCGGCCGTTGGAACCCTGTCGTGGCTATATATTGTAGTTCTAGTAGTGATATTCATATACTGTACAATATCTTTCACTAATATCACTGATAAATTTTCAATTAATTTTCATTTGATGTGCTAATTCAGCTTCAAAACTAATTAGTGTTCCAAATCAATATGACATTTATGTTAGTATCAATTCATACTATGGCAAGGAAATTGCAAACTATTATTATTCCATATATATACATAATTTTGACCGGAAGTGATGACATACAGCATTTGAAAAATAGGAATAAAGAGAATGAGGAAGCTTCCATAATTAATGAGACGGATGGAAAAAAATTCTTTATTGTTATTTACTTATTAGACACTTATCGAAAAATGGAATATACGCCTATGTATATAATATTTTTTATGATATTTATATTTTTAATTTTAAATAAATAATTTAACACTTCTTAGTTATTGTCAATATAAATGTTGTATTATGTTTAGGATTTGTTAAAATAATTAAGGAATATTAGCTAACTAATTTATTTAATTAGTTTAAATTTAGGATATTTCATTAATTTAAATGTATGGGCACCATGTAAGATAATTCCGAACACCTTAGTAAAACTTATTAGTTGTAGAAATTTGAAAAGGTAAGTATTTGAATGTAAAATGGTTGGTATGACTTAATGAAACATTGAGACTAATTTTAAAATCACATACTATATAACAACAACTAAGCCATTAAAATCATAGACTGTATGAAGATATTTTACAATAAGATGTAATAAGAGAATTAAGAAGTGAGGAAAAAATGCTAAATTTTGTGACTTTTGGATTTTAGTTCCCACTTTTTCCCTTTTTCTCTCATGAGATTATGCGTCACCGGCTATACAATTATTTATTTACTTAGTATTGTTATTTCTATTTTTCTATATTATAAAATCTTTGTCCTTTCATGTACCGATCTATACATATTCACCTTTCTAGTAAAATAAAATATAATTCACTCAAATTAATTCAATTTTTTCCATTTGTAAAAAAAAATTATTTTATTCAATAACAAGTTCAATATATTTATCAAACAAATTAATGACACATGAATTTATTTTAAAGTTCAACTAATTATATATTAGTTTACATATTTAAACTTAAATGCAAAATATTATGATAGAACTAATGGAAAAATAATTATAGATATTTCAAAAGTAAAATCTGTTGGGACACAAGTTGATGACACAGTGGATTTCCACCAGTGGATTGCTCTCTAATTTCCACCTTCCATATAAAGGCAAAACGATCTAACGGTCTAGATCTTTTGTGTCATAATTATGTTTTATATTATATCCATATAGCTGACCTCTTAAAGGGAAAATATAGTTATTTTAACCGCAAACCCATGAAATGAACTAATCGAGCATTATGAATAAATCTTACAATGATAAAATAAAGCATTTGAAAAAATATATGTTTCGAATAAAGACAGGGAGAAAACTTTTAGAAGAAGTACCACAAATTAATACATGCCAGCTAGTAATCTATGTTTAATATAGATTGCTCGTGAAAGAATAGCTGAAGGATAAGGTGGGAGTGCTAGTTAGTTTTCTTAATTAAAGAAAAATTATTACATAGAAAACAAGCTCTTTCATTAATAACAACATAATTTACAAATGAAAAAAAACAGGTTACAACACTACTTTATTTCTAAATAGGGGTGGGCATTTAACCGACTTAACCGATTTAACCGATAAATACGGTTAACCGACGTCATTGGTTAACCGACCGACCATAGCCGACTATTTTCAGTTCGGTTAACGGTTAACAAATTTTGGTCGGTCGGTTAACCGTTAACCGATCAGAAATTTGATTTTTTTTATAACGTAGCCCAGCCCAATTGTTAGCTCATTTAATTACAACCCGTATGTTGATCCTGTGACCTACTTATCATCTTCTTTGTTCTTTAAATTTAGTATTCAGATAAAGTCAAATAAAAAAATACGAAAAACCCTAGATCCCTTAATTCTCCTAGATCCATTAAAACTTTCGGTGCTCGTCTTCATTTTCTAATAAAAAATTCTAGATCTGCTCACGTATTCATCTTCATCTGCTAATCGAAAGCTCTAGACCTGATTAGTCGCAACACGTCAAGCTAGTGTTGACCTCCTGTTGTTGCATAAAACAATGGTGTCGATAAGGAAGAGAAAGCATGTGAGTATAGTTACCTTGAATTAATTCTTTTGAATTGCATGTGCCTGTGATTTAATGAGTGTAACCAAATCAATCGGTAGGATATTTCAGATCGTGAAATGGATGTGGAATGAGAAGTGGGCATCCATCCAGATCAAAATCAACTCAGGATATTTATACAAGATATCAATTAGAGGCATCTGTAGCAAATAAAGAGAGCTTCTTTTCAAGAAAGATGCAAGAGAATGAATCTAGGCCTGACAATCTGTCACCTTCGCAAGGAGGAATATATGTAGGTTTTGGCTCAACTCCAGCACCAACACAAAAGAACAATCAACAAGTGGATGCCCTTCGTGCTACGGTTTTGGTGGTTTCTTAGGTAATTGTTTACATGATTCTCTTAAACAAACAATTGCCTGTTGTCTTGTTATGGAAATTGAATCTACTATTAACAAGGTGTTGGATGCTAGGTAATTTTTCTAGATAAGCACTTCAGGTGCATGATGATTCAATTATCTTACCATTTTACTTGCCGACAAGATAGTTTTGCAAAGGCAACGTGTGAATGATATTAGGCACCATACTTGTAGTTTTTTCCCTTTTGCATTCTGTACCAAACACTATTTATTTGCTGTCAATGTTTGATGCATCCATAAAACTTGTACTGTGATCAATAATAGTATTCTACTAGTGAAATAGATTAATGGATTGTATTAAATATGATGGATCCAAGGAACACTATGGATTGCATACGATCAACATGGGTTGCAATTAAACAATTTTGGATAGTATTCAACAACTTTTGGTTTGCGCATTTTGGCCATTCATCTCTTCCAATTATTAATATCAGCAACAAGAAAGGTACTATCAATTATACATTAGAGTAATAGTTTAGAAATCGTGCTTGGCACAAGAGTCAATATGTGAATCGGTATTGAAGGTGAGAGCAGTGTTTTTTG
Source organism: Allium cepa (assembly GCA_030765085.1). Taxonomy (NCBI): domain Eukaryota; kingdom Viridiplantae; phylum Streptophyta; class Magnoliopsida; order Asparagales; family Amaryllidaceae; genus Allium; species Allium cepa. Next base: position 27,884,622 of record CM060937.1, on the reverse strand, counting down.
TAGTTAATAGTGCTTTTGGAAATGGAGTTTCCATGTAGTGATCGTTGTTTGGTGTATTTATTTCTGTTATCAATGATGACAGTGCACAAAGTTGTACATGTACTAAGCGTTTAACCAGTTAGCACAAAAGATGGAGTATAAAAAGGCTTTGGTTAATATATAAGCTTCGGTTATCTAATCCATAATTTTTGGTTAATTCAGCTGTACCTTTTTAACAAAATATTTTAGCATCAAGCAAGGATTGACATCAATGTTAATTCTTATGATATTAGTAGTACATGTAGAATAGTCAATATTAAATCTTTTTGCATTAACCTTAGGAAGAAGGAGCAGACTATATTTGAAATTTGAAGTAAACATGTAACTATGTAATAAAATTATTCGTCCAAAAGTAGTTGCAAAAAACACTCTGGACATTATAGTCTATCAATTATTAGTATTTAGCACTATACTTTGTTAATTAGGTAAGAGAAGAGATTTATTATATGGGTTGATGTAGCAAAATTTTCTGAAATACGTAATTCAAATTAGGTAAGGCATAATGAATTCAACAAGTTGGACAAAATAAAGAATATTTAATACATTTCTAATGAGAAACAATATATGGCGCAACATCTATTAACACCCCAAAATGCCTTGCATATTTAATGCGAACATACTAGTTAATTAATAGAAGGAGCGGACTATATTTAAAGTCTGGAATAAATTGAAAGATGTATGTTTTAAGTTCATTATTTAGTTCTCGTTAATCATTTATGTGAGGAGTTGGATTTGCATATAACTTCAGAGAATCCACCCCCTCTAAGTCTCAACCTCCAATGTTGGCAGTTGTGATGACCTTCTCTAATTAATCATCCAATCTCCGTCCATTGTTTTATCTTGAGCCACTACATCCTTCATCTTATTCTCAAGATCATCGATTTGATATTCTTAAGAAATTCCTGCTGGTACGTACTTTTCCTGTTTAACCATTTCAAATTCTTAATCTTTCACATATAACATTTTAACCCATGCTTGTCAGTCATTCCAAGATGCTAAACACATGTTTTACTTCAAGAAGGTGCTACAGGATCTTCTAGAGAAGTTTCTAAACTCAAGAAGCAAGTTTCTTCGCTTAATGATTGTATAATTGGTATTTCAATGGTATGAAATGAAGTTGTAATAGAAAATGAAAAACGAGCTACGTCATTTAAGGAAACAGAAACTTTACTCCATAAAGAAAGAAGTGCCAAACAGATTTCAGATAATAAGGCAAAAGCTTTGGAAATAGCACTTAAGGAGGCCGACATGAAGGAGGCCAAGCTTGTGGAGGAAAATGTATGTCGCAAGAAACAGTTGCGAAAGAAATTAGCCCTATTGAACAAATCGACTGGCGTAATCAACAATGCAAAACATAAGGTGTCTCATCTCCTAGGCATGACCCTTGATACCATTATCAAGGGTTCTTATGAGAAACTTTTTGTCATAACATACGTCAACAACGCCCACAAATGTCCAGATTTTGATTTCCCCTCTCTCTCCTTCTAGTTTGGAATAAGAAGTTTAAGAAGAAATTTGAAGCTATGTTAAATGAAACTCAGGCACCTAGGGAGGGACCTTTCAAGGAGGAGGAGGAGGAGATTGATGCCAAGAAGAATTGACTTTTGACGATCCTCCAACAGATGAAAAACTAAATCTGAGGACGAGGAGGAGGATGATGATGACCATAAGGATGATGATGACCATGGTAATAGTGATGACGATAATGATAATAATAATGACGACAACGGCAGAGGTGATGTAAAGGGTCTCTCCGAACCGACAGGTGATAAAGATGGATCTGGAGATACTAACCTGGGCTCTTCAGTCCAGGATACGTAGGCTGCTAGTATGCCTGATCCTCCAAGGAAAGATTCTCTTTAAAAGGGTGGCGCTTCCCAAGGCCAAAAACACAAGGGAAAAGAAAAGATTTCCTCGTCTTTAATTCCACTTTCTCTAGTACGAATCTCTTTATTCACACTACAAGAAAATGGTCTATTGATAACAAGAGAGCATTGCGTTGAAACATATCTTGCTATTGTTAACTATTTAGTAGTAATTTGGACTAATTTGTAGCTCGTCGTCATGCTATCATTAATCAAAATAAAAGGTTGGCAGTACATTTTCGTCCTCCCGCTCTTGTTCCTTTTCTATTGTTTCCCTAAATCCCATTTTTCAACCTTCAGTTCAAAAACCCTAAATAACGAGTGCTCATCTTCACTTTAAATCTATAAACTTTGTTGAAGCTTCGATGCCACTTTTCTTCTCTTATCCAGTTGAAATTCTAATTCCTTACCTTCGCCGAAGCTGCTCCATAGATACCCAACATCGACTATTTTAGGTATATATTTTAATCCAATATGTTCGTATGCCATTTTCTAACTTTCTTCCTCCTCTTCTTCACTTCCATTTTCGCCCTCCTCTCACCATCTACGTCGTTCATCCGTGTAGCGACACTGTCCTAGAACAAGGAGCTTCTGGCGCATCAAATCGCGATCGACTTCATACGCGCCACGATAGGTTTGACTCAAATGGATTTGAAGATGGCAGAAGTGAAGGCGCAGAGCATTCTAAAAGCTTAGAAGGGGAAGGATCCTAACAGGACAAACACAATAGAGAACTGCCTGACATTTTTGGGGATGTCGGAGTTGAGATTGATGATGGAGCGGAAAGCGGTAAAGAAACGGGGCTTGGCAGACGCGAGGGCTTAGGGCGATGCTGCTTTTCTTTATCAGTATGATTGCTGGTCTACTCTTAAGTATGTCAATGGAAATGATCACATGCTTCTTTTTGTTGATTGATTGTTATTTGGAACTTAAATTCCTATATTCATCTATTTCATCGGGTACTCAATTGTACATTTGTTTGGCCATATCTAAATATGAATTTACACATAATGACTTCTAAAAAATGATAGCGAATACACAAGCACATGTACTATGATGTGTTGATTCCTATTGTGCACCACATAAAATATTCTTTAAGGTACATTACAAAATAAAATAAAATCATCACAGTTGTAAGCTATATTCTTAAATTTAGAATCATTAGATATGCTTAACAACCATAATTTTAACTTTTGGTTAAAAGACTTTGATTCAATATGTTATGCTTGACTATGCTGCCAGTATAACACTATAAGTACCTCCATATACCCAAATAGATTCATTATTGTCTTGTTCAACCTAATATTTATAATATATCAAACTCAGCTATGTCAACAAGATAAATGCCAACAATGGAGCCTACAAAATTTGGTTGAACAAATAGACAAATATTTGATTTCTTTTCCTATCTTGCCATAATCAGTTAAATAGACTGACTGATACTAATCATTTTTCCATTTTTCTCCCCTTTGAAGTAGTTAACAATATTGATTTATAAACACCAGAAATATTGCAAGGTACTATGAGTTTGGTAATAATCTAGTTATTTATGTATAACTTCAGAAAGTTCTTCTACCTTCCATGAAATATGAACTTTGATATTTTCTATCTTACATATGCACAATTGCACCAACACATCGCATTAATATCTTAGGTTTCAGACGCGATAATCTTCATGCTCCACATCACTAACATAATAAGCAATGCCATATCAATGATAACTTCACTACAACACTATAGCACAGACACCTCACTTTAGGGCCCACCCAAAACTGAAAGAGATGATCATTAGGAAACTAGATTCAGTAGCTTGAACAGTTCACATATAAGTACCCTAAACTATGTTCCATCCAAGTTGAAAACAAACGTGTATGTATGCCCTACTGGCTGCAAGTATCATATAGTCCAAGCCGCTGATGCAGCTGTAGCTTAGTTTGTATTACATAAATGTGTTGCTGCGAAGGGTGTCTTCGACTAGAATCGGGTGCAATAAAAAAGACCAAAGGACAGCAGCTCACATAGTCAGACTATGAATCAGATTCATGAATATTTTAAAATAATACTCAACATCCAGAGTAGATAGTCAGCATTTTTAATAGTTGCAAAGATGTATTCCATCATGAATCTGATTGGGATTTCTGAGCTTAAGTTACTTTGAAATGTGTAGCGGTAATTTAGCTAACAATTACAGTAAGTTAACCAACAAATGTGTTATCAAAACTTTGTCAATAGTTTGAAATACTATTGATTTCTATAATATCTTCATTGCAATTGGAGATTATGATCAATATATTATTACAAATATGAAAACTCTATAAATATTCATATTTGAGTTATGTACATCTTTTTTCCATGGAAGTTGCAATAGTTGAGAGTGCTACTTATGAACAGTACACAGTTACATTTATTAGAAAGATTATAAGAAAGTCATGGCCAATATACAAGTATTTTTGAAAAGTGCATCAGGAGTTGTTTCTGCAATTATACTCAAATAGTCATTGTTGTGATTTACTTTGTTGTGAATTCTAGGACTCACTGTCATGTTCCCACATTTGCTGCAAGTATATCTGGGTTCTGCAATCAGTTTCATTGGACATATTTCTTGATAATTGAGCGAGAAATATTTGCTGTTTTGATAGATACATTCCACAAGCCAGGGTTCAAGCTCCATGTTTTAATTCTTCAACATTTATTTTGCTTGGTAAATACTCCTGTCATGTTATGTTTCAATATTCTAGCTGTTTCAAATTTAAAGTCAGTCTAATTCCAGCAAATGCTTTCTTTTGCACTACTGAGCGGAACGAAATTGTAAAAAAAAAAAATTCAAGTTTATTTGTACGTCACATGCTTAATGCAGTACATTATGGCATATTTTTTTACACGTCTTACCGATTAACCACTACTTTAGTCGAAGCATAATTTATCTGCTCCAAGTTTAAGGAAATGTCATTTGTCAAATTCAGTCAAAGTTAAAATTGTCAAAAAGAAAAAAGAAAAAAAACATGATTATCTACCAATGTTTTATAAACAGGACTTATTTGGAGCATAAATATCATATATCAACAAAAGTGAAGGTTTTATGCACTTTACTAAATTGGTTATGTTAACATGGGTCCATAGTTCTCATTATTACAAACCGATAAACATGACCGAAAACAGAAATGCCAATGTCATGCCATAAAAAAACAAATAACGTTAGTAATAATTACTTCATTAATTTAATGGAAAAAAGGTTAGTAAGTGATGTCACACAGAGTAAGTTAAGACTCCAAATTTGGATGTTAACATAATACTCACCTTTCATTAATGTACAATCAATAAAAACATAGCGTGTTCTTAGTAATAAGTTTATCATCTTTGAATAAGAGGGTTATTATAATTCCTCGGTTAATTCATGTTACTTTTATCTCAATAATAAACACAGTTCTATTTAAAGAGAATAAGATGTTAATCTATACATGAATCGTTGAAATAATGCCTCACATTTAACAATATTACTTAAATTTCATATTTTCAAAAGTTACTTAAGGATTTTATGATTTCAACAATTGAAAGTATATTATTTCACTTTTTAAGAAGAGCAAAGGATAGACCAACTTTGAAATATCCATAAATTCTTACATAAACAAATTAAAGTTATTTGGAATTATTAGAACCAGTTCCCAGATCATCACAGTCAAGCAATTTAATATTATTTGGAATTGTTTGAATTAGTTTCGGTGGTATCACATGAGCTTTTGCGCCAGAATTTGGCTTTACAGGAAAGGGAAAGTAACTGATAAAAACAAAATCCACAAATAAAACATATCCGCTCCTTTAAACACTAAAATGATTTATTAGCTGATTTCAATGTTTGAACTGCATATTGCATTGAATTTGTTATTAGCTCTGGCCTTTAGACGGTTGCAAGCTATGCGCCACATGCACCACTTTTATCAGGGGTTCAAAAATACGTTGGTGCACAACTAATGTATTCGGTAAGCACATCTTTATCTTATGCAAATAGCAATTTTTTAACTTCTGGATCTAGACACTTCCTTGAAATATGACTTCCTTGAAATACTGGGCTTTAACCACTTGCATGTTCTAGGTGGATTCTGGTTCATTGACTGAGCCCTTGTAGGATGCTTCAATCTTACCTCATCCTTAATCCAACAACATAACATTTGTCCGTGATCACGCGATCAAGCTTTTGGGATCATCATTTTCGAATATGACTCTAGCCAAGGTAAATATTAAAACTCCATTATGCTTATTTTATTATTTTTATTGTCTGCTACTACCCAAAATTGACATTTTTATTTCGTATCAGGTTACACAATTTATTGATGGACTGTTTGAGTCTAGAACAGATTTACCAACTTTCAAAAATCGAATTCGAGATTTTCTTATCCAGTTTAAGGAATTTTCAGATTAGGTAACATAAAGACTGATATCTTATCAACATATGGTGCACACATATTTCACGTCTGATGTGTTTATTGGCAATACAAATTGATTCAGTTGTCCTGTAATTTACTAAAAATAAAATTACATTGAACAAGCTACACCTTGTCTATTGTAATCAAGTTATCTATATCATAGGATGTATTCTAGACTAATTTCGAGCTACATGTGACATACGACTGAGTGTTTTGACCTGAATATTAACTAGGGCGTGTGACTTCATTTACCGGCTTACATTACAGGGATCCTTCTATAGCTATTATTTGTAGACTAAATTGGTTTGTTCTTGCACATTCACGTTTAGATGTAGGATGGATTGAATGATAAATCAACAAAGGTCCTGGCAGTGAATGTGGTGCATCATTTTTCTCGTCCGGTTTCACATAACTTTGGCAGTGAACGTGGTGGTATTTTTTAACTCAATATGGATGGTTTTTGTGATATTAAACTATTTTCATGTTGAATCTTCGTAAGTGGATTATCTGATTAACTAAGTTGTTTAAGTCTTAATATATATCATACATTTTTAAACATGAGGATTTTAGAATGCAAAATTTTCAGTTTCAACACTGTATGTGTGTTATCCCGCCTTTTAGCAAGGCTGTGATACCAAAAAATTAACTGAAAACCCAAAGACAATCGTCCCAAAGAATGGTAGTACGCAGGCTCGCTATGGAGATAGATGGGTTTCTTTCGAGTTCGGATCAGGCTACAATTGACAAGACACGACGAGCAAATCCATGAAATCCAGCACCAAAATTTCAAGTCAATCCAAGTTCGTATGCTCAAGTAAAGATCGATGCAAGTTGGAGGAGATAACCTTGTTTTCGTATCCATCGCTGAACCTCAGTTCGAATCGATCATGTTTGCATCGATCAGACCACACTACTTTGCATCCATCGGTTGACCTTGGTTCGAATCCATCCGGACTATGCAATTTGTATACATCAGGGAGTTATACCTTGTTCGAATCGATCAACCAAACTCCCTTGTTCGTATCCATCGAATTAGATTTGTTTGAATCCATCAGATAGCCTTGGTTCGTATCCATCATGTGACCTTAGTTCGTATCCATCAAGCAGTCACTATTTTGTATCCATTGAGTAATCACAATTTCATATCCATCACAACATTGCTTGTTCGTATCCATCAAGCGGAAGCAACTTTGATCGACATGAACAAGAGCCACCTCCATCGATACGAACTACGCCATCTCCATCGATACGAACTAAACCATCTCCATCGATTCGAATTGGGCATACTACAGATCGATACGAAGTGCACTTTATTTATCGATTCGATCTATGCAACAGCCTTCGACACGAATAAGGCGAAGTTCAAGGGGTGACTCGGTCAACTCGGCATAGAAAGTGGATCGATTCGAGGAGTGCGCACCATGTCATCACTTGAACACGTGCAACAATCGGTTCAAATAGGTAGATTCGAAACCATCGGTTTGAAACAAACAGCCTGTCGAAAAGCTTCAACTCGTATCGATCATAACTCGAGATCCATAAGTCTGAATGCTATGAAATTTTCACAGGAGCTTATGTACAGGCTAAAGATTGTTCACACCAAGTTTCGACTCCATTGGACAAAGTCTTGATCGATACGAATTACGTTCGTATCGATCACATATCGAGTCGGAACTTCATGGGATCGATCGTGTGGGCCCCCTATGTTCCAAAAGAAGTCTCTCGAGATCTGAGCGAGATATCAGCCTCCTACGCCAATAAATAGGGCCCCAGGGCCTATAGAAAAGGGATCTTTCGACTCTCGAGCGTCTAGACTCTGTCGGATTCAACTTTGCACTTCATCACTACTGTTGCACTCAAATTTCAGAGCTATAATTTGTTGTTATGCGTTGTAATCGATTGTAATTATCAAGTGAATATCAATAAAGTCATCAACTTCAGAGTGGACGTAGGACAGATCGTCGAACCACTATGAATTCTGTGTTGTTTACTATTTTCTTTGAATTTTCTGAGTGTTCTTCATTTTTATTCTCTGCATACTACTCATCTGAGATCTATGATTGTGAATCGGTGATTTCATCGATGATTGGGTGTTTGTGACCAATTTTGGTGCAAATATTTTGGTGCTTTCACCGAGAAAGCTAATTCAAGAATTCTATCATTTAGAAGTTAAATTTGAAGGCTTGGGGATTCAGATCTGAAGAGCTATGACAAGACAAACAAGTAGAAGATAAAGAGCAGAGAGAAGCTAACATGAAGGGAGTCAGAAGGCTTCCTCGGGGGCGAACTAAGCCTCGGTCTTCATCACCAGGGATGAGATGGAGACAATGATGAAAAGACAAGAGGAAATGATCCAGAATTTGTTTCGACAAGTTGGGCAACCTGGAGCGCAAAATCAAGGAGCAACCAGAGTTCAGAATGGAGCAGGACTATCCGGTGCAGTACCAAAACTAGGGGGCACTCACCTAGAGCATGTTGATCCAATCCCGAGAAGAGAATCAGGGGGATCCGAACAACCTGGTGGTGATAGAGGAATGGATGCTCAGCCGGAGGGAAAATTCCTGAAAACCCTCATGAACTCAGGGGGCAGATCGGAGGTAATGCACAAAGATTTCAGGTTGGAGATAATGATAGATTGGCGGAAATGGTTAGATGAGCCATGAGAGGCGGATTAGTGAACATGAGTCTTTTTTCTCCTACGATCAGGCTGGCTAGGAACCCACCAGAATTCAAACTACCAATAGTGGAAATGTATGATGGGAGGACGGATCCTACGGTCCATCTGACAAAGTATATGAGGCACATGGAAGTGTTGGGGGCATCACAGGAAGTCATGGCCCGGTGCTTTCCATTGTATTTGACAGACATTGCAGCACTATGGTTTAGACAGCTGGAGAGCAGCACCATAGAAACTTGGACCGATTTGGCTGAGAAATTCATGAGGAAATTCAGGGTATACATTTCAAGACCCAAGAATGTGATGAATTTGGCAACTCTAAAGCAAAAGGCCGGGGAATCTTTGAGGAGTTATCTAATGCAATTCAATGTAGCAGCGGCATCAATAGATCGACCAGATCCATCCATTGTTATGATGGCAGCTGTGTCCGGAATAGCTGATGGCACAGAGTTCAAGAATTCGTTAACTAAAGATCCGCCTATGGATCTGGGAGAATTCTATCATGAAGCCAAAAAGTTTTTACGATTGGAGGATGTTAGTGCTGAAAGAGTAGAAGGAATCGATGTTTATGCAGTAAAAGGTGGAGACCCACCCAGGAAGGACCCTGACAAGAGTAAGGAGAAGCGGAAAGCGGAAAATTATGATGATAGGTCAAAGCGACCACGGAGGGAACCGCGATTCACCACTTATTCAAAGCTGAATAAGAGTTTGGAGAGAATCTACCAAGACACCAGAGAGAAAGTTCCCTATCGTAGACCAATGAGAAGGGATCCGACTGTTGACGAGAGAAAATCAGACAAATATTGCTTATTCCACCAACTGAACGGTCATAACACGAATGACTGTAGACATATGAAGGATGAGGTAGAAGGGCATACTAGGAATGGTAGGCTACTTCAGTATGTGAGAAGGCGAGCTCCAGCGGTGGAGCTAGAAGGACCACCGTCTGCATCAAATAGGGATGACCCTGAACCGGGACACCGGATGGTTACCAATTGATTAGAATAACGATGAACAAGTCGTAAACTCCTCACTAACACGGTTAAATCATTTACACATGTACGGGACCGCGAACGATCCACAGGCGTGCTCTGAATGACTGTTGACCGTATCGTAGTAAGAGTTTGCACTTTGACATCTTTGTCTTGCTTCTGTTTTGTTTTGATTTGAACATTTGGATTTGGTTTATTTGGACATTTCTGTTATAGAATTCAAATGAACATAAATATGATATTTGCAATTCCGTAAAAGAAGTTACTTGTATATGCCTGGGATCGTGAACGGTCCACAAGTATGCCCTTTATGGCGAGGAATCGCCAAAGTCACCGATTCATAAATTCACACGAACATGATATCTGACCTTAATAATGCTAAGTCCCCCTCAACATCCGATCGCGAACGATCAAATTCTACCTCGTGCGGCATCCGATCGCGAACGATCAGATTCTGCCTCGTGCGGCATCCGATCGCGAACGATCACATTCTACCTCGTGTGGCATCCGATAGCGAATGAGTACATTCTGCCTCGTGTGGCATCCGATCGCGAACGATCACATTTTGCCTCGTACGGCATCAGATCGCGAACGATCACACTCCGCCTCGTGCGGCACCCGATCGCGAACGGTCACAATTCGTTTAGAATAACATCCGATCGCGAATGATCGCAACTCGTCTAGAACGACGTCCGACCTCGAACAGTCACAATCCGTCTAGAACGACATCCGACCGCAAACGGTCACATATCACCTCAATGCATACGATCCCGAATGATCGTCATTTGCGGTTAGATAAGACTATCAATTTTTTTGCAGGTCATCAACAGGATATGAACATCCAGCTTATGGCATTATAAAACACACCTTCCTACCGCAAGGCATGTTTTGGGGGGTAAGTGTTATCCTGCCTTTTAGCAAGGCCGTGATACCAAAAAATTAATTGAAAACCCAAAGACAATTCGTCTTAAAGATTGGTAGTGCGCAGGCTCGCTATGGATATCGATGGGATTCTTTAGAGACCAGATCAGGCTACAATTGACAAGACACGACGAGCAAATCCATGAAATCTAGCATCCCAAATTTCAAGTCAATCTGAGTTCGTGTGCTCAAGTTATGATCGTTGCAAATTGGAGGAGATAACCTTGTTTTCGTATACATCGCTGAACCTCGGTTCGTATTGATCGTGTTCGCATCGATCAAACCACACTACTTCGCATCCATCGGTTGACCTTGGTTCGAATCCATCCGAACTATGCAATTCGTATCCATCAGGGAGTTATACTTTATTCGAATCGATCAACCAAACTCCCTTGTTCGTATCCATCGAATCACATTTATTCAAATCCATCAGATAGCCTTGGTTCGTATCCATCAGGTGACCTTAGTTCGTATCCATCAAGCAGTCACTATTTCGTATCCATTGAGTAATCACTATTTCGTATCCATTGCAACATTGCTTGTTCGTATCCATCAAGTGGAAGCAACTTTGATCGACACGAACAAGAGCCACCTCTATCGATACGAACTACGCCACCTCCATCGATACGAACTAAACCCTCTCCATCGATTCGAACTGGGCATACTACAGATCGATACAAAGTGCACATTATTTATCGATTCGATCTATACAACGGCCTTCGATATGAATAAGGCGAAGTTCAAGGGGTGACTCGGTCAACTCGGAATAGAAAGTGGATCGATCCAAGGAGTGCACGCCACGTCATCACTTGGGCAAGTGCAACAATCGTTTCGGATAGATCTACTCGAAACCATCGATTCGAAACAAAAAGCCTGCTGAAAAGCTTCAACTCATATCGATCATAACTCGAGATCCATAAGTCCAAATGCTATGAAATTTTCACAGGAGCTTACGTACAGGCTAAAGAATGTTCACACCAAGTTTCGACTCCATTGGACAAAGTCTTGATCGATATGAATTACGTTCGTATCGATCACAGATCGAGTCGAAACTTTATGGGATCGATTGCGTGGGTCTCCTCATGTGCCAGAAGAAGTCTCCTGAGATCTGAGCGAGATATCAGCCTCCTACGCCTATAAATAGGGCCCCAGGGCCTATAGAAAAGGGATCTTTCGACACTCGAACATCCAGACTCTGCCGGATTCAACTTTGCACTTCATCACTGCTGTTGTACTCGAATTTCAGAGCCATTATTCGTTGTTATCCGCTGTAATCGATTGTAATCATCAAGTGAATATCGATAAAGTCATCAACTTCAGAGTGGACGTAGGCCAGATCGCCGAACCACTATAAATTCTGTGTTGTTTACTGTTTTCTTTTGAATTTTCTGAGTGTTCTTCATTTTTTATTCTCTGCATACTACTCATCTGAGATCTGTGATTGTGAACCGGTGCTTTCATCGACGATTGGGTGTTTGTGATCAATTTTGGTGTAAACAGTGTGTACAATAGAAATGATTAATATTTGGCCTAATTTTGTTTGATATAACTTATGATTCCAAAGGTTAAATATCCAGATGTGAACCACTGTATGTGTACATGGTCATTAGTGTTTTGAAAATACAAATTTACTGAATTTTATTTATTTTATATTTAACTTCTTCTGTATGTTTGCTTGTGCATACCCTGAATTTGTTTATATCTTTTATAGAACACACAAGTGAAAACAGTATGACCGTTGACATTGCACCAAGTGATAACAGTCAACATACACCATCAGACTTGGACCGAAAAGGGAAAAAATAAGTTTAATAAGGTAATCTTGCTACCTTTACATAATATTCTACACTACTTCCTTCATACTCACTTCTTACCATCTTTAGTATGTTTGCTCCGATGAACAAGTAATGGCTAGTGGAGATATGACTACAGCTTGCATTCCATCCACCCCTACTGATAGGAAGGGGTCTCGCAAGGGAATTAACGTGAGTTGTTTTTTTTATTCCATGATTTTCTTCAATACAGTCAACCTGAATTTTGTCATCTAATATTTTCCACGATTTACAAAATCTTACTTTTGACCTATGCATTCCCTCTATCCAACTTTAATGCAATATCTGTCCGCTTTAATATGTCAGTTCTGTAGCATAGTACTGTAATTTTGTTTACTGCCTTATTGTAGGACATTGAAGATGTCAGACCCAGTTCAACGACAACAAACTCTAGGATTCTAGAAAGCATTTGTTGTTTTCTGTCTTGTGGCATTTGTATCATATGGTGAGCATTTTCATATCGTAGAGTACCATTTACAACAATGATGCAGCCAGCATTTAGGTTTATGCATGTAAATGCCATTTTTATTATTTTCCAATTACTGCAGCGTGGACACTGTTGATGCTGCAATCAACAGTTGAAGAACTCAATTTCATCGTTCAATGAAATGAGCTGCAAACATGCTGTAAATATGGATACATTTATCAGGTTTAATTTCATTTTTTTTCTTAGTAATTCAGAATGTCTAAATGAATGAAATAAAATGATAGTTTATTGATTCTATTTTGGTTATGGAAATGCTACTGAAAGAAATGAACAACATGATACTGAAGTTGCTTCTGCATGTCCTATTATTGAGAAGGATGCAACCAGGACAACCATGGACATTAGTGAAGAGTTTGAAAGTAAGTTATATTATTGTTTGATTTTTCTAAGATTATACCCAATTATTATTGTGTTCACTTCCAGGTTTCTACCATTTCCAACTACATGCATCACACCACACCCAAAAGCAACTGAACAAGCTACAAATCGAATAAAAAATGTTTGCACGGGCGAATAAAAGATAATTAAAATGGCATAGTTTATGCACCGAGTTTGTTTTTTATTTTTTACTCTTCTTCACTTGTAAATGCTACTTGATTTTATGGCATGTTGTATACTTTGTATTAGTCAATTGCCTAATGAAATAATGTGATGAATATTTAGTGTTTGCATTATGAATCCGGTTTAACTTTGTGTACAATTTTTTGATGAATTGATTCTCAAGCATTACTTTTGCTTTACATGTAGATAGATGACTGTAATGCAAAAAAATGTTGCAACGAGTTATGGATCGAAGTTATTTTTGCTGCTAGAACTATTTTTTGGTTTTAACGTATGTACTACTTGCATTTTTTTTGCTATTGCTACTTGTTCTATATTTTGTTTTTGAACTATTGATGACGAACTATTTATGTTTGGTGTAAGAATATTGTGTATTTTGATTATGAAAATTCATGTGTTGGTTATCAAATATGTGTCTAAAATGTGGTATTGATATAATATGTTGATTTTGAAATGTGATATTGATATAATATGCTAATTTTGAAATGTGATATACATACACACATTGTGGTGGATGTTTACTAAAATGCAATTATAACATTTCGTAGCGTTTTTAAAACGTTGTTAAAACATTCCACAGCGTTTTTAAAACGCTGTTGAAAGTTTTAACAGCGTTTTAAAAATGTCATTAAATTGTATCTAAAAACACAAAGCACTATTTATTGCAATAAAGAAACAGTGTAAATAAATATCGCAACATTGAAAAAACGCTATAAAATCTTGTCTTAGCATGAAAACAAACGCTAAGAAAGATCTCTAATTGCATCCAACCAAACGCTGTTAAATGATTTCATGAGACCAGGGAAATGCTGTTAAAAAAGACATTTAACAGCGTTTATTGTTTGTCATTGTATATCTCTGACATATAACTGTATGTCGATATACAACATATGTAAAAACGCTGTTAAAAGCTTTTATAGCGTTTTTAAAACGCTGTTAAAGGGCTCGTTTGTTGTAGTGTCAAACGCTTTAAGTTATCAAGTAATTCTTAGTTGATACATTGATTATTTTAGTTAAGGAGGAAACCAAAATATCATTATGAAGTTATGCTTGAAAAGAAACAAATAGATATAGATCGACTGAATAGAGAATAGGATAGACAATTGAAAGGGTATAATGAGTTGTTTGAGAAATACAGGAATCTTGTTGCAAGTGCATCAAAACTAAGATTTTTCAAGGAAAAGGAAGTTGCTTCACGGATGTAGAGAGCATATCTCTACTGGGAAAACTTTTAACAGAGAATGCAGAGGTAATGACCCATTTCGGGATGTTGATTGATGACCGGAATGCTTTAAAAGAGTTTCTCTACAGATCTTACCCTAGGGGTAAGTTCGTAGACTTTTCCTATTTTGGTGACAATTGCAGGGGTTTGCTCAGATGCTTTCATCACGGATACTTGATGAACATGGGTCCGAACCCTATCCTGGGGTGTTGGGGAATCTCCCAAGGGTTGCCCCTATTCCTCTTTCTTCTCGTTCTCTTCCCTCGAGAAACTCAAATATAATAAGAAAGATTTATTTTTGAATTGTATAAAAATCAATTTTTATAAATTCAATGATTATATAATTGTATTCAAGTAGATTATGAAGTTTATCTCCTTTTGATTTCCTTTTATAGTATATTTTCTTCATATTGCATAGATTAAATAAACCTCAAGTAGTCATGTTCCCATGGAAATCTTGAGTATATTTGTTAAGTTAAAGAAGGATTTTAAAGAAAAATCTTTAATTCTTAAGACATCATAGTTAGCAAGACACTGCTTTCTCGAAGATTTACACGATGTATAGATGCAGTTTCGTCATTTTCGTTTTGACTTCTTAGATGATGAACATGATAAGTTACTTAGTGAAAATTGAACTTATCACACTAAATTGATGTGTGATCACGCTAGAACTCCAATCAGGGAATGAGATTATCATCAATTCCCTCCAACTAACACTTCAGAAGGGATTAAAGGTTTTTTCAATTCTACTCTTACCTTATCGATTTGGTCATTTGATAGAGCCAAAACCGCAATCAAAACTTCAAGAGTTAACTGAATGTTTAGAAATAGAGTTGTGGTGTAACCTGATTTTCTTCTTGATTTGTAAATTTTGTTGTTATTAATGAAAGAGCTTGTTTTCCATGTATTAATTTTTATTTACTTTGATTAGGAAAACAAACTGGCACTTGCACATAATCCTTCATTCTTTCACGAGTAATCGATACTAAAGGTAGATTGTGGCTGACATGTATTAATTTGCGGTCTTCTCATTAATTCTAGAAGTTTTCTCCCTGTCTTTATTCCAAACCTATATTTTTTAAATGCTTAATGCTATCATTTTAAGAATGATTCATTGTGCTCTATTAATTCATTTCATGGGTTTGTAGTCAAAATAACTATATTTTCCCTTTTAGATGTAACGAACCGGAATTTCGACCCGTAAAAGTCAACATTAATACGTCCACTGTATTACATGCCAAACATTCAAGTGCCGGAAATATCAATTTGTTAGGGTGAAAGAAGAAGGTAGAATATAGAGAAAACTAAAACAACACAAAATCTCACAATGTAATGAATAATATATAATACAGCCATGATATTCACAGAAAGGAAACATCTTTACTCATATATACAACATCAGAGTGCATTAAACTTATCCTGAATTTTTGGACAGTTACGAAATATGTCCTTGCATTGAAAAACATACAGACTCTATTAAGTAATGGAAGTGAAATTACGTGAATATGTCTTGCCCATCCAGCTCCTCTCCGGCTCCAAAGTATATAGCCAAACCTAGGAAAAAACATGCTCGGATTGACTCGAGCATTACATGGAATAACGCCCGAGTCAGTGTAGTAAACTAGTGTGAGTAAAAGTCGACAACAAGTAACAACCAAACTGATTTCTACATTTGAAATTTTTTGAAACAAAGGGTATGTCATAAGACCACACCGCACATAAAAAGGGATGGGTTTTTTACCTTATGACAACCAAAACATTTTATATAAAAATCCAGTGGTATTATCGTACTGTCTAGGTTTAAATTAAATAGATAAAATGTGATGGTCTGCAAATCCGTACCCCTTTGAGCTAACAATATTCCACAACAGTTCAACTCAAAGTGGAACAGAAGTACGAGTCTTCAGGGTTAAATAAGAAAGAGGTAGAAGAAGAAGATAAAAACAACATCAGAATCTCACAATCGTAGAGGAACAAATACAATATATAATAACAGCTTTTAAACACAAAGAAATCTATACTGTTATATACTTACTACCATCAGAGTACATTGAGAAACAGTCAACCTAGACAATTTAATAGCTTGTCCTTACACAGTGGAACAATAATCAAATACGAAAGTACGCTCCACCATCCAGCTCGTCTCTTGAGCTCCTTAGCTTTTTAACCTGATCCTGTAAAACTCGGTCTGACCCGAGCATTATAATAAATCAACACCTGAGTCGGTTTGGAAAACTAGCGTGAGAAAACCACACTCAATTGGATTATTAAAGTTTTTGAAAATCCTTTAAAACAAAGGTATCCCGTAAGACCATGCCATAAATAAATACGCCAGGTTTTTACCTTACGATAACCAAAACATTTTTATCAAATTTATTTGATATTATAATAGTGTCTATAGAAAGTAAAATAGAATCTAGCTGAAATACTTACATCTCACGTTCCAGCATAGTTGGACACAATCAAAACTGTACAGGCGCTTATTGGAGATTGGATTCCATACAATGGTCGGGCTACTGGGGTACCGCCCGTCATAGTACCTGGCTTAGATCAAAGTATCGAGGACCACTCCCGATCCCCTGCAACACAATACCGGAGCTACCCCTTACTGGATAGTCCAAATAAGATCACCCCACGGTTGGAGCTAATAACCGCCCACACAGTCGAATATAAAGGGACATCTAGACAGGGAAAATCTTACCCTACTTGGGTGCTACCTACTTAGCCTTGATGCACCTCCTCTGTTTTAGCCATTCCCGTTTGATGAGGCTTGAGGCTATGTGTTACCTTTTTAAGAGTGAGTCATACTTAGAATGCTCATCGTCCACCTGACGATGTTCTGATAGCATTCGTCCACACAAGTTGCTCTGGGTCTGGACAAACTGAATCACTGTCTTCATCATCTTCACGGTCTTTATTCGTAAACGTTTCAAACCAGATCGAAGTGGTTTTCGGATAGTTAAACCCGATCCCGGACTCTTCGAAATGATCAGCGCATTGGCCTACATTAATAGTCCGTTATTTGACTATCATATAACATCCACAAGCAACAATCATGCCTTAAATAATTTTCCAAATCATTTTATTTCAAAATATTTACATCAGATATTATTCTCACATTTTCGACACTTTGAAAATAGTTTTCAAATCACTTTTACGAAATAAATTTCAAACTTTTCCCAATACTTAGAATATTTTCCCACTTCATTTAATATTCAACACTTGAAAAACTATTCATTTTATTCCTTATTTTCTTTCCCAAAAATCATTTACAACAGAATTTGTAAATTTTCAACTCATTTTACAGGAATCTTATAATTTGTAGAATTCCATAATTAATTCCTTTTATATTTCCAAACCCTCTTTGCTTATTAAAATTCCAGTTTTTCTTCTACTTCTTTTGTGAATTTCTATTCCACCTTTCGAAGTTCGCTTATCTTGTACTTCAGAAACTTATTTAGATTTTCATAATACCATTATAAGATCTTCCCCTAAAAGTCTTATTCAATTTTAGTTTACTTCGCTTCACAACTTGAGAGGATTTATAATTGAGTTTAAAACATTTAAAATTATATATAAAATAAGAATAATGGTTTACCTTTTTTTAAAAAAAATATGGTTTTAGGTAACTAATTTATCAACTTCTTAAAACATTAAAAGTTCATATTCAGTTATTAACTAATTTACAGAATTTATTCTAAAGTTAGAATTCATTTTGATAAATACCAAGTATGTAATATCTAACTTCGGGATATTCCAAATCCAAATAATAGTTCAAAGGCTACACAGTATGGTAATTTAAAATCCCGTTTTAAAAAAATTCAATTTACTTAACAAAAATCTATTTTTTAGAAAATCCAATATTTACCAATTCAATTCATAAATTCCTCTTGATTCATCTCGCACTGACCATATCACCCTTCCTCATATTCGAAATATTCCATTATTTCTTTTCACAACAATTTCATAACTTGATATAAGTTTCACGCCATAACTTATATTTTTCTCATATCCACTGATTTCAACTATCTTATTTATAAACCCCATTTATAATTTTATAAACTCCTTTGAATTTTCCATTTATTTATAAAAACAGATTTTATTTAAATTCTGATTTCAATCTCTTTCCTTAATAAATTCTAATTTATTTTAAATCTAATTTTAATTATTACTTAAGTTCTTTTCCATAATTTCCAAAATATTCTTCAAGTTCTCTTATGTGATTTATTTCAAATCTCCACTTAAATCAATTTTACGAATGGTTAAGTATTGCCCAAATTAGCTAATATATTTTTATTCTACTTAGTTCTACTTTAGAATAAATCCAATTTTACAATATAAATATTTACGATTCAAATTTCCTTTTTGAAATTTCTTCAAATTGATTATTTACCAAATTCAATTCCCATGCTATTTAACATTTAATACTTCAATTCACGCACAAACTGTATCATATCCTATATCAATATATATATATATATATATATATATATATATATATGAACAATAAATATTTTTGAGGAATGCAGTTGGATCCCTCCAACCTGTTTCCCTGCATCCACAGATGTTAGTCAACAAATAAAATACCAATCCCACTTCGAGGGGGATATCGCGGTATAAAGGGTCATCCGCTATTATGCGGGGCACATAGGATCTCGTCCGTTATATAATGCTGGAATACCAATCACTCCAATATACATATACTATATGTATATATATAATATCATCCAACAAATAAATCATAAATTTATCAATCAAGTCAAGCATGTAATGATTTAAATTTAACATTTAATTTTCAAACAAGGTAATCTTAATGAGTGAGAAAATCTCACCTTTATTTTTGTTTGCCATCTCCTTCAACCTCGAATTGGTTTCTTCACAATTTAAGACCTTGTATAAACATTATAGGGTTTATTAACATTTTCAACAATCGAACAATTAGTTACCATTTAAAAAATTTTAATTAGCTAACGATTCATTTTAAACTAATAATTTTCCTTTTAAAAAAAAATCTTTTAGTAACTAAAATTATTAAATAAGTTAACACTTTAATACGTATTTAAAATGAACTAGTAGATTTAAAAATGTGTATGCATATTTATTTTACTTTTCATTTTCAAGTTGCTTCTAAAAATAATCTATATAGGTTTTAAAAACCTAATCTTCACATAAATTCTTATATTTCAAATCTTTTATATATATATATATTCTTCCTTTCCTTAATAAATATGTATGTATATCTATATTTATATTATTATTTCTCCTCACTGTTATCTATATACATATATATAAATAAAAAGAGAAATCTGCATATACACTTCTCTGAAAAAAAGTTTTCTGTTTTAAATTATATTATATATATATATATATATATATTTAGTAAATCAAGTTAAATCGAAAAACAAAAGAATCGAATACCTCACCGCCCTCAAGCCCTAGCTCGGCCTCTTCGAGAAAATCCCCCTCTTCGAGAAAGAAGCCGAACCCTCACCTCTACTATTTCGATCGTGAGCCATTGCCCACCAAACAACGGGCTTCGCTCGGTGACTCCCTCCATCTCGCGCTAACGCTCACCATTGCGAGAGACTCCCCTTTGCGTGCTCGAGTTCGAGCTATCTCGTTCGCCGCCCTTATGTTGCCTTCGCTCGATCGCTGCTCGCCTGCCTTGGCTCCTTCGATTAGGTCGGAGGATTTAAAAAAATGGAAGTGGAAATTTGAAATCCCTTCGCGAATTGAAAAGATGAGGGGAAATTCGATTTTTATTGAATTCGAGAGAGGAAAGGACGCATTTTCCCCCTTTTTTCAAACGAATTCTAATTCGTTCTCTGGTTCGATTTGAAGAATGGAAGCATATGGCTTATAGTTTAGCCATTACAGTTTTTTTAAATGAATTAAATGATTTCGTTTCTCTTTGTTGAACTGAAGGAGGGATACGTGGTTTATAGAGGAAGGTGAAAGACAGAAGAGTGTGGCGTGCACGAAAAGGTTGGCTACAGTAAAGGCAAAAAGTTACGGTGGTGAAAGAAATCAGGCTGATGGAAGGGAATCTAAGCTGATGGGAAAGAAGGTAGGCTGACGGGAATAAAGCTTTGAATGTTGAAATATATATATGTATGTGTTTAAAATTTAAATCGTCTCGATCTATGCAACTCAAAATCTCGAACCCCTATCAAGGCGTGCCGCCAGGCGTTTATAATGTTATACCCTTATTTCGAATGAAATGGAAAAGGTTTCGAGTTCTAATTCGATCGTATAGAGAAGATAGTTTTTTGGACCCAGTTATTATATTGAATTTTCGATATAAATTTTAGCGCATTTATATCCCGTACGGCCGCACAATAACTCCAAATGTTACGAAATTTGAAATTCAGTAATAATACAATATTACGGATCCAATGGAACTAATTTCGTCGAAATCCCAGACTGTGCCTCGGAAGGCTATTTTTAAATATCAATTTAAACGGTGTATTTTTAAAAATGAACAAAGCACTTCCAAATTTGATTTTAAAAGTTGCAATGTCTTCGGTATCATTAATATGAATTTCATAAGCCTTTAAATTATTATTTTCAAGCTTAAAACTCCAGATTTAATAATTTACCCAATTTCCAGTTATTAAATTCAAAAGTCGAATTGTCCAATAAATCACTACATCTGAATTCTGAATCTATTTTATTAAATAAACCCAAGTTTTCAATATTCAAAACCAATTTATAATTCAATTCCAACATTTAAAACCATTTAAATATTCACAATTAACGATAGAAAAATCCGGGTCGTTACATAAAATAGCTGAAATGCTTACATCTCACATTCCAACATACTGCGCTCTACAATCGAAAACGTAAGGCACGCATTGGAGAATAGATTGTAATTAATGACTGGGGTATCGCCCGTCACAGCACACCACTAGAAAAATGCACCGTGGTCATACCCAATGACCCCTGCCAACACAGGATCGGCCTACCCCTTATTGGATAGTGTCGAATATATCATCACTGCGGTTGCTTCTTAGCCTTTAACCGAGCGCTTCCACGTACACTAATTCATTGATGATTGTGTATATATCAAGAAGGGTGATGATATATCCTAATGGGTGCGACCCACATAGTCCTACTGCACATCCTTTGTTTTAATCATTCCTGGTTGATGAGGCTTGAGGCTACGTTTTACCTTTATAAATAGCAATCCATCTTGGAATGCTAACACCGCCCTCTAGGCGTCAATGCAATGCCATCATTTATCCATACAAGTTCGTTCTAGGTCCGAATGAAACTGAAGGCACTAACTCTGCTACATCCATTTTGGAATCACCTTCAGGATTAGTAGCAGTAGCCCTTGCACTTCAAAGAGCACCATCTTCAATCGTCATCAGGATATCTTCCACTCGAACATACATGTTGGTTCAAAGTGGTTTTCGGATATATAAATCCGATCTTGGTCTTTCCGTACCAACAACCGATAATTTTCGCTTGACTCATTCCTGGTTCTTTTGGAAGTAAGTATTCGAGTCCTTGTCGAAAACTCGAATTTTACATCATACTTCCTAGGTCAAATTAGGCCAAATTTGATATTTGGTTATTTAACTATCAAATAACAATAACAAAATCTAGAGATTTAATTAATCAAAGCAATCACTAAGCCTCAAAACCATTTTCATTTATAAATCTCCTTTCTCAAACATTTATCAACATTCGTATCCTTATCTCCTTTACTTAAGTATATTCACAAAACATTTATAAAATTTTCCATTTCCAAATCTCTTTAACGGATTTAACTATATTATTTAAATTGGAGAAAAGGATAACTCTAAGCACTATTCCATTGGTGTTAAATGCGGAACAGATGTTCCATACTATCACTTTTTAAAAGGTTAACCTCGAGAAACCCAAACCTCAAATTCCTATTGTAATTATCTTCAATAATTCCTTCTATAAATTTTCCTAACCCATAAAATCCTTTTTGCATTAACCCAAACCCTTTACAAAACATTTATCAACCTCCATACTCATTTATGAGTCTCTTTATAAATATTCAAACCCAATTATATAAACCTCTTTATAAACTTTCAAACCCTGTATAAAACTTTCCTTTATAGACATCCAAACCCATTTATAAAATCTTTTTATAGACATTCAAAACAATTTCTAAAACTCCTTTTATGATTACCCAATTATTCATAAACTTCTTTATATAATATTCAAAACAATTGTCAAATCTTTCTTCAAATAACTTGTTCAAAATAGAATAACCTTAAAGACCATTTTAAAAGAAAATGAAATATTAACTTTCCAAAACCAAACGGAGGCTTAATGACTACAATGGATCATTAAATTTGGGTTTACTAATCCAAATTATATCATGGGCATTGCCTAACATCAGATATGTAAGGCATTCACACATAACATACGATCGATCATAGGTAGATGTCCAAGTTACAAATATAGATACATCCATTATTAGTGAAAAATGTACATATAGAAGTATATTCTATATGCTTAAGTTATCATGACCAGCTTATTGAAATTAACTTCCTTGTGTTTATCACGTTACCGATATTCAATATTTGTGCTAAACACAAGTCAACTTACTTCCCATAAAACATGTTGACGTTGTATAATTATTACTTTAATTCATTTGGCTACTAAATGGTCCAGATGAGATATCCTTTGATTTGAAATCAATTAACCTTAAAAAGAAAACTGATTTAAATCATAATCGATTAATTTTAAAAATAGCTTTGAAAAGATTAAAGTATATTCAGTTTGCTTGAACCCTAATTATATCTTAATTAAATCAAGATTAATTCATAATTAAACTTTATTTAACTTAATGAACTTGGTTATGTCCTAATTAACTTTCTAATGTATCTTAGTGAAGGTTTAAACAATTCATTATTAGCTAAACCCTAATTAATTAAAAGTTAATTGAATGATCACTCAGTTAAATAATAATTAACCAACTAATTAACTTAATTAAATAATAATTAACCATTTAATTACTTCTTAACTTCATAAACCACTAATTAAATACTTTATTAATCACTAATTAATCATTAACCTTCCCTAAGTGTTACTTAAACCTACATTACTTAATTACTAATTAAGTACTGATTAATTTTAATTAATTTATTAAATAATTAAATTATCTAAACTTAACTCTTTTTATGTTACTAATCAAGTATGGAAAATTTTTGCAAAACATTCCAAAAGAAAACATTTTAAATGAAAATCGATAATTTTGTCGAAGTGCATCCGTAGCGATTATCGCTATGAGCACGGTTCACTTAAACTTACTTTTAAGCGAAATACTTTTCTTTTCCTTTCTATTACTAGTTTGAAAACCTAATTTTGGAAGTTTATGAAACTTATTAACAAAGGTAAAAACTATTAAACCATATCCAACATTTAAAACTAGAAAACTTAGTTTTGATTCCAAATCGGATCTCACGTCCATCGTAACATACAAAGGTGTAAACTTTGAAATTCTTACACAACATACAACTAGTTTTGATCGTAACCAAACCATCAACATACCATACACCAACATTACATTCTTACAACCAAACATACCACTTTAAATATCCAAACATGTTGCTTAACATCCAAACACAATATTTGACATCCAAACTATGCTAATCACAGATCACAAATATATATCATTATCATAGCATGATATTTTAACAACATGAACTATGGATTTCCACAACATATAATATACGGAAATAAAGTTATTTCTTTCTAAAAATGAGATAGTTTTACTCGCTGAAAAATGCCTTAGATGCAAACAAATCATTTCAAAAATATGTCATCTTCCATGTGATTTTGGATATACTGCTCTTGGATTTTGAAAAGGTGATCAAATTAAGAAAATTATTTTTTCTACAAATTAAAAAAAAAGAATCACTAGAGTCAGGTTTCATTTGAGGTAGATATGGTCCAAATAAGGAGAGCTAGTTTTGGACCTGAATTTTTGAGTTTGAAAGTACAGTGCAAAGAAATGAGATTTTGACATACCTAAGCTTGAAATTAGAAAACGTGTTAAAGGTGAAAGTCATAGATACTAAAAATTTATACGATTTTAGAAAAATAAAATCTTGATTTTGGGTAAAATAGAGGAAAATATAGCCAAATTGTAACGACCAACTATTTTGGACCATTCAAATCGACAATAAAACCACACATGTCTGACTTGAGTAATTCAAAACAATAGATTGTAATATAATTTGGAGCAAATAAAACCAATCACAGAATCACAGACACAAAAAATAGGGTTAAGCCGTTACCCATATCCCCCTTAACACATTTTATAGTGCCAATAGTCTATACAGTATCGTAGTCCCTCCTGATCGGGAAGCCACCAGAGGATACTCCATAGGTACGGCACAAAACCAAAATCGTATAAGGCGTGCTAGGGTAGATGACACGGTACAACGAGGCAATGCCAGGGTAGATATACCAATTACGCATCCGGATTGGTGGTAACGCGTAGCAGCCACTACCGCCCACCTCGAGCCACACTCCCAAAATCAAAGGTGCGCACCAATCAATCACAAAGTAATAGAATGGCATACGAAGAAGTGTGTCTAATAAGAAGAGCTACCTCATTGGGCCGGAATCGCTCCTGTTTTAGCCACCTTATGCCAACTCACGGGAGTTGGGTCCACGTACATACCTCAATAGAACGTCGCCGCCATCCTACTTCATTCTGGAGTCTCCACCAAGTACACGGTTGTTAAAGTGGTTTTCGGTATCGACGGAGAGTATGCCCATATCGTTACATAAATGATTAAACCTAAGTGCCGACTAAAAAATCATAAAATCTGAGCTAAAACCTAATCATAGTTTCAATGCAAGTCATCTGAACTAACTTCTTGATTTTATCGAATGAGATTTGTACCTTACTTCTAAAAACTGCTATCAAAGAACTAGGAATTGCAGTTGATTTTGAAAAGTTTGATTTCTTTCTCGATCATCTGAATTGCCGGTGAAAAAATGGCAAAGATGAAGCTCGAAAATTTATAGAAGAAAAGGAGGATGGATCGTAATCGTTGATTCAATTTAAATGGATGGTCGAATTTGCTTGGAATATCAATAGGCGGTAAATTTAACATCGACGGTATTGACTTGAAAGGTAACTAGCTCCTTTCCATGGTGGGGGGGGGGAATGTTTTCACTATTATTGACCTCGAATATAAGCAACATGCAACATGATTAAATAACTAAGAATATCGTACATCATCTACACCACTTGTTGTCGACGCCGCTTACCTTCTAAGTCGACCTTCGTTAATATCACCTCTTTGACATGGCTGTTGATTAATACTGCCATTAGTCAATGATTCATCTTTTCAAAAAAGTAACGTTGTTGAATGTGATCGGTATCGTGAGCCATCAGTGTAATGTGACATCACCTATATTGCGTCTCATTGATGTCAATCCCCATCAAGGCCTCCGTCTACTTATGAAGTTAGAGTAGTTAACCCAGCTTATCGGTATTGTCCCTTAATGATACCGCACAACATCGATGTCGCCTCTCATCAGTATCAACCTCCAATACCAAATGTCATTAGATAGTGTTATCAATGAAGACAAGGATACCGACTGTTATCAATACTGTATAGAACCAATACCGCATCTCTCCATAGAAGAAATGATACGAAATGCAATCAATATAGTAAGTCAACAATGAAAGTCGACATAACTTACGTTGCATCTCATTGATGTAGTATTTTACCAACGTCACCCTCCAAAGTAATGCTGCTTTCCATCAACGTCGCTCATGGTTAACGCTATTTGTTATTGATGTCGATCATTGCCTATATCATTACTCAATAATGCCAATTCTTACCGATGTCTTTATTTATCAATGCTGCATTAAAGCAAAGTCGCACTTCAACAACACTTATGGGATACTGCTCCGTGATGATGCCGAGGGTTATCAACAGCAACACTAAACAGAATGAAGCCTCTCTTTCTTAATACTATTTTATATCAACGTCGCTCCTCATTAATGCTTAATGCTACTTTCAACTAATAATGCTAACAACCAATCAAGAGTGTCTTAATACATAGAATTGTTAATGCCGAAAGCTATTGCAGCTACGATGGCATTGAAGTTCCACTATTGTCATCACTAAAAAAAGCCTACTGCCCTGCAACATTGTCGTTGCCAAAGCTGTTGCCAAAGCCAAGCACGCCAAAGTCAAATGCTACGACGCATTTCCTCCCCTATAAATACAGAGCTAGAAGTTATGGAGTGGCGGCAAATCATTCTTGTCACTCTTCTTACATTTTACACTTTATAACCCTAAACCAATTTAGGAATTTTTGTCGATTGTAGCACTTAAACTTTGTACGTATAAGAGATTGAATATTGAACTATTGCATAGCGTATTTGACAAAATGATTGATGAATTGTGACTTGCATATTGACTTGGCTCTTGTATGACATTTGGCATGATTTTCACCTTATTATCTATGCACGTCAAATTGTTATGGACTTGACATCGGGCACACTTCATCCTAGCGACTTAGCCTAGGATTGATTTAGCCATTCCTTTACCGAATATACTTCCCTTACACTTTTGGGGTTAACGAAGAAATTAGTTAACAACTACTAATCCCGAGGGTGGTTCTAAAATGGATGTAGTAGAAGTAGTGCCTTCGGTTTTTTCATACCCTGAACAACTTGTATAGACGAATGCGGAACTGCATTGCTGGTTGGAGGGTAGTGTTAGCATTTCAAGTGGGATTGCTATATGAAAAGGTAAAGTATAGCCTCCAGCCTCATCAACCAGGAATGACTAAAACAAGGGATATGGAGAAGGACTATGAGGGCCGCACCCATTAGGGTATTGTCATCACCCTTCTGGCTGTATACATTTATGGATTTGGCTGTGAATGGGAGCTCTCAGAAAAGGTTGCAAAGAAACCGGGGTGGTGAGATATTCGGTACTATCTAGTAAGTAGGTAGGCCAGTCCTGTGTTGTCAAGGGGTCCATGTAGGGCCCTCGGTACATTTTCTAGAGTTGTACTATGACAGGCAATACCCCTATAGCGTTGTCATTATATGGAATCCATTCTTTAATGCATGCTTTATGGACTTAGTTATAGATATATTATTGGAATTTAATCAATGTAATGATTTCAGCTATGACTCAATTTATTTTAAACTCTAGACATTAGTACAATATCACTAGATATTTATAATAAAAATGGTTTGGTTATCGTACGGTAAAAATTGTCAGTGTTTATGTGCAGCGTGGTCTTATAAAGTACCTTTATTTCTGTAATAGCCCAGCTTTCTATGCCGTATAAATTAATAAATTACATTAAGGTAAATTATGTTTGAAATTGAACTGTGATGATTATATTTAAAAAAAATAAAGTTGTAGTTAATTAAAATCTTTCAATAAAAGATTTTATTGTAATAAATTGAATTAAATTAATAAATTATTTTCGAATAATTTATTGAATTGAATAAAATATTTTGAGGTGCAAATAATTTTTGTATGATTGAAATAGTTGGAAATAAAAAAAATTCTTTTTGTAATAAAACGATGAATTATTAAATAAAATAAACGAGTGCCGAATTGAATAAAATTGTTCAGCCATTGTAATTTAATTTGTTGAATGAGGTGTAAATCAAATTAAAGATGATTAGGATTTATTTATAAATAAATTACATTATGTGCTAAAAGAAAGGAGCGAATAAACATGCAAAGTAAATTAATCTAGTTCGATTAAGGCCCAAAACCAAATTAAGCTCGTATCCTTTTCTCCTTGCCTCTGGAACTCTCTTTGTTGGATTCTTCTAGCACAAGATCGAGCCTCTTAATCAAATAAAGGCCAATCTCCTTTTTCCAAATGGAACACATGTGAAAGTTAATAGAAAAACAATAACAGAATCATGCTCGTCGTTGATGAAGTAAGGGTCGTAATAGACTTGAAAACATGACTCATGTCCTTCATAGGGTCGAAGGAGTCGCAATTGAAGGCGATGTCAAAAAGGAGCACACGTTCGAAGGAGAAGGCGACCTCGCATTAGGTGGTCGATGGTGATGACGAGCGCGAGTTGAGGTTGGTGATCTACTGTTTGAGGAAGGACACGAAGGTAGAGGAATGAGCAGGTTGCAATGGTGGAATTGATGGATGAGGATTTGGCCACAAATATAATGAAGTTAATTTATAATGAAACAAAATAAATACTATGAGGTAAAAATGAGTTCTTGGATTAAAATCGAATATGGTATAGATTTCTTGAAAATTTCTTTTGAAATGAAAATGGAAATAAAATGTGTTTGGAAGCGGTAAATATTTTAGAAAGTAGGATTTTGACTAAAAGCGTATATTACAATCATTTTGGAAATAAATTTTATAAGAAAGTGACTGTGGATGGCTTTGAAAATATGATATTAATTACTTTTTAAAGAGTTTAGATAGGTCCGACGAAAATTTTGAAAAATTAGTTTCAAGATATTATGAAGTTTTGGAACAAGAGTAATATATTTGGAACTGAAAAAATATATGGTTCTTACTAATATAGCCATAACTTGTGATGTTGTGGTTCGATTTTATCTATTCTTCTTTTATTAACATGACAATAGCATAAGAAATAACTTTCTTGTTCATCACTTCCTAAAATTTTGAAGTTTGTGTTGGCTTAAACATAAAATTCTATAAATATTCATCGTTGTCCCGAAGTGTAAAATTGAATTGAACTCTTTGCTCATAACTTCTGATCCGTTTGCTCGATTTTGGTGATTTTTCCCATTTCCAAAAGCTTAAAGCCTAAGCTACAACTTTCATTTGAAGTGTTACAAGAAATTATGATGTTTTCAAAGCCAAAAATATAGTTTTATACGGAAGGCTTGTGATTTCGTGCATTTTCAAAATTTGATACTTGTAGAAAAACTCTCATAATTTGAGTTATACTCAACATTTTTATGATTTGGAAGTTTTTTTGGAAAGCTAAAATGTTATGCAACAATTTACTCTTCAATATCATTATCTAATTTTATGTTTTTGACAATGCAAAGTAGAGATGTGGTTAAATATTTGAACACTATATTATTTTGATGTTAAATGAATTCATACTTATTCTATCTCTTTCTATGTGCGACTAATGTTAATAGCGAGTTAAGAATAAGTGTACTAGAGACTATTTTGACTTATGCGCGACGATAACTCGCTTTTACTTTGCTTATGCATGCTTAATAATGAGGTAAATTACTTAAAAATGCTAAATAAATGTAATTTTTGCTATATAAATATATAATGTGAGATTATATTGTTTCCCACCATTTCAGGAAGCCATGTGTTGAGATGCCTCTTCGGAGATGTATACGTTGTAATTATATCGTATTTTTATTTTTTGGAACCCTCTCTGTACAAAATAGACTCTATCAAAAAAATTTAAAAAATCCGACACTTAGAATATTTTTACAAAAACTAGTCGTATGCAAATAATAAAGAGTTGTTATTTTGAACTTTTTAAAATCATAGCATACGATAAGATGTAGAATAATATATAGGAGCGAGTAGTTGAGTATGATAAAAGAGCGCTGATTATGATGAAAGTCAAGGTATGAGTTCTGTATATCAATTTCCTATAGAAAATGGCGAGATGCAATTTTCTAAAGGGGGAAACTTTGTAACAGCCTAGCTTTCTATGTCTTATAAGTTAATAAATTTTATTAAAATAAAAAGTGTTTAAATTTGAGCTGTGATGATTATATTTAAAGAAATAAAGTTTTAGTTAATTGAAATCCGTTAAAAAATATTTTTTGGTAATAAATTGAATTAAATTAAAAAATTCTTTTTGAAAATTTATAGAATTGAATTAAATATTTTAAGGTGTAAATAATTTTTATATGTTTGAAATAGTTGAAAATAAAATAAACTTATTTTGAAATAGAACGTTGAATTATTAAGTAAAATAAGCTAGTGAATTGAATAAAACTGTTCGGTTATTATAATTTAATTTGTAGAATGAGGCGTGAATCAACTTAAAGAATATTAGAATTTATTTACAAATAAACTAAATGAAGCGCTAAAACAAAGGAGTAAATAAACGTGCTAACTAAAGTGATCCAGTTCGATTAAACAAGGCTCAGAACCAAATTAAGCCTGTATCCTTTTCTCCTTATCTCTAGAACCCTCTTTGTTGGATTCTTCTAGCACAAGCCTGAGCATCTTTATCAAATAAAACCTAATCTCCTTTTTCCAAATCGAACACGCGTGAGTGTTAATAAAAAACAATAACTGAATCGCGCTCGTCATTGATGAAGCGATGGATCGCGATCGACTTGAAAACACGACTCGTGACCTTCACAGCGTCGAGGATGTCACAATTGGAGGCGATGACGAGGAGGAGCATATGTTCGAGAGAGAAGGTGGCCTCCATTAGGTTGCCGATGGTGATGACGAGCGTGAGTGGAGGGTGGTGATCTGCTGTTTAAGGGAAGATGCAAAGGCAAAGGATGGAGCAAGTCGCGGTGATGGAATTGATGGACGGGGATTTGGCGATTTTAGTTTGGGCGTTTCAGCGTCGGCTGTGTCATGGAGAGTGGTCGACTTTAGGTGCTGGACGAATGACAACATGATGACAAAGTAGCTGGCAAATTAATGACCAGATACTTGTGCGTGTATGCTTGACAATTAACGAAGGTAGAGACTGCATGGGCTACTTTGTGGTTTCCAGAACACGATAAAGAATGTGCAGCTAGCATTCCGAAACCCATTTTAAAACAATTTCTATTTAGAAATATCTTCAAAATAATACTCCATTATTCTTCAAAAACTGCTTTGGAAAACATTTCCAAAATCTCTAAGATTTAAAATTCCCAAATAATTAGTTCAAATTCATTTAAAACATTTTACAAAATTTTTAGGATTTAAATTTTCAATTTCTGGTTTGAATCCACTTTTAATTACAACTCATATGTATAATCATATTTATACAACTTCTATTTGGTTATGTAAACCATTTCAATTTTTATAATCTTGTTTTGATTATAATATTAACAATCAAACATTCCAATTATGTTATATAATAATTTCATGAAATTATTTTTTTGTATCAAAATATAGTTTGAGTAAAATTATTTCATTTACCCTCCACAAAATAATACTCTCTCTGTTTACCTTATTTAAGAGTTTAAAAACCCTATCGACATGATTGTACTTCCCATCCCGACCAGAATTCATTAACACTCAACCGACAAGTCAACAGAATATAAAACATTTTTATATCACTAACAAATATGCACTCATTTCTATAATACACTCAAACTCATTTTAGGGTACTACTGACCCGATCTTTAATGAGTAATCCCCACCAAAGCCTAGGTATATCATCAACCTAATCTCTGATACCACGTTTGATGACCCGACTTTTCGACCCTCGTAAATTGACATCAATACGTTCACTATATAGCATATCGAACAATTGAGTGCCGGAAAGATAGATTGTTAGGGGAAAAGAAAGAAGGCAGAAGAAAAAAGAAACTAACAAATACAGAATCTCACAACAGATTGAATAATATATAATATTAACAGCTCTTTACACAAATCAAAACTGTGATATACATACCCCAAATCAGAGTATATAAATCAATAATTTTCAGCCTGGACAGTTATAACAGCCTCTCCTCACAATTTTTGATATATTCAAACAAACACTGCAACGGAATAAACAAGTACATGAATACGTCTCAATCTCCGGCTCGACTCTTGAGCTTCAAAACAATCTAAATCTATATCTGTAATATGTTCTGTCTGAGCCAAGCATTATTATAAAATAATAAAACATGGATCAGTCTGGTAAACCAGCATGAGAAAACACACCCATTTTGATTTCTAAAGTTATAAACCTTTCCAAAATAAAGGCATCGTAAGATCATGCCGCACATAAACAAGGATGGTTTTTTACCTTACGATTACCAAGCACTTTCAATAGAAAATTTAGTGGTATTATAATAATGTCTAAGGGTCAAAATGATAATAATCAAGTACCTGTGATGCTCGTGATGTGTAGATCACAACAATACTATGTATATAAATTAAAACTCGATAAGGCTCGTTCGCTAATTGTGTAGGATTTCCATAGAGGTGTCCTCAATACTTCGAGAACAGTCCTCCTGCACAAGGATCAGAGTTATCCTTCTGAAGCATCATAACCGTCTAACCGGGGTATTATAGAAAAAACATAACTGGTCTTTCTAAGATGGAGTGCATCGATACGGCATGCCAAAAACAATTGAAGGTATCGGTATTGCTAGAAAAAGGAGCCAATTACACCATATGGGATTGCCAACCGTACTAGCCATGACTCCTATCTTTAGTTTTAGTCATTTCCACTGATGAGGCTACGTCTGGCATTCCAGCTTACGCACTGCTTCAAAATAGATAACGGAATCCCATATGGATTCCCACACTACAATGGTCTTGGAATCGCAAACAGATTCCCCCATCTCAAATAGATCTTGGAATCACACATTGATTCCCATAACTTAATAGTCTCGGAGCCACTCATGGATTCTAACATCGCAAAATAAATAACGAAACTCCTTCATAGATCCTATATGGTTTTGAAGGGGAAACGGTTCTGAGTCATCTCTTACGAGTATACTCTCCCGCTTCTTGGGCACTCCATAAACCAATCGTCGTTTTCCAGAATGCTCAATAACGGTTCTTTAGGAAATAATCAGACAATACATAAGAGTGGGGATCACTTCCTAACCGTTTAAGTGGGTGGATCTCCTTATCATTTATCCTAGAAGAACAAAGAATTTTAAATGTACAGTATAGCACCACCGATGGTAACTATACCATATAATTTTCGTGTTTCCACTAGATATTTCGAGATTTAAAATTCCTTGGTGTTAAGTAGAAAATTGTTTCCTACCACCAAAATTAACAAGGATTACATATTTGGACCATGATTTGATAGTCGGTTATTTAACTATCAAATAAACAAACATTCATCTAAGGATTACATTTCCACTGAAATCACTAAGCCTCAATTAATTTATTTTCCATTAATTTGAAACTCTTTATCAAAAACATTCATATATTTATCTCACCGGGATAAGTATATTCACAAACCATTCCTTCAAAAATACTTGTAACATTTTAAAATAGATATTGGAAGTACTATTTGGTATCGATCATGGATCGTAGCTCAATAGTTACGTCTCTATTCCAGAAAACCAATCTTAACTTAGGCAATCTCTGCCCCCTTATTTCCACCATGCAGTCAATCATAGATCGCAGTTTACACAATGGTTACGTCGATATCCAAAAACATCCCAAACCATAGGCAATCTTTGCCCTCGAATTACGCTATGAAAATATACCATTACTTCCCAAAAAACTCTTTATTTCATAAATATTTTCAAATCTATTTGTAAAACTTCTTTATTAATTTTAAAGTTTAATTTAGAGAAATATTCTTTTACAAATTTGAACCATTTCTAACACCCTTTTCAAATTTCAAACCACCTTCACATTTATAAACTCCTTTAACCAATTCTTCTCATAAAGGATTTCTTTATAAACAATTTATTTCCTAATTATAATAAGTAAGATTTTAAATGTCACAAAAAAAATATCTAAACCATTTTGATAATATAAAAAAGACTTTTGAAACATTTATTAATAATAATAATCATTTAACCATTAACATTTTAAAATTTAATAAAATCAACTAAATTAACCTTTAAATGAAACTAACCAACTTTTGAATTGTATTGTTACTGAAATAATTTCCTAGTTCTAAATTACTAATAATAATAAATAATTTATTAACTTTAAAATCAATTAAACAATTAATTGTAAAACATAATTAACTTTACTAAATAAATGATTTTACAAAACAGTTGTAAATAAAAATTTAAACAGACAATTTGTAAAATAATTATTAAATACAATTCTTTTACTTCAAATTATAAAATTTGAAGTTAAACATAAACCATAACCTTCCAAATGCCGAAAGAGACTTAACGATCACAATGGTACTTAAGAAGCTACCAATTAATTTCAATTCAACTTTACAAGTTAAATTACATGCATTTACAAAATAACAGGGATATATGTAAGTCAACCCATAATTAACAATCAATTGTTAACACATCAATTATCCAGTATAAATCAACTAGTACTCAAATAATTTCCAATTTAATCAAATAACAGAACATGGATGGATTCTGCTAACCTAATGTCATTCACAATAAAACCTTTTTTCTTTCCATTTATTTTTCAACGGTGTTTATTTGGCCAAAAGGATAACACCAATATACTCCAGTTCAACTTAGGTTATAATTAAACAACATAATCAAGAACAATCCATCTATCAATTTCACACATATATGATTTAATACTGGAAATAAGCTTAAGAAAAAACATAAACAGTTTAATAGCAATTTGAGATGTTATATCGTGACCCTAGATCCGGTTCAACCAATCTAATAGCATTCAAGATGCTATATTGTCATTCTAGATAAATTTCAACAATCATCAATTTCAACAATCCAAACATCATAATAAATTTTATTTGCTATAAAACATTACTGATTAACCATGTGTTTAACTCATCTTGAGTTTTTTTTTTCAATTTTACCAAAAGTTCCAATTTTAAATTAAATCGAACGACGTTCGGTTTGACATAAAACTTTAGTTAGCTCCAATCAACTCTAAATGAATTCCAGAATGTAGTATTCATCGCTACAATTCCATCGCCGCTTGTTTCGCTTGATTTGGACCTCGTATGACAAAGATATACATTTTTAAAGATTTTAATACAATTTATATAAATAATTTTTTTTATAAACCTAAAATCAAATCTGGCCATTGAGTTTTGCTTCTAGAAATCCAGGCCACGCAATAGCCTTCTTCCTTATCGCATGCTTCAGGCTACCAAGTCGCGTTCGAACCCATCGTCGCCATTAAAAATTCGATTGCCCTCCCTCCTTCAAGCCACCGGAAAATGATTGGCCACCTCCAAATGACGCGCCACCCCATGCCTCACCCACGCGCCAAGATCCGCCACCTCTAATTCACCCTAGCACCGTGAAAACACAGCTAAAGTCAGCATAAACGTGGCTCGATTTCATCGCCGTCGATGAACTTTAGAAAATCACGACCGTTGATTAGGTAGAGCTCCCCCACGCAAACATCTTTACAGTAGAATGCGAAGGCTAATATTGCACGGATGGAGAGAGATTGAGGGGAGAAGGTGACGGAGTTTCGGCCTTTAAAATGTGATGGAGGCACGGTAGTGTTCTGAGTGAATACGCGTATATATATACGTGTGTGTGCGTATGTGTGTGTATATATATATATATATATATTATTTTATTATTTTTACTATTCACGTACTTTTCCGAACGAACTCCAAACGAAGTGTGTCACCTTTATAATGTTTTACCTCTATCTCGAACACAATGAAATATATATCGGAAGGCAATTTCATCATATTTGGAAGATAGGTTTTCGAATCAAATTATTTTAATTAAATTTACTTAAATAAATTTCTATGCGTTTCAGCTTCACACGAAGAAATGGTAACTCCAATCGCTGCGAAATTTGAAATCCGATAATAACACACTATTACGGATCCAATGGAACTGGTTTCGTCGAATTTTGAGACTGTACCCCGGACTGCTATTTTAGCGTGTCGATTAAATCGAGCAATTTTCAAAATCAACGAAATTGCTTGAATTACAATTCTAAAAACTTGCCAACTCAATTATAATTCAAATAGAATTTATATTTATATAGAAACCATTTCGATTCATATTAAATCACAAATTCAATTGTTTATGCTAGCCTAAATATTAAATTACACTATTTTCATATTACGATAAATCGCTATATTTGATATTTAAATCAATTTCACCCATTCAATCAAAATATCCATATTCGAAATCAATAAATATTTCAAAATCAACATTTAAAATAAATCAATTGTTTAAAATAAAATGATTGAAATTTTCGGGTCGTTACATTCCTCCACCCTTAAAAGAATTTCGTCCCCGAAATTGCTAAGGTAGGAAAATACTCGAAACCCATTTCTTTTCAAAACTCACTCAATTAAAACTCGATATTTCACTTTGTAAATCTTTTAGCTTCAACCAAAATAATTAGTTCCCATTTCTAATTCAAAACCTTTTATTTCAATTAAATGATATTTTTAGTTAACAAAAATTTTCCAAAAATTCAATTTTTTTTATAACATCCTAAATTTATAAAAAAAATTGACAGAGTCTCCCCTGTACGGAGAACCTTTTATAATATCACAAATATGATAAATATAACATACATTGATCCACGCGGTTGGAAACACAATATATATCAATATTTATCTCATTTTCGTTTTTAATGCGTAAGCATACCTTATATTAGCGTTATTAAGCGAGTTCGCTTAATTTAAATGCAATCACGCAACAAAATCTATCCAAATAGCTTCTTGTACCTGTACTTACTCAAATGAAGCACATAAGTTCCATAACCATGAAATTTTTCTAACATTACACTTATTTAACCGATCTAAATATAACTTTCGTAAAGCAAACATGTCATATTATGTAATTTAGAATGCATATGCAATTACAGGGTTCAAACATTTAATTATACACTTTCAAATTGACGTTAATACTATTTATTCAATTTTAAATTTGTTCACACACCATTCAATTGCATTCTATTCACATTCGCACTTATTATATTCGTATCCGTCTTATTAAGCTTCAATTTATCCATTTAAATTGATTCTAAATCAATTTATCGATTTTCCATTGATTTCCATTCAAGTTATTCACCAAGCTTTGTTCGCTTCATTTTATATTAAACAACATTCCAATCCATATTAATTTATTTATGAATCATTTCATAAATAATCACTTATGTTAAGTTTCCGTTGCAATCAAATTCTATTTCATTTTAAGTTGATTCTCATTCAATTTATTCACTTCCAGTTACTTAGTATATCCAATATATACTATATCACTTGGGAATCATTCCATTAATTCATTTCAATCACTACAATTTCATTTGACTCATTTCATGAGTTCGCTTCATTACCTCACTTTTAAAGTTATTTATATTCAATTTACTCAATTCCAATCCACCCTCCATTTATAATTCAAAATTTTGAATTTCCATTTTTTACCATAATATCAAACCATTTTCTACCATAATATCAAACCATTTTCGTTTTGGTTTTACTATTGCATTACTCAATTCATAAGAAGAACTTATTTACTTAAAATCTCATATTACTTACTTGAGTCCATTCACATCTTGTAATCATAACTCTGGATTATATATATATATATATATATAACTTTACAGCTTAAGTTTATCATTCTATTCAATAATCATAACTAATAGCTACATAATCATTTTACAATCCAAACTTTACATTCAATTCAATTCAAACCCAATTCAATTTTATTTAACTTATCTTACGTTAAATTTCAACCCATATTATTCGTTTTAACTTACTCAAGTTAAACTTTAATTCTAGGATTGAAATTCACAATTTCCTTTCTTATCTATATCAACTCTAAATTATAAGTTCAATAACTGATTTTGTCCTGACGTCACAAATCATTTAAATGGAAATCCCAAAATTCAATCAATGGTTTTTTTTCAAATCATTTTGAAATCATAAGTATACATATATCCACTTTTTTAACCAAATCATACTTTCAGAATTTTAAAACAACTTGGTTTTGCCCAAAACAATTTCCTTTAATTTGGAATTTCTAAAACAAAACTTGTTTACCAAACAAGTCCAAAGCAAATAATCATAGCCAATCACTATGGTAGCAATCCGTCAGTTAGAAACTCGAAATTGAACACTGATGATTTGGCCATCATTACCAGAATTATTTTCCAACGACTGAAGTGTGTTTAGTGCTTTCTTACTTTCAAAACCCATTTTAAGAAAACTTCTGTTTAGAAATATCTCCAAAATAATACTCCATTATTCTTCACAAACCACTTTAGAAAACATTTCCAAAATCTCAAAGATTTAAAATTCCTAAATACTTAGTTCAAATTCATTTAAAACATTTCCCAAAATTTTCAGGATTTAAATTTCCAAATTCTGGTTTGAATCCACTTTTAATTACCACTCATATGTATAATCATACTTATACAATTTCTATTTGGTTATATAAACCATTTCAATTTTTATAATCTTTTTTTGATTATAATATTAACACCAAACATTCCAATTATTCTATAATAATTTCATGAAATTATTTCTTTTATATCAAAACAAAGTTTGGGGAAATTATTTCATTTACCCTCTACAAAATAATACTATATCGGTTTACCTTGTTTAAGAGTTTAGAAACCCATATCGATACGGTTGTACTTTGTGTACTAACCAGAATTCATAAACTCTCAACCGACAAGTCAACACAATATAAAACATTTTTATATCACTAACAAATACGCACTCACATCTATAATACACTCAAACTCATTCTAAGGTACTATTGACCTAATCTCTAATGAGTAATCTCCACCAAAGCCTAGGTATATCACCAACCTAAGCTCCGATACCATGTTTGATGACCCGACTTTTCGACCCTCGAAAATCGACATCTATACGTTCACCGTATAACATGTCGAACAGTCGATTTTCGAAAAGATAGATTGTTAGGGGAAAATAAAGAAAGTAGAAGAAAGAAGAAACTAAACAAATACAGAATCACACAGCGGATTGAATAATATATAATATTAACAACCCTTTACACAAATCAAAACTGTAATATACATACCTCAAATCAGAGTATATAAATCAATAATTTTCAGCCTCGACGATTATAACAGCATGTCCTCACAATTTCTAATAATTTCAAACAAACACTTAGTGGAATAAACAAGTACGAGAATACGTCTCAGTCTCCCGCTCGTCTCCTGAGCTCCAAAGCAATCCAAATCTATTTCAGTAATATGCTTGGTCTGACCCAAGCATTATTATAAAATAATAACACATGGATCAATCTGGTAAACCAGTGTGAGAAAACACACCCAATTTGATTTCTAAAGTTATAAACCTTTCCAAAATAAAGGTATCATAAGACCATGCTGCACATAAACACGGATGAGTTTCTATCTTACGATCGCCAAACCCTTTCTGTAGAAAATCCAATGATATTATAATAATGTTTAAGGATCAAAATAATAATAATCAAGTAGTTATGATGCTCGTGATGTGTACATCACAACAATACCATATATATATAATCAAAACTCGATAAGGCTCATTCGCTAATTGTGTAGGATTTCCATGGAGGTGCCCTCAGTACATCGAGAACAGTCCTCCTACACAAGGATAAGAGTTATCCTTCTGAAGCATCATGCCTATCTAGTTGGGGTATTATATGAAAAACATAACTGGTCTTGCTAAGACGGTGTGCATCGCTCTGGCATGCCAAAAACAACTGAAGGTATTGGTATTGTTAAAAAAAGGAGCCGATTACACCCTATGGGTTTTCCAACCCTACTGGCCATGCCTCCTATCTCTGGTTTTAGTCATTTCCATTGATGAGGCTATGTCTGGCATTTCAGCTTAAGCACCGCTTTAAAATAGATCATGGAATCCCATATGGATTCCCACACCACAATGGTCTTGGAATTGCATACAGATTCCCCCATCTCAAATAGATCTTGGGATCAAACATGGATTCCCATATCCTAATAGGTCTCGGTACTACACATGGATTCTAACATCTCAAAATAAATCACAAAACTCCTCCATAGACCGTATATGGTTTTGGAGTGGTAATGGTTCCGAGTCATCTCTTACGAGTATACTCTCCCGCTTCCTCGGCGCTCCATAAACCAATCGTTGTTTTCTAGAATGCTCAATACCGGTTCTTTAGGAAATAATCAGACAATACATAAGAGTGGGGATCACCCACTAACCGTTTAAGTGGACGATCTCCTTATCATTTATCCTAGAAGAACGACGAATTTTATACGTACAGTATAGCACCACTGATGGTAACTGTACCATATAATTTCTGTGTTTCCCCTAGACAGTTCCAAAGCTAAAATCCCTTGGTGTTAAGTAGAAAATTGTTTCCTACCACCAAAATTAAGAAGGATTGCATATTTTGGCTAAGATTTGATAGCCGGTTATTTAACTATCAAATATACAAACATTCAACTAAGGATTACATTTTCATTGAAATCGCTAAGCCTCAATTAATTTAATTTCCATTAATTTGAAACTCTTTATCAAAAACATCCAAATATTTATCTCGCCAGGATAAACATATTCAGAAATCATTCCTTCAAAAATACTTGTAATATTTTATAGTAGATATTGGAAGTACTATTTGGTATCGACCATGGATCGTAGCTTAGGCAATCTCTGCCTCCTAATTTCCGCCATGTAACCAATTATAGATCGCAGTTTGCACAATGGTTACGTCGCTATCACAGCGAAAACATCTGAAACTGTAGGAAATCTTTGCCCTCGAATTACGCTATGAAAATATACCATTACTTCCCAAAAAAATTCTTTATTTCATAAATATTTCTAAATCTATTTATAAAACTTCTTTATAAATTTCAAAGTTTAATTTAGATATATTCTTTGACAAATTTAAACCATTTGTAACTCCTTTTCAAATTTCAAACCACCTTCACATTTATAAATTCCTTTAACCAATTCTTCTCATAAAGGATTTCTTTATAAACAATTTATTACCTAATTATAATATTTTAAACATCACAAAAAATATCTTACCCACTTTGATAATATAAAAAATACTTTTAAAACATTTATTAATAATATAATCATTTGACCTTTAACATTTTAAAATTTAATAAAATAAACTAAGTCAACCTTTAAATAAAATTAATCAACTTTTGAATTATATTATTACTGAAATAATTTTCTAGTTCTAAATGAATAATAATAATAGTTAATTAATTAACTTTAAACAAAATCAATTAAATAATTAATTGTAAAACATAATTAACTTTTCTAAACAAATGATTTTACAAAACATTTGTAAATAAAAATTTAAACAAAACATTTTGTATAATAATTATTAAATAAAATTATTTGACTTCAAATCATAAAATTTGAAGTTAAATAGAAACCATAACCTTCCAAATCCAGAAAGAGGCTTAACGATCACAATGGTACTTAACAAGCTATCAATTAATTTCAATTTAACTTTACAAGTTAAATTACATGCATTTACAAAATAACAGGCATATATGTAAGTCTGTCCATAATTAATAATCAATTATTAACACATCGATTATCCAGTATAAATAAACTGGCACTCAAATAGTATCTAATTTAATCTAATAACAAAACATGGATGGATTCTTCTAACCAAATGTTATTCACAATAAAACCTTTTTTCTTTTCATTTATTTTTCAACGGTGTTTATTTGGCCAAAAGGATAACACCAATATATTCTAATTCAATTTATGTTATAATTAAACAATGTAATTCCAAAACAATCCATCTATCAGTTTCACAAACATATGGTTTAATACTGGAAATAAGCTTAAAAATAAACAAAAACAGTTTAATAGAAATTCGAGATGCTATATCATGACCCTAGATCTGGTTCAACCAATCTAATATCATTTTATTCTATATCGTCATCCTAGATAAATTTCAACAATCATCAATTTCAATAATTCAAATAGCATAATGAATTTTATTTGCTATAAAACATTACCGATTAACCAAATGAGTGAGTTTAACTCACCTTGAGTTTATTTTTCAATTTTTCCAAACGTTCCAATTTTAAATTAAATTGAACAACGTTCGATTTAACCTAAAATTTTATCTAGCTCCAATCAACTCCAAATCGATTCTAGAATATATTATTCATCGCTACGATTCCATCACCGCTTGTTTTGTTTGATTTGGACCTCGTACGACAAAGATATACAATTTTAAAGATTTTAATACAATTTATATAAATAAATTTATTTTTATTTTTTATAAACCTAGAATCAAATCTGGCCATTGAATTTTGCCTCTGAAATCCAGGCCACACAATATCCTTATTCCTTCTCGCGCGCTCGAGGCCACCTAGTCGCGTTCGAACCCATCATTGCCACTAAAAATTCGATCGTCCTCCCTCTTTTAAGCCACCGGAAAATGATCGGCCACCTCTAGATGACGCGCCTCCCCATGCCTTACCCATGCGCCAAGATCCGCCACCTCCGATTCACCCTAACACCATGCAAAAGGGGGGCAAAGTCAGCACAAACGTGGCTCAATTTCATGGTCGCCGATGAACTTTAGACAGTCACGACCATTGATTAGGTAGAGCTCCGCCACGCAAACATCTTTGCAGTAGAATGTGAAGGCTAATATTGCGCGAATGGAGAGAGATTGAGGGGAGAAGGTGATGAAGTTTCGGCCATTGAAATATATATATAATTTTTACTGTACATGTATTTTTCCGGATGAACTCCAAATGAAGCGTGCCACCTGGAGTTTATAATATTTTACCCCTATGCCGAACATAATGAAAATATATTGGGAGTCAACTCCATCGTATTTGGAAGATAGGTTTCCGAATCGAATTATTTTAATTAAATTTACTTAAATATATTTCTATGCCTTTCAGCTTCACACG
The DNA here is from genome assembly GCA_030765085.1 of Allium cepa. Classification (NCBI taxonomy): domain Eukaryota; kingdom Viridiplantae; phylum Streptophyta; class Magnoliopsida; order Asparagales; family Amaryllidaceae; genus Allium; species Allium cepa. Next base: position 27,840,964 of record CM060937.1, on the reverse strand, counting down.
ACCAAACGGTAACTCAAATCGCTACAAAATTTTAAATCCGATAATAATACACTATTATGGATCCAATAGAACTGGTTTCATCGAATTCCGAGACTCTGCCCTAAACTGCTATTTTAACGCGTCAATTAAATCGAGCGATTTTCAAAATCGACGAAATTGCTTGAAATTCCAATTTTATAAACTTACCAACTCAATTATAATACAAATAGAATTTATATCCATAATAGAAACCATTTTAATTCATATTAAATCATAAATTTAATTATTTACACTATCCCAAACATTAAATTTCACTATTTTCATATTACGATAAATCACTATATTTGATATTTAAATCAAGTTCACCCATTCAATAAAAATCTCCATATTTGAAATAATAAATATTTTAAACTCAACATTTAAAATAAATAATAATTTCAAAATAAAATGACTAAAATTTTAGGGTCGTTACATAAAATTTAATTGATATTGATTAATTGAGGGTGTCGTGTATATAATTATATTTCACCGGATGCTATGTGACATCCGTGTGTGGCATATTTATTTATTAAACACCAGTATAATGTTGGGTAATTTATTGAGGATTAGTATAAAAGAATGTTTTAAAAATATAGAATTGAATTTTATTCAGGATAATGTAATGATTTTAATTTAAATCACAAGTAGTAAGTAAGTTATTATATAAATTCTTTTAGAAAGAATTTTTTTTGTAGAAAGATTTTTTATGAGAGAAATGATTATTAAATAAAGTTAAATTAATTTTGTGCAAAATAATTCGAATTTGAATTATTTAAACATATATTGGAATTTAAAACTAAATAAAGGATTAAATCCTATTCAAAAAAAGTCAAATGACTTATGGTTTGAAGTGATATAAAACCTATTTAGATTGGGTTTAATTTATTAATTTTAAAAAGAATAATAATGAATATTTTTTTAATTGGATGTTTTACATCATATTATTGTTTGAATTGGATTATGTATGGTTAGATGTATGCATTTGGATGTTAAATTGTTAGTTGTTTGATCAATGAGTGATAATGAGTTGTATGCATTGAATCTACTTATATATTTTGAATTTTTGGATGCAACAAAATAATGGATGCGTGAATGAGTGTTGGAAGACGATCGAAATTTCAACTACGGCCATATAGATTGTGCGACCAATGGGTTTGACCGATCGACCACTAGTGGTTGACCGGAGATGCCACCAGTCAGCTGAAGCCGTGTGAAACATAAAAAAATATAAATAAATAATATATGAACTATATTATATATATATAATGAAATATATTTTATTCAAAACAAAACTTAGTATTTAGAATAAGAAATATTTCAGTTAGTGTATACATTCATTTAAAGTGAGTTAATCTAAATTCAGAAAATGTGAAGTATGTTCTAATTAATATTCTAAGTATATTAGAATAAATTGCGTGATTAATAAGTTTAATAGAAGTATATTGTATGTGTGTGTATATTTACAATTGATTAAAGAAATATATGCATATTTAATAATGTAAAGTTCATTTAAATAACCAGTTTAATTTTTAGAATGGTTGTTACATGTTTGATGTTCTCACCGTCGTTATTATGAGATTTGATATTATGAACGATTCATTGTTAGTTAGTTTGTATATAATGAATATGGAAGCTTATGTAGTTTTATACAAAACTTAGTATTTCATAATATTTTATTGAAAGTAGATCTATTTTGTTTTAAGTGATTATTCAAAAGTTATATGTTTAATTTCTGAAAAATAAAAAGTAATTTCTAATTAACATTCTAAGCATTGTAACGTATGTATTATAATTAATAATATAATTATGGAAATATGTTTTACATATTGGATTTATAAGATGTTACGACATTTTCCCGATTTCTCATTTTCCTATACTGATTTTGGTGCATGAATGATTCACCGTCAATATTGATTTGATTAGTAGTTTTGATATGACATGATGATGACATCCTCATATATGATTTCGTGATATTTAGTTCTATGTGATGATAAATTCGAATAAACGGAATTATAATACCAAGTGGTATGGGATTTTCGTTAATATTTCTCCAGTTGTTCTTTGGACTCATTATGTAGAATATTATGGGATTGAATGTAGTTTATAAGCAGCGAATAATCAATTGAGTACACGGTGGTATGGGACGTCGATGTGATATTTATTTGGTTATTCACTATAAATAGACGACACACATGACAAAACTAGTGATATGAGTATGAGGTGATACACGTAGTGGTGAGTAAGGCTTTGTGCCTATATTCAGTGAATAAGGCTGCGTACCCAACGACAAGCATGGCTTCGTGTCTATATTTATTTATACTATGTGCTACTACCAGGATGTACTCCATTTATTGGCTTTGGAGTAGACCAAATGGCTAGCATCCAACTTAGCTACTTGATCTTGGGGTTGCACTCTAGATTTGTGACACATAATATTTATATAGCTATGTGCTTTTGTTTCATGCATTTGCCCTTTTGCCACATGAGCAGCAGTCTATTACCTATAAGGTCAAATGCAGGATCGAGATTGTAAGTCCTCCTATTTACAAGCACATTGGTGGATACGTGTCACGATCACCATCGAAGTATCTGAAGATTGTAGGGTCTCACTGCATTAAAAGGTTAAATTAGAAACATGTGATTTTATTGATTTGAAACACTTATATGATGTTGATAGCCTCAATTTGGTTTTAAAGTGTTTCATTGGGATATTGACCATTTCTGTTTTATTTTTATTTATTTTTTCAAATAATTACGACACAAAAATATTCATTTTGAAGCTCACATGCTAATACTATCTATACAGCTTGGTATAACTATAAAAAAATTTATATGGCCACAATTAATATAGTTCATGGTTTTACGATCCTAAGCCCTAATCAACTAAATTGTTGGAACAAATCCAATTCTTCGAATCAATTCAAGCTTTCACTTCGAATCCTTTGTTGGAGCATCCATCCTCTAATCGATATTCCTTTGTCACAACGAACCATCTTCAATCTGGCGTTTATTCAACGATCCAATACAAATATCTAAAGTAATATTCATAAGCCCTCCACTATAATTTTATTGCTTCGTCTATTTAGATTTGGATGATGATTCGATGCAATAGGTTGACTGTGGATCAACTTTCCTATATAGGTCCTAGATAGCAGTTTCACTGTTATCCACATATTTTCTGACTACTGTGTTAAGAAAATAAACAAGAGGATATGGAAGTAATGGAAGACGGTGTTACCACAAATACATGTATCAAGCATCTAAAGAAATAATATCAAACTTATAAATGCATGTCGAGTTAATAGACCTATGAATACATGTTAAGCTTCCAAGAAAATAACATAGCAAGCATCTAAGATGAGGATATCGAGCTACATAGGATGTCGAATTCGAAGGCAAGAATGAGGATGAGACTTTATAGCTGTTACCACAAGATTTCATATCGAACTTCTAGTTAGATAGGATGTCGAGCCTAATGAAACCAGAAGGTTCTAAGCAAGCATAAGTGTTGAGAGTTTAAGAAATTAACACGCAAGGAGGTGTCGAACATCTAAGGGATACCGAGTCCTAGGATGGTGTCAAGCGTCTGCAACGTAAGTGTTGTAAAGCATGTTTCAAAGCAAGGATGCCACTTTTACAGGAGATGGCGGGTATATGCAATGTGAAGGACATTGAATATTTATGAGGTAAAGGATGCCGAGTATTTACAAGATGAAGGCTGGCGGATATCTATTATGCAAGGCATATCGAGCATATGAGCAAGAAGTCGGCCAAGCATTGAACATATATCCAAAGGAGGTTATCAAACCTCAATTACTAAGAGATATCGAATCTCTAAAGGAAGTCGCACTATTAAAGGGAATGAACATCTAGTTACAAAGAAGGTATATCAAGTCACTATGGCCCAAATGATGTCGAACCTCTACGACATAATGTTGCAAAACATTACAAGCAATAATGGATGCCGAATGATAAAAAATATCGAGTATAATCAGTTTTATAAGTTGCCTCCACAAAGATCATTTGGTGCAGGGTGTCGAGTGCTAATAGTTACTTGAGTCGCCAAGTTTCTACACATGGTATCGAGTCACAACAAAGGTGTACCGATGCGGAATCAAGACATGAATGGCGGAGCCCTACGATTTGAATCCAAGACATGTGTCAACCATCCTACCTGGTTGACATTCCTATAAATAGACCCCTACAGTCATTCAAAGGGGGCGATTAATTCTTCTCTCCATTCTCAAATTTTAAAGTCGTAAACCCTAAATTGATTTAGGGATATTTAGAGCCAATCGTAAATTGTTACTTTTTGAGCATAAGGACTTGAACGATAAATTTTGCATAGAATAATGCCTTCGATATATGTATCTTCGACTATTATTGAGTGAATGGGCTTGCGTATAACTTATCTTTGGACTTGGACTTGAATGTGAACTTGCATGTTGACTATTTGAACAAGACCACTTAAGCCCTTGTCTAAATCAAAGTTTATTATGCATAACAACTATAATGCCTCTTGGTATATGAAAAAGGGGTAGTACTATATGTAAATTTTCTACTTAGTCCACTGCATATGTTATGGACAATTGAACAATTAACAACTTTCTATTTTACCCTTGAACATATGACATAATCCTTCAAATAGCCTCATGACAATATTGAAGCTCATAGGCATTATTGGGACCATTTCAAATAATACTATTTTATGCCACATCTTGGATGTTGAGTCAATTTTTGGTTTAATATTTTGGCGCTAGAAGGAGGGCTCGAACCTCCAATCCATTAATTCCTTGCTAAGAAACTATTATGTAAACTTTTGTTGTAGGAAAATGGTGAGAGCTAAGAAAGTCAATATTTCAAACAAAGAAATAATGCAATAAGTGACCTTGGAACAAAATATCACTCCAAGCTTCAATCCAGAGAACGTGGAGTTGGACAACCTTTGGTATCAGGAAAGCCAACAACTAGCGAAGCTAAAATCCAAGATTTAACACGACTGCTTGCGATAATACAGGAGCTTCTAGAGAACTAAAAAATACTCAAAAAAACAAAGCTTACTAAAGGAGGAGAGGAAGTTGAATCTCTTAGAAGAAATTAGGATAACTCAATACTCAGAAGAAAGGAGAAGGAAAAAAGAATCGTGGGCCCACCAAGAAAAGGAGGAATCCAATAGTAGGAATCGACAATACATTCTCCAAAGTCACAAGTGGATAATAAAATTAAAGCAGATCATCGAAGGGAAAAGCAGGAAAAGCCAGTAGAAAGGTCAATTGAATGATCATATAGCTCGATCTCGTGCAAAGAATACAAGCCTTATAGAGGGGATTACCTTGATGACGAAGCCTACTTAAGGGATATGGCTAATAAAATGGTGAAAGCATACTTGATCTTAAAGGAAAACAATCCTTGACCTAAGGGTTAATAACAATTTCTGTGAGGCTCCATTTATAGAGGAGATAATGTTCGTTAGAACATCGCACATCAAAATCCCATCATTGAAATATAACGAAAACACTGATCCCAATGACCATTTTTGTCTTTTGAAAGCCAAATGGATTTGCATAATACTTCTGGAATGGTATGTTGCAAACTCTTTCCTATAACTTTTCAAAAAGCAGAAGCCAAATGGTGCAGATACTATAGAGAGAAAACTATTTACTATTTGGAATAGCTATCTTGTGCGTTTACAACACAATTCTAGATATGCAAAGATCCTATTATTGACTCTAGTGTATTGGAAAATGTCAAGCAGGGACTAGGAGAGGTGATCGATGAACATCTGAAGAGGTTCAATGCTAAGATACTAAAGGTGAAAAACATGAATGATAGAGAAAAACTGATGGTAGTGCGCTTAGGGTTAATCGAACTAGCCCCTTCTAGAAGAAATTCTATATTCATTTCTAGGTTAATAATTTTATTCGTATGTATGAAATGTACCATGCTAAGAAGAAATCTCAATCAAAGAAAGAATGCAAAAGGTTTAGCTATGACCACCATAGTAAAAAGCCGAAATGGGATGAAAATAAAAGAGAAACGTGGGAGAAAATCCTTAAATACAACTATGTGGCTTTGAATAAATCCAATTCTTATTTTTTTTCCATTGCTGAGAATGGAGGAAACTTCCCTACTTCCTACAAGGTAAGGAATAATCCAGAACTGAAGAAGGGGGAGACTATTGTGCATACCATAAAGTGAACGAACACAGAACTAACAAATGTTGTGTTTTAGTCGGAATATTCCAGAACATGACTAAATCTGGATTTTCCAAGGAATTTGTCAGGGAGAATCAAAAACCCCCTCATCCTAAAGAGAACAATCAGAGGCCTCCAAAAAATACTTCAAATTTCGTAGTGAAAGATTCACAACCGGACTTTATTCCTCCATTCAACCACATAGATATCGTTCATGGAGGTCCTCATCTCGCTGGAAGTAGCAAAGGGGCCAAATGAAGAAAAATAAGGAAAGTGAGAGATGGAGTCTTTTCTACTCAAGAGAAAACACCGCTCAAAAGCCATAAATATCAACTTCAAATTCCCAATCTAACAATAACCCTGTAGGAGCTGAGGGGGGTGCGTCACACACATAATGATCCGCTGATGATAACTTCACAGCTTGGCCTCTTTGTGGTAACAAAGATTTTAGTGCGTACCAAAAGCATAGTAAACATTATCTTCAAGCACGCTTTCGATCAAATGGGTATTCCAATGGAGAAGTTGGAGCCAAGCTTCAAGCCAATCTTTGGGTTCAACAATAAAAGATATACTCTAATTGGACAGATTAAGCTCTTGGTGAGAATGGGAATTCCTCCATATTCTAAGACTTTTGAAACCCTATTTTAAAATAATGGACCGGCCTTCAAATTACAACGCTTCCTTTGAGAGGCCTAGCCTGGATGAAGTGGATGCATTCATATCATCGAAGTATTTAATGGTAAAGTTTCTGATGAAGAGTGCTTGGGAAAAAAATAAGGGGGGAACAATTCAACTCTCATGAATTGTACTTCGCTACACTTGACTAATTCAAAAGAGATGATGTTTCTTGTTATGATCCAGAGAAAAGTAAGTCAAGTAAAAATGAAATTAAGAAGCCATTGGACGATAGTCCTTCAAGCCGGTAATCCAAGTTGAATAAAAAGTCAAGAATAATTGAAAAGCCCGAGAATGTACAGAGAAGATTCTTCAACTTTTTGAGAGGAAAAGAAAAATGAAAAGAGGAAAATCATGTATATAACAAAATAGATGGCGAAAAGATTGTTGCTGAGTTTGATTGTAAAAATGAGCAAGAAATAATAATTCTACCGAAGACCTAGAAGAGGTAACCTTAGATTCACTTGACCCAACAAAAAGGTAAAGATTGGAAAAGAGTTGGGCAACAATCTTAGAGGAGAACTTATTCAATTTCTCTAGTCAAGCAAGCATGTGTTTGCCTGGACCCACTTGGACATGGTTGGAATATACCCAATGGTCATGAGCCATGCTATAAATGTAGATCCAATTATTGTCCCCATTTGGCAAAAGAAAAGGAAACTTGATAAAGTTTGCGGTAATGCATTGAAATAAGAAATTAAAAGATTACTTGAAAATAGGTTTATTAGGGAAGTGTTTCACCCCTAAATGGTTAGCCAATCTCATGTTAGTTAAACAGTCTAATGGAAACATTTGTCGATTGCAGCGATCTAAACAAAGCATGCCCTAAGGATTGTTATCCTTTGCCCCGAGTAGACTAGTTGGTTGATTCCACAAGTTGACATAAGTTGTTGTCTTTTATGGATGCATACCTAAGTTATAATCAAATTACCATGTTTAAACCAGATAAAAACCAGATAAAGAGCACACGAGTTTTATAATAGACTGGGAAATTTACTACTAAAAGTTATGACTTTTGGGCTGAAGAATGCAGGGCCTACATATCAAAGGTTGGGAATAGAATTTCTAAAAATTGAATGGAATATGAAAGCATATGTAGATGATTTGATAGTGAAATCTCAAGAGGAAACCAACCACTTAAAGGACCTCGAAGAAATATTTAAATTACTAAGATAGTACAAAGTGAAAGTAAGTCCGCAAAAGTGCTCCTTTCGGATACGATCTGGGAAGTTTCTAGGATACATTATCTGTGCTCGAGGAATTGGGGCCAATCCCGATCAAATCAAAGCCATTAAGGACGTGGAAAACCAAAAATAAGCAAAGACGTGATGAACCTAAATGGAAGAGTGGCATCTCTGAACAGATTTATTTCTAAAGCCATCGATAAATGCATCCCTTTCTTCGATATTATAAGGAAAAAGAACTTTAAATGGGGATAGGATTGTCAAAGGACCTTCAAAGAATTGAAGGACAATCTTGAAAATCCTCTGATCCTATCTAGACCTATAGAAGGGAAGAATTTATATCTCTATATGGTGGTCTTCGAATATGCAATAAGTTCGGTTTTAGTAAGAAAAGAAAAAAAACTCAACTTCTAGTATATTATACTAATAAAAGACATAAAAACACAGATGTTAGATATCTGATTATAAAGATGTTGACATACTTTTTAATTCTCACCGCTCGAAAGTTAAGGGCCTACTTTCAAGCACACTTGATCAAGGTCTTAACCAATTTTCCACTTAAACAAGTCTTCAGTAACCCCAAGGCATCAAGAAGACAAGTAAATGAGGAGTAGAGCTTAGGCTATATGATATTGAGTACCAACCCTGAGTGGCGATTAAAGGGCAGGCCCTGTCCGATATTGTTAACAAATGTACAAGGTTCATTCAAAAACAATCAGAAAAGAAGGATCTAAAACCTAAATGGAAATTATTTATTGATAGGGCCTCAAATGAACAAGAGACTGGTGTAGGATACATAATCATTACCCCTGATGGACACCGATTGCATTATGCAATGAAGTTAGTTTTTCTGCTACCAATAATGTAGCTGAGTATTAATTAATGGTAGCAGGACTTGTCGTAGCCCTTCAGTTGATGAACCCAAGAATAGAAATTTTCAGCGATTCTCAATTAATGGTTAACCAACCGAATCAGACATTTCAAATTAAAGATGCCAAATTGATCCTTTATGTCAAAAAGGTACCACTATAACTCAATCTGAAAAAAAATTCAATACACCAAGTCCTAGAGGGAGAAATTCCCAAGCTAATTCTTTGGCCAAACTGGCTAATTCACGAGGAGCGCTAAAAACTCAAATTATGCCAGTAGGTTTCTAACAATGTCCAACTATTGAAGACAAAGCCCCCAAGTTGAAAATTGAGTTAATGGTATTGACAAGGTCCCAAGCTCTCACGTACGTAGAACTAAAAAAAGCATTAGGTAATAGAAATAATGAAATCCAAGAAGGAACCATCCCTATGGAAATGAATAGTCAATATGAAAATAATTTGATGATGCCCATTGTAAAGTACTTAGTACAAGGGAAACTATCAAAAGATAAAAGGGAAGGCAGAAAAACAAAACACCAAGCTCCAATTTTTATTATGATGGATGGAGCACTTATAAAAAAGGATATTCGTTCCCTAACTTGAGATGTATTAGTCTAAAAAGTGGCGCAAAACTATTGAGAGAAGCCCATAAAGGGTTCTATATAGATCATTCTAATGGAATAAAATGGGCTAAAAAAGTCATGAGGAAAGGTTTCTACCGGCCCTGTATGAATAACGATGCAGTAAATTATGTAAAAAGATATGGGAAATATCATAGAATCTCAACAGTTCCCCATATGCCCTTAAGTAAGTTAACCCTAATCTTAAGTTCATAGCCATTTGATGTGTGGGAAATCGACTTAATTAGACCGTTGCTTTTATCTAAGGGTAGAGTAAAATTTGCAGTCGTGGCTATTGATTACCTTACTAAATGGGTAGAAGCAAAACAATTACCAAATAAAACATGGGGGAAGTTCTAAAGTTTGTGATTAAAAACATAGTCATCCGGTTTAGAATACCACATAAGATAATATCTGATAATCAAACTTAATTTAAAAGTAAGGAATTCGCCAGATTCTACAATTAGAATGGAATAATCAAAAAAAATTCGTATGTTGTTCATCATAAGGCTATAAGAGCCGTTGAAGCTACTAACAAAACTATTAAGACCATCCTTAAGAAACGGCTAGATAAAGCAAGAGGAAAGTGGGTAGAAGAGTTGCCGCTCGAACTTTGGATATACCGAGTTTCTATAAAAACTACAACATGACATACTCCATTCTCTTTGATATACTGATGTGAATCAATGCTTCCAATTGAAGTTGAAATACCGTCTCATTGGAGGATTGCGTATGCTTTTAATCCTAATCAGGAGTTAAGAAAAGAATCCTTGGATTTGATTAATGAGCTAGAATGAAGCAACCATATGAATGGTCGAATACTAATAAAGGATATCAAGATACTATAACTCCAAAATTAAGGAAAAATTATTCCAAAAAGAGATTTGGTACTCCGAAATGTCATGGAAAGCACAAAAATCTGACAAATGGACCACTTGGACCAAACCGGGAAGGACCCCCTCGTTATCCATGAAGTAATCCCAACGAAGACTTATTGGCTATGCCGACCTGATGGCAATGTAATAGCAAGAACATGGAACGTCAAACACTTGAGACCATACTTCCATATAATGGGTGAATAAAGAGACTGAAATAAGTATATCAATGGAATCGATAATCGAATGAAAAAGGTAAAAATCTAAATCATTACCTATAAGGTAATAAGAGACGAAGGAAAAGCCTTTGATCCCGCCATAAGGGCTTGGTAAAAGCACCTCCTAAAGAGAGGTCAGAGTAAGCCTTTGGTCCCGCCTAAGATGGCCTAGGAAAAGCACCGCAAGCCTTCGGTCATGCCTATGTGGCCAGGCCGAAGCGCCTCCTAGAGGAAGAATGGATTAAGTCTTCAGTCCCACCTAAGGTGGCATGGCCAAAGCGTCGAACCAGCCTACAATTTCGCCTATAAGGCTTAACTGAAACACCTCCTAGACAGAGGACGGGTAAGACTTTGGTTTTGTCTAAGATGGCTAACCAAACGCATCAATCAGCCTAAATCATACCTATAAAGTGATAAGGGGCTCAATCAAAGCTTAAATAATCAACAAAGAGTGATAAGGGGCAAAAGGAACCAAAGCTTAAATCATTACCCAAAGAGTGATAAGGGGGGAAGGAATCAAAGCCTAAATCATCACCCAAAGTGTGATATGGGGTGAAAGGAATAAAAGCCTAAGTCATCATCCAAAGAGTGATAAGGGACAAAAGAAATCAATCAAACACGTATGACTTTGTCCTAAGAATGGACCAATGTAATCTTCTAAAAGGAAGTGTAATGAAGCATGACCAATCTGACACTAAGATAAGAATAAGTCAACCTTCAAAGGAAGAAACAAGAACTATCTATTACTCAGAATTAGAGATCTCAGAATCAAATGAACATCTGAGAATCTCTTGGTCATAAATACTCTAGTAATTAATGGGAATCTCTGTTATCTCTTAAATTCCTAGTCTCCTATTAGTTGGGACGTATTATTACCAGACATATTTCTAGTCTTCTATTAAAACTAAATTATGGTATTATTACCAGATGGATTTTTGGTCTTCTATCCATGTGAAATTATGGTATTATTGCCAGACAGATTTTATTGAATATGCTAGTATATGATTTTTATTTGATGATAATAAACATATATATATATATATTCATTTAAATGTATTTGTTATTGTACTATTTTAATTTCACATAATTAAATAAATATTTGCTGCATAAAATAAATAACATAGAATTTAAATTCAAACAAATATTTTATTCAAACAAATATTTTATTACAATTTTTGAATAGTACAAATTTGAGCTCTCACTACATATATACATTTTTCAATTACATTACAATTTCGATTACATCGTAAATTTCACTTTACATTGTTCACCTCACTACATATCACTCATTCACTCATATTTTATCTTCGACTTTGCTCCAGCCTGAATCCAGCATCTGAGTTATCTGCAAAATAAACGCTGACGTAGTAAAACTGAAAAAGAAATATTTTTGCAGTGTAAAATAAAATGTGTTTTTGAAAATATTATTTTCCTCGGTTATTTGGGTTGTTCGTCATCATTATTTTGAATTCGTCATACACGAACAACTTGTGACATGCACAGTGTATCACTGTACATGCCACAAGGCCGTGCACACCGATATACACTTGATAAAACTGCAGGGACAGGTGAGCACAAGGTCAAACCCGAGCCGAGGCTGGATGCAACTCAGGTTGCAATACAAATACATCACAAAATTGTTGATTACAAGTTCTCATGCAACAAGAAGTGAAAACCAGGCCATGATAACAAGTGCACAAATGTGTACACATGAGAACAGACTCGATAGTGGAGTCAAAGCAATATGAGAATTCAAGTGAAGACCAGAGATTACAAGACTATAGTGAATCAGATTGCACATATACAAGACTAAAGTCCAAAATCATATTCCAAAATATGGTGAACAAATGAATGCAACTGAATACAAGTGAAGCCTCAACGGTCAATGGTTCAAATGTCAAAAAACAAAGACTAGAAGAAAGTGGAACAAGCCTCGGCCAAAAATTCAATGTGTACACATGAAAACAACTCAGCCATTCAAACTCAAGTATGAACCAAGACTGTAACAAGCTCCAAACCAAATTCAAGTATGAACACAGTTGTGCCTTGACAACTGATCACATAACTTCAGATTGCAACTCAAAAGGAGCAACAAAAAAGACCAGTCTAAAATCAACATGAACTATACTCAAACTCAAGGAAATGTGCAACAACAAAATGCAGTCAGATATCAACACCAAGGAGCAACACTACATACATATATATGTTATGCATAAAAAAACTTCATATGGAACCGGACTCAAGGAAGTGTGCAACTGAATACAAAACCAGACTGTAAATATCAAAGTGCAAATGAATACTCAAAGGCTACACATGACAACAAGTCAGATGAACCAATGTGTACTACAACATTTCTAGCCAAATAACAACATGTTCAAGTGCACAGAAATGTCTGGACTCAATGCTTATGGACATGTACTCGATGCAACCTAGAGCTCAATGCAACCCAGACCAATAGACCCATATATCCGAAGCAGCAGACTCAAAGCCATATGAAGACCATCAACCAAAGTGCATAGAAGTTCAAAAATCAAGACGAACCCAAATCAGAAGTTCAAAGTGAACCAGACCAAATTGAACCAGAGACCATCAAAGATACAACAAAGCAAGTAGGCCAATTTACTCAACATACATCAGTGTACATATACATAAGTTCAAAGGCAATGCAACAAGTGGACAGGGGAACCAAGTGCACACAAATGTACACATGGAAGGGATGCAACCTATACCAGACTACAAAGAGACAAGGCTACTTAAATTTCAACCCTAATAATATGAATTGAGTGAAGTCGTGTGTGTCAGAGCAGTAGTAACCTACATGTGAAGTTCTACGTGAATTGATAAAAATCAAAACAGTAGCAAGTTGAACCAGTACGAGCGGTGTAAACAATAGTCAAGAAATATAGCGAATCAAAGCTGTGGGTCACACATTTTAAATCAAAATAAAAAGAAATTGAACAAGTCGAAGTGTTTTTCATCAAGTCAAAATATTATCTCAAACTCGAATGTTGCCAGCGATGAATGGAACTCACAAGTGATAACGCAAACTGAACAAGTCTATATTAACACAAATTTCAAATGGCCAAAGTCAAATCTCATAAAAGAATGGAACATAGTCTAAAGCAAATTCATGAAGCCGTGGTGACCAAGCAAGCATAACAAAAGAAAATATATGGATAGAAAAATTTAGAAAACATCACCAACATTCAAGTTAAATCGAACGGCCAAGCATGTCAATTGAAGAAATCAAATAAAATATATACGAACGAGATTATAGGATTTCGAATCCTATTTAACCCAATATCATCATCGGCATTCAAAGGTATTCGAGTTTAAGAAATATCATAGAACAAAGTTTCAAATCAATAACTCAAATCGATTCGAGTTCAAACATATCAACATGAGTCACAAAGAAACTTGCATACCAGGATTATTCAAATCGAACTTGACATATTGAAGCAGCATAGTATAGTAAAAGCAAGATGATCGGTCAACAAAGAAACGTGATATTATCTATTCGATCGATCAATTGAATTGGCATGCTCCATTTTTAGAAGCTCTAATCTCTCAAAAAGGAACGAAGAAAGGCAACCATTTTCACAAAGATACGGGCCGAAAAAATAAACAGAGAGAAGGGGAATAGATTTTTTTATCACATTTTTTGGGCCGGCAAATAATTGTCTATTGGGATTTATTTTTAAATTAGGGTTTCTTGTTTTTGAAGTTTTTTTTAATTTGTATTTTTCTTTTAATATTTTTGTAAAATTCTAGTCGTGTGACTAGGGGACGAACTACGGTGGTGTAGTTCGAGAATTCGCAACTCAGTGGCTGAGTTGTGGCAGGGTTTTGAGCGTAGAGTTAGGTTAGTTGATAGCAGGTCTCACAAGTTTACGTGTGTAAGCGTCTGACTATTTAATTTCTAGTAGAAACCTTGGGGGAAGCATGTAGGCAGTGTTTTGCCTTAGCTGGGTAAATCTGTGTTGTTCTATTCTTCTTTTATTATTCTGCAATTATCTGTGCTGCAATTATTTTATATATTTTCACATTAAATTTTTATAACTATTGGTATCATCCTATTCACCCCCCTCTAGGGTGAAATCGATCCTACAGATTTATGATCTTCTAGTTAAATGAAATTATTGTATTATTGCCAGATGGATTTCTGGTCTTCTATCCAAATAAAATTATGCAATTGTTACCAGATGGATTTCTGATCTTCTATTCAAAAGAAATCATAGTATTATTATCAGATGGATTTCTGGTCTTCTATCCAAATGAAATTATGATATTATTACTAAATAGATTTCTGGTCTTCTATTTTGGTGAAATTATGGTATTTTTACCAGATGGATTTTTGGACTTCTATCCAACTAAAAGTATGATATTATTACCAGCCAGTGTCTGGTCTTTTATGCAAATGAAATTATGGTATTATTTCCAAATGGATTTTTAGTCTTCCATTCAAATTAAATTATGGTACTATTACCAGATAGATTACTAGTCTTCTATCCGAATGAAATTATGGTATTATTTCCAGATGGATTTCTGGTCATCTATTCAAATGAAATCATAATATTATTTTCAGATGGATTTCTAGTCTTCTATTCAAATGAAACTATGGTATCATTACTAGATGGATTGCTGATCTTCCTCACTAATGAATTTATGATCTTCCTACCAAATGGATTTCCAGCCTTCTTATTAAAAGGAATTATGGATTTTTTCTGGACGGATTTCTTGATTCCAAACCAGATTGGTTTCTGGCCTTCTTATTAATTGAATTTCTGGACTTCTTATCAAAAAAATCTTTAGGATTCTTATCAGATGAATTTCTAATCTTCTTTCTTATCAAATTTATAGTCTTCATATCGAGTAGATTTCTGATCTTATTAATTAAAATTTGGCTTCATACTAAAACACAAAAGCTCTTTTATATGAAAAAGAAGAAGACAAATTAATCCACGTCTTTACAAAATTCAAAAGGGTTTGTATAAAATTCAATTTAAAGTAAATAATGAAATTATCATCATTTACATTATGCTTTTCAAGAAAACAGGATTGAAGAGAAACTCTAGCATAAAATTGAAAAGATACTTGGTTTTACACTAATATGTAAAAAGCTTCTTTTATACAAGGAGGAGGCAAATGTTATCCACATATTTTCTGACTACTATGTTAAAAAAATAAACAAGAAAATATACTAGCAATGGAAGATGGTGTTACTACACATATGTATATCGAACATCTAAAGAAACCATATCGAGCTTATAAATGCATGTCGCATTAATAGACTTATGATTACATATTGAGCTTCCAAGAAAATAACGTAGCAAACATTTAACATGAGGATATCAAGCCACAAAGGATGTCAAATTCAAAGGCAGGAAGGATGATGGGACTTTTAGCTATTACCATAAGATTTCATATCGATCTTCTAAAAAAAATTGGGATGTCGAGCCTAATGAAACCAAAAGGTTCCAAGCCAGCATAGGTGTTGAGAGTTTAAGAAATTAACACATAAAGGAGGTGCCAAACTTCTAAGGGATACCGAGTTCTTGGAGGATGTCAAACTTCTACAACATATAGAGTTTATAACAAAGCAAGCGCGCCGCTTTAATAGGAGATGGCTGGTATATGCAATGTGAAGGAGATCGAATATTTATGAGTTGAAGGATGCCAAGTATTTACTGTTAGAATTCTCAAAAATAGTGAATGAGATATATCTCACATCATCAAAAATAAGTCCATTTTCTTGTTTATATAGTGTACTCTCAATCCCTATATTGGCCCTTAGGGTCAGGTAATTTTGTGCGAGGGGGAAGACTTATATGTCCATGGACTAACACACGCGCGCGGGCCGCCACTCGCCCTTCCAATCGAACCGCGTCGGGCCGGGTGCGGTAAGATCGGGCTGTGTCATATATTTTTGCTACCTAAAAAATGGACTGATTTTAAAATAGAAGTGTGTTTAAAAAGATATGGATTTTCACCGTTGCAAACGAAGAGACGCGACTATTGCAAACCGCAACTATTTTTGGCAGTTGCAAACGAAGAGGCGTGACTGTTGCGAACAGTAACACTTTTTGGCGTTGCAAATGAAGGGATACTACTTTTCTCAACAGGTGTAGCCATTGGGAATTCGGCTATAAATAAGGAGCAAACCTGATCACTTTCCTCACTCAATTTTAAAACCGAGTTATCTCTTCTTTGTCTTCATCTTCTTAAAATCATAATCAGTCCTATCACATAGAGGATCATACACATCACGATCTCGAGCATCTTACGTCTGTTGTATCTTGGGAGACTTTGAATAAATTCTTAAGAAAATTGTTACGACAAGCCTCAAACGAAATTTCCTTCTTCAACCAGTTAGATTTCTAGTTGATTTATATATATATATATATATATCATTTTCGTTTCTACGTTGTACTATTTCCTTAAATGGTATAACGTTTGATTTATCACTATAGTTATTATTACTATATTTGTTAGTTTGTTGTTGTAATTAACTACAACATACTTATTGTTAGAAATAGCTAATACAGAACTCCAAAGTAGTGGAAATCTATTTAGTAAAATTGTGAGACAAGTTTATTATTGATTAATCTCTGTTTTGGTATACTAGACGTATAACATTTACAAGATGAAGGTTGGTGGATATATATTATGCAAGGCATATTGATCATAAAAGCAAGAAGTCAGCCAAGCATTAAACTCATATCCAAAGGAGGGTATCAAACGTCTAATTACTAAGTGGTATCGAATCTCCAAAGGATGTGGCACTGTTAAAGAGAATCGAACGCCAAGTTACAAAGAAGGCATATCGATTCTCTATGGCCCAAATGATGTCGGGCCTCTGCAGCATAACTTTGCAAAACATTACAAGCAATAATGGATTCCAAATGATAAAAAATATCAAGTACTATCAGTTGTATAAGTTTCCTCTATGATGGTTATTTTGTGCATCGTTTGAGTATCAGTCGTTACATATACGAGGCCTCCAGTGTTGATGCTGAATGTATTGCCTTTTGCTTTAATATATGAAAGGCTTTGTTTGCCTTTTTGCTTTCAGTTGGAACTTTCTTATATCTTCAATTATTTGTTACATTCTGGAACAGAAAAATAGTCATATTAGCAACTTTGCTTCTCGGTCTCGACTTGTATATCGTAAATCTTGGTTATGAGCACATTCCGAGTTTAATTGGTCCAAAATAATTCGGTGGACAACTAAAATTTGCATCGAGTAAATCCGACTTCCAGACCAATTTCTGTTTATTCGTATAATAATAGTTGCATTATATATGACTGTAGTAGCTGAAAGATACAAATATAGCAACATAGTATTATACCTATTATTCTTATTCTGTGTTCTTCATATAATCATCGCTATTTTGCAGTTCATGCGATGAGGCTTGCTGCTCTGAAAGCACTTACTACTGTTAGAGTTAAAAGGATTGAATGAAATATCCTTTAGTCCCACATTGCCAAAAATCAAAATAGAAATGAAGTATATCAATAGCCTTCTCATGAGAAGGTTGGGGCCTTGGGGCACCCAAATGTATACTTCGATGTGAGGAGGGAGGCCATTCTTCACCACCACACACGCACGCGCCGCCGCCGCTGTCCGACCGAACCGGGCCGGGACGGGTACGGGTCTAAAATGACCATTCTTTTTGCTGGGCAATTATTTAACGGTTTTGGGCTTCGGCTGAAACTGGGCTGGGCCTGGAATTTGAAGAGAAGCGGGCGGGTGAAGACGGAGGCGGGTTTTGGATTGAGGAGGCGCGACTTCTGAAGCGGGCGAAAAAACGAACAGGTGCGACCTGTTACGAAGCAGAAACAGGCAGCATTTTTCTGAAAGGATGCGACCCGTTATGGCAAACATATGCGGCCCGTTAGCAGGCGCAGTTTAATTTTTGGCGAACGGATGCGATGGCAGCAAAAGGCAGAAAAGTGCGGCCTTTGACATGGAAACGGGAGCGACCGTTTGGACAAACGGGTGCAGACGCGACCGTTCGAAGGGATACGAACCAACTATAAATAAGGAGGAAAACTGATCACTTTCCTCACTGAATTTTCTAATCTCTTCTCTTCTAATACCTGCTGTTCTTATATTCAAATCACAAAGTGATATACTCATTACAATTTCGAGCAGAATTCGTCTGTTGTATATTGGGAGAATTTTGAAATAAAAATTCTTAAGAAAATCGTTACGACGAGCCTCAGACAATATCCGGTTAGATTCTAGTTTATTCTATAATCTTTCGTTTATACGTTGTGTTGTTTCTATAAATAGTATAACATTGTTGTTGTAATTTATTTACAACGTAAATTAGAGTTACAATTATCTAATACAGAATTCCAGCGTAGTGGAATTTTAATTGATAAACTTGTGCGACGAGTTTATAGTTACTTGCTATCTGTTTTAGTACACTAGCCAACTAACATCTTAAGAATTTTTCTGTTTTTGCTAAAACAGAGATGGCAACAGTAGAGCTCTCAACAAAGGCTACTACAAACAACATGCCCGATCCTTTTAAAGGAGATGGTGACGATTTTCTAACATGGCAGAATCAGACGTTATTTTATCTCACTACACTCGGTCTGCAAAGGTATCTCGAGGAGGAGGAACCGATTTCGGTAACAGGCAAGGAATCAATGTTGATATGTGGAAGCATTCCGATTTTCTATGCAGAAACTATATTCTGAATTGTCTCAACAAGGTGCTATACAAAGTATATCAGCCTCTAAAGACAGCAAAAGCACTCTGGAATGCACTTGCCACGAAGTATAAGACGCAGAATATTAGTCTTAAGAAATTCATTGTAGACAAATTCATGGACTACAAGATGGTTGACTCCAAACCGGTGACTGCTCAACTGCATGAACTACAAGTCATCATTCATGAACTCGAGGCAGAAGGTCATAAGGTTGGAGAATCGTTTTTGCTTGAAGCCATCACGGTAAAACTGCCGCCGTCGTGGAGAGATTACCGCAATTATCTAAAGCATAAAAAGAAGAAAATCTCTCTTCAAGATCTCATAGTGCTACTTAAGATTGAGGCAGATAACCGGGGAGTTACGAAACAAAGCGAGGAGGCATTTGTGGTTGAAGGGTCAAAGATCAAAAACAAAAAGAAGAATTTCCAGAAGAAAAGGAAAGCTCAAGACAACAAACCAAAAGACAACAAACGAACCAAGAAGTTTAATGGCGAATGTTGGGTTTGTGGAAAAGTTGGACATGCTACTAAAGATTGCAGACACAAGAAGGAACGCAATAAAGAGGAAAATATAGTGGATAACATGGAAGTAGACGAGTCCAACTTCTCGGCAGTGGTATCTGAATGCAATCTGGTTCAGAATCCTAACCAATGGTGGGTAGATATTAAGTTTAGTACATACAAATTTATGTGATTTTAAATCACTACCTACAAGAGGTGGGAAAAAGTATTTCATTACTTTTATTGACGATTATACGCGATATTGCTATGTATATCTTTTAAATAGTAAAGATGAAGCAATAACAACGTTTATAAAATACAAGGCTGAGGTAGAAAATCAGTTAAATAAAAAAGATCAAGATATTAAGATCTGATCGAGGTGGAGAGTACGAATCACCATTTGAACAATTCTGTAAAGAAAATGGAATAATTCATCAAACAACAGTTCCATATTCACCAAACAAAATGGTGCAGCCGAGAGGAAGAATAGAACGTTAAAAGATATGATTAATGCAATGCTTTTAACTTCTGGTCTACCGACAAACTTGTGGGGGGAGCACTAAATATGTCTAATCATATATTAAATAAGGTTCCTCACAATACAACAGGAACAATTCCATATGTGATATGAAAGGACACAAACCAAGCTTTAAATACCTCAAAGTGTGGGGGTGCTTGGCAAAAGTTCCAGTTCTGCCTCCCAAGAAAGTCAAACTTGGACCAAAAACTGTAGATTGCTACTATTTAGGGCCAGCCCAAAATAGTAGTGCCTACAGATTTTTGGTATTCAAGTCTGATATAACTGATATTCATGTAAATACAATCATGGAATCAAGAGATGCCTCATTCTTTGAAGATGTGTTTCCGCACAAAAGGAATGAAGGAAATAATGTCCCAAAAAGGACAAGGGAAGAATCAAACGATTCGCATGAAGATGAAACTCATCACGAAATTGAGGATGCTGAACCAAGAAGAAGCGTAAGGGCTAGAACTTCCAAAACATTTGGTTCCGACTTTTTTACATATGTATTATAGCACGAACCTCAAACGTACAAGGAAGCAATGTCATCTTCTGAATCCTCATGTTGGAAAGAAGCAATCCAAAGTGAGATTGATTCAATTCTAAGTAATAAAACTTGGAAAATTGTTGATGTTCCACCAGGAATAAAACCAATTGGCTGCAAATGGATTTTCAAGAAGAAAATGAAAGCAGATGGCTCTATCGACAAGTATAAAGCCAGATTAGTAGCCAAATGATATCGTCAAAAAGAAGGAGTAGACTTTTTTGATACGTATTCGCCGGTAACACGAATAACCTCTATAAGAATGTTAATAGCAATTGCATCCATCTATAATCTAGAGATTCATCAAATGGATGTAAAAACAGCATTCTTAAATGGAAATATCGATGAGGAGATCTACATGGAGCAACCTGAAGGTTTTGTTTCCAAAGGAAATGAAAACAAAGTTTGTAGATTAGTAAAATCATTATACGGACTAAAACAAGCTCCAAAACAATGACACACAAAATTTGATAGTGTCATGATAAGAAATGGTTTTCGTATAAATGAATGCGATAAGTGTGTTTATTATAAACAAATTGGAAAATCATATGTGATGATTTGTATATACGTAGACGATATGTTAATATTTGGTCCAAATACTCAGGTCATAGAGACCATAAAGAAGATGTTAACTAGCAATTTCGATATGAAAGACTTAGGAGTTGCAGACGTTATTTTGGGAATCAAAATAATAAGAACTCCTAATGGAATTGAATTGTCTTAGTCACACTATGTAGATAAAGTGATTGAAAGATTTCAAAATTTTGAAATTAAAGGAGTAAATACACCTTTTAATCCATCATAAGTACTGCATAAAAACACTAATGAGAGTGTAATGCAACCGGAATACTCTCGTGTAATAGGATGTCTCATGTATCTCATGAATTGCACAAGACCAGAAATAGCTTATGTAGTAAGTCGATTAAGCAGGTATATAAGCAATCCAGGAAAGGAACACTGGAAAGCACTAATGAGAGTGCTTGGATATTTAAAAATATCACAAATTATTCCTTACATTATGGAAAATATCCTGCCGTCTTAGAAGGATATAGTGATGCAAATTGGATTGCTGATTCAGAGGAATCAAAATCAACGAGTGGTTATGTCTTTACCCTAGCAGGGGCAGTAGTGTCATGAAAATCTACTAAACAAACATGCATAGCTCGATCCACTATGGAATCGGAGTTCATCGCTTTAGATAAAGCAGGCGAAGAAGCAGAATGGCTTCGTCATTTTTTAGAAGATATTCCATTTTGGCCTAAACCTGTACCGGCCATATGCATACACTCACCATCACACACGCGCGCGTCGCCACCGCCGTCCGACCGACCGAACCGGGCCGGGCCGGGCCGGGCTCGGGTACGGGTCTAAAATGATCATTCTTTTTGCTGGGCCATTGTTTAACGGTTTTGGGCTTCGACCGAAACTGGGCTGGGCCTAGAATTTGAAGAGAAGCGGGCGGGTGAAGACGGACGCGGGTTTTGGGCTGAGGAGGTGTGACTTCTGAAGCGGGCGTAAAAACGAACAGGTGCGACCTGTTACAAAGCAGAAACGGGCAGCATTTTTCTGAAAGGATGCGATCCGTTATGGCAAACAGATGCGGCCCGTTAGCAGGTGCAGTTTAATTTTTGAGGAACGGATGCGGCATCAGCAAAAGGCAGAAAAGTGCGGCCTTTGACATGGAAACGGGCGCGACCGTTTGGACAAACGGGTGCAGACGCGACCGTTCGAAGGGATACGAACCAACTATAAATAAGGAGGAAAACTGATCACTTTCCTCACTGAATTTTCTAATCTCTTCTCTTCTAATACCTGCTGTTCTTATATTCAAATCACAGAGTGATATACTCATTACAATTTCGAGCAGAATTCGTCTGTTGTATCTTGGGAGAATTTTGAAATAAAAATTCTTAAGGAAATCATTACGACGAGCCTTAGACAATATCCGGATAGATTCTAGTTTATTCTATAATCTTTCGTTTATACGTTGTGCTATTTCTATAAATAGTATAACATTGTTGTTGTAATTTATTTACAACGTAACTTAGAGTTACAATTATCTAATACAGAATTCCAACGTAGTGGAATTCTAATTGATAAACTTGTGCGACGAGTTTATAGTTACTTGCTATCTATTTTAGTACACTAGCCAACTAACATCTTAAGAATTTTTCTGTTTTTGCTAAAACAGAGATGGCAACAGTAGAGCTCTCAACAAAGGCTACTACACACAACATGCCCGATCCTTTTAAAGGAGATGGTGATGATTTTCTAACATGGCAGAATCAAACGTTATTTTATCTCACCACACTCGGTCTGCAAGGGTATCTCGAGGAGGAGGAACCGATTCCTGTAACAGGCAAGGAATCGGATGTTGATATGTGGAAGCATTCCTATTTTCTATGCAGAAACTATATTCTGAATTGTCTCGACAAGGTGCTATACAAAGTATATCAGCCTCTAAAGATAGCAAAAGCACTCTGGAATGCACTTGCCACGAAGTATAAGAGGCAGAATATCAGTCTTAAGAAATTCATTGTAGACAAATTCAAGGACTACAAGATGGTTGACTCCAAACCGGTGACTTCTCAACTTCATGAACTACAAATCATCATTCCTGAACTCGAGGCAGAAGGTCATAAGGTTGGAGAATCGTTTTTGGTTGAAGCCATCACGTGAAAATTGCCTCCGTCGTGGAGAGATTACCACAATTATCTAAAGCATAAAAAAGGAAATCTCTCTACAAGATCTCATAGTGCGACTTAAGATTGAGGCAGATAACCGGGGAGTTACGAAACAAAGTGAGGGGGCATTTGTGGTTGAAGGGTCAAAGGCCAAAAAAAAAAAAGAATTTCCAGAAGAAAAGGAAAGCTCAAGACAACAAACCAAAAGACAACAAACGAACCAAGAAGTTTAATGGCGAATGTTGGGTTTGTGGAAAAATTGGACATGCCGCTAAAGATTGCAGACACAAGAAGGAACGCAATAAAGAGGCAAATATAGTGGATAACATGGAAGTAGACGAGTCCACCTTCTCGGCAGTGGTATCTGAATGCAATCTGGTTCAAAATCCTAACCAATGGTGGGTAGATACAGGCGCTACTCGTCATGTTTGTTCTGACAAATCCATGTTCTCTAAATACAAGAAATTCGATTATGAAGAAAAACTCTATATGGGTAACTCTGCGGTATCTATGATCGAAGGCAGTGGCACAGTAATCCTCAAGTTTACTTCTGGAAAAACTGTCAAGTTGAATGACGTGCTCCACATTTCAGACATACGCAAGAATCTCATCTCTACTGCAGTCCTATCAAAGAAGGGATTCAAGATGGTGTTTGAGTCAGACAAGATGGTTCTGTCCAAAGCTGGAATGTATATAGGAAGGGGATATTTATGTGATGGCTTATTTAAGGCAAATGTAGCCGTTGTCGGCAAGAAAAATATGTATTCTGATTGTGCTATTAATAAAATTGAAATTTCTTATTTGCTTGAGCACGAAATTTTACTTTGGCATGATAGATTGGGACACATAAATTTCCGCAAAATGAAAACATTATCAAACTTGGGTTTAATTCCAAAATTCCAAGTAGATAAGAACTACAAATACGAGACATGTGTAGAAGCAAAAATTGTCAAACAACCATTTAAATCTGTTGACAGAAGCACTGAACCATTAGGTTTAGTACATACAGATTTATGTGATTTTAAATCACTGTCTACAAGAGTGGGAAAAAGTATTTCATTACTTTTATTGACGATTATACGCGATATTGCTATGTATATGTTTTAAATAGTAAAGATGAAGCAATAACAGCGTTTATAAAATACAAGACCGAGGTAGAAAATCAGTTAAATAAAAAGATCAAGATATTAAGATCTGATCGAGGTGAAGAGTATGAATCACCATTTGAACAATTCTGTGAAGAAAATGGGATAATTCATCAAACAACAGCTCCATATTCACCACAACAAAATGGTGCAGCCGAGTGGAAGAATAGAACGTTAAAAGATATGATTAATGCAATGCTTTTAACTTATGGTCTACCGACAAACTTGTGGGGGTAAGCACTAAATATGTCTAATCATATATTAAATAAGGTTCCTCACAATACAACAGGAACAATTCCATATGAGATATGGAAAGGACATAAACCAAGCTTTAAATACCTCAAAGTGTGGGGGTGCTTGGCAAAAGTTCCAGTTCCGCCTCCCAAGAAAGTCAAACTTGGACCAAAAACAGTAGATTGCTACTATTTAGGGCCAGCCCAAAATAGTAGTGCCTACAGATTCTTGGTATTCAAGTCTGATATAACTGATATTCATGTAAATACAATCATGTAAACAAGAGATGCCTCATTTTTTGAAGATGTGTTTCCGTACAAAAGGAATGAAGGAAATAATGTCCCAAAAAGGACAAGGGAAGAATCAAACGATTCGCATGAAGATGAAACTCATCACGAAATTGAGGATGCTGAACCAAGAAAAAGCGTAAGGGCTAGAACTTCCAAAACATTTGGTTCGGACTTTTTTACATATGTATTAGAGCACGAACCTCTAACGTACAAGGAAGCAATGTCATCTTTTGAATCCTCATGTTGGAAAGAAGCAATCCAAAGTGAGATTGATTCAATTCTAAGTAATAAAACTTGGAAAATTGTTGATATTCCACTAGGCATAAAACCAATTGGCTACAAATGGATTTTCAAGAAGAAAATGAAAGCAGATGGCTCTATCGACAAGTATAAAGCCAAATTAGTAGCCAAAGGATATCGTCAAAAAGAAGGAGTAGACTTTTTTAATACGTATTCACCGGTAACACGAATAACCTCTATAAGAATGTTAATAACAATTGCATCCATCTATAATCTAGAGATTCATCAAATGGATGTAAAAACAGCATTCTTAAATGGAAATCTCGATGTGGAGATCTACATGGAGCAACCTGAAGGTTTTGTTTCCAAAGGAAATGAAAACAAAGTCTGTAGATTAGTAAAATCATTATACGGACTAAAACAAGCTCCAAAACAAAGGCACACAAAATTTGATAGTGTCATGATAAGAAATGGTTTTCGTATAAATGAATGCGGTAAGTGTGTTTATTATAAACAAATTGGACAATCATATGTGATGATTTGTCTATACGTAGACGATATGTTAATATTTGGTCCAAATACTCAGGTCATAGAGACCATGAAGAAGATGTTAACTAGCAATTTCGATATGAAAGACTTAGGAGTTGCAGACATTATTTTGGGAATCAAAATAATAAGAACTCCTAATGGAATTGAATTGTCTCAGTCACACTATATAGATAAAGTGATTGAAATATTTCAAAATTTTGGAATTAAAGGAGTAAATACACCTCTTAATCCATCAGAAGTACTGCATAAAAACACTAATGAGAGTGTAATGCAACTGGAATACTCTCGTGTAATAGGATGTCTCATGTATCTCATGAATTGCACAAGACCAGATATAGCTTATGCAGTAAGTCGATTAAGCAGATATACAAGCAATTCAGAAAAGGAACACTGGAAAGCACTAATGAGAGTGCTTGGATATTTAAAAAATACCACAAATTATTCCTTACATTATGAAAAATATCCTGCCGTCTTAGAAGGATATAGTGATGCAAATTGGATTGCTGATTCAGAGAAATCAAAATCAATGAGTGGTTATGTCTTTACCCTAGCAGAGGCAGCAGTGTCATGGAAATCTACTAAACAAACATGCATAGCTCGATCCACTATGAAATCGGAGTTCATCGCTTTAGATAAAGAAGGCGAAGAAGCAGAATGACTTCGTCATTTTTTAGAAGATATTCCATTTTGGTCTAAACCTGTACCGGCCGTATGCATACACTCACCACCACACACGCGCGCGTCGCCGCCGCCGTCCGACCGACCGAATCGGGCCGGGCCGGGCTTGGGTACGGGTCCAAAAAGATCATTCTTTTTGCTGGGCCATTGTTTAACGGTTTTGGGCTTCGGCCGAAACTGGGCTGGGCCTGGAATTTGAAGAGAAGCGGGCGGGTGAAGACGGACACGGGTTTTGGGCTGAGGAGGCGCGACTTCTGAAGCGGGCGCAAAAACGAACAGGTGCGACCTGTTACGAAGCAGAAACGGGCAGCATTTTTCTGAATGGATGCGACCCGTTATGGCAAACGGATGCGGCCCGTTAGCAGGCGCAGTTTAATTTTTGGGAACGGATGCGGCAGCAGCAAAAGGCAGAAAAGTGCGGCCTTTGACATGGAAACGGGCGCGACCGTTTGGACAAACGGGTGCAGACGCGACCGTTTGAAGGGATACGAACCAACTATAAATAAGGAGGAAAACTGATCACTTTCCTCACTGAATTTTCTAATCTCTTCTCTTCTAATACCTTCTGTTCTTATATTCAAATCACAGAGTGATATACTCATTACAATTTCGAGCAGAATTCGTCTGTTGTATTTTGGGAGAATTTTGAAATAAAAATTCTTAAGGAAATCGTTACGACGAGCCTCAGACAATATCCGGTTAGATTCTAGTTTATTCTATAATCTTTCGTCTATACGTTGTGCTGTTTCTATAAATAGTATAACATTGTTGTTGTAATTTATTTACAACGCAACATAGAGTTACAATTATCTAATACAGAATTCCAGCGTAGTGGAATTCTAATTGATAAACTTGTGTGACGAGTTTATAGTTACTTGCTATCTGTTTTAGTACACTAGCCAACTAACAACTACTACTTCACCAAACAGTTATGAAATTTTGGAGAAGTTATATGAAATTGTCTTTGATACTTTACAATGTAAATGTCATACAAATTTTTAAATATGTATTAGTCATAAATGATGATCAAGCACTCGAAACTAAGCATTTTGAAGTGCAAAACAGATAAAGCCCAAGTTTTCTTGATATCTTTATTAATAACATTATTCAATGTTGTTAGGCCGTCTAAAAAACTTTACTTGAGAGGAAACGGAGTTTGTCATGCTGTAATGGATGAGCTAATGACAAAGAGAACGAAAATGCTTAGAATGTACATTCATGTTTAAATAGATAATTAACGAACATCTTCTAATTGTTTCTCAATTTTATTTTTGTATGTAAATCTAATTTATTGTAAGCTATACTTTCAGGCTGTTCAGCTGGCGGATTGGCATCAATACTACATTGGGATAAATTTCATGATACGTTACCAACTGGAGCAAAGTTACTGTTTTTCAGATGCTGGTTACTTCATACATGCATAAGTTAATTCAAGATGATTTGAATATCATACTTCTGCTAATTTTTCATAATTGCATATAATTTAGGCTCAATTGTTATTTACAGGAAAGATATTTCTGGAGCAGACAAATTTGTATATACATACACATATTGTATATAGTCCGCCCAGGCCCGGCCCGGGGGGGAAGCCCACCAAGCCCATGGGCTGGGGCAACCTTCTAGTCAAAGGAAAAATAAATGCATTAATGTTATTACCATTTCATACCATGTCTCAGTGGGTGTTGCTTTCACGTTTGGGCTAAGGGCATCGGTTCGAATCTTTGTTCAGGGGGCAGCATTTTTATTTTCTTGGGCTACTGGCTCCTATATAGAAGAAAACAAAAAAGGGCTGAGGCATCATTTTTGTTGGGCCGGCTCTGAGTCCGCCTCCTTAAAAACCTTGGTAGAGGAGAAAGGAAAAAGAGAACAACAATTCCTATATATATACACACATATATGCATACACACATATATGTATATACACACACATACACACACTAATATATGGTTATTTAGAAGAAAAATAATGTGCAATATTAGGGATTTATGCATATTTTTCTTCAGGATTCAGCAAAAAAATTGCCTTCTTTGTGCACTTTTAATGCTCTTAACATGGTATGTTATACTTTGTGCAATTTAGAGGTGTATGTATAACTTCAATAAAGAAAACGTATGTTGGGCGAATTCTCACCCAGAAAATCTCAAGACCAAGAAGCGTCAATCTCGCTCGTGTTTGCATCCTACACTTCATTCAGCAAAGCCAAGGTTCACTCGACATTCGCAAATAGAGCCTCATTCGGCAGAGCATGGCAATCTCCATTCGGCAAAGCCCAACCAATGGTCCATTCGGCAAAGGCAAGACATACTGCATTTCCATTCGGCATATCTCGTTCGGTAGCCGGACCAGCCATACCGGTCCACCATACTTCACCTCTCCAATACCCCACTACCTAACCATCTCCCAAGCTACAACCGGACCACCATCACCGGACCATTCATGGCTGGACCAACACCACCGAGCCAACCACATACCTCACCATCGAATGAACCTCCATCCCGCTCCATCACCGGTCCAAGCTCCATACCGAATGGAGGCTCGTCGAACCAGAATTGCCAGTCCAGATTGCTTCAGCCCGGGCCCACCAGCAGCTATATACATCCAAGACCCCTGCCCCCTGCCTCACTCTATAAATAGAGGGGCAAGGGTACAACAATGGCAGACAAGTTTGAGAGCTCAAGCACGGAAGGAACTTTCAAACTACTTTCATATACTTGTACACAAAGCATTGTACTTGCAATCTGAAAGAAAGAAGATAATAACATATAAAGTGGACGTAGGCACGTTCTGGCCGAACCACTATAAATCTGTGTGTCTTTTACATTTCAGCCCCTGCTTTTTTCATATTTACATAACTCATCTAAATCATTAAGAATCACATAAAATCAACTGAATCACACGACTTGGAGGTGTTTGCCCATTTTTTGCGCAAACATTTTTGGTGCTTTCACTGAGAGCTTCGAACTCGAAGCTTCAGCTTCCCTCATTCAACCTTCTTTCCCAATAGCACCCTTCATTGCCTAGGAAACATGACTTCCAGGCCAAGAAAAGACGCTAACAAGGGAAAGAACGTTGCAACTAGCAGCGCTCCAAATCCAGTGGATCCAGATCAAGAGAACCATCCCACTACAGCGGCAGTGCCGCATGTAGATCAGGCGATTCCAACAGCCCCGGCCGCGGAACAACCGACAGTAATCACTAGAGCAGACCTAGACAGAGTTGTGGTGGAAGTGACTAACCGCTTCGCATCCCAACAAGAAGCTTTGGTGAACCAACTCATGTCACGCTTGAGGGATGTCGAAGAATCCAACCGCAACACCGAATCATGGGGTGAATCTCAATCTGGAGGATCTCGGAGACAGCAAAGGTCTTCCCTCTTCGAGGAAGCCATCAACATGAACAACAATGATAGGGGTCGCGCCCGGACTCAGCCCGAACTCCGACTCGAGGAAGCGCTTGGAACCGAACCCAGTGGGGGAGGCGCCAGGCGAAGGTCGGATGTAGCTGAGCCAGTCATGCCACCTGATCATAGAAACCCCGCTGAACGGAGCCGAGCTAGAACCCAGCCCGAAGTTGACCCCATGGAAATGCTCGAAACAGAACCCCACAGGGGAAGATCAAGGCAGGGGGCAACTGTAGCTGGTCCTAGCATGCATCCGAGCAGCCAGAGGCAACCACTGGATAACGTCAGAAGTGATAGACTATACCATCCCTACAGGTCATCTGGACGAGATCGATCCCGCAGGGAAGAACCAAGTTCATTTCTATCCGCTCCAAATTCTGATGAAAGAATGGCACGATTATTCAGAGAATGCGTCCAACGGGAGCAAAGGGACCGAGGAATAGGCGCTAGGGTCACCAGCCCCTTCACCTGCAATATCGAAACCGCCATCACCCCCCGGGAATGGAAAATGCCAACCATGGAACCTTACAAGGGAACTTCCAACCCCATCGTACACTTACAGAGATACACCTAGCATATGCTCATGAGCGGAGCAACAGAAGGGGTGCTGTGTAAATGCTTTCCGCTATTCCTAGCAGATCTAGCTACCTCCTGGTTCTGCCATCTACCCCAAGGATCGATCAGCTCATGGGAGATGTTGAAAGAAAGGTTCATTAGCCAGTTCCGCATCCATGTAGAACAACCCAAGGATGCTTATTCTCTATCCAATGTCAAACAGAAATCCGGAGAGACACTGCAACAATATCTAACCCGGTTCAACGCCGCAGCGGCCGCAGTCCAAGATGCCGATGAGAAGCTCACCCTAATGGCCCTCTGTAGTGGTGTACACCCAGATACCAAGTTCGCTAGAAGACTAACTAAGGAAAAACCAGCTACTTTACCTGATTTCTTCCATGAAGCTGGAAAGTATATGAGACTTGAAGATGCCGCCACTGAGAGGTAGTCAGGGCAACAAGGTAAGACAACTTCGGACAAGGTTCCCGCTGCAGCTAAGGACACTCGAAGAAATGAATCTAGAGACAATGCTGGGGGCAGGAAGGTTGAAAAACGCCAATATCGACCAGGACCAAGATTTGACTCCTACACTCCTTTGAATGAAACAATCGAAAACATCTTTCTAGCCACTCAGGGCGAACTCAGATACAAGCGCCCCCCGCACAAGAAAGAATCTGATAACGCACTCAAGTCTGGAAAGTTCTGCCGCTTCCACGAATCCCACGGACATGACACCAATGAATGCCACCATCTCCGGGACTTGATCGAAGAACACATCAGAAGAAGAAGGCTGGAACGCTATGTGAAAGGTCAGAACAGGACTCCAACTCCTGCCAATGAGAACTCAAAGCGACCCGTCCCAGAAGTAGGCGGAGGGAATCGCAACACTAGTGGCTCTAGTCAAGAGAAGATAGTGGTCCATACCATCTCGGGAGGACCACACATCGCCGACAGAAGCTGTGCAGAGATGGAAAGATACGGCAAGTCACTTAGAAATGCTGAAGGCTATGTTAACTCCATTATGGAAGAACGCCACCCGAAACGGAAAGAGAGTGACGACATCGTATTCAGTAGGCGTGATTTAGAAGGAAGACAGTATCCGCATATGGATCCCATGGTCATCACTGCCTGGTTCGGTCCAGCTAAAGTTTTCCGAATTCTAATAGAAACAGGAAGCTCCGTAAATATCCTATTCAAGCATGCTTTCGACAAAATGAAGCTGTCAATGAAGGATGTGTCTCCCTGCAACAAACCCCTGCACGGTTTCACTGGAGATGCGAAAATGCCCCTCGGGCAACTTGACCTCTTCGTCGAAATAGGAAGTCATCCCCGCTCCGTTGTGCGAAAACAAACATTCGTACTAATAGAAAACCACTCGGCCTACAACGCCTTCTTGGGAAGACCAGCCTTGTCTGACTTCCAAATTGTCCTAGCCCAGTGGTGCCTAAAGATGAAATTCCCAACAGATAACGGAATAGGAGAAGTTGAAGGAGATCAAGACGCCGCTCGAGATTGCTATGTAACTGAACTTCGCAATTACCATAGAAAGAATAAAGGGAAAAATGCAGAGACTACTCTCTGCATGAAAATCTTGGGAGCATAGCAACTAAAGAAAGCCCCTCCTCTTCGATACACCAGCGATCCTTTCAATGAACTAGACCCCACGGATAAGGAGGAGGAGGCTACCGCTGAGCCTGCAGAGGCCATGGAATTTGTATCTGTAGAAAACATGATTCAAGTAGACTATTAAAAATAGGATCTCAGCTAAAAACAGAATTGAAGGATCAACTCATTGACTTTCTCCGCCACAACTTAGATGTATTTGCGTGGACACATGCCGATATGACAGGAATCTCCCCAGACATAGCATGCCACATGCTGAACATCGATCCCACCAAGGTACCGATAAAGCAGAAAAAGAGAAGCATGGGAGAAGAATGATCAGCAGCCCTCGATGAGGAAGTAAAGAACCTACTTGCTAATGACTTCATACGAGAAGCCATCTACCCAGAATGGATCGCTAACCCGGTACTAGTAAAGAAAGCTAATGGGAAGTGGCGAACATGCATTGATTTCTCCAACTTAAATGACGCTTGCCCGAAAGACTGCTTCCCGCTCCCCCGAATCGATCAGCTTGTGGACAGCACTGCCGGGCACGAACTTTTATCTTTTGTGGATGCATACTCCGGATACAACCAGATTCCCATGCACGCTCCCGATCAAGACCACACTAGCTTCATCACTGACCGGGGATTATATTGTTATAAAGTCATGCCTTTTGGACTCAAAAATGCCGGAGCTACCTATCAGCGCCTCGTCAACAAGATGTTCGCGGAATTAATAGGACGAACTATGGAAGTATATGTGGATGACATGTTGGTAAAGTCCAGGAGAGCCGACGATCATGTAAGCCACCTGAGCGAGATGTTTCAGGTACTTCGCCGATATGAAATGAAGCTGAATCCTCTAAAGTGCTCCTTCGGAGTGTCATCGGGAAAATTCTTAGGATTCATCGTCCATGCCAGAGGAATTGAAGCAAACCCTGAACAAATCCGGGCTCTAAAAGAAATAAGGATACCTTCCACTCGAAAAGAAATGCAGAGCCTAAACGGAAAGGTGGCCGCCCTAAGCAGATTCATTTCCAAAGCAACTGACAAGTGCGTCCCTTTCTTCGAAGCTCTCAAGAAAGACAAAGGAAAGTTCGAGTGGACCGATGAATGCTTAAAAGCCTTCCTTAACCTGATCGAACACCTTCAGAAACCACCAGTACTCTCAACTCCAAACGAAGGCGAAGAGCTATACCTATACCTCGCTGTATCATCTCATGCTCTAAGCGCTGCCCTGGTAAGAGAAGAAGACCGCACACAACGCCCGGTATACTTTATAAGTAAGAGATTTACAGGGGCAGAAGCCAGATATCCTAAACTTGAGAAATTGGCATATTGTTTATTCATCGCGTCACGAAAACTGCGACACTACTTCCAATCTCACTCCATCAGAGTTCTAACCGACCAGCCACTAAAACAGGTGCTCCATCGTCCCGACACTTCTGGACGACTCCTCAAATATTGCATTGAACTAAGTCAGTATGACGTCACCTACCATCCTCGCACTGCTATCAAGGGGCAAGCCATGGCCGATTTCATTGCCGAATTCACTACCAACGAAGGCAAGGATTAGTTTGAAATAGCAAAAAGCATCAAGTGGAACCTCTTTGTAGATGGAGCGTCGAACGAACAAGGCTCGGGGGCAGGTATTGTGATAATCACCCCCAGGGGAAGAAAGCTGTACTATGCATTAAGGTTGGAATTCGCGGCCACGAACAACGATGCGGAGTATGAGGCAGTAATAGCGGGATTGGAG
Organism: Allium cepa; assembly: GCA_030765085.1. NCBI lineage: Eukaryota > Viridiplantae > Streptophyta > Magnoliopsida > Asparagales > Amaryllidaceae > Allium > Allium cepa. The sequence continues at coordinate 27,806,888 of CM060937.1, read as the reverse complement.
CTTGCCTTAGAAATTGGAGTCAATTCTTTATGTCTTCATAGTGATTCTCAACTTATCGTAAACCAAGTACTAGGAGAATTCCAGACACGAGGAGAACGACTCACAGCATATCTAAAGAAAACCAAACTGCTGCTCGATCAATTGGACCATTATCTAATCAAACACATTCCTCGAGAAGATAACCAAGAGGCCGATGGACTAGCAAAGCAAGCTAGTATGAAGAATAACACCATTTCCGGAGCACTAGCCATCTCAAGGCAGCTAGCCCCAAGTTTCGAACAAGTGAATCTGATAACTACAATCGAAGAAGGAACTTGGATGACTCCTATCCGGAAATATTTGCAGGACGGCACACTACCAGACAAACGTGATGAAGTCAGGAGAATTTTGAGGAAAGCTCCCCACTACACAATACAAGAAGGCATCCTCTATCGGCGTGGCTTCTCTAGCCCCTTATTCAGATGCGTCGCTGGAAGGGAAGCCAAGGAAATCTTATTCGACATCCATCAAGGAAGCTGCGGAGATCACACTGGAGGGCAGACTCTGGCAAAAAAGATACTCCGATATGGATATTACTGGCCCACACTAAACAAAGACGCCTTGGACTTCGTCAAGAGATGCGACAGATGTCAGAAATTTGCCAAGATTCCTCGACTACCCACAAATGAGATTACTCAAATGACCAGCCCTTGGCCCTTTGCTGTATGGGGAATTGATTTAATTGGCGAACTGCCAACGGGCAGGAGCGGAGCCAAATATGCTATAGTGGCAGTCGATTATTTCACCAAATGGGTGGAAGCGGAACCCCTAAATAAAATATCTTCAGCAAAAGTTATCAACTTCTTGATCAAAAATATTCTGTGCAGGTACGGAGTACCACTCAAGATCATATCGGACAACGGACTCCAATTTGACAGCGAAGAATTCGCCGACTGGTGCCAAGAGCATGGAATTCATAAAAGCTTCTCATCAGTAGCTTATCCTCAGGCAAACGGGCAAGTCGAAGCTGTCAACAAAATTCTCAAAACCCTAATCAAGAAGAAACTTGAAAAGTTAAAAGGCGCTTGGGTGGACGAACTTCCTACGGCACTTTGGGCCTACCGCACATCTTTCAGAACATCAACGGGACATACTCCTTTCTCTTTGGCGTACGGATCGGAGGCAATGCTCCCTGTTGAGACTATTGTTCCTTCCCACCGTAGGATCCACTACAATCCAGAAGAAAACGAAGAACTCCTCCTCATGTCTTTGGATCTGATTGAGGAAAGGAGAAACGATGCAACACTCAAAGCAGCAGCTCACAAACAAAAAGTGGCAGCACTATACAACTCCAAAGTCAAGCATCGCATCTTACAAGAACGAGATCTTGTCCTCAGGCGAATCTTTCCGCGCCCCGGGGCACTGGACCCCATCTGGGACGGACCATATGTAATTCATAAAGATCTCCACAACGGAGCTTATATTTTGTCAACAGTGGACGGAGAGGTGTTCCAGAGGGCATGGAACATCCGACACCTCCGTCGATACTTTTCTTAACTTGTACTGTCCATATGAAGTGAATTAACAAAGAGAATCAGTGGACGTAGGCATTTTCATGCCGAACCACTTTAAAAAATCTTGTCTCTTTTTAACTTGTTCCTTTATATCTTGGCTGCTTGTTAAGCTTTATCCTTTTCTGTTGAACAAAATCCTATGGCATCTCCACTCAAGACGCACCACGGCCTCATCTGGACAAGGCCTAACAGGTACGCTACGATTCTATGCACTCGCCAATGAGACTCTTTTACTCCAGCATCCCTCTGCTGCGGGTTAACTCATTGCTCGCGACTGCCCTCAAAGCCAACTGTAATGAGCCGATTATAAGTCATCATAAAGGCCGACTATAGCCGATGGCAGCTCATTACGGCGTTCGGCTCGCCGGCAACTGTGAACCTACTTTAAGCCCCAACATAAGGTGTGGCCAGCCAGGGGTAGTTCACGGCCAACGGCACCCACTCTAGCTGGCCACGGTAAATCGAATAATACCCACGATTACGGACCATAATGGTTCGGGTAGTTACCGTGCGCGATCTCGGCTCCGATGTGTCTTAAGTGCGGCTGTGGTAAAAAAGAAAACTCCCCGCGGAGGCGTAAGATGGGTGACAAATGTCTCCAAGACCCACAGCTAGGGAAAGTGACTACAAAACCCGTTTGCCACGAACTTAAGCACATCGACGGCCTTTCGTGACTGGAAGTTTTACTTTTCCCATATTTCCATTTCATTTAAATACTTTTCTCCTATCCTGTATAACAAACTCCAAAGTACAGGAAACCAAATAGGGAGCATTCACTCATGAGAATCTAAGCCTACGTACTGGGTGGCAAGGTACTCAGCTATGTCCATGATCAGTTACACAAGACGCTCAAAGCTACCACCTGCAACTAAAACATGAAGGGCGGTACTCTCTTCTCTTGTACATGAATATGTAACTACAGTTTATTCATACGTCACACTAACATTGCAAAACATGAAATTATATTTCAAGCAACTGCTTAACATCAAACACAACTAAAATCACAGGCATATGCATACTTCTCACGCACCACATCAAAATGACAACAACATTTAAACATAACAAAATCAGCTTATGTCATAAAATCACATAAAGTTATTCTTTGCAAATAATATTATTACAGTCACATCAATGTTTTGGACTAACATAAACAGTGATAAAAGGAAATAAAAAGGTAGCCAAATCCGGACAAGTAACCAGCTGCGTCCACACTTCGCTCTCATCCTACCAACTCCCCCAAGCCTACATGGCCGCAGGGTCGGATCTCCCAACGTGTTGATCAGAAGTTCCACCTGTCCAATTCAGAAGAGGAATTCATTAAACAAACGATAAACGATCAAGTTATGGAAACCCAGAAAGAAAAGGAAAAGAGAAGAATAACTCACCAGCGTCCGCCGCTTGATCCTCATCCTCCAGTTGCACACCCGCTTCCTCCGCAGCAAGCAACCGCATCCCCTCCTTCACCGCCGCTTGCTCCTCTTTCGAGAACTGAGCAGTGACCACATCCAGACTAAAAGCCACTCCACCTTCCTTACCCGCGTTGACCCTGGCCTCCTCTAAAGCCTGAAGATATATCTTGGCCATGACCCGGGGATAGTCATCCATCCAAGACAAGCTGCCCTCCTTCCAAGTGCGGAAGTACATGTCCTGCAGCATCTCGTCGATCATCCCCTCATTCTCCTCAAACTCCCTCACCCGGGCCTCGGAAGCCTGCAACTTGGCGACAGCGACATCCCTCTCTGATCGGTATCTCAAGCAGTCAGCCTGGAGAGACCTCCTCATCTCCTCCATCTCCTCCTTTAACTTGACTTGAGCCATCTCCGCGGCCTCAAGCCTCCCAGACAACTCCTCTACCTGCTCGAGATCCGCATTCCGAACCTCATCCACTGTCGCAATGGCCATGTCGATCCGCTCCTTACAGGCGGCCTCCATCTTCCGTAATTCTGCCCTACTAGCCTTTTCCATGGTCTCTTTCAGCCGCCTGGAGGCTTCCTCGTGCTGAGAAATCTGAACGGCTTGACCGGCAAGCTGTTCGGCCTGATCGGCAACCTTCAGCCGCAACCGAGTATTAGCACTCCCAATCTCCTCCCCGGCCTTGACCAATTGAGCATGATACTTCATTAACTTCTTGGTCTCGTCAGCCACCCGATCGATATTAGCTTTGGCTTCGTCTCCCATGGTAACTACCCGAGTGGTAAGCAGATCAAGATCTAGGGACTTAGCCTCGTCTAACACTCGTACCATGGGGTTGCGGGGAAGAAGGTGCTCACCCGTGGCCTCATCAAATGAAATATCCCGTGAGCTTGGATCTAAATCAGGATAACCGACAAAGGGGTCGCGAGGCATGTCAGGACGCCTTATACGGATAACAGTGGGATTCTTAGAAGGAGGTGGAGGGGGGATAAACTCCGTGCTCTCCTCCGTGGTATCACGAGGAGGCTGAACAGGAAGCTGCGGACCAGGGGAAGGCTCAAATAAGGAACGACTCCTCTTCTTTTTCTGAATGCTCTCTTCAATGACCCCAAGAAGAGGACGGTATCTGACCACGTCCCCAGGACGACCAGTAAGAGGCTTCGGCTTATCAGAAGCTCTCATCAACTTGAATTGTTCAAGGCGGTGTCGAACGTCTGACGTTTTAGCCGCCTGGCCTGCCCCTGGAGTAAAAAACAAGTGTTATGAACATACGACGATCCATAATTCAAGAAACATGTTAAGTTAAAAAGAAAGAAAAAGTGAGAATGCACATCTATTATACAAACCCTGCGGAGGAGTGGGATACTGCAATAAGTCCTGAATCTCATTCCAGGACGGAAGTGAACCATAAATTATTCCTAAGTCCTTATCGAAAATGGAATCGGCGGAAGTCAAAAGTTCACCTTGCACCGCCGAAGTTACCCTAGCTGAGGAGCCTTTAGGGGATGGATCGGCACCAGCCACAGCCTTGCCCGCCTCCTTTGCCTTTTCCGCTTCCGATTCTTCCTCCGATTCCCCGAAGGCCTGACGGAGAGCCTCATCCAGTTCAGGGTCTCGCCCAGAGGTTAAGGCGCCACCATCTCCATCGCCATCTCCTCCGCCTTCTGACTCTCCTCCCATATCGCCTCCTTCGCCCTCTTCCACACCTTCCTCCTCCGGGATGATCGAGCGAGTACTAGGAGAGGGGCCATCAGACTCCTTAAGCTTCTTACCTCCCACGACTGGGTGTTGTGCAAAGGGCTTCCTCTTGCCACTCTTCACCGTGGCCCCCTCCTTAGCTTTAGCGGCCTTCTCCTCAGCCGTGTCCCTCTGCTTAACCACGGACTGGTGCGGCAGGATCAAGTTGTACTCCAGGAGGGTAGCGTTCCTGATCAGGAAAGAAGCCGACCTGTCCCGTGCCGGAATGGCCTTTATTTCAGCAGCCATCCGCGCCAAAGAATCATCTTCCACGACTGCAATGCCACCTGTCGCTAGCAAGAAATAGAAGCATGTCAGAAAAAGCACTACAATCAGAACATGGAAAATACAAATGAAATTCATCTTACAGCCGGAAGTGAAAAGGCGGAAAAAAACAGAATCGTCCTTGATAAAAAACCATTCTTTCTTGAACATGGTAAACTTTGAATATAAGTCCAGGACTGGTTTAAAAGGCACGACCGCTTCTAGACTAATATACGGAGACCCCTTCTTGTAGCCTCTCAGGTTATACAAATATCGAATTTCCCGGTTAGAAGGAGGGCGCCCGTACCTCCTCTGAAAGATAACGAAAAGGCTCACCAGAATGGCATAAGAGTTCGGCTGGAGCTGGAATGGAGCCACCTTCAAATATGTGGTAAAACTAACTATCCAGGCATTGATAGGAGGGATAGCACCACACATGCAATGATATCTACTGTAAGCAAAGTAGCCTTCGAGGGGATTATACGGCATCACTCCATCTCCCGGCAATAGCATGCAAGTCCTGTCTATCCCAAAGGAACGGGATATAACGTCAAGTTGCTCCTCCTTTAGGGAGCTAGGAAAGCAATCGGGAGGGGAGACCAGAAGTTCCTGTGGACCATATCCGTCCACTAACGACCTCGGAACAGGTCGATGTTGCCCGGATCCTGGTTGGGCTGGGGGAACGGAAGAAGACTCTCCTCCATCCTTGGATTTCCGTCTGTCTGATCGTGTTTCCGCCTTGCGAGACATTTATCTGCGTACACAAAAGTGAAAAACATGATGTTAGAACAAAAGTATAGGCACGCAAGCATGCATAAGTCTGGAGTTCCACTCTAAGTCCGAATACAAAAGTCATTCGGCACTGGGATTCAAGGCCATTCGGTACTAGGGTCCTATGTTCATTCGGCAGTAAGATGATAATCTCATTCGACAGTGAAAGGATAAGTTCATTCGGCATTAAGTGTATGGCCGTTCGGCACTTGAATTTGATTCGGTATACATATCATTCGGCCCTAAGGCCTAAGTCTCATTCGGTAAAGCAAAGCCCTTCGTATGTATTCGGCAAATCAGGATCATCCGGTAATAAAGGTCATTCGACAAAGGAGTATATACCTGGTTCGGAAATGACTGGATTCGACAAAGTGTTTGATTCGGTATAGTATCGGTTTGGCGCTTGTTGATTCGGTAAAGAAAAGCTAAGGGGGTGTAGCCCCTATATATAGACTGAAGCAACACCACCGGACCAGATGGTTCAGCATACCGGACCAACCTCCAGCCGAATGAAAACCTATACCTACTCGAAGCCAAACGAAACTGTCTCTACCGGCAGAAACTAGAAACAGGGGGCACGCAAAGCACCTCACTCAGATAAGTACCGAACTCTAGGGCCTACTAATAAAGTAGAAATTATGATAATGATGAACAAGTAGTAAATCTCTCACTAACACAGGTTAATCATTTACACATGTACGCGACCACGAACAGTCCACAGGCATGCTCTGAATAACTATTAACCCTATCATCGTGAAAATTTACACTTTGACATTGTTTTTAAGCTCATCGGTTAAATGGATATTTGATTCTGATAATTATTAAATGGCTAAGCTACTTACACATGTACGGGGTTGCGAACGATCCTTAGACATGCTCTGAGATGGCGATAAACCACCCTAACAAACGATCCAGGAACCCACTCGAACGTGAACCTGACATCGATAATGCTAAGCCCCCTCGGGGCACACTTACTCGCCCCGAACGGCACAATTCACTTCATCTCAAATATTTCGATCCCGAATGGTCGTCATTTGAAATCACATTAAAACTGTCAATTCCTTCGCAGGACACCAACAGCATAGGAACATCCAGCCCATGGCATTACAAAACAGGCCTTCCTACCACAGGGAAACAAAGCGCGACACATGCAAGCACGTGCCCCACTTTGGGGGGCAAATGTTGGGCGAATTCTCACCCAGAAAATCTCAAGACCAAGAAGCGTCAGTCTCGCTCGTGTTTGCATCCTACACTTCATTCAGCAAAGCCAAGGTTCACTCGACATTCGCAAATAGAGCCTCATTCGGCAGAGCATGGCAATCTCCATTCGGCAAAGCCCAACCAATGGTCCATTCGGCAAAGGCAAGACATACTGCATTTCCATTCGGCATATCTCGTTCGGTAGCCGGACCAGCCATACCGGTCCACCATACTTCACCTCTCCAATACCCCACTACCTAACCATCTCCCAAGCTACAACCGGAGCACCATCACCGGACCATTCATGGCCGGACCAACACCACCGAGCCAACCACATACCTCACCACCGAATGAACCTCCATCCCGCTCCATCACCGGTCCAAGCTCCATACCGAATGGAGGCTCGCCGAACCAGAATTGCCAGTCCAGATTGCTTCAGCCCGGGCCCACCAGCAGCTATATACATTCAACACCCCTGCCCCCTGCCTCACTCTATAAATAGAGGGGCAAGGGTACAACAATGGCAGACAAGTTTGAGAGCTCAAGCACGGAAGGAACTTTCAAACTACTTTCATATACTTGTACACAAAGCATTGTACTTGTAATCTGAAAGAAAGAAGATAATAACATATAAAGTGGACGTAGGCACGTTCTGGCCGAACCACTATAAATCTGTGTGTCTTTTACATTTCAGCCCCTGCTTTTTTCATATTTACATAACTCATCTAAATCATTAAGAATCACATAAAATCAACTGAATCACACGACTTGGAGGTGTTTGCCCATTTTTTGCGCAAACAACGTAACTTCACTTTATATTTCATTTTTGAGTAGTGTTTAAAACAAAGCCGAATGAAAATGGAGAAGATACTGATTTAGACAGTCCTACAGAGGATGGGATTTTGGCTGCAGGTACCGATAAGGAATGCATCATCTCCACCGAATTTGCTGCAAGTTTTTTTCCTTTTAAAAGATATTACGTATATATTTTTTGTAACACGTACATTTTGTTAATGAATATATTATCGATGAACTAAAATGCAGTTTGACATATAGTTGCGTTGCATCTGCCTTTCAAAATTTACTGACGACTACGTAATCCGAGAATTGCTATATACATATATTTATCATAAAGAACGGGTGACAAACGGTTGAAGATCTGTAACAAGCTGTATTTTACGTATTGTAGGATCGTAAAATATTGTTTTTAAATTCATATAAGGTTGTGTGACTCTATGAATTGGGGGAATGCCTATTAGAGACATTTACTATCTTTGGATTTTTTAATGACGATTTTACTCCTAAAAACATGTATCGGCAATAACTTTGATAAATGCTAAATTAGTATCTGAGACCACTTTTATTGGAAAGATATAATGGTTCTCATTTTCGTAGGTGGTCAAAATAGTGGTTTGGACTTTCTGATTAGGAGATATGACTATTTGAAAATTGACCGTTCTTGGAGTAGCTTAGTGGGTAATTGATAAGTTTGGGGGCAAACCCACTAACTCATGTCGAGTTTGGAGAATTTGTTGAACAATCATACCCAAATCACTTTTACACCTTCCCCATAGATCTAAGTTTCCATTAATCCATTCTTCATCTGAAATCTTCTTTTTTCTCCACTAATCAAGTCTAAATCATAGATTAGTCATAGATTATCAAGATGATTCATTAGATATCTTCAAATCTTCATTTTTGGGGAATAAAAATTACACATTTGCTATTCGTTTTCTGATCTACCTCGATTTGCATGCAAAACTTGGATTCTGGGGGTTTTTTGGTGAGTGATTTATCATCTCTCACCTTACCGTATATGCATCTATAGGTTTTAACATGTTTTAAATTCATTTTTTTAATTAAAATTAAGTTTTAATGTCATTTTAAAACCCAATCTACAAAAAATGTAAATAAATGAATTATTGGTGTCCTAAACATGTTTTTTGGATATTCAAATCTACATGTTATTTGTATACACCTTGTACGATGGTTGTTATGACCGATTGCATGATTTACATGTTTAAATATTGTTTGGTGCATATATGATGTTTGTTTATATGCTTGTACGGTTAAAAACGTTCATCGAAGCGAACTAGAGGTAGGAACCATAGAGAAGTACTACGATGGATTGGCTCTCAAGCATTTTGTATCATATCATTACATAGACGATGCATGATGTTCGAAACGTTAAGTGCAGTGAGGGAATCGACGTGATTCGAAGGGCCAAAAGAGATACAGGGTTTTAGGTTGATCGGAGGAGGTTGGTCGACCGGTTCCTGGTAGCTCAATGGCCGGTCGGAGGAGATTGGTCGGCTGGTGGTGGCTCGATGGCCAAGCAGCAAAACCTGGTCGATGGTTGGGTGGTCAAACATAGTCGATGGTCGGGCGGAGGGATGTGGTCGGTAGACGGGCGGAGAAGCGTGGTCAGTAGCTAGGACGAGAAGCACGTTCGGTGATTTGGTATGGGGAATGGTTCAGCATTGGTGGTTGGCGCTTGACGTACTGGTTGTGCCTATCTTAGCTTGGTCGTAGGACGTATCGACGGGAGTGGAGCACAGAGTTTAGCTATGGACTTCACAGCGAGACTCGGGATTGCTGGGTAGTCTGAGGAGTTGGTTCGGGGTAATGTGGATGACCCCGGGATGGCTCTAGATAACTTTGGGATGGAAATCAACAAAGTATGATGACTATGACGAACTTGAGGTGGCGAGTGACTGTGGAATTTGGTGGGGGACTGAAAGGACGAGTTCTGCATTATAGCTCATATAGTATAACATGAGGTTGTGGTGCTCATGAGTGCACCCATGGTAGTCTGCGTGCACCCATATGTTTGGTTGTGTGCGTATGTCCAGTCCTTAGCCATTCGTGTAGACAAGAGTTGAGCGTCTATGGGGCAATTCTACTATCGGTACGTATGTTAAGGGATAGATAGATGACTCTGTGGTTGTGATGCTTATTGTTGGGATAGGGTAGTATGCATGCACCCAACGTAGTCTTTGTGTACCCTTGTGTTTGGACATCTGCATGTGTCCAGTCTTTTGCTATCTGTGTGAGTAATGAGTTGCATTAGAAAGAGTTATCATACATCTGAAGCACTTGAGTGAGAGATGCAAGGCTGTGTGATGGATGTTATGTTGCTTTTTGATATGTTGCATGATATCCCTATACCCCATATTGTCCTCTTGTGATAGTAGTTAGCATATACCATGTTTATGTGCTAATTCTTTGGATGTAGGGACATGTCAGCTATTATTGTTCATACCCTATACCATCTTTACTATATATAAGTTTTATAGTATTTTGAGATAATATATCACTCACACCAAAATGTTGTCTGACTCGAGATTTTATGTTTTGCTTCTTATTACCTTGGTACTCTTAAATGAGTAGGTTGGGGAAAGCATGTCTGGATAGCGCATGGAGCTATATGGAGTACGAGAAAGAGGCTACGCTTTCATGTATATATACATAGAGGTTACTATCAGTTATTGTTTGACGATGGAAATTCTATCGACTAGAAATCCGCCGGTCGAATTCATAATAAAAATAACCGCAAGCACACAGCGTACAATTTTAGTACGTGGCGAGTATGCCTCGATCCGCAGGGAATTTTTTAGATTTTAAAATTTTTATTTAATCAAATTAAACCAAAAATTGAAGTTGTGATTGTTTTAAGCTATAAATTGCAAAACTAACTAGAATAAAAGTGATTGAAACTATGAGAGTAGAAAACAATTTAGAGGTAAATTCATTCTCACATTTTTGTAAACCAACAAACAAATAATCTATGATCTATATTTTTGACATGAAGTGGATTTAGTGTTGCATTTATCATAAGTATGGTTTATTGATGTTATTAATTAACATAACTTAAACCACCAAACTATAATACAACAAATGAAACCACTTATCAATCAAAAGCTATTTTGAGTATGATCTGTTTACAATTGTAATTAGTAATATAGATTATCAAATTTTGTTTTCACTTTCATTTCAAAATCAAAAATCAATTAGTAAATGATCATGTAAATTTTGAATAAGAATAGCTCATTTGCAAATGCAACATAGGCTATCAAACTCATTTGTATAAACTTACATCAACATCTACTTTTATGAAGCATTAAAAGAGACCATAAGACATAATAAATGTTTAAATTACATAATATTAGAGAGCTTCGTTACCCCTAAATTGAAGGTTTTAGCTACTCAATTGTGTTATCATATCAACACATTTAATTTCAATATTAAAAGGCAAGTAGATAAGTAAGAGCTAATGAAAATGGAAGAGCTAAACTAGTAGCATAAAAGTAAAACAAAGCTATGAACATGAAATGAAAGAGCATGTAAATGAAAATGAACAAGCAAATAAAATAAGAACAAGTAGAAAGAAAAGAGAAAGTGACTTAGGAAGTCATTTTTATTTCATGTAACTTAGAGGTTACAATTTCCATGCTAATTTCCTAAGTAATTAAAAGAAGAAAGAAGATTCTTTATGCGTACATAAGAGGGCTATTTATACATGCACAAAACCCTAATTCAATTTTTAGGGGGATTCTCAAAATGCCTTTTAGGAAGTATGACCACCAAGTAATCATTAGCATCTAATTAATCCATCATCAAGTATGCATGAAGATTTTACCTCCACTTAGTTGTCCATTAGCTTCAGATTTAGGTAAGTGGGTAGGTGGGATTCTCCATGATCATGAGTTTAAATTATTTCCATCTTCATTTCTTTGTATTCACTTGTGCATGCATATATCCCGTGAAAACATCTTCCATCTGAATCCAAATTCATATAAAAATGCCCAAGTAAAAAATGCTCAAATTAACATATACACAAAATGACCATTTTGCACCTGTATGAAGATGAATATATGATGATTTGAAAGTAATTGAATTTTGGTTTAAACATTTTAAAATACCCAATTATGACATATATTTAAATAAAAATAGATAAAATATGGATGTAAATATATGCACATTTACGTGCACATCGGTTACATTCCGCTGTGCAATACCTTAGCGCTATGTCAGTACTTGTATTATTACAAACAGTTATAGAGTTAATTATGGACAGTTGGGATGTATAAACTCTTTATTTCAGTTTTGTATAGTCTATGAACCTAATGCACTCTGTTGTTCTTATTTATGGTTCACTTGAATATATCGCTATCTCACATGTTTATATCTGCGTTGTTATGTTATATTTTATCTATGCGCTGTGAGATTTTCTATAGGTTATGTGTTTGGAGTTTCACTACTTTTCACCCTTGGCTACCATCCTACATCGGCCGGGTACTACCACAGTGTATCATACAGGTATACAGGGTATAGAGGTGTAGGGCGATCGTCACAAGATCAGTAGGTCATGTCCTTTATGCAAATTCGATGTGGGAACAATAGGCTCCAGAACAAATTCTAACTCTGATAGACATAACAGCGAGACGATCAGATATATTATAAATGATCATTTTTAAATGTGGGTGGATTATTTTTCACTAAATGGAAAAAATGTTGCAAGGAGGATGATTGTGCGTAGATAAATATTCTCTCATGTTTAAATTTTCTATTACCAAATAAATATTGTCAAATATATTCATCTTATAGTAGAGGTTATGATTTTTTCATCATTATTAGTTCTTATTTATTTTACTTTTAGTCATTTGCTTATTTTATCGAAATTCGGTTTCTAGTTATGTATTGCTTATGAGATCGTATGAATTTTTTTAGTTGTTTTGGATGTCATACCTGCAATGTATTTGAAATTTGCAATATCCATTTTGTTTAGTGTAATCCAAATTTGCGACCATTCTTAGGTGACTTCGCAACACCGAACGAATGTAACAGATCACAAATCTGTAACACTACTTTGGTGTAGCGGATCCTAAATCTGTAACACTACTTGAATGCTGCATATTCTAGATTTGCAACATCTTTGCAACATCCACTGCATGTTGCGGATCCCAAATTCACAACATCAAGGGATGTTACAAATCCTAAATCTGCAACACCCTAGGAGTGTTATGAATTTAACTCCCACAGCATTTTGGAGGTGTTTCAAAAAACCGCAACATGCTAATCTAAAATTTTTGGAAAGTGTTTCTAAAATTCATTGAAACATCTTCTCAATATTTCAAAATGATGTTTTTGCTGTAATGTCTTTATGACTCTTGAGCAGGCTCCATGCAATTAGTCTCCCTTCTGATTCCAACGGAGTGGTAGATTGACATACACTATTGATATACCTCACCTAACTATAGATATGGGTTAGGCGGCACACACTCAGGTGTATATATACATACATATATACACATACACAAAAACACACACATACATATAAATTAAATATATATATATATATATATGACTATTTGGGACTTCAAGCCTGTCGTACAGTCAATCCACATCATGATATGTTCTGATTTATTCATATGTGAGGAGATGAGATTATATCCAGATAGATGTCTAGAGTGTAATAGATTCTCGTATCCTTTATTATACTATAGGTAGCCTATCCTTTATGTCATTGATGATGTTCTTATTATTTGAGATTGAGAGGTATAATTGGGCATTTTACGTAATAGTCGGGTCGGTGCATGACATTTTTGGTACATGGATAACGAGACCGACCTGTATTTTCTAGGCATAGAGGGGACTTGATATATAGGATTATGACATATTATTAGTGTGATGTGGACTCATTGTATGTTTGATACAGTGTTGTATATTTATTATTACATTAGATATTATTTGAGATGTTTTATACTCTCACTGCCTCTTATATATTTTATAGTATTGTATCTTGTCGATGTGTTACTAATTCTGTGTTCTCTATTATATACAATATATTTTGTTTTGTTCTATCCTGGGGGTACATATGTTTATTCTTTGTGTCAATACTGTCTGCGTTTTGTATTGAGTTATATTCGATATTTTATAGGTACCAATGTTAGCCCAAAAGAATATTCATATAGCCTCTTTCTTCATATTATTTTACTGCATTACCCAGTAATACTCTTAGATGGCATTGGTATAGAGGTAGGGTGTTTGAATTATAGTAAAAAAAAATAATTTCATTTATAAACTAATACCAAAATAAATCAAAGTTAAATATCCTTTTATAAAATTCTTTTAAACAAATGAATTGTGAAACTCCAATTTCAAAAAAATTCTTATAAATATCCCCAAAATTATTTAACCTAAAATTTTCGCTTTTGATCAATTTCCCACACAAATTTCAGCCTGATTTCTACTACATAACAACCTGCGTGCAATCATACATACACAAAGATATCAACATCAATATGCAACCAAAACACTTAAGATTCCAGTGCAAATTCAAAATAGTTCAAACTTTATATTGCAGTTTATGGTACGAAACCATTTTAGCCAAACCAATTCAAATTCATCACAAAAAATGATCAAACAATGGAATGCAAATCTATTTTGATAAAATCAATCAGTTTTAACCAAATTTCATTACAACAACAATCAAACAAGACAAGCAAAGAGCAAATCTATATTTGATTATAATTGCGAGTTAAGAAATAACTCATCAAATGATGTTTGCAATTTCAAATCGTCAACTAAAATCTCATTCGCGATCATCGCTACATCTCCAACTATCGGTACTAAGTTTGGAATTGGGTCATGCCACCAAATCACTACCTCTCATGCACATGTAAACTAAACTCCAGCATCCTCTATCGCACCATCACTCCAGCACCATCGCGATGCGCTCCCAACGTCACTATTGCTTTCTACCTGTGTCACCAAATTTCTTCCATGCACGAACCCAATAACATTTCTCCTCCTAACATCATTCCCAAACATCATTCCCATCCAGCTCAAGCTGCGTATTATTCTTCTTTCATTTTTTATTCTTTTTTTAATGCATGATTTTGATTGTTCGTATGTTAGGGATTTGAGAGAGAAATGAGCAGACTTAGGACAGAAAATAATGAGAAAGGTACGAGTTGGCTATCCTTATTACTTTGATTTCTTCCTCTTTTTACTTACAACTAAACCATTTACTGTAAAGTAAAGTTCCAACTTGTCTACTATTATCATAAATTAAAATATCTTTTTTACATACTAACTTTCTTTTAATGCTTTACCAATTGTAAGATATGTTTTGTTTAATCAAAATTGATTTACATTATATTTTTACAAAATATAGTTCAATTGCAATAATTAATCAAGTTTCAAATTGATTTTCTATCAAACCATCTTTCAATCAATTTACTTTAAAATATATTCATTCAATAATTCAAATTATCATTTAATTCCTTTCAAATTCAATTCATTGTTTGCAATTTATTTTTAAATTATAAATATTTTATGTTTGTTGTATATATATTTTATTCGATTTCAATATTTTTTCTAAAAGGAATTAGTTAATTAGTTTAATTTATTAAGAAATATTCCTTTATTGGATAATTTATTTTAACTCTATGAAATATATTCCCAAAATAAAAAATGATTCAAAATAGAACCTGAACATTTCATTTCAAAATATTTAATTAAGGTGTAGAGAGTTGGGTTGTTACAGTTCTAATGCTTAATTTTCACATGTCGATAAGAAAGCACCGCCTCACTCATTCTCCAACTTCTTTTTTCATCTTTTCCAAAGTAACATTTACTTCATGTCTCGATGCATGTTGCTTCCTCTAGGATAAATAATATGATTTGATCGGTGACTTTCATTTGGGACTTCCTTATGAAGATCCTTTATATTTGAAACATGTACCCCCCCTTCTTAATAAGCCAACGATTTGGGTCAATCTCGAATCTTTTCATGCCTTCAATATCTACCCCAATGTCTAATTGCACAATTCTTTCATCCAACAATGGACCTTTTCGTTGTATCTTGACAATTTTTTCTATTAGTAATAGGCAAGCTTCCAAGCCAGCTAGCATGTATGAATCTGGACTCAATCCACCTTTTGATCTAAAATGTTTGCCATAAGATGTTAACACTTATAATGCATTCCATTTTACAAATAATTCATTAAAAATATGGGGAGTTTTTAAAATTTTCAAGAGATAAAGAGAATATACGAAGAAGACTATCGAAAGAGTGAAGAAAGATGAAAAATATGAAGAAGGCTATTGAAAGCATGAACAAGGCTATTGAAAGTATAAAGAATGATATCGAAGGTATGAAGGAGACTGTTGAAAATATAAAGAAGATTTTCATAAGCAGAGCACTATCGGAAGTGTGGAAACAACACGATACTATAAGTATAAAGGAAGAAGGCTATTCGAAACATGAAGAAAGCCATTGAAACCATGAAGATTGCTATTAAAAGTATGAAGAAGGCTATCTGAAGTGAAAAGAAAGAAGGCTATCATAAATACGAAGAAAAGTAAGCAAAAGACTATTAAAATAAGAAGGTAAAAGGATGTTGAAAGTTTGGAAATATAGTGCTAACAAAAGCCTGAAGGTTAAAGGCTATCAAAAATATGGAAAAATATTCTCTTAGAAGTATGAAGAAAAAAGGCTATCAAAGATATAAAGACATGCTATCGAAGATGTAAAGGTAAGTGCTACTGAAATATTGGGTAAATGCTATCCGATATGAGTTTGATGCTATCAAAAGTATGCTTTTTTGCTATTGGAAGTATGGATTTATGCCATCTAAAGCGCTTTTTTGTGCTATCGAAAGTATGGTTTTTAGTTGTCGAAAATGCTCACAAAGCCATATATCAAAATATTATTGATCCACCTCGGTCATGCTGGTTTGACCCATAAAATTGTTTGGCACCTTTTGAAGGAAATCCTTTTGAGGTAACTCATATCACCACTAGAGCATGCCAAGTTTCATCAAGATTCCTAGCAATTCAACTACCATATATCAAAGGTTCAATGGACAATCAATTAGAACCATATGCAGGAATAATGTCAAGCATCCAATGGCTATGGAGTATTATAAATAAGGACTTTCCCCAAATAACAAGGCTCATTTCTTGAATTCTCTTCTCCTCCAAATTCATTTGTAATACTACGAGCATAAAAAGCTTGAAAATGTATAATTTGGAAGATTAGGTCAAATCGCAATTTCTTAATTTCAATAAAGTACAAGATAATATAATATTTGCATAACTTCTTTTGCTTTCTACATGAACTTATTTTCTAAAGGTGTTTGGCGAAAAGTTTGGTCTAACTATTGATGCATGTAAGCTATCGCATGATCTCTTTGCATTAACACCACTAATTCAGTTCCACGTGCATCAGCGTAAAAAGTTGATTTATTTAGGTACAACTAAAAGAAGAACAGGCGTCAACAAACTATTTAATACCTAGAATAAATCTTCATGCATATCAGTTCATATAAGCTTCTTGTCTTTCCTAATTAGCTAAGTCATAGGTGTTGCTGATGAATTTTCGGCAATAGCCAGTCCACCCTAAAAAACTTCTAATTTTTTTAGTAGTCTCAGGCCTACTCCAATTTCGGATTGTCTCAGTTTTTGTTTAATCCTGTAGTAATCAATCATTCAAAGTGAAATTACCTAAGAATTTTACTTTTTTCCTTCTAAAGATGACATTGAAAACTTCGTATTTAACTTATGTTTTCTCAATGTCTCCATAACTAGTCTAAGGTGCACATCATGGTTTCATTCATTCCTCAATTAGAAAAATACGATATTAACAAATACCAGTACGAATTATCTAATTGATCATGGAAAATCTAATTCATAATTTCAATGAATAATGCGGGCATAGTAGTTAGTCCAAAAGGCATGGCTAACACTTCTATGATCCATATCAGGTTTTGATTGTAGCCAGAAAAGTACCACCTTCTACGTCTTATACTTAGAAAAACCTCATTACTAAATCTAATTGTAAGAATATACTAGCTTCACTAATTATTCAATTAAGTTTTCAATCCTTGGCATTAGATAACATTTTTTTAACTCAAGTAAATTTATGTTTTCAATAAATAATCAAAATTATTCGTCTGACTTCTTTATGAATACTGTCATAGCTCCCTATGGTGAACTGCATGGTTTAATGATACTTTTCTTTTCTAATTCCACTTCCCGTGTCTTATGTTCTTCCATCTTCTTAGGTGTCACTCTAGTAGGTGGACTACTAACAGGTGCTCCAGGGGTGAGATTGATTCGGAACTCAATTGCTCTCTTAGGTGGCTAACCATGTGTTAGGTTGAAAACATCGGTGAATTCTTCTTACCATAAGGACCTTATTAACCTCATCCTTCTTATTCTCTTAGTCAAACAAGGAACATACGGTCTCTATTATTAACATCTTTAATACATACATTACTCTCTCCTTACTATTTGAGAGACTTGTTGTAATTATTCTATCTCCACATTAAATCCTAGTATCATAACATATTATGAATTGCATACCTAAAATAACTCCATGTCTCACAAATTCAAAAACATAAGTGCTGCAAAAAAATACGTGCCCACACAAAACAATTCCGTATTTGTGCACTTTAATCCCACCGTGGCACACTCAGTGATCTCATTAATCACATGTAGGGATGTAACTAAATAAGTAACATCCAAAACAAGTTTGTCTCCCAAATCTCTCAAAATTTATGAATGCATATCATAAACGTCAAATAGAGCTTTCATCAAAATACAATAAATCAGAATTGTACCTTCAATGACTATGCCCTTTCCTTTCTCCTTGGCAGTTGGGCCTACTGTTGGTCCCTACAAAGGGCAAACCTTCACTTTTCTCAGTAAGGGCAATCATTTCTTTTATCCAAGTTTGTTGCAGTTGAAGCATTTAACTTCACTAACTATCCTTGTGCATTGAGAAGCAAATGCCCTTTCTATTCGTAGTTATAATAAATAATTTCATCCATATTGACTTTACAGACCCTTTTCCTTTATACTTTCCTTCTCCTTCTTGTTCTCCTTAACTATAGAATATGGATTGATCCTCTTTTTCCTAACAAACTGGAGTTTGGATCCTACATTGCCTCCCCTCCTCATAAGGTACGTACTCTCATAATGCCTTGCCATATCCACCACTTCATTGAATGGATATGCAAGATGCACCATAGTCTTATAAATCAATCTTGGCCTCGACCTTAAAATGAATTTCTTGACTTTCCTTCTCCGATTTTGAATAAGATATCCTCTATATTTCACCAAGGCGTAAACTAATTCAAGTATTCTGGTACAAATAATTCTCATATCTCCAGGTCCATGAAAGCACGAAACATAATTGACACTTCAGATTCAAGGACAAACTTATCTTTAAACATTTCCTTAAATCCATCCCAATGCATCTCCCATTCGAGAATTCCAATGCTTGTGGTACCCCCACTAGCCATTAGCTAAGCCCTTTAGCTGTCTTGAAGCCAACCTAACATTGTGAGCATCAATAGTCCTAAAACCTTAAAGATATGAGCTTATATCTGCAGCCAATCTTGCACCTCTACAACATGCTTCGTTCCATCTAAGAATTCACCCTAACATATTTGCAGTCTTGGCTTATCTAAGTGAAGTTTTTCCTCACTGCCTGTCTTAGTGCTCCCACCATGTTAGGCATCTGTTATTAAATTTGATATTGCACAAAAATTTCCAACAACTATTGGAACAATTCATTCGTGTACATAGCTCTTACTACTGGAGAAAGTATCTAAGCTTTAACAATGACGTTCTCAAGAGCAATAATTTTTGCCCAATCATGGTCATTAGTTTGCATACTTTTCATTCCTCCACTAGCAATAGCCCTCGAATTTTTAGGTAATACTAATCTAATTTGGGTAATCATCTCTCCCTGCTTGCATAAGTGAGTTTTTGTAAGGATCGAGGATGAAGAAAGTGAAAGCAATAGTAGATGGATGGATGTGTCTATGCATAAAAATATATAAAACTAACAATTATGTTGTATATATCTGTATACCCTTCCCCAAGTTGTTCATTATCAACTACTTAGAGTCGACTTAGATTTCTATTTAGCACTTTTTTACTTACGTGTCCAGGAGCCTAAGTTTTGATACCAAATTGTAACCCCCTTACATAAGATTGGAAAATGAACACCAACAATGTTGTAGTCATCGTTGGAATTATTTCAAGCGAGAAAATACGATACTTTTTTTACCATAGTGGTAACCATAACAACTAACATTAATTATATTTCTTATTAACTTACTAACAAATTATTAATTAATTAACTTGTTTTCTTTTTAAAAAATTCATATAATTTCCAAAATTTGTTATAAATTTCTAAAAAGATTCACAAAAATCAAAAAAATATTTATGAATTGTTGTAAAAATTTCGAGCCTGAATAATAAATTTTAATATATTATGATTTGTTAATCTCAAAATTAAGTATTTCTACCATTTTCTTCCTTCTCAAAGAAAAAATTATATGAAATTTGAACACTACAAGATTTCAAACTCGCTTTTATTCTACTATTGTAAACAATATATTAAATTTCTAGGATTTTCACTGCAAGACACACAATGAATAGCGATGGCAAATTTTCCATCGACGGCCGTCACTAGCCATCGCCAACCGACGAAAATAACCATCGCTATCTTGCTCGTTGATCAAAGAAAGAGTGACTGCCTTAGCGAGGCGCTATCAACATTTTTTGTCGGCCATCGATAACACAGTCGTCACTAGCCGAAGGACACGTATCAAAATTCTACACATCATGAATTTGCCACTAGGCAGCCGTTAATCATCACTACCCATTTTTGTTGGCCATTTTTACGAATCTTGACTAGTGTTTCTACAACTCGTGTCAAAATGATCCGTTTCGAGCTTAATTTTTTTGACCATTTTTTTAGAAATCTAGCCATATGGATTGAATTAACACATTACAAGGTATCAGTGGTTTGAATTTGGTCGCATTGAAGGTCATCTGTCCTTCAAACTAAGGGTTTTTATTCCGAGTGTCGACGAATGACTATAAATTTAAAATTTAAGATTGACACCTTATAGTTGTTTAGTTTTTAGTCATCTTTTAGAAATAGGTCCAAAATGCTTTAGATCGATAAAAGATCCAATAAATTTATTTTTCTACCAAATATTTTATTTTATATAATTTTATTACACTAAATACATTTAAAAATTCATAATTAACTACCCAATGATTTAAAAAATATTTCAATTCAAGAAAATGTTACTCATAATCAACTTTATCGACATAATGGACCGATTAAAAGTTACATAAATTGGTTATTCATGTTACATTTTCAGTAATGATAAATATTCAAAATACACGAAGATAGATTACAGAAAATACTAATTTAACCGATCACAATCCGTCCTTAGGTTGACAAGCTAAGCTAAAATATCATTTTTGTTTTTTAGGAATTAAATTAGTATTTTTTAACATTTTTTAAAATGAAATAAGAATTTAAAAGAACTAATTATTTGATTGGTTAATTAAAATAATAACTAGCCGTTGCTAGACATCGGCACTTGTCAAAGTAGCCGTCAGCCCGCCCCTTTGCTATTTAATGTATGTCTTGTAGTGTTTAGATGTCATTGGATATGTTTTAAAATACATTAAATTTTTCTATATGACTTTGCATATACTTCCTCATATTCATTTCCATAATAGTCTATAAAAAAATCCATATGTTAATCATCTCAAAAACCTTCATCTACAACCAAAGAAATAAATTTAAAACATGAAAATTAATGTGTAATAATATTAGCCACCAAACATGTATATAGATTTGAATAATGTGTTATCATATCTTTTCAGCACACCATTGACAATTCTTTTTTTAGCATAGAAAAAGAGAGAGGGCATATGGTTTCTGTATATATTTCAAGGGCTTTGAACTTAAATCATCCTTTTATTTCAAATGTAAGTACCACTTTCGAAAAAAGGTAGGTGGCGGCAGCAAGGTAAGGGGAAAAGTGGTGGCATGGGTGAGGGAGAGGGAGGGGAGGCAAAGGTAAGGGAAGGTGGAGATAGAGGAGAAAGAAAGGAGATTGATTTGGTTTTAGAATTTGATTTTTTTTACATCTAGAGATTAGAGAGGAAGAAGAAGATACAGATAATTTTTATTAAGAGAGAAGAAATGCAAGGAAGAGATGTTCTGCATGTTCCTATTAAGAAGAAATGATGAGGTATGGTCTCTTTAATTTCCCAAAGCCCATTAGGCTACTAGTCTATTTGCATTCTAATGACTCCTTAAATTCCTAGAAGCCTAATAACTAAATAAGAGAGCCCATTAGAATTATAGAAAGGAGGAGAATAACATATGTAAGTACACAAAGGAAACACTGACAAATTACTCGAGTTTTCACTGAAAACTCCATATTTAGAGTTTTAGAACTCCGGTTTCTATGAAACGAAAGAGGAGTTCTTCTTAAAATTTTGTCTAGATTTTTTTTCCCAATAATAAAATTCAAATTTTGAAAATTTTAAATATTTACCAAAAAATCAAATATGACCAAGTTTTGATCAGAATTTGACTTTTCCAAAATTGCTCATTTAATTAGATTTGATCAAATTAATTATTCACCCAATTAATTATTTTAAATTTCAAATTTTTCTTAAATTCAAATAAATATTCAATTTTAAATCGTTCAAATTTACGGGTCTTTATACTATATTTAGTTTCCAGATACACTTAGTCAATTAAATATTGTATAATCAAGCTTGTCAACGGACATTTCAAATACGGATAGTGCTATATCTGTATCTACATCCGAAATCATTTTCAGATATTGGATATCCGCACTCGTCGATGTTGATGGATATCGGATAATTATCCTATCCACTAATGATTGATAAATCAAGAAATATAAATGGAAGATTTTGGTTTAACATAATTTTCTTCAATCCCACTAATCATAAAAGTGCATAAAATCAACAAATATGATGATGACAAATAGTTTTGAGCAATTAATATGCATTAAATACATATAATATAAACTATTAATTTAATAAAATAATAAATGCATATATTTCATTACACTAAAATACATATGGTGAAAGCTATAATCTTGGTAAAAACCAAATGGATAATTTTCGAATGCAGATGTCTTCATATCCATATCCATATATATTCATTTTTTCATATATCGATAAATAATCCTTTTTTGGATACGGATGCAGACTTATTTTTGATTTTTCGGGTATCTATTGACAGACTTATGTATATTTTTATTAAGTCATTCTCTACATTACCTCTCCCTAAATATCAGTTTATAAAATTTGAATCTTTAATCTTCCCAAGTAATGGCTCTCCAAAAATATGTAGTGTTATTTACAGCTATTTTTTCTGTTAGGTGTATGTTACGAAGCCTGTTAGCATGAAGTCGACGTTTGAGATATGCAAAGCCAAAAGTATCAAGCTTTGCCTGGTTTAATAGCCACGTTATTGAGTACTAAGGAGAACCCATGCTAAGCACATGGATTTGACTTTTATGTTGATTGACTTATACATAAGCATTTTTTGTCATATGGGAATATAAATTTGTTATCTATTTTTTTAGACCTAATTTGTTGCTAAGCCTATTATTATTCATAACCTAGTTAAAAAAAATAGAGTGTTCACCCATGGTAGTAAAGAAAGCATCAGCAAAATATAAAATAAATAATTATTCAATTATCTAAAGAGCCTATTTTCTATAGGATATTGAGAAGAGGCTATGAATTCCGAGTAAAAAAATATGGCTCTAGAATATATCTTAAGCTGGCCAATATACCTAAACCAATTGGTAAATAAACTGTAAACTTACAACCCAAAGAAATATACCCAAAAAAATGTAAGCCCAAAAATTGATGTCAGAGGACCGATGTTCTAATGGTTTAATGAAACCAGCTACATGAGTTCATAGATCAAACATGTATTTCATATTTTTATCCTAGGCAAACATGAAAATAGATTGATAGTATGAAAGTAAACATTAAATACACAAAGCAAGAGCTTACAACTAAAGGTATGAATCAAATATGTAGTACAGAATAATATCATACATAATAAATAAAACTTCGAAGTTATATATAAAATGAGATACAGGGAAAATTATCTACTAAAATAAAGATATCTCAACAACCCTACATAAAAAAGAAAAACAATTAAAGATAAAATGTTATAACATTTTCAAATAACTTTATTTCAATCTCACAACCACTTTGTGACACTTCTTGCTAGAGATAAAATTTTCACTGACCATACATGTGCCAATAGGTCAATTGCCTAAAGGAAAACCTTCATCAAATTATTTTAGTATCCATTAACCAAAGCAACTGAATTTTTGATTCAAAGTTCCATGGAGTTGGCCTCAAGTCCCTCGAATTCCAATATTCATTTTCAGGCATATAATCTCCAAAATCGCTTTTTTTTCCTACATAATATCATATAATCTGTCTTAATTTCTATGAAAATTTTGCTCGAATCCCTTGATTTGAAGAGCATGTTTTATTGCCTGAACCTGTAATGTTAAAACTAAGACTTTAAAGCATTGAAATTTAAGTTTTGCAAATACCATCACTATAAATGCACATGGATATATGTATAAACTAATAAAATATAAACATATGTTTGAAAAATGATAAACCACAAATGGAATAGCAAAATCGTTTTAAACTTCTACATGACAGCAAATATCGGAGCTACATTCTTTGTTCTAAGATTGAAAATGTGGTGGCACTATGACGTAAATAGGGCATTAGAAATATATTTCTTATTTGTTCTATCATGAAACATCAAATAATCTAAAAATGCTATAACATGTAGCATCATGTTTCAACATATAAAATAATTTAATATTAATAAACTTAAGATGTGATTTCAAATATGAGGAGATAATAGTAGTAACATTTGAAGTAATAATAGAGTAATGTATAACTAATAAAATAAAACGTATAAAGAAACTATGTACACCCTACAAGGTATAATAATAAATCCAAAATGTTAGATCCAAACATCAACCATAAAATAATAAAAGAAGTTCAAAATCTTATGGTTTTCTACCAATGGTAACAGGAAAAAATAGTTCTATAACTTGCAAAGGAAATTGATGTTTGAATGACTTTTACACACCTATATACCTTGGTTCACTTCATTCCGATCCTGATAATAGATTTTTTTTGGAATTAGCAGAAATGGAATGAATAATTTATACTACGATAACATGATTTAATACGTATTTTAGTTCCTTCTGTTGCCATAAACATATAGGATAAATAATTCAGAACTAAGAAATTCATTTGCCTATAAAGTGCTTATTTAGAAATCCATAGCCAAGATAAAGGTTCATCCTAACTATAAATAAATAGTGAATAGGCACATCCTAAAAAATTATATAGTTATATATTATCAGTGACAGATGGTAGTTTTATAAACTTTGCTGAAGTAGTGTTAATAGTCATTGTGTAGTATAACTGACCAATGGTCCTTGAAGTATTATATAACATATAATTACAGATATTGTCACTTTTTTCCCTGCTTTTGACATAATATTTCCATTGGTTCCAAGCATTCCTCCACTTGTATAAGCTTCCTATTTTAGTACATAATTTTTATATAATCTCTTTCCCTTTGCACCATAACATCAGATGAAATTAATAGTAGTTACAAATGTACAAATCCTAAATGTATAGCTAATTTATTTAATTGAACAAACTAAAGTAGATAAAGTTAATTAGTGTACATTTTGGATTTTGTTGAAAGATCCATATATGTTTATGGAAAGAAACACATCAATCTTTATAGCTAGTTAGGGAAATAATTTACATAAATAGAAAAATATTAGGAAAATTATAGTAAGATTTATAATATATAACAGGTAACGAGAAGGAGGGCACCTAAATTTTGCATGATATATTCCAAAATTTGTGTTGGTATATTCCATTTCTAAAAAAGGACCATGCACGTTAAACATACAAAAAAATGGATCGGAGATATATACGACAATACATGAACATGTGGACAACATAATGTAACGACCTGGATTTTTCAATATTTAATTTAGAATATTTAAATGGTTTAAATATTAGATTTGGAATTTTTAATTTAGTTAATGAGTTTTTAAAATTTAAATTTCGAATGATTTTGACAATTTTTGAAATCGTCGATTTAATCAACGAATTAAAATGGCGATTCGGGGCATAGTCTTGGAATTCAACGAAACTAGTTCCATTGGATCCATAATAATGTATTATTATCGAATTTCAAATTCGCAGCTTTTGGAGTTATCGTTTGGTCGTACAGGATATAAATTCGTTGAAATTAGTATCGAAAATTCAATATAATAATTGGGTCCAAAAAGCTATCTTCTCCATACGATCGAATTAGAGCTCCAAACCTTTTCCATTACGTTCGGAATAGGGGTATAACATTATAAACGCCTAGCAGCACGCCTCGATAGGGGTTCGAATAAAGATATCAAGATATTTGGGATTTTAATTATATATATATATATATATATATATATATATATTGCCATATCCATTCACATCAACCAGCAATACTTCCCATCAGCCTACCCCACTGTTCACATGCCGTCCGACCACCAATTAATTAAAGTAGCGTATTCTCTTCTCGCAGCCTTCATTTCGAATTCAATGCAAATGGAAGCAAAAAATTTATATACTGATTTAAATCCCTAATTGAATTCGTAGGTATAATAATAAAAAAAGAAGGCAGAGAAAAAAAAATACACGCTTCCGTGCACTAGCGATTGAATAGCGATCGAAGTCAGGGAGGAGGCGCCGCGTATGCTTATCACAGTCAATTTAGGGGTTAGCTAAATCAAGGGGAGGAGGTCGCAACATTCACCAAGGCAAGCCGATGGTTGTGTGTGGGCAGGAGGCGATGGGAGAAAGTGGATGGGGCGATGAGGCATTCTCATACGCGTGCGTGGTCATGGTGGTAATGGGCGGAGACACGCGCGAGTGAGAAGGAGAGCGCTGTGCGAGGGGGTGGTAGACGAGGGCTTGAGGAGGAGTATTGGGGACTTCAAATGGTGGACTTTGGTCGTTTGTGGCCATCGCGATGTGAGTAGGTCGTGAAAAAAATGGAGTGCGGTAGTTCAAACTTGCTACTGGAGGATTGGAGTGCGGCAGTTGTTCCAGGCGGATGTTAGCAGTCTTCGCGCATGCGCATAGGCGAGGCTAGCAACGGTTGGTTGTGATGCAAGCATGGGCTGGAGATGCATGCGAAGGAGTTTGTGAAAGAGACGAACGAGTGATGCGGTACATGGGATGTGACGCCCTGCCCCGAGACGTACATTAACAAAGAGAATTACTGGACGCCCCACCCAAGGCCCACATTAACAAAGAGAATTACTGGATGCCCCACCCCAAGGCCCACATTAACAAAGAGAATTACTGGGTAATTCTGTCTGCTAATGCGGAGAATAGGGCTGGTTAGGAGCACCATCTATAGCCTTGTCTTAAATATCTATTGAATATGTCAACGATTGTTATCTGGTTTTTTCATCTATTCAAGTGGATCAACATACCCAATAAATAATTAATACAAAACTATAGGTGTCTAATGGGTCTATAAGAACAAAATACAATAACATAATACATATCACATCACAACACATCACAGAACAGTAATCATTATATATATAAATACATATACACAGATACATCCCAGTATGATACAAACTGATACACAAAAGTGGTGCAGAGACCACACTATATACATCTAATCAAATACACATCAGAGTCAAGTGGAAAGAATTATAAACTACACAAAAGTGCTAGGCTGATATCCAAGTAGATGCATCAAAACTAAGTCCCGTTACTGATAGGTAACCTAAAACAACTCGGTCTGACCTGAGTACAAAATACATAGGCCAGTCTAGCTAAAACAATCAGTTAATGAGGATAGATGATAACATGTAGCATAAGATACAAGGTGATAATTCTTTTCGAATGAAAAGAGGCAACAGAAAGAATACAACCTAAGACTTAAGTGAACTAATGTCATTTAAGTATACAAAGGCCTCAAAAGAGGTAAATTCAATAATAATACTCAAATAATATAAAATTCACCTCATATCATCGGCGATATCCCAAAATGTCTACATGGTTTTAATGAAACATGTCTCCTCAAAAGGGGAAACATCAATACAAATTCTCGCCAAAATGGCAAACATAAAACATTATCAAATAGGATGATCCAAAACTCAAATATAGAAGAATCTCCAAATTCATTTATACCTTATCTCATCGTTATAAATGTATATAAGTCTCAATCTTAACTTGCCAAAATGGCAAAACCCAGAATATCCTATAAAATCATGAAATCATCTAAACTCATGATCTCGCCGCTGGTGCACGAGCACGGTGCTTTGGATCTGGAATTGATATTTGGGTATATGCAAGTGGAACTCAAGTTTGTCTCGAGTTACTCGAGTAGATGATTTTTTTATAGGGTATAACTTGTCCAGTTTCCAAATAAAAAAAATTTGAATTTAAATTTATAAATCAAAGTTTAAAATTAAGTTTAAATCAAAGTTTTACTATGAATTCAAGTTTAGTCTGGAAACTTAGTTTGTGAATAGATGAAGTTTTTTTTAAATTGTTTTTAATAACTAAAGATGTTTAAACAATTAAGTATCGAATTTGGGATTAAAATAAATTTAAAAGTGAATTGTAAGAAACAAAGTTAAATCAAACCTTTGAAATCTAGATTTAAACTTAAATATGAATCTTAGATTTTGAAATAAAAACAAAGTTTTTTAAATTTAAATGTTTAAATAAGTTAAATGTTAAGGTATACTTTAAATAGGTAAATTTGAAGGAATTTGATTTTTTTTCTTTAAATTTCTTCCATAACAAACGTATTACTTTAACATGAGAATTTAAAAAGTGAATTGAATATAAATGTTTCAACATATTTATAAGTGATAATAAAATCATTAATAAGAATGAGATTCGTCTTAAGTTAATGAAGATATAATGATGATTTATAATTCATAAAATATTAAGTTAATTAGAATGGTTAATTAATGTTAGGATTAATTAAATTAGTAATTATAATTTTTAAATTTATTGATTAAGGTTTAAGTTAATTAATGATTAGTAATTAATCAATCAATTAATTAAGAACTAATTAAGTTATAGTTGACACTTAATTAAATAATTATGGATTAATTTATGGGTTATTGAAGATTAATTAAATTGTAATTAATAATGATGAATCTTGGTTAATTACTTTAGAAAGGTAATTAAAGAACTATTATTGTTTAATGAAGGTCATTAACTAAGATTAATTAAATTATTAATTAACGTGATTAATTTTTAACAATTAATTAGATTAATTAATTAATGATAATCATTTATGAAATTGTGTAAGTGTAATTACTTTATGGTAAGTAATTAAAGGTTTAATTTCCTAAAATAATTAATTAAGGGGTTAATTAAGTATGTAATTGGTTTAGAGGTTAATTTAATTAATGTGATTAATTAAGAATAATTTATTAATTAAGAATAATTAATTAAAGTGTTTGATAAATTAATTTATGTCAAATGATTTGTAATTAATAAATCAGGATTGGATAATTAATTCATAAGTAATTAATTTAATTGGAAATAAATTGAATTAATTAGGATTAAAGAATTAATTAACCCTGCTTATAAATGTTTATTGAATGCTTGACCTTACTTATGAATGATAGTATTGTATGAGATGCCTTGAATTGATTGTCCTATCTAATCTGTGATATTTTGTTCTGTGAATTGAGCTGTGTATTTTATTCATTTATTTGTTATACATTGTATATTATCTGTGATCTGTGTATGAAAGATAAGCGTTATAGTTTATTCCACTTATCGACTATATTTCTGTGTTTTGATATGTGATGATGATGTTGTTGCACTATTGTGTTAAACGCCTGGACCACACCATACACACACAAATATGGATTTCACGAGGAAATCGACTAAGTCACAGATTTTGAAAAGATTTCAATTTGAATTCAAATGGTTTGGAAATGGAATCGGGTTAAATGTGAAAAGCTTTTGAAATGAAATTTCAAGATAAAATTTATTTTTGAATAACTTGATAAAGTTTTGAAATTTGAATAATTTGATTTAAATTTGAATTCAAAATTTGAAATTGAATTCTATGATTTGAAACTAGGGATTAAAGATGTTTTACTAGTTATATACGGGTTAAACCATTTTAAAGGTATTGATTTGAGAATTTGAATTTAATTCAAGGGCTTTAACTGGTGCAAATATAATTGGATTTTTCTGAAATGACAACTATTTGTTTTCAAATAATAAAAGCTTTCACATAAGAAATGGACTTCCAATTTGTGTTAAAAGGATTTCAAGTTTGAAATGAAAATGATTTCCAAGTTATGGAAACGTTTTGAAAGCTGTAATTTAAATCTTTGTAACTAAAGATTTAAATGAGTTAATCCTAATCGAAATGGGAATTGCTTTGAAATCCGTAAATGGATCTTTGTGAAACTGAGTGAACTTTGTGAAATAAATCTTTTTGTTTAAAGATTTGAAATGGTAATTTGTTTAAACCATTCGAAGAAAGGTTTTGGCTTTCTTTGAAGTTGTGACTTAACTGAAATCCCATATCCATATGTTTTTAAATATTGCGCTCATTTTTCGGTTTAGCCGGGAGAGGACTTTGTGTCATATAACCCATTCTGAATAATGATACGACGTTATGGATAGCATTTGAAGACCGATGTTGAAGACCAGGTATTTGTGAGAATGATAGGATAACCTATCGATTGTCTCTGCACCGGCTGATCCCCGGTATAGAGATTCCCTAAGTGATGGGAAGTCCGATCGGGATTGTGGATACCCGGATTGCAAGGGCTTCTTCGGAAGTGCCTTCGGTTCTGTTCGAACCCGGAACAGACTTGTATGGTTGTATGTCTAACACTACGCTTTGAGATATAAAGAAGATTTCTTTCAAATACATATATGTTGGTGGCGGAGAATTTATTCTCTTAGCTTAACACCCTTCTCTGAGACGTATGAGCCCAGAGGTTATGTAATTGAAGGTTATCAGCGATATACTCCTAATTTGGTAGTGTGGCATGCTGAGTGCTGCTGTGTGTTGATGATCATTTGTTGATCATTTGTGATCAAAGCATGACTTTCGTGTAAAGCGTAGCTTTGTGGACGAAACTGCATCAGGACCTCATACCCCGGAAATTGTCGAAACAGGAAAGATGCAGCAAGGTTATGAGGGTCGCGCCCTTTAGGGTGTGTCATTCCCTTCTGGTAAACGGTGGTATCATGGTATGGAGCCCAAATATTTACCGATGTGGTGGATCCAATCTCATTTACTGTGTGGTTGTTGCTTTGTGGTTCAGAGGCGCCTCGAAGGTCCCAAAGGACCGGGGGATGGCATGCTCGAGTAGTAGTTACCTAGTTACAGAGGTAACCCGGCCTTGTGTTGGCAGAGATCCGGTTAGGTTCTCGGAACGTCCCGCCAGAGGCGTACCCATGGACAATAGGAAGTTCCTTAGCCTTACCATTTGTTGGAAATCCAATCAAAACAATAAGTGCCCTGTACGGTTTTAGTTGTAGAACCTACCATCTACTTATGGTGGCGCCCCACTATTTAGATGGTAGTTATAGTAGGTATAGTTCGGAATGTCTATGTTGGCTAAGGTTAATATTATACTTTCGAAAGGTTTTCCGCACTATGCACTAATAATAATATATTCAAAGGATTTTGCGTATCAAGATTGTTTGACTATCATAAGGAGAAATCTCCTCCAATTCTACGTTTGCATTGTGTGTGTGGCGGAAGGCCTTATGCTAGTTTCATTTTCTAAAAGCATTGCGAATTTCAAAAGTAAATTCTCTGTTGCCTGTTTTAAAAGATAAACTATTTGTGTTACTCATACCAGTCCCATGACTGACCCAGAGTTTATTGTTCCTTTCCTAAACTCTGGGTGCCCATAATTTTCCATACGGGCAGTCTAGAGTTGGGTTTATTCAGATAGGCATGTTTAGTAGATTATCTGGAGTTAGTTCAGTCTTTGGACGGACCAGACTTTCTTATCTTTGTGCATCGTTATTGTGAGTTTGAACTATTTATGCATCGGTGCTCTGGAGATGGAGATTATCCATTGCTGGTGTTATCTATTTTCTTTCCGTTGCTGTTTCTTGTATCATAACTCTGATGTATATAGATATTCATTGTATCATTCAGTTGTATCTGATATTATATCTGAATATTGCAGCAATGTTATATATATTATTCATTTCTTCCGCTGTGTTGTACTTAATGGTGTTACAAGCTCCGACGAGCCAGATTCGGCGTTTGAATCTGCGGTATTTGAATATAGGTGACATATTCGGTGTCGATTTTCGAAGGCCAAGTCAGGACCGTTATAGTTGGTATCGGAGCTAAGGTTGAAACTTTAGCTTAGGAGTATAACACATTAGGTAGCTCATTAGAGATAGGGTGAAGTATACTCTAGAATGAGTGTATCCGTAAGATATCCATCTGTATGCCTCAGTGAATTCTCTTACTATCCATAGATAGTGAGTATGAGTGCAAGAAGAGAACGAGACAGGGGATAGGGAAGTACCACTATAAATGGTCAATACTCTGCAACAGTGGAAACAATCTTTCTCTATCAACCTCCTTTGATTCGATCTCAATTCTTTGATTGCTTCGTACCAGCTACAAGAAGAAGTTTCGGTGTGATGGTGGCCCTACGAATCGTTGTAGAAAATCCTTACTCGTATCTTCATCGGTTTCTTATTAGTTTTTCGATTTAAACTTTAATGAATTTGAAATTTGGAATTGAAATTTTTAAATAAATTGGAAATTTTTAGTTGAGTTAAATTGATTAATAGAATATGAAGCTAAATTTGAATTGTATTGATAAAACGATATCGATTAAAACCAAATTTGAAATTCTATTATAATTTCTTGTGTAGAATGAAGTCCAAAGAGGGACAAGTTGATGTATACCTTAAGATATTCCGACCTAAGTTGGAATCCATATCTAGTGTTTGGGAAACTGTAAGAGATTGAATCTATCTACCTCTTTTGTTTAGCATCTCTTTTCAATTCTTCGATGGTTCCTGGCAACTCTAGGAAGAAGATTTGATATATTTGCATGGGACATAAACTCCAAATAAGTCAGAATTGTTTGTTTATATGAATTGGTTGCTTTGGTTGCTATGGTTAATAGGTATTTTAGCTTCTAAACTAAAAGTTTTGAAATTGTATCCATATATCTGGG
The DNA here is from genome assembly GCA_030765085.1 of Allium cepa. NCBI lineage: Eukaryota > Viridiplantae > Streptophyta > Magnoliopsida > Asparagales > Amaryllidaceae > Allium > Allium cepa. The sequence goes on along the minus strand of CM060937.1, from coordinate 27,773,788 downwards.
TCCGGATATGTTTTACGAACGGTTAGTTATCCTTCGAACTAATCAGTGCCCCTGCATATTCGAAGATCCGGATAACCCGAGTATCTTGTGAAGCGTTAAATAAATTCGTTCTTGTATCTATTGTTGATATTCTGATTTGGTAAGCCAAATGCAGAATTGATATCAAGTTTGATCTAGAAAGATATCTCTCTATCTTTCATATATCTTTGTGTCTCCCTGGCAAATTTTGAGGACGAAATTTCATAAGGGGGGAATCTGTAACGATCCTGGATTTTAACTAGGTTTAAATCGATAATTAATTTAATTTTTGAATAAAAAATATATGAAATAATTGGTAATTGATATAATAATTTTTGTTAAATTATGAATTTATTGAGAAATTACTTGAGAAATGCATTTGAATTGAATTTGAATTGGGATTTATATATAGTGTGAAGATATTTGAATCTAATCTTATGAAATGGATTTGAAAAGTCGTGTAAATATAAATGAATGCAAATGCAAAATAAGGCTAAAGTAAACACAAAGCTAAATTTAAACGACATGTTAAAAAAATAGAATTCAATTATATCGTATAGCAAGAAGACAATATTATATATATTCAAGTTTAAACAAATATATACATTCAACTACATTTAAACAAATATAAGGATAAGTATGTAAACTTGAATTTAAATAAGAAACAAAAATATAAAGTGAATACAAAAGACAAAAGAAATGGCTTGCAAAAGAAGAAACAAGATAAAATATCTTTGTGCAAATAAGATAAGTATAAAGACGTAAAGGACTTAAGCATTTAATACAAGCATCTTTAACCAACAAAGCATTTTATCAGCCGAAATATTGATTTCATCAGCCACCAAAGTGGAAAAATCTTTAGTCAAACAAATGAAAAAAAAATATCTCTGATTTTATTGTACAAACATATGATCATCCTATAACTCATTTTATTTATATCAAGCTTCTCAATTTAGTTCGTTCATTCTTAGCTAAGGAAATCTGAAACAAGCACCATCTAAAACTTAAACAAAATCTCAACTTGATCAACATACAACTTCGTACAAACCAGAGAATCAAAGAAAAAGATTTCAGCTTGCAATTTCAAAGTCTGTTTCAGATTGAAGCAACTCTGTTCATTCTTCTGGAAATCAAGGTGAGTGACATTTTCCTTTAAATTTTAAAGTATGAACCTGTTGCAAACATATCTGTGAATAAGTATGATTGAATATATGTATGAATGCTTTGAGTATTTTGAAGGATGAATGGTGTGCAGGCTGTTGATGTGTGCTCTCTGTCTTAGATTTTAACACAAGTTTTGCTTCAAAATTTAATTGCTCTTAATCCGAGCTCTGATAAGACTTAAGTTTTGAACATAAAATGTTTGTTATAACATAGCCTTATGTTTAATAGGATGAATGGTGTGCAGCCTGTTGATGTGTGCTCTCTGTCTTAGATTTTAACACAAGTTTTGCTTCAAAATTCAATTGCTCTTAATCCGAGCTCTGATAAGACTTAAGTTTTGAACATAAAATTTTTAAAATGAAGGTGCTGTTCTGGGTTCATCAAAATATGAAAATTTGGGTATTTATGGTGATCTATGTGACTGGAAGGGTCGGGGTTCTTCCTATTGATGGAGGAGTGATCGTAGTATCTAGGAAAAATTCTTGATCGTGCTGCAGATCATCGAGGGGGCAGCGGTGATGATATTTCGTCTGGAAGCCTAATTTTTACTGGGTTAGAAGTATCGATCACCACGACGTGTGTAGTGGATCGAGTGCAGCGAGTTTCGGGTTGATGGTAGTCGAGTTGTAAACGAAGTCAAGGCCGAAGTTGCAGACCTTCAGGTGGTCGAGGCGGCGAGATCGAAGCGTTGACAGGTTTGGGAGGAGTTACTGGTTTTGTTTCCAGGTTTCGAGTTTATACTTGATTTTTGAATTAGAGAAGTTGACAAAGTTTTTGTTGGTCAGAGGGTACGAATGAATGATCGTGGTCGTGTGGGTGATCATGGTGATGGCCAGAACGTTGCACGACGACCGTGCACGCGCACGAGCACGGTGCTTTGGATCTGGAATTGATATTTGGGTATATGCAGGTGGAACTCGAGTTTGTCTCGAGTTACTCGAGTAGATGATTTTTTTTACAGGGTTTAACCAATCCAGTTTCGAAATAAATAAAAATTTGAATTTAAATTTATAAATCAAAGTTTAAAAATTTAAATCAAAGTTTTACTATGAATTCAAATTTAGCCTGGAAACTTAGTTTGTGAATAGATGAATTTTTTTAAAATTGTTTTTAATAACTAAAGATGTTTAAACAATTAAGTGAGGAATTTGGGATTAAAATGAATTTAAAAGTGAATTGTAAGAAACAAATTTAAATCAAACCTTTGAAATCTAGATTTAAACTTAAATCTGAATCTTAGTTTTTGAAATAAAAACAAAGTTTTGTAAATTTAAATGTTTAAATAAGTTAAATGTTAAGGTATACTTTAAATAGGTAAATTTAAGGAATTTGATTTTTATTCTTTAAATTTCTTTTATAACAAAGGTATTTATTTAACATGAGAATTTAAAAAGTGAATTGAATATAAATGTTTCAACATATTTATAAGTGATAATATAATCATTAATAATAATGAGATTCGTCTTAAGTTAATGATGATATAACGATGATTTATAATTCATAAAATATTAAGTTAATTAGAATGGTTAATTAATGTTTGGATTAATTAAATTAGTAATTATAATTTTTAAATTTATTGATTAAGATTTAAGTTAATTAATTATTAGTAATTAATTAATCAATTAATTAAGAACTAATTAAGTTATGGTTGACACTTAATTAATTAAATAATTATGGATTAATTTATGGGTTATTGAAGATTAATTGAATTGTAATTAATAATGATGAATCTTGGTTAATTACTTTAGAAAAGTAATTAAAGAATTATTATTAGTTAGTGAAGGTCATTAACTAAGATTATTTAAATAATTAATTAATGTGATTAATTTTTCACAATTAATTAGATCAATTAATTAATGATAATCGTTTATGAAATTGTGTAAGTGTAATTACTTTATGGTAAGTAATTAAAGGTTTAATTTCCTAAAATAATTAATTAAGGGGTTAATTAAGTATGTAATTGGTTTAGAGGTTAATTTAATTAATGTGATTAATTAAGAATAATTTATTAATTAAGAATAATTAATTAAAATGTTTGATAAATTAACTTATATCAAATGATTTGTAATTAATAAATCAGGATTGGATAGTTAATTCATAAGTTATTAATTTAATTGGAAATAAATTGAATTAATTAGGATTAAACAATTAATTAACCCTGCTTATAAATGTTTATTGAATGCTTGATCTTACTTATGAATGATTATATTGTATGAGATGCCTTGAATTGATTGTCCTATCTAATCTGTGATATTTTGTTCTGTGAATTGAGTTGTGTATTTTATTCATTTATTTGTTATACATTGTATATTATCTGTGATCTGTGTATGAAAGATACGCGTTATAGTTTATACCGCTTATCAACTATATTTCTGTGTTTTGATCTGTGATGATGATGTTGTTGCACTATTGTGTTAAACCCTTGGACCACTCCATACACACACAAATATGGATTTCACGAGGAAATCGATTAAGTCATATATTTTTGAAAAGATTTATAAATAGACAATTTGAATTCAAATGGTTTGGAAATGGAATCGGGTTAAATGTGAAAAGCCTTTGAAATGAAATTTCAAGATAAAATTTATTTTTGAATAACTTGATAAAGTTTTGAAATTTAAATAATTTGATTTAAATTTGAATTCAAAATTTGAAATTGAATTCTATGATTTGAAACTAGGGATTAAAGATGTTATACTAATTATATATGGGTCAAACCATTTTAAAGGTATTGATTTGGGAATTTGAATTTAATTCAAGGGCTTTAACTCGTGCAAATATAATTGGATTTTTCTGAAATGATAACAATTTGTTTTCAAATAATAAAAGCTTTCACATAAGAAATGGACTTCTAATTTGTGTTAAAAGGATTTCAAGTTTGAAATGAAAATGATTTCCAAGTTATGGAAACGGTTTGAAAGCTGTAATTTAAATCTTTGTAACTAAAGATTTAAATGAGTTAATCCTAATCGAAATGGGAATTGCTTTGAAATCCGTAAATGGATCTTTGTGAAACTGGGTGAACTTTGTGAAATAAATCTTTTTGTTTAAAGATTTGAAATGGTAATTTGTTTAAACCATTTGATGAAAGGTTTTGGCTTTCTTTGAAGTTGTGACTTAACTGAAATCCCATATCCATATGTTTTTAAATATTACGCTCATTTTTCGGTTTAGCCGGGAGAGGACTTTGTGTCATATAACCCATTCTAAATAATGATACGACGTTATGGATAACATTTGAAGACCGGTGTTGAAGACCGGGTATTTGTGAGAACGATAGGATAACCTATTGATTGTCTCTGCACCGGCTTATCCCCGGTATAGAGATTCTCTAAGTGATGGGAAGTCCGATTGAGATTGTGGATACCTAGATTGCAAGGGCTTCTTCGAAAGTGCCTTCGGTTCTGTTCGAACCTGAGACAGACTTGTATGGTTGTACGTCTGACACTACACTTTGAGATATAAAGCAGACTTCTTTCAAATACATATCTATTGGTGGCGTAGAATTTATTCTCTTAGTTTAACACCCTTCTCTGAGACGTATGAGTCTAAAGGTTATGTAACTGAAGGTTATCAACGATGTACTCCCAATTCGGTAGTGTGGCATGCTGAGTGCTGTTGTGTGTTGATGATCATTTGTTGATCATTTGCCATCAAAGCATGGCTTTCGTGTAAAGCGTAGCTTTGTGGACGAAACTGCATCAGGACCTCACACCTCGGAAATGGTCGAAACAGGAAAGATGCGGCAAGGTTATGAGGGTCGCGCCCTTTAGGGTGTGTCATTACCTTCTGGTAAAGGGTGGTATCATGGTATGGAGCCCATATATTTACCTATATGGTGGCTCCAATCTCATTTACTGTGTGGTTGTTGCTTTGTGGTTAAGAGACGCCTCGGATATAGGTCCCAAAGGACCGGGGGATGACATGCTCGAGTAGTAGTTACCTAGTTACAGAGGTAACCCGGCCTTGTGTTGGTAGAGAACCGGTTAGGTTCTCGGGACGTCCCGCCAGAGGCGTACTTATGGACAATAGGAAGTTCCTTAGCCTGACCATTTGTTGAAAATCCAATCAAAACAATACGCGCCCTGTACGGTTTTAGTTGTAGAACCTGCCATCTACTTATGGGGCGCCCCACTATTTGGATGGTAGCTATAGTAGGCATAGTTCGGAATGTCTATGTTGGCTAAGATTAATATTATACTTTCGAAAGGTTTTCCGCACTATGCACTAATAATAATATATTCAAAGAATTTTGCGTATCAAGCATGTTTGACTATCATAAGGAGAAATCTCCTCCAATTCTGCGTTTGCATTGTGTGTGTGGCGGGAGGCCTTATGGTAGTTTCATTTCCTAAAAGCATTGCGAATTTCAAAAGTAAATTCTCTGTTGCTTGTTTTAAAAGATAAACTGTTTGTGTTACTCATACCAGTCCCATGACTGACCCGGAATTTATTGTTCCTTTCCTAAACTCTGGGTGTCCATAATTTTCCATGCAGGCAGTCTAGAGTTGGGTTTATTCAGATAGGCAGGATTAGTAGATTATCTGGAGTTATTTCAGTCTTTGGATAGACCGAACTTGCTCATCTTTATGCATCGTTATTGTGAGTTCGAACTATTTATGGATCGGTGCTCTGGAGATGGAGATTATCCGTTGCTGGTGTTATCTATTTTCTTTCCGCTGCTATTTCTTGTATCATATCTCTGATGTATATAGATATTCGTTGTATCATTCAGTTGTATCAAATATTGTATCTAAATATTGTATCAATGTTATATATATTATTCATTTCTTCCGCTGTGTTGTACTTAATGGTGTTATAAGCTCCAGCGAGCTAGATTCGACGTTTGAATCTGCGGCATTTGAATATAGGTGACGTACTCGATGCCGATTTTCGAAGGCCGAGTCAGGACCATTATATTTACACGAGATCAGAAAGTATATCGTCAAAAAGTATATGAAACGATCTTCCAAAGACCGATTCATTTGTCTCATCAAGTATGCGAGACACAACTTAAGATCGAAAAACCAAGCCATAAAAGATTTCAAAGTTGAATATTGATTTGGAAAAATGAATGTCATTTTAAAAATCAAACGAGTTGTTTTATTTTCAATGATTTTGGGGGTAGATAAAACAATTGATTGAAATTCAAGTTTATTTTCGCCAAATTGAAAATCAGATTTATCATTGAAAACTTCTTCAAAATTATTAATTTCCAAATCAACATGGTGATGTAACTCTTCCCCATCAGAATTTGACAACTCGCTTTCAAAAGGTCCAAAAAAATCGTGTTCGTTAAATTCGCCTTCCTTTATCGGATTATCAACAACTTCATTGCGTATCTCAAGTTCAAAATCCAAAGTTGTTGTATTCAAATTTTCGAAATTGAGAAAAGGAAGATCGTGTAACAACCCGATATTTTCAACCATTCGCATCCGCACATGTCGGACTTGAATTGCTCAAAATACCGCATTGTAAATAAAATTTGGCAAATCTCAGAATATACAGTAAATAATTAATCACATATCACAGACACAGAGTAAATAATAATGCAGCGGAAGTAAAAGAGATAGTAGTTTATGAAGCTAATATATACATAAGATACATCAGAGTTAAACAAGATACAACAAAAAGTAACAAGATACATCAGGTACAAATCAGAATACATCACTGAAATCACTGGATACAGAAAGCAAAATAGATGGCTGGATCTTCAAGGAAAGCTCCAACTCCGAAGGTGAATCTTGAATGCTAACTCACTCAATCTGACTCGAGCGTAAAGCAAAACAAAAAACACTCGAGTCAGGACATAAATACTTATTAACTGTAAATCAACTCAAGTGAACAGTAACAAAATGCATCAGTAACTTAAAGGATGCTTGGGATCGCCCATCCTTTAAGGATCCGTTAAACTATTTACTATGTAGTAATATTGTGCTATTATAATAATGTCTATAGTAAAATAAACTTACTTTTAAATAGCGTTCCGGGCTACCCATATCACCCTTCACACATAATAGTCCCAGTAGTCCATCCAATATCATGCCATCTCCACTCCGGGTGACTGTCAGAGGATACCACACGGGCTACGGGAGAAAAACAAACTCGTAGTAAAGGCTCGGTATGGTAGGTGACATGGCACACAAGGCAATGCCAGGGTAGATATACCAATTACGCACACGAGCTGGTGGTAACGCAGCAGCCACATACGCCCACCTCGGAACACACTCCCATCAAAATCGGAGGATGGCCATCTAATCAATCACCAGTAAGAGTATAGTATCGAAGGAATGTGTCCGACCAGAGGTGCTACCTCCTTTGGCCCGAGATCGCTCCTGTTTTAACCACCTTATGCCAACTCACGGGAGTTGGGTCCACGTAATATACCTCAAGAACGTCGCCGCCATCCTACTTCATTTTGGAATCTCCACCGCGTACACGGTTGTTAAAGTGGTTTTCGGAGTTGGCAGAGAGTATGACAACTTCCGATCCCGGTCTCTTTAACAACCAAACGTTATTATAACGCCGTGGTCATTTCAAAATAGTTTATACTTCAAAAAGATCAAATCATTTCATTTCAAACTATATTTCTTTCAAAATAGTTTATACTTCGAAACCAAAACCATTTTTATTTCAAAACTATTTATTCAATCAAAATAGTTTATACTTCGAAACCAAAAACATTTCAAACATATATTCATTTCAAAATCATAATATTTTCAAAGTATAACTCTTTCGAAACCAAAAATACTTGAAACAATTACACTTTGAAAATCATAACATTTCAAAATCATACATTTGAAATCATGGGATATTCATTCAATTCTTTACATTTTACAGTTCATTCAATTAATCCCAAATTTTCAATTTCCAACTTAATTCAATTCAAACCATCAGTTTGAATTAAATTTCCCAATAACCATTTCAAATCATATCAATTTCAAATATAGATTTGATCCACAAATTAAACTATTCAATTTTTAATATATTTCAAAGCTTTAATATCTCGCATTTCAAAAACTAAATTTTATAATTTCATATATCTCAAATCTAGTTTCATTATTACTTAGTTTTGAAATATTCATTTCCTAAATCCAATATTATTTAAATAAACTCAATTTACAATTAAACTAAAATCCTTTCATACCAATATAAACTTCAAATATTCATTTATCAAAAGTACATATCATTCCAATTCATATTCTTTATCAAAATAAAGATCAAATCATTTCCAAACCTTATTATCAAATCATTATTTGAATTCAAATTCAAATACTCAAATTTAAATATCATTTTTAAATCAAATAAGTCATTCATTTGTTATTTCAAGTATCATTACAAAATACATTAAAAATTCCATTCAAAAATTCATTTATCTCATTACATTTCATTCCATTTAACACATAACCAAGTAAACCTTATTTAAATTCAAATTCAAATTTAAATTCCTTAAAAATTCAAATTTAAATATTAAAATATATTCAAAACTTCTTAAATTTCACAATTAATCCATTTCAAAAGTTAAATTATTTAACACTTTAAAATATAGCCCAAACAGTGTTAAAATATATAACATTTCAAAACATTGTCAAATTATAGCAATGACAGCATTTATAAAGTGCTATCGTAGCTTATATTTTCCAAAATGGTTTATTTCAAAAAAAGCGACATTTATAAAATGTCGTAATAGATATGTAGTTATTTCAAACATTTTTAGATTCAAAACAATAGCATTAAAATGCTGTCAAAAGACTAAAGCATTTTGAAAATGCTATAAAATTCCAGGTTTCATTTTAGCTTTTCAAAAATAATAATAAAACTCCAAATTTTTATTATAACTTAAAAATCATATTTCTAGACTTCAAAATTTCACATTTAAAATCATTTTGACATATGATTTAACACAACAAAATTTTTAGATCAAATATTCAATTTAAAAACTCCATTCATTTATTAAGTCAAAATTCACTGTTTATTAACATATAAAGTAAATAAAACTTAAAATTTTACTTCAAATACAATTTCAAAACTTTAAATTTAATTTCCATTATTTATTTACATTTTAAAATAAAATTTAATGTCTAAAATCTCAATTACTTCAAATTTACGTACTCAAATTCACAATTTCAAGAATTAATATTTAATTTTCTTAAAACCATAAAATATATATTTTTAAATCAAAATTTCATACTTTTAAAAATAAATATTTTAATTAAAACCATTTAAAAATATACCACGGGGTCTGTATAAAATTTTCTAACATAGGTCAAGTGATACGGATATATATCATTTCAATCCGCAGTTTACAAAGAAAACCCTGGTTCTATCATTTCGAACCCGCAATCCCAAGTCAAATAAAATACAATAAAAATCGCTCAGGCCTATCATTTCAGCCCATAACGATTTTTTCCTATTCTAAAGTCCGTTCGGGTATGTATCATTTCAACCCATAGTGATTCTATTCTAGCAGGGAACTTGCAGTGTGAATATATGCATAAGCAATATAAACAATGTCAATGTCACAATAATGTCATATATCAGATGTCAGGTGATATTAACAGTTTTAACATGGTAATAACATGGCATAGCATATCATATGATCATCATAAACTTGCATACACATTTTATATTACTATACACTTGCCATCAATTTACTATTTCATAAGTAAATATGTCAGAGTGAGAAAGACTCACCTTTTACGAAGCTAGAGACAAACAACACACACAAGAGCGATTCCAAAGGCACGACAAGCACGATTTGATTTGAATTGATGGAGACCCTTGTAAAAAACACAAAATATAACATACATAAGCACAAATATAGATATCGACATACAAATATAATCAACAACTTTAGTTTGCAGAACAGTTGCAAAACAAGAGAGATGACCAAACCTTAGAAGCAAAAGACTTGCACACGACAACATAAGCTTGTCACATGATCAAATGGGCTTGATCTTACCACACTAGGTACTGGTTTGGGTCAGGTATGGCAACCATAAAGGTCGGGTTACAAGTGGATGGAGGTAGTGGAAGAGTTACAACATGAAGCATACATGGGTTCAAGGCAAATATGTGAAGTTTTTGGTGTATTTTGACTCGGCTATGACCACATATAGGCTCGGCCATGGGGTCTTCATGTCAGGTCAGATCTGGAAAGTAGTGAAAGGGGCAGCCAGAGGTGAAGTAGATGATGGTGGTGGTGGCTAAGGGGTGGCCAAAGGCAACTATGAAGGCAATAGTGGAGTACAGGCTTGGCTAGCATTGTTTTGGTGAAGTGCTTTGCAAATTTGAGGTGGTGGCTTCATCTAATGGTCATGGCCAGAGGTGGTGGTCAGAGGAGAGGGGGTTGGTGCTGCTGTAGATGGTGGAGAGGATGGTGGTCAGCAAGAAGAGAGGTGAGGCCAAGCAAACATGAAGAAGAGGAAGGCTAAATCAGTGAAGAAGAGGGAAAAATGTGAAAAGAAAAGCCATTGTTTTTTTTCTTTTTTTTTTTCCTTCATGGCCGTGATTTTTAGGGGATGAGAAGTCTTCCCTTTCACGTGAAAAAGAAAGAAGAATACAGGGCTAAAGAATGGAGTTAAGACAGCTAATTGAAGAGATGTTGGTTGAGAAATGAAAAGACAGAATACAAAAAGGCTTAAGCAAATAAAGAGTCACAAACCTTTCAAATTTCCACCATTTCTTTTTAAAATTTAAATACATGTAAAATATGTATAAATATAGATAAAATACGAAAATATAGTAAATAAACAAAAATAAATAAATAAATATTAATTAAATATAATTAAATTAAGAAAATAACAAAGAAAATGTAAATTAGGCTTGAAAATTTGAAAATAAATGAAATGAACTTTGGGAAAATTGTATGTACATGAAAAATATTTATAAATAAAGATAAAAACATAAAAATAAAATGCATACATAAAAATGAATAAATAAATTTTAATTAAATATAATTTAAATGAAGAAAATCGCAGAAAAATGGAAACTAACCTTTAAAAATAGAAAATAAATTCAATGAGCTTTGGAAAAATTCAAACATCACTTTAAAAATATTTAAAAGGTAAAAATATATGTAACATAACATATAATACAATTTAGAATAAGATATGACAATTAAAAATATTATTTATATAATTTAAAATAAACAATATTGTTAAATAAAACAATTTACACCCAATTTTGTAAAAAACATAACTTTCACAATATTATTCGGATTTCAACGAAACGAAAAGCAGTGTTCTTGTAATTTTATTTACTTTCATAATAAAAGATAAAATTTAAATTTTCAAACTTTCAAAATTTAAATTTAAAAGTAAAAGTTTGACCAGATTGACCAAAATTCACATTTTCTGGAAATATTCAATTTATGCATGTTTGAAATTCTAATCCACATCAAAATCAACATTTATATTTCAATTAACAAAATATATTCATTTTAATAAATAAAATAAATTTTTTAAATTAGGAATTTAAATTAAAATAATTAAAATATGCAGTTACGATAATCAGAAAATACAGGGTTGTTACACTTTCCCCCACTCAAAACTTTTCGTCCTCGAAAAGGAATGAGGTATGGGAAAGCATAGAAAAAACCTAGAATGAAATAAGATTAAGACAAGATGACAAGGAGATTTATATTATACATGATAACTATTGTTATAGGTAAGTTTAACACGATGGAGGTGATCAAATCAAGAACACAAACACGAAAAGATCCTCTAGAGTCTGAATCACCCCTTTCACTTGACCGACGGTCTATGAATGGAAAAACAGTGTTCAGATCCACATGAGTAACAAAGATTATCAAAGATTACAGAAAGATTTCTAAACAGACTGGTATAAGCAATAGCCTTCCCATTCTGTAGCAAGATAAGGGAAATTAGGACAACCAAAAGATAGTTTGAAAAACAAAATAAAATAATAAATTTGAAACCATAAAATTTCAACTTAAACTGAAAATTAATTTTACATAAGTCAAATAAATCTTAAGCATCTCTAATTTCATTATCTTATCATCCAATTATCTTAAATTAACAAATCCCTAAAATCATGTATTTGAAAAATCTTTTATTATACTCAAAATGTACCAAATAAAATTTAATTCTTCTTTATTACTAATTAAAATTAAATTTATTCCTCTCAATATATTTTATCACCTATGTTAAATATATTTACACTCATTGTAACTGCCTTAATTTGATTCTTAGTTCCTTTATCATCATTTTATATTGTAAATTATTCCATTACACTTTTTCTTTATTTACCTTTGTTAATTCCTTTTATAACTAAAATTTAAGTATATAAAATTTATAATAACCACTCAAATTTTATTTATAAAATCTTTTTTTTTTATATATTGTACATTATCCAATTACATATTCAACTTCTGAAAATTAAGGTAAGTTATATTGGAATGAAATTGTGTATTATACAAATAAAACTTTCAAATTAAATTATTTCAAGCTTGAATATTTATCCAAACCTTGAAATTATACTTAGAAATTATCTTTGAAGATAAAATTTAGGAATTAAATTTCCAATAGATTCCAAACTATTTAGAGATAAATAAATGCTCATATACTATATATACATATATATATATCCATTCAAATTTAAATCATATATCAGCATATGTTATAAATCCATTCTTATTTTAGAAATTAAAATCAATTAAATTCCCCAAAACAAAACTGTAGCAAGACTACAGAATGGTCTATTCACTTGAAACTCGAAAATGAATGTCGATGATGCTGCAGTCATCACCGAAGTTATTTTCCAACGACAAAGAGAAGAGCACTAATTTTAAACTTTAAAATTCTTTGGAAACAAATTTCTATTCGAAAATACATTAAATAGTACATTCTTTAAAACTTTAAACACAAGGTTTGGAAGCATTGGAAATTAAATTCCCAAGTTCTTGTTTAAATTCATTTTAAATTTCCAAATAAATTTATAACCATGTTCATAGTTCACTTATTGATAAATGAAAAAAGAGATAATGATATATAAAACCAAATATTATTTCTTAACAACCATTCAATAAAACTCAGAAAAGATTATAATATAGTAACAAAATTTATTTCATTACTAAATTTGAAAAAAAAAACATATTGTGTCAGTTTGTTCTGTTCAAGTGTTTTGAAAATCTTATCGATAGCGTTGATCAGACGAATCGATCAGAAACCCAAATCAACATCAACAACTCAAAAACACAATATATTAAACATTTTAAATATTAGTTTAAAATTACACTTCAAGAATGATTTGAAGATAAGTTGGAAACAAAGATGAGATAATTAAATAACAGAATAGAAAGATGGATAAGCTTATATAAATCGCGGGCAACCTTACCGGGTCAACCGTGACTTAAAGAATAAGACCGACGTGGATTTCTTGGGTAAATCGACATTCGATCTCAAGATGTAGAGTTCGAATTATAAGAGATACTAACATCTATACCAAGGATATAGAATCTTTGGTGAATCGATGTTGTTGTAAAGGAGTTCCCCCCCACTTTACAAATAAATTTGAGGTTGGCGAGACCGCCGACTCATTATGAAGATCATTCAAAGTGGAGTTATGGGATACGCCAGAATCAAATGAAGATGAATAGTGAGGGACACGAAATGGATTTTGAAACTGCAGGGAACGTTCCAGAATCAAAGGAATCGAGTCAAAAGGAAGAGATTCAAACTCGAATAAAAGTGATTTTGTAAATTCATTTACTCTATATGCTGAGTTTTGCCTAGAGCTACCAAAGCTCTGATACCAACTGTAACAACCTGATATTTTCAACCATTCGCATCCGCACATGTCGGACTTGAATTGCTCAAAATACTGCATTGTAAATAAAATTTGGCAAATCTCAGAATATACAGTAAATAACTAATCACATATCACAGACACAGAGTAAATAATAATGCAGCGTAAGTAAAAGAGATAGTAGTTCGTGAAGCTAATATATACATAAGATACATCAGAGTTAAACAAGATACAACAAAAAGTAACAAGATACATCAGGTACAAATCAGAATACATCACTGAAATCACTGGATACAGAAAGCAAAATAGATGGCTGGATCTTCAAGGAAAGCTCCAACTCCGAAGGTGAATCTTGAATGCTAACTCACTCAATCTGACTCGAGCGTAAAGCAAAACACAAAACACTCGAGTCAGGACATAAATACTTATGAACTGTAAATCAACTCAAGTGAACAGTAACGAAATGCATCAGTAACTTAAAGGATGTTTGGGATCGCCCATCCTTTAAGGATCCGTTAAAGTATTTACTATGTAGTAATATTGCGCTATTATAATAATGTCTATAGTAAAATAAACTTACTTTTAAATAGCGTTCCGGGCTACCCATATCACCCTTCACACATAATAGTCCCAGTAGTCCATCCAATATCATGCCATCTCCACTCCGGGTGACTGTCAGAGGATACCACACGGGCTACGGGAGAAAAAAAAACTCGTAGTAAAGGCTCGGTATGGTAGGTGACACGGCACACAAGGCAATGCCAGGGTAGATATACCAATTACACACACGGGCTGGTGGTAACGCAGCAGCCACATACGGCCACCTCGGAACACACTCCCAATCAAAATCGGAGGATGGCCATCTAATCAATCACCAGTAAGAGTATAGTATCGAAGGTATGTGTCCGACCAGAGGTGCTACCTCCTTTGGCCTGAGATCGCTCCTGTTTTAGCCACCTTATGCCAACTCACGGGAGTTGGGTCTACGTAATATACCTCAAGAACGTCGCCGCCATCCTACTTCATTCTGGAATCTCCACCGCGTACACGGTTGTTAAAGTGGTTTTCGGAGTTGGCAGAGAGTATGACAACTTCCGATCCCGGTCTCTTTAACAACCAAACGTTATTATAACGCCGTGGTCATTTCAAAATAGTTTATACTTCAAAAAGATCAAATCATTTCATTTCAAACTATATTTCTTTCAAAATAGTTTATACTTCGAAACCAAAACCATTTTTATTTCAAAACTATTTATTCAATCAAAATATTTATACTTCGAAACCAAAAACATTTCAAACATATATTCATTTCAAAATCATAATATTTTCAAAGTATAACTCTTTCAAAACCAAAAATACTTGAAACAATTACACTTTGAAAATCATAACATTTCAAAATCATACATTTGAAATCATGGGATATTCATTCAATTCATTACATTTTACAGTTCATTCAATTAATCCCAAATTTTCAATTTCCAACTTAATTCAATTCAAACCATCAGTTTGAATTAAATTTCCCAATAACCATTTCAAATCATATCAATTTCAAATATAGATTTGATCCACAAATTAAACTATTCAATTTTTAATATATTTCAAAGCTTTAATATCTCGCATTTCAAAAACTAAATTTTATAATTTCATATATCTCAAATCTAGTTTCATTATTACTTAGTTTTGAAATATTCATTTCCTAAATCCAATATTATTTAAATAAACTCAATTTACAATTAAACTAAAATCCTTTCATACCAATATAAACTTCAAATATTCATTTATCAAAAGTACATATCATTCCAATTCATATTCTTTATCAAAATAAAGATCAAATCATTTCCAAACCTTATTATCAAATCATTATTTGAATTCAAATTCAAATACTCAAATTTAAATATCATTTTTAAATCAAATAAGTCATTCATTTGTTATTTCAAGTATCATTACAAAATACATTAAAAATTCCATTCAAAAATTCATTTATCTTATTACATTTCATTCCATTTAACACATAACCAAGTAAACCTTATTTAAATTCAAATTCAAATTTAAATTCCTTAAAAATTCAAATTTAAATATTAAAATATATTCAAAACTTCTTAAATTTCACAATTAATCCATTTCAAAAGTTAAATTATTTAACACTTTAAAATATAGCCCAAACAGTGTTAAAATCTATAACATTTCAAAACATTGTCAAATTATAGCAATGACAGCATTTATAAAGTGCTATCGTAGCTTATATTTTCCAAAATGGTTTATTTCAAGAAAAGCGACATTTATAAAATGTCGTAATAGATATTTAGTTATTTCAAACATTTTTAGATTCAAAACAATAGCATTAAAATGCTGTCAAAAGACTAAAGCATTTTGGAAATGCTATAAAATTCCAGGTTTCATTTTAGCTTTTCAAAAATAATAATAAAACTCCAAATTTTTATTATAACTTAAAAATCATATTTCTAGACTTCAAAATTTCACATTTAAAATCATTTTAACATATGATTTAACACAACAAAATTTTTAGATCAAATATTCAATTTAAAAACTCCATTCATTTATTAAGTCAAAATTCACTGTTTATTAACATATAAAGTAAATAAAACTTAAAATTTTACTTCAAATACAATTTCAAAACTTTAAATTTAATTTCCATTATTTATTTACATTTTAAAATAAAATTTAAAGTCTAAAATCTCAATTACTTCAAATTTACGTACTCAAATTCACAATTTCAAGAATTAATATTTAATTTTCTTAAAACCATAAAATATATATTTTTAAATCAAAATTTCATACTTTTAAAAATAAATATTTTAATTAAAATCATTTAAAAATATACCACGGGGTCTGTATAAAATTTTCTAACATAGGTCAAGTGATACGGATATATATCATTTCGATCCGCAGTTTACAAAGAAAATCCGGGTTCTATCATTTCGAACCCGCAATCCCAAGTCAAATAAAATACAATAAAAATCGCTCAGGCCTATCATTTCATCCCATAACGATTTTTTCCTATTCTAAAGTCCGTTCGGGTATGTATCATTTCAACCCATAGTGATTCTATTCTAACAGGGAACTTGCAGTGTGAATATATGCATAAACAATATAAACAATGTCAATGTCACAATAATGTCATATATCAGATGTCAGGTGATATTAACAGTTTTAACATGGTAATAACATGGCATAGCATATCATATGATCATCATAAACTTGCATACACATTTTATATTACTATACACTTGCCATCAATTTACTATTTCATAAGTAAATATGTCAGAGTGAGAAAGACTCACCTTTTACGAAGCTAGAGACAAACAACGCACACAAGAGCGATTCCAAAGGCACGACAAGCACGATTTGATTTGAATTGATGGAGACCCTTGTAAAAAACACAAAATATAACATACATAAGCACAAATATAGATATCGACATACAAATATAATCAACAACTTTAGTTTGCAGAACAGTTGCAAAACAAGAGAGATGACCAAACCTTAGAAGCAAAAGATTTGCACACGACAACATAAGCTTGTCACATGATCAAATGGGCTTGATCTTACCACACTAGGTTCTGGTTTGGGTCAGGTATGGCAACCATAAAGGTCAGGTTACAAGTGGATGGAGGTAGTGGAAGAGTTACAACATGAAGCATACATGGGTTCAAGGCAAATATGTGAAGTTTTTGGTGCTTTTGACTCGGCTATGACCACATATAGGCTTGGCCATGGGGTCTTCATGTCAGGTCAGATCTGGACAGTAGTGAAAGGGGCAGCCAGAGGTGAAGTAGATGATGGTGGTGGTGGCTAAGGGGTGGCCAAAGGCAACTATGAAGGCAATAGTGGAGTACAGGCTTGGCTAGCATTGTTTTGGTGAAGTGCTTTGCAAATTTGAGGTGGTGGCTTCATCTAATGGTCATGGCCAGAGGTGGTGGTCAGAGGAGAGGGGGTTGGTGCTGCTGTAGATGGTGGAGAGGATGGTGGTCAGCAAGGAGAGAAGTGAGGCCAAGCAAACATGAAGAAGAGGAAGGCTAAATCAGTGAAGAAGAGGGAAAAATGTGAAAAAAAAGCCATTGTTTTTTTTTCTTTTTTTTTTCCTTCATGGCCGTGATTTTTAGGGGATGAGAAGTCTTCCCTTTCACGAGAAAAAGAAAGAAGAATACAGGGCTAAAGACTGGAGTTAAGGCAGCTAATTGAAGAGATGTTGGTTGAGAAATGAAAAGACAGAATACAAAAAGGCTTAAGCAAATAAAGAGTCACAAACCTTTCAAATTTCCACCATTTCTTTTTAAAATTTAAATACATGTAAAATATGTATAAATAAAGATAAAATACGAAAATATAGTAAATAAACAAAAATAAATAAATAAATATTAATTAAATATAATTAAATTAAGAAAATAACAAAGAAAATGTAAATTAGGCTTGAAAATTTGAAAATAAATGAAATGAACTTTGGGAAAATTGTATGTACATGAAAAATATTTATAAATAAAGATAAAAACATAAAAATAAAATGCATACATAAAAATGAATAAATAAATTTTAATTAAATATAATTTAAATGAAGAAAATAGCAGAAAAATGGAAACTAACCTTTAAAAATAGAAAATAAATTCAATGAGCTTTGGAAAAATTCAAACATCACTTTAAAAATATTTAAAAGGTAAAAATATATGTAACATAACATATAATACAATTTAGAATAAGATATGACAATTAAAAATATTATTTATATAATTTAAAATAAACAATATTGTTAAATAAAACAATTTACACCCAATTTTGTAAAAAGCATAACTTTCACAATATTATTCGGATTTCAACGAAACGAAAAGCAGTGTTCTTGAAATTTTATTTACTTTCATAATAAAAGATAAAATTTAAATTTTCAAACTTTCAAAATTTAAATTTAAAAGTAATAGTTTTACCAGATTGACCAAAATTCACATTTTCTGGAAATATTCAATTTATGCATGTTTGAAATTCTAATCCACATCAAAATCAACATTTATATTTCAATTAACAAAATATATTCATTTTAATAAATAAAATAATTTTTTTAAATTAGGAATTTAAATTAAAATAATTAAAATATGCAATTACAATAATCAAAAAATACAGGGTTGTTACAGATCGAATTTTAAATTTGGTTCGACACCCTCGAAAGAATTGAAATCCGACTCAATTACCGTATCTTCAACAACTTCATTAAGATTGTCGTTTTCAATTTCAAAAATTGTTATTTGAAAATCATCGATTTGGGTAAAAGGTGGATTATCACTTGACTCTTCATACATTGGGATTTGATTTTGTTTATCACGTTGTTTCATATATGTTTCAATCGACAAATCCGTGTGATATTTGCAAATTTCGTCCATTCGCTCAACAAAATCCAATTTATAATTATTGACTAGAGAATTTTCGGTTTGGACGTGTTAAGAACAATTTCTTTTACTCACATCGTAGTTGAGATTATTCTCATTGCTAAAATTATTTAAAAAGTGATTCACATTTCCATTTTAAAATTGGTTTTGGCGTTCGAAGTTGTATTGGCTTGAATTATAATCGAAATCATTTGAATTTTGAATTGAATTCAAATTTTGAAATCCTTGACTCAAGTTATTACACAAATATAAATTACACAAATCATTTATACTTTGATTTTGTTGTGTAGAGAGTTCAAGTAAAGATGAAATGCTATTTTCAAGGGTCGAGGGTTGGTCATTGTTTTGAAAATTTTACTGTTCGAAATTCGAATTATTTATACAATAATTGTTGTTGAAATATCCATAAGAATTTGGTGTGAAATTACATAGATTATATTGATTTTCACAATTATTGTAAAATTCTTGCAAGTAAGGAAAAATAAACTCAGACATTTTTAAGATTTTTTTTGTTTGTTTTATAAAGGAAATTTTTTTACAAATAGAATTTATTTTTCAAAAGGAAAATTGATTTTTGTTTTGTTTTTGGAATTTCAATTTTTTTTCGTTTTTGAAAAGATTTTAATTTTTATTTGGATTTTTTTCTAGAAAAAACTAAACTAAATTTTTTTGGATTTTTGATTTTGGAAAAAATTCAAAGGAAAAGGAATATTTACAATTTTTTTTTAAATATGCATGAACTAATGCAACTAAATGAATGCAAGGTTTTAATTACAAATGATTTATCCTAAGTAACTCAAAATTGTATTATCACACTTTGCCTTAAATCAACAAGATAGTTCTCAGCCAGGTAACGAACATGATTTATCGGTGCACTACGAATCACCGTAGTAATGCAGCTGAAAGTTTAAGTATCTTCAGAGAAATAATTCAGTATAATATATATTTATGAATCACCGTAATATTTATAACTAATTATTGCTCTACCATAACCTAGACATCAAGAAATTAAATTGTTCAAATAAGACAAATTGTCAGTATACAATTAAGAGCTATCGTTATTACTAATCAAAATTCTAAAATAAAATGCAAAGCAGAAATTAAACGTGTATTAACAATGCAACTACGAACGGATTTTTTTTATTTTTGAATTTTTTTTTATGCAAATGCAAACAGCCAACAATGTAAGGCAAATAAAAACAATAGATAGGGGCTATATAAAAAGCAACAAATTTTTTTACAGCAAGCATGCTAAGCAATTTATTTTTTAGCAAGCGGGCTGTCTCCTTCTGCTTAGGCAACCTGAAAATGAGTGAACAAAGATATATATAATTGTTTTTTCTTTCTTTTGTTTTAGATGAAGAAGGAAAACAGAGCACAAACAAACTAAGCAAAACAATTGAAATCAAAATGAAACACTTGAAACTTGTTTTTTTGAACTAAAGACAAGTTGAAACAAAGATAATTCAATAAAACAAAACTAATAAACTGCTCTTTTTAGAAACAAATTTTTACAACTTCAACAAAGCAAAACAAAACATCAAACTTAAAACTAGCAAAACAAAACAAAACAACAAATTTAAAACTAATAAAACAAAACAAATTCTTACTCAAGCCTTCAATACAAACCCCGCCCAAATGAATTCAAACAACACAATTCCAAAACAAATTCCCAAACGAAATCGTCCAACACCAGAAAAACAAATTCTCAAAAAAAAAAAAAAAAAAAAAAAATCGTTTGAATTTCGATATGGTTCAAATAGCAGTTGCTCGTGGCGATGGGGTTGGCGATTTGGTGTTTCGGGTTGTGGTGATCGAAGTTGCGGTGAGGTGATGAATTCGATTCGATGTCCTCGGTTTGGCGATAGGGGATTACGAAGTGGTCGTGAATTGGATGATCTGAGGGTATGCTGAATTGGCGATCTGAGGGTATGCAGTCACTGTCCATAATTCCACTCTTTTTTCTGAATGATGGGGGATTTTCGGTTTTGATGAAGGGGTTCAAGGAGGTTGCGGCTGTACTTCAGGGCAGTGTAATGATTTCAGGAGAATAGTAAAAAAGATGGTAAGGCTTCAGTGATGATGCAGGCTGATGGTGCAAGTGTACAAGGACGGGTGAGTTGCCGTTTGAAATGTTTCAGGGGTGAGTTGCAGACTGATGGTAAGGCTTTAGGGTTCAAATTTTTTTTGGGGCCTGGGGTTTTTTTTTGATTTAATTGATTTGCGGGTTTGAGTTTTCTTCGCTGGGGGATGGAGTATCTGAGCTCGCGAGTGGAGTTGAGTTCAATTCAGGCTAGGGTTGTGAGAGGTTGCTTGCGATTTTTGGTGAGGAGGTTCCGGATGATGACAAGTATGCAGTAAGGTTATTTGCTACTGTTTGGTGAGGCCGTTTGCTGCAATAAGTATGTAGTAAGATTGCGGTGTTGCTGTTTGCCAGAAGTGATAGAGGATGTGATGGTTCAAATGAGGCAGTTTGTATGATGAGATGTAGAACTGTTGTAGTGCACTGATGATGAGTAGAACAACAGGTTCGAATGAAGTCGATTTGACAGTGTTTGTTGATGATGTAGAACTGTTGCAGTTTGTTGATGATGTAAGTGTAGGCAACGTTTGTGCAATGTAATGGAGAATGAAGTCTAATAGTTTCGAATAGCAGTTTTTTGATAGGTTGAAGGTTTGATATGCTGATGAAGATGTAAGTAGTGGTTTTGGGAATAGGCAGTAAGTGGTTCAAGCGAATGTAGAGATGTTTGGGGAGGTTGGTTGTGTGAAGTGTTGTATGGTGAGGTAGAAATGAAATGCTGTAGGGGTTTTGAATATCTATCAGTGAGGATGTGAATTTGGTAGAGGAGGAGGATGGTGTAGGAGTTGTTTGCTGATGATGTTTGGACTGAGTTGAAATGGTGTGTGGTAGTAGATGGGGGAGGGAATGTGCAAGGCAGAGTAAAGTATGTGTAGAAGTCGGTGAATTGTTAGATGTAAGGTGGAAGTAAGGCAGCAGTTGGGTTGTGAAGGTCATGATACGTGAAACGTAGAAGTGGGTAAGTTTATCTTAATTTGAATGTGGAGTGGTGGTTGAAGTGCACTGTGGAGAGGAATAATGGCTGACAGAAAATTTTTGTAGATGAACAGAGAATGGTTGTGCACAAATTTTTTTTATAAGCAATGTAAATAAAAATGTAAGATGTAAATGAAAGGAAAGAAATTGCAAATGAAAAATGCAATAGAATATTTTATTTTGAATTTTGTGTACGTATTTTTTTTTCATATGCAAATTCAAATGCAAAAACAAACAAGAAAAACAAACACACAAAAGAATGAAAACAAATATCACACAACGAACACTATATATATACATACATACACATATATATATATATATATATATATATATATATATATATATATATATATATATATATATAAACAAACACACAAAATAGAATCACTCAAAAATCAAACAACAATAATTCGAAGAATAGAAATCAAAATCAAAACTATTCTCCAGCAACGGTGCTAAAAATTTGTTTAGCGGCTAATTTTCTATCGAATTAGAAAATCGTCAATAGATTTTGAATTAAATTTTATACCGCAAGCGCACGACGTACTACCCCAGTACGTAGTGAGTACGGGTTGATCCGTAGGGAATTGTTATATTCTAAATCTCTATTCAATAAAATTAACCAAAGATTTGAGAGAATGTTTTAACTACAAAAAATGACAAAACTAACAACTACAAAAGTGAATGAAAACTATGAGAATAAAATGACAACTTAGAGATAATTCCACTCTCTAGGTTATATTGTTCAACCAAATATGAAACTATGATCTCTCTTATGGTCATTAGTGAAATTAATTATTGTGTTTATCATAAGTATGATATATTTGTGCTATTAATTACCCAGTATAAATCATCAAACTATAACACAACCACTAATACACTTAAATCTCATGAAATATGACAACAAATTTGAAAGCAAAACCTATTTTAAGCATGGCCTATTAACAATTAATTAGAAATACAAGCCATCAAATTTTAATTTCAACATTCACTTCTTGCCATAATCATATTTAGATAAAGAGGCAATTTGTGTTTGGTGATTGTTTAAGCATAGTCTATTTGATGTCAACAAAATATGCTATCAAATTCAAAGCAAAAACAAGTTAAACCACTTCATGCATTCTTATTAAGCGTAAAAAGAGAGCAATAATTATCAAAATGTTGAAGCTACATGATTAGAGGATTCATTATCCCTAAATTGAAAGGATTAGCCTCTCGTTTATGTTATCATATCAACACAAGTAGCGTGTAACACGAAACACAAAAAAGAAGAAGATGAAAGCAAAGTAAAGGAAGTGTTATTCTACTTGCATAAAATAAAAGAAGATCTACACTACTTGCATAAAAGTAAATAAACAAGAAAAAACTTGAATTAAAATAGCATAAACAAAATTACATAAAAGAAATGGCTAAGTAGCTATGAAAAGAAAGAGTGCTCTCATTTTACTTTTAATCTAAACAAAGAGAAGAGAGCCTAAAGGAAGAGTGCCTAAGGGAAGAGAGTTACATGAAGATAAGGGGTATCTATACAAGTTTAAAATCCTAATTCACTTTTTTGGGGAGTGCCCAAACCACCATCTTAGGAAGTGTGGTGGTTAAATAATTGTTAGCACCAAATAATCATCATTTAGATGTGCATGAAGCTTTAAACTTTATTAGCATGTGCATTAGCCTCTAATTTGAACATGAAGGTATGTGGGTAGGTGGGGTTTTACATGATCCATGAAATGAATTATTTTCATCTCCATTCCTTTATATTCACTCTTGTGCATGCATATATCTTCATGAAGCCACTTGTATTTGAATTTAAATTCCTACAAAATAACATAGAAATTTTCAATTAAATTTTAGAAAATTAATATATGCACAAAAATGACCATTTTGCCCCTGGATGAAGATGGATATGTGACGATTAGAAATAATTTGAATTTTGGTTTAAACAAGGTAAAATACCCAATATGATCATTTATTTAATTTATATTAATGATCATATTGGTGGTAAAAATATGTATATTTACGTGCACATCAATAATCGAGAATGAGATCACCAAAATTTTGCATGAGATATTCCACAATTGCGATGGAATATTCCATTCCTAAAATGGACATACATGTTAAAAATACAAAAAAGGACCACATATATATATAACAATACATGAACATGTGGATAACATAAAGTATTATATAACGAACTCCATAAATCCCTACTAATCTTAAATATCATTCGAATGTTCTTCCCTAACATTATCTTATATGTAATAACCATTTAAATTTGATACTTGATAAGTATAACATTAGTAACCATAAATGGCATGGAAATTGAAAAAAAATGTTTATACGCCTATAATTATATTTTTGCGACTCTTTAATCTAAAAAATTTCCAGAATATTTAGAACCCTACTTGGTATACATAGTTACTTATTTAAGTATAATCCTTTGAAACTTAATGCGACAAGATTTATATTTAATGCTAGTGATTAAGGAAGACTACCAATCGATAGATAAAACAATTTAATTTTCTTTTAACTTGCAAGTTCTTGCAAAAAAAATTGAAACTGGAAATATGGAGATGAATTAAAAAAAAAATTCCACTAAAGTTATATTTTTGGTTATCTAATCAAAGTAGATATTCCCAAAGTAGGTAAATAAAACATAATCAACTTCCATCAAACTTAAATCACCTTAAAATTGGTTTAAAAAATAGAAATCTAAAAAATTTATACCTAAAAAAACAACCTAATCAGGAGGAAGAAAATAAACAATGAATTTATTACTTGTAATATTCCTTATTTGCACAAATAATGATTTCCTCAAGTTGCATTGCGACGATTGGACCTAGAATCCAAAATCCACTTTTCTCCTTGTAAATTTTCAAACCAATATCGTTTTCCAATAGCATCTAAAATAAATTTTTGAATAATTGAACATAAAACATCTACTTATACCCCTATTATCCTTTCACTATATATAATAAAGCTAAACTTTTTTATAGTGTGATGCTAAAAGCACCTAAGAAAGTGGGTATTAATACCATTAAAAGATTTATTCATCTTAATTAATTCATGTACTTTCTAATACCATAATTATTCCTTCTTCACGTAAATTCCAATACCCTAAGTTTGTGCTTTCTCTTTCTCCTTCATCACGTAAATTCCAAAAACCTAATATCCAACTTTCTTATTCTTTCTCATGTTAAAACCTAAACTCTCCAAAGTTGAAACTCCCATTATCAAAGGTAATTTAATTTTTTTTACTTTGGATTACTAACTAATGAAGTCCAAGGAAGAAGATGATTTAGACAATAGTCAATGTTATAAGGAAGGAAATGAGGGGATTTTGACTTACACTAATTCTGCAGGCTTTCAGTGTCATTTGCAGCATATATTTGTTTAGGAGTTGTTCTATTGTGGTATTTAGAAATGAGGAATAATGCATTGATATTAATTTTCTCAATTGATTAATAGGAGACATTGTTTTTCATGAAATCAAATAATGAAAAGGAAGAAGAAAACTCTAATGATCAAAATGCGATATGTAGTCATTGTTCAGTATTTGAATTTATACCGTTCATTGGAAGAATTTAATTGAAAATCAATTTTGTAGTCCTTTCTCAATGAATTTGTTGGGTATGAAAAAAAATCGATGATGTGAAGATTGATGTAGGGATTAAACCGTCTTATGTAAGTATATTTTAGTTTATTTTTTCATTCATTGGTTTAATGTTTTATATACATATACACACAAACACAATTGACAATTGATGTTTGATTGAATTGTTTATTAAGTTATTACACAAGCAGTGAGAAAGCAATGGAGCATGAAAATGAATCAATTGTCAGCCAGAAGAAATTAGGGTTTGAGTGCTTGTTTTTTAATTGTTATTGTATTGGATAGCATATATTTTAAATAATCGTGAATCCTTTAGCAACGGTATTAGGAAGCAATTTCGCTGGTGCTTTTAGCACCACACTTTTTATATCAAACATGTTGGTTTAGTAAACTAAACTTGTATTAATCCATTGAAAATAAAAAATGAGTGGATTATTCAATCGTCTTTGACATTAATGCTTAAGAGAAACTGTGTAGTATAAGATTTGATTACCATATAAAATCCATAAACATTTCTAAAGTAAGTCCAACATCAGAATTGCATATATTATCTCGAACTAGAATAACTATACCAAACCAAAATTTTTAATTATAATAATTAATACCTTAGTGTAAAAGAAAGTGAAATAAAAATACTAACACTGAATATCAAATGATATGATAAAATTTTTGAACTATCAAATATAGTCATCCTAAGGCGACATAAACATAAAAAGGTGAAATTGGTACCTATAATGTGACATAAAGAAGAAATTTCCTGGTTTCTCATTTATCTTTGAATATAACGATGTTTTGCAGAAATTAGGGTTTTTAGCTTTTAGGAAATTTTCGAAGGGGGAAGTATTTGAATAGGAAAAGAAACCGTGGAATGAAAACATGAAACGATGAAGAAAATTGATTGTGAATGTCAAAGAAATGCAGAAGTAAATTTTAGGTAGGTAGGGTTTTAAAGAGGAGTGGCATTTGGATCTGAAATGGAGAAGTGGGATTCTTCACGTGAGAAGGCTTCAGAACAAGAATACAGTATAGATAATAATAAAATGAAAGGTCACGACTTTTCACCTTCAGAATACACATAGCAGCATTCTATTGGAAAAAATTTAAAAGGCTTGAGAGTAAAGCAAACTATACTCATCTTTAATAATATAGTACATATTATTTAGTGACAAAGTAGATATGCATAATTTAGTGCAAAAATAAATCCGTATAAGTGCAAAATAAATAACAGTTGAATAGAAAACAAAATGAGTTTAAAGAATAAATGACCCGATATGAATTACAAAAAGTTAAAAAAAGGAATGGCAGGATTTTAGGTTTTTGTAACGACCCAATTTTTCGACGCCCGAAAATCGACATCAATACGTCCACTGTATCAATGCCGAACAATCGAATGTCGGAAAACCGAACCATCAGGGTTAAAGAAGAAGGAGGTAGAAGAAGAAATAGAAACAATATAAGAATCTCACAATCGCAGCGGAACAATATATAATAGATAAATTACTAATTTTTAAAAACAAAAAGAATTATATCTGTTTATATATTACATCATCAGAGTACAAAAAAATTCATAACACCCATCTGGACAGTTATCATACCCTTCCCTCACAAAACTGACTATACAGTTAATCAAACACAGCGGAATATTCATCAAATACGTGATATGTCTCGCCATCCAGCTCGTCTCCTGAGCTCCATAGTATTCTTTCCTGTACTCTAAAATACTCGGTCTAACCCGAGTATTATAGTTAAATAACACCCGAGTCAGTCTGGAAACCCAGAGTGAGAAAACACACTCAATTGGATTATTAAAGTTTTCAAAATCCTTTGAAATCAAAGGTATCTCATAAGATCACGCCAAAAATAAACATGCCGGGTTTTTACCTTACGATAACCAAAACATTTCTTATAAAATCCTCTGATATTATAGTAGTGTCTAGATACAAATACTTATTCAAATAGCCGAAATTGTTACATTTATTAAATTCCAGCATAATAGGTATACAAACAAGTCCGAAGGCACTTATTGGAGATTGGATTTCCATCAATGGCAGAGCTACTGGGGTATTGCCCGTCACGGTATGTGGTCTAGATCACCATACCGAGGATCCACCCTAATTCTCTACAACACAAGACCGGAGCTACCCCTTACTAGATAGTCCGAATAAGATGACCCCGCGGTTGGATGAACAACCGCCCACACAGCCGAAATAAAGGGACATCTAGACAGTGGTGACCTTACCCTAATTGGTTGCTAGCCATTTAGCCTTGTGTGCACCTCCCTTGTTTTAGCCATTTCCGGCTGATGAGGATCGAGGCCAAGCGTTACCTTTTTAGCACAATTCACTTAGAATGCTCACCGCCCTCCTGACGATGTTTTGATAGCATTCGTCCATACAAGTCCGTTCTAGGTTTGAACGGAACCGAAGGCACTACTCCTACTACATCCATTTTGGAATCACCCTCAGGATTAGTAGCGATTAGCCCTTGCACTTCACTGCTCCGTCTTCGACTCTTAGCTCTTGTCTTCCTCACGAAAACGTTCAAACCGGATCGAAGTGGTTTTCAAGAAATAAATCATGATCCCGGTCTCTTCGAAATGATCAGCGCATTGGCCAATATTGATAGTCGGTTATTTACTATCAAATAACATTCACAAACAATCATCAGGCCTTAATAATTTCCAAATTATTTATTCAAAATATCTTCGCAAGATATTTTTCTACACTTCAACCCTTTGAAAACAGTTTTCAAATCACTTTCACTCGTGGAATAAATTCCCAAATATTGTTTATTCCGACTGAAAATCACCAAGTCTAAATACTTTAGATTTTAAAATAATTTAAATTACTTTATCCAAAATATATACTTTAAAACACTTAAAATAAAAACTATTTAAAACACTTTATTTAAAATACTAACTATGAAATTTTATAAAAATTCTCAAGTTAAACGTAGCCAAAACAAATTTTAAAATAAAAATAATGAAATTCTATACAAGTTTTCAAATAAATTTTTTTTAGCCTACTATCTTTAAAATAAAATTACTTTATAAAATGTAAATATTAATAATTATCTTTTTAAATTATAATACCAATTAAACTTTCAAAATAATAACCACTATAAATAATTTGATAAATATTTACCTTTAAAATTTTAGACAATTTAAATAATAATTTCTCAAAAACATTCTTTTAAAACAACTTTAAAACTTTTAATTAGTTAAAAATCTGCTTCGAAAAAGTACTTGGCTTTTTAGGGAAATACACTATCCTTTCACACCTTTAAAAATAAACCATTATTTATTTTTAAAACAATTTACCCATTCCTTTGTAAATTCCCACCGTGAATTTATACTTCCAAATATCCATTAATATTTTATTTCACTTTATAAACCCAGATTATAAATTCCATAGTCACATACTCCTATTAAATCACAGTTTCAAACACTTAATCAATTTTCAAATCGAATTCCAAAATTTTCTTCATTTAAAATAAATTCCTTTACTTACTCAATTTATTTCAAAATCCATTAATTTCATATTTACTCCTTTATTATGATTAAAAATCTTATTTAAGCTGAAAATACCAATTTCATACTTTAATTCAAATTTATTCTTTTATTTCTTCCCAAACCATTTAAATACTGAATTTTAAAATTAAATTCTTTATTTTTTAAATCATACCACTTAATCCCTTTATTTATTTTTATTTATTCAAAAATCTCTTTTTCGGGATTTATTAGAATTTAAAAAAAATCAACTCTTATCCTTTTCCAAATCCTTCTTTTAATTTATCCAATTCTCTAGAATTACTTTACTTAAAATTCTCTCCTTTAATTTTCTTTTAAAAATCCAATTTTTATATTTCCGATATCTTAAAATACCAAACATACTCAGCCAAACCATAGCATTCAATAATTTCATTCACAAATATAATCTATCACAGATTGTTAAGTCTATCATATCACAGAATATGAAATAAATTTATCACTTTTGAGGAATCCCGTTGGATCCCTCCAACCTGTTTCCCTACATCCACAGATGTTAGCACAATAATTTAAAATACCAATCCCGCTTCAAGGCGGGATATCACAGTATAAAGGGTCATCCGCTATTATGCGGGGCGCATAAGGTCTCATCCGCTATATAATGCGGGAATCAGTTACTCCAATATATATATACACACTATATATAATATCACATTCATACTGATAGTAGATCATCAATCCAAGCAATCAATCCAACAATTTAAATTTAACAATTTAGATTTAAATGGTTGTCCAAATAAGTGAGATTAACTCACCTTTGATTTAGTTTTGCAATCCGACCCAACCGGCTTGTTCTTTTGATTCTGGACCTTGTATGAATAAAATTTTCCGAATTTATTAGCATTTGTCATGATTTTAACTACCATTACTATTCTCACTTAAAATTTAAATCTATTTAATAAGATCCTAATTTTACTTTATTGTCCAGTTTTAGGTAAATAAATTAAACTAAAAGTTTAAACTTACTTATCATTAAATTAAAATGTTCAAAATAAATTAACTATCGTATAACAACTTATGAATTTGTAAATATTCGATTTTTAATATGCCTTATAATATATATCACCATAATATCTATTAAAATTTAACAGTATGATTTAAAACGTGTACATATTCATTATATTTTTCAAATATATATATATATATATATATATATATATTGGTTAAATAGAATATAATAAAATAAAAAGAGATAAGACTGTTACCTTACTGCCTAAACCACCCCCTTGCTACCATCATCGCCGAGCTATACCCAATCTCGACCTCGCCTAAAAATGTTCTGAGGCGAACAATTTAACACAATGAAAAAGGCTCTGAGGTCTAAAAATTCTCAAGTAAAACATAAGCCAAAACAAATTTTAGAATAAAAATTATGAAATCATATACAAGTTTTCAAAAAAAAAACTTTAGCCTACTATCTTTAAAATAAAACTACTTTATAAAATGTAAATATTAATAATTATCTTTTTAAATCATAATACCAATTAACCTTTCAAAATAATTACTACTATAGCTAATTCGATAAATATTTACCTTTAAAATTTTAAACAACTTAAATAATAATTTCTCAAAAACATTCTTTAAAACAACTTTAAAATTTTTAACTTATACTTAAAAATTTGCTTCGAAAACATACTTGGCTTTTTAGGGAAATACACTATCCTTTCACAGCTTTAAAAATAAACCAATATTTATTTTTAAAACAATTTACCCATTCCTTTATAAATTCCCACCGTGAATTTATACTTCCAAATATCCACTGATATTTTATTTCACTTTATAAACCCAGTTTATAAATTCCATAGTCTCATACTCCTTTTAAATCACATTTTCAAACGCTTAATCAATTTTCATATCGAATTCCAAAATTTTCTCCATTTAAATAAATTCCTTTGCTTACTCAATTTATTTCAAAATCCATTAATTTCATATTTACTCCTTTATTATGATTAAAAATCTTATTTAAAATACCATTTTCATACTTTATTTCAAATTTATTCTTTTATTTCTTCCCAAACTATTTAAATCCTGAATTTTAAAAATAAATTCTTTAATTTTTAAACCATACTACTTAAGCCCTTTATTTATTTTTATTTATTCAAAAATCTCTTTTCTGGGATTTATTTGAATTTAAAAAAATCAACTCTTATCCTTTTCCAAATTCCTTCTTTTAATTTGTCCAATTCTCTAAAATTACTTTACTTAAAATTTTCTCTCCTTTAATTTTTTTTTTTAAAATCCAATTTTTATATTTTCGATATCTTAAAATACCAAACATACTCAGCCAAACCATAGCATTCAATAATTTCATTCACAAATATAATCTATCACAGATTATCAAGTCTATCATATCATAGAATATGAAATAAATTCATCACTTTTGAGGAATCCCGTTGGATCCCTCTAACCTGTTTTCCGGCATCCACTGATGTTAACATAACAATTTAAAATACAAATCCCTCTTCAAGGCGGGATATCGCGGTATAAAGGGTCATCCGCTATTATGCAGGGCACATAGGGTCTCATCCGCTATATAATGCGGGAATTAATCACTCCTATATATATATATATACTATATATAATATCACATCCATACTGATAGTGGATCATCAATCCAAGTAATCAATCCAATAATTTAAATTTAACTATTTAAATTAAATGGTTGTCCAAATGAGTGAGATTAACTCACCTTTGATTTAGTTTTGCAATCCAACCCAACCGACTTGTTCTTTTGATTCTGGACCTTGTATAAATAATATTTTCCGAATTTATTAGCATTTGTCATGATTTTAACTACCATTACTATTCTCACTTAAAATTTAAATGTATTTAATAAGATCCCAGTTCTACTTTACTGTCCAGTTTTTGGTAAACAAATTAAATTAAAAGTTTAAACTTACTTATCATTAAATTAAAATGTTCAAAACAAATTAACCAACGTATAACAACTTATGAATTTGTAAACATTCGATTTTTAATATGCCTTATAATATATATCACCATAATATCTATTAAAATTTAACAGTATGATTTATACTATGTATATATTCATTATATTTTCCATATATATATATATATATTGGTTAAATAGAATAAAATAAAATAAAAGGAGATAAGAGTGTTACCTTACCGCCTAAACCACCCCCTTGCTATCATCGTCGCCGAGCTATACCCAATCTCAACCTCACCCAAATGCGTCGCACGCTTGAGAAGTCGAACTCTACAGCCTTGAGTGGCCACTACCTCCTTATGCTCGAGAACATCGCGACTCCACCTCCACTGCCCACGCGAGCTTGCGAATGACACGAAACCTCAACGAGACCCGCCGCCGCAGTCAAGTCGCATCCCAACCCAAGCGCGACTTCGTCCATCGACCTGCCTTCGATTCGAGATGCTTTCGATGATCTCCCCTTTTCCCAACGAATGATTCGATTTCGTTCGAATTTCTGAGCTTTTCCATTTCCTTCTCTCGATTCTAATCAAAAAAGATTAATTGGGATGATTTCGTGAAAATGAATCAAGGTAAGAGGAGAAGGGAAAAACTATCGAATTTTTTCCGGCCATTATTCGATTTCTTTCGAACGAAATTGTTTTTTTTTCCAAATGAATTTGATAACGAGATGAAGTGTTTTCATTATTTTTAATGAAGACGCATGTTATGTCTGGAAGAACACGTGTTAAAAGTTCTTTACGTGTCTGCACTTGCCACAGAGTTTCAAACCAATTATTATTTATATTTTAAATTTAAATTCAAATTCAAATCGTCTCGATATCACCACTCAAAAATTTCGAACTCCTATCGAGGCATGCCGCTAGGCATTTATAATGTTAAACCCCTATTCCGAACAAAATGAAAAAGGTTTCAATGCCTAATTCGGTCGTATGGAGAAGATAGCTTTTCGGGCCAGTTATTATATTGAATTTTCGATATAGATTTCAGCGCATTTACCTACCGTACGATCACACGACAACTCCAAACATTATGAAATTTGAAATCCGATATAATACTTTATTACGGATCCAATAGAACTAGTTTCGTCGAATTTCGAGACTGTGCCATGGAAGGCTATTTTTAAATATCGGTTTAAACGATAAAACTTTCAAAAATTGAACAAATCACCTTTAAATTCTATTTTAACACTTTTACTACTTTCAGTATTATCAACATAAACTTTCCAAACCTTTAAAATATTTTTAGCAAGCTTAAACTCCAGATTCCCTATTTTACCCTATTTCAAAATTTTAAATTCACTATTTATGTTATCCGATAAATAGCGATATTTGGAATTCAAGTTAAACATTAAATTTTAAATATTTAAAATTAATTAAATATTTCAATTTCAAATATCTAGAAATTATGGGTCGTCACAGTTTTATTGGGATGTTCTCCTCTATGACATTTGCTTCATCATTCCTCCAAGGCAATAGATGCGGATCCAGTTAGGGGATGGATTATTGGGAAGATTAACTATGTTTGGTCTTCCTCTTTCCCCTCTCCTCATATTACTCGGCAAAATATAAACAAATAGTTTCCTCATGTTCCTTAGGAAGGAGAAATCCAGATTGTTGCCATCATTATGAGCCAAATGATATGCTTAGAAGAAGATGTCAAAAGTCTTATTAACTTTAGTTTTTTCAGCATCAACTTTTTCAACCATCTTAGCCTTGATCTTAGTGATCTTCTCGTTATGGTCAGCCTCTATGTCCAAGACAGTTTGGTTGTGGAAAATAGCTTGTTCTTCAAGCATCAAGCTTCTTTCTATTAGCAACCAAGATGGTTTTCAACCATCTTTCAA
The DNA here is from genome assembly GCA_030765085.1 of Allium cepa. NCBI lineage: Eukaryota > Viridiplantae > Streptophyta > Magnoliopsida > Asparagales > Amaryllidaceae > Allium > Allium cepa. Next base: position 27,739,431 of record CM060937.1, on the reverse strand, counting down.
CATCATAAATTTTATTTTTTAACTCCTCTTCTTATTTTCGAAGAAGCTCGATTTTTCTAACCTCTTGTTTTACTTCCTTCTTCGTATCATGATGGTCACGATAAAGAATTTCGAAACCTCGTTCAATGGCGAGGTCTCAAGCAAGTTTTTGGAAATATATTTCTTATTAGTATTTATAATATTTGTTAAAATTGAATACAAACCACAAAACACATAAGTATTAGCAATGGCAAAGAGCCATCGACGGTCGTCGCTAACCGATGCAAATAGCCACCATTTTAATTTGTCGATGGAAGAAAAGGCAATGGCTTTAGCAAAGGCCTTATCATTAATTTTCGACAACTAAAGATGACCAAGCCGTCGCTAACCGATGAAGCTCGATGGCCGCATGGCATGAATATGTACACCACGTATATGCCACTGGACGATCGCTAGCCATCGCTAGTCATTGGTAACCTGTGACATGTAGGCCGTCACCAGCCGTCGCCAGTCGTCGGTAATCTGGAAATTCTTTTTAAAAAATAATTGTTAATTCAACCATCAAACCACACATATATATTCATCTATCTATGCAACATATTTAAATACAATTTCATAGGTACAAACATTGCATAATATCATACATATCACATAAAACCAAGTTTGTATCACAAAAATCCATATTTACATCAACAATCCATCAAATGACATAACTATACCTACAAATCCTCATTTCCATCAAAAAACACAATCACCAAACATCTAAAAAAACCAACTTTAACCATCAAACATTCACAAACAACACAACCATCAAACAAGTATCAAATCCATCAACACATGTTAAATAAGTATAAACCAAAACAATCAAACATCCATCAAAAAACACAACCATACCTACTCAACATCATTCCATCATATCCCGACCAATGCAAATGAAATGTACAATGCTCTGCTATATATGCTGCAATATGCTCATCCAGCATCGTTAATCCTCCACTCTTCTGCCAATCATATAACTCTATTATCTGATATTTTTGCCGTGCTATCTCCTCCTCGGTCTGTGGTTTCCTTAATAGGCCTAAGACATCCTCGTCTATAATTAATTAATAGCTAGTTATAATTTATACTTAATATTAAATAAAATTTATAAAATAGTTAATGAAGTTGTTAAACTCCATAAACATTACCTCTTGATTTTCATAATCGTATCACATATTTTGCATTAGCTTGTCGGTCGCAGCATCAAAAATCTTGTCCTCCTTGGTAGTCAACTCCTCTCGGCCGATCTCCTCCAGCACTCAAGCTCGCTCCGTTTCAAACCTTTCCTATAACTAGGAATAAAATTTTGCCACAATAGATATTCAATTTACAATTTTTATAATGTGCAATAAAGGAAAGAATTAAAGCATGTTTACCATAACAGCTTGATATGTAGGGTCTGTCCAAGTAAACATAAATGAGCCATCCTTATTGGTGTGCTCGATAGCATGAGTCCGAGTGAAAACCTCTGTATATGTAGGCTCATGGCCCTTCCCCAAAATTATATAAGAGTAAACAATGTACATATATGTTTAAATAATGTTATAATTATTTTATAATCTTAATTTATAAATTTACCATTTCCTTCCGATATCGTCGAAAGGATTTTGAGCCACCGCGGTATACAACAGGATTTTTATTCCTGTTTGCCGAGTTTCGCTCGGCAATTTCTTACAAGTTAAATATATGGTCGACTAGTTTAATGCAATTATTATACAAACGTTAAACAAATTATAATAACGATATAAAAGTAGAAAACATACTTTCACAACGGGAGTTTCCTAATGCTACTGAAAATTTGCCCAAATACTAGCACTAATCCAACCTGAGAGGATGTCCCTGTAATTTCTTCCCAACTTCTTGTTCCAATGATTCCTAAACAGATCTTAATCTTCCTCTACTACTACAGCCTACATATTGAAATTAAAATGAATTCTATACAGTATATTGATTTTCAAAAATCAAATATATCATTTTCAAACGAACTATAAATTTATACTTACCATCAAGTCGTCCCGTATAGCATTCTTAATATACAGTGGGATATTACCCCACTAGCCAACAAATAGACATACGACTCATATATATCTTCTTAGAGATGACCAAGATAAAATCGGAAGGCTGCAGCTCAAATCCCTTATATTAATTTTGATGTAGACATTTAACAAATTTTAAATAATATACATGCACCAAATACCAAACACGTTTTTTTTGTTGTGCATCACGTCAATAGTGAGAAACATATAGGAGTTTCCATACGCATCCATGGAGGTAAATTATAAGGTGTACGATAATAAGTCAAGGTGAATATTTACTACCAAATTGAGAGAATAGTGAAAATCCATCCATACGTAAATCCAGTCTGACTTACGGCTCTTTGCAGCAAACGCAGGATAAGCCTTATCGAAATATTTCCATGCTTCTCCATCAGATGGATGTGTCAAAGTTCTCTCTTTCTGTGTTCTCACACTATGTCATCACACATGATATGTCGTAGCAGAAGATGCATATAACCTTCGAAGTCTAGGAGTGATGGTTAAATAATGCATTCTCTTTTATGGAACTTCATTTTCTTTCTTTTTTTGTTTTTTTATCTTTCCTCGTTGCATATTTTGCACTTCCTAAAATGAATGTCATCTTTACAATGCAATATGCAACCTTTTATACATGTATCTATCTTTTGGTATGGCAGATCGAAAGAGGAGATAAGTTTTTTCACTTCATAATGACTATCGCACATCGGATTATTGGATGACATATGTCATTTTGCAGCTTGTACAACTATTGTAAATCTAGCTTCTGCAAAGTTGAATTTTGATTTCATAGTAATGTATTTGGCAGTTACTGATAATTCGGTTTTTCTTTTACAACCATCACGCAACGGCCTCTTAGCAGTATCTAATAAATCATATATTCTTTTCGCTTATAGTCGATACTTCTTCGACATTTACGTCTTCATCATCAAATTGAATGTTAGGTAACATTTATCGTGCTGCATCTTCCATCATATCTTCTTCGCAATAACATAATCGTTATTCACCTCATCCTCTAACGCTACAGAATTAAGGTAGGTGCAACAAGTTCTCCATGACGATCTTATAATAAATAATTTGGCACAAAACCAGCTTAACACAAATGTACTATAACTATATTTGGTTTCTAATGCTTCAAATGTTTGCACATACTACAAGGGCAACGGCTTTCTATGTCATTTCCATTATTAGATCTAGCAAATCTAATAAATTCGTGTACATCATTGTTGTTCCTTCAGTGAATCTTTCATACCACTATGACTTCATACATCTAACTACGATCGAGAAAATAATTGAATATTTTTCCTAATTTAAAAATATATTTCGATAACATTTCACTTCTTTCAAAACAAATTAAAGTCTTTTTTGGACTAAAAGCTTTAATTTCGACAACACTTTATGTATTTCTCTTGCGCATAACTTTGTATCCAAGGATTGTGTTGTTGTTATTGTATTTTCTAAAACAAATTAAAGCCTTTTAGGACCAATGGCTTTAATTTCGAATGCACTTCACTGATTTCTCTTGTATGCATAATTGTGCATCCAAGAGGTGTGTTGTTGTATTTCCAAAAAAAAATTAAAGTCTTTTCGGACTAAAGGCTTTAATTTCGACAATACGTCATTTTTTTGTCTTGTACGCATAACTTTGCTTCCAAAGGGTGTGTTGTTATTGTATTTTACAAAATAAATTAAAGCTTTTTGGGACTAATCGCTTTAATTTGTTGTTGTTGTTTTTGTCAAAAGAAATTTATTATTTAAAACTACTTCCAAAAATACATAAATTGCTATTTTAATAATTTAAAATTTAAACCTTATTTTATAATTAATTAAATATTTAAATATTTTATTAAGTAAATTTCTAATTTTAAAACATACTTCATAATTTATTTAGCAATTTAAAAATTTAATTTAATTATTTTTTGTTAACTAAAATTTGAAGTTTTCAAAAAGACGCACTAATTAATTAATTACTAAAAAATAATTAATCATTAAAACTAACTTTATTTTATACTTACCACTAGCACTTATAATTAACACAGACTAATTAATTAACACAAATTAATTATGCTTAACCGTAAGCTTTATATTTAATATATTCGCTATTCAACCATACATGTTAGCCCTAACATTATTTTAAACTATAACAAACAATTGCGTACACTTATCAAAATACATATTAATTAATAATTATACACTAATTTTCGGATATTAAATCAACCTCGATTTATAATTACAAATTAAATAATCACACTACTAATTAATATCCTCAAGTCAAGTAATACACTATTATCACCATCTAATACGCAATAGTCGTCACTTTTAAACCTGTAATAGTACCAATTAGCCCAAAATCTGAAATTAGGGTTAAAATTTTACCTAAATTAAGATGAAATTGGAGAGATTAGTGACTTTAGCGAGTTGTGGTGGCCTAAGGTGAAGTCGACGAGAGATGGCGGCTATCCCGGGGGAGGTGGGCGTTGGCCGAGGGTTTGGTTTTTTTCGTTTATGGTTTTGATAGGAAGCTGGAAGAGTGAGGAAAAGGTTAAGTGGATCCATTTTTTGTATACTCTAAATGTTGTCGGTTGGAGACGACATGTTAATTTGTATTTTTTTTCTTATTCATTTTACATTGTAAAAAGTGTCTAAAAATACCGATTTAATTCATAAAAAATAAACAAGTTAGTTTAGCATAACCAATCAACGTAACGACCATTCTAAATGGTTATATTAGTACCTTCGATGATTTGTCTTCACATAATTTGAATATTTGATGTTACTAAATTTAACTTCCATGAAAAATCTATGCAACTTTTAGTTGGTCAATTAAGCAATTTCAATAAAGTTGATTATGCGTAATTTTTAAGAATTAAAATATTTTTTAAACCGTTGTGTGGTTAATTATGAATCTTTAACTGTATTTAGCATGATAATATTATATAAAATAAAATATAAAAAATCAAATTTATTGGATCTTATATTTATCTAAAGTATATTTGACCTATTTCAAGAAGTTGATGAAAAATAAACAACTATAGGGTGTCGATCTTAAATTATAATATATAAATTGCCAATATTCGGACTAAAAACCCTTCGTTCGAAGGCCAAACGACCTTGAAACGAGACCAAATTCGGATCACTGATGCTTGGTAGTGTGTTAATCCAATTTGTATCGTTGGATCTGTAAAAAATGGTTGAAAAAAAAATTAAGCTCGAAATATGCCATTTTGCCGAGAGTTGTATAACTTATTTCGAGCAAAATGACCTACTTCGAGCTTAATTTTTTTACCAATCCAATCATAAGGATTAGATTAAAACATTACTAAGCATTAATGGTTTGAATTTGGTCTCGTTCCAAGGTATCCTGGCCTTCGAACGAAGGGTTTTTGGTCCGAATATCAACGAACGGCTATAAATTTAAAATTCAAGATCGACACCCTGCAGTTGTTTATTTTTTCATCATCTTTTAGAAATAGGTGAAATATACCTTAGATCGACATAAGATCCAATAAATTTAATCTTCGATTGGATATTTATTTTATATAATTTTATCATGCTAAAAATAGTTAAAAATTCATAATTAATTATCCAACAGTTTAAAAAAAAATTCGTAAAAATGTTACACAATGTCAACTTTATCGAAGTTGCTTAATAGACTGACCAAAAATTGGTATAGATTGGTACGTTAAATATTCGAATTATGTGAAGACATATCATAGAAAATACTAATCTAACTGATCAGAACAGTCATTAGGTTGAATGGTTGTACTAAAATATCTTATTTATTTTTAGAAATTAAATAAATTAATGGAATGTAATGAAAATTAAATAAATTAAAGTATTTTTAAACATTTTTTAAAATGTAATGGAAATTAAATAAATTAATTATTTAAGTAAGTAAATAATATAATGGCTAGTTGCAGCTAGCCGTTGGAAAAAAGGGACGGGTCGTCGACTGCCGTCGCCACCTACTGATGTTATTCACTGTGTATCTTGTAGTGTAAAATGCGAAGGTTGTTCCCTCGATAGTAAAAGAAACATTACAAGATGTTATGGTCTGGATTTTTTGCATAGAAAGGTCACGACAAAAGTGGCATAGTGAGAAGAAACTATTGAAGAAGCTTTGGCAATTTCAGTAAGAACGGTGGTGAAATCTCCAACCATAGTAGATTTTGAGGCAATTTAGATGTATAATGGGTCGTGGCACGAGAAGGAGAGACAATGATAAGGACAACTCTGAAGGTTGACCCTTGTGCTTTTTTGGAGCAGTGGACATTAGAGCTTTATGGACCCTCTTTTGTCTTCGTCGACTACGGGTTTGTAGTCTTGGGGAGAGTTTTCGGCCTTTTTTTGCTTATTGGAAGCTTTCTAATTTAAGAGTTAAATGCGAGTATAAGATAATGTTAGCTAATGATAGGTCAAAGCAAATAAAAGATAAACACCAAAGGTAGTAACTATGTAATTAAATCCATAACAATAACGTCCTAAGATAAGTAGGCTCGTTCTAAGTTTGAGGCATACCCTCGGAGCATTTAAAAATCTAATAAAGAAATTGAGAAATAAAAAAGTAATGTAAGAGCATCTCGAACTGTGGAGAGTGTATATATTACAAAATACGAGAGTAGAAAATGTAATCAAAGAAATACTCCAACTAACAAATGAGTTGAAACATTTGTTCAACAAACGCTTGATGCTCAGGCTTCTGTTGAACAAGCATCCAAACTCTTTAAGAGCTTGAGCGCTTGTTTAACAGATGCTTGAGCATCAGGCCTTTTTTGAACAAACGCCTGAATACAACACCTATATCAGACACTATTTTCTACTATTCGGTTCATTTTTCAATCCCACCCTCTTTTACAGTTGTTTTTCGGTTTATAGTGACGTCAAAATACTGCCATGGTCCATCAAAATTGGTATAGGACTATCTGTTATACGGCAAAAGTCAATGATAATGCGGCTCATATCATTCCAAATTCTACCATAGCTGCAGAAAATCTACGATGCTTGCAAGAGCTACCTTCGACTAGAGCACATCGACTTATTGCAGCACTAGCGTCGCCATAGGTATAATTTTACTACTTAATTATTAGATGAAAAAGCCTGGCATGGTGTAATATCCCGGAAATTTGGACAATTTAAATTTAATAATCTGAGTTTAAATTTAAATTGAATTGGTAATTTTTGTTAATAAATTTGATATTGATTTAATAATCTTCTTTATTTAAATATTTAATTTGTGAAATTATTTTTAATGAGTTAATAAATTGTTTTCTATTTAATAATGCATATGTATTTATGTATATTTTAAACAGACAAGTTGATTTTTATTTAAATTGGTATAACATAAATTTTAACGTTTTAAAAAAAATAAGATTTGTGATTTACTCTTTAATTTAAACTTTTCAAAATATTTAATAAATACTATATGGTTTTAAATATATGAGATAAATATTTTAATTGGTTTAAAAATTCATCTTTGACTTAAGGGTTGAATATTAAAATAAGTTATAAAATGTTTGTGTTTTTCTTTTTAAACTATTAATTTATAAAATTTGATCTGTTAATCTAATTTGAGATTTAAAATACAATTTTAAATATGAACATGCATTCATTAAGTTTAATTTATCTTTAACAATTAATCTAAATTACTAATTAACTAAGTTTAAATATTCATTAATCTTAATTTTAATAACATAACCATTTAAAAGACATGTGTTAAGCATTTAAGATAGGGAGTTAACATGTGTCCATTTCTTTTTTACATGTGTCAAAATTTGTTTTTCTTTAATTTTAATTTAAATCAAATATTGTTATTTAAAACTTGCATGTTTTCTTTCCTTTTTCTTTTCTCATTTTTCATTTCATTAACATTCCACCTGAAAATCAATGCATAACAAATTTGCATACTCCTCAAAAATACAAATCTGCATTAATCAAGAAAATCTGTATTGAAGACATGCAATCTGGAAAACATGAAGACCTGCATTTTCTTTCTAAAAATCTGCATACATTAAACCAAGCATGAAGTTTGCATGTCTTCAAAAACTATAATCAAACTCCTCACTTTCAAGTTGCATATCAATCTCTGTAACATCTCTTTGAATCAGAACCCATACACTTCATTTCCAAAAACCCTGTAACTCCTCAAACTCAAATACAAATCTGCATTTCCAAAATAGATCTGCATGCATCAAATAAAGCCTGCATTCATCTTTCTTCTAAATCTGGAAAATAAATCAAGCAACCTGCATGAATCTTCAAAACTCTGGAATAAGCAAATTTAATCAAGTAAGGAAGCTTGCCTTTCATCTGGAACATACATATGAATCTGGAAAAGGGCTAGAAGGTCTGCATTCATGCTTGCAAATACAATCTGGAACCTGCAGTTTCAATTTACATCTGCAACATTCAAACTACTTGCATGCTAAAATATGGAAATGTGCTCTGCATGTTAAATTATGAGCTCTGCATCTATCACAGGTGAGTAACTCATTTAAGTTTTATTAAATAGGAAAGGCTGTGCATGTTTTATAAATTGCAAATATACTCATATGAGTTTGCTATGAATATCTTACATATAAATATTTGCCTGTGTTCAAGTTGATGATTATGCATGTGTGTATCTGCAAATTTTCAAACTCATGTTGATCCCTGAGCTTTTTCTTTAGCTTGTTGTTATTATGATCTAAACAACTGAACAAAGTTTGTTTATTTTAGAATAGATTGAGTTTTAAAATTTTATATAAAGCAAACAGAATGATCTGTAACCTGAGATATTAAGTTTACGTAAAGTAAATTAGCATAAGATAAATTCAAACATTATAATTTAATGTTTCAGATATATAAATTGAATCATCAAGTAGAGACATGAATTTTAAATCACATGCTACAGTTTTTAGTGATTTAAATGAAGAACAGATTTGAATTGGCTGTATTTTACATATTGGTCAAGTTTTGTTGATACATGCTTCTAAAATGGGTAAAATTGTTATTGGAGATAGAGTAGCTATCAAATATTTTAGGAAAAATACTAATTTGGATTACAATTCAATATTGATGTTGAATTTGGGGTTTTTGGTTTAGAACCCTAATTTTTCTGTGTATAAGAAATTGAGTGATGCGGTCTCAGTTGTAGTTCGAGTTCAAAGATCCTTTGAGTATAGATAGAGGATGTGTAGATGGAGTTATTGCCGGAGTTGGAAGTGTGACGGTGGTCGGAGGAGATGGGTTGAAGCGTTGACAGGTGAGGCACTGGAAAGGGAGGGCTCTGTTCCAGGTTTTGTTTAAAAACTTGAATTCAAAATTCAAGTTGTCTTATAGGGTTTTGAGGGCTGAAGAGGGATGAGGGGTTTATGGTCGATGGAAGGTGGCCAGAGGTGATGGCCAGTGATGGCCAGATTAGGGGAGTGGTTGCACAAGGGGTTGTGCATGTTGATGATGATGTTGTTGGTTGCAGGGTTTGTTGCACGGGTTGGTCTCGGGAAATTGACAAGGTGACTCGAAGCAAGTATGTTATTTTCTCGGAGTAGATAACAGGGTAGCTCGGGTTCTAGTGTTTCAGGTTCTTGGGTTTTAACTGAGCCTGTTTGTTTCAGTTTTTTTAAAATTTTAAAAAGCTTTTAAAATGTAAATTTAAAACCTGAACAAGTGTAAATTTTAAACTGAATTCAAATATAACAATTAGTTTAATTTTGGGGTTTGAACTACTTTAAATTTTTGAAAATTTTAATTAATTTAAGAAAAATTTGAAACCCGTGTTTTTTTCCAGGTTTAAAAAAAAAAATTTAAGTAGAAAGTAAATTGAAGAATAAAAATCTGAATCAAGTCTTGAATCTAAAGTTGGACTTGTATTCAGTAAAGTTTAAAATTTAGAGCTTTGAATTAAATTTGAAATGCCTTTAAATTCAAACTTGGTTTTGGAAAAACAGAAACTGTTTTTCTGTGTTTAGATTTAAAAGTAAATTTCAAATTTGTAAAATGAAATTCAAACAGGAAGTTTAAACCTGAAAGTTAAATTTGAAGTAAATAATTTAATTCTTGAATTTGAAAATATTTTGAATTCTAGAATATAATATGTTAAACTAAACAGAAACTGTTTCTGTTTTATGTTTTAAATTATAAAGTAAAATTTCAAAATGCAAATGAAAAATTTGAACAAGTTAATCTGGAAAGTGAAGTATGAAAATGAATCTGAGTTTGATTTAATTTAAATCTGGAATTTAAATTCAAACTTCGGTTTTTTTTAAAATAAAGGTTTAAATTTAAATTGGTTTTAAAGTAATGATTTGCATTTGAAAATGAAGATAGAAGTGTAAATAAAGTTTAAAATTTTAAGTTTAAATTTAGGATGAAATTGGAATCTTGACTCAGTTTGAAATTTAAAAAGAAATTTTTAAATTTGAATTTGAACTTGAAATAAAGTGTTTAAAATATTTTGTATAAAGATGAATGTTTTTAAATTTTGAACTTAAGAAATTGGTTTCATTTAAATTGTTTAATATAATTTAAATGGAATATTAATTATTTAATTAATTAATAATGTGGATGATTAATTAAGTAATTAATAAGTTAATTAATTAAGATTTGAGATTAATTAATTAAGGTTAATTAATCTATAATTAAAGATGATTAATTAAATTTTAATTTATGATTAAGATTTACTTAATCAAGAGATTAATGATAATTTAGATATTAATTAACACTTAATTAATTAATAATTAGACATTAATTAAATTGTAATTAAATATTAGTTAATTAATAATGATTAATTATAAGTTAATTCTTAATTAAGTAATTAAGAAATGTTAATGAAGGTCATTAACTTAAGATTAATTAACAATTAATTAATGTGATTAATTTTTGATAATTAATTAGATTAATTAATTAATAATAATCAATTGTTTAATTACTTAATAAAAGTAATTAATGAATTAATTACTTGGTGTAATTAATTTAATTAAATGTGATTAGTTTAGATTAATTAAGTTTAAATTAATTTAAACATTTGTGTATTGATGAATAATTACTTTATGTAATTAATGAATTTATAATTACTTAGAGAAGTAATTAATTAATAATTACAGGATGTAATTAAAGATATTAATTATAGAAGTAATTTTGATTTAAATTACTTTGAAAATTAATCAAGTGATTAATGAAGATAATTAATTAAGGGTAATTAAGTTATGGGAGGAGTAATTAAAATAGTTAATTACTAATTGGATATTAATCATGGGTGATTAATATATATGGTTTAAGTTGGAGATTAATTACTTATGTAATTAATTTATATTAGAGATTGATTAAATGTAATTAGAAATCATTAATTAATTAATTAATGATGTAATTTGGAATTGATTAATTAAGGTATAATTAATATTAAATGCTAATTACTTATTGTAATTAGGGAATTATTAATCAATAAGGATTAATTGAAATGAATATTGAGATGATTTATAAATTGATTTATAATCAATTGATGATTAAGATAAGCAGGATTTGATGATGAAATGATTAATTTAATTTATTTTAAATTAATTAGAGAGTAAGTAATTAATTTAATTCATTTTAAATTAATTATAGAATGGAATGATCATTAGATAGTTGCTTATGTTTGATGATTGGTATTGATTGGTATGGTTTGTAATCTCAGTTATGAGATTAGTAGTGTATGTGATATGTATGCATTGGTTGCTTTTGGATGATAGTATGGATATCTGATTATGATATGAATTATCTGTTGGTAATGATAATGTTGATTATCTATTGTGTTGTGAATTATCTATCTATGTATATTTAGATAATGAATTGAATTGTTTTAAACTTAAAACAACTTGGACCTTAAAAGACACGCTTTGGATTTCGATGAGACCGGGATCGGGTTTCCATATTTGGAATCCGAAAACCACATCGATTCCAAATAACGTTAGGTCGTGAATCCAAGTGGAGCGAGTGAAGACTCGAGGTGTAAGGGCTATACGTCAGTATAACTCTGTGGGTGATTCCGTAATGAGTTTGACGGAATAGCACTTATAGATTCGAGATGGATATTCAGAGTGCAAGGGTTATTGTCGTTAACTCTGAGGGTGATTCCAATACGAGTGTAACGAGATAATGCCTTCGGTTTCGTTCGAACCCGGAACGAACTTGTATGGATTGAATGCTTTCAGAACATCGTCAGGTGGACGATGAGCATTCTAAGTGATATGTCCTATAAAGGTAATCGTAGCCTCAAGCCTCATCAACCGGGAGTGGCTAAAACAGGGGAGGTGCAGCAAAGCTTCGTGGGTAGCCCCCACTTGAGAGCAAGATTTATCCCTGTCTAGAGGTCCCTTTATTTTCGGCTTAGTGGTGCGGTTGCTGATCACAACTGCGGGGTAGTCTTGTTTGGAACTGTTCAGTAAGGAACGGATCCGGCTTTGTGTTGCAGGGGATGAAGGGAGTAATCCTCGGTACGGTGATCTAGGCCACGTACTGTGACGGGCGGTACCCCAGTAGCCCTGCCATTGATGGAATCCAAAATCCAATAAGTGCCAACGGTTTTGATTGTATTACCCACTTTTGTGGCTAGTAGCTGGAATTTAATGAATGTAACAATTTCGGCTATTTCTTATTTATTTGAAAACCCTAGACACTATTATAATATCATCGGATTTCCTATCAAATGTTTTGGTTAGCGTAAGGTAAAAACTTTTCCATGTTTATGTGTGGGAAGTCTTACGTGATACCTTTTCTTTTCAAAGATTTTTCAAAGTTAAGCAACTTTAACCTGTTACTCACACCAGACCCATGTCTGACCCGGAGTTATTTCTGTTTTTCCATAACTCTTGGGTACTCAAATTTTTATGAGTAGCCAAGGGAATTCAGGTTAGGATTCAGGATTGCTTTGACGAATTGTGAAGGAGCATAATGGAGCAGGAGGCTTCTGCGTATAGTTATAAATTCCGCTGTGTTGGTATCTCTGAGTGTTTGTGTTTGTGATTGAGATGTAATAACTAGACAGGTGTTTATAACTGTCTAGTATGTGTTGTATATGTCTGTGTAACTCTGATATTTAATGTATACTATGTAATACTTTGGTTATTAATATAATTTATTCGTTCCGCTGTTGAGATTCTTGTGTTGTTTCTTCTTTCTCTTCTTTCTTTTCTTCTTCTATCCCTTTCTTTCTTAATTCATGACGCGATTTTCTGGGAGTGGAAAGTCGGGTCGTGACAGCTGGTATCAGAGCTGTAGGTTGAGTGAATACCTAGGCTCTGAAGTGTGTCTTTCTTTAGGGAGCGTTAGGTTGAGTGAATACCTAGGCTCTGTAATGGTGTCTATCTTGAGAGAGCGTATTTGTATTTTTATATATATATATATATATATATTTATGGTTCTACCTATTTGTTGGTTTACCTGTTCGGGTTTTTCCAATGTAAGTTATAAAGGTAGATGAGGTAGAAGTGTGTGTAACACGACTAAAATTGGTTGGTGTTTGATGGATGAGGTTGGAAGTGTATTTGTCGAGACTGTAGACCTAATACCGTCTCGAGTGAGTTTTGTTTGGTGTAGGACTTCATCGATCTCTGAAGGTAACCTGTAAAGGTTCGGAGTTCATTTTTGAAGTGCAGAATTGAGTTTTGATCTGTCGGTTGGGCAGAAGCAAGTGAGTGAAGATATCTTGATATCCCAGGAAATAGTAGCTGCGTGGTGAGATGCAGTGACTATGGATAGTTCGGAAGATGTTTTCTTTGGAACAAGAGTAAGGAATGAGTCAGCCGGTGGTGTGACTGAGTCTAGCAGAGTGTTCTGTGTTGGTAAGGAGTCTTTTGGCTGAGTAATTTTTCTGAAGTGGAGTTCAGAAGCAGCGGAGTAGATCCGTTCTCTGGTAAGTTGGCTAAGCTAGCATAAGCTATTCTGTTTGGTTGAGAGAGAGTAGTTTCTTTAGATTTAGGCTGAGTTGATCGCAAAAGTGACTTGCGATAGTTAAGTGTTCCTTTGGAACAGGTGGTTCAGTTAGTAGATGGATGGTTCCTTGAGATAGAAATTGGTGAAGTAACTCGGGTTTGGGAGGAACATCTGAGTTTTCTTATGGATATGTGGAACCATATTTCTGTGCTAGGTTGTCTGGTCTGTGCCTGTGCTGTTCTTCAGCATTTTCTTCTGTTTCGGATCGGAGTGGCGCAGCGGAAGCAGTTTGGGAATGCTTCTGTTTTGTTTTCTCAGATAAGGAGAAGTTTGTTCTGTCTTCTGTTGATGAAAAGCAGAGTGTTTGTTCTTGGTTTTTGAGTGATCTTGAGGATCATTGGATTGTTTTGATCCAGTATATTTCTTGAGGCATCAACAAGAGTTAAGCTGATCAGGAAGGATGTTGGTAGCCCAGGATCGTCCGAAGAGTTTTTATGGATAAGAGACGGAGAATTTGGATTCTGGAATCGGATATTGGGATTTGGGATAAGTTTTTCTCTGATTCAAGGAGCTATAAGTTTTGGGAAGCTAGCTCCGTAGTGTTTTGGTTTCTTCTATGTTTTGGTTAGATCAGTGTTTGGATTTCTAGAGTTGGATTGCCAGTTAGGATAACTGGGATTCAGTATGTTTCACGTATCTCTGAGGGAGTACGTGTTTGATATTTCTGGTTGTAGAACCACTAGTTTAGGATGGTTTTGTTTGTTGAGTCAGACTCGTTTGTAGTCTGATATTCTGTATAGAATTGTTGTTAGAAGCTCTATAGCTTAATAGTATTGATTGATTGGATTCTATAGAGCGAGTATCCCGATATATATATACCGGGGAAACTCGTGAAGATTTTATCCAAAATTCTTTTGGATAATTAGGTTTGTTCTGATTAAGTGAATTGGTTGCTTGGTTGTTGGCATATGTTTAACATATGCTGTGTTTTAAAATAAAATCTGTAAATAGATTATTAAATTACCTTTGTTTTAAATTTCGGGGACGAAATTCTTTTAAGGGGGAAGGATTGTAATATCCCGGAAATTTGGACAATTTAAATTTAATAATCTGAGTTTAAATTTAAATTGAATTGGTAATTTTTGTTAATAAATTTGATATTGATTTAATAATCTTCTTTATTTAAATATTTAATTTGTGAAATTATTTTTAATGAGTTAATAAATTGTTTTCTATTTAATAATGCATATGTATTTATGTATATTTTAAACAGACAAGTTGATTTTTATTTAAATTGGTATAACATAAATTTTAACGTTTTAAAAAAAATAAGATTTGTGATTTACTCTTTAATTTAAACTTTTCAAAATATTTAATAAATACTATATGGTTTTAAATATATGAGATAAATATTTTAATTGGTTTAAAAATTCATCTTTGACTTAAGGGTTGAATATTAAAATAAGTTATAAAATGTTTGTGTTTTTCTTTTTAAACTATTAATTTATAAAATTTGATCTGTTAATCTAATTTGAGATTTAAAATACAATTTTAAATATGAACATGCATTCATTAAGTTTAATTTATCTTTAACAATTAATCTAAATTACTAATTAACTAAGTTTAAATATTCATTAATCTTAATTTTAATAACATAACCATTTAAAAGACATGTGTTAAGCATTTAAGATAGGGAGTTAACATGTGTCCATTTCTTTTTTACATGTGTCAAAATTTGTTTTTCTTTAATTTTAATTTAAATCAAATATTGTTATTTAAAACTTGCATGTTTTCTTTCCTTTTTCTTTTCTCATTTTTCATTTCATTAACATTCCACCTGAAAATCAATGCATAACAAATTTGCATACTCCTCAAAAATACAAATCTGCATTAATCAAGAAAATCTGTATTGAAGACATGCAATCTGGAAAACATGAAGACCTGCATTTTCTTTCTAAAAATCTGCATACATTAAACCAAGCATGAAGTTTGCATGCCTTCAAAAACTATAATCAAACTCCTCACTTTCAAGTTGCATATCAATCTCTGTAACATCTCTTTGAATCAGAACCCATACACTTCATTTCCAAAAACCCTGTAACTCCTCAAACTCAAATACAAATCTGCATTTCCAAAATAGATCTGCATGCATCAAATAAAGCCTGCATTCATCTTTCTTCTAAATCTGGAAAATAAATCAAGCAACCTGCATGAATCTTCAAAACTCTGGAATAAGCAAATTTAATCAAGTAAGGAAGCTTGCCTTTCATCTGGAACATACATATGAATCTGGAAAAGGGCTAGAAGGTCTGCATTCATGCTTGCAAATACAATCTGGAACCTGCAGTTTCAATTTACATCTGCAACATTCAAACTACTTGCATGCTAAAATATGGAAATGTGCTCTGCATGTTAAATTATGAGCTCTGCATCTATCACAGGTGAGTAACTCATTTAAGTTTTATTAAATAGGAAAGGCTGTGCATGTTTTATAAATTGCAAATATACTCATATGAGTTTGCTATGAATATCTTACATATAAATATTTGCCTGTGTTCAAGTTGATGATTATGCATGTGTGTATCTGCAAATTTTCAAACTCATGTTGATCCCTGAGCTTTTTCTTTAGCTTGTTGTTATTATGATCTAAACAACTGAACAAAGTTTGTTTATTTTAGAATAGATTGAGTTTTAAAATTTTATATAAAGCAAACAGAATGATCTATAACCTGAGATATTAAGTTTACATAAAGTAAATTAGCATAAGATAAATTCAAACATTATAATTTAATGTTTCAGATATATAAATTGAATCATCAAGTAGAGACATGAATTTTAAATCACATGCTACAGTTTTTAGTGATTTAAATGAAGAACAGATTTGAATTGGCTGTATTTTACATATTGGTCAAGTTTTGTTGATACATGCTTCTAAAATGGGTAAAATTGTTATTGGAGATAGAGTAGCTATCAAATATTTTAGGAAAAATACTAATTTGGATTACAATTCAATATTGATGTTGAATTTGGGGTTTTTGGTTTAGAACCCTAATTTTTCTGTGTATAAGAAATTGAGTGATGCGGTCTCAGTTGTAGTTCGAGTTCAAAGATCCTTTGAGTATAGATAGAGGATGTGTAGATGGAGTTATTGCCGGAGTTGGAAGTGTGACGGTGGTCGGAGGAGATGGGTTGAAGCGTTGACAGGTGAGGCACTGGAAAGGGAGGGCTCTGTTCCAGGTTTTGTTTAAAAACTTGAATTCAAAATTCAAGTTGTCTTATAGGGTTTTGAGGGCTGAAGAGGGATGAGGGGTTTATGGTCGATGGAAGGTGGCCAGAGGTGATGGCCAGTGATGGCCAGATTAGGGGAGTGGTTGCACAAGGGGTTGTGCATGTTGATGATGATGTTGTTGGTTGCAGGGTTTGTTGCACGGGTTGGTCTCGGGAAATTGACAAGGTGACTCGAAGCAAGTATGTTATTTTCTCGGAGTAGATAACAGGGTAGCTCGGGTTCTAGTGTTTCAGGTTCTTGGGTTTTAACTGAGCCTGTTTGTTTCAGTTTTTTTAAAATTTTAAAAAGCTTTTAAAATGTAAATTTAAAACCTGAACAAGTGTAAATTTTAAACTGAATTCAAATATAACAATTAGTTTAATTTTGGGGTTTGAACTACTTTAAATTTTTGAAAATTTTAATTAATTTAAGAAAAATTTGAAACCCGTGTTTTTTTCCAGGTTTAAAAAAAAAAATTTAAGTAGAAAGTAAATTGAAGAATAAAAATCTGAATCAAGTCTTGAATCTAAAGTTGGACTTGTATTCAGTAAAGTTTAAAATTTAGAGCTTTGAATTAAATTTGAAATGCCTTTAAATTCAAACTTGGTTTTGGAAAAACAGAAACTGTTTTTCTGTGTTTAGATTTAAAAGTAAATTTCAAATTTGTAAAATGAAATTCAAACAGGAAGTTTAAACCTGAAAGTTAAATTTGAAGTAAATAATTTAATTCTTGAATTTGAAAATATTTTGAATTCTAGAATATAATATGTTAAACTAAACAGAAACTGTTTCTGTTTTATGTTTTAAATTATAAAGTAAAATTTCAAAATGCAAATGAAAAATTTAAACAAGTTAATCTGGAAAGTGAAGTATGAAAATGAATCTGAGTTTGATTTAATTTAAATCTGGAATTTAAATTCAAACTTCGGTTTTTTTAAAATAAAGGTTTAAATTTAAATTGGTTTTAAAGTAATGATTTGCATTTGAAAATGAAGATAGAAGTGTAAATAAAGTTTAAAATTTTAAGTTTAAATTTAGGATGAAATTGGAATCTTGACTCAGTTTGAAATTTAAAAAGAAATTTTTAAATTTGAATTTGAACTTGAAATAAAGTGTTTAAAATATTTTGTATAAAGATGAATGTTTTTAAATTTTGAACTTAAGAAATTGGTTTCATTTAAATTGTTTAATATAATTTAAATGGAATATTAATTATTTAATTAATTAATAATGTGGATGATTAATTAAGTAATTAATAAGTTAATTAATTAAGATTTGAGATTAATTAATTAAGGTTAATTAATCTATAATTAAAGATGATTAATTAAATTTTAATTTATGATTAAGATTTACTTAATCAAGAGATTAATGATAATTTAGATATTAATTAACACTTAATTAATTAATAATTAGACATTAATTAAATTGTAATTAAATATTAGTTAATTAATAATGATTAATTATAAGTTAATTCTTAATTAAGTAATTAAGAAATGTTAATGAAGGTCATTAACTTAAGATTAATTAACAATTAATTAATGTGATTAATTTTTGATAATTAATTAGATTAATTAATTAATAATAATCAATTGTTTAATTACTTAATAAAAGTAATTAATGAATTAATTACTTGGTGTAATTAATTTAATTAAATGTGATTAGTTTAGATTAATTAAGTTTAAATTAATTTAAACATTTGTGTATTGATGAATAATTACTTTATGTAATTAATGAATTTATAATTACTTAGAGAAGTAATTAATTAATAATTACAGGATGTAATTAAAGATATTAATTATAGAAGTAATTTTGATTTAAATTACTTTGAAAATTAATCAAGTGATTAATGAAGATAATTAATTAAGGGTAATTAAGTTATGGGAGGAGTAATTAAAATAGTTAATTACTAATTGGATATTAATCATGGGTGATTAATATATATGGTTTAAGTTGGAGATTAATTACTTATGTAATTAATTTATATTAGAGATTGATTAAATGTAATTAGAAATCATTAATTAATTAATTAATGATGTAATTTGGAATTGATTAATTAAGGTATAATTAATATTAAATGCTAATTACTTATTGTAATTAGGGAATTATTAATCAATAAGGATTAATTGAAATGAATATTGAGATGATTTATAAATTGATTTATAATCAATTGATGATTAAGATAAGCAGGATTTGATGATGAAATGATTAATTTAATTTATTTTAAATTAATTAGAGAGTAAGTAATTAATTTAATTCATTTTAAATTAATTATAGAATGGAATGATCATTAGATAGTTGCTTATGTTTGATGATTGGTATTGATTGGTATGGTTTGTAATCTCAGTTATGAGATTAGTAGTGTATGTGATATGTATGCATTGGTTGCTTTTGGATGATAGTATGGATATCTGATTATGATATGAATTATCTGTTGGTAATGATAATGTTGATTATCTATTGTGTTGTGAATTATCTATCTATGTATATTTAGATAATGAATTGAATTGTTTTAAACTTAAAACAACTTGGACCTTAAAAGACACGCTTTGGATTTCGATGAGACCGGGATCGGGTTTCCATATTTGGAATCCGAAAACCACATCGATTCCAAATAACGTTAGGTCGTGAATCCAAGTGGAGCGAGTGAAGACTCGAGGTGTAAGGGCTATACGTCAGTATAACTCTGTGGGTGATTCCGTAATGAGTTTGACGGAATAGCACTTATAGATTCGAGATGGATATTCAGAGTGCAAGGGTTATTGTCGTTAACTCTGAGGGTGATTCCAATACGAGTGTAACGAGATAATGCCTTCGGTTTCGTTCGAACCCGGAACGAACTTGTATGGATTGAATGCTTTCAGAACATCGTCAGGTGGACGATGAGCATTCTAAGTGATATGTCCTATAAAGGTAATCGTAGCCTCAAGCCTCATCAACCGGGAGTGGCTAAAACAGGGGAGGTGCAGCAAAGCTTCGTGGGTAGCCCCCACTTGAGAGCAAGATTTATCCCTGTCTAGAGGTCCCTTTATTTTCGGCTTAGTGGTGCGGTTGCTGATCACAACTGCGGGGTAGTCTTGTTTGGAACTGTTCAGTAAGGAACGGATCCGGCTTTGTGTTGCAGGGGATGAAGGGAGTAATCCTCGGTACGGTGATCTAGGCCACGTACTGTGACGGGCGGTACCCCAGTAGCCCTGCCATTGATGGAATCCAAAATCCAATAAGTGCCAACGGTTTTGATTGTATTACCCACTTTTGTGGCTAGTAGCTGGAATTTAATGAATGTAACAATTTCGGCTATTTCTTATTTATTTGAAAACCCTAGACACTATTATAATATCATCGGATTTCCTATCAAATGTTTTGGTTAGCGTAAGGTAAAAACTTTTCCATGTTTATGTGTGGGAAGTCTTACGTGATACCTTTTCTTTTCAAAGATTTTTCAAAGTTAAGCAACTTTAACCTGTTACTCACACCAGACCCATGTCTGACCCGGAGTTATTTCTGTTTTTCCATAACTCTTGGGTACTCAAATTTTTATGAGTAGCCAAGGGAATTCAGGTTAGGATTCAGGATTGCTTTGACGAATTGTGAAGGAGCATAATGGAGCAGGAGGCTTCTGCGTATAGTTATAAATTCCGCTGTGTTGGTATCTCTGAGTGTTTGTGTTTGTGATTGAGATGTAATAACTAGACAGGTGTTTATAACTGTCTAGTATGTGTTGTATATGTCTGTGTAACTCTGATATTTAATGTATACTATGTAATACTTTGGTTATTAATATAATTTATTCGTTCCGCTGTTGAGATTCTTGTGTTGTTTCTTCTTTCTCTTCTTTCTTTTCTTCTTCTATCCCTTTCTTTCTTAATTCATGACGCGATTTTCTGGGAGTGGAAAGTCGGGTCGTGACACATGGACTATAAATATTATTGGTTTGCTTAGTTTATTGTCAATGTTAAATAATAACTTATATATGCTCGTCACATAGCTATGCATGATAGTTGGCATATGTGCATTTCTAAGTATTTTGTCACATTACCTCAGCCAGTTAGGAATAGACTACGTGCATCACTTTTTGGTGAATTTCTAGATTTACCAATGTTTACACACGTTGACCATTGCATGGTAGAGATCCTTGCTAAGAGATGGTGGCGTACCACTCATATATTTCATTTTCTTGATTTTGAGTTGGGATTAACTCCTATAAATTTTTATATGCTGACTGGTATAAACATTGGTCGACCGGACCACGCGTCGGTTCCCTTGATAGTTTATTTGAGGATTTTGAGTCATATTCCGCTTATTAACCATATTTGGCGTATGATGAGAGTAGAGGAGGTGTTGTTGCACTTACATGTCTACAGCGGTATATAGTAGACATAAGGATGATGAGGAGATGCACACTCTTATTATTATTGCCTTTTTATTGTACCTATTTGGTTTTGCATTTTTCACAAACAATAAGGGCATGACTAGGCTTGGATATTTGGTTGGATTAGTAGATGTACACGGACTTCATATATATGACTAGATACTGCCATCCCTGGTTATCTACATGTAGCATGGGATACCTATGTGTTAAACCAGTCTCGAAGGATGTATGATTTTTGGTACATACTACCTTTTTGGTACTACGAGTATACAGCCAACATGCATTCACGATTAATTCATGTTGTGAACACTACACCTTATATTTACTTCCCCAGATTACATCGTTGGTGTCCTGCTATGCATGTGCATCATGCTGCACAGGAGGTACATAATTAGTTGAAGGAGGCCAGACGGCAGATGGATATTAGGCGGTGCGACAACACTATCATTCGTCCTGGGAGCAGAATTTTCCGTTTATGGGGCCCAACAACAATCATCCCCTTACTTTTCAGTTTGCTCTTACGAGACGTACGGTTTGCTTTCAGGTTCCTACATGTCCTATATGGTATTTAGGGGAGCTGTGTTGGTTGTAGTTGCATGGTATAGTTCGCATTCCCTCTGATCTACTTCCATGGGATGATATGTATGGAGATATTCTGGTTGGCTTGGCTTATATTGCTGCTAAGAGGGTTACGAGATGGGTAGATAGTGAGCCTTTTACTATATCCAGAGATTTTGATGCATATTGGGCTCTAGTGGCTCCACGTGCTTATACATTACCTGATTATATACAGTGTTTAAACTCTAACCATATTAGCCTGCATATCTCTTCTGGTTGAGTTCCACTACCACTAGCTACTTTTGAGCCTACGTCGTCTCAGTACACTTTGCCTCCTACGTTCGATCCTCCTCAACCCGCATTCAGACTTATAATTTGCAGATAAGGTCGTTGAGTATCCACTGCAGTTTCCTGCAAGATGACGCTATTCTAGGTGTACCCTCTTCTGGTTTATATCAACCGCATCAGGTAAGTATGATTTTAAATTTTTGTATAATTGACAAGCAATTAAATTCCCCGTATATGTATAGTTTTTCTTTTTTACATTGTAGTTTGCTCAGTACATGGATCATGATAGTTGGATGCTTGCTGCATTTGAGCGTACGACGCTTGATTATACTCAGATTATGTATCAAGATTATCGTACTGCTTTTTAACAGCAGCAGACTCAATATGACGCTTAGATACATCAATACCAGACTTAGATTCAATAGCTTCAGCTTTCAGCGACAGCAGCAGCCGCTACCGGAGCCACATAACTTTAATGACGTCAATGATGATAGCGATGACAACAACAACGGTGGAGTTGACGAGGGGAGTGATATTGGTTCCGATAACATAGACTGATGTTGTTATTTTGTTTCATACATGTTTTGTCAGTGTATGTATTCTTATACATGTTTTTACGTTTCAAATAGACTATTGTTTTTCTCGTGTATGTATTCTATTATTGATGATGGTTCTTATTTTGTTGATGATGATATTCTGTTGATGATGATATTTTGTACTATACCCATATCATAAAGTTATCCATCCATAGCATGAATAAAAATACTTGTGAAGAAACGGTTGTGATTTCTCCCTAAGTTTGAGGATATTGTCCACGTGGTCTTTCAGATCACACTTGATTTGTATGTCATTGATTATGAACTATCTATTTAAGGGAAAGTTTTATGCTGAACTTTCACAACATATTCAGTGGAAAATGAAAGTTGGACTTCATAATATTACTTGGTGCTAATCAAAGCGTTCATAGAAGCCGACCGTAGAAACATGGAAGAGGAGTTGGAGCAAGATTTTGGATTACGTTAAATGAATCATTTAATAATTATCCTCATTCTATGTATTATTAGATGGTATTACTTAGTAATACTCTTTAGTAGCATAGGTATAAAGGCGAGGCATTATAGCTTCGTATAAAAACTGTAACAACCCGGGGTTTTGTAAAAATTAATTATCGTCATTAGGCGATTGAGTTGTCTCGCTAATTGATATTGGAAGTTTTTAATCAGTTGAAATTCATTTAAAAATTGGTTAAGTGTTGTTTGGGATTTAAAAATTAATCTCGACCCACGTTTATCATTGGTGCCGTGTTATCTCAAGCATTTGTCGTTCCCCTTTATTCATTTTCGTTCGAAAACCCTAAACAAAAACAAACGAGCGAAAATAATGGCGGCTAGGGCTTTTGACTTCGCCTCGATTTCTTGAGTGCTCGGCTTCGACTCTGATGCTTTGCGTTGAACTCGGTCAGGCCGTGCTTGGGCAATTTGGAGGGGGGATAAAGGGAACGACGGTAGTCGAATCTGTGTTCTTGGGAATAATGGCGAGTGATTCCTTCACTCACATCTATTTAAATCTATTGTTTCTAATTGATTCGAGATTTTAATTTCGTTTATAGGAGTTCAATCTCCTTTATTTGCATTCGTATATGATTGTTTGAAGTTGTCATTTGATTTGCGTTGGCCAATTGTCTTCGTTCGACGTTGGTTATTGATGCTGCTATGTGAATTTCTACTGTGACTTTGGTTTGTTTGTCATTTTCGCTATTGACATGAATTTGTTCGACTGTTTCTTGTCTTTCTTTTTTTGGCTTCGGCCTTATACATTTGTTTGCATTTCTATGCACAACATTGTAGCCTTGGTCCAAGAGCTTCTCTTGTGACATATCTGACTTCGATCACTTGATTTTGGGTATGCGATTTATGACCCTGTATTATCACCATTGTACAGATATTATTTTTGGTCATTTTAACTCAAACTGCATTCTTCTATTTTTGAACATGTCTTTGAAGTGAGAAACTGTCTTGCTTGATTTAAAACTCTAGTGACTTCGTTTTGGCATTTGGACTTGATAAAAGTGATTTTGTAAAAATAAAATGGGATTCGACATTGTCTTGATGGCTTTGTTCGAACTACCTTTGGCACTTGCTTATGCTAAGTGCTGTTTCATTTGATATAGATATGTATGTGTATTTATATATATGCATACATGCACTCTTGTGACATATCTGACCGCGGTTACATGATTTCGTTTTTAAAACTTGTAGCCTTTGTGCTTGTTACCGTGTTGCCTTATCTTGGGTACACATGCTTATTTCACTTGTATTTGTTGAGCTTCCCTCTGTTTTCTCTCTGACCTGGAGCCTGTAGTGATGCTGCCATTAACTTGAGTCTGATTGTACTTCATGCTAGCATTTATCCACCCTGCCTGTACCCAGAGTTGGACTGATTTCTAGTTTGTTTGAGACTATGGCCTTGTCTTGTGAAATGCTTTGTGCCTGTTACACTGCCTGTTTTCATATTTTGTTTGGTTGAGATGTTGGCATATAGCCTCGAGTAACCCGAGAATTTACTCAGGGATTTGAAGTGTTTGGCCCAAAGTTTTTCTATTGCTAGCTCGATGATGGTTGCTTGAGTTTATCTCACCCTTGAATACTGTATTTTTCTCTGTCCAGTTTCATGTTATTGGCATTGAGTTTGTTTTGAAGCCTGGTTTACTGGAGATTCATTTGCTGACTGCTTGGTTGTATATGCAGTTTTAGTGCTGTGTCACTATGGTGCACTGTGTCTTGAGTGTGCTTGCATCTGCGTTTTTGTTGTAGTCTTGCCCTTGTGATCTTGTGGTGGCTGTAGTTCTTATTGTAGTTTTGCCATTGTATTCTTGTGGTGGCTGCAGTTTAGATTGGGTCGTGCATTGCACCGACCACTGCATTCATTCGCATTTTGACTCCTTGAGCTTTTGTGTATTTAATCACTATAGTGGCGAGGCAGTGCACGCGTGCGTGTACTGCAGCCCTATCAGAATTGGCGTTTTAATTGATATTTCAAATGCTTGAATTGTTTTGTGTGTCCCATTTCAATATTTTGTAATTGTCTTTTGATTTGGTTTGATCGATCATTTTGTTGTTGTCTAATTATCTATTTGATAATTAGATTATGAGTTTCTAATTATTTATTAAATAATTAGATTTTGTTGTTAATTGCCATTTAGGCAATTCTGCTGTTTTCTAAATTATCTTCATTAATAATCCTTTCATCTATCTTCGTTGATAATTTGAATTTGCTGATTTGTTGTTTAACACTGTTACGTGTTATATTTATCGTTATCCGATTTCCTTATTAAAGGATTGGATAGACGAGATTTATTTTGACTGTCGCCTATTTGTTGTTTAATTATTTTTGCTTCCGTGCATTAATAACTGAGTTTGAATTAGACCGACCCATGTATTATTTTCTTTTGAATTTAATACTCGGGTCAGACCGAGTTATTTCAGGTTGTTGATATCTTGCTTTGGGTTGCTGCTTGAGCTATGAAGTCTCTTTATACTTTTTGGAGTAGTTGCTGTTATAGTATAGGATGTTATGTATTCATGTATATTATTCACGATAATGTACTTGTATATGTAACTTCCAAAGTCGACAGTTGTAGTTGTATCATATGTATTGTATCACATGTATTGTAACCGACTTCAGTTATATATATATGATATTTTTATATTATCTGTGTTCCGCATTTAGCTTATCTGTGTTATTATTATATATATTGTCCTAAACTATTATGAACCATCGTAGTTCGTTTTATACTGGAATTGGGTATGTCGATGGGAGTAAGTAAATAAGAGATACAAAATAAAAATATATACCACTCCTATCGAGGTAACCAATACCAGTGTAAGGCCTAACTACGGATGGCCGCTCCTATCCAGCCTTATTCTTCGTGATAACAGACAGTATTTCTTTTAATACTCTTTGTTATTGTGAGCATAGAGGTGGGGCGTCACAGTTGGTATCAGAGCTAGGGGTTTGTGGACATAATATAAAAACATAACTTAGATGGAACATGTGTTACAACTATTTGTTGATATTTTATTGTGCTTTGAGTCAAAACTAAAGTTTTGAAATTATGATAATTTTTTTTAAATATCTTTATTTAAAAATAAAAAGTGAATTTGTGTTTTGATGATTGAGTAAATTGTGTTCTGTTTATCAGAGTGCGCATCGGAAACTGTGAGACTGTCTTCGCTGAATACAGCTGATAACCTTTTTGATTGAAAAATAAAAATATGAAAATGAAATTAAATTCATTATGTTGTTACATAGATGTGTTTATTTTTGTTTTCTTTGAAAATTTCGAATCCGATTGAGGATCCGAAGCGATTGTAGTTATGTGATTTTGTTGAGATTTTCGCTGTTTTGAATTATCCTCATTGAAGATATAATCGAGTGATTTCTTTGTTCATTTTGTAGTATGCGTGCAAATTTGAGTTGCATGTTACTGCATTGATTTTACGTTGAACCGGTGTTTGGTTTTAAATGTATTTTGTTGCCGTTATTTTTATAACGGGATTTTTACATCGGTGCTAAATTTTTGAAGCATGGTGTTTTATTGACATTTTTTTATGAATGAAAATTCACTGGTGTTATGTTTTGATGCGAATTATTTTGATGAGATTTTGACGTATAAAAATTACTGTCGCTTTGACTTCAGTAACCGTCAATTTTAAAAGTGGATTTTCAAGTGGTTATCCCGCAATGTTGATTTTGTGATCCGTTTTTACGGTGTTTTGAGAAGTGTAATTTCCTTATCGAAATTGCTACAAATGTTGCTATTTTTATCACGGATTTGCAAATCGTTTTAAAATAAAATTGTTTTCCAAAATTTCTACAATTTGCGCTTTGAAAAGAATGAGGAAGCGATTTAAACGTTTCAGCAAAATCAAGGACTATGAACCCTTACTTTTACTGATTCGCTTAATTCCGGACTTGTCCGTTTGAGAACGTAAAATGTTAATTATTTAAAATACAAAATTTTTCACTTTCAAGGAAACGATGAAGAGAATAAAATGATTTAGTAAAACTCGTGGTATGGGACATGTGCGTTTGCTATTTTGGTTAATTCCGGACTCGTTAATTGAAACATCTGTTGTTTGATGATTTTGATGATTTTGTGTGCTTTCGAGCCACTTTGTTGGACCTTCGGGTCATATGTTGAACCATCGAATCATTTGTTGGACCTTCGGGTCAATACCAGTACTAGACCTTCGGGTCATTTGTTGGACGCCAAAATTATAGTACTTGGTAGGCTTCGGCCATTTGTTGATGCACGTGCGGCGTACCTAAAACTCGCCATCTGATGGGATCGATCCAACCTTTTATGTTGATTTTCTAGATTATCTTAATTGATTTCTAGATATTTGTTGTTTCCAATTATCTGTAGGTAATTGGATATTTGTTGTTTCTGATTATCGTTTTTGATAATCGGATATTTGTTGTTACTGATTATCGTTTTTGATAATCGAATATTTGTTGTTTCTGATTATCGTTTTTGATAATCGGATACTTGTTATTCCTGATTATCATTTTTGATAATCGGATATTTGTTGATTTGATATTTCTGATTATCGTTTTTGGATAATTAGATATTTGTTGATTTGAGATTTCTGATTATCGTTTTTGATAATTAGATATTTGTTGATTTGAGATTTCTGATTATCGTTTTTGGATAATTGGATATTTGTTGATTTGAGATTTCTAATTATTGTTTTTGATAATTAGATATTTGTTGATTTGAGATTTCTGATTATCGTTTTTGGATAATTGGATATTTGTTGATTTGAGATTTCTGATTATAGTTTTGATAATTGGATATTTGTTGATTTGAGATTTCTGATTATCATTTTTGATAAATGGATATTTTTTGATTTGAGATTTCTGATTATCATTTTTGATAATTAGATATTTGTTGATTTGAGGTTTCTGATTATCGTTTTTGGATAAATAGATATTTATTGATTTGAGATTCCTTATTATCGTTTTTGATAATTAGATATTTTTTGATTTGAGATTTCTGATTATCGTTTTTGATAATTGGATATTTGTTGATTTGAGATTTTTGATTATCGTTTTTGATAATTGGATATTTGTTGATTTGAGATTTCTGATTATCGTTTTTTATAACTGGATATTTGTTGATTTGAGATTTCTGATTATCGTTTTTGATAATTAAATATTTGAGTTTTCTGATTATCGTTCTTGATAATTAGATTTTTGTTGAGAATTTTTGAATTTCTTTTATGAAATTAAAAGATTTCTTTGGCATTTGTGTTATTAACCTTTATTTTTATAACTTAACCAGTTTTGTTAGAAAAATAATTATTATTGACGACTTTAATTATAAAAATTGCGGGGACGCAATTTTTATAAGGAGGGGAGTCTGCAACAAACCGGGGTTTTGTAAAAATTAATTATCGTCATTAGGCGATTAAGTTGGCTGGCTAATTGATATTGGAAGTTTTTAATCAGTTGATATTCGTTTAAAAATTGGTTAAGTGTTGTTTGGGCTTTAAAAATTAATCTCGGCCCACGTTTATCATTGGTGCCATGTTATCTCAAGCATATGTCGTTCCCCTTTATTCATTTTCGTTCGAAAACCCTAAACAAAAACAAACGAGCGAAAATAATGGCGGCTAGGGCTTTTGACTTCGCCTCGATTTCTTGAGTGTTCAGCTTCGACTCTGATGCTTTGCGTTGAACTCGGTCAGGTCGTGCTTGGGCGATCTGGAGGGGGGATAAAGGGAACGACGGCAGTCGAATCTGTGTTCTTGGGAATAATGGTGAGTGATTCATTCACTCACATCTATTTCAATATATTGTTTCTAATTGATTCGAGATTTTAATTTCGTTTATAGGAGTTCAATCTCCTTTATTTGCATTCGTATATGATTGTTTGAAGTTGTCATTTGATTTGCATTGGCTAATTGTCTTCGTTCGATGTTGGTTATTGATGTTGCTATGTGAATTTCTACTGTGACTTTGGTTTGTTTGTCATTTTCGCTATTGACATGAATTTGTTCGACTGTTTCTTGTCTTTCTTTTTTTGGCTTCGGCCTTATACATTTGTTTGCATTTCTATGCACAACATTGTAGCCTTGGTCCAAGAGCTTCTCTTGTGACATATCTGACTTCGGTCACTTGATTTTGGGTATGCGATTCTATGACCCTGTATTATCACCATTATACAGATATTATTTTTGGTCATTTTAACTAAAACTGCATTCTTCTGTTTTTGAACGTGGTCTTTGAAGTGAGCCACTGTCTTGCTTGATTTGAAACTCTGGTGACTTCGTTTTGGCATTTGGACTTGATAAAAGTGATTTTGTAAAAATAAAATGGGATTCGACACTGTCTTGATGGCTTTGTTTGAACTACCTTTGGCACTTTCTTATGCTAAATGCTGTTTCATTTGATATAGATATGTATGTGTATTTATATATATGCATACATGCACTCTTGTGACATATCTGACTGTGGTTACATGATTTTGTTTTCAAAACTTGTAGCCATTGTGCTTGTTACTGTGTTGCCTTATCTCGGTTACACATTCTTATTTCACTTGACTTTGTTGAGCTTCCCTATGTTGTCTCTCTGACCTGGAGCCTGTAGTGATGCTGCCATTGACTTGAGTCTGATTGTACTTCATGCTAGCATTTTTCCACCCTGCCTGTACCCAGAGTTAGACTGATTTCCAGTTTGTTTGAGACTATGGCCTTGGCTTGTGAAATGCTTTGTGCCTGTTACACTGCCTGTTTTCATATTTTGTTTGGTTGAGATGTTGGCATATAGCCTCGAGTAACTCGAGAATTTACTCAGGGATTTGAAGTGTTTGGCCCGAAGTTTTTCTGCCGCTAGCTCGGTGATGGTTGCTTGAGTTTATCTCACCCTTGAACACTGTATTTTCTCTGTCCAGTTTCATGTTGTTAGCATTGATTTGTATTAGTTCGTTTTGAAGCCTGGTTTACTAGAGATTCATTTGTTGACTGCTTGGTTGTATATGCAGTTTTAGTGTTGTGTCACTATGGTGCACTGTGTCTTAAGTGTGCTTGCATCTAATTTTTTGTTGCAGTCTTGCCCTTGTGATCTTGTGGTGGCTGCAGTTCTTGTTGCAGTTTTGCCCTTGTATTCTTGTGGTGGCTGTAGTTTAGATTGGGTCGTGCATTGCACTGACCACTGTATTCATTCGCATTTTGACTCCTTGAGCTTTTGTGTATTTAATCACTGTAGTGGCGAGGTAGTGCATGCGTACGTGTACTGCAGCCCTATCAGAATTGGCGTTTTAATTGATATTTCAAATGCTTGAATTGTTTTGTGTGTCCCATTTCACTATTTCGAAATTGTCTTTTGATTTGGTTTGATTGATCATTTTGTTGTTGTCTAATTATCTATTTGATAATTAAATTATGAGTTTCTCATTATTTATTAAATAATTAGATTTTCTTGTTAATTGCCGTTTAGGCAATTCTGCTGTTTTGTAAATTATCTTCATTGATAATCCTTTAATTTATCTTCATTGATAATTTGAATTTGCTGATTTGTTGTTTAACACTGTTACGTGTTATATTTATCGTTATCTGATTTCCTTATTAAAGGATTGGATAGATGAGATTTATTTTGACTGTCGTCTATTTGTTGTTTAATTATTTTTGCTTCCGTGCATTAATAACTGAGTTTGAATTAGACTGACCTATGTATTATTTTCTTTTGAATTTAATACTCGGGTCAGATTGAGTTATTTCAGGTTATTGATATCTTGCTTTGGGTTGCTGCTTGAGCTAGAAAGTCTCTTTTTACCTTTGGGAGTAGTTGTTGTTGTAGTATAGGATGTTATGTATTCATGTATATTATTCACGATAATGTACTTGTATATGTAACTTCTAGAGTCGATAGTTGTAGTTGTATCATATGTATTGTATCACATATATTATAACTGACTTCAGTTATATATATATATAAGATTTTTATATTATCTATGTTCCGCATTCAGCTTATCTGTGTTATTATTATATATATTGTCCTAAGCTATTATGAACTATCGTAGTTCGTTTTATACTGGAATTGGGTATGTCGATGGGAGTAAATAAATAAGAGATACAAAATAAAAATATATACCACTCCTATCGAGTTAACCAATACTAGTGTAAGGCCTAACTACGGATGGCCGCTCCTATTCAGCCTTATTCTTCGTGATAACAGACAGTATTTCTTTTAATACTCTTTGTTATTGTGAGCATAGAGGTGGGGCGTCACAAAAACTGTGTTTTAGGACAATATATTATATATAAGACACGAATATTGATTTAGATAGACTTAGAGTCCCGTCCCTTGGAGTGTAAGGGTAGAATATAGAATTTATTTCTTACTTAGGATAGAAACATAAATGATTATTTGGGGAAATAATCATCGGGACGTATTTGTAAAACCTTTTAGCAATACTATATAAATTATTGTTATGAAAGTTTTACTAATATTGAAACTCACTTTTGTCAAAAGTGAGATTTGATAGATAGTGTATATTTGACCTCAAATGGGTTAGGATTGTATTGTTGTGGCATGATCTATAAGTGATCGGAGTTGTGCAACTAAAGCTATATAAAAACAGAAACCAATCCTTTCTTCCGTGGAAACTCTTAAGGTGCATTCGCAAGATTTTGAATGGGGTAAAAACTTTATTCGCATCCAATGAGTCCTAACGGAAGTTGGCCCACGTAAAGGCATGCTGGACCGAATGTTGCTTTCTGCTCCGTTTGAGATTTTGAATGGGGTATATTAGTTTTAATAATAATATTTAATGTAAATCTAAAGTTTTATAAATTTCTAAAATTAATAACTTATGCAAATGAGGTCCACTTGAGATTCCCTTTTTTGTATTGCGATCGTATCAAAGTGCTTTACAAAGTTGGTTTGAACTGAATCCGAGCAATTAATGAATTTTCAATTTATTTATTTATTTATTTATTTTTGTAAATTATTGACATGTATTGTTTAACTAAATAAACAAACTAATAATTAATTAACTATAAATCAATTAGATTAAAAATTACAACTTAAATCCCCCACTCAAATACCCTGCTAACGGCAGCAAACACATTCCCCTTTCACTAATCTTCCACGTCAAATACCCCGCTCAAATACTGTCCTACATTACCCTAATCTACGCTTCATAATCATTTTCATTTGTTTCTTTACAACACTACATTATAGTTTTTTTTTACAACCCGCTACTTCTAATTTTTCGTAATTTAGTTTTCAATTTCACCCATCAATTGTAAATGCTCACTGTTATCTCTTCCTTCCTTCAATTGAATGTCAAAACTGATTGATTTAGTGTGTTGCTAAAAGCACCCAGAAAAGTGCTTCCTAATACCACATCTTTTTTTAATTAACCTTAATTAATTATGATGTTTCCTCACACCACTTTTATTTCTCCACTCAACCATTAATCACCAAGTTTAATAAGTTCTTTCTCTCAACATGCGTGTTTTTTCCTTCAACACATCTACAACTTAATACCCTAATACCCAACTTCATCTGTCGTTTATACTCTCCTGCTTATTACTTCCTCCGGCATCCTCCATCATTTTCATTTCCCTCTAAACCTAACTACCTAAAATCTCCAAAAACCAAAATCGTGTTATCAAAATCAATTAAAATTTTAACTTTAGATTGCTAACCAATGAAGGGAGAAAACATTTCAAAAGAAAAAGGCAACTTAGTGAATAGTCAATGTTCTAAGAAAGAAAATGAGGTGATTTTGATTTAAATTAATTTTGTAGTTTTTTACATTATTTTTCAATGTTTATTTGTTCTTTAGGGTTTGTTCAATCATTTTTGTGGTATTTAGAAATGACCATTAGTGTTTTATGGAGATGCTTGATTTTTCTTGGTGATCCCAGTTGACTTTCTCATTGTTGCAAAATGGGATAACTGCTTTAGTGAAGATGACGATGAAGAATAGAAGGAAAGTTAGGGCTATATGAAATGGTAGCCTATTTAATTATTTGGTGGTGTGAAATAACATGTATAGTGATTAGGTATGGTTCTATTTAGAAATGGTGTTAGTCGGCACTTTTCTAGATGTTTTTAGTAACGTACTTAGTTAAGCATCCATCATTGTGCAGGGAATCCACCATTCATAGTCAGCATCACTCAAATCTCCTTTACTCTTTTCAAATTTTTTCAAACGAAGAAAAACCTAAATCTCCAAACGTTAAAAAATTTACTGTAGGAAAAATTTCTTACCTAATAAGAAGCGAGGCCGAGAGCCTACGATGGTGGAAGGCACGATTAGGCGATATATAGATAGTGGTGCAGCTGGTGTTATGCCCATGAAATGGGACACGTGACATGGAGTTCATATGTTGTTGAGCATTGTGAGACCGAGGCAACGATCTAACGCCTGAAGGGATGAAGTTAGGAGTGTCGATTGGTGTTATGGCGAAGTGATGCTTGGAGGAGGCTGGTAACACAGACTGAGGGAGACGATTGGAAGGAACATGTTGTTGGAAGTGGTTGGAGTAAGTATTATTCCCTTATTTTCCATAGTACTTCGCTATGTTTATCTTTGTGGATGAAAATTGGATAAATATTCTGAAATTGTTTATAAATTATAGTACAATCAGTTGCTCATTTGTCTTTCCCTATTGTAATTTTGCTCAATTATTTTTCTTATCATTCAAATCAAACAGCCTTGCTACCTATAAACAAATAGTTATTTAGGTAATGTTTTCTACTAATTTAAAAAAGTTCTTTGGTTTTTTCTTGCATTTGTAATTATTATTATTTTCAAGTCAGATTTAGGGATTCATGACCGATGCATTCCATTACTACTAATTGCAAGTTGACTTTTCATCTATTCCTTTCCTTCATGGAGTTAAAAGTTAGCTAATGTTATTGTAATTTGAGTAAATCTAACAACTTTAGGTGGAATAAAGTTTGTTTTCCAACAATACGTGACCATAAGAATAGTATTTTACTGAATTAAGTTCATTGTTTAATTTGACCTCTTCGTTTAATGAGAACATCAAAAAGGAGTGGCTTTTAATTGTTTCCCAATCAATTCAAGTTTATGTGTGTCTTATATTACGTACTACAATGCAAGTCAATAAGAGGAATAATGTAAAGTTGTAAACATAAATGCAAATTTCACTTTAAAGAAATCATCATTAACATAATAAGCTGATGTCATTTCAAGTGCCCATATGACAATCAAATGGTAAATATTGATCAGTCAAATCCTATGATGAAACTAAGGCTGGAGAATAACTTAGTGGATATGGAGCTTAACCCAGGCTCGATTATTTTAGGTAAGTTGGTTGTAAGTTTCCTGCAAAGGAGATGAAAGATCCACTAGTTATATTTTGTTGGTTTGTACATGATTGATGTGATTTTATGGTAATTATTAATGCAAATTCTATTAATATGGACTAATTTTTAAGTTTTAATAAGTTTTAACTTATTCAGGCTTTTAAGTGGATAACTTAGAGTTACTTCAGGAAACCAAAACAATATTTCTCCTAATTTGTAGGACTTGCTACAATTTTCTCGCTTCCTAATCTTCCTATTTTATACAATATGTCTAATTACTTAAATTATCCCCAAATGTCATAGCCATTTCTGTGAACATACAATTACACACATATGGTTTCCAAAAATTGGTGTAATCGTTTATTTCCTTCAAAGTTGGAGAGATATTTACTTACATGGACATAATGTAGGCTATAGCATTTTATGTATATCTGTAACATACACTAAAGTAGCCCTAAATTTTAGGAAACTGGAGATCTAAGAGATCTTAATGTAAAGTAATTTGTTGTCAATTGAGTCAAAATTAGTCAAACATAACAAATACTGAGCTAGAAAAGGAGAAGATGATTATATCCTCAACTGATCTATGATCCTACAATCTGCTGAGGAAAATTGCAGAAAAGTGTATCAAGTGCACCAGGTATCCATCATATATTGTAAAGATAACGAGTGTACCAACCATTTTATGTCGATCCTTCATTCTTTATTGGCAATAGTTTTCTTTTTTATATTAAGTGACACATCCGGATTAAGGTCAGGTCAAAAATAAGATGCTCATCAACGTGACCTTTTTTAATTTGAAATATTCATCAAACAAACAAATCAAAATTAACTTTGCCGGCTATCAAATGCAAAATCAGTGTTTGAATGCAAAATTGGTGATCGAGTTAACTTTTAACTATAAGTGACATTGCCAAATAAATCAACTAACAGCCTTGTTAACCCAAAAAATGGATCAATATCCTAGAGTATTATGTAAAATTACCAAAATGCTTACCCAAGAAATGGATCAACGCCCTAGAGTATTATGTGATAGAACCAGCCCTGTTAGAATAGGTTAAAGATAATAGAGATTAACAACAAAGTAAAAGAAATAAGAAAAAGAGACATAAAGTGTTTATAGTGATTTGGTAATATATGGTCTGCGTTTACTTAATAGCTTCATTGCTCATATATTTGATTTTGTTTGTATGAGATTACAAAGGGTTTGAGAGAGAAAGAATCAAAAGTACAGGGTTAGACAAGTTCTAAGTTCTAGAATTGCATAGAGGAGCTGTCCTGGTGACTATTGTAAAGAGGAAAAAGTTGTAGAAGAGATAGAGTTCCTTCACAGTGATAGCAGAATTTATATCTCGCTTTGATTGCTCTATGGTTTGTATTTATAAGGGTAGCAGTCATACTGGATCAGAAGCCTGCTACCAGAGAGTTCCATAGATCAGTCCAAAACAATTAAGAAAGTTGGAGGCACCATGAGTTAAAGTGATAACTCGGTACCAAGTTATTAACTCATTACCGAGTTATCTCCTTAGTGGGAAACTCTATGCTTCTTCCCAGATCGTGCTTCCATCTTCATTTTGTTGTAACCCTTGTGTTTTCGTAGCTCGATGACTTGTTTTGATGGTCGTTCTTCCATAACTTGGCATATTTGACTCTTCAACCCTTGAGATAAGTCTTCTGGAATTTCATGAAATTGATTGGGTTTTCATAAAGTAGTCAGAGAATGACTTGGGAAAAGTTGGAGTGCCTAACCATGAAGCACCACAACTCGATCCGAGTTATTGCCATAACTCAGTGCTGAGTTATGGACTTAGCTCCATAGTTCCCCAACTTTTCCTGACCTGTTTCTTTAGCCTCTGCGAGTCCACCTTCCAAGTTTCAAGTCATTCTGTCTTCATCTTGACTATCTATCTACGGTAGAGTTCTGCTTGGTCAAAAACTCAGTTAACATTTGCTCCCCTCGGTGTATGCTTTCAAACAAAGTGCAATATGGAACAAGGTAAGTCCTGGATCACTAACCGGTGAATTTTGGTCGGTCGTTTGATTTCGTCTCGAGACATTGCTTTTACTTGGTTAATTTCTGCTTAGCTATCGACCCTGATTTCAATCTAAATTCCAATTCCTTATGCTAGATATGCAGTCGTTATTCCATAAAATATGTAGTGCTTCAAGTTGGTATGTTGTTTCATTGCGTTGAATTGGAGATAGTTTGGACAAGAGTTGGTAGCTCGATATTGAGTTATAAGTATACTGGGTACCGAGTTAAGCACTTAGGAAAATTTAGAGTGGAAAATTTTTCTACTTATATTAACTTATTCATCCACTCTTCTCACTTCGTTTTGCATCCATTCTTCTAACCTAAGTTTTCACATCTGCTCCATCCACCCAAACTCCTACTCCACCGTTGTTCAACTTCCTACCTTATCTCAAGACTGTGTCGTCGCCACGTGTTAATCGTCGTTGCCCAAGCTGGGCACTGCCACCAATGCCATCGCCTATAATCTCGGACCCGATTCACCAAAACCCTAGGTCGAATCTACTTCTTGCTAAAATTAAAGGTTGGCGATGGTAAACTCATGCTTTAGCGGTGATGGGGATGACGATTTTCTTTAGTTAATTTTAACCTGAGGTGGAGATGGTTGGTGGTGAAGTTAGGATTTTCACCCTTGTTGAACACGTATGACTTGAGAGATAAAATGTGCTTCCTAGCCTCAACCATATCCTTTCATTAAACTACCTAAAACATAATCATTGAATCGATCCTGATATAACGATTTGCTATGAATTTTAGCATATTGGATGACTCCATCATTATACTTTTCTGTTTTTGCATTCCCGTTGATCCTGAAAAGAAAGGACTTTCTGCATCGCTCTGGACAACGAATCTATTATCGATCGTCGATCGATAATGGGTAAGTACTGAAAGATAATTTCAAAAGATGATGTGGATCATTTTGTCAATACGAGTGAGCTATCTACACGGGATTGCCCGTTCATAGTTTTTATGACATTGAACTCACTCCATGTAGATAACACATTACACTTGCCCCGTCAACACTTGGAGTCCAATTGGTCAGCACATGTCGACTTCCTTTGGATTTTAAGTGTTAATCAAGAGGGAATTTTTATTATAAATAAAGCGTACCTGGTCGTGATCAAAGAGTTTTATTGTCTAGAATGACATGCTAGTCATCCTGTCGTAAGTTCGCTAAAGGAGCATCCACACCTTCAAAAGCCGAATCATCTATTGCTCCATTTCCTTGACATATTCCTACAGGGCCAAGTCAACTTGCCTTTACCGAACTTTATGACCCGCTTTTTCTTGTTGGGCCTGTACTCAACCAATTACCTCTTGGGATGAGAATTTCGATCGATCCTATGAAATAAGCGTCTTCAATCCTAACGACAAAGATGTTGGGGAATACATGCATGCAGCACGGCCTTTTAGAGAGTGACATTTTATTACCTGCTTGAGCCGAGTTG
This sequence comes from Allium cepa, assembly GCA_030765085.1. Classification (NCBI taxonomy): domain Eukaryota; kingdom Viridiplantae; phylum Streptophyta; class Magnoliopsida; order Asparagales; family Amaryllidaceae; genus Allium; species Allium cepa. Next base: position 27,701,180 of record CM060937.1, on the reverse strand, counting down.
GCGCACAGTCCTTCAGAAGGTTTCACTTCCTGCAACCAGTACATGTGCTTGAGTAGTTTCGTGTTGCCGTTCAACCCATTTCTGAGCTATTTCCTACAAGAGATTAGACCACTCTATTCCAAGTACACCCTAATTGTATAAACTTTCGAGTTCGTTGTACATCTTATTCATGATCAGGCTTGGATGACTGCCAAGGATCAACAAAATAACATTCCTTCTACAGTTCAAGAGAAGGCAAGACTTCCAGTCCTTTATAATAATAGAAGCCTGGAAGGGATGCAAGCTGAAAAGAGATCTTTAAAACAAATGTTAAACTTTCAAAAATGAATATTTCTTTATTCAATGTCTAGAGGGCTTCAATCGTCTTCGAATATCAGGAAGTAGACCTCCATTACTTGTCTCCTACCTTACTAGGACATTTCAGCATTCTAATTTTCTATACATATTAATGCAATCATTCCAAAGCAGGTAAGTGATGATGAACTCAAAGCCACGCTAGCCACGCTGAAAGTTGTAAGAGCTTCTGAATGTACGGTTGAGTTCCTCTTGACAAATGAAAACCTTCGAAGGTTTATATTACTACACCCTGAGAGGTTTTCTTTGGCTGAAGAGGCTTCAACTTCAAGTGGCTCCTTGAGGCAAACATGTTCTTCTGCCCCTACTCTGATCTTTGACGAGGAAGCTAAGGGGTATATCGCCAGTCCATCATTGGAAGCACAACATAGAGATATTCCTACAACTGACACAGATTTACCCTCCGAAGAGGGCATTATGAGGATAGGGATGAGACCCATAGAATGTCACCAATCCCAGAGGAAGAAGATGAGCCATTCTAGAAGAGAGAAGGGAAACAGATGATGGTTGCGAAGGAAGAGGAAAGAGGTACGGATGATGATGATGATAGTGATTTTCATGTCACTGAAGATGGAGATAAGTCCTTTATCGAGTCGCGGAGATGAGCCCTGACCTTCCAAACCTACCTTCTCTGGACCTGCCAACTACCAAGGCATTGAGTCTTGAGCTCCCCATTTCCCCTCCTCTAGAGCAATCAGCTATTGAAACTCCACAATCCATTGGAAGCAGGCAGCTACGTACGACTCCCATCGAAGATACTTCGACTTTCAATTTTCTACGATATGTCTCCATTCACGTGGATGAATTTGGGGATTTCTCAATTAATGAGATGATAGGAAAGATTGGCTCACATATTTACATATCTCCAAGCGCCTTCGTAAACGAAGGTGGAAAGATTCCAACTTTGAAGCCATGCCGATATGATTTGTAGAACATACTAGGGGTCATCGGCACTACACACTCCACTTTAGGATCAAGGACACACATTTCTTTGCCAAGATAAGTTTCATAATTCAATTGTTAACTTCATTCTTCGTTTTTTTTCAGGTACCATGAGCCGTGGACTATACGGTCAACCACGTCAAAAATCTGGCTCCTATAAAAATCAGACTTTCGATCTGGTCCATCATTCTTGTTGCAAAGAAGATGATGAGAGGAGGAAGAGAAAAGATGAGGCTCGGTACCTAGAGAGAGAACGTGAGCGAAGAGAGAAGAGAAAGAGAGACAATGAAGGTGATGCCCCCAACGATATGCACAAGCATCACAAGGATTCCCATGATTGCCACGGGACCTCGCTGTACATTAATCCTCCCTGCACTGAGGCTCTAACTTCCACGACGTAGGAAATTCCATTCTCTCAAGCCATAATTACTACAGCTAATCTTGCTTCTTCTAGTCGAGGCAGAAAATTCACACTCCCTTCGGGTCTATCTCAGCTCCAAGTAACTTAGCCGCACCTATTTTTAAAGGGAGTTAAATTTGAAAATAACATAAAGCACGTTAATAAGGTTGCTTCCCACAAGAATCTCGATGCGGTTTGCGTGGACTTGTAAGCTAGGTGCGAGTGGCAAAGTCTCGTTCAAGTCCTTTTCAAAGTGAATCGTATCAACTACCAAGCGATCCTTTCATTCGAGGTGGAAAGGGAAGGTCATGACAAAGCCATTAAAGATCATGACAATGAGATATCCTAGCTAAAGATCAAAAGATACACGGCCCTAAAAGAAAAGGTTGCTAGTGACATGATTTTAACCGAGGCAAGCGAGCTCACAACTGAGCACTTCTCATGCTTAATAATCAGCTCAAAGAGGCTCACTGCGAGTCCAACAAACTTTAAAGAGCAAGTTGCTGAAGGGGAAAACACTATTAAATCCCAAGATCAAAACATCGCTGGACAAGCTGCCACCATTGCTGAATAGGCCACCAAACTTATTGACTCCACAAGGAGAATGCATGGTTGGTCAAGGAGAAAGAAGAAATCGTAATCAGTAAACTGGCAGAGGAGATCGACCATATGATTATGCGGTCGAAGCTTTCGGAGCTTTGGTAAGAGTATGATGAAACAATGAGGAAGATGGATGTAGGTGTGCTTTACCTCTATACTAGTAATGTGATGAACAAAATTAGCTTGAAGTGGCTCAGAGATGATTATCCTTGAACTCTCGCCATGGTTTGGGAGGAAGTGTTAATTATATTAGAGAAAGCTAGGGATATGCACTCTACTGGAAGTTAATGGCCTTTTATCTAAAATAAGAGGACATTGATCTTTTGATAGCTGGCATAGAGATTTTGAGAGAAGAGAGGAAGAAGGAAGCCACTGATGCCGCTGCTAAAGCTCTTGTTGGCTAAGCTTTTCGGGTCAGGGTGAAACGTCTACTCCAATATCTTGAGAGAAAGTAGCAACCATTCCAGCGCCTATAGCCATTAGGTTTGAGTTGCCCACACGCATCCAATCTTTAAAATTTTGCATGAGCTAAAAAATTTCCAATTTTCGAGCGACCCACTAAAATGGGGATCAGGACAGGAAACTTCGAAATCAAGTTCATGATTAGACACCTAGTTCAAATTTTTCCCTAATCTATCTAGTTCTCCAAAAGCTCCACAGTCCTTTACTAAACTATACAACTATGTTCCCAACTTCTAGGTCAACCATCTCTCCTGCCTCCTCTTCCAGCAATACAAGGCTTGGAAGCTACTACCATCTTCACATCTTCCACTAGTATCTCTGTAGTGGCTTCTGGCATGATTCTTGTTTCCAGCTCTGAGCCCAGGCTCGATTTCGAGAAGATAGGCACACTGTAGAACCTTGAGGACGTCTCCATGTCATAATAAGAAGATGTAATGATCATAAGTGAAACGGGCCTGACTAGCATAATGGCGGAGAAGATTGAGAAGGAGGAAAAGGAGCTATATGTGAAGAAGGAGAAGAAGGAAGCAAAGCGTAAGGCTCCAACTACTATCAAGCTCCGGATATCGAAGGATGGAAGCATGGCTAACGGAGGATCTGAGGGGTCTGGCCCCACTGTAGGAGGGGAAACTACACCCTTAAAGTTTGGCCTTGCCCCTGGTAAGGAGCTCTAAAAAAAGATCCTGATCCGTCCAGGCAAAGGCAGAAAAGGTGGGAATAGTGGAAACAAATCTCGATGCGCTCAAATGCCTATGGAGAAAGGTATTGGTGGTTTTTGTTTATTTTCGAGTCGGTCGAGTCATGTATAAGTACAAAGTCTTTACTTTTGTTTTATTTGCATTATTGGGGTTTATATTTTGCTTTTTCTTTTGGGATGTCGAATCCAAACAGACCAGAATTGTGATGGAACGACCCCCGCTACTTATTTTGTACATAAATTGATACAATAATGAAAGATTAGCATTTCCTGTGTAATTACTCTCGTGTACATTTCTTATACCCTATGTACTGTGCTTATTTTTGTATTACTGTATATGTATATAATATGATTGCCTGTTTTGCGATTTCCATACTATGTATTAGTGTACTGTGTGGTGTGATGTGCATATTTAACGTAATTTCATGTTACGTAAATAGTACAAGTATAACTTGTTTATTTTTGTATACTATTTTACTTAGTTCTGTTGTCATGGCCAAAATTCTCCGTTCAACGTAATGGAACTGTGGTGTCTCTTGGTTTAGCCTGTTCTGACCGTACGTTGGTGTATATATGCCCTCTACTCCACAGAGCTGGTTGCTCCAAACTTATGGTTCAATCAATTGGATAAAGATCTATTGTTTTGGTCAACATGTTTGGTTGCCCCCGATCTGAGTTGTGCAGCGGGCTCTTGTCTTTGGGAACCTATAGTCCCGATTCCCAATTTCGAACATTTTCATTCCTCGACCACCTACGAAAACCTTTGAACAGTCCAAGTACTTGAAATTTTCCTATCTTTGGGCAATGTTGATTCTTTGATAGTTATAAGTGGATTTCTCAATTAACTCATGATTTGCTATTTCCATTAGTTCAAGGAGCAAGGAAATGGTTCGTACTTGAACATAGTTCCATTAGTTTAAGCAGTGAAGAATTGGAGCATAATTGAACATAGTTTTATCGGTTCGAGCAGCAGAGGGATGGAGCGTACTTGAACACAATTCCATCAGTTTAAGTAGCAAAGCAATGGGGCATACTTGAAAATGGTTCATTTGGTTCAAGCAGCAAAGGCAATGAGCATACTTGAACACAGTTCAATTGGTTCAAATAGCGAAGGGATGGAGCATGCTTGAACTCAGTTCCATTGGTTTAAGCAGCGAAGGAATGGAGCATACTTGAACAAAGTTCCAATTGTTCAAGCAACGAAGGAAAGTACCATACTTGAATGCAGTTCTATTGGTTTAAAAAGCAAAGCAATGGAGCATACTTGAACACAGTTGCATCGGTTCAGGCAATGAAGGAATGGAACGTACTTTAACACAGTTCCATCGATTCAAGAGCGAAGTGTGGCTTATGGGTGTGCACGAAGGTTTGATACTTTCCGATACTACTAGAGCAACCCAAATTGCAAGAAGGTATCGATCACTTCTCCCCGTTGATCCAGCGGTTTGAGTCGATTTTACCATTGACTCGGTGATTTGTTTACGTGAATGTTGTTCCATTGGTTCAAGAAGCAGATTTTTTATTAACATATTGAAAAGAAAGGAAAGTCCTACATATATAATTCCCCCAGCGCCCTTGGGTGGCTTATTTGCAAAACATAAAAAATACATACATAAGTATTAAATAAAGTAGTTTCGTGGAGAGTCATTGTTCGCATGGAGAATTGGAATTCAGTCGGCTGCTGTTAGCTTAAAAGTTCCCCCTAAGTTTCTGGCCAATCATGTAGGATCATTCCCAACAGGTCAAGCGCTCTCTTGCCTTGGAAGATTTGTTTTAGAATGAGATCTCCCACTTCGAAGGTGCGATTGTGAACCTTGGTGTTGAAATATCGTGCTACCCTCTCTGGTGAGCAATGGTCCTTAGGTCTACTTCCTCCTGCTTCTCATCGTTCTGGTCAAGTGACTTAAGAGAAGCTGCTCATTTTCACTTTGAGTGAAGTTCCGTCTCCCATGAGAAGGGACTTCTAGTTCCACTGGGATCATTGCTTCTGAACCATATATCAAAGAAAATGGTGAGTACCCGATCATAGATTTGTGTATTGTTCTGTAACCCATAGTGCAAGCGGAAGTTCATCAACCCAATTTCCTTTAGCTTTCGTAAGTCACTTCTCTATGGTGGATTTGATGATTTTGTTCACTGCTTCCACTTACCTATTTTCCTGTGGGTATGCTACCACAGAAAAGTTTTTCCCAATTCGGTAACACTTGCAAAAATCTTTGAACTCGGCACTCTCGAATCGAGTTCCAATATCCGTGTTGATTTTATACGTACTCCGAACCTGCAAATAATACTTTTAGTAATGAAGTAAATTACTTTATTAGTAGTAACTATGGTAAGCGATTCCTCTTTAGCCCATTTCATAATGTAATCAAATATAATAGTAGTGTATTTGGCTCCTCCATTTGCTATTGGTAACATGACAATTAGATCGATCCCCCAGATGGCAAATAAACATGAGCTGACCATTTGCGTAAGTTCTATAGAGAAGGTTCACGGAATCTTAGTGAATCTTTGTCATCGATGACATTGTCTAGAATAGTTTGCTGCATCCCGATTTATTGTTAGCAAGAAATATCAGTAGCAGAGAGCTTTCTTGGTGAGAGTTTTCCTCCTGGTGTGGTCCTTAAAGCTTCCTTCATGGATCCCCACTAGGATCTTCCTTGCTTTGTTTTTGGCTGCACACCTAAGTAAGGAGGAAGAGAATCCTATCCTGTAAAGTACTTCATCCTACATTATGATCGCGGCGCTTTCCAAAGAAACTTCTATCACTTATTTCGGTCTTTGTAAAGTATTCCTCTGAGCAGAAATCTTTCCATTGTTCTTTCTCTTTTGTGGTCTATAGAATCCAATCCACATCCATCTGATCTATGTGTAGAGCCATTAACACTTCAACCAATACCTATCCCATTGATTGTGCATCTTCAGAACTGGCCAGCTTAGCCAAGTGATCAGCCTTCATAATTTGTTCACTGGGAATGTGAGTTATCGTATAATGTTCGATGTCATTAAGCAATTCCCATGCTTTGGACAAGTAAGGGGGTGAGATTTCGACCTTAGTTTGGTGTTCCCTTCTCACTTGGCAGACGACTAGCTGAGAGTCGTTGTAGATATGAAGAGCTTTTATTCCTAGTTCCTTTAAAATTTTCAATCGTGCTACTAATGCATCATACTCCGCTTACTTGTTAGTTGGTGGAAATTACAGTCATAGAGCATAGATGATTGACCATCCTTTAGGAGTTTCAAGCATAACTCTTGTTCTTGAGCATAATTCATATGAGGTGCCATGTACATATAATTTCCACTGTGACACCAAGACCGTAGTTTCTTCCTCCACATCATCCCAGATCATGAACTCGGCATGAAATCGGCCAATGCCAATCCATTAATCACACTTCGGGGATGATAAGCCACATCGTACTGGCTCAATTGAATGTTTCACTTTAGAATTCGTTCGAGGTCTTGGGTCGGTAGAGTACCATCTTCTTCAAAGGTTTATCTGTCAATATTTTAATCAGGTAAGATTAAAAGTACAGCCGTAACTTCCTCGATGCAAAATGCTTACTGATGTCAGCTTTTCCAACTTTGGGTAATTTCGTTTGCTCCGGCAAAATGCTTGTTGATGTAGTAAATTGGAATTTGGATCCTAAATTCCTTACTTACAAGTGTAGCACTTAGAGCATGGGTAGACACTGCCAAATAAAGGAACAAGTCTTCTCCATCTACTAGTTTAGATAAAATCGGTGGTGTCTCCATATGCTATAATAACTCCTCAAAAGCAATTTCGTAGGCTAGATTCCATTCAATTTTTCCATTCAAACTCTATAATTCCTTCTTTATCGTGAAGGCTATCACATTGCGCAGTGCAGTGATTTATTCCGAGTTAGCCTTGATGCCCCTTGCATTAACGATAAAACCAATTAATTCTCCAGAAGCGGCGTCGAATGAACATTTCAACTGATTCAATCTCATCCTATACTTCTGGAGGATCTCAAGCATCTTCGAAAGAAAGACAAGATGATTTCCAAACACTTGCTTCTTCAATAGCATGTCATCCACATTCACCTCCATCCTTTGTCCGATCTGATTCTTGGACATTAAGTTCACCAATCTCTGGTAAGTTGCGCCAGCACTCTTTAAACCAAATGGCATTGCTCGGTAATAGTACAGCCACAAGTCGGTAATAAAGCCGGTGTTTTCCTTATCAGGTTCATGCATCATGATCTAGTTGTACCTTGATTAGACGTCCATAAATGAAAGTAGTTCATGTCTTGCCATTCCATTAACGAGCTGATTAATCCTAGGAGATGGGAAACTATCCTTCTGGTAAGCTTGTTTCAAGTCTGAGTAGGCAAATTTCCCACTTTCCATTAGATTTTCAAACCAACATAGGGTTTGATACCCACTTTGGATATGTCGCATTGCGAATAAGCCATTAGTTAACAACTTATCTACTTCCTCCTTCAGTGTAGTGGATCGCTTTAGACCCAAACCGTGCTCTTCTGCCTCACTAGTGTGTATTTAGTATCGATATTAAGTGTGTAGCACGCTACCTCCGACGATATCCAGCATATATCAAAATGCATCCAAGCAAATACGTTTAGGTTGGCACGAAGAAATTTAATTAACTCTTATTGCACCTTGATTCCAAGCTGCGAACCAATCTCCAAGACCCGAGTCGGGTCATCCATATCGATGGGGACAGCTATCGAAAAGTCCGCTGATGCTAACGGTTACTCCCCTGAACAATTTTTCCTAGGGTCCAAAGCCTTGTCGAAGCGGCTATTGTCCCTGTGACGACCCGGATTTTTAACGAAAGGTAATTGGTAATTAACTGGATTAAATTTTTAAAAATATTGATTTATAAGTCGAACATATAAAATTCTATTAGATAAAAGATAAATATCAAGATATAAATATTCATTTAATAATCTTCTTATATAATTATTTAAATTTGCAAACTTATCTTTCAAACAATAAATATGCTATCTAATATATACATACATACATATATATATATATATATATATGTATGTATATTGTAAATGGAACTATGATTTGAAATTCAAATTGTACATCTCAAAAATAAATTAGATTTAAAACTCTACATTTTAAACACTAATACGTATATAGCTATTAATTAAGTATAATTAGCTTAAACTTAAAATAAGTATAAATAAAGAGGTTTTATATTATTTCCTTTAAGATCATAAAATAAATAAAAAGGAAATATAAGAGTAAAAATATAAAACATAATATTAAAGCACAAAATACATGCATAAAGGCATGTGTAAGCTAGGAAATGTCATGCAAATTCACAAGTTTACTAGTGGCAAGTTCTCTTAAAATTTGTTTCTTCATTTAAAAAGAAAAATATAAAGAAAATGATTTTGGGAAACAAAGTGCTGAACAGTTTATATCCTCTTATACATATCTCTACTCCTATTTCTTTTCATTCTTTCAACTTTCAAATCTTTAAAACTAAAACCAAAAAAAATCAAACAACTTTCACCAAGTTTTCAAACTGATGCAAAAAAAGAATCAAATTCAAGCTTAAACAAGTAAGATCAAGATCAAGTTGCAGTTTCAAAAAATCAATCTTCCAGTTTCAAATTAATTTTTCAGATTTCAACTGTTCTCTGTTCAAACATTACAAAGGTGAGTAAACTTCAATTTTTTTAAGCCTAACCTACTTTATTATCTAATGCATGTGATAAATAAATGTAGTAATGTTGTGAAAATGTTTTCCATGGATGTAGAAATGTATTTTTGTCTGGGTATACAAGTTGAATGTAATGTATGTATACATGCATGTCTCTGGTTGTTATCACAGACCTAAATTTTCATTCAAAAACTTATTTCTCTTCACTCAATTACTTATAGCTTATGGTGTCTAAAGGAAATATGTTTGTAAACATGAAATCCTATTTTTAAAAATGTTTTCAAGTGAAACTAGTAAGTATATTTATCTAGAAAAATGAATTTACTATGAAAAATCAAAACATGTCAGAAATCAATTGTGTAAATTACATGTTTCACATACATGATTGAACTTGTCTTTGAAATAGATGATTTTTGGAGGAAGTATTGTGATTTTTAAGTTAGGATTAGAGGAGAAATCGAAGATGATCAGAAATTGGGTTTTTGGGTGATTTCCGGCGATCGCGAGGCTCGATGGCATCGAGGTTGTGGCCAAAGGTTGCTCGTTGGTCGAAGATCATGGGAAAAATGGTCAGAGGTTTTTTAGTTCGCCATGGTGGCACGACGAGACAAATTTAGGGTTTAAGACCTTGCTAGGTCGTCGATTTTTGCAAGAGCAGAACGATGTCGTCATTACATCGGGTTGGACTGGAATTAGGGAAAAGGAGCGTGGAAGTAAGGCAAAGGTCCAGGCATGAGGACGTGGTCTCCGGTGGTCGATGATAGGAGGTGCGAGGAGTTTGGGTGATTAGGTTCCGTACTAATGTGTTTCGAATTCACTCGATTTCGATTCATGTGGTCGTCGTAGGTTCTGGGTGGTCGATTGGGTCGAGATGATCGTCGGCGACTTGGTGACATGGCCGATGGTGATCGCCGTAGCTCCGGCGCTATGTGCACATGCACGTTTATCAGTGTGTATCTGGGTTTAGACGTTGCTGTGTTTAGAAGGGAGAAGAAGGAAGAAGGTCGGGGAAGACTGGGTTTGGCTCGAATTTATGATCGGGATTTCTGGACTTCGGCCCGAGTATTTTAGAAATGTATGAATTAACCAAGTTTGTAAAAGTGTAAAAAAAAATTTTGAACAAGTTTTCAAAGCAAGTTTCAAACCAAAGAATTGAAGTAAAATGTTTTGACCTTAATTTGTTTTGATTTAGGGTAATTATATATTAGGTTAATTTTATTTTAAATTGATTCCTAAGTTTATTTAAAATAAAATTTAATGATGTAATTAAGTGGATAATTAAGGAAAATGTATTAAACTTTAATTAATCAATGGTCTTAAATGATTTTATAAGTTAATAATTAATTAATTTCAAACATTTGATTAAGATAAAATAAATGGTTGTAGTTAATTAATGTTAATTAAGTAGAATTATAAGTAATTAAATATTGTGTGTAAATTAAATTAATTGGAAATTGTGTGATTAATTAATCTTGCCTATGAATGATTAGTTAGAATTGAATGCTTTGGATTTTTTAATACCTCTAGTATGTTAATGCGTGATATCCTGTGGTATGAAATGCCTGGATTGATCTATTGATAAATGTGAGACATTTATTCAATAGATATCTATGATGAATTTCTTTGTGAATATGATATTCTGAATTTTAAATTGAATTGTTTTACTTAAACAAATTGACTTAAAGGATGGTGATGGATACGAAGAGATCGGGGTCGGATATCAACGATATTCGGAACCACTTCGATTTGTATTCTATAATTCTTTATAGATTTGATTAAAAAATCAAATGGGCTAGAATGGAATAAACTAAGTAAACTTGGCCATTTAAACTAAGTAACGGTAATTAGATATATTTTGTGGAATAAATGTTTGGCAATAGCAGGATAAAACTCGCAGTGATGAACAAGTTTCCTGAGTTTTTCAAGAAGCTTTACAACTTAAGTATTTCATATTAAATGGGTTTATTCACGCTGGTCTCCTGCCTGACTCGGGTGTTACTTTATTGTAATGGTCGGGTCAGTTCAAGTATTACAGATTTTCAGGTTAGGACGTTATAGAGCTCAGGAGGCGAGCTGGATAGTAAATACGTATTAATTATTCCGCCGTGTATTGGAGACAGTGTAGTCTGTGTTTAGGGACAAGTTAATTATAACGTCCAGTTTATTTGTGAATGATTGTACTATGATATATTGTATAAATTGGCATTTACAGCTTTGTTTGTATAAACGCTGCTATTTGTATATTATATTTTGTTCCGCTGCGATTGTGAGATTCTGTGCTTTTGTTTTCTATTTTTTCTTCTACCTCTTTTTCTACTTAACCCTAACAATCTGGTGTTATTGGCACTCGATTGCTCCACACTCTATACAGTGAACGTATTAGTGTCGAGTTTTTGGGGTCGAAAATTTCGGGTCATTACATTTGGTATCAAAGCTGAAGGTTAAGCGAGGACCTTGGCTCTGATGGGGATTACTCATTAGAGATAAGGTCAGTCGTACCCTAGAATGAGTTGAGCATATTATATAAGAGCGTACCTGTTATTTTCTTATATAATGATTTTAAAAACGATTATAAAATTGTTTTTTATATAAGCTTATATTTTGATATATAAAGCAATAATTTTTCTAATTATTATATATATTAAGATAATTGGTTGTTGATTATTGAAATTAAATATAATAATAAGATTTAAGTGGTAATATATATATATATATATATATACACACACACAACCAAATAGAAATTTAGGTAAGGATTAACTGTGCAAATAAGTTGAGCTAAAAATGGATTCAAAACTGAACTTAAATCCAAGAAAATTCAAAAGTGTTTTCAAAGTGTTGAAATAAATTACCCTGATCTTATTTCCAATAACTTCTGAGATAATATATAGTGAATTGGTTTCCAGATATGATAATCTTGGTTATTATCATAAAATGGTTATTGTGTCTAAATAAAAGGATGTTTATTTTTAACATAAACAATAATAAAACAAGAGTGAAATGTATAAGGAAGTAAACATTTAGATAAGTATGACTTGTAAATTGTAATAGATTTAAATTGTGAAATTTTAAAATCTAAGTCCAGAAAATTTGAAATTGTTTTGAAGTTTAAATGATATAATAAATAATATTATTCTGAATAATTTTGAATGTAGGAATCTTATTTTAAAATAAGAGTTGTTTTAAAAAAATTGAAGGAATTTGTTTTAAATTAAAAACCAAGAATGGTTTAAAATTGGAAATATGACCTGGTGTGCAAATGAAATAAACATGTATATATAAGTGGATTTACATAATAACAAAGTTGATTGGAAGTAAATACTAAGTGTTGAGTTTTGAATTTTCCCCTGAACTGTGATGTAAAAACCCAAAGAGAAATAAATTTTGAACTTATAAGCAGGAAGGGATATTGATAAGAAGTTTAAAATTTGAAACGGAGAATTCAAATTGAGTAAGGTTGACTGGATTAAATGAATTGAATTTAACTTAGGGGAAGTTAAATAAGTTTAGAACGAAAAACCTGAATTGAAAGTTTCAAGATGAAATTGAGATTTAACTTAGGGAAGTTAAATGGGTTGATTGGAAAAGGGAGTTATGTATGATCTCAAAGCGGGTTTGAGTTTTGGAAATGGCTAATGGATGCTATTTATGGATGTTTTAGATAATTTGGATGTTTATTTACTTTGACATATCTTGCTATCATCCTGTTGTTATTAATAATCTATGAAACTATAAATTGGATTGTTTTGAATAAATTAAGAAGTGGATTGAGATAATATATATCCATTACTGAAATTAAATGGAATTAAACTTTATTTTGAAACAATTTAAGCGTTTTTGATTTTTAGAGATAAAGATTGAACTTATGAAAATGAAATCACTTTGAACTTAAGATTTAAATGTTAAAAATGAACTTGCAAACTGAAAATGTTAAGAATTAGGTTCAAAGTTAAAAGTTAAAATTGGGTAATAAATTGGATTTCGAAGATTAAATTGTTTAAAAAGTTTGAACTCTTACTTGAACCTTGAAATAAGTTAAGTAAAGGTAACTTAAATGAATGTTAAAAATTTGGACTCAGAATTAAATTGTTTAAAAACATAGGTTGTTAAATTAAAAGTAAAGGTTAATTTGATTTAAGGGATTAAATCAACATTTAAAAATTTAACTCGAATTTATATAATTCGAGATGGTTTAAAGTTGAGATTGGAATTGAAATTAGTTCAAAATGGGAATTTGATTTAAATAAATTGGGAGTGTAATCGAAGATGAATAAGTTTAAATTCAAATGGGAATTGATTTGAATTTGGAATGGAAATCGAGATTAGTTCAAATTAATCAAAAATTGATTGGAATGGGAGACTGAGAAATTGAACCAGTTTGACTCTGAAACTATTTTCAAATAAATTATTTTAAAAATAAACTATCTTAAATCTATCTTTTCTAGTTATTTACTATACAACCTTTCTTTTTAAAACCCAAACTATCTTATACTTATTTTACAACTTTTTTGAAAATAATTACTATTTTATAACAATTTTACATCTGTTTTACAAACTAATTGCTATTTTACAACTATGTTGCAACTATCTAACTATTATACAGCTATTTAACAACTAATAACTATTTTACAGCTACTTAAATATTTTAAACTTTTCAAGCTATTTCATAAATTCAAGCTGGTCAGAGTGCAAACTGTTTATAATTAAATACCAATTGAGATAAGAATTGAAGTATAACCCAAATGAAAATTGAAGCAATTGTGAATAAGTGAATAGAAATGAATGTGGATAAAAAGAAAATTGATTTAGTTAATAATCAATGAAGATAAATACATAGGATGTACGTATATTATCCTATTAGCATAACGATTTAATCCAGGTTTGAGCATAGAATTTCGAGATAATATATTGATCCGAGTTAGGATTTTTCACTCGGATTTTTCACTCGATTTTCGATGGCGAACCTGGGATATGGATTTTTGATTGATTCTAGAAATTCTCTGCCATAGTTATGGCTATGCAAGGAGAATTATAGTTTTTGATCAAGAAACTAGATCTGAGTCCGCACTAGGAAGTCAGGTGAACGATACTAGTTCAGAAGTGAAATTGTGTGATCGAGTGAGCGATTGGATTTGATGTTGCGTATGGATGAAATATGTACATCATACGTGCTTGAATGAAATAGATATTGAAAATTTTGAAAAATAAGTGTAAAAATGATTTTTGAAATCGAAAAGTATATTTCGAGAAATATATGATGAATAAGAGTGGAAGTTGATTACCACTATAACTGAAACTCATTTTATAAAAAGTGAGTAATGTGCCAAATAACTTTATAAAGGGAATCAAATTTGAATGTTGTTTTGGCATAAATAAAGTTACATATATATTTATTATATATGATAAACTCCTCTTGTTGAATCAATAACCAGAAAAAAAGATCTTTGAAAAATATTTGAAGTTATAAAAAGGGAATTTATATAAGTATGAAGTGATCCAAAGATTTTACAAGTTGGAAGGAATAAACTTATATGTATATATCTATATATATATATATAAATGTTTTTATGAAATTGGGAATAAGATTTTTAGAACATACATATTTTGAAAGGCTTTTGATTTTTGGGAAGAATCTATTTTGGGAATTTGGAAAGCCAAGTTCGAGAACTATCGATTTTGAGATATCGATTTTGTGTAAATGGGATTTATATGTGATACATATAAGAGTATGTTTTGAAAGATACTATATGTGTATAGTATAAAATGTTTTGAGAATGCTGTGGGGAAAAAGGCGCTCCCATTTAGAGTTGAAACTTATAGTAGGAGATCCACGGGGTGGTTCTGCCTTGAGCCCTAAGGGGGGTTTTAGATTTGATCTCACAGGATATCCGGACTAAACCGTAGTTCTTAAGGATTGTGGTTGGGGTAGCGAAAGTTGAGGGCGTTGATGCCTACAGACACGTTGGGATTATGTTGTGAAGAACTCAGTGTAACTGCGATCTACTTTGCTCCATAATGTAAGTTGAGGGGCAGTGATTGCCTAAAGTCTATGTTTGATTTCGCTGGGAGAGCGACATAACATCACCAGACTGCGATTTATGAAGATATAGCAAAAGTCATGTGGTAGTGAGTGCCTACAGCCTACAATCGGACTCGATTGATGTAGTCTGCGATCTATGTGGTCTGTGTGGTGAAGTTTCATTTGACAATGAAATTCGAGGGTGCCGATGCCTACAGTTACATAGTTTTTGCTGTGATGGCAACGTAACCCTAGGTGTAGCTGCGATCTGTGGCGGTTCCATGGTGTAATCGAGAGGCGCGGATGCCTACAGTTTTTTATGCTTTCGCCGGGATGGCGATGTAATCATCGTGTTAACTGCGACCATGGAGGGGGCGATAATTCCCAGAGCATTCTCACAAAGATGTTTTCTACATTTTCACAAAATTTTTGCAAGTATTTTTCACTGGATGTTTAAAACGAGTTTGCTAAGTACTTACAGATTTTCAGTCCTACGCCTGATCAACGTATGACCGAATTTCTGGGAGAACAAGGATGGACTTATTGAAACATCGAGTAATAAAAAGTATTTTTATAAAACAATTTTGATAATATTATGTAGATTTTTAAAGTGTTTTAAAAATTTAAATAAAAAGAGTTAAGAGTTAAAAATGTTTTAAGAATAATTTAACTGATAATAAGCATTGTAATTAAAATTCTTGCTTGGTTCCTTTTCGAGGATGAAAAGTTCTAAGAGGAAAGAAATGTGACGACCATGATTTTTAACCACGGATAATTGGTAATTAACTGGATTAAATTATTAAAAATACTGATTTATGAACAAATAAAATTCTGATAGATAAAAAAATAAATATCTGGATATAAATATTTATTTAATAATCTTCTTATATAATTATTTAAATTTGCAAACTTATCTTTCAAACAATAAATATGCTATCTAATATATATATATATATATATGTATATTGTAAACGGAACTATGATTTGAAATTCAAATTGTATATCTCAAAAATAAATTAGATTAAAAACTCTACATTTTAAACACTAATATGTATATATTTATTAATTAAGGTATAATTACTTAAAATTAAAATAAGTATAAATAAAGAGGTTTTATATTATTTCCTTTGAGATCATAAAATAAATAAAAAGGAAATATAAGAGTAAAAATATAAAACATAATATAAAAGCATAAAATACATGCATAAAGGCATGTGTAAGCTAGGAAATGTCATGCAAATTCACAAGTTTACAAGTGGCAAGTTCTCTTAAAATTTGTTTCTTCATTTAAAAAGAAAAATATAAACAAAATGATTTAGTGAAACAAATTGCTGAACAGTTTATATCCTCTTATATATATCTCTACTCCTGTTTCTTTTCATTCTTTCAATTTTCAAATCTTTAAAACTAAAACAAAAAAAAAATCAAACAACTTTCACCAAGTTTTCAAACTGAAGCAAAAACAAGAATCAAATTCAATCTTAAACAAGTAAGATCAAGATCAAGTTGCAGTTTCAAAAAAATCAAGCTTCCAGTTTCATATCTAGTTTCCAGATTTCAACTGTCCTTTGTTCAAACATTATAAAGGTGTGTAAACTTCCTTTTTTAAGCCTATCCTACTTTATTATCTGATGCATGTGATAAATAAGGGTAATAATGTTGTGAAAATGTTTTGCATGGATGTAGAAATGTATTTTTGTTTGGGTATACAAGTTGAATGTACTGCATGTGTACATGCATGTCTTTGGTTGTTATCACAGACCCAAATTTTTATTCAAAAATTTATTTCTCTTCACTCAATTACTTATAGCTTATGATGTCTAAGGGAAATGTTTTTGTAAAAATGAAATCCTATTTTTTAAAATGTTTTCAAATGAAACTACTAAGTATATTTATCTGGAAAAATGAATTTACAATGAAAAATCAAAACATGTCAGAATTTAATTGTGTAAATTATATGTTTCACATACATGATTTAATTCGTCTTTGAAATTGATGATTTTGGTGGAAGTTTTGTGATTTTTAAGTTAGGATTAGAGGAGAAATCGAAGATGATTGGAAATTGGGTTTTTGGGTGATTTTCGGCGATCGCGAGGCTTGGTGGCATCGGGGTTTTGGCCGGAGGTTGCTCGTTGGTCGAAGATCATGGGAAAAATGGTCGTACATTTTTAAGTTCATCGTGGTGGAGCGGCGAGACAGATTTAGGGTTTAAGGCCTTGCCAGGTCGTCGACGTTTGCAAGGGCAGAACGACGTCGTCGTCGCATCAGGTTGGACCAGAATTGGGGAAAAGGAGCATGGAAGTAAGGCGAACGTCTGGCACGAGGAAGTGGTCTTCGGTGGTCGGAGATAGGAGGTGTGAGGGGTTTTGGTGATCGGGTTTCGTACTGATGGGTTTCGATTTCACTCGATTTCGATTCATGTGGTCGTCGTGGGTTCTGGGTGGTCGAATGGGTCGAGATGATCGTCGACGACTTGGTGACGTGGTCGATAGTGATCGCCGTAGCTCCGACGCTATGTGCACATGCACGTGTATCAGTATGTGTCTGGGTTTGGGGGTTGTTGTTTTTAGAAGGGAGAAGAAGGAGGAAGGTCAGGGAAGATTGGATTTGGCTCGAATTTGTGATTGGGATTTCTGGGCTTGGGCCCGAGTATTTTAGAAATGAATGAATTAACCAAGTTTGTAAAAGAGTAAAAATTTTTGATCAAGTTTTGAAAGCAAGTTTCAAACCAAAGAATTGAAGTAAAATGTTTTGAACTTAATTTATTTTGATTTAGGGTAACTATAAATTAGGTTAATTTTATTTTAGATTAATTCTTAAGTTTATTTAAAATAAAATTTAATGATGTAATTAAGTGGATAATTATGGAAAATGTATTAAACTTTAATTAATCAAAGGTCTTAAATGATTTTATAAGTTAATAATTAATTAATTTCAGACATTTGATTAAGATAAAATAAATGGTTGTAATTAATTAGTGTTAATTAAGCAGAATTATAAGTAATTAAATATTTTGTATAAAATTAATTAATTGGAAATTGTGTGACTAATTAATTTTGCCTATGAATGATTAGTTAGAATTGAATGCTTTGGATTGTTTAATACCTCTAGTATGTTAATTCGTGATATCCTGCGATATGAAATGCCTGGATTGATCTGTTGATAAATGTGAGACATTTATTCAATGGATATCTGCGATGAGTTTCTGTGTGAATATGATAATTTGAATTTTAAATTGAATTGTTTTACTTAAACAAATTGGCTTAAAGGATGGCGATGGATTCGAAGAGATCGGGGTCGGATATCAACGATATCCGTAACCACTTCGATTTGTACTCTATAATTCTTTATAGATTTGATTATAAAATCAAATGGGCTGGAATGGAATAAACTAAGTAAACTTGGCCATTTAAACTAAGAACAGTACTTAGATATATTTTATGGAATAAATGTTTGGTTATAGCAAGATAAAACTCGCAGTGATGAACAAGTTACCTGAGTTTTTCAAGAAGCTTTACAACTTTAGTATTTCATATTAAATGAGTTTACTCATGCTGGTTTCCATCCTGACTCGGGTGTTACTTTATTGTAATGCTCGGGTCAGACCGAGTATTATAGATTTTCAGGTTAGGACGTTCTGGATGCTAGAGACGTATTGATTATTCCAACGTGTAATGGAGACTGTGTAGTCTTTATTTATGGACAAGTTAATTATAACTGTCTAGTTTATTTGTGAATGATTGTACTCTGATATATTGTATAAATTGATATTTACAGCTTTCTTTGTGTAAATGCTCTATTTGTATATTATATTTTGTTCCGCTGCGATTGTGAGATTCTGTGCTTTTGTTTTCTATTTCTTCTTCTACCTCTTTTTCTTCTTAACCGTAACAATCTGGTGTTTCCGGCACTCGATTGCTCGACACTCTATACAGTGAACGTATTAGTGTTGAATTTTCGAGGTCGAAAATTTCGGGTCGTTACAGTCCCTGAGCCAGGGGCGGTTCTGTAATTACCACGCTTGCGGTTCACAAATGTGGAGAGCCTTCCCCACATTCTTTCCTTTCTCGCGTCATTTAGATTCACACAAATCGGTCGCATAGCATTTTCTTGCTACGCTTTGGTCTTCTCTCACTACTCCGGCCTCATTCTTCGTTATGAACTTCATTGTAAGGCACCATGAAGCTAAAGCGATACTTAAATTAGCTAGGGCTAGTCGATTCAAGAAAGCATTATAGGCTAAGAGTTCATCAACTATCACGAAGGTTTGAATGAACATAACTCTTCGTTTTCCTCCTCCAATTTCCATAAGTTAATCGATAGTTCCAACCGGTTGCTTTGGTTCACCTATAAAGCCTTGGGTCTTTCTTCTACACATGGTCACATCCTTCATGCTGATCTTCATCTGATCGAATGTTAGTCGAAATAGGATGTTAACAGAACTTCTATTAGTACACGACACACAACTACTAGTCCAATGTCAACTGTTATCACCATCGAGTTGAGAGTTGGCACCTCTATTCCTTTAATGTCTCAACTTTTGAATACAATATCATCAATAATCGTTTTCTAACGCTAAGCTGGAGTTCCATCTTTTATAGCATAGAAAGTTTCCTTAGAAGCATGCTTCAATGAACTAGTGTATCGCTCCATTTCACACCAAATTTCTAAGTCGGATGAAGTCCTCCAGTTATGGTGTTTATAACAAGTCTTTGATCAATCTGAAAACATCCTTTCCACTAGGCCCATACTAGTTTCCTTGATCCTTCAAATCTTGGGGTACAACAAGTTGTTTAGTGTTTTACGGCCTCTTCATATACTGGTGGAGCTTATTGTTCCTTATTAGTTCCTCGATCAAGTCCTTTAAATGTCGACACCCATTTGCATTGTGCCTATGAATCTCATGGAAATGGAAAAACTTGCACAATTTCTTTTGCCACTTAAACTCCTCCTTTCTAGGCGATTTGTTGTACTATTCAGTGCATTGAGTAGCAAAATAGTTGTTCTCTAGACTATCATTCAACAATGTGTATTCTTCAGGCCTTAGGTTCCTGATTCGCTTTTTATTTCCATCACGCCTACTGGAGTTTTGGTTCTTACTTTTTTTATTTCCATTCTAACCTGCGTCTCCTATAGTAACTCTAGAACTGTTTCCATCCTGCTTGACCTCTACATTGCTCTGAACCACCTCCTTTGGTTGCACATTGGCGGTATTGCCTTCAATCGCATTTGCCTATTCCAATCTTAGAAATTGTCTTGCTTTTCAATTAAACTCCTTCATGGTAATTGGCTGTTTCATCTTAATACACCTACCAAAGTCTAGGTCCGGATAGTTGGCCCGGACCAAAGCAGTAAACACCATATCCTCATTTGGATTGCTAACTTCAGTAACCGCAATGTTGAACCAGTTCATAAAAGACTGTAGTGACTCGTGGGGTCCTTAGAAATAGCCAGATAATGAAATCTCGTCCTTTGGTTGCATAGCATGGAACTTAAACAGTTTTGGAATTTCCTTGCCAACTCATTGATAGTGGAAATATACCTTGGTGCAAGTCCAGTGAACCACATGAAAGCAACTCCTTCAAGAAGATAGGGAAACATTTGCAGTGGACAGCGTTCGTCACCCTAGCTCTGTCCATATGCCACCATACTAGTACAAATGTTGTTTTAGGTCTGTCGTTCCATTATATGACGGGATAATCAGCATAGTGAACTTCTCAGAATATTTTCAGTGAATGGAGTTCGGCTTGGTGCAAAACCCCCATCTTCATTCTTTCTGCCCGTACTTTCCTTCATCAACCGTTTGACCATGTCCACGACATACTCTTCGCTATCATGATAGTCTATAGAATAATTATTAGTAGTTGCACCAAGTGTTTGGCTCTATAAATGGTTTTTGTTTGCCAGATGAAGTCTAGGTTCTCCAATCTTTGGGAGAACCACTCCTGCAGAGTCCTGTTAGCGTACGGTCGGTCTTGCTGGGGCAGATTGGACTTCATTTCTAGCATTTTTCTTGTTTACATTAGCATTCAATTCCAATCCATCACCTTCAAGTTGCATGTCGTCTTCAAATTCAAAGACAAGCGTTGCAATGTTCTTCTGGGGAGCGTTTACTTCAAGATTTGGATATGTAGCAGGTGGTATTCAAACTAGAGGACTACCCCTATTTCCTTCTATCACAATCCTTGCAGATCCACCAACAACCTCTTTCTGCTTTTGTCACTGTTCCTCATATTCAAGCCCAAGATAGAGGAATTCTCCTGTTCTATAGCAACTATGGTGTCTTGTCTACCTTTTGGGGGCATTTCGGGTCTACAGTGCTAGCAAAGCGTCTATCTTATCCATGAGAGCCTTTTGGCTATCGACCATTTTGTGGTTAAGTTGATTAACTATCCAATTAAGCTCTCGTCTAGTGACGGTATCTTGCTAGGTATAAGATTCCAGTGGTAGATTTCCATTATTAACCTCAGTTTGGTGGGGATTATCCTCATTAGCACCAACTATTGTTCTTAGAGATCTTCCTAATGCAGATCTCTTCTTGGGAGCCATAAGAACAGTAAATCTCTAACTTTCTTCAAGCAAACTTTCCGAATCAAACTTTTAGATCTATCCAACCCAAAATAGATAGTTAGATCTAAGCCGGGATTCAACATTCTCAGTGAAAGCACCAAAATATTAGCCCAAGAAATGGTTTAATGCCTTAGAGTATTATGTTAAAGCACCAAAATGTCATTTCAACTACCTATACGATGATCAAATGGTAAATATCGATTAGTCAAATCCTATAAGGAAACTGAGGTTGTTATGGTCAAAATGATCTGTTTATTATATAAGCCTAGTTATAGTGGTGGTGATGAATGGATGTGCTTTCTAGTCAAGGAGGACTAAGGTATTGATGAGGATCACGAGATAAAGAAGAAGACATAAAGGCTAGAAGATGGGTTTGTTGATTAATGAAAGAACTACAGGTGAAGTGAGAAGTGTAGAATATGTCACGTAGAAGGAATCAAAGGCTTAGATGAGGAGAGAGTTGATCGGCGTAACAGGAAAGATAACCAAAGGAGAGATAAGAGAGGATCAAAGAGTGAGTGAGAGAGAGAGTGCTAAAGAAAAGTTTTAATATTGACACATAACGAACAGAATATAGAAATGGAAGTGATTTTTGTTCATGCATGCTTTCTTATATTACATGCTTGCATATATATAAGGGTAATTTCAACAGTTATATTAGCCAACTCACACATTAACATAATCCAGCTAAGACTAAACCATATAAATCCTCAACCTCGGTTCTCAACTTTGCAAATAACAGAAGTATCATTGTGAGCGTGCATAGAGATGCATACACATGCATGCGGTGATAAAGTAGTCTAACTCCCATCCCATGCTTGTACTTCAATAACCTCTGACTCTGCCATGCCTCTACCACCTACAGCCACCTTCTTCGATGATCCTTTGGCCGGACTCTTGTGATCTCTGCCAGAACATGTAATTTATGTACCTATATGAGAAGAAATCATGGCTAGCAAGAAGGAGTTTCTACATCTCTCTTCCTCTTCAAGAATAGACCTTGTCTCAAGGTATAAGATAGGAAATATTCTAGTTATTGGCAAGTAATCCTCCCAAGTAGCTTTTTCTTTAGTTTTTCCTTTCCATTTCACCAAAATCTTCACCGTTGCCTTCCCATTTTGGATATCATCCTTTTATCTGATATCCTTTCTGGTTGCGCAACCTCTTCTTCTTTATAACTGGGAACATAATCTTGTATCATAACATGATCTCCTACCCACTTTTTTAACTAACACATGAAAAACTAGATGTATCTTAACACGGTCAAGTTGGTGTAGTTTATAGGCTACTGTCCCAATTCTTGCTTCCACTTTATAAGGGCCATAATACTTAGGAAATAACTTATGTGTCTTCTTATTTCTTGTTATAATTTTTCTATTGGGATGAAGCTTCAAGAATACCCAATTACCCACCTTAAACTCCCTATCAAACCATGTCAAGTCCGCATACTTTTCATTCTATCTTGGGCTTGCTTCAAACTGTCCTTTAAAAACTACGAAGTTATATCTCCGCTGAACAACATCCCTTCGAATTGTTCTACCTTTGTTGTGTTTGGAACATAAGAAAGCAAATTAGGTGGATGTACACCATATACTACCTATATGGTGTGGTATTGGTCGATGTTTTCCATGATGTGTTATACCAATATTCAACCAGAGACAACTAATTAACCAACTCATGTGGCCTATGATTTACAAAACACCTTAGATATCCTTCCAAAATCTTGTCGAACACCTTAGACTGCCCATCACTCTAGGGTTGATAAGCTGAACACAATTTTAAGCTACATCCTCGCAATTTGCACAGTTCTTGCCAAAAGCTACTTGTAAATAGTGCATCTCTATCACTTACTATTGATCTTGGCATCCCGTGTAATTTAAAAACTCCATTAGAAAAAATACTTTTGCCACATCTTTAGCTATTTAAGGGCGACTGAGGGGGAAAATGCACTTATTTACTAAGTCTATCAACCACTGCATATATCATCGTATGCTTATGGTTCGTTGGTAGATAGGTTATATAATCCATAGATATGTCCTTCCATACCTTGTCAGGAATCGGTAGTGGATTTAGTATATTAGGAAGTGACACATTTTCACCTTTATTTCTTTTACATGTATCGTATGACTTAACAAAATACTAAATGGTCCTTTTCATGTACTTCCACGAAAATACTTATTTCAATTTTTTATTGTGCCTTAAATTCCTGAATGTCTTCCCAAAGGAGTTGAATGACGATCCTTGATGAAGTTTTGTAGCAAGGTACCCAAATAATGATGGGTGAAAATTTTTACCTTGTCAAATATTAAGTTATCTACAAATTAGTACTTGCTCTCTGCCAGTTTCTTATTAAGGATGTTTTAACTTGTTGTTGATACCATTTAGAAGCGAACAAGGTATTTTTCAATTCTTGTACCCAACGAGTTTGAATCACAGATATTGCTTGTGCTTGTAGATATTCATTAGAGTTCTCCTCTCTTCTTGATAATGCATGTGCCATAATGCTTTCCTTTCAAATCTTATACTCCACTCTATAGTCAAAACCGTGCAGTTTTGCTAACCGTTTATTTTGTGTACCAGTGTGTAACTTCTAAGGTAAGCGATACTTAAGGCTTTGACGGTCGGTTTTGATTACTAATTGTCTCCCAAGTAAATATTGGGACCATTTTCTAGTAGAAATAGTAATAGAAATTAACTCCGTTTCGTAAGTAGAAAGAGCCCAAAAAATTCAATATAATGCTTTACTTAGATGTGCAATAGGCTTGCTATTTTGTAGTAATACTGCACCTATGCCTTGACCACTGATATCACATTCAAGTACAAAGGTATGAGAAAATTTTGGCCTAGCTTGCACTGGTGGTTAACTGAACATTGCTTTAGTTGCTTAAATGATTGTTTTGCTTCTTCAGTCCACACAAAAGCATTTTTCTTTAACATCCCTGCAACGCCCGGCCCCTATACCTATGTCAACCAAGAGCAATACTAAGTATTACTATCGGGAAGCACGAAGAATAGGACTCGATGAGGCTAAACGATGTACTCATGCCCTTGAACTAACACTGGCATGAAAATTTATAAGAACTTTTATCCATTCATGCTCAGTCTCGGTTTAAGCAATGGTACAAAAAAAATTTCCTAGGTTACATAATACATAATATAATAGAACATATAACTCCATACAGTAATAATAGCAGAATACATAATATATATCATAATAGTAATGTCCATAATACATAGTCCATAGTACAAGATACCACTTCCAAAATACATAATAACATACATACCATAATTGATTACTACTCACTACTAGGTCCAAAGCTGCATAGTCCCAAACCTAAAAATATGGAACGGAGTAAGAGTGTGGCTACAGTCCATGCTAACCTAACCTGCCAACAAAATCCTCAGACTGACCCATGGATTATAAAAACAAATCACACGGGTCAGACTATCTCTAGTGTGAGTGAAGTAAGATTTATGAACAACCGACAACAACAATTGTCATATTTAAAAAAGTATGATAGAAGAAGAAAAAAATCAAGCCAAAGTGTCGTATAAACTGATCATATATAAAATAGTATAACAATAAATAAATCCAACAAAAGTATCGTATATAAATCAATGCGATACCATCAACAATTGCCATATAAAAAATCAATTCAATTATCGTATATAAATCAATACGATACCAACAATAATTATAATATATGGAACAATATGATAACAAATATATCTAACCAAAGTGTTGTATATAAGTCAATACGATCCAAAGACAATTATCATGTATAAAACAATATAATAAAATGAATTTAACCAAAGTATCGTATATAAGCCAATACGATACCATTAACAATTATCATGTATAAAATAACATGATAACAAATAAATCCAACAAAAATATTGTATTAAATCAATACGATACCAACCACAATTACCTATGTAAAACAATATGATAATAAAATTATAAAGATGCAATAAGGTAATAACAAGGCAATGTGGGCTTTTGGGATAGATATAACCCGACTCATAAAATACCAAATAAACAGACGTTAGTATTGTAAAGTTACAGTGGTAGAGCTCAAGTGTGCATCAAGACATCAGCACCGTAACCTACTCATAACACCATAACACACCTGGTGATCAACCCAGGATAACCAAGACAGTCTAAAGCGAAGGCTGTAAGCAACCCATTTGCAGCACAATACGTGGGACCCTCACGCCTCCATCCTTCTAGTGCAAGATCCACCGGTCGGGAATCCCAACCGAAAAGAAAATTAGCCCAATGTAGTAGGCCGTTGACCTATGGTGGTAAGTGGGCAAAAAATATACCACTGATTCAAGTAGCGAACCTGAATCAAGTTGGCCAAGGAGGAGTTTTGGCCTATTGTTAAAACAAAGTCCAACTATCCCAACCAAGATCAAAAGGTGATTTAAAAATATTGTTTTATATATAACGTAAATGCCAAGAAATTAGACAGCGTTATGACCAGAATATAATTATGGCTAGATTAAATATGCCAACATTCAATAAAGCAAAATGACAATCGCAACCAAAAAATATGCCAGAAACAAAACATAATTGATGCATAACCACCAGTAAAAACACCAAATCATAAAAAAGATTATGCCTATCATAGGGCCATAGAGAAATTACGGTGTTTACACCTTAAATCAAACTATAACGGTTGCGATATAGAATTAAACAAAAGGATACCTTCGTAAGAATGGCATAAAAGAATGTCAACTCAAAGGTGGCCTGAAAGCATATCAATTAAAAAGGTGTCATATACTTCCAAGTAGTAATTACTCAAATAACACCTGTGCATCCCGTACCACATGGTATTAATTAAATATTTACTAAAAGGCAGTAAATTCCACTTAATCGAAATATAGAGAAACAAATATTTTGCATGATGAGTCAAGAGAGTAATTGTAACAGTATTACCAAACTTATAAAACAAAAGTTTTTCTTTACTGTGATAGCTTTTCAGAAAGCAAAAGTTTACCCAAATTGGATTAACAGATCAATAATTGTCATAAAAACAAGTTGATGTTTCATTTTAAAATTTGACCCGACAAGATAGAGTTTATAAATCTGTTTAAAACGTGGTTTCAACCAAAAAAACTTCAAAATCTGGAAAAATGATCAAAATAAAAGTTAATCTTTATGAAATTATCTTTCTGTAAATGGATTCATCTAACATGGATTTACCAATCAAAAGATATGGCCGGTGAAATTTCATATTTATGTTGCTTAAGCCTGTTTTTATTCTCAGGACAACGAAGGTAATACAATTTTGATAATTTAAACATCAAAGATATGAAAAACTAAAAACATGAAAATTATAGCAAATAATCTAAGATTTGCTTAACATCAAGAATCATCGAATTTTGATAAGTAATTAAAAGTTATGACTACAACAATTCTTAGATTTTAACTACCTTATTGCTGTCTTTTAAAATCAAGACAGCGATATTAAAACTTATTTTTGATCATGTAAACCATTAAATATTACAAAAATCAAAACTTAAAAGTTTTAGCACATGGTCCATGCTTTCCAGAACATTAAAAATTATCTAAACCGACAAGAAACGAGAAAGATATGCCCAATTTACTAACTGTTTAGTTTAGAGAATGTAATTATCAAAGTGATAGAGCTGAGAGTTTGCAATATAATTTCGATCAATCTATACTCAAAATTTGCAAACATATCCAACATGAAAGTAGACACACACAATGTATGCTTCCCAGAACATTAAAAACTATCTAAATCTGACAAGAACCGAGAAAGATATGCCCAATTTACTATCTGTTTAGTTTAGAGAATGTAATTATCAAAGTGCCAAAGCTAAGAGTTTACAACAGGATTACAATCAACCTATGCTCAAAATTTTGCAAACATTTCAAACATCAAAGTTATCACACACAAAATAAGCTTTCCAGAACACTAACAATTATTAAATTCTGACAAAAAACGAAAATGTTACGGGCAACTTAGTTTTAGGTTTAAACTCAGCCAATCACAAAGGGCAATGCAACACCACAACTTTCAAACTAAATTTCGACATGTTAGAATGCAGAATTTCGATAAGTAACTAGAAGAGAAGTTGTAGCTTACTGAATGAACTTTTTACCACCAAAATATTTAGTCATTTTGGTTTATTTTACACTGAAATATCACTATTTTACTGCAGCAAATTTTCGTACTATATTTTTAGAAAACAACAAAACAACAGTCTCCTAAGTTTTCAACAAAATTGCAAATCATATAATCAACAAATTAATTATTCAATCCAAATAGCAAATGACAGTTATATATATGTATTAGAGACAGTAGAGTGAGTTTTAACTCACCTTTGGGCATGAATTTGATGATTATACCCTGGATTCTCCTATGTTAGCCTCTTCCATCAACTAAACCTAAATTGAACTCAGAAATTTGCGAAAACCCAATTACTTACCAAAGTAAAATTTGAAGCTGAACCTTAATAGATGGAAAAAATGATAGAACATATTACCTTATTTGATTTCTACAAGTATTAGACCAAAGCCCTTTGACTTGCACTTGAATTTGAAGATTAAAAAACTAAGGTTTTTTTTAGCGGATGCTTATGTTTTCTGTTTTGAGAAGATGAAAATGAGAAAGCACAATACGTATTTTATTTCCCACTATATGTTTCATTCTTCTTGGGCCAAGAGAGTTTGGAACCCTATAAGCAAGTGTTGCTAATTTCTTTATAAAGAAAGTTGCTAATTTCTTTATAAAGAAAGTTGCTAATTTCTTTTGTTTTATCATTAATGCAACACCACTACTCTGACAACGTTATACAAAATCATAAATTAATTTCTCTAATATCAAACCAATTAAAAATTTAAAAGTTATATTTGAACAAAAATTCTGAATATTAACACTTTATTCTAAAAATCAAATATATAAAATTGATTTAATAATATTTCAAAATTTAAATTTAAATTCTATTTAGGAAACGAGCTCATTTCTTAATTAAATCTAATCGATTATTCTCAACACTAAATTTAATTTCACAAATCACAATTATAAATTAATTTTCCATAATTAAAATTAATTGATTAGTTAATTAACAACAGGGTTGTTACAGACTTCCTCCTTAAAGAATTTGCGTCCCCATAATTTCCTCAATGAAAGAAATCCATAATATAAATTTTCTCTTGAAACAATTATTTGGTGATTGATTTCTAATTTCATTTCCAAAACATTCAACTAATACTCCAAATTATAATGCTAAAAATCAAATTTTTTTAGTTATCAAAATTTCTCAAAATTCTTAAAAAAATTCTAACGCCTCAAATTTGTGGAAAATTTCTTCAGCTTCTCCTTTGCATGACTAGAATTTCATAAATTTACAATATGAATATAATTACATAATATGCATCTCATCCCAAGGATAAAGGCATCTTGTAGGGAAAAACATAAAAATGCGATATGTTATCCGAGACACGTACCTTATATTTGAAATATTTACGAGTCCGCTAATATTCCTTAAGCAAACAATTTGTATTATTTTAAACGATATCTATTTAACTTCAGTTATATACACCTTTCTCAAAATATCATATTAATATTTAATATCAAATTCATATCATATAGAAGATATTAACAATTCATGATAACACTTTAAATAGATTGTCATCATATAATATTCAATAATGAAAGAAATCCATAGTTAAATTTCCTAGTTTTAATTATTAGTTATGTCAAAATGTCACGTTCGATGGTTAGGAACCCCTATCGATAACATGGCATCCCATTTATCGATCGGAGTTCTTAAACAACATCCGGATAAGTATACAATAGACAGTCACAAACTTAGATGCATTTATTTTATTATCACTAATATCCATTCATCCAATTTTAAATAAATGCAACCAAGCAAACAATCAACCAAAACATATATAACCACTTATAGTGGAACAATTCAATGTCTGGAATTCCGCTGCGCAACTCTAATTATGCCTAGAACATTTAATTATTAAACTTATTTACTCAAATTTCCCAAATTTTCGATTAAAAGAAAATAGCTCATTTTAATTTAATTCATTCCAATTTAATTTCCAAAATTTTCTAAACTCTAAAATATTTTTGTGATGACCAAGAATTTTTGGACATTTGAAATTGGAATGTTTAATTGATTTTAAAACATTTAAAAAGTTTATTTTTAACTTGAATTTCAAATATAACCAATTTTTAGATAATTTAATTATTGAATTAAATAATTGGAATTTGGGCAAATATTAAATCTTCAGTTTTGAGCTTATTAAAAACAATTTAAAGTCTTGTAAAATTCATATTGACAATACTGAAGGTAGTAGAACTTCTAAAAATCGAATTTAAAAGCAGTTTGTTTAGTTTTGAATTTATATCGTTTAAATCGATATTTAAAAATAGCCTTCCGGGGGACAGTCTCAGATTTCGACGAAACCAGTTCCATTGGATCCATAATAGCGTATTATTATCGAATTTCAATTTCTGTAGCATTGGAGTTGTCGTGTGATCGTACAATAGGTAAACGTGTTGAGATTTATGTCGAAAATTTAATATTTTAACTGGGTCCTAAAAGTTATCTTCTCCATACGAACGAATTAGGCTTCGAAACCTTTTCCATTGCGTTCGTAATAGGGGTATAACCTTATGAACACCTAGCGGCATGCTTCGATAGGATGTCAAGATTTAGAGTTGTGGGATCGAGACGATTTAAATTTGAATTTAAATTTAAATATAAAAAAAATATTTCTTCCTTCAATTATCTGTAGGCCTTATATCAACACTTGTCCTTTATCTTTCAACATGCGTCACTTTTTTAACACGTGTTTGATTTAAAATAATATATATATATATATATATATATATGAATTAAAAGAAAAGGAAGAAAAAACACGGCCGAGCTTCTCTCTAAAAAATAAAAATGAATCGAATTCAAAGTTTTGCTGAGCCTTCCTCTTCATTTTAACTAAATCAAAATAAAGGTTTAGAGAAAAGAAAAAAACGGTGATGTTCGAAGCCCTAACCGAAATCATCTCAAATAATTAGGGCCGAGCCCTTCAATCAAGTCGAAGTCGAGTTCAACGATCTCGTGGGGGCCTGGATCGTGACTGCCGTAGCGATTGTGAGGCGTAGAAATTTTGGAAAGGGTTTCGTGAAGTCAAGCGAGGCGGCGGCGCTGCCAGGGGAATCTCACGGCTCGCCGCAGCCATCTATAGGTCGAGATGTTCGTGCACACAAGGGTCGATCGAGCGTGCGATGGCTGTAGCTTTGAAGCGAGGGCAAGCTGGCAGTGCTCAAATCGGTGTCGGTTGCAAGATTGGTTGGCACGGCGAGGCTGCAGTGTAGAGCCATAGTCAAATCGTAGAGCTGTGAGGGTGGGGTCAAACCAGTGAGGTAGCAGTTCTTTTAATTTATATATATAGGTTAGAATTTATGACTTCCACTCAGAGAAAGAATTATAAAATCAAAATTTTTATTTTATAAATATATATGCAGTTTTTTCAATTTTTATACATATATATGCAGCAGAAAAATATTTAAAACCGGTTCTGTTTTAGTTTAAAATATGTATATATAGGCCAAAAAAATATACAAGGGTTAAAAACAGAAAAGAAAATGAGAATACAAATGTATCTGAAAAAATATATATTTTGGTTATAGTGAAATATAAAAAAACCATTTCTATTTTAATATATATACATATGAAAGAGATTTTATTTTAGAATTTTATGGATATATGTATATGCAGAAAGACAGAGAAATATAGATTATATTTTTAGTATATGGGTTTCGAAAGAAAATGAAATAATATTTATAATTGGAAAATTTGTTTAAAAATTAAATCATTAGTAGAATTGAATTGATTTAATGATGCTTGATTTGTTCGATTGTTTAGAATGCTAATAAACCGTATAATATTTATACAAGGTCAAAATCTGAAATGGAACAAGCCGGTTTGGATTGGGATTGTAAAACAAAAGCAGAGGTGAGATCTTCTCACTCAATCGGAATAGTTAGAATTTAAATTATAGATTGATTATTTGGATGTGATAGTATATATGATAGTGTGTATATATATTAGAGTGACTGATTTCCCACATTATATAGCGGATGAGACGCTATGTTCCCCGTGTAATAGTGGATGATCCTTTATACCGCTATATCCCACCTTGAAGCAGGATTGGTATTTAATTTGTTGTGCTAACATCTGTGGATGCAGGGAAACAGGTTGGAGGGATCCAACTGGATTCCTCAAATGTTTGAATTTATTTCATATTTTGTGATGTGATTTATTGATAATCTATGAATGATTATATTGGTGATTGAAATTATTGAAGATTATGGTTTGGCCGAATATATTTGGTATTTTAAAACACCAGAATATAAAAGATTGGATTTTTGAAAAGAAATTAAAATAGAGAATTTTAAGTAAAATAATTTTAGAGAGTTGGATAAATTAAAAGAAGGAATTTGGAAAAGGATAAAAGTTGATTTTTGAAATCCTATTGAATAAATGCCAAGTATAGGGAAAAGATTTTAAGAAATGGAAATAAATGGATTTTGAGAACTCAAGCAGTATTGTTTTAAATTTTGAAGAATTTATTTAAAATTCGGATTTTAAATGGTTTGGGAGAAATAAAGGAATTTATTTTAAAAGGTAGTAAATTTTGGAAATCGATTTGAAAATTGATTTAGTATTTGAAACTATATTTTTAAAAGAAGAACGAGACTTTGAAATTTATAAATGGGGTTTTATAAATAAAGTGAAATATTTATCAAAGGAAAATTTGGAAGTGTAAATTCAGGATGGGAATTTATAAAAGAATAGGTATTTGTTTTAAAAATAAATAGTGGTTTATTTTTAAAGGTGTGAAAGGAAAGTGTTTTTCCCTTATAAGCATAGTACGATTTCAAGCAGATTTTTAAGTAAAAGCTAAAAATATTTAAAGTTGTTTAAAAGGATGTTTCTTTGAGAAATTATCTATTTAAGTTGTTTAAAATTTTAAAGGTAAATATTTTATTAAATTAATTATAGTAGTAATTATTTTAAAAGGCTAATTGGTATTATGATTAAAAAGATAATTATTAATATTTATATTTGATATAGTAGTTTCATTTTAAATATTGTTTGGCTAAAAAGTCATTATTTGGAAAACTTTTATAGAATTCAATAGCTTTTATTTTTAAATTTGTTTGGCTTAAGTTTTCATGAAAAATTAGTATTAAATTTCATAACTGGTATTTTAAATAAAGTGTTTTAAATAGTTTTTATTTTTAAGTATTTTAAAGTATACATTTTTAGATAAAGTGATTTAAATTATTTTAAAATCCAAAGCATTTAGTCTTGACAAATTTTCAGTGGAAATGAACAATGTTTGGAAATTTATTCCGCAAGTGGAAAGTGATTTGAAAACTATTTTTAAAAGGGTTGAAGTGTAGAAAATTTATAACTTGCGAAGATATTTTGAAATAAATAATTTGGCGAAACTATTTTAAATCTAATGGTTGTTGTGAATGTTGTTTGATAGTTAAATAACCGACTATCAATAAAAAACAATTTGGGAAATTATTAAGGCTTGATGGTTGTTGTAAATGGTGTTTGATAGTTAAATAACCGACTATCAATATTGGCCTTTAAGACGGCACTTGAATTTGTTTTTAAAACAAGCGCTCGTTATTCGGTTAAGCCAAGGGAGGACATTAAGTCATAAAACCCATTCCGAATAATGATACGACGAAATGGGATTGCATTTGAAGACGGTGGTTGAAGACCGAGTATTTTCGAAAACGAAAGGATTGCCTGTCGATTGTCTCTGCACCGAGTTGCTCCGGTATAGAGATAACCCTATATGATAGGGAGTCCGAACGTGATTAGAGGATATTCGGTTTTGCAAGGACTTCTTTCCTTAATTGGAGGAAGTACCTTCGGTTCCATTCAGACCCAGAATGGACTTGTATGGATGTATGTCTGACATTACACTTTGAGATATAAAGCTGGTTTCTATCAAATATATTATTGGTGGCGGAGAATTTATTCTCTTAGCTTAACACCCTTTCTGAGACGTAGGAGCTCAGAAGTTATGTAGTTGATGGTTACTAGCGATATATTCCCAATCTGGTAATGTGGCATGCTAAGTAATGATCATTGGTTGATCGAAGCATGGCTTTTGTGAAAAACGTAGCTTTGTGGGACGAGACTTTGTCGAACCTCACACCCCGGAAATGGTCAAAACAGGAAGGATGCGGCAAGGTTATGGGGGTCGCGCCCCTCAGGGTATGTGCATTTCCTTCTGTATAAAAAGTGGTATCTGGTGTGGATCCCAGATATTTAAATTTTGTGGATAAATATTGGTATTCTGGTATGGAGCCCAGATTATTTTACTTATGTGGTTGTTGGTTGTTAAGGCACCTCGGTAAAGGTCGGTTTAGACCGGGTGATGGCATACTCGTGACAGTTAGTTACCTCGTTATAGAGGTAACCCGACCTTGTGTTGGCAGAGATTCGGTTAGGTTCTCGGGGAGTCCCTCCAGAGGCGTACCCTTCGGATAAAGGAAGTTCCTTAGCCTTGAACGTTTGTTGGAGATCCAATCACTCAATACGCGCCCTATACGGTTTTAGTTGTAGAACCTGCCATCTAATATGATAGCTATAGTAGGCATACTATAATGGTACGTATGCTGGCTAAGATTAATATTATACTTTCGAATGTTTTCCACACTATGCACTAATAATAATATCAAAAGGATTTTCACGTATCAAGCATGTTTAACTACTATAAGGAGAAATCTTCCCCAAGTATGCGATTGCATTGTGTGTGTGGCAGGAGGCCTTATGGTAGTTTCATTTTCCAAAAGCATGAACGGATTTCTTTTTATTTCTTTTGTACAAATAACTGTTTTTAGATCTCACACCAGTCCCATGACTGACTCGAAATTTATTGTTCCTTTTTCTAAACTTTGGGTGCCCCTAATTTTCCACACGAGCAGCCTAGAGTCAGGTTATCGTTGTTGCTGGAGCTAAGTCAGGAAAGTATGTTATGGAGATTAGGAGACAAGCCAGATGACGAGACGTATCACATGTATATGATGCTATTTTTCCGCTGTTATGTTGTATTCCGCTGTTGTGTTGTATATGACTCTGATGATGTGATGTAATGTATAAACAAATAATGTTCTTTTGTTTTTAAAAGATTAGTCATTTATCTATTATATATTGTTCCGCTGCGATTTTGAGATTCTGATATTGTTTCTATTTCTTCTTCTACTTCTTATTCTATAACCCTAACGGTTCGGTTTTTCGGCATTCGATTGTCGACATTTGATATAGTAGACGCATTGATGTCGATTTTCGGGCGTCGAAAAATCGGGTCGTTATAGAGTGGTATCATAGCAATTGGTTAAGCGATAACCTTGGCTCTGGTGGGGATTACTCATTAGAAATAGAGTCCATAGTACTCTAAAATGAGTTTGAGTGTATTAATAGATATGAGCGTGTATTTGTTAGTGAATATAAAAAAAATTGTTTTTTTATTGTGTTGACTTATCGGTTGAGTGTTATAGATTCTGGTCGGTGCAGTCTGGCCAACTGCATCGATAGATATTTCTAAACTCTTAAACAAGGTAAACCAACACAGTATTGTTTTAAAATAGGGTAAATGAAATAATTTTACCCAAACTAATTTTTAAATAAAAAGAAATAATTTTTGTAAATAGTATGTGGTTGCTTGGTTGTTAGGAAGTGGTAATATTAAATTATTATCATTGTTTAGTAAAAATTAAATAAGAAATTGAGATCATAACCAATGGACTAGGAAATAAATTCATATAATAAAATAAGATTTGCAAATGTGAATTATATATGGAATTAATAATTGGAAATGAAATGAAATTCCAGAGTAATATTTGAATACGGATTGAAAGGATTTGAAATTCGAAATTAAATTTCCTTTTGGTTTGAGAATGGTTTTCAAAAGTTTTGGAAAAAAGTATGGTGAAATTATTTCGAAAATACTATTGAATTGGATATAAAATATGGTGGGATTTGGAATTTAAAAATATTTGGAAAAATATATTTAAAGGGATAAAAGCACTAAACTCTTTTCGGTCGCTGGAAATAATTCCAATGATGATCGTGACATCATCGGTGTTCATTTTTGAGTTTTCAGGAGAGGAATTGCCGCCAAATTGTTTTAAAAATTGAAGTTGTTTGCAAAACTGGGTTTGGTTTAGAAATTTAAAGGGTAATTTGATATGC
Source organism: Allium cepa (assembly GCA_030765085.1). Lineage (NCBI taxonomy): Eukaryota > Viridiplantae > Streptophyta > Magnoliopsida > Asparagales > Amaryllidaceae > Allium > Allium cepa. The sequence continues at coordinate 27,665,203 of CM060937.1, read as the reverse complement.
AAATGAATTTTGTATGTAAAATTGGTTTCAAAAAGATTTTGAAATGCTAAGAAATTGTTAAAAAACTCTAGAATCTTATTTAAATGTTTACTGAATGGAAATAAGTTAGGAAACTTATAGAAGTTTAAAAGTTTAAATGGGAATGAGATGTAAACTGAATTGACTTAAACAAAAAAACAAGTTTAAGGAAAAAGTCTAAGTGAGCTTAATGAATGGCTCTTGAAATAGAATTTACTAAGCGTGAAATAAATTGGTAAATGAACAAATGAATTTACATTTGCAAGTAAATGAAATTGAGAACTAAATGTTGAAATTCATTTTGAATTTGTAAGTAAATGGAGAATTAGTTTGAAGTGGACTAAGAATAACTAAAGTTTGAAGATAAATTGAATTCAAGTAGAATTGAAAATGAAAATTTGGATAAAAGTTGGAAATAAAGGTACTGAGATTTGAAATTAATTAGTAGATTGAAGCAAATTGAATTATATGGAATTGGAATTCAATTTGAATAAAAGTAGGAAAAAACCAAGTGGTGAAGTGAAATAATATAAGAAGTATGTAAAATACTTATATTGGACTTAAGAAATAAATGGTGAAATTCTTAATAAAAATCTGGAATTGAGAAATATACTAAGTAAGTATTTGAATGGAGCAAATAAAAGTGTGGGAAATGAAAATTTTGGATACAAATCAATATAAATGTGAATAAAAGAAAAGGGAAGTGACATAGCTAATAATCGGTGGATATAAATACATGGTATGTACGTATATTATTTTATTCGCATATCGATTTGATCTAGATTCGAGCACAGAATTTCGAGATAGTTATATCGATACAAGTTGGAATTTTTCATTCGATTTTTCGCCGGCGAACCCTGGATATGGATTTTTGGTTGACTCTGAAAATTCTCTATCATAGTTTATGGCTATGCAAGGAGAATAACTGTTTCTGATCAAGAAACTAGATCTGAGTCCGCACTAGGAAGTCGGATGGACGATACTAGTTCTGTGACGACCGCCCATGACCCCCGCACGGAAACAAGAAAATGGTGCGCTGAAAGGCGTGCCAGGCAGCCATGGACGATAGTCAGGGTAAGATAAAACAGAAACTCTATCGTACAACTCACAGCGCATGGACAAAATACAATAGAGAAATATATGTATATAGTGAAGCTCATAACAGAATATCATCATATAGACTTCATAAAAGTTTGATACAAGCATCTGAACAATCAATACATCAAGCCTCACTACATAACACTCAAAACATATACAAGCAGCGGAACATCCAGTACATATAGTAAGAAAACTAATATGCTAGCCTCCAGCTCGTCTTCGTCATCTGCATCGTTGATAACCAAGAACAGCACCTGTCACCTGCTACCTAGTCTGCCCATCCCAACATGGATGAACAGCCCAAGGTAATAAGAGTTGAACATAAAACCTTGAGTCAGACAACAGTCTTAGTGAGCAGTAAATCAACTATCAAACATACCAAAAGAGCATAAGGGATAAAAGGAATAGGAACCAAACCATCCCACTCCACCTCTTTCTACAGTGATAGCCCCAGACACACACTAAGGAGAAGTAAGCATAACATAGCAGATAATTAAGGTAAAGCAATAATCACTCGATTCAAGGTCGATGTTTTCCAAATACAAACCCCCAAGGCCTAAACCAAGATCAGATAAGCACCCAGAAAACACCGCTCTTGAGACCGAATGATGATACAACCAAACGTCTAAACATCCATGACACTGGCTATCACTGTTATCATTGCCTTGATTTCGCCGTTAGTTGAATGACCACCTGTCAAGGGCTAATGGTAACCCCGGTTCTAGACATAACTCCGCACGTCGTCGCAGCCCGTGCCTAGGAATTTTCGCAACTACCCAGAGTACTAGCACGTCGTCGCAGCCCGTGCTTGGAACGTCGTCGCAGCCCGTTCCAACGTACTCTTGCTTTGAGCATGCTAGAACCTTCAACAACGATGAGATCTCAGCCTCCTAGTCATCCTCCTTGACGACTATTTTCATACTAGCTCAAGCGCCTCTCAAGCTAACCATTATCATCAACCCGGATCGCATCACCGAGTTATCAACATAGCTTCGCACGTCGTCGCAGCCCGTGCTTGGAACTTCATCATGACCCGTCCCATCTCATCATCATGCTTTGCCTCCTCGTATCATGGCAAAGTCCATCTCAACATCATCTAATCCATACATATGAGCTTCAACATCCGCTTCATATGCCACAAGCAGCTTTCACCATTCAAGAGCCTTTCCACTTAGCTTTTGAATCATCTTCGACCATCTTGTCTAGATCTAACTATCAATCAACTAACATACATAGCAATCAATCAAATATTAGCTTAAGCAATCAAGTAATCAAATATGGTCTAAGTAGGCATTTATAACTACAATGGCAATTTCGTAAATAAATGAGCATAGATCTAACATGCATGAATCATGGGTTTTTAGCATAGATCTAACAAATATAAATCATGGGTTTTGTCTCTACAACTTGATGAATGAACTTGCATAAGTAAACATCTTCATAAGTAATGGATCTACACTTGGATCTAAAGAAAAATGCATAAAATCACTATCTACAACACTTCAACAAACCACCAAACCAATATACTCCTTTGGGTCCGCGTGAGAGATAACCACCACTCACCAAATCACCAAAACACTGCAAAAACTATCAACTTCAGATCTGGACAGCAAGGATTCAAGCTTGATTCGTCGAAATCCCGCTTGAAACGATGAAATCTAGCTTGGTTGGATGAAGATCTTCAACTTTGGCTCTTGGATCTTCGATCTTGATCTTCAATCTTGGATGGATGTTAGAACTAGATTGAAGTGGAGAAAAGAAGATGAAGAAATGTTGTAGTCGAGCTCTCAAAATGGCAGCACTTCGTCGCTTCAAAAACCGGTGCCCAAAAGAGAGCCAAACCCCTCTATTTATAGGCTGAAAATCACTAACCCGTTCGCCCTAAGTCGTTCGCGAGTTAACGACTTAGCCTTAAGTCGCTCGCGACTTATAAGCCCACGATTCAAGACTCAACAAAGCCTATGACTTAACGATTCAACAAAGCTCAAGGCAACACGACACAACACACACACGCATCAACACAGCACACGACTCAACACTAAGTCGTTTGGACGACTTAACACTAAAGCATGCGGCACGGCTTACGACTCAGGCCACTTGCCGACTTAACACACACTGGGTCTCACGACTTAAAGCCACTCACCTAACTCGTAAGTCGCTGCTTTTCCTAACTCATCCAAATCTACTAGGTCGCTAACTTCGTCTACCACTAACTCGCTAACCCGCTATCCCTGCTAATTCGCTAGCTAAGCTAACCCGTTAGTTATGCTAACCCGTGGCAGCCCCTAAGTCGCTAACCTATCTAACCCGAAGTCGGCCTGCCTCCTTGAGTCGTCTAAGCCTTAAGTCGTCACCCTATGAGTCAGTCACTGTCCCAACTTGGTCTAACACTAAGTCGGCAACATCACTAACTCGCCTACCACCTTAAGTCGGCCCAACTCCTTAAGTCGCTCACACGAGCTATCCTCCAAACGACTTAAGCTATGGTCGACTCAAACTCCAAATAACTTAACAACGACTTAAAGCAACTATTTTACGATTTTATCGACACGTAAAATACGGGTCGTTACATTCTCTCCCCCTTAGGAATTTCGCCCCCGAAATTCCAAGCAAACAACAACAATCAAAGCTATTCTGCATGCCTACCATCCATAGCAATCAACAAACCATGCATTCAATTCTAGCCTAGCATGCAGAATTCTAAGACTTAGAACAAGTTACAAATTCATGAGATGTTACGACACTTTAGGGCCATACCTCGAAGAGTTCAGGATGAGCTGCCTTCATCCTCTCTTCCTCCTCCCACGTACAGTCGTCAACATCATCACTCCATTGTACCTTGAGCAACGTAATCGTCTTCCTCCTAAGCTGTTTCGTGTCGGTTTCAACAACACGAAGCGGCTTACGAGGTCTCGAAACAACTGGATCAACCTCTAAATCTTCACAGCTATCAGCACAAACCACTGTAGTTGGGTGGTGCACATACTTCCGTAGATACGATACATGAAAAACATTGTGTACACCCGCCATCTTTTCCGGTAACTCCAGTCTATAGGCAAGCTTTCCAATTCGCTCGATAATCGGGAATGGTCCAACAAATCTCGGAGTCAATTTTCCTTTCTTCCCGAATCGAATAACATTCTTCAGAGGAGAAATCTTCACAAAAACCATATCACCTACGTCGAATTCCAAATCCTTACGACGATTATTGGCATAACTTTTCTGACGATCTTGGGCTGCCTTCATTCGTTGCCGAATGATCCCTATACAATCCGAAGTCTGTCGAATCATGTCTGGCCCAAGTATCAGTTTTTCTCCAGTTTCCAACCAACATGTCGGAGAGCTACACGGTCTTCCATACAGTGCTTCATATGGTGCCATACCAATACTTGATTGATAACTGTTATTATATGCAAATTCCACCAAATGATGGTGACTTCCCATGATCCTTCGAAATCCAAAACACAGGCTCTGAGAAGATCTTCCAAACCTCGGTTGACTCTCTCAGTCTGACCATCTGTTTGAGGGTGGTAAGCTGTACTCAAACACAACTTAGTTCCCAAAACTTCCTGGAAGCTCTTCCAAAATCCACTAGTGAACAATGGGTCTCGATCGCTCACTATACTCTTCGGAACACCATGGAACCGAACAATCCACTTCACATACAACTCAGCCAACTTTGATGCAGTCCTAGTTGATCGAACAGGAATGAATCTTGCACTCTTGGTCAATCGATCTACTATGACCCAAATCCCTTCATTCCCCGCTCTGGTTCTAGGTAGGCCATCGATAAAATCCATCGACACTTGCTCCCACTTCCATGTAGGAACCTCTAATGGTTGAAGTAATCCACTGGGCTTCTTCTGCTCAGCTATCACCAACTGGCAGTTCATACACTAGGAAATAAAATTTCCAACATCCTTCTTCATGCCTTCCCAATAATAGGTTCTCTTCATATCTCGATACATCTTATTTCCACCTGGATGAATTGTCAACTTCGAGTGATGACTTTCCCTAAGAACTTCATCTCTCAATCCATCTACATCGGGAACAACTAGTCGTCCTTGCTTTCGAAGCCAACCCTCTCGATCGACTTCAAATCCTTTATCCTTTTCTGGATTCAATCCAGATTCCAAATCTCGGATAATCTTGACAAGCTTATCATCTCGCTTTTGGCCCTCGCCAATTCTTTCCACAAGAGTAGGTCTTATCGATAAGTTTGCCAACATCTCAGGTTCCAACTCACATCTAGGCCTGAAATCAAATCCATCCAAATACTCAAGACTCATCCACTCCGAAAACATGGCTCCTAGTCCTGCATGTCTTCGACTTAACGTGTCAGCCACTGCATTACCTTTTCCCGGAGTATAGGCTATACCAAAATCATACGATGCTAAGAACTCTAGCCACCGTTGCTGTCGAAGATTCAAATCCTTTTGGGAAAACAGATACTTCAGCGACTTATGATCCGTAAACAACTCGAATCGAACTCCCAAAAGATAATGTCTCCACATCTTCAAAGCAAATACAATCGCCGCTAACTCCAAATCATGTGTCGGATAATTCTTTCATGCGGCTTCAGTTGTCGACTAGCATACGCAACAACTTTATCTTTCTGCATTAGCACTGCTCCAAGTCCAGTACCACATGCATCGGTGTAAACCACCATCTCATCATTCCCACTAGGAATAGTCAAAACAGGAGCACTTGTCAGTCGCTCTTTCAGGATTACGAAAACTTGCTCACGCTTATCATCCCATCTAAACACTTGATTCTTTTTCGTCAATCTTGTCAATGGTGCAGCTATCTTGGAAAAGTCTTTGATAAACCGACGATAATATCCTGCTAATCCAAGAAAACTTCTCACATCGGATGCATTCTTAGGTCTAATCCAATCTTGGATCGCTGCCACCTTAGTGGGATCAACCGCTATTCCATTTCCAGAAATAACATGGCCTAAGAACCTCACTTCACTCTTCCAGAAGTGACACTTCGAAAACTTAGCCTTCAGCTGATGTTTCCGCAAGATTTCCAAAACAATACGCAAGTGCGTCTTGTGCTCTTTTTCAGTTCTGGAATAAATCAGAATATCATCCACGAACACAAGTACGAACTTGTTCAACTGATCTCTGAATACTCTATTCATAAGATCCACAAAATATGCTGGTGCGTTAGTCAATCCAAACGGCATTACCAGCCACTCATAAAAACCGGATGGTGTCCTAAAAGCAGTCTTCGGCACACTTTCCTTAGCCACTCTCAACTGGTGAAATCCTATTGCCAAATCCATCTGAGAAAACACCTTAGCTTCGTGAAGCTGATCAAACAAGTCATCTATTCTCGGCAATGGATACTTGTTCTTCTTAGTCACTTTATTCAGCTCGCGATAATCCACACACAACCTCAACGATCCATCCGCTTTGGTTGCGAACACAACTGGTGCACCCCATTCGGACACGCTACGCCGAATGAATCCTTTCTACAAAAGGTCATCAACTTGCACCTTCAACTCTTGCTGCTCCCTAGGCTCCATCCGCCTAAGAGGCATCACCACAGGTCTAGCTCCTTCAACTAGATCGATACGAAACTCGATCTCCCTATGCGGCGGTAGTCCTTTGACTTCGTCAAAGACATCCTCAAATTCATTCACAATACGCACCGATGACAGTCCATCCCGTGGAACAACCAGCGAATACATGAAGCTCATGAAGACGCCTTCCTCATGCTTACATCGTATCACAACCTTTCGCCCTTCCACATTCCCGACTGTCACCTCCAGCCTCTCACAATCAATCCTTGCCGCATACTTCCTAAGCCAGTCCATACCCAAAATAATTCCGAACCCCGCAAAGTTCAGAACAAAGCAATCACAAACAAACGAGCAATCATGAATCGACACAACTAGACCACGGCATATCATACACAAACATGACGAACCCCCAACTGGATTTGTCACAACCAATGGCCTATCAACAATATCCGGTTTCAAACCTAACCGGCCTACCAAATCATCACAAACAAAAGAATGCGACGCTCCAGTATCAAACAACATTCTAACTGGAACACCACAAATGGAAAGAGTACCTTGAACCACCACACTCTTCCCCTTCTCTTCAGCAGTAGGAGCTTTTGAAGACGACGGCACAGCTCCCATAGCATAAGCTTGCACAATCTGCCTATCCCTCCTTGGTTCCGGACAATCCCTCCTGAAATGTCCTGGCTTATCACAGTTGTGGCACTTCGCCGGTGCCCTAGGATTCTTACAATTCTTGGAAAGATGGCCCTTCTGCTGGCAATTGTAGCAAGTCACTTCGCCCTTCGGCTTCTTCTGGCCATCCTTACCCTTCTGTTGCTGCTGCTTTCTCTTCTTGTTTCCACCCTGCTGTGGTTTAGACTCTTCCTTGGTCACAGCAACAACAGAACTCTCCCTAGGAAACAAACTCTCATGCCTGAGAGCTTTTTCCACAAGCTTCTCAAACGGATCGTCTAAGTGATCCACCAACTGCCTCCCAAGATAAGCATCCAAGCCTGTCACAAACTTCTCGTTCTTCTGGTAGGGAGAATCAATATACGATCGAGCATACTTGGACAAAGCCTCAAACTCAGAAACATACTCAAGAACCGATCTCCCACCTTGCTTGAGCTCTACAAACTTCTTGAACAAAACAGATTTCTGAGCCGTAGAGATAAACTTAGCTTCAAATCTAACTTGAAATTGCTCCCAAGTAATCTCTTCCTCTGGAGTATCAATGGTGATAGAATTCCACCAATCAGCAGCTCTTCCCTGAAGCTGTCTCGATGCAAGCTTCCTCTTAGTTGCATCCTCAATCCCCAAGTCACCAAAGATCCTTCGACATGCATCTATTCATCTTTGGACTTCAATAGTTGACTCCGTTCCCAAGAAAACCTTTCCTCCAAGAGAAGTATAGTCCTTACAAAGCTTAGCAAAATCCACTGGTCTTGGAGCTTGAACTTGAACTCCCACATCCACTGATGATCCTGAAGCCGGTATCCTCCTCATGATTGAAGTCATCATGGCCTCAAACATAGGAGCATAATCAACAGCTTCCCTAGCAGCACGGCTTTCCCTAGCAGCTTGTCTCTCACTTCGACTCATCCTTAATATCTGTAAAAAGAATGATTTAGAACACCTTGAGAAACAACTACATAAGGAGTTCAAATCCTTCTAAGCTACTATATTATATATAGTAATCATCCATCAAAATACAATTACGTCTCTCTTACGTAGTTACGTCAGCGAGCGTTGGCTAAAATCGATTAACCAAAGCTCTGATACCAAATGTGACGACCGCCCATGACCCCCGCACGGAAACAAGAAAATGGTGCGCTGAAAGGCGTGCCAGGCAGCCATGGACGATAGTCAGGGTAAGATAAAACAGAAACTCTATCGTACAACTCACAGCGCATGGACAAAATACAATAGAGAAATATATGTATATAGTGAAGCTCATAACAGAATATCATCATATAGACTTCATAAAGGTTTGATACAAGCATCTGAACAATCAATACATAAAGCCTCACTACATAACACTCAAAACATATACAAGCAGCGGAACATCCAGTACATATAGTAAGAAAACTAATATGCTAGCCTCCAGCTCGTCTTCGTCATCTGCATCGTTGATAACCAAGAACAGCACCTGTCACCTGCTACCTAGTCTGCCCATCCCAACATGGATGAACAGCCCAAGGTAATAAGAGTTGAACATAAAACCTTGAGTCAGACAACAGTCTTAGTGAGCAGTAAATCAACTATCAAACATACCAAAAGAGCATAAGGGATAAAAGGAATAGGAACCAAACCATCCCACTCCACCTCTTTCTATAGTGATAGCCCCAGACACACACTAAGGAGAAGCAAGCATAACATAGCAGATAATTAAGGTAAAGCAATAATCACTCGATTCAAGGTCGATGTTTTCCAAATACAAACCCCCAAGACCTAAACCAAGATCAGATAAGCACCCAGAAAACACCGCTCTTGAGACCGAATGATGATACAACCAAACGTCTAAACATCCATGGCACTGGCTATCACTGTTATCATTGCCTTGATTTCGCCGTTAGTTGAATGACCACCTGTCAAGGGCTAATGGTAACCCCGGTTCTAGACATAACTCCGCACGTCGTCGCAGCCCGTGCCTAGGAATTTTCGCAACTACCCAGAGTACTAGCACGTCGTCGCAGCCCGTGCTTGGAACGTCGTCGCAGCCCGTTCCAACGTACTCTTGCTTTGAGAATGCTAGAACCTTCAACAACGATGAGATCTCAGCCTCCTAGTCATCCTCCTTGACGACTATTTTCATACTAGCTCAAGCGCCTCTCAAGCTAACCATTATCATCAACCCAGATCGCATCACCGAGTTATCAACATAGCTTCGCACGTCGTCGCAGCCCGTGCTTGGAACTTCATCATGACCCGTCCCATCTCATCATCATGCTTTGCCTCCTCGCATCATGGCAAAGTCCATCTCAACATCATCTAATCCATACATATGAGCTTCAACATCCGCTTCATATGCCACAAGCAGCTTTCACCATTCAAGAGCCTTTCCACTTAGCTTTTGAATCATCTTCGACCATCTTGTCTAGATCTAACTATCAATCAACTAACATACATAGCAATCAATCAAATATTAGCTTAAGCAATCAAGTAATCAAATATGGTCTAAGTAGGCATTTATAACTACAATGGCAATTTCGTAAATAAATGAGCATAGATCTAACATGCATGAATCATGGGTTTTTAGCATAGATCTAACAAATATAAATCATGGGTTTTGTCTCTACAACTTGATGAATGAACTTGCATAAGTAAACATCTTCATAAGTAATGGATCTACACTTGGATCTAAAGAAAAATGCATAAAATCACTATCTACAACACTTCAACAAACCACCAAACCAATATACTCCTTTGGGTCCGCGTGAGAGATAACCACCACTCACCAAATCACCAAAACACTGCAAAAACTATCAACTTCAGATCTGGACAGCAAGGATTCAAGCTTGATTCGTCGAAATCCCGCTTGAAACGATGAAATCTAGCTTGGTTGGATGAAGATCTTCAACTTTGGCTCTTGGATCTTCGATCTTGATCTTCGATCTTGGATGGATGTTAGAACTAGATTGGAGTGGAGAAAAGAAGATGAAGAAATGTTGTAGTTGAGCTCTCAAAATGGCAGCACTTCGTCGCTTCAAAAACCGGTGCCAAAAAGTGAGCCAAACCCCTTTATTTATAGGCTGAAAATCACTAACCCGTTCGCCCTAAGTCGTTCGCGAGTTAACGACTTAGCCTTAAGTCGCTCGCGACTTATAAGCCCACGACTCAAGACTCAACAAAGCCTATGACTTAACGATTCAACAAAGCTCAAGGCAACACGACACAACACACACACGCATCAACACAGCACACGACTCAACACTAAGTCGTTTGGACGACTTAACACTAAAGCATGCGGCACGGCTTACGACTCAGGCCACTTGCCGACTTAACACACACTGGGTCTCACGACTTAAAGCCACTCACCTAACTCGTAATTCGCTGCTTTTCCTAACTCATCCAAATCTACTAGGTCGCTAACTTCGTCTACCACTAACTCGCTAACCCGCTATCCCTGCTAACTCGCTAGCTAAGCTAACCCGTTAGTTATGCTAACCCGTGGCAGCCCCTAAGTCGCTAACCTATCTAACCCGAAGCCGGCCTGCCTCCTTGAGTCGTCTAAGCCTTAAGTCGTCACCCTATGAGTCGGTCACTGTCCCAACTTGGTCTAACACTAAGTCGACAACATCACTAACTCGCCTACCACCTTAAGTCGGCCCAACTCCTTAAGTCGCTCACACGAGCTATCCTCCAAACGACTTAAGCTATGGTCGACTCAAACTCCAAATAACTTAACAACGACTTAAAGCAACTGTTTTATGATTTTATCGGCACGTAAAATACGGGTCGTTACAAGTTCGGAAGTGAAATTGTGTGATCGAGTGAGCGATCGAATTTGGTATTGCATACGAATGATATAAGTGCATCGTATGGGCTTGAATGTAATAGATGTTGAACTTTTGTAAAAAAAATGTACAAAATGATTTTGAATGTTGTAATTGGACATTATTGCTAAGTAGCATACATGTGTTATAAAGGAAAAGGAAATTGGGATTTTTGATTTCGAAGATAAATTTGATTTGCTAAACAAAAAGGTATGAATTTAAATTTCTGTATGAAGTTTGATGATTTTCTGGTTTATCCACTTAGCTTTTTGTTTTCTTTTTTAATTCTGAAGGCCCATGGTGGCATTTTGTAGTTGTACCAAGCTAGCCGCGCAAAGGAGACGCTGGCGAAATTTTTTGAAAATTTAGAGAGATATTGTTTGGAACTTATGGTTGAGGTTGGGAAACTAGTAAGAATAATAATGTCTTTAATAAAAATTATTTTGGGAAATTGTAAAAACAAACTACTTCAATTGGGAAGATAGTGAACGGGTTATGGATCATTCTTCTTAACTAGTAATTTCGGGACGAAATTCTTTTAAGGGGGAAAGAATGTGACGACCCAGAATTTCTGGACATTTGAAATTGGAATGTTTAATTGATTTTAAAACATTTAAAAAGTTTTTTTTAAACTTGAATTTCAAATATAACCAATTTTTGGATAATTTATTATTGAATTAAATAATTGAAATTTGGGAAAATATTAAATCTTCAGTTTTGAGCTTATCAAAAATAATTTGATGCCTTGGAAAATTAATATTGACAATACTGAAGGTAAAAGAACTTTTAAAAATCGAATTTAAAATCAGTTTGTTTAGTTTTGAATTTATATCGTTTAAATCGATATTTAAAAATAGCCTTCCGGGGGACAGTCTCGGATCTCGACGAAACCAGTTCCATTGGATCCATAATAGTGTATTATTATCGAATTTCAATTTCCGTAGCACTGGAGTTGTCGTGTGATCGTACAATAGGTAAACGCGTTGAGATTTATATCGAAAATTTAATATTTTAACTGGGTCCTAAAAGTTATCTTCCCATACGATCGAATTAGGCTTCGAAACCTTTTCCATTGCGTTCGTAATAGGGGTATAACCTTGTGAACGCCTAGCGACATGCTTCGATAGGATGTCAAGATTTTGAGTTGTGGAATCGAGACGATTTAAATTTGAATTTAAATTTAAATATAAAAATAATATTTCTTCCTTCAATTTTCTGTAGGCCTTATACCAACACTTGTCCTTTATCTTTCAACATGCATCACTTTTTTTACACGTGTTTGATTTAAAATTATATATATATATATATATATATATATATATATATATATACGAATTAAAAGAAAATGAAGAAAAAACATGGCCGAGCTTCTCTCTAAAAAATAAAAATGAATCGAATTCAAAGGTTTGCCGAACCTTCCTCTTCATTTGAACTAAATCAAAATAAAGGTTCAGAGAAAAGAAAAAAATGGTGATGTTTGAAGCCCTAACCGAAATCATCTGAAATAATTAGGGCCGAGCCCTTCAATCAAGTCGAAGTCGAGTTCAACGATCTCGTGGGGGCCTGGATCGTGACTGCCATAGCGATTGTGAGGCGTAGAAATTTTGGAAAGGGTTTCGTGAAGTCAGGCGAGGCGGCGGTGCTGCCAGGGGAATCTCACGGCTCGCGGCAGCCATCTATAGGTCGAGATGTTCGTGCGCACAAGGTCGATCGAGCGTGCGACTGCTGTAGCTTTGAAGCGATGACAAGCTGGCAGTGCTCAAATCGATGTCGGTTGCAAGATTGTTGGGCACGGCGAGGCTGCAGTGTAGAGCCACAGTCAAATCGTAGAGTTGTGAGGGTGGGGTCAAACCAGTGAGGTAGCAATTCTTTTAATTTATATATATATATATATATATATAGGTTAGAGTTTATGACTTCCACTCAGAGAAAGAATTTTGAAATCAAAATTTTTATTTTATAAATATATATGCAGTTTTTTCAATTTTTATACATATATATGCAGCAAAAAAATATTTAAAAGCAGTTCTGTTTTAGTTTAAAATATGTATATATAGGCCAAAAAAATATACAAGGGTTAAAAACAGAAAAGAAAATGAGAATACAAATGTATCTGAAAATATATATATATATATTTTGGTTATAGTGAAATATAAAAAAACCATTTCTATTTTAATATATATATATATACATATAAAAGAGATTTTATTTTAGAATTTTATGGATATATGTATATGCAGAAAGACAGAGAAATATAGATTATATTTTTAGTATATGGGTTTCAAAAGAAAATGAAATAATATTTATAATTGGAAAATTTGTTTAAAAATTAAATCATTAGTAGAATTGAATTAATTTAATGATGCTTGATTTGTTCGATTGTTTAGAATGCTAATAAACCGTATAACATTTATACAAGATCAAAATCTGAAATGGAACAAGCCGGTTTGGATTGGGATTGCAAAACAAAAGCAGAGGTGAGATGTTCTCACTCAATCGGAATAGTTAGAATTTAAATTATAGATTGATTGTTTGGATGTGATAGTATATATGATATTGTGTATATATATATTAGAGTGACTGATTTCCCACATTATATAGCGGATGAGACCCTATGCGCCCCACGTAATAGCGGATGATCCTTTATACCACGATATCCCACCTTGAAGCAAGATTGGTATTTAATTTATTGCGCTAACATCTGTGGATGCAGGGAAACAGGTTGGAGGGATCCAACTGGATTCCTCAAATGTTTGAATTTATTTCATATTTTGTGATGTGATTTATTGATAATCTGTGAATAATTATATTAGTGATTGAAATTATTGAAGGTTATGATTTGGCCGAATATATTTGGTATTTTAAAACACCAGAATATAAAAGATTGGATTTTTGAAAAGAAATTAAAATAGAGAATTTTAAGTAAAATAATTTTAGAGAGTTGGATAAATTAAAAGAAGGAATTTGGAAAAGGATAAAAGTTGATTTTTGAAATCCTATTGAATAAATGCCAAGTATGGGAAAAAGATTTTAAGAAATGGAAATAAATGGATTTTGAGAATTAAGCAATATTGTTTTAAAAGTTGAAGAATTTATTTGAAATTCGGATTTTAAATGGTTTGGGAGAAATAAAGGAATTTATTTTAAAAGGTAGTAAATTTTGGAAATCGATTTGAAAATTGATTTAGTATTTGAAACTATATTTTTAAAAGAAGAATGAGACATTGAAATTTATAAATGGGGTTTTATAAATAAAGTGAAATATTTATCAGAGGAAAATTTGGAAGTGTAAATTCAGGATGGGAATTTATAAAGGAATAGGTATTTGTTTTAAAAATAAATAGTGGTTTATTTTTAAAGGTGTGAAAGGAAAGTGTTTTTCCCTTATAAGCCTAGTACGATTTCAAGCAGATTTTTTAGTAAAAGTTAAAAAAAATTAAAGTTGTTTAAAAGGATGTTTCTTTGAGAAATTATCTATTTAAGTTGTTTAAAATTTTAAAGGTAAATATTTTATTAAATTAATTATAGTAGTAATTATTTTAAAAGGCTAATTGGTATTATGATTAAAAAGATAATTATTAATATTTATATTTGATATAGTAGTTTCATTTTAAATATAGTTTGGCAAAAAGTCATTTTTTGGAAAACTTTTATAGAATTCAATAGCTTTTATTTTTAAATTTGTTTGGCTTAAGTTTTCATGAAAAATTAGTATTAAATTTCATAACTGTTATTTTAAATAAAGTGTTTTAAATAGTTTTTATTTTTAAGTATTTTAAAGTATAAATTTTTAGATAAAGTGATTTAAATTATTTTAAAATCCAAAGCATTTAGTCTTGGCAAATTTTCAGTGGAAATGAACAATGTTTGAAAATTTATTCCCCAAGTGGAAAGTGATTTGAAAGCTATTTTTAAAAGGGTTGAAGTGTAGAAAATTTATATCTTGCGAAGATATTTTGAAATAAATAATTTGGGGAAACTATTTTAAATCTGATGGTTGTTGTGAATGTTGTTTGATAGTTAAATAACCGACTATCAATAAAAACAATTTGGGAAATTACTAAGGCTTGATGGTTGTTGTGAATGGTGTTTGATAGTTAAATAACCGACTATCAATATTGGCCTTTAAGACGGCACTTGAATTTGTTTTTAAAACAAGCGCTCGTTATTCGGTTAAGCCGGGGGAGGACATTAAGTCATAAAACCCATTCCAAATAATGATACGACGAAATGGGATTGCTTTTGAAGACGGTGGTTGAAGACCGTGTATTTTCGAAAACGAAAGGATTAACTGTCGATTGTCTCTGCATAGAGTTTCTCCGGTATAGAGATTACCCTATATGATAGGGAGTCCAAACGTGATTAGAGGATATTCGGTTTTGCAAGGACTTCTTTCCTTAATTGGAGGAAGTGCCTTCGGTTCCATTTAGACCCAGGATGGACTTGTATGGATGTACGTCTGACATTACACTTTGAG
This sequence comes from Allium cepa, assembly GCA_030765085.1. Classification (NCBI taxonomy): domain Eukaryota; kingdom Viridiplantae; phylum Streptophyta; class Magnoliopsida; order Asparagales; family Amaryllidaceae; genus Allium; species Allium cepa. The sequence goes on along the minus strand of CM060937.1, from coordinate 27,649,599 downwards.
ATATAAAGCTGGTTTCTATCAAATATATTATTGGTGGCGGAGAATTTATTCTCTTAGCTTAACACCCTTTCTGAGACGTACGAGCTCAGAGGTTATGTAGTTGATGGTTACTAGCGATATATTCCCAATCTGGTAATGTGGCATGCTAAGTACTGATCATTGTTTGATCAAAGCATGGCTTTTGTGAAAAACGTAGCTTTGTGGGACGAGACTTCGTCGAACCTCACACCCCGAAAATGGTCAAAACAGGAAGGATGCGACAAGGTTATGGGGGTCGCGCCCCTCAGGGTATGTGTATTTCCTTCTGTGTAAAATGTGGTATCTGGTATGGAGCCCAGATATTTAAATTTTGTGGATAAAAATTGGTATTCTGGTATGGAGCCCAGATTATTTTACTTATGTGGTTGTTGGTTGTTAAGGCACCATGGTAAAGGTTGGTTTAGACCGGGGGATGGCATACTCGTGACAGTTAGTTACCTGGTTACAGAGGTAACCCGGCCTTGTGTTGGCAGAGATCCGGTTAGGTTCTCGGGGAGTCCCTCTAGAGGCGTACTCTTCGGATAAAGGAAGTTCCTTAGCCTTGAACGTATGTTGGAGATCCAATCACTCAATACGTGCCCTATACGGTTTTAGTTGTAGAACCTGCCATCTAATATGATAGCTATAGTAGGCATACTATAATGGTACGTATGCTGGCTAAGATTAATATTATACTTTCGAATGTTTTCCACACTATGCACTAATAATAATATCAGAAGGATTTTCACGTATCAAGCATGTTTGACTGCTATAAGGAGAAATCTTCCCCAAGTGTGCGATTGCATTGTGTCTGTGGCGGGAGGCCTTATGGTAGTTTCATTTTCCAAAAGCATGAACGGATTTCTTTTTATTTAATTTGTACAAATAACTGTTTTTAGATCTCACACCAGTCCCATGACTGACTCGAAGTTTATTGTTCCCTTTTCTAAACTTTGGGTGCCCCTAATTTTCCACACGAGCAGACTAGAGTCAGGTTATCGTTGTTTCTGGAGCTAAGTCAGGAAAGTATGTTATGGAGATTAGGAGACAAGCTGGATGACGAGACGTAACACATGTATATGATGCTATTTTTCCGCTGTTATGTTGTATTCCGCTGTTGTGTTGTATATGACTCTGATGATGTAATGTAATGTATAAACAAATAATGTTCTTTTGTTTTTAAAAGATTAGTCATTTATCTATTATATATTGTTCCGCTGCGATTTTGAGATTCTGATATCGTTTCTATTTCTTCTTCTATCATCTTATTCTATAACCCTAAAGGTTCTGTTTTTCGGCATTCGATTGTCGACATTTGATATAGTAGACGCATTGATGTTGATTTTCGGGCGTCGAAAAATCGGGTCATTATAGAGTGGTATCAGAGCAATTGGTTAAGCGATAACCTTGGCTCTGGTGGGGATTACTCATTAGAAATAGAGTCCATAGTACTCTAGAATGAGTTTGAGTATATTAATAGATATGAGCGTGTATTTGTTAGTGAATATAAAAAAATTGTTTTTTTATTGTGTTGACTTATCGGTTGAGTGTTTATAGATTTTGGTCGGTGCAGTCTGGCCAACTGTATCGATAGAGATTTCTAAACTCTTAAACAAGATAAACCAACACAGTATTGTTTTAAAATAGGGTAAATGAAATAATTTTACCCAAACTAATTTTTAAATAAAAAGAAATATTTTTTGTAAATTATTATAGTATATGGGTGCGTGGTTGTTAGGAAGTGATAATATTAAATTATTATCATTGTTTAGTAAAAATTAAATAAGAAATTGATATCATAACCAATGGACTAGGAAATAAATTCATATAATAAAATAAGATTTGCAAATGTGAATTATAAATGGAATTTATAATTGGAAATGAAATGAAATTCAAGAGTAATATTTGAATATGGATTGAAAGGATTTGAAATTCGAAATTAAATTTCCTTTTGGTTTGAAAATGGTTTTCAAAAGTTTTGGGAAAAAATATGGTGAAATTATTTCGGAAATACTTTTGAATTGGATATAAAATATGGTGGGATTTGGAATTTAAAAATATTTGGAAAAATATATCTGAAGGGATAAAAGCACTAAACTCTTTTCGGACGCTGGAAAATAATTCCAATGATGATCGCGACATCATCGGTGTTCATTTTTGAGTTTTCAGGAGAGGAACTGCCGCCAAATTGTTTTAAAAATTGAAGTTGTTTGTAAAACTGGGTTTGGTTTTGAAATTAAAAGGGTAATTTGATATACAAATGAATTTTGTATATAAAATTGGTTTCAAAATGATTTTGAAATGCTAAGAAATTGTTTTAAAACTCTAGAATCTTATTTAAATGTTTATGGAATGGAAATAAGTTAGGAAACTTATAGAAGTTTAAAAGTTTAAATGGGAATGAAATGTAAACTGAATTGACTTAAACAAAAAAACAAGTTTAAGGAAAAAGTTTAAGTGAGCTTAATGAATGGCTCTTGAAACAGAATTTACTAAGCGTGAAATAAATTGGTAAATGAACAAATGAATTTACAATTGCATGTAAATGAAATTGAAAACTAAATGTTGAAATTCATTTTGAATTTGTAAGTAAATGGAGAATTAGTTCGAAGTGGACTAAGAATAACTAAAGTTTGAAGACAAATTGAATTCAAGTAGAACTGAAAATGAAAATTTGGATAAAAGTTGGAAATAAAGGTACTGAGATTTGAAATTAATTAGTAGATTGAAGAAAATTAAATTATATGGAATTGGAATTCAATTTGAATAAAAGTAGGTAAAAACCAAGTGGTGAAGTGAAATAATATAAGAAGTATGTAAAATACTTATATTGAACTTAAGAAATAAATGGTGAAATTCTTAATAAAAATATGGAATTGAGAAATATACTAAGTAAGTATTTGAATGGAGTAAATAAAAGTGTGGGAAATGAAAATTTTGGATACAAATCAATGTAAATGTGAATAAAAGAAAAGGGAATTGACATAGCTAATAATCAGTGGATATAAATACATGGTATGTACGTATATTATTTTATTCGCATAACGATTTGATCTAGATTCGAGCATAGAATTTCGAGATAGTTATATCGATCCAAGTTGGAATTTTTCATTCGATTTTCGACGGCGAACCCTGGATATGGATTTTTGGTTGATTCTGAAAATTCTCTATCATAGTTTATGGCTATGCAAGGAGAATAACGGTTTCTGATCAAGTAACCAGATCTGAGTTCGCACCAGGAAGTCGGATGGACGATACTAGTTCGGAAGTGAAATTATGTGATCGAGTGAGCGATCGAATTTGGTATTGCATGCGGATGATATAAGGGGATCGTATGGGCTTGAATGTAATAGATGTTGAACTTTTGTAAAAAAAAATGTACAAAATGATTTTGAATGTTGCAATTGGACATTATTGCTAAGTAGCATACTGGTGTTATAAAGGAAAAGGAAATTGGGATTTTTGATTTCGAAGATAAATTTTATTTGCTAATCAAAAAGGTATGAATTTAAATTTCTGTATGAAGTTTGATGATTTTCTGGTTTAGCCACTTGGCCTTTTGTTTTCTTTTTTAAATCTGAGGGCCCATGGTGGCATTTTATAGTTGTACCAAGCTAGCCGCGCAAAGGAGACGCTGGCGAAATTTTTTGAAAATTTAGAGAGTTAGAAAAAAATTTGAGAAAATTTGGATAATTTGAATTTAAATTTAAATTTGAATTGTTAAGAAAATAATATTGTTTGGAACTTATGGTTGAGTTTGGAAAGTTAGTAAGAATAATAATGTCTTTAATAAAAATTGTTTTGGGAAATTGTAAAAACAAACTACTTCAATTGGGAAGATAGTGAACGGGTTATGGATCATTCTTCTTAACTAGTAATTTCAGGACGAAATTCTTTTAAGGGGGAAAGAATGTGACGACCCAGAATTTCTGGACATTTGAAATTGGAATGTTTAATTGATTTTAAAACATTTAAAAAGTTTTTTTAACTTGAATTTCAAATATAACCAATTTTTGGATAATTTAATTATTGAATTAAAAAATTAGAATTTGGGAAAATATTAAATCTTCAGTTTTGAGCTTATCAAAAATAATTTGAAGCCTTGTAAAATTCATATTGACAATACTGAAGGTAGTAGAACTTTTAAAAATCGAATTTGAAAGCAGTTTGTTTAGTTTTGAATTTATATCGTTTAAATCGATATTTAAAAATAGCCTTCTCGGGGACAGTCTCGGATTTCGACGAAACAAGTTCCATTAGATTCATAATAGTGTATTATTATTGGATTTAAATTTCCATAGCATTCAAATTTGTCGTGTGATCATATGATAGGTAACCGCGCTGCGATTTGTATCGAAAATTTAATATTTTAACTAGGTCCAAAAAGCTATCTTCTCCATACGATCGAATTAAGCTTCGAAACCTTTTCCATTGCATTCGTAATAGGGGTATAATCTTATGAATGCCTATTGGCACGCTTCGATAGGATGTCAAGATTTTGAGTGGCGGAATCGAGACAATTTAAATTTGAATTTAAAATATAATAAAAATATATTTCTTCCTTCAATTTTCTACATACCTTATACCAACACTTGTCCTTCATTTTGCAATACGCGTCACTTTTTTTTACATGGGTTTGATTTAAAATAATATATATATATATACGAATTAAAATAAAACGAAGAAAAAACATGGTCGAACTTCTCTCTAAAAAATAAAAATGAATCGAATTCAAAGTTTTGCCGAGCCTTCCTCCTCTTTTGAACTAAATCAAAATAAAGGTTCAGAGAAAAGAAAATTATGGTGATGTTCGAAGCCCTAATCCAAATCATCTCAAATAATTAGGGCCGAGCCCTTCAATCAAGTCGAAGTCGAGTTCGACGATCTCGTGGGGGCCTGGATCGTGAATGCCATGGCGATTGTGAGGTGCAGAAATTTTGGAAAGGGTTTCGCGAAGTTAGGCGAGGCAACAGCGCTGCTAGGGGAATCTCGCGGCAGCCATCTAGAGGTCGAGATGTTCGCGCGCACAAGGGGTCGATTGAAAGTGCGATGGCTGTAACTTTGAAGTGAGGGCAAGGTGGCAGTTCTCAAATATATGTCAGTTGCAAGATTGGTCGGCGCGACGAGGCTGCAGTGTAGAGCCACAGTCAAATCGTAGAGCTGTGAGTGTGGGGTCGAACCAATGAGGTAGCAGTTCTTTTAATTTATATATATAGGTTAGAATTTACGATTTCCACTCAGAGAAAGAATTTTAAAATCCAGATTTTTATTTTATATATATATATATATATGCAGTTTTTTCAATTTTTATACATATATATGCAGCAGAAAAATATTTAAAAGCAGTTCTATTTTAGTTTAAAATATGTATATATAGGTTAGAAAAATATACAAGGGCTAAAAACAGAAAAGAAAAATGAGAATACAAATATATCTGAAAAAATATATATATTTTTGTTACAGTGAAATATAAAAAAACCATTTCTATTTTAATATATATACATATGAAAGAGATTTTATTTTATAATTTTATAGATATATGTATATACAGAAAGACAGAGTAATATAGATTATACTTTTAGTGTATGGGTTTCAAAAGAAAAAGAAATATTATTTATAATTGGAAAATTTGTTTAAAAATTAAATCATTAGTAAAATTAAATTGATTTAATGATGCTTGATTTGTTCGATTGTTTAGAATATCAATAAACCATATAATATCTATACAAGGTCAAAATCTGAAATGGAACCAGCCGGTTTGGATTGGGATTGCAAAACAAAAGCAAAGGTGAGATCTTCTCACTTAATCCGAATAGTTAGAATTTAAATTATTAATTGATTGTTTGGATGTGATAGTGTGTGTGTGTCTATATATATATGTATTGGAGTGATAGATTTCCCGCATTATATAGCGGATGAGACCCTATGCGCCCCGCATAATAACGGATAAACCTTTATACTGCGATATCACGCCTTGAAGCGGGATTGGTATTTAATTTGTTGCGCTAACATCTGTGGATGCAGGGAAACAGGTTGGAGGGATCCAACTGGATTCCTCAAATGTTTGAATTTATTTCATATGTTGTGGTGTGATTTATTGATAATCTATAAATGATTATATTGGTGATTGAAATTATTGAAGGCTATGGTTTGGCCAAATATATTTTGGTATTTTAAAATACCAGAATATAAAAGATTGGATTTTTGAAAAGAAATTAAAATAGAGAATTTTAAGTAAAATAATTTTAGAGAGTTGGATAAATTAAAAGAAGGAATTTAGAAAAGGATAAAAGTTGATTTTTGAAATCCTATCAAATAAATTCCAAATATGGGGAAAAGATTTTAAGAAATGGAAATAAATGGATTTTGAGATCTTAAACAGTATTGTTTTAAAAGTTGAAGAAATTTTTTAAAATTCGGATTTTAAATGGTTTAGGAGAAATAAAGGAATTTATTTTAAAAGGTAGTAAATTTTGGAAATCGATTTGAAAATTGATTTAGTATTTGAAACTATGTTTTCAAAAGCAGAATGAGACTTTGAAATTTATAAACGAGGTTTTATAAATAAAGTGAAATATTTGTCAAAGGAAAATTTGGAAGTGTAAATTCAGGATGGGAATTTATAAAGGAATGGGTGTTTGTTATTAAAATAAATAGTGGTTTATTTTTAAAGATGTGAAAGGAAAGTGTTTTTCCCTGATAAGCCAAGTAAGATTACAAGCAGATTTTTAAGTAAAAGTTAAAACATTTTAAAGTTATTTAAAAGGATGTTTCTTTGAGAAATTATCTACTTAAGTTGTTTAAAATTTTAAAGGTAAATATTTTATTAAATTAGTTATAGTTGTAATTATTTTAAAAGGCTAATTGGTATTATGATTTAAAAAGATAATTATTAGTATTTATATTTGATAAAGTAGTTTCATTTTAAATATAGTTTGGCTAAAAAGTCTTTATTTGGAAAACTTGTATGGAATTCAATAGCTTTTAATTTTAAATTTGTTTGGCTTAAGTTTTCATGAAAAATTATTATTAAATTTCATAACTGGTATTTTAAATAAAGTGCTTTAAATAGTTTTTAATTTTAAGTATTTTAAAGTATTTATCATTAGATAAAGTGATTTAGATTATTTTAAAATCCAAAGCATTTAGTCTTGGCAAATTTTCAGTGGAAATGAATAATGTTCGAAAATTTATTCCGCGGGAGGAAAGTCATTTGCTGTTTTCAAAAGGGTTGAAGTGTATAAAATTTATATCTTGCGAAGATATTTTGAAATAAATAATTTAGGGAATTATTTTAAATATGATGGTTGTTGTGAATGTTGTTTGATAGTTTAATAACCGACTATCAATATAAACAATTTGGGAAATTATTAAGGCTTGAGGGTTGTTATGAATGTTGTTTGATAGTTAAATAACCGACTATCAATATTGGCCTTTAAGACGACACTTGAATTTGTTTTTAAAATAAGCACTCATTATTTGGTTAAGCCGGGGGAGGACATTAAAAACCCATTTTGAATAATGATACGACGAAATGGGATTGCATTTGAAGATGGTGATTGAAGACCGGGTATTTTCGAAAACGAAATGATTACCTGTCGATTGTCTCTGCACCGAGTTGCTTCAATATAGAGATCACCCTATGTGATAGGGAGTCCGGACGTGATTAGAGGATATCCGGATTTGCATGGACTTCTTTCCTTAATTGGAGGAAGTGCCTTCGGTTCCATTCAGACCCAGGATGGACTTGTATGGATGTATGTCTGACATTACACTTTGAGATGTAAAGCTGGTTTCTATCAAATATATTTCTGTTGGTGGTAGATAATTTATTCTCTTAGTTTAACACCCTTCTCTAGGACGTATGAGCTCAGAGGTTATGTAGTTGATGGTTACTAGCGATATATTCCCAATTTGGTAATGTGGCATGCTAAGTGATGACCATTGGTTGATCGAAGCATGGCTTTTGTGAAAAGCGTAGCTTTGTGGGACGAGACTTCGTCGAACCTCACACTCTAGAAATTGTCGAAACAGGAAGGATGCGACAAGGTTATGGGGGTCACGCCCCTCAGGGTATGTGCATTTCCTTCTGGATAAAAAGTGGTATCTAGTATGGAGCCTAGATATTTAACTTATATGGATAAAAAAGTGGTATTCTGGTATGGAGCCCAGATTATTTTACTTATGTGGTTGTTGGTTGTTGAGGCGCCTCAGTAAAGTTCGGTCTAGACCGGGGGATGGCATACTGGTGACAGTTAGTTACCTAGTTACAAAGGTAATTCGGCCTTGTGTTGGTAGAGATCCGATTAGGTTCTCGTGACGTCCCTCCAGAGGCGCAGCCATCGGATAAAGGAAGTTCCTTATCCTTGACCATTTGTTGGAAATCCAATCACTCAATACGCGCCTTGTACGGTTTTAGTTGTAGAACCTGCCATCTAATATGGTAGCCATAGTATGCATACTATAATAGTACGTATGCTGGCTAAGATTAATATTATACTTTCGAAATGTTTTCCACACTATGAAATGTTAATAATATCAAAAGGATTTTCACGTATCAAGCATGTTTGACTGCTATAAGAAGAAATTTTCCCCAAGTGTGCGATTGCATTGTGTGTGTGGCGGGAGGCCTTATGGTAGTTTCATTTTCCAAAATCATGAACGGATATCTTTTCATTTCTTTTGTACAAATAACTGTTTTTAGATCTCACACCAATCCCATGACTGAATCAGAGTTTATTGTTCCATTTTCTAAACTATGGATGCCTCTAATTTTCCACACGGGAAGCCTAGAGTCATGTTATCGTTGTTTCTGAAGCTAGGCCAGGAAAGTATGATATGGAGATCAGGAGACAAGCTGGATGACGAGACGTATCCCATGTATATGATGTTATTTTTCCGCTGTTATGTTGTATTCCGCTGTTGTGCTTTAATGACTTTGATGATGTAATGCATAAACAAATATAGTTCTTTTATTTTTAAAAGATTAGTCATTTATCTATTATATATTGTTCCGCTCAAATTGTGAGATTCTGATATTGTTTCTATTTCTTCTTCTTTAACCCTAACGGTTCGGTTTTCTGGCATTCGATTGTCGACAATTGATACAGTGAACGTATTGATGTCGTATTTCGGGTGCCGAAAAATTGGGTCATTACAATTTTAATCATTATTTTCCAAATGTTATAATGTCATAAATTCCAATTTATCAATTTAATTTTTTTAAATCAATTTTCGCCCCCAAATAATTATTTCGATAATCATTTTTTATCCCTATCCGTAATTAGATAATTAATATAACTATCTACCATACACATAATAGGACAGGACTCTAAGTCGTCTAGTTCTGGATCCGTACCATTATATGTTATAATGTTCTGACACTGCTCTGATTTAATATGTAACACATATAATTAGTTTTTCTCTTACAAACTCTTCTCGCCTTAGAAAAAGTTGGTAAAAGAATCAAATAAACCTTAATCCTGTACTATGATCATGAGTTTTAGACCTAAGGTATGTACATCTACTATTATACTATGGGAGTGACTTATGAAATATGTAGATTTGTACGTTGTTTCTACTGTCTTGTGCTAACTTATATTCTAACATTATTTTGTACCAACTATAACCTGGGCTATGATACCAAAAATGTAACGCCCGATCTCTATACCCACGCCAACCAAGAGCAATACTAAGTATTACTGTCGGGAAGCACGGAGAATAAGACTCGATGAGGCTAAACGACGTACTCATACGCTTGAACTAACGCTGGCACGAAAATATTTAAGAATTTTTAACTTACCATTCGTGCTCAGTCTCGGTTTAAAGCAATGGTACAAGAAATAACTTACCAGGTTACATAATACGGAATATAATAGAACATATAACTCAGCACAAGAATAACAACAGAATACATAGTACATATCATAATAGTAATGTCCATAATACATAGTCCATAGTACATGATACCACTCCCAAAATACATAATAGTGTACATACCATAATAGATTACTAATTACTACTAGGACTAAAGCTACATAGTCTCAAACCCCAAACTATGGAAAGGAATAAGAGTGTGGCTACAGTCCATGCTAACCTAACCTGCCAACAAAATCCTCAAACTGACCCAAGGATTACAAAACCAAATCACATGGGTCAGACTATCTCTTGTGTGAGTGAAGTAAGATTCATGGACAACCAACAACAACAATTGTCATATTTAAAACAGTATGATAGAAGAAGAAAAAAAATCAAGCCAAAGTATCAATACGACACTAACTAAACTAATCATATATAAAATAGCATAACAACAAATAAATCCAACCAAAGTATCATATATAAATCAATACAATACCATCAACTACTGTCATATAAAAAATCTATTCAATGTATCATATATAAATCAATTCGATACCAACAATAGTTATCATATACAAAACAATATGATAATAAATAAATCTAACCAAAGTGTCATATGTAAGTCAATACGATCCAAAGACAATTATCATGTATAAAACAATATCATAAAATAAATTTAACCAAAGTATCGTACATAAACCAATATGATAATATTAACAATTATCATGTACAAAATAATATGATAACAAATTAATCCAACTAAAATATTGTATATAAATCAATACGATACCAACCACAATTACCATTTGTAAAACAATATGATAATAAAATTATAAAAATGTAATATGTTATTAACAAGGCAATGTTGGATTTTGGGATAGATATAACCCAACTTATAAAATACCAAATAAATAGACGTTGGTATTGTAAAGTTACAATGGTAGAGCTCAAGCGCGCATCAATACATCAGCGCCTTAACTTACTCATAACGCCATAACACACCTGGTGATCAACCCAGGATAAACAAGACAGTCTAAGGCGAAGGCTGTAAGCTACCCATTCATAGCACTACATGTGGGACCCACACGCTTCCATCCTTCGTAGTGCATGACCCACCAGTCTAATGCAGCAGACCATTAACCTATGGTGGTAAGTGGGCAAACAATATACCATCGATTCAGGTAGCGAACCTGAATCAGGTCGGCCAAGGCGGAGTTTTGGCTCATTGGTAAAATAGAGTCCAATCTATTCCAACCAAGATCAAAATGAGATTTAAAATTATTGTTTTATATATAACGTAAATGCCAAGAAATTCGACAGTGTTATGACTAGAATATAATTATGGCTGGAATAAATATGTCAGCATTCAATAAAGCAAAATGACAATCACAACAAGAAAATATGCCAGAAACAAAACATAATTAATGCCTACCCACCAATAAAAAAACCAAGTCATAAACAAGATTATGCCTATCATAGGCCCATAGAGAAATTACGGTGATTTACACCTTAAATCAAACCACAACGGTTGCGATATAGAATTAAATAAAAGATACCATCATAAGGATGGCATAAAAGAATGTCAACTCAAAGATGGCCTGAAAGCACATTAATTCAGAAAGTGTCATATGCTTCTAAGTAGTAATTACTCAAATAACACCCATGCGTCTTATACCACATGGTATTACTTGAATATTTACTAAAAGGCAGTAAATTCCACTTAATCGAAATATAGACAAACAAATATTTTGCATGATGAGTCAAGAGAGTAATCGTAAAAGTATTGCCAAATTTAAAAAACAAGAAATTTTCTTTTACTGTGATAGCTTTTCAGAAAGAACAAGTTTACCAAAATTAGATTAACAGATCAATAGTTATGACAAAAACAAATTGATGCTTCATCTCAAAATTTTACCCAACAGGACAGAACTTATAAATCTGTTTAAAATGTGATTTCAACCAAATGAACTTCAAAATCTGGAAAAATGATCACAATAAAATTTAATCTTTATGAAATTATCTTTCTTCTGCAAAAAGATTCATCTAACATGGATTTAGTAATCAAAAGATATGGTCGATGAAATTTCATATTTTTGTTGCTTAAGCATGTTTTTCATTCTCAAGACGGCGAAGCTAATACATTTTTGACCATTTAAACATAAAAAATTTGAAAAAATCAAAACACGAAAATTATAACAGATAATATAAGATTTCCATAACATCAAGAATCATCGAATTCCGATAAGTAATGAAAAATTTATGACTAAAACAATTCTCTGATTTTAACTACAGTATTGCTGTCGTTTAATATCAGGACAACGATATTAAAACTTATTTTCGATCATGTAAACCATAAAATATTACAAAAATCAAAACATGAAAGTTGTAGCATATAGTTCCTGCTTTCCATAACATTAAAATTTATCTTAATCCGACAAGAACGAGAAAGATATTCCCAATTTACTAACTATTTAGTTTAGAGAATGTAATTATCAAAGTGACAATGCTGAGAGTTTGCAATAGGATTTCGATTAACCTATGCTTAAATTTTGTAAACATGTCCAATATAAAAGTTGACATACACAAAATAAGCTTTCAAAACGTTAAAAATTATCTAAATCCGATAAGAAACGAGAAAGATATGCAAAATTTACTAATTGTTTAGTTTAGAGAATGTAATTATCAAAGTGACAGAGCTGAGAGTTTACAACAGGATTTCGATCAACCTATGCTCAAATTTTGCAAACATGTCTAGCATTAAAGTTATCATATACAAAATAATTTTTCAAAAACTATAAGAATTATTAAATTTCGATATGAAATGAAAAAGTTATGGGCAATTTAATTTCAGGTTTAAACTCAGCCAATTACACAGGGATAGTGCAACACCATCATTTTCAGGCTAAATTTCGATCCGATAGATTATAGAATTTTGATAAGTGATTAAAAGAGAAGTTGTAGATTACCGAATGAACCTTCTATCACAAAAAGTATTAGTCATTTTGGTTTATTTTACATTGAAATATCACTATTTTACTGCAGCAAATTTTCGTACTATATTTTCAGCAAACAACAAAACAACAATCTCCTAAGTATTCAACAAAATAGAAAATCATACAATCAACAAATTAATTATTCAATCCAAACAGTAAATCATAGTAGAGTGATTTTCAACTCACCTTTAGGCTTGAATTTGATGATTATAACCTGGATTCTCCTATATTAGCCTCTACCATCAACTAAACCTAAATTAAAGTCAGAAATTTGCTAAAGCCAATTACTCACCAAAGTAAAATCTGAAGCTAAACCTTAATAGATGGAAAAAAAATGATTGAAGAGATTACCTTATTTGATTTCTACAAGCATTAGACCAAAGCCCTTTGATTTGCACTTGAATTTGAAGATTAAAAGAACTAGGGTTGATTTTAGAGGATGCTTGTTTTTTCTATTTTGAGAAGATGAACATGAGAAAGCACAATATGTATTTTATTTCCTACTACATGTTTCATTCTTCTTGGGCCAAGAGAGTTTGGAACCAAACAAGAAAGTGTTGCTAATTTCTTTGCAAAGAAAGTGTTGCTAATTTGTTTTGTGTTATCATTAATACAACACCACTACTCTGACAACATTATACAAAATCATAAATTAATTTCTCTACTTATCAAACTAATTAAAAATTAAAAAATTTCATTTGAACAAAAATTCTAAATATTAATACTTTATTCATCAAATAAATATAACTGATTTAATAATATTTCAAAATTATAAATTGAAATTCTATTTAAGAAATTAGACTCATTTCTTAATTAAATCTAATCAATTATTCTCAACACTAAATTTAATTTCACAAATCACAATTATAAATTAGTTGTCCATAATTAAAATTAATTAATTAGTTAATTAACAACATGGTTGTTACAATCCCTGTCGAAGGCTTAGCAATGAATCCATAACTTCTTATAAATCTCCTACAGTACCAAGTTAGAACCAAAAATCCCCTTAATGGTTTTAAATTTCTGGGCAGTGGCCATTCCATAATTCCTTACACTTTGGTAATGTCTACTGCAATTCCTTGAGCAGAAATAATGTGCCAAATATTCAACAGTCTCATTTGCAAAGCTACATTTGGAAAGCTTAATCACCGGTTGGTTTTGCTGTAAGACCAGAAAAGTAATCCTAAGATGTTCAATATGCTGAAACCAAGTCTGATTATAAATAAGTATGTCATCAAAAAAACACTAATATGAATTTCCTTAAGTATGTTCTGAAAAATATTACTCATCGATGAATGGAATGTTAATGGTACATTTATTAAACCAAATGGCATAACAATGAATTCATAATGTTCATCATGATTTTTAAAAGTTTTTTATGTATATCCGGTTCATATACTCTAATTTGATGATATCCTCATTTTAAGTCTAATTTAGTAAAATATTTTGTCTTATGCAATTCATCAAAAACATCATAAATTAAAGGAATACGGTACTTACCTTTTATAATATGAGAATTCATGCTCCTGTAGTCGATGCAAAGCATTCATGTTCCATCTCTTTTTCTGACCGTCACCATAGGAGATGAATAGAAAATGGTACTATGTCTGATGATTCTATAATCCGGTAGCTCTTTAATTATTTTTTCCAGCTCATTTTTTATGTGATTAGAATGTCAATATGGCTACACGCACACTGGTTTAGCTTGAGGTATCAAGCATATTCTATGATCTTGCATTCTTTTAGGTGGCAATGAAATTCTATTGGTAATGACCTCAACAAATTGTTGAAGGAATTCAGTGATTTCAATGGGTAATGTGAAGGTGTTTCTATTTTATCTTTGGATAGAATCCTTTCTTGAGTGAAAATCATCATTGTAAGATTACCTTGGATGTTTTCCTTACCCATTACTTTTTTATCAACTATCTTAAGATCTTGTTGCTTGATTCCATGCTATATGTGAATTTGACATGTAACTTGTCTGGATTCAATCTGACTTCACCTAACTTTTCATCCACTAAGCACCTGAGACTACTTGGCATCCTTTTATAGGAATTATCAGAAGATCAACTGGCATACTATAACCTTGACACTTTAGTATTACATCATTACAAATTCTAGAACCTTGAAGTTTGTCCCCGTTAGCCAAAATTACCTTATAGATTTTGGAGTCATCCACCTTGCGCTTCAGTTTTTTGGGCAAGTTGTTCATCAATGAAATTGAGGGTAGAGCCTAAATCTATCATAATTTGCACTGGCTTCCCTTTTATGATTCCTTCCACCTTAACAGTGGACAATAGGGAATGGCACACATTGCATGTAGGATTATTGCATGAGTTTCTTCCTTGGGTTCTTCACCGTGGTCTTCAGTTTCATCTTCAAAGAGAAGTCCTCATTTTCTTCCAAACCATCAAGAGGCATGTTAACCCGTCTTTTGGCAAGGCAATATACGGGCCGATTTAACCCAATGGACTTCATGGTTATTGAGGCTGGATTATTATGGATTCCGTTTAAATGGATGGATGGATAATCAATTACGAATAATAATATGGAGCCAGGATTAAGCATAGTCAATGGATAACCGATGCAGAACTTGGAGAAAGGCATAGCTCGAGTTGGCTCGACATATGATCTACTTCAGGTCGGCATAGGATTTACTTTGGGTTGGCGTAGGGTTTGTTTAGGTTGGTATAGGGTCTACTTCGGGACGCCATAGGGACTACTTCAGGTCGATAGGGGTTGAGTTGCTTTGGGTCGGCATGGGGGTTACTTCGGGTCGGCATGGGATGTGCTTCGAGTCGGGTCGGTGTAGGATCTACTCCGGTCAGCACATGAGTTACTTCGGGTCGGCAAAGGGTTTGCTTCGGGTCGGCATAGGCTCTACTTCGGTCATCACATGATTTACTTCAGATCAGCATATGGATTACTTTGGGCCGGCATGGAAGTTGCTTTGGGTCGGCATGGAAACTACTTCGGGTCAGCATAGGATGGATAAACTAGGCTCGACGATCGTTATGGTGGGCCCATGTAGGTGAGAAGGCCCTGTAGTTGGAGTTTCACCTATGAATACAACAGGCTTGACTTCGGAAAAGGGGATCTTCTTCATTCTGTATCACTTCATCTTCCATCTAGAGGCTACTCTGCCATTTTCATATTGGAATTCTATATTGTAACTGTAATCAAATTGCTGATAATAAAAGGGATTGTTCCAGAGTGGACGTAGGCCGGATTTAGTCGAACCACTATAAACCTTGTCTCTCTTTTATTGCTTTCATTTTAATTTTGGTTATTCTCATACTATATTCTCTACATATACTTCAGCTGTGATCTGTGTCCGGATATTGTGCTTTCACTTATAATTGGACTTTGGTGGCCAATTTTGATGCTAAAATTTTGGTGTTGTCACTGAGAGGGGCTTGCACTCAGGGATTTGAAGTTAGGATCTAGATTTGAAAGCTTGGAAACTTGGATTTAGGAAGCAATGGCTAGGCAATCAACAAGGAGACAGAGAATAGAGAGGAGCCATCATGAAGGAAGCCAAGAGGCTTCCTCAGAAGCTAATTAGACCTCAACCTTCATCACTAGAGAATATATGGAAATGATGATGGATGTTATACAAGAAAGAATGCTCAAGGGACAAGAGGAAGTGATGCAGAACCTAATACGACAGATTGGACAAGCTGGAGCATAAAACCTAGGGAATGGAGTAGCTGAGAATAATGGAAATGTGGATCACAAAGTTGGAGCAGCAGGAGCAGAGGCAGTCCAGAATCAGAACCAAGGAATGGAGCAACCAGGATAAGGGATAGAGTGGAGCCATTGGGAGTAGCCCCTAAACAACCAGGAACGATTGGCCAAAGCAATGCTAATCGTTATAGAACAATCGGTGCCGATCGTTCCACACTTGGAGGCATGCCCTCGAATCATATTGGCTCGATCCCAGGCAAGAAATCAGGTAGTGATATGTAGTTCAGCATTGATCAGGATATGGGTGCTCGTTGGGGGAGCAGATTTCAGGACTCCCTCACGAACTTGAGGGGCAGGTTGAAGACAACGGACGAAGATTACCACTTGATGACAACGATAGGTTGGCGGAAATGATTAGATGGGCTATGAGAGGAGGATTGGTAAATAGAGATTTGGAGGATGTAAATAGAAGCCCCTTCGCTCCTACGATTAGGCAAGCTAAGAATCCACCGGAATTCAAACTACCAATGCTGGAGATATATAAGTAAGAACGGATTCCACTATTCATCTAACAAGTTATACGAGGCACAATAAGAACGACTGTAGGCATTTGAAGGATATCATTGAGGAACATGTGAGGAAAGGTCATTTGCAACAATATGTAAGGAACCAGGCTATGGTGGTGGAACAGGAGCAGCCAACGCCCACCTCGAATGAAGATGGCGGTGGATCAAGGCATCATCGTCAGCTTATTATTAGCTGACTGGATTTATAGCAGGGAATAAGTAATAAATCTCATAGTAAAATGGCTATGTCACTTACACATGCTGTTAGGAACTGAGTTGATGATGTTTTGATGACAACAACCTTATATAGTTATTATACTTCACTTTATAAAATATATACTAACATTTTCATATATATATATATATGTATGTATGTATGTATGTATATAGGAAGTATATGCAGGTATTATCGAAGACTGATCAGTATAAAGACTCAAGCATCAAGATGAAGATTAGAGATTCAAGATTCAAGACTCTAGAGAATCAAGATTTCAAGATCTCAAGATAAGTGTCTAGTATTTTGTTAAAACTTCATAATAGCACTCTCATCTTTCTTCCAATTTTCTTTTGGGATGGAACCCAATTTCTATCGAAACCAGTGGCTTACAAACCCACGACAAGTAGCTTACAAACCTACGACAAGTGGCTTACAAACCCACGAAAATCAAAATCATTTAAACTACTTTGTACAAGTTCTCGAGTCCTATGGAGGAGCTCTGTAGGAAGGTTCTTGCAATTTCAGTTTGAATAGATTTTTCAAAATGTTTGTAAATATGTTTTTCAAAATGTTTTAGCTTTCAAAATCATGTTTTCAAAAATGTTTTCAAACTTTGTTTTAGCCTTGAAATATTCCTCCATTCTGATTTTAAAAACTTCTATTTTTAAAACATCAAAACTTATTCTGATTTTAGATATTACTTATATAGTTGACGGTCTATATCAATTATATATATATATATATATATATTAAATAATGTTTTATATTCATTCTCTATCTCAAAATATTGTTTACACACTTTATTTTGCTTCAGAGAAGTTTCAACTTGTTTTAAATTCAAATTCTTTTACAAAACAACATCTCTACAATTTTGAACTGAGGGATGTCTACATATGGGGATACCCCATGTCGACATGGTGACAGTTGGATTCAAAATTCAAATTTCAAAAGAAGTGTCCATTCGTTCAAAAACCTTTCGCCAATGGTTATGACTGTTGTGCATCTATATAAAGGCTTCCAAAACGAATTTTTTAACAACTACTTTATTATTTTCTTCACTCTTTCTTCTCCACCATTCCATATCCATAAAACTTCATATTTTCAAGATCGTGCCATCATTCTGCCAAATTCTCAATAGGAAATCATTTAGATACTCTCTCTATTTGATTCTCCATCATTGTACTAAAGATCAAAGTGCTATTCAGAGTTATGGATTAATTTGTATTCAAAAAGTCCATAGAGTCTATCCATTCAAAAGGATTGTTATTAGAAAGTATTAGGGTGATCTTGTGTCCTGTAAATCTAGAGAGTTTATCCCAGACTCGGAGATAGAAGGGTTCCTCAAGGCCTTAGAAATTGAGGGTTGTAATTTGGATATTGGCTTATAAAAATATGTACAAGGATATTGCCTTGGTGAAGGACTGGATGTAGGAGGATTCCGAACCAGTATAAAATCCAGTGTGTTCTTTCCTTTTACTTGCTTTACTTTACTATTTGCATTTGTTATATGTTCTGTGATCACTCTGTGTTAGAATTCTGTTTAGATTTGTGTTGAAAGTTTTAATTTAGTCATATAGTTCATATATTCTTTAAAACACTATTCACCCCCCCCCCTTTAGTGTTATTTTTGCCTTAAGATCCTTAATCCGCATCCCCAATAATTGGTATCAGAGCATTGGTTTTCATTGTTTTCATAATTTGAAACTTGAAAAATATAAAAATGGCATTTTTGGAAATTTGTGTTAAAACTGTTTTGAATATATGCATTTCATCAAAGTTTCATAAGTCTGCATATAGTTATTTTGAAAAATCAAGTTATCTACTGAATTGGTGTGTTATGCAGGAACAGACATGTTATATGGCTTTTGACGAATCAACACCCAGTGGACAAACTGTGCAAATTGAGAAAGATAAATGGATACATGATAGTGGCTGTTCAAGGCACATGACTGGAAATCCCGAGATACTCAAGGACATTACTTATCAAGATGGTGGATTAGTCAATTTTGGTGACAACTCTAAAGGATATGTGGTTGGCGTCGGCAATCTAGGTAACTCTAAAACTTTACTTATTTCTGATGTTTTATTAGTTAGGAACTTAAAACATAATCTGCTTAGTATAAGTCAACTTTGCGATAAAGGTTTTAAAATTAACTTTGGAAAAGATAAATGTCGCATTGAAGATGATAAGTCTAATATAATTTTTGAAGGTATTAGGAAGAAAAATATTTATATCCTTAGTATGAAAATTTCAAATGATAACCTATGTCTTTTGGCTAATACAAGTGACCCTTGGATTTGGCATAAAAGATTTAGCCATTTGAATTTCAAATTATTATCTAGGCTATCAAAACTTGACTTAGTTAGAGGTCTACCCATGTTAAACTTTAAAATAGATAGTATTTGTGATGCTTGTCAATTAGGAAAACGTAATAAAAGTTCATTTAAATTAAAAGATGCTATTTCTACCTCTAGTCCTCTAGAATTACTTCATTTAGATTTATTTGGTCCATCTCAAGTTCAATCAATTAACCATAGTAAATATGTTTTTGTTATAGTAGATAATTATTCAAGATATACTTGGACAATCTTTTTAAAACATAAAAGTGATGCTTTTGAAATATTTAAAAACTTTTCTAAAAGAATTCAAAAACAACATTCTTTCAAAATTAAAACTATTCGAAGTGATCACGGTGGTGAATTTGAAAATGAAAATTTTGGGAATTTCTATACTCGGAAGGGAATTACTCACAACTTTTCATCTCCAAGAACTCCACAACAAAACGGAGTAGTAGAACGTAAGAATAGAACGATTCAAGAGTGTGCTCGTACAATGCTTTCTGATAGTAATTTACCTAAATATTTTTGGGCTGAAGCAGTTGCTACAGCTTGTTATATATTAAATAGAATTTTAGTTAGACCATTAACAAATAAAACTCCATATGAATTACTTTATAATAAGAAACCTATAGTTGCTTATTTCAAAGTATTTGAGAGTAAATGTTTTATACTTAATACAAAAGATAATTTAGATAAATTTGAACCAAAAGCTGATAAAGGTTCCTTTATTGGTTATTCTAATAGAAGCAAAGCATTTAGAGTTTTTAATTTAAAAACTAATACTATTGAAGAAACTATGCATGTATCTTTTGATGAAAATCTTAAAGATATTGTACAAATAGATGATGAAGAAGATTTTATAAATTTAAATCAATCTAATGAAACTATTAGTAAAATAAATCAACCTAATAAGAGATTTAAAATATCAAAAGATCATCCTATAGAAAATGTTTTAGGAAATATTGATCTGTAGTAAGAACTAGAAATCAATTAAGTAGTATGAGTAATGTGGCCTTATATCAACAATTGAACCTAAAAATCCAAAGGAAGCATCGTCTGATGATTCATGGATTCTTGCTATGCAAGAAGAATTGAATCAATTTACCATAAATGATGTATGGGAACTTGTTCCTAAACCTGAGGATAAAAGTATAATTGGAACTAAATGGGTTTATAAAAATAAAATGAATGAACACGGTGAGGTCGTAAGAAATAAAGCTCGTTTAGTCGCGCAAGGTATTGTCAAGAAGAAGGAATTGACTATGATGAAACCTTTGCCCCCATAGCAAGATTAGAAGCTATAAGAATTCTACTTTCTTTCGCTAATTATAATAATTTCAAATTATATCAAATGGATGTTAAAAGTGCTTTTCTAAATGGTTTTGTAAAAGAAGATGTTTATGTTGAACAACCTTCACTTTTTGAAGATAATAAATTTCCAAACCATGTATACAAGTTAAAGAAAGCTCTATATGGTCTTAAGCAAGCTCCTAGAGCCAGGTATGAAAGACTAAGATCTTATTTACTTCAATCTGGTTTTGAAGTTGGTAAAGTAGATACAACACTTTTTATTAAAAGAAATGATCAAGATATTCAACTGGTTCAAATATATGTAGATGATATAATCTTTGGATCAACTAATAACATAATGAATAAAGAATTTTTAGATATAATGACTAAAGAATTTGGAATGAGTCACATGGGAGAATTAAGTTTCTTCTTAGGGCTTCAAATTAAACAACTAGAAAATGGAATCTTCATAAGTCAAGAAAAATATGCTAAAGACTTAATCAATAAATTTGGTTTAAGCACCTCAAGTGGGAAACCAACTCCAATGTCAACAAATGTAGGTTTAAGTAAAGAAGATAAATCAAAAGATACTGATCAAACTTTATATAGGGGAATGATTAGTTCGCTACTCTATATAACAGCGAGTCGTCCTGATATTATGCATAGTGTTTGTCTCTGTGCAAGATACCAATCACAACCTAAAGAAACTCACTTAAAAGCTGTTAAAAGAATTTTAAGATATGTAAAATACACTTTAGATTATGGTTTATTTTATCCTAAAAATAATACTTTTGATTTAATATCATATTGTGATGCTGATTATGCTGGTTGTAAATTAGACCGAAAGAGTACAAGTGGAACTTGTCACTTTCTAGGACATTCACTGGTTTCCTGGTTCAGCAAGAAACAAAATACTGTTTCCTTGTCAACAACTGAAGCAGAGTATATATCTGCTGCTCTGGCATGTTCACAAGTCATATATATGCAACAAACTTTAAAAGATTTTGGAATTAACATAAGTAAATCACCAATATATTGTGATAATACTAGTGCAATAAATCTATCTAAAAATCCAACTCATCATGCTAGAACTAAACATATTGATATAAGACATCATTTTCTTAGAGATAATATAACTAAAGAAATAATAACTCTAGATTATATAAATACTGAAAAACAAATTGCTGATATATTAACTAAACCGTTAACCGAACAGAATTTTACTAAATTTAGAAGAGAATTAGGTATTTGTTCAAAATCTGAAATATAAAATATAATCAATAAAAATTCAAAATAAAAATTACACTTTTTCTGAAAGACATGTTGACATGCCCCATCCCCTGATGTCGACATACCCAACAAAAATTTGAAAATAGAATTTCCCTCCAAAGATAGTTATTTGGTTATTTATCTATTTATTTCATTTTCTCTCCTCTTTCTTCACTATATTCTCTGTAAATAACTTCTAAAACAATAAAATAATGGCCTCCTCTTCTACTAATGAACCCACTTCACCCACATCTCCTCATTCTGGTCCATTTCAACGATCTACGCACGCTCGAGTGATCAAATTGCAAGAGAAGATGAAAGATATCCTTCAATTGTTGACTGAAATTCAACTAAGTCAACTTAGGATGGCTAGAGAACAACAAAGGCAAGGGAATATTATTAGGAATGTACAAAAATTCCTTATGGATAACTGTACAAATCCTATTAATATTGAAGACTCTTCACAAGCCATGGAATCCGAGGAAGAAGAACCTTTGGAAGAACCACAAGAAGACCAAGAGGAAGATCAACCTTTAACTCAACCCGAAGTCCCTATGAATACGGACGAGAGCGTTATTTGCGTTGGTGAGATCCTTGTTGATACTAATGGAAACATAATTGACCAACGTGGAAACTTTTGTCTCCACTACCCCAATTGTTCGATTCATAAGTCTCCTATAGTTAAGGATCGCCATTAAAGCGTACCTTCATTTTATTCTTTGTTTTAAATTGTTTTGTTTGTTCGTGTTTAAGTATGTTCTTATATATGTTGTAATAACTAAAATGTGTTCACTTATACTCATTGTTTCATGCTTGCTCTATACATAATCATTCTTGAATTCTTAAGTAATTAATAGTTTTTGTGGATGACAAAGGGGGAGAAAGTTATAAAACTATATGTGCTTGGTGTTAGGGGGAGTCATGGAATAAAGGGGAGTTGTAGTTTTAGGAAGAAATCACGGAGTAAGGGGGAGTTATGGTATGGTAAGAATATTTTATAAATAAAGGTTGTCATCATCAAAAAGGGGGAGATTGTTAGGAACTGAGTTGATGATGTTTTGATGACAACAACCTTATATAGTTATTATACTTTACTTTATAAAATATATACTAACATTTTCATATTATATATATATATATATATATATATAGGAAGTATATGCAGGTATTATCGAAGACTGATCAGTATAAAGACTCAAGCATCAAGATGAAGATTAGAGATTCAAGATTCAAGACTCTAGGGAATCAAGTTTTCAAGATCTCAAGATAAGTGTCTAGTATTTTGTTTAAACTTCATAATAGCACTCTCATCTTTCTTCCAATTTTCTTTTGGGATGGAACCCAATTTCTATCGAAACCAGTGGCTTACAAACCCACGACAAGTAGCTTACAAACCTACGACAAGTGGCTTACAAACCCACGAAAATCAAAATCATTTAAACTACTTTGTACAAGTTCTCGAGTCCTATGGAGGAGCTCTGTAGGAAGGTTCTTGCAATTTCAGTTTGAATAGATTTTTCAAAATGTTTTTAAATCTGTTTTTCAAAATGTTTTAGCTTTCAAAATCATGTTTTCAAAAATGTTTTCAAACTTTGTTTTAGCCTTGAAATATTCCTCCATTCTGATTTTAAAAACTTCTATTTTTAAAACATCAAAACTAATTCTGATTTTAAATATTACTTATATAATTGACGGTCTATATTAATTATATATATATTTAAAATAATGTTTTATATTCATTCTCTATCTCAAAATATTGCTTACACACTTTATTTTGCTTCAGAGAAGTTTCAACTTGTTTTAAATTCAAATGCTTTTACAAAACAACATCTCTACAATTTTGAACTGAGGGATATCGACATATGGGGATACCCCATGTCGACATGGTGACAGTTGGATTCAAAATTCAAATTTCAAAAGAAGTGTCCATTCGTTCAAAAACTTTCTCCAATGGTTATGACTGTTGTGCATCTATATAAAGGCTTCCAAAACGAATTTTTTAACAACAACTTTATTATTTTCTTCACTCTTTCTTCTCCACCATTCCATATCCATAAAACTTCATATTTTCAAGATCGTGCCATTATGCTGCCAAATTCTCAATAGGAAATCATTTATATACTCTCTCTATTTGATTCTCCATCATTCTACTAAAGATCAAAGTGCTATTCAGAGTTATAGGATTAATTTGTATTCAAAAAGTCCATAGAGTCTATCCATTCAAAAGGATTGTTATTAGAAAGTATTAGGGTGATCTTGTGTCCCGTAAATCAAGAGAGTTTACCCCAGACTCGGAGATAGGAGGGTTCCTCAAGGCCTTAGAAATTGAGGGTTGTAATTTGGATATTGGCTTATAAAAATCTGTACAAGGATATTGCCTTGGTGAAGGACTGGATGTAGGAGGATTCCGAACCAGTATAAAATCCGGTGTGTTCTTTCCTTTTACTTGCTTTACTTTACTATTTGCATTTTTTATATGTTCTGTGATCACTCTGTGTTAGAATTCTGTTTAGATTTGTGTTGAAAGTTTTAATTTAGTCATATAGTTCATATATTCTTTAAAACACTATTCACCCCCCCTCTAGTGTTATTTCTGCCTTAAGATCCTTAATCCGCATCCCCAACACATGCATGAGACCGAGGATGGTCCCTAGGCATACTCTAAGATGGCGATGTACCGTGATGCTCGGGTTTATGGAATCTGGTATTTTCTATTTTCTACAAATTCTGGTTTTACAGGTACCATGGCCATTTAGTTTTCTTGGTTGTATGGACTTTTATTTTATATTTTACCAACTATACTCTGGAATAATCAAATTTGGACTAATTTAATAAACAACACAGGTCATGGTTACGGCCCCGACTAGAGAGACGGGGTAATAACCATTAATTATGAGTCCCTTCCTCGGAGAGCGATATGATGGACTCGAACCCGGAATAAGTCCTCGACTGGGGATCAAGGCTGGAGTAGAACACCCCACGTATTAAGTCCTCGACTGGAGAGTCGAGGCCGGAGAAGGATTATCACGAATTAAGTCCTCGATTGGGGTTCGGAGTAGGATACCCCAAGGAGTAACTCCTAGATCGGATAGTCGAGGCTGGAGAAGGAAAACCATGGATAAGCCCTCGACTGGATAGTCGAGGCCGGAGTAGGATAAAATGACCCGGAGAGGTCTCGGATTCGGATATGGACCTGGAGGGGTCCTGGATTTGGATATGGATCCGGAGAGGTCCCGGTTTTGGATATGGACCCGGAGAGGTCCCGAATTTGGACATAGACCCAGAGAGGTCTCGGATTCGTATATGGACTTGAAGAGGTCCCGGCTTTGGATATGGACCCGAAGAGGTCCCGGTTTTGGATTAAATGATCCAGAGAGGTATATGGATTTGGATATGGACCCGGAGAGGTCCCGGACTTAGACAAAACGATCCAATGAGATTGTGGATTCGTTAGTGGATTTATTTAGAATTGGATATCGACTCAAAACAATCATGGATTTCTCTAATGATCCGGAGAGGTCAAGGAATTGGATTCTAGGTTGGATGATATGATGATCAATGGATTATGGACTTTAAATTTTGGACTTATGGCAATTCAAAACACGCCTTCCAATAACAAGGCATGTTTTGGGGGGCAAAGTGTTAACCTGCCTTTCGGCAAGGCAGTATACAGGCGGATTTAACCTTATGGACTTCACGGTTATCGAGGCTGGAATATATGGATTTGGTTCAAATGGACTAATGGATAATCAATTATGGACAATAATATGGAGCCAGGATTAAGCATAGTCGATGGATGAACGATGCAGGACTTAAAGAAAGGCGTAGCTCGGTTCGGGTCGGCATATGATCTACTTCGGGTTAGTATAGGGTTTGCTTTGGGTCGGCATAGGGTTTGCTTCACGTCGGTGTAGGGTCTACTTCGGTTCGGCGTAAGGACTACTTCGGGTGGGCAGGGGTTGAGTTGCCTCGGGTCATCATGGGAGTTACTTCAGATCAGTAAAGGGTTTGCTTTGGGTCCGCATGGGATGTGCTTCGGGTTGAGTCGGCGTAGGATCTACTTCGGTCGGCACATGAGTTACTTCGGTTGGCAAAGGGTTTGCTTCGGGTCGGCATGGGATGTGCTTCGGGTTGGGTCGGCATAGGATCTACTCCGATCGGCACATGATTTACTTTGGGTCAGCATAGGGATTATTTCGGGTCGGCATGGAAGTTTCTTCGAGTCGACATGGACACTACTTTGGGTCGGCACAGAATGGACAAACTGGGCTCAACGATCGTTATGGTGGGCCTATATAGGTGAGAAGGCCCTGTAGCTAGAGTTTCACCTATAAATACAGCAAGCTTGACTTCGGAAAAGGAGATCTTCTTCATTCTATTTCTCTTCATTGTCCACCTAGAGGCTACTCTGCCATTTTTATTTTGGAATTCTGGATTGAACTGTAATCAAATTTCTGATAATAAAAAGGATAGTTCTGGAGTGGACGTGGGCCGGATTTAGCCGTAACACTATAAATCTTATCTCTCTTTTGTTTACTTTCATTTTAGTTTTGGTTATTCTTCATATTATATTCCTTACATATATTATATCTATGATTTAAGACTGGATATTAGTGCATTCACTTGTAATTGGGTGTTGGTGGCCAATTTTGACGCCAACAAGGCATAATGCCTTCTAGTACATAAACTTGAGGACAAAGTTGAGTACTTTTACACTTATGATCTTTATGCCATTTCTTCTTACAACTATAGCAGAGATTTTATCCCCTTATTTCAATCAGTTAACTTTGGGTTAGACCCTTGCTTTTGGCTAGATTTTCAAGATTTGTGGTACCCCATTCTTTAGGCTTTGGATTTGTATTAGGATGGTTGGGGTTTTTAAAGTATGGAACAATCTGGTTATGGATATTTTTGGAAGAGGAGAATGTACGAGTGGTTTTATTTCCTTTATTGGTTTGATTCCATACACTCTAAAACATTTTTGCTAAAGAAACTGCCTCTCTAAAATCTACAAGTCTAGAAGTCATGACATCGTACCTAATTTCTTCCTTGAGTCCACTAATAAATCTATCCATAGGAACTTATATGGTAGGGTTTCCATGGTTGCTTGTAGCCCTTCATATTTGGTGAGATGGGAGGATACAGTGTCCTGTTGTTTTAGTGTGGCTAAACTCTCATAGGGTCATTCCATGTCTTTTGGACTGAACTTGATCATTATCTCTTCTTTAAAGATTTTCCATGATTCATTTTTAGGAACATTGCGGGTATACCAATTATACCATTTCAAAGCATCCTTCTTGAAATAAAAAGATGATACTTTCACCTAATATTGCTCCTCGTTTTGATGAAACTTAAAAAACTATTCCACTTGAGTCATCCATCCATGTACCATATCATCCCCTTTAAAAACTGAAAAGTTAAGCTTAAGAGATGAGAAAGGTGAGCGCCTATTTTTTGAGGGTGTACTTGGTTTTAGAAAAGATGGATTGCATATGGAGGATTATTTATAAGATTGATGGTTTTTCTTAGATTGGGGAGGGTGTTTCTTGAATTAAGGATAGAGATTTATGGTAGGGTAGTTGATGATGAAGAAACATATGGATTTGGTGTCAAAATTCCTTGACTCGAATCTTGATGAACTGCAGCCATAGATGGAGATGAAGTAACAGTAGAAGGAGGGTGTGTGGTTGCAGTTTGAACTTTGAATTGTTGCATGTCTTCGGAAAAGGAGGTTAGAACATCATGGAAGCCTTTAAATTTCTACTCTAAATTCCTCAAGGAATATGAAGTTCTATTGCTAATCTCTTCTTTTCTTTTCCATGCCTCTTTTTGATCTTGGTTTGATGTGTCCATGTTTGAATTGTTGGAGGAAGTGATTAGGATTCATGCCCAGATGGAAGCTTTGATTCCCCTTTGTTATGATTAAGATGATCTGGTTGTTCTACAGGCCTTGTCATGGTGGTAAGTGGTGGATGGATGTGCTTTATGGTCAAGGTGGAATGAGGTATTGATGAGGATTAAGGGATAAAGAAGAAGGCACAAGCTATAATATGGGTTTGTTGATGAAATAAAGAATGGCAGGTGAAATGAGAAGGGTAGAATAGGTCGGATAGAAGGAATTAGAGGCTTGGATTAGGAGAGAGTTGATCAGAGTAATAGGAGATATGACCAGAGGAGAGATAAGAGAGGATCAGAGAGTGAGTGAGAGAGAGAGATAAAGAAAAGTTGTAATATTGATATGGATTACCACCAAAAACCACTCCAACTTGATCAAAGCTTGAAGAATACAAAAGGAAGATCCATGAATAATTATAGTAATAACAAGACCTTTCAAATCGTTCGAAGGGCAGCTTCTGCAAGAGTTGGATGAGCAATGCACTTTCGAGGGGGCTGGGATAACCTTTCTCTTCTACTAATTACCTTTCAAAATGGTTGCTTCCGCATGCATAGAAGTGTTTCGTATGTATTAAAGGCACCTTTCGAATGCAATAAATTATAAGCTTCTGCTTGAGCGCTAGACCTTTCGAAACAATGGGTTTTGACATCATTTACCTTCTGCAGAAAAACATTTGGACATAGCTACCTTTTAAAAGTATAGGTTAGCCTTTTGAATCGGCTAGAATCATCCCTCAATTATAAAGGAAAACTTACAAGAGTTCAATAACAAGGATGGGAGTTCTGCATCAATCAACAAGGATGCATTCGAAAGTCGTCTTCCACATTAAAGCCTTCCACCATGCTCCAACTCATTCTAAGCCCAAAATATATATCTTTCGACAGTATTGGAAGCCCATATCCTTTCCTGCTTGCAACAGCGCATCAACAACAAAGTGAGAGTGCATATATACCTTTCGACGAAGTCGAAAGCACTCAAGTTCCATTTAGAAGTGAAGTTAAAGGGGCACCCTGAACTTAACAACAGTGAGAGCACATCACGACATTCTTTCGACAAAGTCGAAAGGACTGATTCGAAAGGGTCTAACCCGCACCTATAAATAAGACCCTATGGGTTTTGTTTTGGGGATCCGATTTCATTCATTCAACACTTGTTCATTATTAAATTTGTAAATCCTAGTTCTAAAATCAAGTGGAGGTTTTACTTCATTGTAATACTTAGGTTTTTGGAATTCAAGAAAATTAATATTAAAGGAAGTATGCGGTGTTTCTGAGTATACTGAATGATTTGTGGATCCACTATGTTTCTTGTCATGGTTTATTTGCATCAATGTCAATTGAAAGGTAACGTTTTAAAGGAGTAGAAACCTAGTTGATCAATTAAAAACCTTAGATCTGATAGGTCTCAACCTTAAGTTACTTCAATCACCTCGAAAGGGGATTTCAAAAGGGTTCTAAATCATTGAAACTGGTTTGAAAGGAGTTTTCGAAGGAGTTCTAACTATCTGCAGTCATTTCTAAGGGTCCTTGCGAAACAGTTTGAACTACTTTTATTGAATCGAAAGGTGTTTTCGAAGGGGTTAGTCTCACTTTTCTACTTTGGGCTGTTAAAAAGTTTTCTTATTAACATTTTTGGCGCTAGAAGGAGGGCTCAAACCTCTGATCATGTTGAATTCCCATCTTAAATTTCCTTTAACCATATTATATTCCAAGCTTGCCAACTTTAGACTTTACACCACCATGCTTAGCAAATTAGAAAGTCCAAACAAGGATCCTTAGAGCCATACTTAATTGGATTCTCCCATTGAACTATTAAAGATTCTAAGTTATATGAAGAGAAAATGTTAAGGTTAGAGGCTTTAAGAATCATCAAGAAGAAGAAGGCTAAATCTTATGATCCAAACAAATGGAGCTAAACCTCTTTCACATTGGCCCTATGCCTATATTTGCTTTAGGGGGAACGAAAGATAGGAGTGATAACTTGTTTGACCAAATGAAGAAGACCATTTAATTCTATACCAGAGGCACTATCTTTGAAAAAGGGATGATGGCTGATTACTATACCTTTGCACCAAAATGGCATCAAGCAACAAGCAGAATATTACCTAGATGTGAGCATCAAAAGGTTTTGAAAAGAAACCAGTTGTTGAGGGTGAAGCTTTCGAATCAAGCAATAAAAGATCCAGAAATCGCCCACAAAAGACAAGCTTCAAATCAAGACTCCCTAAGGAATGCAATATGACTACATCGATTGAGAATGTGTATTTATTAACCAGAGAGGAACTCAACTATTGGCCATCACAGAAGAAAAAATCCAAAATATGAAAGGAATGGGGGAGGATCCTATTGTCACTATCACATAATGAATGGTCATGAAACAAATCAATGTAGCGCACTTAAAGGAATGGTGATCAACTTTTTTAGGCAAGGCAAAATCAATGGATTTGTGAAGCGGTGTTAATCGAATTCAATAAATCACCACTTTTCAAATAAAAATCTACATGGTTGGGAATAGAATTTCCTTAAACTTGAAAATTACCTTAAACGGTCAAAATTTTTGTCCATGTCGAGTTGGTCAGGTCAAAGCGCCTCCTAGAGGGAGATTAGAGTAAGCCTTTATCTGTGCCATGCTATGGCCAGGTTAAAGCATCAATAAGCCCTTGATCGCACCACACTATGGCCAGATCAAGGCGTCCTGAGAGAGAGGACGGAATAAGCCTTTGGTCCCACCATGCTATGGCCTGGCCAAGGCACCAAACAAGCTTCCAGTCCCTCTACGCTATGGCATAGCTGAGACCTCTTGGAAGGAGGACGGAGTAAGCCCTTGGTCCCGCCATGCTATGGCCTGGTCAAGGCACCAAACAAGCCTTCAGTCCTGCCTATAAGGCCTGGCTAGAGTGCCTCCTAGAGGGAGGTTGGGTAAGTCCTTAGGTCCTGCTTGTGGATAAGCTAATCAAGCGCACCAAAAAACAATGGACTAAGACGTCCAATCCCGAGAAGTGCCACAATGAACAATGACAACATATGGAGCCTAGAAGATGGCATATGTCAAAGCAATCAAAACCCAAAGAATGATGCAAAACAAAAGGCTCAAATAAAAATCTACAGCCTTTGACTGATTTATAAAAGAGGATCTCTGGGCTTCTTTAATACTCGAATCAGGGTTTCGGGTCTCTTACAATTGATTTCCGGACATCACTCCTTAATACCTGAATCTGGGTTTTGGATCTTCTATTGTTTCCAGATGAAGATTTCTAGACTCAAATTTTGTGTTCCCGAAAGAAGACTCATAGTCTCTTATGGCTTATTTCCAGATAATGATCTTTGGACTATTATTATTGAATGATTATTCTTAGACTTCTATCAGTTATTTTCAAGAGAGGAATTCTAAACTTCCATTATCAATGCTAGATTTAGATTTCTGGCCTTCCATTATTAAATTCCATAATTAGACTCTAGTCTTCTATTAATATAACTAGAGTCAAATTTCTAGTCTTCTCTTATCATGACCAAAGTTGGATCTCAGGACTCCTATTTGTTTCTAACCGTGGAATTTCTCTTCACTTACTATTTTCACATGATGATCTGATAACTTCTACTGCTTAGATTTTTGGTATGCGCAGAATTCCTCATACTATTGCTAATAACATAAAGAACTACCAAATATAATCTTTCATAGATTTCAAATTAATGAAAATAAATGTTGTCACCTTTGTACTTTTCAGGAAAACAAGATCAATAATGAAGACTGAATAGGTCGATAAATACAAAAAACATAGTCAAAGTTGTCAAGAAGCAGATTCAGAAATAGCATTGAAAAAACAAGCAAAGGCTACAAACCAGGTGACATTTACATAATTTACATGATTTATAAAATTATATACAAGTATATAGTACAAGTGTACGTATCATAGATCGTGGAAAACCTTATTTAGACTCTTAGCAATTAAAGGGTCGGCAATATGGCGAATTGTTGTAAAAATAATTTCTTCAAACTTCGTTTTCTTCTTCCTAATTTCATTAGCATCATCAATGGATTCGATATGAGCCTTCAAAGCATGGTTGAAAGTTTTTTTGGAATCTTTAAGGTTCTTTGTTTGCCTTTCTAAATCGGCAATATGCTTTCGAAGAAGATATTTCCATGCTCAAGTTTTTGAATTCTAGTTGCATACTCATTAAAGCGCTGTTAATATCTCACTTTCTGCTGGTCGTCAAAATATCTCATCATTTCAAATTTGACCTTCCTATAACATTCACCCTTTGCCTTCTCATCTAAACCTAGCGTAGCGGGAAATTTATAAATAGCAAGAGATGAAGACCTTATCGGTTTCACAATAGACGAGGCGATTAGAGATGTTGGTAAATTAATATTTTGGATGTCCCCCCATGATAAATTCAAGGGGTTTGCATTAGGCTCCCAAATCGCTTATTTGTTGAAGAAGCTTTGACATTTCTTGATCAAAGTCAATCGAAGGGTTCGATTTGATTCAACATTTTAAATGAGAAATTGTTTCATCTTACTCTTGATGCCCACTTCGAGACTAATGACCTGATTGTTAAGGTCCCTAACAATCATCTTTGAAGCAAAAATTTCCTATGTCATTCTAACGCTTCAGTGTTGCCTTAAAGACGATCAGACGTAGGATCTTTAAGGAGGCTCCTCTTTTCAATATCCACTACCAGCCTATCTCTGATGCTAGAAAAACGAGATGATGAATCTAATAAGAGCGGTATGGTAGATAATTGTAATTCATATTTAGAGAAACTCAAATAATACTCAAATTACTAATTTATTTTATTACAATAGTAGAGGTTAAAACTTAAGAGAAAACAAAACAAAAAGTACAATCTCATTATATACTTGTTTTATTACACTTAAAGCTCGGAAACAACATTTTTGACTTTGTTTAAAGAATTAGTTGAAAGAGTAATTATAGAATCGAAAGGAGCATATAATCCTTCTGAGGTAATAATAGGAGGATATTTGCAATAATCCCATTCTCCAGTAGGAGGACAATCATGACCAATATTAATTTGGTATAATACGTTCGGATTTCCTTGAGAAGCCTTTCTTTTTCTTCGCCAAGAAAGTCAAAATGAAGGCTGGGACATTGCATATAAAGCCTCTGTAAGTCTCTAAGAAAGTAATATCTAGCCAATTTTGAGGATTCCAAGAACGGTATTCTTCTTAATTTGACATATTTGCCTAAATAATCTCTACAAACAAGGCTCACTACAAGAAATCTGACCATTACCTACCACTATTTTACCTACCAATATATATAGGTAGGTAAAGATAACCTTTATCTACCAATATTTAATGGTAAGATGTATTGGTAGGTAAACATTGCCAATATTATAACATTATGGAAGGGTGATTATCTACCAATAAATATGCGTAGGTAAAATGTGTTACATAAGCATATACTGGAGGGAAAGTTTTTTGCAATTGGCGCCTATATTTCCCTTCTATTATTTTAACTTTTCATTAAAAATAAAGCTGAGTTGTGTAATGATGTATTAAAAAAACCCTATCCTAGCAATTTCGTTATTGGAATGAAGATTTTGTTTGCATATCCTAGTAATGTTCCTTGTAAAATCACTAATTTATTAAGTTTAATAATTATTTTGAAATATGAAATAATTAGCAATTAATAATTAATAAGCAGTAACTAAATTTTAAATAATTAATGTTCAATAATCATTTATTAACTACTTTCCATATATTGCCCTTTTTTTCAAACAATTGACTATTAAAATGTAAGTGCTACAATTATGATCAAAAGTTTCATAATTTCATACCAATATGTCATCATCCAAAATGCCTAAAACATACTCCCCAGTTTATTAGAGAAAAACAATCCATACCATCCCCTCCAGTTACAGATCTAACCGTTTATTTTAAACCAAATCTAACGGTACAAATCTCAATGCGCGTATTTCCTTTTGATTGGCCACACTAGAAATCGACATGAACCAATATCCACCTTTAAGTCCCCCATGTCTCTATTCTCCAAAGTACAATTCACATCCCCAATCATGTCATCTTCCCAAACCTTAGTTCCCAAATTAATCAAACAAATTTGTTAATTTCACTATGGCAGGAAGATGCACTAAAAGAAAATTTGTATTTGTACAAGAAAAATTATATCGTGCCAGGTAATTTAGTTTGATGTTTCTCGATTTCAATGGGTTGTAGATTGGATCTATCACTGCAGCCTTCTATTTCTATGTTCATATTTCACAAAAAATATTCCTTGGAACTTGAAGTTTATCCCAAATTTAGGCGATTTCTTTCCATATCTCATTATATGGCCCCTTCCTCATTTAGATAATGTTATGTAATTTACTTTTAGTACTTATTCCAAAGACAACATCTTGATTAGGTTGTAGGGTATCTAACGGTAGATGGTTGCATTATAATATGTATTTGCTGCTAATGACAAAAAAAATTCCTCCTTTCCACCAATTTGTTAATTTCCTATTTTTCATAATTGGATTAGCGAATGAATCACATAGTAGAATTGGATTAGTGAGTGACACACAAGTCTATAAAAATAAGTTCTTTGTTTATGAATTTTGTTTAGTTCTATAGGCTTGAATCATGAAGTCATTATCAAGCTTGCATTTATTATTTCTCAAAATTTTGGTAGTAATTATGGCCATTGGTTACCAGATCCAATATTTTATACCCCTAATCTATTGTTATATCTTTTCGTTACAAAGTCCTTTGTGATGTCACATTTAGGTTTAATTATCAAATTTACTAGCTCCATGCAGACTTTTAGATTATGCACATAAATGTTACATTGGTATTTGTACAACTAATAAATATAAGTTTTATATCAATACTTTTTTCTCTGCCTAAAGATATGCAATTTTAGTCTTTATATTTTCTACAATAATCTATAGTTTCAGCAGATTCATCCCAGTGCAGTTTCAGATTCTTTCCACTTTTAAAATATGAGATTTCTAAAGAAGTTTCGATGTCAATATGAGAGTATTTGGGATTAGCTTATGGTTTTTGTTTCATTTTAATTCTAAATTAGTAATAGCTGATTATGGCGAGACATGTGGTTGATTGATTTTGAAATATATTTTTTTACTGCTAAAATTAGAAAATGGAAGCAATTTGATTTTGTAAATCTCTTATTTCTATAATCAAAAGTAATTGATTGTTCATCTTACTAAATTAATTATTTATAATTCACAGGCTTTTCAACTCATCTTTAACAACAAAAAGTTCATACACAAAATTAAAGCATTAATGTTGTAATTTAGGTGAATAAGGTAACTTTAATTACAACTTAGAATTCCTTTTCTTTGTCATAGTTTATTGATTAGATTGATCTAAATTTGTTGTATTGATACGTACATGGACGCATCTAAATATGCTTAGCTATGGTAATTTTCATATCCGTATGTATCAAATATATATATATATATATATATATATATATATATATATATATATATATATATATATATATAGTGCCATTTTTGATTAAATGTCTTTGAAATTAAGAATCGTGCAACATCAAGATTTATGGTATTTTGCTAAATAGACTCAATTTTATGTTATTTCCAAGTCTATGTTATTTTCCAAATAGGTCTATGCTTTAAATGATATCGTTCTTCCTTAAATTTCACCAACCTATTTTATAAGTGTTATAAATACTATATATGGTTTTTTATTCTTAGGAATGTTTGGTAATATTATATGTCTTTTTAAGTTTTAATATGTTATGCATTTCAGATCAATTTTCTATGTTCATCCCATTTAACCTCTATATTATTCCCTAGTGGGACCCATATCATAGTTGATTTTTAAAATGTTTTCATTTACTGCTAAAACCCACTATTGTAGAAGTAAATTAAAAGATTTTATTGCTTCTTTATAATTATGTTATTGAGTTTGTCGTACATATTATTTTTCTTATAATTATCTCATTGATTGTTCATTCTACTAAATCAATTATTTCTAATTTGTAGGTTGTTTAGCTCATCTTTTGCCTAAAAAGTCCTTCCATGGAAATTAGTTTATCCAATAATAAGGCTGTAATTTGCATTAAAATGGTAAATTTAACTGCCCTTGCATTATTATTATCACTATTATTTAGTTGTGATAGTTTTTTGATCCAATTAATTTAGCAATGTTGTGATATAATGGTAGATTCAATATATGCATAACTATAATATTTCCATCTACCATAAATACCTATAGAAGAATAATTTTTAATTGATTGTCATGCCTATAATAAATTTATGGGAATAACTTAATCGATAAGTTATGTAATTTATTTGGTTTACATTTATTTCCAAATATATATCAGTATCTAAATAAATAAGTATTTTACATGATATTTTGTTATAAAAATTTCACCAAACCTATTATTATTGATATTGTTAGGTGTTTTACATTTTCAACTACTAATTGGTGATTCAAAGCATTAAAATGGTTTTTTTTTTTTGACATACTTTTTACTCAAATATGTGATGTTGCTTCTTAACTCACTTTCATTTAGGTTAGTCTCTTTCTTTTCTAGTCTAAATATCAATTTATATAAAAGTGTACAAATACTTATATCTACTGTGTGGCAACATGCTTATATCATCTAATCGGGTGTAAAATCTTCCACATGTCTTATACCTTTGCCTAAATAAGGAAACAGTAATTTTTCACTAGCATACCACATATTGCGTATTGCTTCTAATTAAGTTTTTGTTGATATTAAAAAAAATATTCAACCGATGCATGGGATCTGAATCTTAGTGGAGACTGAATCAAAGATAGAAAAATGCATAAGGAACTTTTTAAGACAAGTTTCTTGCTGTTATTTCAGGGAAATCAAAAACGAATCAAGTAAAAACAATTTATACATTCAATTTTAAGACCTAACGTTCTTATAATCATCGTACAATTGACCACTGATCGATGTCCTTATTAGTCTTTTGAGCGGAAGACTCGTTAGAGAGAAGATGAACCTATAGTACAAAGTCAGGTAACATACAGTCAAATCATTATATTATAGACTGATATTTCATAAAACTGAAATTGATATTTACAACATATATATGTTTTTGTAGACGAACTATGACGACCCACATTTCGAAAGGTTTAAATTGACAATAGTCCACACATGTCCAATTCGAACAATCCAAAACATAGATAATTAATGGGGTGAATTAAGAAAAATAAGAAAAGAAGAAGAAAACAAACACAAAATCTCGCAGCGGAACGATAAAATATAATAATCTAATAAATAGTTCATGAAGCTGTTTACTATACATTTAATTATAATTGATATAACATTTATCAAAGTTATACATATACAATAGAACAAAATATAATGCACCAGACAACATGATGTAGGAATACTAATAGTAATAATCTACCAAATCTTCGTCTTCATCCTCCAGAATAAATCTTCAATAAGCTAAAAAACTCAAGACTGGCCCCAGTGTAATGAGAAGACAAAACACTCGAGTTAGGATTAAAATATCCTTATGTAAGTCAAATCAATATCGCATATAACATGAGTGTAATAGCATTAGAGATGTTTACGGGATTTCACAACTCCTATCTAGTGTATAACGTGCATGCAATAACTCAAGAGATGTTACGGGATTTTTCATCTCTTAAGGATCCGTCAAAATATTTTTATATAGTGGAATACGCTACATATATAATGTTTAATCAATAAAATAAATATTTTTCTTAGCATTATGGATTTACATTAATCCCCCTTAACATGTTTTTAAGAATTGTCATACAGTTTGCATTTGACACCACCACTAGAACGTCGGTAGTCAGGGATGCCCCGTGACACGACAACTCTAAACCAAAATTGTAAGGGTCTCGTATAAGGATAAAAGTATGACAAGGCACATGAGAAAATGCCCAAGGTAGGATACTACCAATTTAACCTTTCCTACTGGTGGTAACGCATCATAGCTATGATCGCCCAGTCCAACACTCCAAAAATCCAAGGGTGCGCACCAATCA
Source organism: Allium cepa (assembly GCA_030765085.1). Classification (NCBI taxonomy): domain Eukaryota; kingdom Viridiplantae; phylum Streptophyta; class Magnoliopsida; order Asparagales; family Amaryllidaceae; genus Allium; species Allium cepa. The sequence goes on along the minus strand of CM060937.1, from coordinate 27,611,460 downwards.
ATCATAATGTAAATGATGGTAATACGAAGAAGTGTGTCCGCTCGGGGTAGCTAACCCACTTGGCTGGTACAGCTCCTGTTTTAGTCATTTCAAATTGGCACAAGTGCCAGGCTAATCCATCACCGTTCTCTTTCTCCAAGTCCAGCAAACAACGCCAAATCCAACCACTTCGTTCTGGAACATCACTCCACGTACACAGTTGTTAAAGTGGTTTCGGTATCGACAGAAAGTATGCCCATTTCCATCCCCGGTCTCATTAACAACCAAACGTCGTTTTACACACAGTTTGGTACTTTACATTTCGAAAACAGTTCATACTTGATATGAAAATATCATATTCGCTACAAAATCAAATCCATTTCGAAATCATATAAAATATACCATTTCACGTTAAAATCATTTTCGCCTTAATATCTCAATTTCGCTTTCAAAATCGTTTCGAATTTCAATTTAGGTTATAACTTCATTTTAACCCAATTCGCATTAAAATCAAAGATTTAATTATAAATATTTCACCCATGACCAGCTTGAATTTTTGAAAAATAGTTTGAATAGTTTTAAAATAGTTTAAATACTTAAAGTAGTTAAAAATAGTTTAAATGGTTAAAATAGTTAAACTAGTTAAAAAAAGTTTGAATGTTTAAAATCGTTTAATATAAAATAGTTTAAGTATTAAAATTGTTTATATAACAAAATAGTTTGGAAAATCCAAAATGATTTGAATATTTAAAAAGATCGACTAAAACAGTTTATATCAAAATAATTTATTTGAAAATAGTTTCAAAGTCAAACTGATTCAATTTCCAAATTTTCCAATTCAAATCGATTTTAACTTTCCATTTCGATTCAATTTCGATTTCAAGTCGAATTTTTACTTCGATTCCAAATTAATCTCGAAGTCAATTTCAAATTAATTTCAATTATAATTTCAAATTTATTTCAATTACAATTCCAAATAATTTAAATTTCATATTTTGAACCATTTCAATTTTTATTAATTACGAGTTCGATTTTCAAAACATCGATTCAAAACCCTTAAATCAAATTTACCTTCAATACCCAATTTGAAATCCAAATCCTCAAATATAATTCAAATCCAAACTCAATTTCAAAACAGTTCGATTTCCATAAATTCGATTTTCATTTTCTTAAAATCAAATCATTTATATAAATTTCGAATCAAATTTTTTTAATCATTTAATTTAACCAATCCGGTATCTGTATATAATTTTCCATCCTATGGCCAAGTGATCAGTTATTTCAATTTAATTTCAGGGACGGATATATATCATTTCAATCCAAATCACGGTGTCATAGGTATATATCATTTCAACCTATTTCTTGATTTATTCGAAATAATCCAATTTACAGTTTTATATACTATAAATAATTTACTAGGTGATAACGAGATACATATATATATATATACACACACACACACACATATATAAATGAATAAGCATCTAATCATCCAAATATCAATAAATTGGCGTCCATCACAATCAATCATCCAAACTGTCAAAATAATTTACAACAGTTTCAAAGTAAATAATATCAAGTATTTTACTGGCAATTAAATTCCAATTTCAAATTTAACTGTCAATTTTAATTTTTAACAATTTCAAAGTTAATAATATCAGATAAGCATTGATAACATTTATCGCTGCTTGTTTCGGCCAATTCTGACCTCATATGTGAAGGATATGAAATTAATAAGATTTGAATACAATTATATAAATATATTTTTTTATTAATTAAATCACATCTGGCCGTACATTCCTTCCAAGATCAGATCTAGGCTGCCAATCTACTCTTCTCCCATGTTCGTGTAGCCTAGCTAAAAACGAACCCATCGTCGCCGTTCAATCGTCGCGCCACCCTTAGCCAACTAGGGTTTGATCGAACAACACCACGAGCCACGCTTACGCAAGCACCTCCCTTGGCCATGACCATATCGAACACGGCCTTACACAGCACACGCCAAACCCCCTTCGAACGTGAACACTTTCCGCCTTCGATCGTCGACGATATCAGATCTCCCCCATTGGATACGTAGTACTCGACACGAATCTACGACTTTCATGCATAATAATTTTGATATAAGTGGATGGATCAAGTTGAATTTGAGGAGAAAGATCATTTAATTTTGGCGATTGAAATTATAGGAGGTGCAGCTGGAAGATAAAAGCTAGGGTTTACTGTGCATGCGTTTATATATACGTGTAAACATATTATTTTAATATTATTCTCACAATTCACGTATTTTTCCGGATGAACTCCAAACAAAGCATGCCACCAGGCGTTTACAATGTTATACACCTATTCAGAACGCAATGGAATTAGTTTCGAAGCCTAATTCGATGGTATGTAGAAGATTGCTTTTCGAATCGAATTACTTTAATTGAATTCTGAAATTGATTTCTACGCGTTTCAAGCTCGCACGACCAAATGACATGTCACATCGCTATGAAACTTTAAATCCTATAATAATTCACTATTACGGATCCGATGAAACTGGTTTTGCCGAAATTCGACATAGTGGCCAAATTGGCTATTTATATTTGTCAACTAAAACAAGAAATTTCCAAATTTTAAACTAATCACTTAAATTCAATTTTTATGCGTCGACAATCTTTATCCATATTTAAATAACATCTAAATCAACTTTTGAAATCATTTCATTCATATTTAATTTAGAATTCAATTATTCAAATAATTTCCAACATTAAATTTAAAATATTTAATTACCTTATAAATCAATATGAATAAATCATTAAGTTCCAAATAAATTTTAGTTATCAACATTGTTTTACTTCTATCTAAATAATTCACAATTATTATTCAATTTCAATTGTTGATTATAAACACGTTAATATATAGAATTTCATTTCAATACTCGTTGTCGCCAAATCTTCGAAATTAGTTTATTTCAAAGTTTTATTCAAGTTCATATCCAATAACTTGCATTCAAAATCATTAAATTTTATTTTTAACCATTTTTATTCAATAATTATATCAAAATTAAAAGTGTAAAAAATATGGGTCATTACGGTCTCTCCACCTCAAAACTTTTCATCCTCGGAAAGGAACTAAGTCGAGAATTTTACATTTGATAAATTTAATAAAATTAATCGACTTATAAAACATACAATCAAATAGAAAACTTTTACTAAGTTTCCATTACGCTACTCTGATCGGCTTACAAAATTTACAATTTATTTAAAAAAACAAGTTATAAAAATTTTAAAACCGCAAAAAAATTTAACACCCGGATTTACCGAAAATTTCAGCTGAGTCTCCTTTGCACGACTGGATCGAAAAAAAATTCCAATACAATATATAACCCAAATATACCAAAAATTTATCAAATATACGTCTCATCTCACTGATGAGGCATCCCGTAGGGAAAAATATAAAAGAGTGGTATGTAATCCGAGATGTGTACCTTAATATTACTAATACGAGCGAGTTCGCTCGTATTAATCTCGCAAAAGCACATAAAACCCACATGTACGTCCAAACGATCTTCGTATGCACCTATCTCAACTCAATTAAGAATATTAGTCATTTATATAAGATGTAGAAAGCATATATGAGTTTTATAAAAGCATATAACATGAATTTTAAACCCAAACCATAACATAAGCATTAGTATATGACAAACAACAATCATATGCAATAAAACAGTTATAATGATGATTTATGACAAAAGAGGCAATTTAATTATTTGTATTCGTCCAATTAATTCACAACGATATGAATTTACATTATCCAACACCAATATTTAAAATTTTCACTTTATTTCTTATTAACATTCATTCTTTGTTAATATTTAATTGGTTTGCTTCAAATTTATTAACTTGGATTGACTTACTTTCAATTTATTCACATCTATTTTATTTACATTCACTCGATTTTCTTTCAATTGATTAATATTTATTTTAATGACACTCGTTTTACTTATTATCCAATGAATTTTCATTCCATTCATTTAAATTTTTATTATGCTCACCTTCTCTTCCATTTATTTTAAATTGATTCTCATTCACTTCTTTACATTCATTAAAATTAAATTTCTCTTACATTCAATGGTTAAAGTTACAACATTTAATATAACTTGACAACTTAATTTAATTTTCATTTTGAATCAAATTCTATTTTATTTGACTCATTTTGTTAATTTATTTCCTTAACAGAACACATTTATTCATTTCCATTAACTCTACTTAAGTTATATCAAAATTTCATATCTCATTTTAGATTTCCTTTTCATTTACCTTCACAAATTTTTATTTAACGCTAAATTCATTTGTGAATCGTTCCATTTATCATTTCTTTAGTTTATCCCCATTTTATAAAGGTTCGTTTCTTTTATTCCAACTTGTTCAAGTTAGTCCTTAATCATTTCATAATACACTAATTAAGTATATAACATTTATTATTATAACTAAATTTCCATTTATATACATTTAAATTACTTTTAAGTTTTGTTTACTTATATAATATCCCATTACATATCCAAATCATTATTTTAACTTTTAACATTCGGTAAGTCTTATTATATGGTATTAGAATGCAATTTGGTATTATACCAATTAATCTGATTCATTTTATGTAATTAGAATGTACACTATTTTAACTTGTTTAAATTTCCTTTACTTTCAATTTAAGAGTTATAAACTTCAACTCTAAAGTTTCTCAAAACATTTAACTTAGATTTCTTAATTCTCTTATTTTATAAGTTCTGATTATTTAAATATTTCATTTCATTCAAATAATTTGAAGATTATTAATTAACAGAACTTAAAAGTTTTAAATACTGGGCTCACTTCAAATCATTTGAAATAAGTATGTATACTTATATCTTTTATACATCAAATCATACTTTTGGTGTTAGCAAATCTTCTCAGAAGTCTCCCCCACATTGAGACTCGAAAACGAACGTCGATGATGCCGCGCAGTCACCATCGAAATTATTTTCCAACGAAAAAAGTGAGGATTACTGAATTCCTTCCTTTTAAAATTTGTTTGAAAAACCATTTGTATTTGTATATATTTTTATACAATGCTAATATTATTTTCCAAACCTTGAAACCCTTTTCAAAAACATCGAAACTTAAATTTCTTAAATTATCAATTTTATATTCATTTTACTTGCAAATTATATAAATCACATTTATACAGTTTCATTTTATTTTATTTGAGAGAAACGGGTGTGTAGCGCATAGCTACACAGCCGATCAGATGATATATATTATAAATAGTAGTAGTCAGGGTCGACCAACAAACCTGGTCGATAGCCAAAAGTAGTATTCGCAGGTAACGCAAATCCTAAAAAGAACAAAACGCAGAGGGCTGTATGTACAACAGTAGCAGCAAGATTAAAATGTATTCAGTCATGTTAGACGTGTGTTGAATTGATGATCCCCTAAATGTAGCAAAAGGGATCTGCTAGTTAGGCTCGATCATGAACTATCAATCTGTAGAAGCATTGTTGTTGGGTGGAAGATGCCAAATGAAGGGACGCCTCTGCACTGAGCCTGTCCATAGAGAAAACAAGTAGGAGATTTTGTTACAAATTCTGTCAATATTTCTTTTGGGTTTATTGAAAACATAAGCATTTCGTCCTTTCCAGATGCACCAACTATAGATAGCAATGAAGGAATCAAGAAATTTATCCGGTTTGCTATATTTCCAATAGTCAAAGAATTAATGTATGGTCGGGATGTAGCCAGTCAGATTGGCACTGGCCGAGGCTAAAATGTAATAGGAGAAGTCACATTCAAAAAAAGATGAACAATGGATTCTTCGTGCAAAGAGCACAAGACACAACGAGGGTCAAGCTTTGTGTGCCAGCGTCTGAGTATGTCTTTAGTTTTAATACGAGCATGAATGAGGCACCATTGGAAGAAAAGGATGCGGGGAGGGAGTCTGCAATTCCAAAGTCTTGAAAAAGAGAATGACCTACCAGGATGATTGAGGAATGGATAGCAAGAGGCAACCGAATATCCTTTCTCTGGAGCAAGTGCCCAGAAATAGTAATCTGATGTGTCAGTGAGTTGGATGGTAAAGAGTAGGTTAGAAGAAGAGTTAAGGTCATTCAGCGTGTTAAGGTCAAAGAGGACAGGGGGCAAATGCTGGTTGGACCAAGGGAGGTTAAGGTAGCAACAGATCTGTTGTGGTGGGAGGTATGGGGAAATAAATTATCGAGAGAATGGGCGAGGGGGAGTTAATCGTGCTAGATATCAAGCCAGAAAAGGCTATTGAGACCATTGCCAATGGATACATGAAATAGGGATTTGACACAGGGTATGAATTTTGAAATACCTACCCATAAAGGAGAGGGAGAAAGGCGCGAAGGTTTGTGGTGGATGAAATGGGGGTTGGATTGGTAGTGAAGCTAAAGGATCCAATCTTTCCAAATGAAGCGACCTAGAGTGATGATACACCAAAGCCATTTGGATAAGAGAGCAATGTTGAAAGAGCAGAGATTAACAAGCCCTAAACCACCATGATCTTTATGCAGGTAGACTGACTTCCAATTGATTAAACATTTTCCTTTCGTGCCATTCCAGAGAAAAGAACGCCTAGTAGAATCAATTTTATTTATAACCCATTCTGGCAGAACATGAAACGACTTCCAGTACGAGGGGAAGGCGGATAGCACTGATTTGACAAGGACGAGGCGCAGCAGAGAGGGAATTTGCTTTCCACATTGATAATCGAGATTCGATCTTGGAGGTTAGAGGGAACCAGTCTTGTCAAACAAGTTTGGTGGGGTGAAAGGGAATACCAACGTAGGATATGGGGAAATGGTCAAGTTTATAATTGAGCAAAGAGGTAGAATAAGGGCCGAGGTGATGGGCGTTGCGAAGCAAAAGGATGGAACTCTTATTAAAGTTGATGGATAGACCAGAGATGAGTTCGAAGATATATAATAGGACCTTGAGGCAGTGGAGGAGGTCTGGATTTGGGGAGGTAGGAGATTGATAGATTTGAATTGGGGACATTGATGTCGGCTAGGAGGTTATTGGAGATTGCGATTTTGACCATACGATTGAAGACATCCGAGATGAGAACAAAAAGAAGTGGCGAGAGAGGGTCGCCTTGTTTAAGACCTCTGGCGGATTTTATGTGCCTCCCTAAAGAGCCATTGATAGAGATAGCTGAGATACTTGTATCTAGTATACATTTGATCCAGTTACACCAAGTATCTAAGAAACCTCTGTGCATCATAAGGTCAAGCAAAAGTGCCAGTTAACAGAATCGAAAGCTTTGGAGAAGTCTAATTTGAGGAGGGCTCCTGGGGTGGAGGACTGATGACAGAATGAGATAACTTCCTGGGTAGCTGCAACACAGTCAAAGATGTTACGGCCCTGGAAGAACACCGATTGTTCTACTCCAACCAGAGAACCAATAACCTTTTGCAAACGATTGGCGAGGAGTTTAGTGATAATTTTGAAGGTTGTGTTGAGGAGACTGATTGGGAGAAAGGAAGGAAGGGTGGTGGAACCGAGGGATTTGGAGATGAGGATGATGTTGGCATAGCTTAATCTTGCAATTAGTGAGGGATTAGATTGAAATCCTGCACACATATCTATAATATCAGATTTGATAGTTGCCAAAAAATGCTTGAAAAAAAGAGGACCAAAGCCATCCGGACCAAGGGTTTTATCATCGGCCATAACCTTTAACGCTTACCAAATTTCTTCTTCAGTGAAGGGGGAGTCAACAGGGATAGAGGAAGAGTTGGGTAGAGGAGATTCCAGTCAACAGGGGGGAGCTGAGGAGAGGTTCTACCTAGGATGTTGCGGTAGTATCCAAGTTATGAATAAATCTTTGGACGTGTTTTGAAAGCTATAAATTAAATCTTTAATTTAAAGATTTATTGAGTTAATCCAATTGAAATGGAAGTTGTTTTGAAATCTATGAATAGATCTTTGTGAAACTAGGTGAAACTTTGTGAAATAAATCTTTTTGTTTAAAGATTTAAAATGGTAATTTGTTTAACCATTTGAAAGAAAAGTTTTGGATTTTATAAGTTGTGACTTAACTAAAATCCCATATCCATATGTTTTAAAATATGGCGCTCATTATTCGGTTTAGCCGGGAGAGGACCTAGTGTCATATAGCCCATTCTGAATAGTGATACGACGTTATGGATAGCAATTGAAGACCGGTGGTGAAGACCGGATATTTCCGAAAACAAAAGGGTAACTCGTCGATTGTCTCTGCACTGGCTGATCCCCGGTATAGAGATCTCCATATGTGATGGGAAGTCCGGACGTGATTAGGGATTATCCGAATTTGCAAGGGCTTCTTCGGAAGTGCCTTCGGTTCTGTTCGAACCCGGAACAGACTTGTATGGTTGTATGTCCGACATTACACTTTGAGATGTTAACTGATTTCTATCAAATACATTTCTGCCTGGTGGCGGAGAATTTATTCTCTCAGCTTAACACCCTTCTCTGAGACGTACGAGCTCAGAGGTTATGTAGTTGATATTTATCAGTGATATATTCCCAACTTAGTAATGTGGCATGCTGAGTGCTGCTGTGTGATGATCATTGGTTGATCATTTGTGATATGATCATTTGTTTGATCATTTATCTTTGTGATCATTGCTTTGGTCATCTGTTGACCCAAAGCATGGCTTTGTGCCAAAGCGTAGCTTTGTGGACGAGACTGCATCAGGACCTCACTCCCCGGAAATGGTCGAAACAGGAAAGATGCGGCAAGGTTATGAGGGTCGCTCCCTTTAGGGTATGTCATTCCCTTCTGGTAAAGGGTGGTATCAGGTATGGAGCCCTGGTATTTAACCTATGTGGTTGCTCCAATCTCATTTACTGTGTGGTTGTTGCTTTGAGGCGCCTCGGATAAAGGTCCCAAAGGACCGGGGGATGACATATTCGTGTAGTAGTTACCTAGTTACAAAGGTAACCCGGCCTTGTGTTGGCAGAGATCTAACCGTAACGTTAGTTTCTCGGGACGTCCCACCAGAGGCGATCCCATGTGGCAGTAGGAAGTTCCTTAGCCTGACCATTTGTTGGAAATCCATTCATCCAATACGTGCCTTGTACGGTTTTAGTTGTAGAACCTGCCATTTAACATGGCAGCTATAGTAGGCATAGTATCATGGTACCTATGCTGGCTAGGATTTATATTATACTTTCGAAAGATTTTCCACTATGCACTAGTAATAATATCAAAGGATTTTTTCTCGTAGTAAGCATGTTTGACTATCATAAGGAGAAATCTCCCCCATGTGTGCGTTTGCATTGTGTGTGTGCCGGGAGGTCTTATGGTAGTTTCATTTTTCAAAAAGCATTGCGGATTTCAAATTTAAATTCTGTTGTTTGTTTTAAAAGACCAAATGTTTTTGTTTGCTCATACCAGTCCCATGACTGACCTGGAGTTTATTGTTCCTTTCCTAAACTCTGGGTGCCCACTATTTTCCCACACAGGCAGTCTAGAGTTGGGGTTTTCAGATAATCAGTAGTAGGTGTAGATTCGATAGCTTTCAGCCTTAGGATTTGGCAATTACAATTGGATCGAGTTGCTTCTCTTCATCTTGATTTGGGAGTTCTCGCTATTTCTGGATTGATGCCTTGGAGATGGAGTTACAGCTGGAGTTCTTTCTTGAAGCTACATTGGAGATTTTGTTCCGCTGCTAGTGTTATCTTTTATTTCCGCTGCTATTCTTTGTAACTCTGATGTATATTGATGTTCATTGTATCATTCTGTTGTATCAGATATTGTATCAAATGTTGTACATTGATATATGTTATTCATTTCTTCCGCTGTGTTATTTACTTAATGTGTTATAAGCTCCGGCGACTCGAATTTGAACGGTCTAATCTGCGGCATTCGAGTACAATGTAAAGTATGGATGTCGATTTTCGAACGCGAAAAATTCGAATCGTTACATTTGGTATCAGAGCTGAAGGATAAAACTTTAGCTCAGGAGTATAACACATTAAGTAACTCATTAGAGATAGGGTGAAGTAAACCCTAGAATGAGTATATCCCTGAGATATCCGTTCGAATGCCTCAGTAAATTCTCTTACTATCCACTGATAGTGAGTATGAGTGCGAGAAGAGAATGAGATAGGGGACATGGGAGTACCACTATAAATGGTCAATACCCTGCAACAGTGGGAATATCTTTTCTCTATCAATCTCCTTTGATTCGATTTCGAATTCTTTTGATTGCTTCGTAGCTGCTCCAGAAAGAAGTTTCGGTGTGATGATGGCCATACGTATTGTTGTAGGAAATTCTTACTTCGTATCTTCATCGGTTTCTTATCAGCTTTTCGATCTAAACTCTAATGAATTTGAAATTGAAAATATTAAATAAATTGGAAATTTTAAATTAGTAAATTGGTTAACTAATATGAAGATTTGATCCATCTATCTATTCTCTGGGATCCGATATATTCTACGAACGATTAGTTATCTCTTCGAACTAGTCAATGCCCTTGCATATTCGTAGACCGATGGACCCAAATATCTTGTGTAATATTATATGAGATTGTTCTCATATCTATTGTTAATATTCTTATTTGGTAAGCCAAATGCAGAATAGTTAATCGGCCTGATTTATGAGTCGATTATCTATCCTTGTGTATCTATCCATCATTGGTTGTCTTCCTACTTTCAAATTTCGAGGACGAAATTTTCTTAAGGAGGGGAACCTGTAACATTCCTGGAATTTAGCTAAAAATAATTTGATAATTGATTTAATATTTGGGATTAAATCTTAAAAAGATATTGGTAATCAAATTTATTTTGGATTTGATTGTAAATTTATTTAGATTTATTGACATTTGAAATATAAAAATAAAAACTGAATTCATCAAATTTAATAATATATATGTTCATACAAATGAATTTTAATTTGGAAATTTAAATTTGAAATTTAATAAATATATAGACAATGAATATTGTGGATGTGAAAATACTAAAATGAATATATTTAAAACAAATTCGATTTTATTTTGGAATAAATATGAAAATTCCAGAATGAGTTAAAATTATGTGTTATAAAATAATATTTGGATTAGAATTCAATTATAAACATTTTGAATAATAAATATAGTTGTATATTCCCAAAATTTAAAATGTAAAAATATTACAAATGTTAGGAGTATGAAAATATAAATAATACAAATCACTTCCATATTTACAAATCAATAATACAAAAGGGGTAGAACATGAAAATATATATATTGTACATATGTATATGTACAAACAATGTAATCATACCTTTAGATCTTACATGTTTATATACATACAAATAGCATCATTTCTTTTGTTTAAAATAATGAAATTAAAAAAAAAACAAAAATACAAGAAACTTCACATCTTCCCATATGCCATCATATAGTATCTTAGAAAATCTGAAAAAAATAGTAGAAAAAGATTTGGCTTCACATCTTTCAAAGCCATAAAGCTGTTCAAAACATAAGATAAGAAAAAAAAAAACAATTCAGTTTGAACTCAAAACAAAAGAAAAACCCAAAATCTTCATTCTCAAACCATATACAAAACTGCATTTCTCAAAACCTGATAACATATGCATTCAATTCCTCTTCATAATCAAGCAAATATTCAAACCTGCATTTCAAATCTGAAACCAAACAACTCCTCTTTTCCTAAATTTCTGCCTGCATGTTTTTTGCATATGAAAACAAATCTGCATCATTATGAATCAAAGACCTGCATTTCAAATCCAAATCAGTAAACACTCCTCTTTTTCAAAACAAAGACCTGCATGCAATTTCTTTGAACTCTGCATTCATGAAATCTTCATAATCTGGAACAAGAAGCTAGAAGCCTGCATGTTAAAACAAGTTAAAGCTTTGCATATCATTTACAAACAAAGAAAGCCTGCATGCATCATTTAAAAGCAAGAAAAGAGGTCTGCATTCAAGGAGCCTGCCTGCATTCATTTTCAAGTCTGATAGCCTGCATATTGGAATATGCTCTGCAATTTACAAATTCAGGTGAGTAACTCCTCTTTTCAAAAAATTAAGTAGGTTGATTGCATGTTTAATCTGAGATAAGATGAAGTTGCAGTGAATATTTATATGTGTGCATGTTTATAAAGTACAAATGAATATTTAAGAAATTACCTGCACATAGATATGTCTGTAAAACAAGAAGAGGATTGTGCATGTGTGATCTTTAAACTTATGTTTGATTTCTTGATTTTCCTTTAACTTGTTTGCTGAATTGAAATTAAATTTTTGAACAAATTTTGTTTGCTTTTGAATGGTGTAAGTTCAAATTGTATATAAAATAAATATGATATCTGGAATTCTGGAAAATCGAATTACACAAAACTAAATTGACTAGAGTGATAAATTTAAACTATATGATGTAATATTCCAGGTTTATTAATAAAATCAGTGAGTAAATTCAAGAATTTTAAAACAAAAATTTAAATTTATTGTGATTGAAATAAGGAGCAGTTTAAAGAACACTGTATTTTACAGTTTAGTCTAGTTCAATTGAAGCTTACATTTGATTTGGTTGAAATTGTCTCTGGTGATAGTTGATCTATCATAGATCACTAGAAAATTATTGAATTTGTTTGCAATTCGAATTTGAGAATGAATTTTGGAAATTTCTGTCAAGAACCCTAGTTTTTGTGGGTTACAGTTTTGGGTAAATTTCGAACTCTCAGTGAATCGAGTTCGAAGCTGTTTGGGGAATTGATGGATGGTGAAGTGATGAAGCTAGTGCTGGAGTTTGAGTATTGATGATGGATGGAGTTGTGAAATATTGGATGTTGACAGGTTTTAGGTGATATTGGGTGAAGGCTGTTTCAGGTTTCAGGGGTATTGGGATTGCAGTGTTTTGACTCGGGTTGGCCTCAGGGGAAGTAGGAAATAACTCGAAGCAGTGAAGCTTCTGACCCGAAGTAAGTTCATGTTTGCTCGAGTGCATTGTTTCAGGTTTCTCAAAACAGAACCTGTTATGTTTTCTGAAATTTAAAAGCCAAGTTTAAATTTAAATCTGAAATTGAATGAAATTTGAATCTGAAAATGAATTCAAAATATTTGAATTCTGATTTTGAAATAATGTAAATGCAGGAATTCAAATTAGTTTAAAAAAAAAAGAAAAAAAAAAGAAACAGGAAACTGTTTCTGTTTTATAAGATTTGAGTGCAAACTTAAAATGTGACTTAGAATTTTGAAAACTGAATTTGAGTTGAATTCAAATAAGTTTGAACTCTGTTTATTTTGAAATAGTTTAAATTCTGGAGATTTCAAAATTTGATTTTTTTTTTAATAAAACAGAACTGTTTCTGTTTTGAAATGTAAAAGGGTAAGTTTAAGTTTTTAAGTGGGATTTAAACTGAGTTATATCTGAAATTTGAATATGAATTCAAATTTTGACTGTCTGAAATTTGAAATCAATTATGTTTTTAAATTTAAATTTGATTTTTAACTCTCAAGTATAAAATGCATTGTTGTTTTGCATTTGAAGTAAAAGGTTAAGTATTTAATTTAGGAATTCAAATGAATTCAAATCTGAAGTTTTAAAAATCTGGATTTTAAATTTAAATTTCAGTTTTAAAGTAAAGATTTAAATTTAAATTGCTTTCAAATGATTTTCATTTGAATTAAAGGTGTAAATTATAGAAAGAGTTTTAAAGAATTTAAAACTAAAATGAGAATGAAAGTTGTATTTCAATTTTGAAGTTTTAAAGTAATTTTTAAAATTGATTTGAATTTGATTTGAATTGAAATTTAAATCCTTTTCAACTTATTAATTAAGTATATGTTTCATGTAAACATATAAGATTAAGTTGTGTATTGTTTTAAACTCTTATTTAAGACAAATTTGAGTCTTGAGTTTAAAGAAAATGTTAAATGGAATTTAATGTAAATTTAAAAACATTTTGTTTTTAAATGCATAATTTAAATAAGGAATGTTTATTTAAAGATAAAGAAAAGTATAATGATTTGTAATTCATTTATTTATTAAGGTAGTACAAATGGATAATTAATATAATTAATTAATTAAGAAATGGATAATTAGTTAAAGTAATTAAGGGTTTTAATTTGATTAATTAAAGTTTAAGATTAATTTTTCTTAGAATAATTAATTTGTAATTAAGAAATCATTAATTGAATGATATTAGATTTTAAATTAATAATTGAAGATTTATTAATTGAATAAATATGGATAGTTAATTAATTAGGAATAATAAATGAAAGTAATCATGTAGGTAATAAATTTAAAACCACCCAGTTTATTCATCTTAATTGTAGATGCTGATTGTTATTGAATGTTGTGTGATGGATTGATATTTTGATATGTGATGTGATGCTATTTGATGCCTTATGCTAAGCTGTTATATCTATGATATATATATGATTATATGAATATGCAAATCCTTTGACCCGTAAAACGACATTTGAATTTCGATGCGACAGGGAGTCGGATTCCAGCTGGTTATCCGAAACCCACATCGAATCATATTAGTGAATTTTTGTGATTGATAATTTACTTTATCTATGAATCTGTGAATATAGATAAGCGCTATGGGTTATACCGCTTATCTTTATGATTGAATCTGTGATGATGATGTTGTGCACTATTGTGTTGAACCCCTAGACCACACTTATACACACACAAATATGGATTGCACGTGGAAATGGGTTAAGTCACAGATTTTGAATTTGTTTTAAAATTTGAATTTTTGAATCTAAAATAGTTTTGGAATTAGAATTGAAGTTTTTGAAAAAAATGAATTTCAAAAAATAAAAGTTATGTGAATAACTTAATTGAGTTTTGAAATTTAAATAATTTGAGTTAAATTTGAATTCAATAATTGAATTGAATTCTATGATTTGGAAACTAGGGTTTTAAAAAGTTATCCAACTTATAAGTGGATTTATATGGGTTTTTAAACCAATTTAAAAGTGATGTTTTGAAATTTAAAATTAACCCAAGATTTTCAACTTGTATAAATCGGACTTTTCTGAAACGAAAACTATTGTTTTCAAATAATATAAGCTTTCATATAAGAAATGGTTTTCCAATGTGTGTTAAAAGGAATTCAAGTTTTGAAATGAAAATGGTTTTCCAAGTTATGAATAAATCTTTGGACGTGTTTTGAAAGCTATAAATTAAATCTTTAATTTAAAGATTTATTGAGTTAATCCAATTGAAATGGAAGTTGTTTTGAAATCTATGAATAGATCTTTGTGAAACTAGGTGAAACTTTGTGAAATAAATCTTTTTGTTTAAAGATTTAAAATGGTAATTTGTTTAACCATTTGAAAGAAAAGTTTTGGATTTTATAAGTTGTGACTTAACTAAAATCCCATATCCATATGTTTTAAAATATGGCGCTCATTATTCGGTTTAGCCGGGAGAGGACCTAGTGTCATATAGCCCATTCCGAATAGTGATACGACGTTATGGATAGCAATTGAAGACCGGTGGTGAAGACCAGATATTTCCGAAAACAAAAGGGTAACTCGTCGATTGTCTCTGCACTGGCTGATCCCCGGTATAGAGATCTCCATATGTGATGGGAAGTCCGGACGTGATTAGGGATTATCCGAATTTGCAAGGGCTTCTTCGGAAGTGCCTTCGGTTCTGTTCGAACCCGGAACAGACTTGTATGGTTGTATGTCCGACATTACACTTTGAGATGTTAACTGATTTCTATCAAATACATTTCTGCCTGGTGGCGGAGAATTTATTCTCTCAGCTTAACACCCTTCTCTGAGACGTACGAGCTCAGAGGTTATGTAGTTGATATTTATCAGTGATATATTCCCAACTTGGTAATGTGGCATGCTGAGTGCTGCTGTGTGATGATCATTGGTTGATCATTTGTGATATGATCATTTGTTTGATCATTTATCTTTGTGATCATTGCTTTGGTCATCTGTTGACCCAAAGCATGGCTTTGTGCCAAAGCGTAGCTTTGTGGACGAGACTGCATCAGGACCTCACTCCCCGGAAATGGTCGAAACAGGAAAGATGCGGCAAGGTTATGAGGGTCGCTCCCTTTAGGGTATGTCATTCCCTTCTGGTAAAGGGTGGTATCAGGTATGGAGCCCTGGTATTTAACCTATGTGGTTGCTCCAATCTCATTTACTGTGTGGTTGTTGCTTTGAGGCGCCTCGGATAAAGGTCCCAAAGGACCGGGGGATGACATATTCGTGTAGTAGTTACCTAGTTACAGAGGTAACCCGGCCTTGTGTTGGCAGAGATCTAACCGTAACGTTAGTTTCTCGGGACGTCCCACCAGAGGCGATCCCATGTGGCAGTAGGAAGTTCCTTAGCCTGACCATTTGTTGGAAATCCATTCATCCAATACGTGCCTTGTACGGTTTTAGTTGTAGAACCTGCCATTTAACATGGCAGCTATAGTAGGCATAGTATCATGGTACCTATGCTGGCTAGGATTTATATTATACTTTCGAAAGATTTTCCACTATGCACTAGTAATAATATCAAAGGATTTTTTCTCGTAGTAAGCATGTTTGACTATCATAAGGAGAAATCTCCCCCATGTGTGCGTTTGCATTGTGTGTGTGCCGGGAGGCCTTATGGTAGTTTCATTTTTCAAAAAGCATTGCGGATTTCAAATTTAAATTCTGTTGTTTGTTTTAAAAGACCAAATGTTTTTGTTTGCTCATACCAGTCCCATGACTGACCTGGAGTTTATTGTTCCTTTCCTAAACTCTGGGTGCCCACTATTTTCCCACACGGGCAGTCTAGAGTTGGGGTTTTCAGATAATCAGTAGTAGGTGCAGATTCGATAGCTTTCAGCCTTAGGATTTGGCAATTACAATTGGATCGAGTTGCTTCACTTCATCTTGATTTGGGGGTTCTCGCTTCGCGGTTAGGTGGCGAACGGGAGACTCTTACCCCCACACGTAAAGAAACAGGAAACTGTTTCTGTTTTATAAGATTTGAGTGCAAACTTAAAATGTGACTTAGAATTTTGAAAACTGAATTTGAGTTGAATTCAAATAAGTTTGAACTCTGTTTATTTTGAAATAGTTTAAATTCTGGAGATTTCAAAATTTGATTTTTTTTTTTAATAAAACAGAACTGTTTCTGTTTTAAAATGTAAAAGGGTAAGTTTAAGTTTTTAAGTGGGATTTAAACTGAGTTATATCTGAAATTTGAATATGAATTCAAATTTTGACTGTCTGAAATTTGAAATCAATTATGTTTTTAAATTTAAATTTGATTTTTAACTCTCAAGTATAAAATGCATTGTTGTTTTGCATTTGAAGTAAAAGGTTAAGTATTTAATTTAGGAATTCAAATGAATTCAAATCTGAAGTTTTAAAAATCTGGATTTTAAATTTAAATTTCAGTTTTAAAGTAAAGATTTAAATTTAAATTGCTTTCAAATGATTTTCATTTGAATTAAAGGTGTAAATTATAGAAAGAGTTTTACAGAATTTAAAACTAAAATGAGAATGAAAGTTGTATTTCAATTTTGAAGTTTTAAAGTAATTTTTAAAATTGATTTGAATTTGATTTGAATTGAAATTTAAATCCTTTTCAACTTATTAATTAAGTATATGTTTCATGTAAACATATAAGATTAAGTTGTGTATTGTTTTAAACTCTTATTTAAGACAAATTTGAGTCTTGAGTTTAAAGAAAATGTTAAATGGAATTTAATGTAAATTTAAAAACATTTTGTTTTTAAATGCATAATTTAAATAAGGAATGTTTATTTAAAGATAAAGAAAAGTATAATGATTTGTAATTCATTTATTTATTAAGGTAGTACAAATGGATAATTAATATAATTAATTAATTAAGAAATGGATAATTAGTTAAAGTAATTAAGGGTTTTAATTTGATTAATTAAAGTTTAAGATTAATTTTTCTTAGAATAATTAATTTGTAATTAAGAAATCATTAATTGAATGATATTAGATTTTAAATTAATAATTGAAGATTTATTAATTGAATAAATATGGATAGTTAATTAATTAGGAATAATAAATGAAAGTAATCATGTAGGTAATAAATTTAAAACCACCCAGTTTATTCATCTTAATTGTAGATGCTGATTGTTATTGAATGTTGTGTGATGGATTGATATTTTGATATGTGATGTGATGCTATTTGATGCCTTATGCTAAGCTGTTATATCTATGATATATATATATGATTATATGAATATGCAAATCCTTTGACCCGTAAAACGACATTTGAATTTCGATGCGACAGGGAGTCGGATTCCAGCTGGTTATCCGAAACCCACATCGAATCATATTAGTGAATTTTTGTGATTGATAATTTACTTTATCTATGAATCTGTGAATATAGATAAGCGCTATGGGTTATACCGCTTATCTTTATGATTGAATCTGTGATGATGATGTTGTGCACTATTGTGTTGAACCCCTAGACCACACTTATACACACACAAATATGGATTGCACGTGGAAATGGGTTAAGTCGCAGATTTTGAAATTGTTTTAAAATTTGAATTTTTGAATCTAAAATAGTTTTGGAATTAGAATTGAAGTTTTTGAAAAAAATGAATTTCAAAAAATAAAAGTTATGTGAATAACTTAATTGAGTTTTGAAATTTAAATAATTTGAGTTAAATTTGAATTCAATAATTGAATTGAATTCTATGATTTGGAAACTAGGGTTTTAAAAAGTTATCCAACTTATAAATGGATTTATATGGGGTTTTAAACCAATTTAAAAGTGATGTTTTGAAATTTAAAATTAACCCAAGATTTTCAACTTGTATAAATTGGACTTTTCTGAAACGAAAACTATTGTTTTCAAATAATATAAGCTTTCATATAAGAAATGGTTTTCCAATGTGTGTCAAAAGGAATTCAAGTTTTGAAATGAAAATGGTTTTCCAAGTTATGAATAAATCTTTGGACGTGTTTTGAAAGCTATAAATTAAATCTTTAATTTAAAGATTTATTGAGTTAATCCAATTGAAATGGAAGTTGTTTTGAAATCTATGAATAGATCTTTGTGAAACTAGGTGAAACTTTGTGAAATAAATCTTTTTGTTTAAAGATTTAAAATGGTAATTTGTTTAACCATTTGAAAGAAAAGTTTTGGATTTTATAAGTTGTGACTTAACTAAAATCCCATATCCATATGTTTTAAAATATGGCGCTCATTATTCGGTTTAGCCGCAAGAGGACCTAGTGTCATATAGCCCATTCCGAATAGTGATACGACGTTATGGATAGCAATTGAAGACCGGTGGTGAAGACCGGATATTTCCGAAAACAAAAGGGTAACTCGTCGATTGTCTCTGCACTGGCTGATCCCCGGTATAGAGATCTCCATATGTGATGGGAAGTCCGGACGTGATTAGGGATTATCCGAATTTGCAAGGGCTTCTTCGGAAGTGCCTTCGGTTCTGTTCGAACCCGGAACAGACTTGTATGGTTGTATGTCCGACATTACACTTTGAGATGTTAACTGATTTCTATCAAATACATTTCTGCCTGGTGGCGGAGAATTTATTCTCTCAGCTTAACACCCTTCTCTGAGACGTACGAGCTCAGAGGTTATGTAGTTGATATTTATCAGTGATATATTCCCAACTTGGTAATGTGGCATGCTGAGTGCTGCTGTGTGATGATCATTGGTTGATCATTTGTGATATGATCATTTGTTTGATCATTTATCTTTGTGATCATTGCTTTGGTCATCTGTTGACCCAAAGCATGGCTTTGTGCCAAAGCGTAGCTTTGTGGACGAGACTGCATCAGGACCTCACTCCCCGGAAATGGTCGAAACAGGAAAGATGCGGCAAGGTTATGAGGGTCGCTCCCTTTAGGGTATGTCATTCCCTTCTGGTAAAGGGTGGTATCAGGTATGGAGCCCTGGTATTTAACCTATGTGGTTGCTCCAATCTCATTTACTGTGTGGTTGTTGCTTTGAGGCGCCTCGGATAAAGGTCCCAAAGGACCGGGGGATGACATATTCGTGTAGTAGTTACCTAGTTACAGAGGTAACCCGGCCTTGTGTTGGCAGAGATCTAACCGTAACGTTAGTTTCTCGGGACGTCCCACCAGAGGCGATCCCATGTGGCAGTAGGAAGTTCCTTAGCCTGACCATTTGTTGGAAATCCATTCATCCAATACGTGCCTTGTACGGTTTTAGTTGTAGAACCTGCCATTTAACATGGCAGCTATAGTAGGCATAGTATCATGGTACCTATGCTGGCTAGGATTTATATTATACTTTCGAAAGATTTTCCACTATGCACTAGTAATAATATCAAAGGATTTTTTCTCGTAGTAAGCATGTTTGACTATCATAAGGAGAAATCTCCCCCATGTGTGCGTTTGCATTGTGTGTGTGCCGGGAGGCCTTATGGTAGTTTCATTTTTCAAAAAGCATTGCGGATTTCAAATTTAAATTCTGTTGTTTGTTTTAAAAGACCAAATGTTTTTGTTTGCTCATACCAGTCCCATGACTGACCTGGAGTTTATTGTTCCTTTCCTAAACTCTGGGTGCCCACTATTTTCCCACACGGGCAGTCTAGAGTTGGGGTTTTTAGATAATCAGTAGTAGGTGCAGATTCGATAGCTTTCAGCCTTAGGATTTGGCAATTACAATTGGATCGAGTTGCTTCTCTTCATCTTGATTTGGGGGTTCTCGCTTCGCGGTTAGGTGGCGAACGGGAGACTCTTACCCCCACACGTAAAGAAACAGGAAACTGTTTCTGTTTTATAAGATTTGAGTGCAAACTTAAAATGTGACTTAGAATTTTGAAAACTGAATTTGAGTTGAATTCAAATAAGTTTGAACTCTGTTTATTTTGAAATAGTTTAAATTCTGGAGATTTCAAAATTTGATTTTTTTTTTTTAATAAAACAGAACTGTTTCTGTTTTAAAATGTAAAAGGGTAAGTTTAAGTTTTTAAGTGGGATTTAAACTGAGTTATATCTGAAATTTGAATATGAATTCAAATTTTGACTGTCTGAAATTTGAAATCAATTATGTTTTTAAATTTAAATTTGATTTTTAACTCTCAAGTATAAAATGCATTGTTGTTTTGCATTTGAAGTAAAAGGTTAAGTATTTAATTTAGGAATTCAAATGAATTCAAATCTGAAGTTTTAAAAATCTGGATTTTAAATTTAAATTTCAGTTTTAAAGTAAAGATTTAAATTTAAATTGCTTTCAAATGATTTTCATTTGAATTAAAGGTGTAAATTATAGAAAGAGTTTTAAAGAATTTAAAACTAAAATGAGAATGAAAGTTGTATTTCAATTTTGAAGTTTTAAAGTAATTTTTAAAATTGATTTGAATTTGATTTGAATTGAAATTTAAATCCTTTTCAACTTATTAATTAAGTATATGTTTCATGTAAACATATAAGATTAAGTTGTGTATTGTTTTAAACTCTTATTTAAGACAAATTTGAGTCTTGAGTTTAAAGAAAATGTTAAATGGAATTTAATGTAAATTTAAAAACATTTTGTTTTTAAATGCATAATTTAAATAAGGAATGTTTATTTAAAGATAAAGAAAAGTATAATGATTTGTAATTCATTTATTTATTAAGGTAGTACAAATGGATAATTAATATAATTAATTAATTAAGAAATGGATAATTAGTTAAAGTAATTAAGGGTTTTAATTTGATTAATTAAAGTTTAAGATTAATTTTTCTTAGAATAATTAATTTGTAATTAAGAAATCATTAATTGAATGATACTAGATTTTAAATTAATAATTGAAGATTTATTAATTGAATAAATATGGATAGTTAATTAATTAGGAATAATAAATGAAAGTAATCATGTAGGTAATAAATTTAAAACCACCCAGTTTATTCATCTTAATTGTAGATGCTGATTGTTATTGAATGTTGTGTGATGGATTGATATTTTGATATGTGATGTGATGCTATTTGATGCCTTATGCTAAGCTGTTATATCTATGATATATATATGATTATATGAATATGCAAATCCTTTGACCCGTAAAACGACATTTGAATTTCGATGCGACAGGGAGTCGGATTCCAGCTGGTTATCCGAAACCCACATCGAATCATATTAGTGAATTTTTGTGATTGATAATTTACTTTATCTATGAATCTGTGAATATAGATAAGCGCTATGGGTTATACCGCTTATCTTTATGATTGAATCTGTGATGATGATGTTGTGCACTATTGTGTTGAACCCCTAGACCACACTTATACACACACAAATATGGATTGCACGTGGAAATGGGTTAAGTCACAGATTTTGAAATTGTTTTAAAATTTGAATTTTTGAATCTAAAATAGTTTTGGAATTAGAATTGAAGTTTTTGAAAAAAATGAATTTCAAAAAATAAAAGTTATGTGAATAACTTAATTGAGTTTTGAAATTTAAATAATTTGAGTTAAATTTGAATTCAATAATTGAATTGAATTCTATGATTTGGAAACTAGGGTTTTAAAAAGTTATCCAACTTATAAATGGATTTATATGGGTTTTTAAACCAATTTAAAAGTGATGTTTTGAAATTTAAAATTAACCCAAGATTTTCAACTTGTATAAATCGGACTTTTCTGAAACGAAAACTATTGTTTTCAAATAATAGAAGCTTTCATATAAGAAATGGTTTTCCAATGTGTGTTAAAAGGAATTCAAGTTTTGAAATGAAAATGGTTTTCCAAGTTATGAATAAATCTTTGGACGTGTTTTGAAAGCTATAAATTAAATCTTTAATTTAAAGATTTATTGAGTTAATCCAATTGAAATGGAAGTTGTTTTGAAATCTATGAATAGATCTTTGTGAAACTAGGTGAAACTTTGTGAAATAAATCTTTTTGTTTAAAGATTTAAAATGGTAATTTGTTTAACCATTTGAAAGAAAAGTTTTGGATTTTATAAGTTGTGACTTAACTAAAATCCCATATCCATATGTTTTAAAATATGGCGCTCATTATTCGGTTTAGCCGGGAGAGGACCTAGTGTCATATAGCCCATTCTGAATAGTGATACGACGTTATGGATAGCAATTGAAGACCGGTGGTGAAGACCGGATATTTCCGAAAACAAAAGGGTAACTCGTCGATTGTCTCTGCACTGGCTGATCCCCGGTATAGAGATCTCCATATGTGATGGGAAGTCCGGACGTGATTAGGGATTATCCGAATTTGCAAGGGCTTCTTCGGAAGTGCCTTCGGTTCTGTTCGAACCCGGAACAGACTTGTATGGTTGTATGTCCGACATTACACTTTGAGATGTTAACTGATTTCTATCAAATACATTTCTGCCTGGTGGCGGAGAATTTATTCTCTCAGCTTAACACCCTTCTCTGAGACGTACGAGCTCAGAGGTTATGTAGTTGATATTTATCAGTGATATATTCCCAACTTAGTAATGTGGCATGCTGAGTGCTGCTGTGTGATGATCATTGGTTGATCATTTGTGATATGATCATTTGTTTGATCATTTATCTTTGTGATCATTGCTTTGGTCATCTGTTGACCCAAAGCATGGCTTTGTGCCAAAGCGTAGCTTTGTGGACGAGACTGCATCAGGACCTCACTCCCCGGAAATGGTCGAAACAGGAAAGATGCGGCAAGGTTATGAGGGTCGCTCCCTTTAGGGTATGTCATTCCCTTCTGGTAAAGGGTGGTATCAGGTATGGAGCCCTGGTATTTAACCTATGTGGTTGCTCCAATCTCATTTACTGTGTGGTTGTTGCTTTGAGGCGCCTCGGATAAAGGTCCCAAAGGACCGGGGGATGACATATTCGTGTAGTAGTTACCTAGTTACAAAGGTAACCCGGCCTTGTGTTGGCAGAGATCTAACCGTAACGTTAGTTTCTCGGGACGTCCCACCAGAGGCGATCCCATGTGGCAGTAGGAAGTTCCTTAGCCTGACCATTTGTTGGAAATCCATTCATCCAATACGTGCCTTGTACGGTTTTAGTTGTAGAACCTGCCATTTAACATGGCAGCTATAGTAGGCATAGTATCATGGTACCTATGCTGGCTAGGATTTATATTATACTTTCGAAAGATTTTCCACTATGCACTAGTAATAATATCAAAGGATTTTTTCTCGTAGTAAGCATGTTTGACTATCATAAGGAGAAATCTCCCCCATGTGTGCGTTTGCATTGTGTGTGTGCCGGGAGGTCTTATGGTAGTTTCATTTTTCAAAAAGCATTGCGGATTTCAAATTTAAATTCTGTTGTTTGTTTTAAAAGACCAAATGTTTTTGTTTGCTCATACCAGTCCCATGACTGACCTGGAGTTTATTGTTCCTTTCCTAAACTCTGGGTGCCCACTATTTTCCCACACAGGCAGTCTAGAGTTGGGGTTTTCAGATAATCAGTAGTAGGTGTAGATTCGATAGCTTTCAGCCTTAGGATTTGGCAATTACAATTGGATCGAGTTGCTTCTCTTCATCTTGATTTGGGAGTTCTCGCTATTTCTGGATTGATGCCTTGGAGATGGAGTTACAGCTGGAGTTCTTTCTTGAAGCTACATTGGAGATTTTGTTCCGCTGCTAGTGTTATCTTTTATTTCCGCTGCTATTCTTTGTAACTCTGATGTATATTGATGTTCATTGTATCATTCTGTTGTATCAGATATTGTATCAAATGTTGTACATTGATATATGTTATTCATTTCTTCCGCTGTGTTATTTACTTAATGTGTTATAAGCTCCGGCGACTCGAATTTGAACGGTCTAATCTGCGGCATTCGAGTACAATGTAAAGTATGGATGTCGATTTTCGAACGCGAAAAATTCGAATCGTTACATTTGGTATCAGAGCTGAAGGATAAAACTTTAGCTCAGGAGTATAACACATTAAGTAACTCATTAGAGATAGGGTGAAGTAAACCCTAGAATGAGTATATCCCTGAGATATCCGTTCGAATGCCTCAGTAAATTCTCTTACTATCCACTGATAGTGAGTATGAGTGCGAGAAGAGAATGAGATAGGGGACATGGGAGTACCACTATAAATGGTCAATACCCTGCAACAGTGGGAATATCTTTTCTCTATCAATCTCCTTTGATTCGATTTCGAATTCTTTTGATTGCTTCGTAGCTGCTCCAGAAAGAAGTTTCGGTGTGATGATGGCCATACGTATTGTTGTAGGAAATTCTTACTTCGTATCTTCATCGGTTTCTTATCAGCTTTTCGATCTAAACTCTAATGAATTTGAAATTGAAAATATTAAATAAATTGGAAATTTTAAATTAGTAAATTGGTTAACTAATATGAAGATTTGATCCATCTATCTATTCTCTGGGATCCGATATATTCTACGAACGATTAGTTATCTCTTCGAACTAGTCAATGCCCTTGCATATTCGTAGACCGATGGACCCAAATATCTTGTGTAATATTATATGAGATTGTTCTCATATCTATTGTTAATATTCTTATTTGGTAAGCCAAATGCAGAATAGTTAATCGGCCTGATTTATGAGTCGATTATCTATCCTTGTGTATCTATCCATCATTGGTTGTCTTCCTACTTTCAAATTTCGAGGACGAAATTTTCTTAAGGAGGGGAACCTGTAACATTCCTGGAATTTAGCTAAAAATAATTTGATAATTGATTTAATATTTGGGATTAAATCTTAAAAAGATATTGGTAATCAAATTTATTTTGGATTTGATTGTAAATTTATTTAGATTTATTGACATTTGAAATATAAAAATAAAAACTGAATTCATCAAATTTAATAATATATATGTTCATACAAATGAATTTTAATTTGGAAATTTAAATTTGAAATTTAATAAATATATAGACAATGAATATTGTGGATGTGAAAATACTAAAATGAATATATTTAAAACAAATTCGATTTTATTTTGGAATAAATATGAAAATTCCAGAATGAGTTAAAATTATGTGTTATAAAATAATATTTGGATTAGAATTCAATTATAAACATTTTGAATAATAAATATAGTTGTATATTCCCAAAATTTAAAATGTAAAAATATTACAAATGTTAGGAGTATGAAAATATAAATAATACAAATCACTTCCATATTTACAAATCAATAATACAAAAGGGGTAGAACATGAAAATATATATATTGTACATATGTATATGTACAAACAATGTAATCATACCTTTAGATCTTACATGTTTATATACATACAAATAGCATCATTTCTTTTGTTTAAAATAATGAAATTAAAAAAAAAACAAAAATACAAGAAACTTCACATCTTCCCATATGCCATCATATAGTATCTTAGAAAATCTGAAAAAAATAGTAGAAAAAGATTTGGCTTCACATCTTTCAAAGCCATAAAGCTGTTCAAAACATAAGATAAGAAAAAAAAAACAATTCAGTTTGAACTCAAAACAAAAGAAAAACCCAAAATCTTCATTCTCAAACCATATACAAAACTGCATTTCTCAAAACCTGATAACATATGCATTCAATTCCTCTTCATAATCAAGCAAATATTCAAACCTGCATTTCAAATCTGAAACCAAACAACTCCTCTTTTCCTAAATTTCTGCCTGCATGTTTTTTGCATATGAAAACAAATCTGCATCATTATGAATCAAAGACCTGCATTTCAAATCCAAATCAGTAAACACTCCTCTTTTTCAAAACAAAGACCTGCATGCAATTTCTTTGAACTCTGCATTCATGAAATCTTCATAATCTGGAACAAGAAGCTAGAAGCCTGCATGTTAAAACAAGTTAAAGCTTTGCATATCATTTACAAACAAAGAAAGCCTGCATGCATCATTTAAAAGCAAGAAAAGAGGTCTGCATTCAAGGAGCCTGCCTGCATTCATTTTCAAGTCTGATAGCCTGCATATTGGAATATGCTCTGCAATTTACAAATTCAGGTGAGTAACTCCTATTTTCAAAAAATTAAGTAGGTTGATTGCATGTTTAATCTGAGATAAGATGAAGTTGCAGTGAATATTTATATGTGTGCATGTTTATAAAGTACAAATGAATATTTAAGAAATTACCTGCACATAGATATGTCTGTAAAACAAGAAGAGGATTGTGCATGTGTGATCTTTAAACTTATGTTTGATTTCTTGATTTTCCTTTAACTTGTTTGCTGAATTGAAATTAAATTTTTGAACAAATTTTGTTTGCTTTTGAATGGTGTAAGTTCAAATTGTATATAAAATAAATATGATATCTGGAATTCTGGAAAATCGAATTACACAAAACTAAATTGACTAGAGTGATAAATTTAAACTATATGATGTAATATTCCAGGTTTATTAATAAAATCAGTGAGTAAATTCAAGAATTTTAAAACAAAAATTTAAATTTATTGTGATTGAAATAAGGAGCAGTTTAAAGAACACTGTATTTTACAGTTTAGTCTAGTTCAATTGAAGCTTACATTTGATTTGGTTGAAATTGTCTCTGGTGATAGTTGATCTATCATAGATCACTAGAAAATTATTGAATTTGTTTGCAATTCGAATTTGAGAATGAATTTTGGAAATTTCTGTCAAGAACCCTAGTTTTTGTGGGTTACAGTTTTGGGTAAATTTCGAACTCTCAGTGAATCGAGTTCGAAGCTGTTTGGGGAATTGATGGATGGTGAAGTGATGAAGCTAGTGCCGGAGTTTGAGTATTGATGATGGATGGAGTTGTGAAATATTGGATGTTGACAGGTTTTAGGTGATATTGGGTGAAGGCTGTTTCAGGTTTCAGGGGTATTGGGATTGCAGTGTTTTGACTCGGGTTGGCCTCGGGGGAAGTAGGAAATAACTCGAAGCAGTGAAGCTTCTGACCCGAAGTAAGTTCATGTTTGCTCGAGTGCATTGTTTCAGGTTTCTCAAAACAGAACCTGTTATGTTTTCTGAAATTTAAAAGCCAAGTTTAAATTTAAATCTGAAATTGAATGAAATTTGAATCTGAAAATGAATTCAAAATATTTGAATTCTGATTTTGAAATAATGTAAATGCAGGAATTCAAATTAGTTTAAAAAAAAAAAGAAAAAAGAAAAAAAAAAGAAACAGGAAACTGTTTCTGTTTTATAAGATTTGAGTGCAAACTTAAAATGTGACTTAGAATTTTGAAAACTGAATTTGAGTTGAATTCAAATAAGTTTGAACTCTGTTTATTTTGAAATAGTTTAAATTCTGGAGATTTCAAAATTTGATTTTTTTTTTTTAATAAAACAGAACTGTTTCTGTTTTAAAATGTAAAAGGGTAAGTTTAAGTTTTTAAGTGAGATTTAAACTGAGTTATATCTGAAATTTGAATATGAATTCAAATTTTGACTGTCTGAAATTTGAAATCAATTATGTTTTTAAATTTAAATTTGATTTTTAACTCTCAAGTATAAAATGCATTGTTGTTTTGCATTTGAAGTAAAAGGTTAAGTATTTAATTTAGGAATTCAAATGAATTCAAATCTGAAGTTTTAAAAATCTGGATTTTAAATTTAAATTTCAGTTTTAAAGTAAAGATTTAAATTTAAATTGCTTTCAAATGATTTTCATTTTAATTAAAGGTGTAAATTATAGAAAGAGTTTTAAAGAATTTAAAACTAAAATGAAAATGAAAGTTGTATTTCAATTTTGAAGTTTTAAAGTAATTTTTAAAATTGATTTGAATTTGATTTGAATTGAAATTTAAATCCTTTTCAACTTATTAATTAAGTATATGTTTCATGTAAACATATAAGATTAAGTTGTGTATTGTTTTAAACTCTTATTTAAGACAAATTTGAGTCTTGAGTTTAAAGAAAATGTTAAATGGAATTTAATGTAAATTTAAAAACATTTTGTTTTTAAATGCATAATTTAAATAAGGAATGTTTATTTAAAGATAAAGAAAAGTATAATGATTTGTAATTCATTTATTTATTAAGGTAGTACAAATGGATAATTAATATAATTAATTAATTAAGAAATGGATAATTAGTTAAAGTAATTAAGGGTTTTAATTTGATTAATTAAAGTTTAAGATTAATTTTTCTTAGAATAATTAATTTGTAATTAAGAAATCATTAATTGAATGATATTAGATTTTAAATTAATAATTGAAGATTTATTAATTGAATAAATATGGATAGTTAATTAATTAGGAATAATAAATGAAAGTAATCATGTAGGTAATAAATTTAAAACCACCCAGTTTATTCATCTTAATTGTAGATGCTGATTGTTATTGAATGTTGTGTGATGGATTGATATTTTGATATGTGATGTGATGCTATTTGATGCCTTATGCTAAGCTGTTATATCTATGATATATATATGATTATATGAATATGCAAATCCTTTGACCCGTAAAACGACATTTGAATTTCGATGCGACAGGGAGTCGGATTCCAGCTGGTTATCTGAAACCCACATCGAATCATATTAGTGAATTTTTGTGATTGATAATTTACTTTATCTATGAATCTGTGAATATAGATAAGCGCTATGGGTTATACCGCTTATCTTTATGATTGAATCTGTGATGATGATGTTGTGCACTATTGTGTTGAACCCCTAGACCACACTTATACACACACAAATATGGATTGCACGTGGAAATGGGTTAAGTCACCGATTTTGAAATTGTTTTAAAATTTGAATTTTTGAATCTAAAATAGTTTTGGAATTAGAATTGAAGTTTTTGAAAAAAATGAATTTCAAAAAATAAAAGTTATGTGAATAACTTAATTGAGTTTTGAAATTTAAATAATTTGAGTTAAATTTGAATTCAATAATTGAATTGAATTCTATGATTTGGAAACTAGGGTTTTAAAAAGTTATCCAACTTATAAATGGATTTATATGGGTTTTTAAACCAATTTAAAAGTGATGTTTTGAAATTTAAAATTAACCCAAGATTTTCAACTTGTATAAATCGGATTTTTCTGAAACGAAAACTATTATTTTCAAATAATAGAAGCTTTCATATAAGAAATGGTTTTCCAATGTGTGTTAAAAGGAATTCAAGTTTTGAAATGAAAATGGTTTTCCAAGTTATGAATAAATCTTTGGACGTGTTTTGAAAGCTATAAATTAAATCTTTAATTTAAAGATTTATTGAGTTAATCCAATTGAAATGGAAGTTGTTTTGAAATCTATGAATAGATCTTTGTGAAACTAGGTGAAACTTTGTGAAATAAATCTTTTTGTTTAAAGATTTAAAATGGTAATTTGTTTAACCATTTGAAAGAAAAGTTTTGGATTTTATAAGTTGTGACTTAACTAAAATCCCATATCCATATGTTTTAAAATATGGCGCTCATTATTCGGTTTAGCCGGGAGAGGACCTAGTGTCATATAGCCCATTCCGAATAGTGATACGACGTTATGGATAGCAATTGAAGGCCGGTGGTGAAGACCAGATATTTCCGAAAACAAAAGGGTAACTCGTCGATTGTCTCTGCACTGGCTGATCCCCGGTATAGAGATCTCCATATGTGATGGGAAGTCCGGACGTGATTAGGGATTATCCGAATTTGCAAGGGCTTCTTCGGAAGTGCCTTCGGTTCTGTTCGAACCCGGAACAGACTTGTATGGTTGTATGTCCGACATTACACTTTGAGATGTTAACTGATTTCTATCAAATACATTTCTGCCTGGTGGCGGAGAATTTATTCTCTCAGCTTAACACCCTTCTCTGAGACGTACGAGCTCAGAGGTTATGTAGTTGATATTTATCAGTGATATATTCCCAACATGGTAATGTGGCATGCTGAGTGCTGCTGTGTGATGATCATTGGTTGATCATTTGTGATATGATCATTTGTTTGATCATTTATCTTTGTGATCATTGCTTTGGTCATCTGTTGACCCAAAGCATGGCTTTGTGCCAAAGCGTAGCTTTGTGGACGAGACTGCATCAGGACCTCACTCCCCGGAAATGGTCGAAACGGGAAAGATGCGGCAAGGTTATGAGGGTCGCTCCCTTTAGGGTATGTCATTCCCTTCTGGTAAAGGGTGGTATCAGGTATGGAGCCCTGGTATTTAACCTATGTGGTTGCTCCAATCTCATTTACTGTGTGGTTGTTGCTTTGAGGCGCCTCGGATAAAGGTCCCAAAGGACCGGGGGATGACATATTCGTGTAGTAGTTACCTAGTTACAGAGGTAACCCGGCCTTGTGTTGGCAGAGATCTAACCGTAACGTTAGTTTCTCGGGACGTCCCACCAGAGGCGATCCCATGTGGCAGTAGGAAGTTCCTTAGCCTGACCATTTGTTGGAAATCCATTCATCCAATACGTGCCTTGTACGGTTTTAGTTGTAGAACCTGCCATTTAACATGGCAGCTATAGTAGGCATAGTATCATGGTACCTATGCTGGCTAGGATTTATATTATACTTTCGAAAGATTTTCCACTATGCACTAGTAATAATATCAAAGGATTTTTTCTCGTAGTAAGCATGTTTGACTATCATAAGGAGAAATCTCCCCCATGTGTGCGTTTGCATTGTGTGTGTGCCGGGAGGCCTTATGGTAGTTTCATTTTTCAAAAAGCATTGCGGATTTCAAATTTAAATTCTGTTGTTTGTTTTAAAAGACCAAATGTTTTTGTTTGCTCATACCAGTCCCATGACTGACCTGGAGTTTATTGTTCCTTTCCTAAACTCTGGGTGCCCACTATTTTCCCACACGGGCAGTCTAGAGTTGGGGTTTTCAGATAATCAGTAGTAGGTGCAGATTCGATAGCTTTCAGCCTTAGGATTTGGCAATTACAATTGGATCGAGTTGCTTCTCTTCATCTTGATTTGGGGGTTCTCGCTTCGCGGTTAGGTGGCGAACGGGAGACTCTTACCCCCACACGTAAAGAAACAGGAAACTGTTTCTGTTTTATAAGATTTGAGTGCAAACTTAAAATGTGACTTAGAATTTTGAAAACTGAATTTGAGTTGAATTCAAATAAGTTTGAACTCTGTTTATTTTGAAATAGTTTAAATTCTGGAGATTTCAAAATTTGATTTTTTTTTTTTAATAAAACAGAACTGTTTCTGTTTTAAAATGTAAAAGGGTAAGTTTAAGTTTTTAAGTGGGATTTAAACTGAGTTATATCTGAAATTTGAATATGAATTCAAATTTTGACTGTCTGAAATTTGAAATCAATTATGTTTTTAAATTTAAATTTGATTTTTAACTCTCAAGTATAAAATGCATTGTTGTTTTGCATTTGAAGTAAAAGGTTAAGTATTTAATTTAGGAATTCAAATGAATTCAAATCTGAAGTTTTAAAAATCTGGATTTTAAATTTAAATTTCAGTTTTAAAGTAAAGATTTAAATTTAAATTGCTTTCAAATGATTTTCATTTGAATTAAAGGTGTAAATTATAGAAAGAGTTTTAAAGAATTTAAAACTAAAATGAGAATGAAAGTTGTATTTCAATTTTGAAGTTTTAAAGTAATTTTTAAAATTGATTTGAATTTGATTTGAATTGAAATTTAAATCCTTTTCAACTTATTAATTAAGTATATGTTTCATGTAAACATATAAGATTAAGTTGTGTATTGTTTTAAACTCTTATTTAAGACAAATTTGAGTCTTGAGTTTAAAGAAAATGTTAAATGGAATTTAATGTAAATTTAAAAACATTTTGTTTTTAAATGCATAATTTAAATAAGGAATGTTTATTTAAAGATAAAGAAAAGTATAATGATTTGTAATTCATTTATTTATTAAGGTAGTACAAATGGATAATTAATATAATTAATTAATTAAGAAATGGATAATTAGTTAAAGTAATTAAGGGTTTTAATTTGATTAATTAAAGTTTAAGATTAATTTTTCTTAGAATAATTAATTTGTAATTAAGAAATCATTAATTGAATGATATTAGATTTTAAATTAATAATTGAAGATTTATTAATTGAATAAATATGGATAGTTAATTAATTAGGAATAATAAATGAAAGTAATCATGTAGGTAATAAATTTAAAACCACCCAGTTTATTCATCTTAATTGTAGATGCTGATTGTTATTGAATGTTGTGTGATGGATTGATATTTTGATATGTGATGTGATGCTATTTGATGCCTTATGCTAAGCTGTTATATCTATGATATATATATGATTATATGAATATGCAAATCCTTTGACCCGTAAAACGACATTTGAATTTCGATGCGACAGGGAGTCGGATTCCAGCTGGTTATCCGAAACCCACATCGAATCATATTAGTGAATTTTTGTGATTGATAATTTACTTTATCTATGAATCTGTGAATATAGATAAGCGCTATGGGTTATACCGCTTATCTTTATGATTGAATCTGTGATGATGATGTTGTGCACTATTGTGTTGAACCCCTAGACCACACTTATACACACACAAATATGGATTGCACGTGGAAATGGGTTAAGTCGCAGATTTTGAAATTGTTTTAAAATTTGAATTTTTGAATCTAAAATAGTTTTGGAATTAGAATTGAAGTTTTTGAAAAAAATGAATTTCAAAAAATAAAAGTTATGTGAATAACTTAATTGAGTTTTGAAATTTAAATAATTTGAGTTAAATTTGAATTCAATAATTGAATTGAATTCTATGATTTGGAAACTAGGGTTTTAAAAAGTTATCCAACTTATAAATGGATTTATATGGGTTTTTAAACCAATTTAAAAGTGATGTTTTGAAATTTAAAATTAACCCAAGATTTTCAACTTGTATAAATCGGACTTTTCTGAAACGAAAACTATTGTTTTCAAATAATATAAGCTTTCATATAAGAAATGGTTTTCCAATGTGTGTTAAAAGGAATTCAAGTTTTGAAATGAAAATGGTTTTCCAAGTTATGAATAAATCTTTGGACGTGTTTTGAAAGCTATAAATTAAATCTTTAATTTAAAGATTTATTGAGTTAATCCAATTGAAATGGAAGTTGTTTTGAAATCTATGAATAGATCTTTGTGAAACTAGGTGAAACTTTGTGAAATAAATCTTTTTGTTTAATGATTTAAAATGGTAATTTGTTTAACCATTTGAAAGAAAAGTTTTGGATTTTATAAGTTGTGACTTAACTAAAATCCCATATCCATATGTTTTAAAATATGGCGCTCATTATTCGGTTTAGCCGGGAGAGGACCTAGTGTCATATAGCCCATTCCGAATAGTGATACGACGTTATGGATAGCAATTGAAGACCGGTGGTGAAGACCGGATATTTCCGAAAACAAAAGGGTAACTCGTCGATTGTCTCTGCACTGGCTGATCCCCGGTATAGAGATCTCCATATGTGATGGGAAGTCCGGACGTGATTAGGGATTATCCGAATTTGCAAGGGCTTCTTCGGAAGTGCCTTCGGTTCTGTTCGAACCCGGAACAGACTTGTATGGTTGTATGTCCGACATTACACTTTGAGATGTTAACTGATTTCTATCAAATACATTTCTGCCTGGTGGCGGAGAATTTATTCTCTCAGCTTAACACCCTTCTCTGAGACGTACGAGCTCAGAGGTTATGTAGTTGATATTTATCAGTGATATATTCCCAACTTGGTAATGTGGCATGCTGAGTGCTGCTGTGTGATGATCATTGGTTGATCATTTGTGATATGATCATTTTTTGATCATTTATCTTTGTGATCATTGCTTTGGTCATCTGTTGACCCAAAGCATGGCTTTGTGCCAAAGTGTAGCTTTGTGGACGAGACTGCATCAGGACCTCACTCCCCGGAAATGGTCGAAACAGGAAAGATGCGGCAAGGTTATGAGGGTCGCTCCCTTTAGGGTATGTCATTCCCTTCTGGTAAAGGGTGGTATCAGGTATGGAGCCCTGGTATTTAACCTATGTGATTGCTCCAATCTCATTTACTGTGTGGTTGTTGCTTTGAGGCGCCTCGGATAAAGGTCCCAAAGGACCGGGGGATGACATATTCGTGTAGTAGTTACCTAGTTACAAAGGTAACCCGGCCTTGTGTTGGCAGAGATCTAACCGTAACGTTAGTTTCTCGGGACGTCCCACCAGAGGCGATCCCATGTGGCAGTAGGAAGTTCCTTAGCCTGACCATTTGTTGGAAATCCATTCATCCAATACGTGCCTTGTACGGTTTTAGTTGTAGAACCTGCCATTTAACATGGCAGCTATAGTAGGCATAGTATCATGGTACCTATGCTGGCTAGGATTTATATTATACTTTCGAAAGATTTTCCACTATGCACTAGTAATAATATCAAAGGATTTTTTCTCGTAGTAAGCATGTTTGACTATCATAAGGAGAAATCTCCCCCATGTGTGCGTTTGCATTGTGTGTGTGCCGGGAGGTCTTATGGTAGTTTCATTTTTCAAAAAGCATTGCGGATTTCAAATTTAAATTCTGTTGTTTGTTTTAAAAGACCAAATGTTTTTGTTTGCTCATACCAGTCCCATGACTGACCTGGAGTTTATTGTTCCTTTCCTAAACTCTGGGTGCCCACTATTTTCCCACACAGGCAGTCTAGAGTTGGGGTTTTCAGATAATCAGTAGTAGGTGTAGATTCGATAGCTTTCAGCCTTAGGATTTGGCAATTACAATTGGATCGAGTTGCTTCTCTTCATCTTGATTTGGGAGTTCTCGCTATTTCTGGATTGATGCCTTGGAGATGGAGTTACAGCTGGAGTTCTTTCTTGAAGCTACATTGGAGATTTTGTTCCGCTGCTAGTGTTATCTTTTATTTCCGCTGCTATTCTTTGTAACTCTGATGTATATTGATGTTCATTGTATCATTCTGTTGTATCAGATATTGTATCAAATGTTGTACATTGATATATGTTATTCATTTCTTCCGCTGTGTTATTTACTTAATGTGTTATAAGCTCCGGCGACTCGAATTTGAACGGTCTAATCTGCGGCATTCGAGTACAATGTAAAGTATGGATGTCGATTTTCGAACGCGAAAAATTCGAATCGTTACATTTGGTATCAGAGCTGAAGGATAAAACTTTAGCTCAGGAGTATAACACATTAAGTAACTCATTAGAGATAGGGTGAAGTAAACCCTAGAATGAGTATATCCCTGAGATATCCGTTCGAATGCCTCAGTAAATTCTCTTACTATCCACTGATAGTGAGTATGAGTGCGAGAAGAGAATGAGATAGGGGACATGGGAGTACCACTATAAATGGTCAATACCCTGCAACAGTGGGAATATCTTTTCTCTATCAATCTCCTTTGATTCGATTTCGAATTCTTTTGATTGCTTCGTAGCTGCTCCAGAAAGAAGTTTCGGTGTGATGATGGCCATACGTATTGTTGTAGGAAATTCTTACTTCGTATCTTCATCGGTTTCTTATCAGCTTTTCGATCTAAACTCTAATGAATTTGAAATTGAAAATATTAAATAAATTGGAAATTTTAAATTAGTAAATTGGTTAACTAATATGAAGATTTGATCCATCTATCTATTCTCTGGGATCCGATATATTCTACGAACGATTAGTTATCTCTTCGAACTAGTCAATGCCCTTGCATATTCGTAGACCGATGGACCCAAATATCTTGTGTAATATTATATGAGATTGTTCTCATATCTATTGTTAATATTCTTATTTGGTAAGCCAAATGCAGAATAGTTAATCGGCCTGATTTATGAGTCGATTATCTATCCTTGTGTATCTATCCATCATTGGTTGTCTTCCTACTTTCAAATTTCGAGGACGAAATTTTCTTAAGGAGGGGAACCTGTAACATTCCTGGAATTTAGCTAAAAATAATTTGATAATTGATTTAATATTTGGGATTAAATCTTAAAAAGATATTGGTAATCAAATTTATTTTGGATTTGATTGTAAATTTATTTAGATTTATTGACATTTGAAATATAAAAATAAAAACTGAATTCATCAAATTTAATAATATATATGTTCATACAAATGAATTTTAATTTGGAAATTTAAATTTGAAATTTAATAAATATATAGACAATGAATATTGTGGATGTGAAAATACTAAAATGAATATATTTAAAACAAATTCGATTTTATTTTGGAATAAATATGAAAATTCCAGAATGAGTTAAAATTATGTGTTATAAAATAATATTTGGATTAGAATTCAATTATAAACATTTTGAATAATAAATATAGTTGTATATTCCCAAAATTTAAAATGTAAAAATATTACAAATGTTAGGAGTATGAAAATATAAATAATACAAATCACTTCCATATTTACAAATCAATAATACAAAAGGGGTAGAACATGAAAATATATATATTGTACATATGTATATGTACAAACAATGTAATCATACCTTTAGATCTTACATGTTTATATACATACAAATAGCATCATTTCTTTTGTTTAAAATAATGAAATTAAAAAAAAAAACAAAAATACAAGAAACTTCACATCTTCCCATATGCCATCATATAGTATCTTAGAAAATCTGAAAAAAATAGTAGAAAAAGATTTGGCTTCACATCTTTCAAAGCCATAAAGCTGTTCAAAACATAAGATAAGAAAAAAAAAAACAATTCAGTTTGAACTCAAAACAAAAGAAAAACCCAAAATCTTCATTCTCAAACCATATACAAAACTGCATTTCTCAAAACCTGATAACATATGCATTCAATTCCTCTTCATAATCAAGCAAATATTCAAACCTGCATTTCAAATCTGAAACCAAACAACTCCTCTTTTCCTAAATTTCTGCCTGCATGTTTTTTGCATATGAAAATAAATCTGCATCATTATGAATCAAAGACCTGCATTTCAAATCCAAATCAGTAAACACTCCTCTTTTTCAAAACAAAGACCTGCATGCAATTTCTTTGAACTCTGCATTCATGAAATCTTCATAATCTGGAACAAGAAGCTAGAAGCCTGCATGTTAAAACAAGTTAAAGCTTTGCATATCATTTACAAACAAAGAAGGCCTGCATGCATCATTTAAAAGCAAGAAAAGAGGTCTGCATTCAAGGAGCCTGCCTGCATTCATTTTCAAGTCTGATAGCCTGCATATTGGAATATGCTCTGCAATTTACAAATTCAGGTGAGTAACTCCTCTTTTCAAAAAAATTAAGTAGGTTGATTGCATGTTTAATCTGAGATAAGATGAAGTTGCAGTGAATATTTATATGTGTGCATGTTTATAAAGTACAAATGAATATTTAAGAAATTACCTGCACATAGATATGTCTGTAAAACAAGAAGAGGATTGTGCATGTGTGATCTTTAAACTTATGTTTGATTTCTTGATTTTCCTTTAACTTGTTTGCTGAATTGAAATTAAATTTTTGAACAAATTTTGTTTGCTTTTGAATGGTGTAAGTTCAAATTGTATATAAAATAAATATGATATCTGGAATTCTGGAAAATCGAATTACACAAAACTAAATTGACTAGAGTGATAAATTTAAACTATATGATGTAATATTCCAGGTTTATTAATAAAATCAGTGAGTAAATTCAAGAATTTTAAAACAAAAATTTAAATTTATTGTGATTGAAATAAGGAGCAGTTTAAAGAACACTGTATTTTACAGTTTAGTCTAGTTCAATTGAAGCTTACATTTGATTTGGTTGAAATTGTCTCTGGTGATAGTTGATCTATCATAGATCACTAGAAAATTATTGAATTTGTTTGCAATTCGAATTTGAGAATGAATTTTGGAAATTTATGTCAAGAACCCTAGTTTTTGTGGGTTACAGTTTTGGGTAAATTTCGAACTCTCAGTGAATCGAGTTCGAAGCTGTTTGGGGAATTGATGGATGGTGAAGTGATGAAGCTAGTGCCGGAGTTTGAGTATTGATGATGGATGGAGTTGTGAAATATTGGATGTTGACAGGTTTTAGGTGATATTGGGTGAAGGCTGTTTCAGGTTTCAGGGGTATTGGGATTGCAGTGTTTTGACTCGGGTTGGCCTCGGGGGAAGTAGGAAATAACTCGAAGCAGTGAAGCTTCTGACCCGAAGTAAGTTCATGTTTGCTCGAGTGCATTGTTTCAGGTTTCTCAAAACAGAACCTGTTATGTTTTCTGAAATTTAAAAGCCAAGTTTAAATTTAAATCTGAAATTGAATGAAATTTGAATCTGAAAATGAATTCAAAATATTTGAATTCTGATTTTGAAATAATGTAAATGCAGGAATTCAAATTAGTTTAAAAAAAAAAAAAAAAAAGAAACAGGAAACTGTTTCTGTTTTATAAGATTTGAGTGCAAACTTAAAATGTGACTTAGAATTTTGAAAACTGAATTTGAGTTGAATTCAAATAAGTTTGAACTCTGTTTATTTTGAAATAGTTTAAATTCTGGAGATTTCAAAATTTGATTTTTTTTTTTAATAAAACAGAACTGTTTCTGTTTTAAAATGTAAAAGGGTAAGTTTAAGTTTTTAAGTGGGATTTAAACTGAGTTATATCTGAAATTTGAATATGAATTCAAATTTTGACTGTCTGAAATTTGAAATCAATTATGTTTTTAAATTTAAATTTGATTTTTAACTCTCAAGTATAAAATGCATTGTTGTTTTGCATTTGAAGTAAAAGGTTAAGTATTTAATTTAGGAATTCAAATGAATTCAAATCTGAAGTTTTAAAAATCTGGATTTTAAATTTAAATTTCAGTTTTAAAGTAAAGATTTAAATTTAAATTGCTTTCAAATGATTTTCATTTGAATTAAAGGTGTAAATTATAGAAAGAGTTTTAAAGAATTTAAAACTAAAATGAGAATGAAAGTTGTATTTCAATTTTGAAGTTTTAAAGTAATTTTTAAAATTGATTTGAATTTGATTTGAATTGAAATTTAAATCCTTTTCAACTTATTAATTAAGTATATGTTTCATGTAAACATATAAGATTAAGTTGTGTATTGTTTTAAACTCTTATTTAAGACAAATTTGAGTCTTGAGTTTAAAGAAAATGTTAAATGGAATTTAATGTAAATTTAAAAACATTTTGTTTTTAAATGCATAATTTAAATAAGGAATGTTTATTTAAAGATAAAGAAAAGTATAATGATTTGTAATTCATTTATTTATTAAGGTAGTACAAATGGATAATTAATATAATTAATTAATTAAGAAATGGATAATTAGTTAAAGTAATTAAGGGTTTTAATTTGATTAATTAAAGTTTAAGATTAATTTTTCTTAGAATAATTAATTTGTAATTAAGAAATCATTAATTGAATGATATTAGATTTTAAATTAATAATTGAAGATTTATTAATTGAATAAATATGGATAGTTAATTAATTAGGAATAATAAATGAAAGTAATCATGTAGGTAATAAATTTAAAACCACCCAGTTTATTCATCTTAATTGTAGATGCTGATTATTATTGAATGTTGTGTGATGGATTGATATTTTGATATGTGATGTGATGCTATTTGATGCCTTATGCTAAGCTGTTATATCTATGATATATATATGATTATATGAATATGCAAATCCTTTGACCCGTAAAACGACATTTGAATTTCGATGCGACAGGGAGTCGGATTCCAGCTGGTTATCCGAAACCCACATCGAATCATATTAGTGAATTTTTGTGATTGATAATTTACTTTATCTATGAATCTGTGAATATAGATAAGCGCTATGGGTTATACCGCTTATCTTTATGATTGAATCTGTGATGATGATGTTGTGCACTATTGTGTTGAACCCCTAGACCACACTTATACACACACAAATATGGATTGCACGTGGAAATGGGTTAAGTCACAGATTTTGAAATTGTTTTAAAATTTGAATTTTTGAATCTAAAATAGTTTTGGAATTAGAATTGAAGTTTTTGAAAAAAATGAATTTCAAAAAATAAAAGTTATGTGAATAACTTAATTGAGTTTTGAAATTTAAATAATTTGAGTTAAATTTGAATTCAATAATTGAATTGAATTCTATGATTTGGAAACTAGGGTTTTAAAAAGTTATCCAACTTATAAATGGATTTATATGGGTTTTTAAACCAATTTAAAAGTGATGTTTTGAAATTTAAAATTAACCCAAGATTTTCAACTTGTATAAATCGGACTTTTCTGAAACGAAAACTATTGTTTTCAAATAATAGAAGCTTTCATATAAGAAATGGTTTTCCAATGTGTGTTAAAAGGAATTCAAGTTTTGAAATGAAAATGGTTTTCCAAGTTATGAATAAATCTTTGGACGTGTTTTGAAAGCTATAAATTAAATCTTTAATTTAAAGATTTATTGAGTTAATCCAATTGAAATGGAAGTTGTTTTGAAATCTATGAATAGATCTTTGTGAAACTAGGTGAAACTTTGTGAAATAAATCTTTTTGTTTAAAGATTTAAAATGGTAATTTGTTTAACCATTTGAAATAAAAGTTTTGGATTTTATAAGTTGTGACTTAACTAAAATCCCATATCCATATGTTTTAAAATATGGCGCTCATTATTCGGTTTAGCCGGGAGAGGACCTAGTGTCATATAGCCCATTCCGAATAGTGATACGACGTTATGGATAGCAATTGAAGACCGGTGGTGAAGACCGGATATTTCCGAAAACAAAAGGGTAACTCGTCGATTGTCTCTGCACTGGCTGATCCCCGGTATAGAGATCTCCATATGTGATGGGAAGTCCGGACGTGATTAGGGATTATCCGAATTTGCAAGGGCTTCTTCGGAAGTGCCTTCGGTTCTGTTCGAACCCGGAACAGACTTGTATGGTTGTATGTCCGACATTACACTTTGAGATGTTAACTGATTTCTATCAAATACATTTCTGCCTGGTGGCGGAGAATTTATTCTCTCAGCTTAACACCCTTCTCTGAGACGTACGAGCTCAGAGGTTATGTAGTTGATATTTATCAGTGATATATTCCCAACTTGGTAATGTGGCATGCTG
This sequence comes from Allium cepa, assembly GCA_030765085.1. Classification (NCBI taxonomy): domain Eukaryota; kingdom Viridiplantae; phylum Streptophyta; class Magnoliopsida; order Asparagales; family Amaryllidaceae; genus Allium; species Allium cepa. Next base: position 27,569,719 of record CM060937.1, on the reverse strand, counting down.
AGTGCTGCTGTGTGATGATCATTGGTTGATCATTTGTGATATGATCATTTGTTTGATCATTTATCTTTGTGATCATTGCTTTGGTCATCTGTTGACCCAAAGCATGGCTTTGTGCCAAAGCGTAGCTTTGTGGACGAGACTGCATCAGGACCTCACTCCCCGGAAATGGTCGAAACAGGAAAGATGCGGCAAGGTTATGAGGGTCGCTCCCTTTAGGGTATGTCATTCCCTTCTGGTAAAGGGTGGTATCAGGTATGGAGCCCTGGTATTTAACCTATGTGGTTGCTCCAATCTCATTTACTGTGTGGTTGTTGCTTTGAGGCGCCTCGGATAAAGGTCCCAAAGGACCGGGGGATGACATATTCGTGTAGTAGTTACCTAGTTACAGAGGTAACCCGGCCTTGTGTTGGCAGAGATCTAACCGTAACGTTAGTTTCTCGAGACGTCCCACCAGAGGCGATCCCATGTGGCAGTAGGAAGTTCCTTAGCCTGACCATTTGTTGGAAATCCATTCATCCAATACGTGCCTTGTACGGTTTTAGTTGTAGAACCTGCCATTTAACATGGCAGCTATAGTAGGCATAGTATCATGGTACCTATGCTGGCTAGGATTTATATTATACTTTCGAAAGATTTTCCACTATGCACTAGTAATAATATCAAAGGATTTTTTCTCGTAGTAAGCATGTTTGACTATCATAAGGAGAAATCTCCCTCATGTGTGCGTTTGCATTGTGTGTGTGCCGGGAGGCCTTATGGTAGTTTCATTTTTCAAAAAGCATTGCGGATTTCAAATTTAAATTCTGTTGTTTGTTTTAAAAGACCAAATGTTTTTGTTTGCTCATACCAGTCCCATGACTGACCTGGAGTTTATTGTTCCTTTCCTAAACTCTGGGTGCCCACTATTTTCCCACACGGGCAGTCTAGAGTTGGGGTTTTCAGATAATCAGTAGTAGGTGTAGATTCGATAGCTTTCAGCCTTAGGATTTGGCAATTACAATTGGATCGAGTTGCTTCTCTTCATCTTGATTTGGGAGTTCTCGCTATTTCTGGATTGATGCCTTGGAGATGGAGTTACAGCTGGAGTTCTTTCTTGAAGCTACATTGGAGATTTTGTTCCGCTGCTAGTGTTATCTTTTATTTCCGCTGTTATTCTTTGTAACTCTGATGTATATTGATGTTCATTGTATCATTCTGTTGTATCAGATATTGTATCAAATGTTGTACATTGATATATGTTATTCATTTCTTCCGCTGTGTTATTTACTTAATGTGTTATAAGCTCCGGCGACTCGAATTTGAACGGTCTAATCTGCGGCATTCGAGTACAATGTAAAGTATGGATGTCGATTTTCGAACGCGAAAAATTCGAATCGTTACAAAAGTGCATGGGGTAATTATGCTTTCAAAGAACTGAATTTATAGGTAAAGGTAACGGTGATCGAAGTGAGCCCAGTCGCATTCGTCCAGGTTTACTGGTCTGCAAATGGAATTCAAGGCCGTACTCAATGCATCTAGATTGTTTCGCAATAACTCAGGGAACCCCTGCACTCTAGCCTACGATGGGGGTTCTAAGCTAGGTCCAGACGGTGACACGAAGTCTGACCAGGGTTCAATAAGAACCGTTCTGGAGCTGTTTATTTTGGTAATCAATCTGACTCTCAGAGCTTGTTCTCGGGCTAACAGGAGGGGAAGTAGACCAGAAAACATTTATCTGATAGCAACCATATCGGCTATTCCTGGATCTGGAGATGGGATGTTAGGGTGATGGAGAGTGTTTCGATGGTCCAGAAACGATCAATTATGGTGGCAGTGAAATATTTGGAAGGATCTACCATTGGGAAACGAAGAAGAGAAGAGGATTTTGTGGGAGAGATTTGGGATGGAGGATGAGTGTGAATATTGGTTTGAGATATATTATTTCGTTTGCCAATAGGATCAGAAAGTGGGACCCTCTTAGTCTGCGCGATTTGAACATTTTGGGTAGCTGGCATAACACTCACAGATAACGAAGCATTGGAATGATTTTTTTTCTTGGGACACAACTATTGTGAGTGACCGAAAAATCCACAAAAGTAGCAAATATTTGTTTCCCTACACATTTTTGCCACGTGGGATTTTCTTGCACAATGGAGGCAGCGACGCTTGGACTTTAGAAATTCGATTGTTGAATGGGTCGATCTGAATATGGGAAGGAAGCTGTGTCGCTTGATGACTGGTGGGTTGGATAACATGGGAGGCTGAGGGGAAGAAGCCGCCACCCGGGCATACGATTTCCTGGGGATTGGCCGGGCACCGGGGGTTTTGTGAATGGGATTCGGTTGTGTTGGGTTTGATGAATCAGAGAGTAATGTCGGGATCGAGACTGAGGACGCCGGGGGTCTAGGGGCGAAAGATGAAGGAGGGAACAGAACATAAGGTTGAAATGGAACAGGGATAGGAACAGGGATGGGAGGGAGATCAGAAGCAGGGACAGAAACGGGAACAGAGACGGGAACAGAAGCGGGAAGACCATCGGAAACAGGGATGGGAGCAGGACAAGGGACGGAAGGATGATCGAGAACAGTGACAGAGACAGGAATAGAGACGGGATGATGGTTGGAATTAGGGATGGGAGCAGGAACTGAGGCGGAAGGATGATCGGGAACAAGGACGGGAGCAGGAATAGGGATGGAAGCCATGAACAACAGTTGTGCTTTTGGATGATCAACAGTTTCATTTTCTTATAATCATATAATTACTAATAGTTCAGGAATATTGTATGTTCCAACAATAAACGATAATGATCAATGTTATCATTTCTAACAACCAATTTACACTATATATAACATAATAATTTCTAAAAATTATTCCTTTATATACAAAAATATAATCAGGGTAAAATTATTTCATTTACCCGATTTGAAAACAATACTTTATCGAATTGTTCTGTTCAAGTGTTTAGAGATCCCTATCAATAACATTAATTACTCGTATTGACCCGAATGCATAAGCCACTCAACAAATCAACCAACACAGTATAAAACAATTTTTATATTCACTAACAAATAAGTGCTCATATATATTAATACACTCAAACTCATTCTAGGATGCCACTGGCCCTATCCCTAATGAGTTACCCTTCAAAGATAAGGTTATTGCTAAACCAAAGCTCTGATACCAGCTGTGGTGACCTACATTTTGAAAGGTTTAAATAGACAATATAAACAAATCATTAAGTTCCAAATAAATTTTAGTTATCAACATCATTTTATTTCTATCTAAATAATTCACAATTATTATTCAACTTCAGTTGTTGATTACAAACCCAGTTAATATATAGAATTTCATATCAATACTCATTGTCCCCAAATTTTCGAAATTAGCTTATATCAAATTTCATAATTTAAAATGGTTAAAAATACAAGTCATTACACGAACGGAGTAGACTCCCCAATAATCAAATTCCTCGACATATTCAATACAGAAGGAACAAAAGGCATGCCATAAATACAATTGATAAAACGGGAACAATTAAAATATCAATGGAGAATAGTTCTTATGCATCAAAGTCAGTATGTTGCTCAGTTTACCTTACGCTATGACTTCTACTGAAAAATATTTTCTCAATATGTTAAGCCTAGTTATTAATTGTTGATTAATGAAGTATTCAATTTTTTTCATGATTTTGAAATCGAAGCAAGCATGAGGATTCAGCTAATGTAAACATGCATTTCACGTGCAGTGTATCGGTGGCAGGCTTATCATGCATACCTCAAGGCCATTGTGTAGGAGAGACATCTAATTTTTTCAAGTTATTTTCTGTGAATTATATATACATGGGCATCAGTTGTTTGCACATATATAAGTGCAAATTTTATGTAAACTACATATACATTTGATTGAATATCACAATGATTATAACTGCTTTGATATGGTTAATTGGTTGTTTGATATATTAGTTTTGTAGATAATAATAATGATTCTTTTTTCTAGTTTATTTCTAATATAGAACATTTATAAATAACTTTTATTATCTTTTACCGACACATAACCATTAAATTTGACCAAATATGAATTGTGTTACAGACCAGTAAAATGATGCCACTTAGGCTAATAAAATAATGCCATGTGGTCTAATAATATTATGCAACCAAGACCAATGAAATGAATCCACGTGGAAAATCTGATAATGCCATGTGGACTAATCAAATGCTGCTACGTGGCCTAAGAAAAATTATGCAATATGTACTAATCAAATGATGACACATGGACAAATCTTTGTTTGACACATGAACCACCTACAAAATGCCAAGTGGCAGCATTGATATATGCCACGTATATGCTACCGTGGCAATTGTATCAACAGCCATGTAAGATGACACACCATTAAACACATCAACCGATGACTCATCATTTGATTCACAACTTAGTGGGGTCCACAGATTTTTTTACCTACCAGTATTAATAAGTGTAGGTAAAGACACTTTCCCCACTAACTTTTACCTACCGGTATCTACCAATTCAATATTGGTAGCTAAAACATATTATCCACCATTAGGCTAGTTTTACCTACACTTACACTTGGTAGGTAAAGACCCCATTTTCTTTTAGTGGCTGCTTGATAGACATTTATTCTGTAATACGTAATAAAATATGACTAAGCATAAAAGGAAATAATACAGAAAATTTACAAATTAATAGTGCCACATAATTACAAATGTTCATCAGGTTCTAACAAAACTAATTTTTTAAGTAACTTGGAAATGAATTTATCCTTATAATATTTGAGTTTTTTCGAAGGCAATTTATGAAGGATTGATTTAACTCACGGTAAATTCCAGCAAACCCCAGATGTGGACTGGATCCAAATTCATCTAAATGTCTCCTTTGCAGCCGTCTAAGTAGTCCTTCACGAAAATACCCAAGTATAAAAAGTCTACAGTTGGATGTCTACATTAAGCTTTATAGAAAGTCTACTTGGATATCCCTATGTTCAATCAACAGAAAAGAGTGTTATTAATTCCCTATTCTCTTCCAAGAGCTCATCATATTGCAGGCGTGCCCTTTTTAGTCGGGTTGTAGCTTTCTGATCTTTAAAGAACGCTAACACTGCGGCACTCTTATTAAATTTATAATATTTGTTAGAGAGTGCATTATGTTCTTTTAATTGTTTGTCTAACTCCTTATACAAACTATTGCCATCTTGGAAAAGAAATCCATTAATCCATTTAGACAAAGAATCTCATACCTGAGAAACGGGAATTGAAGTTTGTAGGGTCTGTTTACACCAAAGTTGGACACAACACTCTTCGGGAGTCTTTGAAGAGATAATAATGAAGAATATAAATTGAAAATGAGGATTATCTAACAAAAACTCCAAATAACAGTAATGTAAATGCGTAGACAGGCGATTTATAGTGGTTCGGCGTGTTGCCTACGTCCATTGTGAAGTTTTTACAACTTTATTGACTTTCTTTCAATGATTACAAGTTGTTACAGCAAACAACAGCAAGTTACAACTGCAAATTCGAATTCAACAGCAAAAGTATGATGTAGGTCTCGATCTGCCAGAGTCTGGGCGCTTGACAATCAAAAGATCTCTTTTCCGTAGGCTTTGGGGCTATATTTATAGGCGTAGGAGGCTGATATTTCGCTCAAACTTCGGGAGACTCGTTCTGGCACGTGAGTGGGCCCACGCGACCAACCTCAGGAAGTTTTAACTCGATTGGCGATCGATACGAAGTCATTTCGTATCGATCGAGATGACGTCCAATCGAGCTGAAATTTGGTGAAGACATTCCTCAGAGTGTATGCAAGCTCCTGTGAAAATTTCATGGCATTTGGATCAGTGGATCGCGAGATATGGTCGATACGAAATGAGCATTCTCGAGTGGCTGTTTGGTTCGAATCCATCTCTTCGAACCGATGGTTTCGAATCGATGGTGGCACGTGCCTTGTGATGACGTGGAGCACAAACTTCACCTCGATCTGGACTTCACTCCAAGTTGACCGCATCGACTCCATATATCTCGGCGCGTTCGCATCGATGGATGACACGTCACCTAGGTTCATTGCCTTGATGGATTCGAATGAAGCCCCACCAATGGATTCGAACAAGGCTTCACTCATGGGTTTGAACGGCAGTCACTGATGGATACGAACAGCAGCTGCCTGATGGATACGAAGAGAGGCTTCTACGATGGATGCGAAGCGGGCTTTCTGCCGATGGATTCGAATGAGACCGAATCGAACCGAGGCACTTCGGTGGATTCGAACTTGATCGACACGAACGGCGGCACGATGGATACGAAGTTGATCGATATGAAGGGCGGCACTTTGATGGATACGAAGTTGCTGAAACTTGATCGATATGAACTGTTGATGGATTCGAACCAGAGTTCGATGATGGATACGAAATCAACAGCGGCAATGGATACGAACGTTGGGCCGTTTCCTCTAGATTGAATTGATTATAACTCGAGTATATGAACTCGAATTAACTTGAAATTTGGAATGCAGGCTTTTATGGCTTTGCTTGTCATGTCCTATCAATTGTAGCTCAATCTGGACTCGGACAAAATTCATCAACATCCATAGCGAACCTGCGTAGGCTTGATATCCGGGAGGAGTGATCCTTTGGTTTCTAGTCAATTCCTTGGTATCATGGCCTTGCCAAAAGGTAGGATAACATTTGCCCCCCAAAGTACGTCTTGTGGAAACATGACGTGCTTTGAAAAGTTGCGATTTCTCTCTGAGCAATCATTGCTCTCTTTTGTCGAAAGTTGTACTTTGTATCGCTGTAAACTTGTGTTGATATAACTGATTGCTGTGTAATAGTGATTGGCCGTTTGTCGCCGTAATCGTAATGAGATGAGCATTCGATCCCTGTAAATGTTGAAAATCGAATATTAGTCCGACATACGTGCACATATGTTAATTTGACTCCCGTTAACGTCGCGTGTTCACGAGTCGTTGTCAGTTAGTTTGTTATCGGATTTCGTATTGATTCTCTCCTGAACCGATTTGATATTCGAGTTGAAACAGCGCTCGACGGTTGTTTTTGGCTATCCTCTTGTATCGATCCTCTCTTGAATTGATGTAAAAGGTTGAAAAGTGTTTTTTCATATCGATGCGAGTCGAAATGATGGATACGAAATGATAGTTTGTATCGATGAGCTTGGATGGATAGGAAACATCTGTTCGTATAGATGAGTTTTTGGATGGATACGAAATATCTATTCGTATTGATGAAAAATGATGGATACGAAATTATTGTTTGTATTAATATGCAGTGTATGGATTTGCGAACTTGTTGATGCGAACGAGGGCCTTAAGCCGATGGAGTTCACAATCTTTGGCTGTCCTTGCTGCTTGCTTCGTATCGATGGATCTACTGTCCATTTCGAATCGATGGAGAGTCTTGGTCCGATGGATTCGAACAGGGCGTTCGGTTCGACTCGCGGTGTGATCGGTTGCGACCCGTTAAGTGGACTGGGAGGCAAATCGACCCAGTTCCTTCTAGGCTTCACATAAATAGCTAGGACTTAGCCATTCTTCACTTTTTTACTTTTACTGCTACCTTTTGCTTCTGTATCGATGGAGAGTCCAAGAGAAAGAACTGTTTTAGCCTTCGAATCGATTCAGTCCTTCAACCCTTCAAATTTAAACATTAAAATCAGGTAATTAATGGATAGAATCATGCTCAGAACGATGAAACTCAAAATCTGAACCATCCTTCTTGCTTTTATGACCGGTTTCGATGAGTTTGAGAGTGAGAGAAAGATTGGGGATGGAGCGTGGCCATGGAGTTGAGGCCTTTTTGGAGAAGAAGGAGTTGTGGAGGAACGACTCTGCCTCCATTTCGTGTCGATCTGTAATAGTAGTTTTCGAATTGAAGGAGATTATGTGGTTTCGTATCGATACGAATATGAGAGCGAGGACCGATGCGAAGCCAGTGTTCTCAGATCGATGCGAAATGGCGTGCCTTTGATCGATACGAAATGTATCGTTTCGAACTAGATCGACACGAAAATTATCGAGTCTAACCTGATCGATACGAAACGTATCTAGTCGAACCCGATCGATACGAAACGTATCGACTCGAACATGGTCGATGATATATCTCTGACTCGATACGAATTTGAACAGTGGCGACCGATTCCAAGTTGAGATTAAACGAATTTAGAGAACTTTTGCGCATTAGAATACTTGACTCCGATGAGCTTCTGCCTTGCATGACCGAACTTGACCGTAGAACTGCATATTGGACTAACTTTCGAAGCTCGCCGATGGAACCGTAACTTAACAAAAATATAATGAACTTTAACTTAGATCGACCGCTAGCGTCTGGATGGTACGATTATGACGGCCAGCGATGACGGTCTTTTTCGGTCTGATTTTTAGAGTTTTGTCGTTCATACATTTCAGTTTATTATGTAGAGTTTGCTCTAGTAATGCACAGCACTGCACGACACATTCATGCACTTTACACTGGGGAATGCACGGGCTCTTTAGCATCTAAAGATGATTTCTCGTGGGTCACCTAGTTATGGAAACTTCAGGTTCGCAGCCGCAAGAAACTCAGAGTTCAGTCCCTCCCATGCTTGAAGTACCAGAGATTGAGACTGAAGTTATCGGTCCTGCTCCGGATGAGTTACCTGACGCATCCTTCATTAGTAACCCATCAGATTCTGTTCCATCCAACATTTCGGAAGACATGCTAGAAAGAATATGCTTAAGGTATGGTTTGTCGATGGATGACGTATTATTGCTGGGGCCAAATGATAGACTGCACAATCCATCGGATGGATATACCGCATTCAATCGCCACGCGTGCGCAGCTAGGATACTCCCTTCGTTTAACCAGTATATAAGAGAAGTATTATCATTTTTGAGGATCGCCCCATCTCAGCTGCACCCAAACGGATATGCGTCATTCAATAGCTTGTTCATTGCATTTATGGAATACCTCTATGGACCGCCGAACCCGATCGAGATCAGATACTTGTTCAACTTCAAGAGTCAAAATGATAGTCCATCTTTTACATTCTTAGAGACAGTCAGGAACTGTCAAGTGGTTACTGGATCTTGGACTAGACTGAGCTACTTCAGGACGGAGTGGTTTTACGTTCGGTGTCCCCCAGGGTTCGCCCGACGATGGTTATTTAGATGTGAGTATTGCCATCTTTTCAGGTAGTTGATAAGACAGATATGGATGAAGTCGGACTTACAACTCTTTTTCTTTTCAGCAATAATCCACCGACCCGAAGGTGAACGTTACAAAGAGATAGTTCGGGTTCTTCAAGAGGTGCTAGGCAAAGAGAGGAGCATCGATTTCCTCTTGATGGATAGGAATCTCAGGATCCTTGGGTTAATCGAGCGGAGACAAAGCATAAGGCTCGATGGTGCGTTGAGAACAGCCCCAAAAGAAGGAGTTAGACGAAAGAAGCCTAAAGTTAGCATAGTCGAAGAAGCTGACTCGGAAAGAACCCATACTGATGATGAGCCTTTGGCCGAGCCTATGGATGTATCATCGGACCCTGAAGAAAAGAGAAAAGGCAAGGCTTCCATCTTTAAGCAGCCTAAAGAGGGGAGATGGAAAACTGTGGTAACGTCTCGGCCCGCTTCCGGAATCAGAATTTCAGAGATATCTCCCCCAAGGATAGAAAGCCTTTATGAGGGCCCGTCGATCTTCCAATTCCAGACGATGTGTTTATGCAGCACGACGCCGGATTGGATAAATCTCAGCATGCCCTAGTTTTAAGCGAGTCTCTTCCTTCTGACGTGATCGACTCATCTGGTTGGTCGAGGGGTTACATATACATTCACACTCCCCGTTACTGCACGATTGTTGAATGTAACGCGCCTACTATGAAAGATTATTAACTTTAGTCTCCTTTTTGACTTGCAGGTAGCTTGTCCGGTCGTGGCTCGATGCTCGGTAGTCTACGTTGCAAACACGGGAGAGAAGGAGATAGGGAGCACGATCAGGGTTATTCCAGTCAGGAGCGTACTGATAGGGACAGAGGGTATATACGCCATTCTCGATCACGCACACCTCCTCCCAGAACTTCTGTGTCGCCTCTGGCTCATGTTTCGAGGGCTCCGGAGTCTTCGCGGCAGAAACCATCTTCTCAGCCATCAAGATCGGAATCTCACCATAGGTCTGAACTTACGGCTTCTCCGGCAACAGAGTAGGCGTTGGCCGAGCCTTCGGGGGAAGGAGCAGAGAGGCTTGCGCAATTGAAGAAAGATTTCCCTGATATTTGCTTCGATGGGTTCGTTTTTCCCCCACGCCTAAAGAGGATACCGTCGTCAGTTCGTCCTATGGTGCAGGATTATATCGCGGATATATTTTTCCAGTATCAGGAATGGTAAAAAACTATGAAGAAAGCGTCAAAGGTGGACTTCGACCGGGCGGTCGTGATTGAGAAGTTAGAGAAAGAGCTTGGTCGAAAAGATCGAATTATCCAAGCGCTCAACAGTGAGGCCGAGTCTTCTCGTGTATCTGAAATCGAGGCCCTTAAGAAAGCTGACGAGGCTCAAGCGATAATGGATAGGATGAAGCGTGAACATTATACCACGGTGGAGGACATGAGCCATTGGAACACAATTGTAACCGCCGAGCGGGACACAGCTCTGAAGGAGTTAAATGAGCTCAAGGCTACGGTTTCAGAGATTACGAAGGAGAGAGATGCTGCTAACATTTTCGCGCAGGAAGCGTGCGACCAGGCGGTGGAGCTCCGAAGAGAAAGGGACGCGGCAATAGAAAGGGTCCGTGAGGTGGAAGCTGGAGTTGATGAGAAAGTCCGGTTGGCGGAGATCAGGCTCGGGGTAGAGATAGAGGAGCTTCTCAACACTTACAACGCCAACGTACTTAGGCGCAGAGGCCTGGCGTGGCTCGATGACTACCCCACACATTTGTTCAACGCTTGGAATCTGATAGTCGAAGGAGAGAAAGCAGCGCAGCTAGGTGGAGCTATTGATGAGTTCGAGTTGGAGAACCGCATATTGATCGATGATGAAAAGAATGTTCTCCACGACTCTATGATCTCTCATGCAAAAGAGAGGTTTGGCACCCAGCATCTAGAGGTTAATGAAGGCTCTAGCGCCGCTCATCAGGCTACAAGTTCTGAAACGACTACTTCATCCGAATCCGAGCTGATGCCAGCGATTGAGCCGCAACCGGTTCTAGGATTTGACCCTGAACAGCCACGCTTATCCCCCATAAAGGAACATTCTTCGGAAGCTATTCAGGCAGCCACAAGCCAAGTTGAGGAAGGTACTTCGCACAAATCTCGTGTGAGTTTAAACTGAAATATTTGTATTGAAGTTTGTATTGATATATCGTCATCTCTCTTGTCCAATGAGCGATGTTGCATTGACAGCGCCTCCTGCAATCCAAGATTCACATCAAGCACAGGGGGCCATCATTACTGAGGCGACATCCGTGATAACGGCCGCGACCATCGGAGTGACACAAGGAAGCTCAATCTCTTTTGACGAGCAGATGGTGAATGAGCTCTTGGGCCAACACAGCGATTCTTTTGTGGACACGCCCTTCGTCTTGAGTAGCTTCTCGTCTGCCGCCAGTGTTTCTTCACAGGCAGTCGCTGCCTACCAGGAGGCCCGAGCTGCTCGCGAAACCGAGATACTGGCCCAAATCCACGCAGAGATGGAGGAGGCAGCACACGGTGGTAGTTCCGAGAATGTTATGACGGTGGTCGGCCCCACTCCTCTTATGGTGATATCTCCCGGGGGCACGCTTTTCGATACTAGCATATCCATTCTACCCCCGATGGTAGACCCAACTCCTCCGACTCCTCCCGAAGAGAATATTCCTTTGAGTTCAAGCTCAGAGGAAGATGTCGACATAATTCCTTCATCGGAGGATGATCCGTCGAAGGGTAAGGGCTTGAAGCGAAAAACTGTTGGCGGTTCCAGTGATCCCGTGTCGAAGAAAAGATCAAAGAAGAAGAAGTACATAAGCCTCCTTCGACGCAATTTTGGTAGTTAGGAGACTACTTTTATTTTTTCTTTCATAGGCCATGTATAGATGCAGGCTTGGCCCCCTGCTAGTAGGATATTTTGGACTAACTTGTACATGGATATTCGCATGTAATTTTGTTAAAATGAAATTCAATTTCTTCACTTCAAGTTTCGTTTCTTTTGTGCTCAAGTGTTGGACTTTGGACATTGTATTGCTTCGGTTAGTGATTAACATTTAAGCTTTCTACCCCCTGGTTCTGGGGAATAACATTTGTATTTCGATGGTTGATCGCACCTATCGCAAATCTTGAGCACATGTCCACGCTTCGGGGACTTAGGATATTTTACGATCGATAATCTGGTTCGCACTTTGGGAATTTAAGAGTTATCGATGTCTGTAACGCAGTTCGTACTCCAGGAACTTTGACTAGGCATTTTCACTCTAATTCACACTCTGGGAATTTGGAGTTGACATTTATATTTTGGTCCGCGCTCCGGGAACCTGGAATTGATGTTTATACACCACTTCACGCTCTGGGGAGTTGGAGTTGACATTTGTGTTTTGGTTCGCACTCTGGGAACCTGGAATAGATGTTTATACTCCAATTCACACTCTGGGGAGTTGGAGTTTCCATTGATTTGTCGGTTTGCACTCCGGGAACCTGGAATAGATGTTTGTACTCCAATTCGCACTCTGGGAAAGTGGAGTCCATTCACACTCTGGGAACGATGGATTTATACTCCGGTTCGAATTCTGGGAACCTAGAGTCCGTTCACACTCTGGGAACGATGGATTTATACTTCGGTTCATACTCTGGGAACCTAGAGTCCGTTCACACTCTGGGAACGATGGATTTATACTTCGGTTCACACTCTGGGAACCTAGAGTCCGTTCACACTCTGGGAACGATGGATTTGGTGTTTATACTCCAATTCACACTCTGGGAAAATGGAGTTAGTGTTTATACTCTGGTTCGCACTCTGGGAACCAAGATTTGATGTTTATACTCCAATTCGCACTCTGAGAATTTGGAGTTAGTTGTAGGACTGTCGTGTGTCGGCCCAATTCAACCTTTGATGTGATGGCTTGCCCCCGAGCTGAGGTTTCACTTAGTGAGTGGCCGGTTGTATCACAGTCACTCGCTATTTGAATAAATTCCATTGTTTGATGGAACTTAGCTCTTCGTGCGTCGTGATTGTTGAATGTTGCATTCGGTGAATCACGGCTCTAGCTTGGAGAGATAGTAATTTATTACTGGAACGGAAAAACATCAAGTCAGTGCCTTATTACAAATTCAAACTTCAGAATGTAAAGGAAATTGCAAAGTATTCATAGATTGAATAGAGCCTGTCATGTGTAACAGTGACGAAGATCCTCGTCGTTCCGGGCTCCTGACAAAGCGGGTCCGCCACTGATAGCGTTTATCACCAAGCTCCCGCTGGGGCGGGTAGAGTCCTCATTTCTCGGTCGATTGGGTTCATTATTTTGATTTGATGTGCCCGCTTCTCCAGGCTGCGGCGCCCGAACAAACTGTTCCAGTTTCCTTTCTCTAATCAATTTTTCTACGAGGTCTTGTAAGTGAAGACATTCATTTGTATTGTGCCCGTAGCTTTCATGGAACCTGCAAAATTTTCCCGTCTGGATTTGCCTCTCTGACGACGGATTTGGTGCAGGTTTTTGGTACTGAATTGTATTACAGGTTTGTAAACACAAGTTCTCCAGTGATGTATTCAAAGGAGTATAATTGTCAAACATAGGATTCTTGCGCTGTGGGCGGCGATTTTGATCTTGTTTTCTAGTTTGATTCACGCTCTCTCTTTGCCGAATTTGTTTGTTTTTAACGTTCAACTGAACTTTTCCGACGCTCTCACCGGGCTGTTTGATCGCGACATTGCTTCGGATCCCTTCCGTGCTTGCCTCTACATCAGTCTGCTTCCTAGACTATTTCGCATCTTCCCTTCTCAGGAATTGAGCTACCTTGGCGTGGAAACATTCCAATGATGCAAGTGGTTTTCCAGCCAACCAGTTTCCAAATTCAGAATCGGGGTCGATCCCCTTAGTCAACGCCATGAGGATGGAGTTATCGTTCGGATTGCTGATCTTCGCACATGCAGTATGGAATCTCTCTAAGTAGTGTCTGAGTGTCTCTCCAGGAGCTTGGGTGACGCTAGACAGAGTGTTGACATCTTTTGGCCTTGCGACGTGCATGCGGAATTGTTCAACAAATTTTGTGGCCAACTGGTCGAATGAAGAGATGGATCGAGGTGGCTGTCGAGTGAACCACATGGTAGCAATGCCACCCAAGGATATGGGGAAACTATGACACTTCACTGCATCGTCAGCTCTGGCAGCGGTCATCGACCATTCGTATTTCAGAATATGTTGGTTAGGGTCGGAGTTTCCCTCGTACATGGGTAGAGTTGGCATCCTGAATCGCCGTGGGGGTTCAGCGGTAAGGATGTCGTCGGTAAAAGGAGTGTGACTTCAGGAGATTCCCCAGTCGTCATTCGTGAGACCTTGGTTTTCACAGATCATTTGACGTATCATGGTTGTGAAATCCGGCATCTGTACGTTTTGCGTGTGTTGAGCCAGAGTGTGGTCAGGTCCTACATTATAAGTGTTAGGAACTGAGTTGATGATGTTTTGATGACAACAACCTTATATAGTTATTATACTTTACTTTATAAAATATATACTAACTTCATAATAGCACTCTCATCTTTCTTCCAATTTTCTTTTGGGATGGAACCCAATTTCTATCGAAACTAGTGGCTTACAAACCCACGACAAGTAGCTTACAAACCTACGACAAGTGGCTTACAAACCCATGAAAATCAAAATCTTTTAAACTACTTTGTACAAGTTCTCGAGTCCTATGGAGGAGCTCTGTAGGAAGGTTCTTGCAATTTCAGTTTGAATAGATTTTTCAAAATGTTTTTAAATCTGTTTTTCAAAATGTTTTAGCTTTCAAAATCATGTTTTCAAAAATGTTTTCAAACTTTGTTTTAGCCTTAAAATATTCCTCCATTCTAATTTTAAAAACTTCTATTTTTAAAACATCAAAACTTATTCTGATTTTAAATATTACTTATATAATTGACGGTCTATATCAATTATATATATATATATATATAATTAAAATAATGTTTTATATTCATTCTCTATCTCAAAACATTGTTTAAACACTTTATTTTGCTTCAGAGAAGTTTCAACTTGTTTTAAATTCAAATGCTTTTACAAAACAACATCTCTACAATTTTGAACTGAGGGATGTCGACATATGGGGATACCCCATGTCCACATGGTGACAGTTGGATTCAAAATTCAAATTTCAAAAGAAGTGTCCATTCGTTCAAAAACCTTTCGCCAATGGTTATGACTGTAAGGCTTCCAAAACGAATTTTTTAATAACTACTTTCTTATTTTCTTCACTCTTTCTTCTCCACCATTCCATATCCATAAAACTTCATATTTTCAAGATCGTGCCATCATTCTGCCAAATTCTCAATAGGAAATCATTTAGATACTCTCTCTATTTGATTCTCCATCATTCTACTAAAGATCAAAGTGCTATTCAGAGTTATAGGATCAATTTGTATTCAAAAAGTCCATAGAGTCTATCCATTCAAAAGGATTGTTATTAGAAAGTATTAGGGTGATCTTGTGTCCCGTAAATCAAGAGAGTTTACCCCAGACTCGGAGATAGGAGGATTCCTCAAGGCCTTAGAAATTGAGGGTTGTAATTTGGATATTGGCTTATAAGAATCTGTACAAGGATATTGCCTTGGTGCAGGATTGGATGTAGGAGGATTCCGAACCAGTATAAAATCTGGTGTGTTCTTTCCTTTTACTTGCTTTACTTTACTATTTGCATTTGTTATATGTTCTGTGATCACTCTGTGTTAGAATTCTGTTTAGATTTGTGTTTAAAGTTTTAATTTAGTCATATAGTTCATATATTCTTTAAAATACTATTCACCCCCCCTCTAGTGTTATTTCTGCCTTAAGATCCTTAATCCGCATCCCCAACAATTGGTATTAGAGCGAGGTTTTCATTGTTTTCATAATCTAAAATTTTGAAAAGTTTTAATGGCACAACACACTAATAATGTCACTCCTGTCACCACTACTTCTGTCAACACAAGCACTAACACTAGTTCATATGTAGAGGGTCAGTCTACTGTCAAACCACCACTTTTTAATGGCAGTAATTATGCATATTGGGCATGTAGGATGAAAATTCATTTACAATCCATAAGTTTAGATACTTGGAATATGACACAATTGAATATGTTGAACCAACTACAAATTTTTCCCAGTGGACTACTGAGCAAAAGACAGTTGCACAAAACAATTCTAAGGCTATGAATATACTATTTTGTTCACTAAATAGGAATGAGTTTAATAGAGTCTCTGTTTGTAAGTCTGCATTTGAAATCTGGAAAACTTTGCAAGTAACTCATGAAGGAACAAGCAAAGTTAAACAGACTAAAATTTCCATATTAACTAACCAGTTTCAATTGTTTAAAATGCATGAAAATGAGTCTATTTCCAACATGTATTGTCGACTTCAAGACATTGTACACTCATTGATTGCTTTAGGAAAGGGTTTCTCAGAAGAAGATCAAGTCAGAAAAATACTCAATTCACTCACTCCAGAATGGGATCAAAAGACCTTACTATTGAAGAGGCAAATGATGTTAGTCAAATGAAGATCGAAGAGTTAATCGGTAATCTAATGTCTTATGAAGTTCAACTACAAGGGAGAAAAGAATCTAAGGCAACGGAAAAGAAATCGATCGCATTCAAAGCAACAACTGGAGATTCAAAACAAGAGAGTGATGAAGAAATTGCTTTCATGACCAGAAATTTCAGGAAATTTCTGAAGTATAGAAAGATGAATAACTTTAAAAGAAATGATCAAAGAAATTCCAGAAATACTTCAGAGAACTACAACAACAACAATAATGGTGATAGATGCTATAACTGTAACAAAACAGGGCACTACAAGATGGATTGTCTATATCCAGACAAACAGACATTTCAACCAAACAACGAGCAACCAAAGAAAAGAGAGAAGGCATATGCAGCAACTCTTGACGATTAAGATTCATCCAGTGATGACGAGAAGAAAACTGACAATTCAAATCTGTGCTTCACGGCTATTCTCGAATCAGAAGACGATCGGAGTTTGCATCTAAAAATAGGTACACATTTATTTTAATTTTATTGGATGCTTGCTTGCTTTGATTTTGTTTGCAATTTCTTGAATTTTTAAATTCAAAATCACACTTTGAAATTTGAATTTTTAAATTCAAAATAATATTATTTTAATAATATTTTAAATATTAGAATATTTTAATATTATTATATTTAATATTATTACTAAATTAAATATAGATATAGAATATAGATTAGTTTTCTTAGGATTTTAGGAATTTATTAGATTTTAGGAATAGACACCTCTTTTCAAATTCAACAGGCACATGTCGACATGCCAGGATACCCCATGTCGACATGCCTCTCAGAAATTTGATTTCAAAATTTGAAATCAAACTTTTGAATTTCCCTCCACCTTTTCACTTACTTCAAAATTCTGAAAAGACACCTCTTGACCAGAGAACATGACTTTAGAGAATCTATTTAATATACTTCTCTTATCATCTCTTTTCACTTTATTCTCATAATTCAAACTTTCTTCATTATCTTCTACTCCTCTCAAACACTCATCAATGGCTTCCTCAAGTAACCCATCAACTATGAGGCTGCCCAAATCCATCAAAAATGATCTTTTCAATGACCTGGAGGCTATCAAAGCTTACATAAACTATGTAAACTATGGTAAAGTCAATACGGGAAAATTTGCCATTTTTGATGATTTTTCTTCTTATGAAATCGATCAACTTTTTGAAGAAAACTCCATTCTTAGCTTGATTGATAACAAGCAAAATGATTTGGTTTGTTATCCAAACCTTGTCAAAATGTTTTATGCAAACCTAAATCGTGGATTTTATAATGGAAATGAAGATCAAATTTGGAGTAGTGTTAAAGGAACACTTATTGTTTTGGATTCCGATATTTTGGGTACTATTTTGGGTTGCAAATCTACCGCTATGAATCACTCGGAATTTCAAATCAATGAAACCGATCGAGAGACTTTTCATCACATTTTTGAAAGCGATGACCACATGGATTTTAAGAATCGCTTTTTCCGCCCAAAAGCAAGAATTGTTAACCTTCTTATTCAACACACAATTATTCCTAGGTCGGGAAACTACAATAATCCCACCTCAAAAGTGTGTGAAGCTCTTTTTGCTACTTTTGGAAAATATGATATTAATTGGGCACAAACTATTTTGGATGAGTTAAGACCCAAAATTTTAATATGGGAGAAAACACTCTTTATCATGGAATTTACCTTACTCGGATTTTCAATTATTTTGGTGTGGATGTTAAAAAGGAAGAGTTTGTAAGTAGAAAAGTGTTCAATCATGGGAACATTTCTCTTATGAAAATCCCACTCATGTTTCAACCATATGAAACACTTGCCGAAAAGGAAGAGAGACTTGCTCATGAAGAGATGGAAGAAGAGAAAGAAGAAGAGGAAGAAGAAGGGGAAGGAATGGAAATTAAAGAAGAAGAGGAAGATGAAGAAACATCTTTGGAAAGTATGGAGTATCCACATACCCCCGCCAATCCGTCCAACAAAGCCATACTCAAGAACCAAAAGATACTTGCCCAAAACCAAAAGGTTCTTAAGAGATCTATTAGCAAGAAAATGGATAAAATCTCCAACAAGATCGACAAGTTCTTTGGGAAGATAGGCAGGAAACTTGGCTTGTCCTCATCATCATCTTCATCAAACTAATCCTAGCCATTATCTCTCTAGCTATCGCTTATCTATCTTTGTATTTTCTACTTTTTTAGTTAAGATTATGTAATGTTAACTAATATAAGTAATGCTATCTTATTCTCTGTTTTCCAGCTTTATATATCCCTGATAGTTATTTATTTTAAGTTTATATAGGTCCACTAGTATAAAAATAAACTTAAAAATCAAAAATAAATCAACTTGGTCATTCTGTCTAGACCATGTCTACATGCCCCATCCCCCCATGTCGACATATAAAAGTCAAAAAGTAGTTACAATTTCTAACTTCAAATTCTTGTAACTACCAAGTGACAATTCATTTTGAACGGCCAATAACTCCTATAAATACCTATTTCTTCCAGAAAAACTTCTCTACCTCCATTTCTATTCATCTCCTCTCATATTTCAACTTATTTCTTAAATTATGGCTTCTCCAATTAAGAATTTAAGTGAAAATCTTGAAGAAACTCTTACTTCTTTCAAGAATATTCTTTCTTTTATACTTAGAAATCAAAGGCACTTAGAATTAAGCCAAATGCAGATGATCAAAGAGCAAGAGAAACACTTCGACGCACTTCGTTGGATGATCTCAAGCCTTAGCAAAGACGAACCCGAAGCAAATCCACCAGTCACTCTCGACAAAGATAATTGGGATGTTATCAAAACTGATCCTATCTTTGGAGAAGATGGATGGGTGGAAGTCCCAAGGAATGTCTGATCATTATGTATGTTTGTTTTTTTGTTTGCTTGATTTGATTTGATTTAGATTTGATTAGGATGTAACTGGATTGTTTACTTAAGTTTGATTTGGATTTGGTTTGTATATAACTCCATATACTATACATGATTGGTTTGCTATGTATGATATTGATTTGATTGTCAAGTTACACTTATATATATGCACACACACTTGATCACTTACACATTCACTTTACACTTTTATTCTATATATACTTTAGAACAGGTAAATCTTTTATTCCTTTTTGTTGTTGACAAAGGGGGAGAAAGTTATAAAAATATATGTGCTTAGTGTAAGGGGGAGTCATGGAATAAAGGGAGGGAGTTGTTTTAAGAAGAAGTCACGGAGTAAGGGGGAGTTATGGAGAGTTATGGTATGGTAAGAATATTTTATAAATAAAGGTTGTCATCATCAAAAAGGGGGAGATTGTTAGGAACTGAGTTGATGATGTTTTGATAAGAACAACCTTATATAGTTATTATACTTTACTTTATAAAATATATACAAACATTTTCATATAGATATATATATATATAGGAAGTATATGCAGGTGTTATCGAAGAATGATCAGTATAAAGACTCAAGCATCAAGATGAAGATTAGAGATTCAAGATTCAAGACTCTAGAGAATCAAGATTTCAAGATCTCAAGATAAGTGTCTAGTATTTTGTTAAAACTTCATAATAGCACTCTCATCTTTCTTCCAATTTTCTTTTGGGATGGAACCCAATTTCTATCGAAACCAGTGGCTTATAAACCCACGACAAGTAGCTTACAAACCTACGACAAGTGGCTTACAAACCCACGAAAATCAAAATCATTTAAACTACTTTGTACAAGTTCTCGAGTCCTATGGAGGAGCTCTGTAGGAAGGTTCTTGCAATTTCAGTTTGAATAGATTTTTCAAAATGTTTTTAAATCTGTTTTTCAAAATGCTTTAGCTTTCAAAATCATGTTTTCAAAAATGTTTTCAAACTTTGTTTTAGCCTTAAAATATTCCTCCATTCTGACTTTAAAAACTTCTATTTTTAAAACATCAAAACTAATTCTGATTTTAAATATTACTTATATAATTGACGGTCTATATCAATTATATATATATTTAAAATAATGTTTTATATTCATTCTCTATCTCAAAATATTGTTTAAACACTTTATATTGCTTCAGAGAAGTTTCAACTTGTTTTAAATTCAAATGCTTTTACAAAACAACATCTCTACAATTTTGAACTAAGGGATGTCGACATATGGGGATACTCCATGTCGACATGGTGACAGTTGGATTCAAAATTCAAATTTCAAAAGAAGTGTCCATTCGTTCAAAAACCTTTCGCCAATGGTTATGACTGTTGAGCATCTATATAAAGGCTTCCAAAACGAATTTTTTAATAACTACTTTCTTATTTTCTTCACTTTTTCTTCTCCACCATTCCATATCCATAAAACTTCATATTTTCAAGATCGTGCCATCATTCTTCCAAATTCTCAATAGGAAATCATTTAGATACTCTCTCTATTTGATTCTCCATCATTCTACTAAAGATCAAAGTGCTATTCAGAGTTATAGGATCAATTTGTATTCAAAAAGTCCATAGAGTCTATCCATTCAAAAGGATTGTTATTAGAAAGTATTAGGGTGATCTTATGTCCCGTAAATCAAGAGAGTTTACCCCGGACTCGGAGATAGGAGGGTTCCTCAAGGCCTTAGAAATTGAGGGTTGTAATTTGGATATTGGCTTATAAAAATCTGTACAAGGATATTTCCTTGGTGCAGGACTGGTTGTAGGAGGATTCCGAATCAGTATAAAATCCGGTGTGTTCTTTCCTTTTACTTGCTTTACTTTACTATTTGCATTTGTTATATGTTCTGTGATCACTCTGTGTTAGAATTCTGTTTAGATTTGTGTTGAAAGTTTTAATTTAGTCATATAGTTCATATATTCTTTAAAACACTATTCACCCCCCTCGAGTGTTATTTCTGCCTTAATATCCTTAATCCGCATCCCCAACAATAAGGACGGACCGAATTTTGATGATGATCTGCATCTTGCCTTCACGGCTCATGGTTTTCTGGGACGTATGGTTCAGGAGTACGTCCATGCGGATGACGGTCCAAGTTCGATCGATTCTGGGCATCGAGCCCTGGTTCAACAGTGACAGCCGCAGCGTGATTGTCTACGGTGTGGTGAGGTGTGGTACCCTCGCGAGAGGAGGGTCCAGTTTGGATACTGGCCGATGGAACGACTCTCAGTTGTCCAACGGTCATTGCTGGTTGGTTTCTAGCAGTTTGTACGTGACCCCCGTCCAATCGGGGTCGTGGAGATTGACAATGATAATCTAAGGAGGCAGAACTTTCCGTAGAGGAGCGTGAAGCGTGATCCTTCCTAGATCTTATGTTCTTATGACGATTCAGTTGGTTAGTCATCTCGGCATTGGCGCGCAGCTGTTTTGTCAATTGTTGCCGACTCTGGGTCAGCTCTTGAAGCCGTGATTGGAACTCCTATTGGTTAACCGGGCCTGATGATTCCAGTGGTCCGGTAACGTCTTGGTTAGAGGAAGGCAATAGCACGGGATTCTGTCTATCCCGGCCTTCTTGATTGCCAATGTTGGAAGTTGTTCTTGTGCTAACCATTTTGAGGGATGAATTCCTTTTGTAGACTTTAGGCCAATCTGAATAGAATGGAAGGAATTCGAACTTGTAATCTGGATCTCTCTCTTAGATTTATGCAATCTGGTATCGATGACAGATCCTGCGAGTAGGAGAAAATCTGGGTTCTCTCAGTGAATGCACCAAAGTGTTTGCACCAAAGTTGGTCACAACACTCTTCGGGAGTCTTTGAAGAGATAATAATGAAGAATATAAATTGAAAATGAGGATTATCTAACAAAAACTCCAAATAACAGTAATGTAAATGCGTAGACAAGCGATTTATAGTGGTTCGGCGTGTTGCCTACGTCCACTGTGAAGTTTTTACAACTTTATTGACTTTCTTTCAATGATTACAAGTTGTTACAGCAAACAACAGCAAGTTACAACTGCAAATTCGAATTGAACAGCAAAAGTATGTTGTAGGTCTCGATCCGGCAGAGTCCGGGCGCTTGAGAATCAAAAGATCTCATTTCCGTAGGCTTTGGGGCTCTATTTATAGGCATAGGAGGCTGATATTTCGCTCAAACTTCGGGAGACTCGTTCTGGCACGTGAGTGGGCCCACGCGACCAACCTTAGGAAGTTTCGACTCGATTGGCGATCAATACGAAGTCATTTCGTATCGATCAAGATGACATCCAATCGAGCTGAAATATGGTGAAGACATTCCTCGGAATGTATGCAAGCTCTTGTGAAAATTTCATGGCATTTGGATCAGTGGATCGCAAGAAATGGTCGATACGAAATGAGCATTCTCGAGTGGCTGTTTGGTTCGAATCCATCTCTTCGAACCGATGGTTTCGAATCGATGGTGGCACACGCCTTTGTGATGACGTGGAGCGCAAACTTCGCCTCGATCCGGACTTCACTCCAAGTTGACCGCATCGACTCCATATATCTCGACTCGTTTGCAACGATGGATGACACGTCACCTAGGTTCGTTGCCTTGATGGATTCGAATGAAGCCTCACCGATGGATTCGAACAAGGCTTCATTCATGGGTTCGAACGGCAGTCACTGAGGGATACAGACAGCAGCTGCCTGATGGATACGAAGAGAGGCATCTACGATGGATGCGAAGCGGGCTTTCTGCCGATGGATTCGAATGAGACCGAGTAGAACCGAGGCACTTCAGTGGATTCGAACTTGATCGATACGAACGGCGGCACTTCGATGGACATGAAGTTGATCGGTACAAAGGGCGGCACTTCGATGGATACGAAGTTGCTGACACTTGATCGATACGAACTGCTGATGGATTCAAACCGGAGTTCGATGATGGATACGAAATCAACAGCGGCAATAGATACGAATGCTGGGCCGTTTCCTCTAGATTGAATTGATTATAACTCGAGTATATGAACTCAGATTGACTTGAAATTTGGAATGCGGGCTTTTATGACTTTGCTTGTCATGTCCTATCAATTGTAGCTCAATCTAGACTTGGACAAAATTCATCGACATCCATAGCGAACCTGTGTAGGCTTGATATCCGGGAGGAGTGATCCTTTGGTTTCCAGTCAATTCCTTGGTATCACGGCCTTGCCAAAAGGCGGGATAATAGGGTCTGCCTTTTTTCCCCTTATTATCCAACATCAATTTGGCGGTTCCTTCATGGAGATAAAAAGGCTCAGGAAGTTTATCTTGGCTTGCTTCATGGCCACTAGAATTGGGGCTAAATTTTTCTGAAGCCCCGGGAATATCATCACCATCCCCTCCATGAGAACCAGCATGATTACCTCCGCTGTCGCCTAAACCGGGATCTCTATCCTCATTGTCAGGGTTATCATCATTATTACCAATGTTGTTTCCGCCTTCCTCAACAACGACTTCATCATCATCTTCTTCTTCGTCAGAATTAGAATTTCGTTCTATAGAAGGGACTTCGAAAGATAAAAAATTCGATCTCAATTTCATCTCTCGTAGGAACTTCAATCCTTTGCTCCATTTTTTTGATTTTATCCTTGAATCTTTTGACTAGAGTAGGATCGAGTAAGGGAAAGCTTAAATCTGGACTTTTTTCGATATTGTCAAAATAAGCAAGCACCAAAGCATCCTTATAAGAATTCACGATGATGTCATTAAGAGAAGTATTCAAAAACCGCGACACCTTTTGTTTGGCCTCATAAATGGTTTTATTGGCCATAGTTAAAGATTTTTTCTTCTCCAACTTCTTCTTGAAAAGAGTGCATTTTTATTGGAAAGATAATTGTTTAGCAACCATTCGGGCCTTCTTTTCCTCTAACTCTTTTAAAGTCATTTATAAAGCCAAGTTCTCATTAGCTAAGAGTTGTCTTGCCTTCCTCTCCTTGGAGATAGTAGATTCCGCTTGAGCAAGGGAGGCGTCCAACCTTTCTTGTTCCCTCACTGCATTATCTTTAATAGTATAAAGGGAAGTAACCTGGTAATTCAGAGTTGAGACTTCTTTTTGAAGCTTAGACGTCTCAACATAAGGCTTTGAAACGCTTTCCTGAAGAGAGTACCAAATTTTAGAAATCCGAAAGGAAAGGTACGTCATGAGTCAGAATTCAGTAAGAAATGAGTAATAAGATAGGGGAGTAATATGAAACGTACTATAAGCTGTTTCTCAATTAGAGATCGACAATGTCCCATCGAGTTAAGATCATAAGAACGTGGATGAATGGAAGTAAATAAGGGAGAATTCATAATTGACTGTACCATCATCTCAAAATTATTTGGAGAGACCGGTGATGGGGATCTAGAGGGGTACAACTCCTAAAAAGGAGTTGAAGTACCTAATTTCTTTTGCATCTGTTCGATTACGCTAGAAGAATCGGACACAACAATGAGGACATAAGGTCATCCTTTGAAAGATTCATTTTAGATTGGTCAATAGAAACTTCAAGAGTAGGACCTTCTAGAGTTTTGCCCACATCAATAGTTTCACCCTGTTTTGGAGGAGGAGAAGATTGGATATCAGTTGTTTTAGTTTTCTTAAGAGAAGGACCTGCCGTAGTCATTCCACTCAATTTCCTTTTGGCGATCATCCTTGACCTAGCAATGGCATGGGTTAGAGTTGAAGTGCCAGATTCAGAAGTTAGAGGGAGTGGATCTTTTGTGGTCAATTCAACAGTGGGAGCAACCGCTAGGATCCAAAAAGTATAAGTTAATAAACCAATCTAAGGAGTAACGCGAAGGTAAATTACAAATGCTACATTAAAGCTTACCAGGTTAATTCAGATAAATTAGAGACATGGGAGAAAAAAATTTAAGATCACCCAGGAAGAGGAAGTGCTTGTTCTTAGAAGTGTGTTAGATAAGAGGGTGTGTCCAAGAACTCTCTGACCTGCTCGGAGGAGGGAATGTTTTTGAAGATTGCTTGGCGTTAATAATGTAAGCCTATTCCCAATGCTACCCAGAGCAACAGTTAAAAACTTCATGATTCTTCCCCTCATCATTGAGATCATTAGGAGCAAGACCTAATAAGAAAATGTAATTTAGCAAAAAAAGAAGATAATTCAATGAAAATGAAAATAATGATCGACTTACGAGGAGAAGAGAAAACTCCACTTATATTTGGGAAACATTTGATGTAGAAGAATTGTGTCTCTCAATCTCTAAACTTGTTTACCCCCTCAGAAATTTAATTTTTTCCTATGGGTTAGCTCAGAAAATCTAGCTATTCAGTTGCTGAGCTTGACCAGACATACGAGATAATTTAGAACTTCAGCACTTAATGAAGGAAGGCTTGACTCTAAAGGCATAAGCTCCAAAGAGACAAGATATGTGTAGACATTTGGTGATAGTTGAATCGGAGCTATGCCAAGGTGACTCAAGAATCTTGACAAGAAATAGGGAATTTAATGAAACCGCTATACCAGATGTGGATGGCAGTGTAAACAAAATAACCCTTAGGAGGACTTTTCATAGTGCCATTTTCACCATGAGGAATGGCTTCAACTCCTGTGATCTCAGAGCCATTAAGGATCGAGAACTTCATCTTGAGTGGCTATAAGAGAACGCCTCGAAATTGCTTCGTCTTCTATGGGAAAGACTCTAATTCTAAAGCTACATCCTTTTCTGGTTTCTTTGAAGTCCTTTTCAAAGACATGATCTTGCCAGGTGAAAGAATTTCATTAAAGTTGTGGTTTAGTCCATTACTAAAGCTTTTCGAAGGCATCGAAAGCCTACTACAATGGTTTAAATATCCACCATAATATATGATTTCATGCCTTAAAAAAGGGATTGTAGTTAATGAAAATTATGAAATTCATTAAGCTTTCGACAATGTCGAAAGGAAGGATAGAATCCAGGCACCTGAACACACCCTTCGAAATGTCGAAAGCCCAAGAAAGAGTTTTCCTCATTAATAAGTGCAATTATCTACACATCTCAATTTGGGTATATCCTTTGTCGAAACATCATATTTCAATTAGGTTGAAAGGATTTGAACCAAAGGGACATTGACAATAATGAAAAAGAATTTAAGTTGTATCGTCAAAGTTTAGATGGGAAAGTGATGATAGAAACATTTTATTTAATTATTGTAAGTTTCGAATAAGTTGGAGGATATAACAGAACTGTAAAGGCATTAATACTAAATTGGTATAATAGAAACAAATATGGTTGTTTAAACTGTGAAGTTTCGACTAAGTCGAAAGGTAAGTTAAGGGTTTGGACAATAGCAAAAAGTTTATTTTTAATTCAATGTAAAATGAGGGACATTGATTCTCAATCCAAAGTATCTCCAATATAAACTAAAACAAGGAGTTATTTGTCTAAAGTAAAGTTCTATAGCAAATTAGATCCACCATTTATATGTGTTGAGTTATGAACCCTTTCGAAGAGAATTGGGCCTTCAAAAAGATACACTGTGTAGCCATTAGATTAAATCCCTCAAGATGAATTCTTCAAAAGGTGTTAGAATACATCGAAACATGTTGTAGCTTCTAAAGAAGTCCATCTCATGACAACAACATCAATCCCCTCGAATGGATCCATTTAAAGCGGATCCTTGACTTTCTTTCGACTCCCTCAAAAGAGGTTAGAAAAGGAAGTGATGAAAAGTCGCATTACCCCCTTTCGAGAAGGTTGGAAATTAGGTTGTAATATTATTTTATTGATATAAGTGACTCAGCCTTATCTTCAAAGTTACCAGGAGGGAACTCCTTCCCGGTTAATCGTCAACCTAACAATTCCCAGGTGTCGATAATAATATTGATTCAAGCTTGAACTTGCATTTAACAACAATGAAAACCATTACTTAGCAAATTCAAGCTCGGACAATAATTGGCTCCATAGATTAATCAAAGCCAAAAAAAATTCTCGAACTAATAAGAATGGAGTTTAATAAGACTTGAACCAAAATTCACGTACAAATAATGGTAAATAACCCCAAATTTAACGAATTCAAGTTCAAATCTAAAATTAATATCATAAACTAATCGAAATCAATATAAAGGTGAATCTAAAAGTCATCCATATAAACGACAAACTCAATTCAATCTCAAAAAATTAAAATAAAAACACAAATTTGAACCTTAAAAATTTTAAATTTAAATTGAATTTGAATAATAGATGTACACATCAAATTTGAACTCATAACTACTGAAATTAGGAATTTGATAAGAAACTGTTATTTCTAATTTTTTTTCTTTGAGTTTCTTAATTGCAGGTAAACGAAAAAGGAGGAGAGAAGGAAGCGTGATTTATAAGAGAAGCGAACACAAAGAAAGCTATTCAATCAAATTAAAATGAATGGCCAAGATCTATGTGAGTATATGAAAAGGCGGGAAATTTTATGCTGAAATAAAATTAGTGCTAAAACAGTTGACTTGAAAACTTAAGAGCATCCCTTCATTAAAGGGGGGGCAAACGTTGCTATCAAAAACCATCTAACTTGATTGAAGCCTTAAAGAATACAAAAGAAGGATCCATAAAGAACTATAGTAATAGCAAGACCTTTCGAATGAGTCAAAGGGAAGCTTCTGCATGGGTTGGATGAGCAATGCCTCTCGAAGAGGCCGAAAGGGGGCTGGGACACTTTTTCGCTTCAATTAATTACCATTTGAAATGGTTGCTTCTGCATGCATAGAAGTGTTTCAAATGTATTAAAGTCACCTTTCAAAGGCAATAAATTATAAGCTTCTACTTGAGCGCCAGACATTTTGAAACAGTGGGTTCCACCATCTTTTACCTTTTGTAAAAGAACATTTGGACAAAGCTACCCCTTCGAAAGCATAGATTAGCCTTTTGAATTGGTTGGAATCATCCCCCAATTTTAAAGCAAAGCTTACATGAGTTCAATAACAAGGATGGGAGTTCCGCATCAATAAAAAAGGATGCATTCTAAAGCCATCGTCCACATTAAAGCCTTCTACCATGCTCTAACTCATTCGAAGCCCAAAAGATTTATCTTTCGACAATATTGGAAGCCAACATCTTTTCCTGCTTGCAACAACGCATCAACAAGAAAGTGAGAGCGCTTTCTATACCTTATGAGGAAGTTGAAAGCACTCAAGTTCTATTCATAAGTGATGTTAGAGGAGCACTCTCAACATAACAGCGGCGAAAGCACATCACAGCACCCTTTCGACTAAGTCGAAACGACTGATTCGAAAGGGTCCAACCCGCACATATAAATAAGACCCTAGATGTGTTGTTTGGGGGATCCGATTTCATTCATTCAACACTTGCCCGTTCTTAAATTTGTAAACCCTATTTCTAAAATCAAGTTGGGGGTTTTACTTCATTCTAATACTTAGGTTTCTGTAATTCAAAAAAAATATTATTATTAAAGAAAGTATGCGGTTTTCTGAGTATATTGAATGATTTGTGGATCCACTATATTTCTTGTTATGGTTTATTTGCATTAATGTCAATTGAAAGGTTACCTTTCAAAGGAGTAGAAACCTAATTGATCAATTAAAAACCTTAGATCTGATAGCTTCCAACCTTAAGTCACTTTAACCACCTCGAAAGGGGTTTTTAAAAGGGTTCTAAATCATTGCAACTGGTTCAAAAGGAGGTTTTGAAGGAGTTCTAACTATCCCCAATCATTTTGAAAGATCCTTGCGAAAGAGTTCTGTACTACTTTTATTGAATCGAAAGGTGTTTTTGAAGGGGTTAGTCTCACTTTTCTATATTAGGGTGTTGACAAGTTTTCTTGTTAACAATATGTAAAGAACAGAATATAGAAATGGAAGTGATTATTATTCATGCATGCTTTTTACATTACATACTTTCATATATATATAAGGGTTATTGCAACAGCTATATTAGCCAACTTACACATTAACATATTCTAGCAAAGACTAAACCATATACGTCCTCAACCTCAGTTCTCAACTGTACAAATACTTGAAGTATCATTGTGTGCATGCACACACATGCATGCAGTAATACAGCAGTCTAGCTCTCATCCTAGGCTTGTACTTCAACCATCTCTGACTCTGCCATTCCTATGCCACCTATAGCCACTTCCTCGATGATCCTCTGGCTGGACTCTGGTGATCTCTTCCTAAACATGTATTTTCTGGAGCTCTGTAAGAAGAAATCATGGCCAACAAGTAGGAGCTGTTGTAGAGGTTGAAGAATAATTTTGAGAGATGAAAAGATAAGGAAATGGTGGATATGGAGCTTTATCTAGGCTCGATTATTTCAGATAAGTTTGTTTTAAGTTTCCTGCAAAGGAGATAAAAGATCACTTGGTATTACGATGAAACTGTTGCCAGGTTCCGACTGGTAAGGGGATGATCTCTACTAGCGCTCTATATTTGGTCAAATATTTTATTTTTTATTTTTTATTTTTGCTTATATTTTAGGCTTTGGTGCTTATAATAACTATATTTTTTTGATTTGTACATATTGAAGTGATTTTATGGTAATTATTAATGCAAATTCTATGAATATGGACTAATTTAAAGTTTTAGTAAGTCTTAAATTGTGCAGGCTTTTAAGTGGATAATTTGGAGTTACTTCAGGAAACTATAACAATATTTCTCCTAACTTGTAGGACTTGCTACAATTTTCTCTCTTCCTAATCTCCCTATTTTGTATTATATTACTAATTACTTAAATTAGCCCCAAATGTCGCGGCTATTTCTGTGAACATCCAACTACATCACATACGGTTCCTTAAATTGGTGTAATTAATTATTTCCTTTAAAGTTGGAGAGATATTTACTTGCATTGAAAAAATGTAGGCAGTAGAATTTCATGTGTGTCTGCAATATACACTAAAGTAGCCCTAAATTTTTAGGAAATTGGCGCTCTAAGAGATCTTAAGGTAAAGCAATTTGTTATCAGTTGCGTCAAAATTAGTCAAGCATAATAGATGTTGAGCTAGAAAAGGAGAAGATGGTTATATCCTCAACTACTTTATGATCCTTTAGTCTGCTGAACAAAATAGGAGAAAAGTGTATCGAGTGCAACAGGTATTCATCATCAATTATAAAGACAATAAGTGTTCCAATCTTTTTATGCCAACTCTTCATTCTATATTAGCAACAATTTTCTTTTTGATATAGTGACATGCCCGGATTGAGGTCAAGTCAAAAATAAGATGGTCATCAACATGACTTCGAACTAATTTGAAATCTTCACCAAACAAACAAATCAAAATTAAATTTGTCGGCAATCAAATGCAAAATCGGTGATCGAATACAAAATTAGTGATCGAATTAACTCTTAATTATAGACAATGTTATCAAGTAAATCAACTAACAGCCTGTAATACTATTATAGTTATGTTACCCATCGAAATGGAAAAAAGTATATTCAATAGATTAGTTTGTTGTGGGAAATTCTAACTCGAGACCACTCAAATCAAAACCTCAAAGCACAGCGAAAAACGAGATCGTGGTAAGAAATGTAAAAACAACCAATCTTCATCAACAGTCGATAGCACCAACTATCACTACTTCTACCTTCAACCAAACATGAAAGCTTTCCTAATGAGCTCTGTCAAACCGCTTATTGCCTCCATCAACGAGCTCAGGAAAAGCCTCCACTCGATAATGAAGTACTGAAAACATCCAAATCTTAACTGTCTCACCAAAGACTAAAGTTATAAGGAGAGTAAACTAGCACTCACCATGAAGATAGAACCACAATCTCTCACCGATACTCTTTCTCATCCATAACCAAGCTCCTCCCTCAACTGTGCCCACCCCGTGGCACCAAGCACTTCAACAAGGGAACCAAGTTCTAGCAATGCTCGAACTTCCCAACCGACAATGCCTTAGTGAACATATCTGCCGCCTTATCCTTTGTATGCACTTTCCGAAGATATACTTGCTTATCTTCATCCATGGCTACTAGAAATAACTCTCTCATCTCAATATTCTTAGTGTGTGAGCTAAATGCCAAATTCTCTACCAAGTGAATAGCACTCTAGCTATCACATCGAACATCGCTATCATGCTCATATCTCAAGTCACACAAAAATCGCCTCAAATAAAGTGTCTCTTTAGCCGCCTCCAACATGGCTATCAACTCCGCCTCCATAGTGGATAAAGCAACTACGGTCTGCAATCTCGATCTCCAGCTTATGGCCATACCACCAAGTGTGAAGACATATTTGGAAGTCGGCTTTCTTTAATCCCTATCACCGGCATTGTTCGAATCAAAATAACCAACCAACTTGCAATTCATCCTCAACTACCACAAAAAATAAGACCATGAGATGATGTACCCCTAAGGTATCTCAATAAAAGCTTCACAGCTTCCCAACGTGATTTCCACGGATTAGTGATATGCCGACTAACCATCTCAATGGCATTTGCAATATTGGGCCTTGTACACACCATAGCATACATTAGACTTCCAACCGCACTAGCATTTGGCACCTTTTCCATATAAGCCTTGTCTTTCTCCATGATAGGCGATCCCTTACTTGAAAGCTTAATATGAAGAGGTAAATGTGTATTTGATGCTTTTGCATTCTCCATGCTAAACCGGCAGAGCACTTTCTCTATGTGCTCCTTTTGAGTCAATTTCAACTCAAAATGCTTTCGATCCCTTTCTATTTCCATGCCCAGTATCCTCTTTGCTTCTCCAAGATCCTTCATTTCGAACTCCGATTTCAAACTCAGTTTTAACTTGTTGATTTCATTCTTATCCTTAGAATCAATGAGCATGTCATCCACATACAAGAGTAAATGCACCGAACAACCATTTTAAAACTAATTGAAATATACACAAGCATCTTTGATGCTTCTATCAAAACCATTTTCAAGCATAAAATGATCAAATCTCTTGTACCATTGACTATGTGATTGCTTTAAACCATACAGTGATTTCTTTAACTTGCAAACCAAATTTGACTTACCATCCACAATAATACCTTTGGGTTGCTCCATGTAGATGTCTTCATCCAAATTAGCATGCAAGAAGGTGGTTTTCACATGAAGCTTCTCCAAGTCATGAAGAGCAACTACAACAAGTAATATCTGAATTGAAGTATAGCCGCAACCTCTGCGAATATCTCATCATACTCTTTTCTCTTCCTTTGTGCAAAACCCTTAGCCACTAGCCTAGCTTTGTATCTCCCATCATCCTTCACCTTGTATATCCATTTGCACCCAATAGCAAGGTTTCCTTTAGGAAGTGGAACAAAATCCCAAGTTTGATTCTTCAAAAACGATTACATCTCTTCCTGCATGGCACAAATCCACTTCGAGCTATCACTCGACTCCATGACATTATTAAGGTTCATCGGCTCATCTTGGACTACATGAAGAGCATAGTCCAAATTATCACAAAAGCTAAGATAGGTTAAATAAACATATCTATTGGGTGGTCTTATAGCACGACGACCCATCCGACTAGTAATACCATCACCAAAACTCATTTCGGCTCCACCTTGAGTCGAATCCTCTCTAGAATCATGTGTAGGATCTAGATTAACCCTAGAGGGGGGTGAATAGGGTTATAGCAAATTTTCTCGATTTAAACATAGAAACAAACTGCAGAAATAAATATGCTGAAAAGTAAATCACACACTAAATTTACCCAGCTTCATATTTACTGTGAATTACGGCTTTGCCTTGGTCTGGCCATCTTTGTTACATTGTTTCTCGGCATGCATTCCTGTAGCATGGTCGTTGTTCATCTTGTAGTCTTCATCTCTGGCCATCTTCTCTGGACTCCATTTGGTGTTTTCATTGTATAATATGTAGCTTGCATCACTGGTGCACTTTGCATCCATTCTGGTTGTTACTACATTCATGAGTTTTGGATGCTCTATTGTTTTCTGTTGCATTCATGTTAGTTTAGTCGTGCACTTGGTCTTTGTTGTAACTGGATATGTTGCTTGAGTCACTTGCGCTGTGTTTCACTTGGTCGTCTCTTTTCTTTGTTGGCACTGACTGTTGTCTTTGTGGTTTTCTCATTGCATATGAACTTGGTCTCTACTTGATGCTGTAGTCTTCAAGTATTTTTGATTGCCATATCATGTGCTTTGTGCATTTCTCTGGCCATTTGTGTTGGGCATTTCTATATATGATGTTTGTCACTGTTGTATTGTATACTTGATGGCTTGCATGATGCATTTTGACTTGACTTGCTACCTGGTCGACACTTGCAGTTTACTGTGTCAAGTAGCTGTCTTGACACTATATCATGTTCGATATAGTCTGCATTTCAGTTGTTTGGTTGACGCACTTGAACTATACATTCGAGTCTGCCTTTTTGAGTTCCTTTAGTTGCATTCATGTCATGTAGTTGCATTCACTTGAGTCAGTTGCATTTGTTTGCGTGTACTGTCCACTGCCCTTATGTTGCTCACCATGTTGTATACATGTTTTCATGCTTGTGACATTCATGTTGATTCCATTTTTGCTATGTTGCATTGAGCTCTGATTCAAGCTTTCATGCATTGTTAAGTTTGTGGTCATCCTGCTTTGCCTGGATTGTGTACATTTGTGCACTTGTTGTCCTGTGTCTAATCATGTATCAATGTGCACAGTGTTTGCTGTGACATTGTAGTTTGCTGACCTGATGGCATTTGATTTTTGCTTCACTGTTGCTGTTGGTCTGACTTGTATCACTTGTGTCACTGTTGTACTTGAGCTTCTGGCCTGTATTTTGATGTTGCCACTGTGTTTCATTTGAACAGCTCAGTGGTGCACTTGCTTGGTCATTTTGTACTTCTGGATGCACTTGTCTAATTGAGTTGCATTGTTCCATGTATTTGTGCTTTGATGCAGTTTTGATTTTTCGAAGCTTTGCATTCTTCATATTACTTTGTGTTGAACCCAATTTTAAAAACTCGGGTTTGACCTTGTGCTGATTTCATTTATATTGCACCTGAGTTGAACCTGTCTTTATATTTGGGTTTGAGCTTGTGCTGATTTCATTTATATTGCACCTGAGTTGAACCTGTCTTTATATTTGGGTTTGACCTTGTGCACAGCTGTCCCTGTAGCATCATCAAGTGTATATCGATGTGCACGGCCTTGTGGCATGCACAGTGATACACTGTGCATGTCACACTGTTCGTGTGTGATGAATTCAAATGTAAATAATGACGAACAACCCAAATAACTGAGGCAAATCATATTTTTAAAAATCATATTTCATTTTATATTGCAAAAATATTTCTTTTTCAATTTTACTGCGTTAGTGAATATTTTTCAGATTGCTTAGATGCTTGATTCTAACTGGAATGAAGTTGAAGATAAACTACGAGTGTGAGTGATATGTAGTGAGGAAATTATGTAAACTGAATTGTGATGTGTTGTAATCAAAGTTGTATAGTTATAGTGAGATCTTGAAATTGTACTATTCAAGATTGTAATAAATATTTGTTTGAATAAAATTTCTGTTTGAATTCAAATTCCATTCAAATTCTGTGTAATTTATTTTATTCAACAAATATTTATCTAATCTATGAAAAATAAAATAGTACATTAACAAACACATTTAAACGAATATATATATGTTTATTATCATCAAACAAAAATCATATAAGCGCTAAGCGCATATTCCACATTCTCCCCCTTTTGATGATAACAAACATATATTTAAGATTTTGACTATATTAAATGTATTTGATCAATGATATACTCTAATTGCTCCCTCTATTTAAATGCTTCCTCTCTACATGATGCTCCCCCTACATATATGCACACAAATAGAAATATATAAATGAGCCTAGATGCAAATGGGAAAAATTATTTGACCTTTGCTTGATTTTATTTGACAAAATCTTAACTTTTCTCTCCCCCTTTTGTTATCAGCAAAAGAATAATAGTGTTAGAGAAAAATAGAGATAAAGTGATCAATATTAATCCAACATTAAAACTCAATTTGAATATAAATATTAAACTTCAATAAAAAATCAAACAAAAATCATAACTACCTTTGTTAGGCGCATATTCCACTATTAGAATGATGGAAATGATGTTCTCATTATAAAATCAACCAGTTGTATCTACTTGTGGTACATTTATATCAGGAATTTGAATATCTACTAATCATGCATAACCGATAGGACTTTTAAATGAGATTAGTAGTATTCCAAAATTTTAAAAAATGAATTCAAGTATCTTCTAACCACGCATGACCGTGAGGACTTTTAAATAGGATTAGAATTAACTTGTCTATTTAATCAATTAATTTTGATATGCGTTCCATACATGCATAACCGTGAGGACTTTTAAATGAGCATGGAAGCATATAATCAAAAAATCCAAGTAATTCACCCATGCATAACCGTGAGGACTTTTAAATGAGAGTGAATACTTTGGATATTTAATTATTTTTACAAAAAAAATGTGAAATGAAAAACAAATGATTCCTGGTTATAGTACCACATATCGACAAACTATATTTAAGATTTGATAAACAATGGTCGATAGAAATATGATAGATATAGAAATGATCATGGAATCTTTATCCAACAAAAAGTTTTATAACTCTTGTTTAAATTCCTAAAGAAATTTTCCAAATATACTCTCTTGAGTGATGTATGTTAATTATCAACACTTATCATCTTTTCAATCACTATTTATCCTTTCGATAATCAGCAGGGAGTCAGATTAGTCAAAATTTGTCATTTAAAATCAAATAAAAATGACTAATCTGAAAATATGATCAACAATGATTTTCTCGAAGGGGTTATATGAGGGAAAAAATTCTGCTATTTGAAAAATATTTGTAATGGAAAATATGCAGATATTTTCTTTGAAAACGATGCAGTATTAAATGTCTCACCATACATCACGTTCAACTAGCAAATTTTCTGTCAACTAGATTACCAGTATGATCTGCATCTGGATCTCTTTTACTCCAACATATCACTAACTAAATTTGATAGACCAGACCATGAAGTGTGCATAAAAAATTCAAACTCAATTTTTTCTAACAGCATTTTAAATGACATTCTCTTAAATTTGGATTGAAGCCATGTAAATAATCAGAAAACCGTGAATATAGAGTTAGCATGTTGAACAAGTCAGAATCAAAATCATCTTCTTTACAACATCTCACTATTGGCTGATTTCATTCAAAATATGGTGCAGATTATCACATAAATATACCTTCACCTGTTTTACCTTTACGATAATGTTTCATGGTTTCCCATTGTGATTCTGTCACCTTTGTACTAGGCTAAGGAACTTTGCTTTGTTGCCCGTTGTGTTTCTGGAACAGCCAAAATCCAGAGAACACTGTTATTGTTCCTTAGCCTGCCACCATTCCTACACGGGAAAAGATTTATGTGACCTATTTGTTTTTATAGGTCCATGATTGTTAGTGGCAGAATATTTTGAAAAATAATTTTATGGAGACCCAAAACTATTTATAATTGCTCCCTTCGGCACCCAAATTTGTTTAACTTTGAGAGATTTTATATTTGTACCTTTTGGAACCCAAATTGATATAGTTTTCACGTGTTTGGGTCTATACCAACAATTATTTTGATTGTGTCCAAATTTTCTACAAATTGTGCACGCTGAATTTTCTTGATTAATCTTGCTTTCAACATTTTCAGATTTATTATATCCAAGTCCTTGTCTAACCGTATTAACAGTTTGCTTTCCTAATAGCATTTTCAACGATTTTTCACTTTTTGAGAATTTATCTAAAGTCATTGACAATTGTAGGACTTGTGTTTTGAGAGATTCATTTTCATTTATCAATTGTGTGCACTTTTTAATAGAATTCTCTCTCCTTGTATTTTCATTCTCTTTTAAAATCAAAATTTCATTTTCAAGTGATTTTATATTGGTTTCTGATTTTTTAATTTCCTTTTCGAATGTTGGACACTTATCACACTTAGGGATCTTACTTTGATAGGTTTTAACTAATTTTTCGAGTTGATTATTTAATTCCATCAACGTATCTTTTTGTGATTCAAGTTTGGCATACTTCTCCCTAAGTCGTTCAAAACAGCCATTCACTTCGTGGAAATAAATAAGTAATTCAGAGTGAGTGAGTTTTGATACCTTGCTTGGCTTCATATTGTGCTCTCTGTTTTTTAATTTTTGATTTAGAGCTGGATTTCCGTATTTGCGGTTCCTCCTTTTGAATTTCTTCATTAGTAATGCCATCTCGGCTGCTCCATCATCATTATCCTCATCACAACTGCTATTTACCAATCCTGTTAAGCACATTTCTTTAACTGAGTCAGTTGTGGAGGACATCTCATTACTGTTGACTTTTGCACCACATATTGCATCAAAAGTATTCCAGATTTTCTGTGCATTTTCACAATGAGAGACGAAATAAAAATTATCACGAATAATATGAGAATATAATATATGCATAGCAAGAGCATTAATCAAGATAGTTTCTTTATTTGTTATATCATACCCATTTTCAATAATATCCCAACATTTAATATTAACTGATTTTAAATAAAATTCCATTTTCAATTTCCAGTTCAAAAAATTTGTTCCATCGAAAATAGAAGGAATAATATTGGAACGACCCTCAACAAAAGTATTATCTGGTGGATTCATGACTCTAGAGTTGAAAAATACTGAGATTTGATACCACTTGTAGGATCTAGATTAACCCTAGAGGGGGGGGTGAATAGGGTTATAGCAAATTTTCTCGATTTAAACACAGAAACAAACTGCAGAAATAAATATGCTGAAAAGTAAATCACACACAAAATTTACCCAGCTTCGGCTTTACTGTGAATTACGGCTTTGCCTTGGTCTGGCCATCTTTGTTACATTGTTTCTCGGCATGCATTCCTGTAGCATGGTCGTTGTTCATCTTGTAGTCTTCGTCTTTGGCCATCTTCTCTGGACTCCATTTGGTGTTTTCATTGCATAATCTGTAGCTTGCATCACTGGTGCACTTTGCATCCATTCTGGTTGTTACTGCATTCATGAGTTTTTGATGCTCTGTTATTTTCTGTTGCATTCATGTTAGTTTAGTCGTGCACTTGGTCTTTGTTGTAACTGGACATGTTGCTTGAGTCACTTGCACTGTGTTTCACTTGGTCGTCTCTTTTCTTTGTTGGCACTGACTGTTGTCTTTGCGGTCTTCTCATTGCATATGAACTTGGTCTCTACTTGATGCTGTAGTCTTCAAGTATTTTTGATTGCCATATCATGTGCTTTGTGCATTTCTCTGGCCATTTGTGTCGGGCATTTCTATATATGATGTTTGTCAATGTTGTATTGTATACTTGATGGCTTGCATGATGCATTTTGACTTGACCTGCTACCTGGTCGACACTTGCAGTTTACTGTGTCAAGTAGCTGTCTTCATATTATCACTATATCATGTTCGATATAGTCTGCATTTCAGTTGTTTGGTTGACGCACTTGAACTATACATTCGAGTCTGCCTTTTTGAGTTCCTGTAGTTGCATTCATGTCATGTAGTTGCATTCACTTGAGTCTGTTGCATTTGTTTGCTTGTACTGTCCACTGCCCTTATGTTGCTCACCATGTTGTATACATGTTTTCATGCTTGTGACATTCATGTTGATTCCGTTTTTGTTGTGTTGCATTGAGCTTTGATTCAAGCTTTCATGCATTGTTAAGTTTGCGGTCATCCTGCTTTGCCTGGATTGTGTACATTTGTGCACTTGTTGTCCTCTGTCTGATCATGTATCAATGTGCACAGTTTTTGCTGTGACATTGTAGTTTGCTGACCTGATGGCATTTGATTTTTGCTTCACTATTGCTGTTGGGCTGACTTGTGTCACTTGTGTCACTGTTGTACTTGAGCTTCTGGCCTGTATTTTGATGTTGCCACTGTGTTTCACTTGAACAGCTCAGTGGTGCACTTGCTTGGTCATTTTGTACTTCTGGATGCACTTGTCTGATTGAGTTGCATTGTTCCATGTATTTTTGCTTTGATGCAGTTTTGATTTGTCGAAGCTTTGCATTCTTCATGTTGCCTTGTGTTGAACCCAGTTTTAAAAACTCGGGTTTGACCTTGTGCTGATTTCATTTATATTGCACCTGAGTTGAACCTGTCATTATATTTGGGTTTGACCTTGTGCACACCTGTCCCTGTAGCATCATCAAGTGTATATCGATGTGCACGGCCTTATGGCATGCACAGTGATACACTGTGCATGTCACACTGTTCGTGTATGATGAATTCAAATGTAAATGATGACGAACAACCCAAATAACTGAGGCAAATCATATTTTCAAAAATCATATTTCATTTTATATGGCAAAAATATTTCTTTTTCAATTTTACTGCGTTAGTGAATATTTTTGCAGATTGCTCAGATGCTTGATTCTAACTGGAATGAAGTTGAAGATAACTACGAGTGATATATAGTGAGGAAATTATGTAAACTGAATTGTGATGTGTTGTAATCAAAGTTGTATAGTTATAGTGAGAGCTTGAAATTGTACTATACAAGATTGTAATAAATATTTGTTTGAATAAAATTTCTGTTTGAATTCAAATTCCATTCAAATTCTGTGTAATTTATTTTATTCAACAAATATTTATTTAATCTATGAAAAATAAAATAGTACATTAACAAATACATTTAAACGAATATATATATGTTTATTATCATCAAAAAAAATCATATAAGCGCTAAGCGCATATTCCACATCATGTACATTACCAACATTACTAAAGGAACCATGTGGACTAAGTGATGTCACATCAACCGCTTCCTCCTCACAATCATCTCCAACTACTCTACTCTATCTACTCCTTGTAAAAAATGTAGGAATAACTTCCTTCTCCTTTGATTCACTATAAACCAAATCCAGAAAATTCGATGAGCTCTTATTCTCCTTGAACAATGCCGACTCATCAAAAGTAACAGGATGAGAATTGACACTGAATTCCAAATCTGACAGCCTTTTACTCCGCCTGTATAGCCAAGCAAAATCCCTTTGAAAGCTCTAGGTTCAAGCTTATCAATTCCCGGATCATGCACATGAACCAGACTACCATACACATGAAGATAACTCAAGTCAATGCTCTTTCCCTTCCACACTTCCTCCGGAATATTTTTACCAATAGCCGAGCACAGAATTTGATTAATAATATGCACCACGGTTGACAAATCTTTGGCCCAAAATCCCTTAGACTGTCCCAATTTCAATCTCAAGCATTGAGCTTTCTCAAATAGAGTACGAATCATCCTCTCTACAACACCATTCGACTGCGGATCTCCAGGTATAGTAAAATGCCTTTGAATACCATAGTGTTTGCAAAACTCCAATAATTCTCGGGAAACATACTCCCCGCCATTGTCAGACCTTAGAACCTTCAAAGACTTGCCACTCTCATTCTCAACAAGAGATTTCCATGCTTAGGACTTTACAAATGCCTCCGAGTTGGCCTTCATTACATACACCCATACCTTTCAAGAAAATTCATCAATAAAAGAAATATAATAGCGAGCTCCTTCCAAAGAAGCTACCGGTGTCGGTCCCCAAACATCTGTATGAACATACTCAAGAACCTTCTCAAATCATGCTTTCCCTTATCGAATGATACTTTTGTTTGCTTTCCCATGACACATTCCATGCAAAACTCTAGTTTTTTAAAAATCTCTCAATCGATCATTTCCCTCATTTGAAGAATATCCAAACTCCTCTCCAAAACATAACCAACCTCAAATGTCATAACCTAGTCGCATCCAAGTCATGAGAACTATCAACTCCCTTATAAGTTTCACCTTCTATAGTCACTTCTTAAAGTAAATAAAAACCATGAGTCATAGTACCCTTCATCACTACAAGCGCACCCTTCGAAACCGCATGCTATCACTCTTAATAGAGATTTTACAACCTAAAGAATCCAACTGCCTCAAAGTGATAAGAGACTTTCGAGGTCCCAGAACATAGCGCATATTAGTGAGAGTATGAACCACTCCGTCAAACATCCGAATTCGTACGGAACCAATGTATTTTGACTTACAAATAGAACTATTACCCATAACAATTGAATTTTTTTCTTTGTGGGTATAGGAAGAAAAACAGTTCCTATTCGCGCCCCCAAATCAAGCCACCAATCGCTACCCAAAACATCTGATGCTACCGCCATCAACACATCTACGTCTCCCTCGCCAACTCTACTCTCCACCACTAAAGATTCTACTTCCTTCTTTGCATTCTCCTTGTCCGAACACTCATTCTTCTAATGACCGGGCTTCTTATAAATATATGACTTGCCCTTATTTCCTTCGACTATCCTCTCCA
Source organism: Allium cepa (assembly GCA_030765085.1). Classification (NCBI taxonomy): domain Eukaryota; kingdom Viridiplantae; phylum Streptophyta; class Magnoliopsida; order Asparagales; family Amaryllidaceae; genus Allium; species Allium cepa. The sequence goes on along the minus strand of CM060937.1, from coordinate 27,527,880 downwards.
ACCGGGATTCCTTGATTAAGAACGCCTACGGTTCTCCTTCTTCACATATCTCTCCTTCTCCACAAATAAACCATGACCACTACTAGCACCACTACTTCCATCGCCTAACTTCTTCATTTGATCCCTCAAATTATCGCTAAGAAGACCAATTCTGACATCATCAAGAGTCAAAGTATTCAGTTATAAATCAAACCATTTGAGAAACCCGTATAACGGTCCAACAACGAACATAAAAATATCGTCGCCTTTTGCTCTACCTTAATCTTCAAATCTAGCGCCTTCATCTTCATTAGCAAATCACCAAAGGTATTCAAGTGCACCTTTAACGAAGTATCTTCCTTCATCTTATAGGTGAAAAACGTTCTCAACAAGATCAAACGATTAGATAGCGACTTCTTCATATACAACTCCTCCAACTTATCCCAAATAACCTTAGCCGGAGTTTACCACTAATTTCAGAGATAATGTTCTCCCCCATAGTAATTTGAAGTGTAGTGAATACCCACTCATCCATTTCCTCTCTCTCAACTTCCCAAATGTCCGTTGGAAACAAATGTATATCAAACACTATCTGATCCACCATATTCCTCCTTAGAACTACTTTTATCTTCCATTGCCACTTTTCAAAATCATTATCGCCATTCCACTTGTCTATAGCCAATTGTGATCCCAAAGCCATATACGATCCACGCACATAAGGCATTACACTACTTGGATTAAGCATTGAGCAACTACCTAAGGTATTATCTGATTTCGGCATTTCTTCAACCACCTACCAACACCAAAGCTCTGATACCAAATGTTGTGGGAAATTCTAACTCGAGACCACCTAAATAAAAATCCCCAAAGCACAGCACAAAACGAGATGGTGGTAAGAAGTGTAAAACAACCAATCAATATCTCAATCTCAATAAAATATCAAAGACCAATCACAATCACCAAACAAGCAATATAATGTAAAAGCAATAACGAAGAAATAAATCACACACCAATTAATAGTGGTTCCACTAATGTTTTGTTAGTGTACATCCACTTTGAGAGAGAGACTTTATAAATACCAATGAGAAGAGTATAAGAGATTGATTACAATGATCAAAATTCTAATAGAATTGATTGTTGGAGAATAGAATTAAAGAAAATTAGGTTTAGATAAAACCCTAATCGGTGGAGGCTAAAACTTTTGATTAAACCCTTAATCACCTTTCAGTCATTTTTTCAATCACGCATATATCTGAATCCATAAAATAGCCTATATAGGAGAATAGAAAAGCTAGGAAAAATTCTTCCTTGTGAATATCATAAATCTTCACACTAAAACCCAGTCAAAATATAGGCAGAAAGTCGTCACAGACGTCTATCACTAGTCACAGACGTCTGTCATAGGTCCCGAGAAATCATCCCTAAAACCATAGAAGTCTATCATAAAGTGATAGATGTCTGTCCGAACTCTTGGCTTCCAAACTCTAAAGTCACAAACATCTTTCACTTTATGACATACGTCTATCGCTTGATGCTAGCCACAACACTCCCCTTCATCGCCATATCTTCCTCCTCCGAGCTCCAATTTGCGAACCGTTTTCTCCGTCACCAAGCTACTTCCGACTACATTAATTTTTCCATATAGTGTTGCCAAAATTTAACATACTTTATAGTTAGCATTATAATATTGCACCTTTTTTCTTCTTAAACTAGTAAAAATTATATGATACAACCTTTCCTTTCATATTGTATAAAAAAAAAAAAAAATTTTAAATTTTTATCTATGGTCTGTGAATTTACCAACATTAAAAATGAAAGGTACAAACATTAAACTTGTATTTCTCTAGAAGTGTAAACATGCATAAAGGTACAAAGAATATAATAATAAAGTAGTTTGTTTCTGACTAAATGAGGTAATATAAAATTATATGGTTTAGTTTCAATAAGGTGAACTAGTTTCTGATCAGCCGATTGTTTAATGGCAAATCATCGAAAAATATTGTGATAAATTTATCCGTAAGCGCACGACGTACAATTTTAGTACATCGCGAGCACGGGTCGATCCATAGGGAATTGAAGTGATTTCAAATTCTATTCAATCAAATTAAACCAAACTTGGGATTGTTTTTAAGCTAAGAAAAATGTAAAACTAGCTAAAACAAAGTGAATGGAAATATGAGATTAAAAGACAATTTAAAGGCAAATCCCCTCTCATCCTCTCACATAAATCAACACAAAATTTTATCCATGATCTCTCATTTTAATCTAATAGAATTAGTGATGTAGTTATCATAAGTATATTCTATTTATGTTATTGATTAACATAACTTAAACCGTTAAAATTTTAATACAACAACTAAAACCACTTATTAAATGTCATGAAAATGAATATGCTAAAACAAAAGTCTGTTTTATTCATGATCTATTTACTATTTTTGATTAGTAACATAGATCCTCAATTTTTGCTTCTATTTTAATTTCATGATCCAAATCACTTAGTTAGTTAATAATGTAAATTATATTTACGTTTGAATAAGAATAGCTTATTTGTGAAAGCAACATACTGTCAAATTCATTAATAAACTCACATCATAATCTAACTTTTCATGAACCATAAAAAGAAATTATAAATAAGAAAATATGTCGAATCTACATGAATTAGAGCGCTTCATTACCCCTAAATTGAAGGGGTTTATTTACTCGTTTTTGTTATCATTTCAAGACATGTATATTGCAACAATAAAAAGCAAGGAAAGTAAGAGTTAATAAAAAGAAAAGGAGAACTAAACTCCTTGCACAAAAATAAAATTAAACTAAATGCATAAAAAAGAAAAATAATCTACTAACATGAAAATGAAGAAAGCATGTAAATAAAAATGAGCACAAAATGAAAGAACATGTAGAAAAAGAAGAGGCTTAGGAAGCCATTTCATTTCTCTTTTGATTTGAGGCTACAACTTGCATAATATGATAAGTAGATAAAAAGCATCATTACATGAACATAAGAGGGTTATTTATACATGCCTAAAACCCTAATCTATATTTTAGGGGACTACCCAAAATACCCCTTAGGAAGTGTGGCCACCAAGATATCATTAGCATGAATTAATCCTCTATTAAGTGTGCATGTGCTTTTAATCCCTACTAATTTATGCATTAGCTCCTAATTGTATATTGTGGCAAGTGGGTTGGTAGGGTTCTCCATGATTTCATGAATCCATTTTCACCTTCACTTGCCTTCTTCCTTTATGCACGCATATCTTCATGAAAGCTTCTTCCATTTTTCCATCCAAATTCCTACAAATAAAACTAAAATGTGCAAATAAATGTTCTCTAAAATTAATATATGCACAAAATTACCAGTTTTCCCTTAAATTGAAGATGAGTGAGTGATGATTTGATGACATTTGAATTTTGGCAAGAACACGTAAAAATACCCAAATATGACATTTATTCAAATAAAAGTAGAATAAATATGAAAGTAAAAATATGCACATTTACATGCACATCATCGATCGAAGTTATTGGGTAGATAATGTACCATTTTTGTTTTGTTGCTTTTATAGCTCATTATGTTCTTTGAAAATTCATATAAGCAGGTGTCATTTACAAAAAAAAAACTTTATTTAATAGAAAAGACAATAATCTGACATAAGCAAAACTTATTAGTTTACAATTTTGAAACTGCACAAACTTGCCCCATCTGCAATGAGTTAACAAGCCCAATTTAATTATATTTCATTACACAATCAGTTATCTAATTGCAATTCTAACTTCCTTTTATCTTTGTTTGTATTATGCAAGTAAGATACATACCTAAGTATATATTCTACTTATTAGAGAATAAGTGGTCGTAAAACAATATGTAATATCATATATCTCAAAGTATAGGGTTCGGGTATATAACCCAACATAGCACAATAACCAAGTATTGTGCAGTATGAAAACAATGTACTATATAACCATATTGTTAATAATAAAATCATTCTCCAAATCTCTATGGTTTTAGAGCTGCTATAGCCTAATGGCATCATCAACTAGAGCAACTACCACTCCAGTAACTCCATCAGAAAAACTTTATCATTTGGAGTTCTAAAAGTGTCTTATCTTTAGAATTCATATCATCATCAGAAATTTCCCTACCCTCATTTACTTGCTATTGTGATCAAGAATCTTGTTCTTGATCAAATTTCTTGAAGAATGCCTTGCCAGAAGTATTTAGTTAGCATCATCATCCTGAATCTTGGCTACCACTGTTGTGTCATCAGAAAAGAGTTCTTGAATTTCTTTTCATCGTATTCCTGTTCTGGCTACAAATTTAAACCCAGATTGCTACTGAATTTCAATCTGCCTCGCTAAGAAAGTCGTTATATCTTTTCAACACAATTCTCATCATGTCTGAAAGAGAAGATAATGATTCAACTCTGCTAGTGAAACCACCAATTTCTCTCTCATAAAACCCAAAAGCCACCTCATCAATATTCAACTCGATGAACATAATTCTTGCATTGGAAATATCAAGTTGAAACTGCCATAAGTGACCGGCTGGAAAATTTCATCAAAGGGACCTATGCAATTCCAGCCATGATGACTGCAGATAAAAAAGGAAAGATGATAAGTAATCAATAATATATAAAGTACAAAAGATAAGATAGTTTACTATCATCATGGCTTCTATCATCAATCCGTATCAACTTATTATCTCAAATTGTTAGGTGGGAGGACCGTGGAAAAAATCTTCAATTCACAATCAGATGCAAAAATCATGCATTATAAGAGATAGTTGCAAAATCTAAAAAAGGAAAATATGTCAATATGGGAGAATCTGACCAAGATTAAAACATTATATGATTTATTAAAAAACTGCTGGTCACAAAATTTTAGAAATTGAGCAAATCTCGACAATAATGGATGGACTTGATAAAGAGTACGAATCAGTCATTGTAGTAGTCTCATCAAGGGAGACATTTCCTGATATGCAATTCATACATTCCATACTTCCTGCTTATGAAGGATGAGTAGAATAAAGGAAATCAACTTCAATAGATTACTCAATCAATTATGCTACTAGCTCAAGAAACAAGAATCAAGAAAAACTTCAAAGTCATAGAGGTAGTTATAATCAGAGAGGTAGAAGGAGAAGTGGAAGGCGGAGTAATAACAACAGGGTTAAGTGTCAAATTTGTGAAAAGTTTGGTCATAGTGCAAGTAAGTGTTATTTTAGGTACAATGCAGATTACAGTGCAAGTCAAGAAAATCAAAGCATGCAGAGAAATTACAATGCAAATGTAAATGTTTTTCAATTGAAGCAACCATTAAGAAATCAAGGTGAAAGTACAAAAAATATAAAGATAAATTCAGACAATGTTACCAGGCAAGTGGATATACAAAGTGAACAATGGTATCCTGATTCAGGTGCCACTAATAATCTGACAAATAACATTCAAAATCTAAATCTTGGTAATAAGCAATACTTAGGTACACAAACTATTCATATGGATAATGGTGAAGTTGTAAGTATCACATGTTGGAAATGGTAGCATCAAAGGTAAAAGACAACTCTATTTAAACAATTTTTAGTAGTTCCTCAAATAAAAAGAATCTCATTAGTGTTTCACAATTTTCCAATGACAATAATATGTACTTTGAGTTTCACCCTAAATTTTGCATAGTAAGAGATTTTTTAAATTAGTATATACTGTTACAGGGTAGGATGCACAAGGAACTTTACAGATTCAGCTTTGGAAATACAAGAAAATTTACTAATATATAGGAGATCATGGTGCAACAATTTAGAATCTAATGCTGATAGCAGTAAGAGTGTATTTGATTTGTGGCATTGTAAACCGAGACATCCCAGTGTTAAGATTGTAAAACAAGTTCTGGAAGATAATAATATTTTCTTTCAAAATATTTCTACTATTTATATATATGCACATGTTGTTAATTAGGCAAAAGTCGTAAGCTGCCATTTATAGATTCTACTACTGTTTATAATAAATCACCTAAGATTGTAGCTACAGATCATTGGGGACCATCTCTAGTAAACTCAGATTATGGGTTCAGATATTATATTTCATTTGCAAAAGCTTACTCAAGATATATCTGAATACATTTTCTCAAAGCAAAATCAGGGGTAAGTAAAGCAATAATACAATTTATTACTCAAGTAGAAAAACAGTGCAACAATGAGGTAAAAGTCATGCAGACGGATGGGGCGCTGATATAAGTCTCTTATGGAATATTTTCAAAATTAAGGGAATCATTCATGGAATCACTTTCCCACATACCTATGAATGAAATGGTCTTGTAGAAAGAAACCACGGACATGTAGGGGAAACTGGATTGACACTCTTAGCACAAGGTTCACTACCAATGAAATTTTGGCCTGATGCATTTGCTACATCGTTTTATATAATTAACAAGCTACCAACCAAGGTTCTAGGATTTAAAAGTCCAACTGAAATTTTATTTAATATAAAACCAGACTATTCAAGTCTAAGAACTTTTGGTTGCTTATGTTTTCCATGTCTCAGGCCATATAATACCCAGAAGTTAAGCCTCGGGTCTGCTCGTTGTACCTTCATAGGCTATACTAATAACCAGAAAGGCTATAAATGTCTTAGCAATACTGGTAAAATTTGTATTTCAAGACATGTTGTGTTTAATGAAAACATTTTTCCTTTTGCAGATAAAGGAATCAAAAATACTCAGAAGATATATAAAGCTAAAGTGTCAATTCCACCAATACCTGAATTTGCCGGTTGGAGTACTAAGCAGAAAAATGAAGAGACATCAGGACCACAACACATATTGTCCAATATCAGACTAGGTCACAGTTTAACTGATTCAGTTTATCAACTCAACAATTCACCACAGAGTAACTCCAACATAAAGGAAGTCCGGAACATGATGAAAGTCATTCACCATGTTCTGAACATTCCAATGATAATGATAACAATCAAGAAATTATCCCTGCAAGAACAGAATATCACATTATTATAAGAGCTAAAAGTTGAATCTTCAAATATAAAATATATACAGCTCATTTAAGTCATAAGGAACCTACTATTTATGAAGAAGCAATCAAGTATGATTACTAGAAAATAGCCGTGGATGGGGATTACAATGCGCTCACAAAGAACAAAACCTGGAGCTTAGTGCATCTCTCCAGTCACAAAAATGTTATTGGAAGCAAGTGGACATATAAAATAAAGAGAAATCCTAATGGCAACATATCAAAATACAAATCAAGACTTGTTGCAAAAGAGTATACACAACAGTTTGACTTTTAGTGAGACTTTCTCTCCAGTTGTAAAGTCAACCACCATTCGAATTATTTTAACCATAGCATTACACAGTCAGTGAAGAATCAAACAACTAGATATAAACAATGCATTTCTTAATGGTGAGTTACAAGTGGAAGTTTATATGGAGCAAACAAAAGGTTACATTCAAAACAGCAATGCAAATTTGGTGTGTAAACTTCATAAGGCTATCTATGGACTCAAACAAGCTCCATGAGTGTGGCATGAGAAACTCAAAATAACTTTGGTCAAATTAGGTTACAAGTCAGACAACTCACTGTATATAAAGATAAACCATGGCAAGACAATTTACCCACTTGTCTATGCAGATGAAACCTTAATTACAGGCAGTGATGTTGAGGAAATCAAAAAATCATCCAGCATCTAAATCGGACATTCTCAATCAAAGAATTTGGTGAATTAAGCTGTTTTCTGGGAATAAAAGTCATGCAGAAAGGTACATCAGAATTAGTACTAAGACAAAAAAAAATATTTAGAAATTTTTCCAGGGCAAAAATGGACTTAGCTAAACCACTGCCCACTCCTATGCTAGGCCTGTCAATCGTACCGATTTCGGCCCGAGCCCAGGCCGAACCCGCTCTATTTATGCGGGTACGGATTTTGCCTTTTTACTACCCAAGCCCGACTCAGGCCCGATCAGGGTCGGATACAGTTTTATCAAAACCTAGCCCGGTTAGGTCCCGACCCCACTGTTAGTTTTTCGTCGTATCAAAACATGAGTGCGTATGTTATTTATTTACCATTTTGTTTGTTTACATGTAGATGTTTTTGCATACTTTTGTTATGAGCTTGACTAAATCACCGTCTAATTTATATGTTAACATTGTTTGTATATAAAATTTACCAAAGTTGCAGTTTTAAAATATGGTTTTAACATGAATATTCTGAGTTAGGTATACAGTTATTACCCAACGGACTTAAAAAGCCCAGTGGGCCGGGCTTCGATATTGGCTTGAAATACCCTGCGGGTTCGGGCCGGGCTCGGGTTTTAATTATTGTAATTGGACTCAGGTCCGGGTTATATAATACCCGGCGAACGCTGCTCATTGATATGCCTACCTATGACTAGCTATCTGCATCTCTCCAAAAACAAAGGAGAACACATTACTGATGATCGACGGTACAGAAGCATATTGGGTGCATTACAGTATTCACAATCACAAGATCAGAAATATGTTGCAGTGTTAATAAAGTATGTCAATTTATGCAACAACCCAGAGATGAACATTGGATTGGAAGGCAGTAAAGCGATTATTATGCTATCTCAGAGGAACACGTAATCATGGAATAGCACTAAAGTCGTGTAAAGAGTTAAATGTACAAGCTTACATTGATGCTGACTGGGCTACCGATCCAGATGATAGATGATCCACATCAAGCTACTGTATCTATCTTGGCAACAATCCCATCTCAATCTCATGGTGTTCAAAGAAGCAAGCAACAATTTCTCGCTCTAGTACCGAAGCGGAGTACAGATGCATGGCAAGTACAATAGCTGAGTTATATGGATTGAATATCTACTTCATGAAATCAGAATCAAACTGACTATAAAGCCAATTATTGTTGCGATAATCTCAGTATGGTTGCTCTTTCTTCCAACTCTATCCTCCATTCACGAACAAAGCACGTCGAAATTGATCTGAAATTTGTTCGTGAACAAATTTCTGATGGAAAGCTTGAAGTCTGCCAAGTTCCAGTAGCATATCAACGCGCATACATTCTAACCAAAGCACTCTCAGCAAAAATTTCTCAAGATTATAAATGGATCTAAAAGTAATTGATGGCGATGCAGAGGAAGAAGGAAAAGAAAACCCTGGCTAAATTTGAAAGGGGTAACAGAGCCATCAAACAAGCGAACGAAATCGCATTGTATCATGGAAAATTTTCTCAAGATTAGAGATAAATCTAAAAATAATTGATGGCGGCGCAGAGGAAGATGGAAAAGGAAACCCTAGCTAAATTTGAAAGGGGTATTAGTGAACAAGCGGCTGTAAAACAATGCGTAATATCATATATCTCAAAGCATAGGGTGCTGAGTAGCCTATGCAGTTGGGCTGTAAGGTCCGACTATGCTGGCTAATAGTTAGGCAGTGAAAACTCAATGGTGAATGGGCAATGGACTGCTGCGCTTTTGTTCCTATAATGGATTTGGGAACACTTTCCGACAAACCATCATTTTTTCCCCTAAGTCTTTTCTAATGTTTTTGTCCGCAATCTATTTCTTAAAATAAATCATTTACTTATTACAACTAACTAGATTCAACCATAATGAGTCGACATTTCTGCTTTTAGCTTTCCGCAGCAAAAGCTGTACATTATCTCCTCTCAATTATACAGTAGACAAATAGTAGAGCACTAAAAAGAAATCTCAATTCAGTTTTTCAATTGCAGTAACTGAAGTCTTGTGAAGAAACTCCATCACAGTCAATGGAGAAATCCTTCATTGAATGACTAGAATCTGCAATCGTCTGCCTAGTCAATTTTATGTCAGTCATCTTTTCCCATTGTGACTCAAATTGATGGAAAAATTGATTCAGAGGAAAAATGAAGAAAAGAGAAAAGGAGAAAAAAATGTAACTGAATTTTCTGAAAAATGAAACTGAAATTGTCACCAATGTTACAGACAGAGCTACTTAATATAACCGAATTGGTTTGTATGGAAGATTAAAAAAAAACAGAAAAATGAAGTGTGCCAGCCTGGCAATGTATATATATCCAATACCCTCCCTCAAGTTGGAATGTCATTAGATTGATGGAGAGACATTCCTAACTTGGATAATAGCTCATTATGCTAAGATGAAGGCAGAATCTTTGTGAACACATCTGCAAGCTGAGAGTGAGTAGGCAAGTAGGTTTACTGTGTCAGTCCTTCAAGAACTTTCTCCCTGGTGAAATGACAATCAATATCTATGTGTTCAGTGCGTTCATGAAACACAGGATTGCGAGCAATGTGCAAAGCAGACTGATTGTCACAATGTAAAGTTACTGGCTTAAGATTTTGAACTCCTAGCTCTTCCAACAGCCTAACAACCCAAGTAACTTCTGATGCTACAGTGGCCATTGTCCTATATTCTGCCTCGGAAGAAGACTTGAAAATGGTACTTTGCTTCTTCGATTTCCATGTAATAGGTGACTGACCAAGGAGTAATACATAACCAGTTATGGATTTTCTAGAATTAGCACAACTTGCCCAGTCAGAATCTGAGAATGCTTGTAACTTGAGATTGTCAGACCCTTTTAATAAGATCCCTTGCCCTGCTGTATGTGCTACATATCTCAAAGTATGATGTAAAGCTTTTAAATGACTAGTCCGAGGTTTTTGCATAAATTGACTTAAACTTTATACTGCAAAGGAGAGATCAGGCCGTGTATGAGTAAGATAGTTAAGTTTGCCTACTAGAGAACGATACGTCTCAGCATTTCGTAGAACATCACCATCTGTTGTAGTAAGTTTAAGGTTTAGAGGTAGGGGAGTTACAGCTTTCTTTCTTAGATTAAAGGAGAAATCATTCAGCGTCTCTTTAGTAAATTTCTGCTGACTCAAAATAAATCCATCTGCGGTATTTTTAACTTCAATCCTTAGGAAGTAATTGAGAACTCCTAGATCTTTTATACTAAAAATAGAATGAAGATAAGCTTTTAAATCTGCAATTGAATTTAAATCATTGCCTGTGAGTAAGATATCATCAATATAAACTCCTGCAATGCAAATTGAAACTCCATCCTTCTTAATAAACAAACTATAATCATTCTTAGATTGATAAAATCCTTTTTCCTTTAGTGAATTATGTAATTTTTCAAACCACTGTCTTGATGCCTGCTTAAGGCCATAAAGAGATTTCTTCAACTTGCATACTTTATTGTGAGGATTTGGGAAACCTTCAGGCACTTTCATATAAACTTCTTCTTTCAAATCTCCATGCAAAAATGCATTATTCACATCCAATTGGAACAATTTCCAACCTCTATTAGCAGCCAGTGCAATCAAACATCTCATTGTACTCATCTTGACTACTGGACTGAAAGTTTCATCATAATTTATCCCATATTTTTGATTGAATCCTTTAGCTACTAGTCTTGCTTTACATCGTTCAAGTTCACCATTTGCTTTAAGTTTTATTTTATACACCCATTTACACCCTATTACCTTCTTTCCTTTGGGTAAGTCAACAAGTTCCCAAGTGCCATTTTGTATTAAAGCTTCAATTACTTTATTCATTGCCTCCGTCCAAAGAGTTTCAGTATCTGCTTCTTTGTAGGACACTGGTTCATGTAATTCACATGCATGGGATAAGAACACTTTATGATCAACAGGGAAAGAGTTAAAAGTAACCAGATTGCACCAATTTGCATCAACAGTTGTATTTTGATAAGCTATTGAGTTGCATTTGTAATCATTTAAATAAGAAGGGGCTTTGTGAGTTCGAGTTGACCTCCTGACAGTTTCAGTGGGTAAATTTTGAGTTATATCAAGGACAATTGAAGGATCAATAGTGTTAGGATCAGAAGAAAAATTAGATGAAATGTTATTTTGTGTTTTTGAAGCAGGAAGATCAATGTGTGGGAATACACCGTCAAGAGAAGGATCTGGTGGATTATCATGAGAAGGAAAAATATCATTTGGAGAAGAAAGATCAGGAAAATCATGAAAATTAGAAGTTGTGGAAACAGGAAGATAAATGGCAGTATGCATATGTGAAAGTGACTTTTGTTTGTGAAAAGGTGATATGGGAAGTGTTTTTCATGGAATTTAACATGTCTCATGACTGTCAGCATTCCAGTGGCAATATCAACAACTTTATAGCCTTTTTGACTAATTGAATATCCCAAGAAAACACTAGGAGAACCTCTTTGATCCATTTTCCCTCTATTTATTCTGGAAGTATAAACATAACACAAGCAGCCAAACGTTCTCGAATGATTTATTGAGGGAGCTTCATTGTAAAGTCTTTGATAAGGAATATCATTATTTATAGCTTTTAAAGGCATTCTATTAATCAAGTAAGTTGCACATAGAATACAATCTCCCCAAAAACTATCTGGAACCATTGATTGAATATACAAGGCTCTGGCAGTCTCAAGTAGGTGCCTGTGTTTCCTTTCAACAACCCTATTTTGTTGGGGTGTATCAGGACAGCTAGTTTGATGTAAAATTCCCATATTTTTGTATAATACTTTCATGTTTCCTTCACATAATTCTTTTGCATTATCAAATCAGACACACTTAATTTTGGAATCAAATTGTTTTTAATCATTGTAGCAAAATCAATCATAACACCAACTGATTCACTTTTGTTTTTCAAAAGATGTACCCAAGTAAATCTTGTGTAGTCATCTATAATAGTCAAAAACTGATTACATACACTAGGAGTTTTAACAGGATTTGGACCCCAAACATCAATATGAACCAATTCAAAAGGAGCTTTGGTCTTTATGCTACTAAAGGAGAAAAGAAGCCTAGTTTGTTTGGCCTTAGGAAAAATTTGAAAAATTGTATTTTCTAAATAGGGTTTTATTTCACAATTTGCATTAACAAACTTTATTTGATTAAAAGGTAGATGTCCCAACCTCAAATGCCACAGCTTAACATCTTCTACTGCTGATAAACAAACTTTATTACACTTGTGAGACTGAATCTCATTATTATTTGCTTTCTTCTGATCTTCCACGTTATATAGACCAGCTGTCAAATTACCAAGAAGAATCAACTTCCCTTTCTGTGAGCACACAAAACACTTATTATAAGTAAAATGTAACTCACAATTCATGTCCTTGCATAACTTGTGTACAGAAATAAGATTGAATCTAAAGTCAGGGACATGAAAAACATTGTTTAGAACAATTCCATCATTTAGCTTCACAGTTCCAACATGTTTCACTAATATTCTACTCCTATTAGGAATAGTTATGTGTTTGTTGTGACTCATCAAAGGTTTATATTCATAGAAATGTTTTAGTTCGGAGCAAATATGGTCACTGGCTCCACTATCAAGTAACCAATGTGAATCAGAGCAAGATAAGAGGCAAAAGTTACCTGCCACCATGGCATGACTGTGAGAGATATCTACATGGTCATTAGACTTGTTGCTTTGCTGCTGTGATCTGAGCAAGTTCATCAGCTGATTGTATTGTTCCATAGAAATGGATTGAGTGGACTGATCATCAATCTACATGTTGTCAGTGTATAGCCGATATATGTATTTCATTATTCTTCTGTTAATTACTCTGTACTATGGTTTGTCACCATATCAAAAACATAGCTGATTTTTTATTTGGTATAAAGTAACAATTGATGTTATCTTTGTTCAAAAATATATTTATTTTCAACAAATGTACTGTTCTATTCCTATATCATTAAGTAATTTGGTCGTTCAACTATGTCATTCGAAGATGTAATAATATTTTTATTTTTTGTCACAACTTCGTTTATACAACTTATAAAAATGCATATAAGATCCTTCATTTACCGTATGCGAGGCACAGTGCTCATCCTGGTAAATAAATAAATCTGAAGTAAATTTAACTGAGATATTAAAATCCTAGATAGAAAGATGACGATGAAAAGAGAGGACACGGTTGACCTGACCAATCAAAGGAAGATATAGGGAACAACAATAACTATTTCGATATGATATGTAAGCCACCACTACAAGAACAACACTGGTTTCCGACGGTCTAAAGCCGTCGGTGGCCGTTGGAAGGCCGTCAGAAACCATAGGAAAAGCCGTTGGAATATGAATCTCGTTAGTAACGATTTCCAATGACACCAACGGCACTTTTTCGACGGCCTCCAACAGCAATCTCCGACCGTTTCCAACGGCCAAAGCCACGTGGTACTCCTGAAAAACCAAATAGTTGTTCCACGCCGTCGGAAATGGTCGGAGATTATCATTGGAAGTCGTTGGAAAATTATGACCTATAGGCCATCGGAAACCGTTACAATCCGTCGGTAATCTGGGTAATTTTTTTTTGAATTTGAACATGCTGTCTTCCAGCCACCCCATATCCATCAATACTAATAACAACTCCTTTTCGAGCATATATAAACCAATAATCATATATATAAGCATACATAATATTTCATCCATAAAATCCATATCCAAATCCAACATAATCCACAAAATCAACATCCAAATCCACAAACTCAACATCCAAATCCACATAAATTAATATACGATCCATCAAAATGTATCAAACACATCATCACCCAATCAAAGCGTATATATACGGACAAAAAAACATAATAGAACATACCCAGCATCACTGATCATCTTCCCTTACAGAACCACCGGACGAAGGAAACCTCCCATGCTGCTCCATTTACTCCGCCAAGCACTGGATCAGCTGTTCCATCTGCGCAGCATGATGCGATCATGCTCCTGCAGCTTGGCGATCTCGGCTCGTAGTGCCGCAATTTCTTCTTTGTCTTAAGCCATCTTATACGCCTTCTGCGATGTCCTAGCCTGCGAATATAACTAAATTGTTATACTGCCTCCAACATCATAAAAATAATTTACATAACTTTAATTGAAAAATATGCAATATTTGAATTTAGTTTATTTTCTAAAAATTACCGCTTGGTTCCCAAATCCATAGTGACTGCTGCAGGATGGTGGATCCATCACAAACTCAAAAATAGCGTCCTCATCAGCTGTCAACTCATCCCATCTTGTCTTAGCCAGCAGCTATGCCCGTGCTTCCTGAAACTTTTGATGTAATGCAAAATATAGATTACAATTTAGTAGGCTAATCGCTATACTAATTGACAAAAAGTTGAAATGGTCACTAGTATAAACAGCACTAATTAATATATCTATAAATGTGTACTTAATTAATTAACCGATGACTTTTAAGTTAATTATAATATACTTACATAGGCAACGGTTGCTTTATCATCATACTCCCTTGAGTATACGACTGTACCCGAATCATCGGTCTGTTTCAAGGAGTGAGTATGAGCAAAAACATCCCAATACGAAACAGCACGTTCTCACGCTCTTTCCTGAAATATGAATATATATACATATATACATATATATATATATAGTTTTATTAACTATCTATTAACAACTTATAACTTAAAATATAAAAATGTGATAATAAAAATTTACCAAATCCTCGCGATGATGCTGGAACAACCTGTAACCGCCACCTTGTGTGACGGGATTCTTATTTCCATTTGCGGAGTCCTATCTGACTCCCTTTGCAAATTTCAATTGGAAATAACATTATAGTTCTAAATTATGTATTAAATACAAGCAATAATTTAAAGTAATTAATATGTGGTAAACTTACCTAGAACTCCCCATTGCCCCACCATGCGACCCAGGCCTTCCAAACGCTAGCACTCATCCAGTTGGGTTTTTTCCCCACTCTTCTCACCGCGGACACGGTATCCATATAATTTTTGGCGATTTTGCTATTCCAATGCCGCTGCACCAGGGATACATCGGTCTCTTGTAGGTTGACCGAACTCTGCACATGTAGAAAATGAAAGTTATACATTTTTAAAATAGTCTACAGCATATAAAGTGATCTATGATTAAAGAGAAAGTGTGAAATATAAATTTACACTTACCAGAAAATCCTGCCAAATGCTCTCCCGGAAGTTATCCGATATCTAGCTTCATTGCGGCCAGCAGGCAATCATCCTGCATTTATATGCCTGTCTGGAAATGGAGTGCACTGTGGATGATGGCTCGAACTCGAAGCCACTGTGTCAAAAAGAAACAAGCATTGAATAAAACAAGGCTAACATATAATAGATCGGGCAGAAAAATATTGTTAATACTGAAATAAGTTTAGTACTTACGATCCATCGGCTTCAGCGTGCAACCAGACCGCAGGAAGAGCTAACTCCTGTGATGGGCCGGGGACATCATTAGGTGGAGACGCACTCGTCCCTCTCTAAGAAGAAGTGGGAGATCTTGTATGGGACAAGCTGCGTCTACGGAAAAACGACATGTATATACAGTACCTGTTACAGACATATCATATCTGAGAAATATATCATTTAATTGAATGAAACATACATTATGGCAGAAACATAAAACGATTATGTGAAACAGATTACGACTAAACATACCATTAGTAGAACACATCATTTTTAATGAGATAGTGTAACATAAATAAATACAGAAATTGCCTTCTCCCGATATGTAGATTATTAATCAGCCCTCGTTGTTTTCTGATTCAGACTCTGTTTCGTACTATGTTTTATTCCTATGTACTCTCAAATGCTTCTATTAATGCATTTGATTCATCATTTAGACGTCCAAAATCTGTCTGATCATTGGTTATTATTATTCCAGTATTTTCCTCGATATCTGCTTGATAAACTTGTTCGTTTGGAATATTATGTCCATCAAATGCAAATCTTGCCTTTGTTTTAAAAACAGCCGACCAATCTGCTTTATCTCTTCGTAGAGATGGGTACGGAGCGTAATAGATTTGAAAAGCTTGTTTGTAAGGAAAAAAGGATCGTACTTATAATAACGCGGGGTATGCTTTATTGCTATAAGATTATACTTTGGGTGCACGTTGATTCCAGAACTTGGAACGTTATTGAACCAGTTGTGTTTAAACAAAAAAACTTCTTCTGCAGGTCTTATGAAATATGTCAATTGCAAAACCTGAGTTAACACGTCATAAAAATCCTTTACATGATCATTTGATTCATCACTACCATTAACAAATATACCGGTATTGTTAGTTAATTTTTTAGCACCGTATTCTTTGGTGTTAAATTTATATCCATTAACGAAGAATATTGGATAGCCCTTGACTTTCCTTTTTGGTCCCATAGCTAAATGTTTCAATCCTTCGTCGACCACACAGTTTGTCGAGTCATAACCGTAATTTGAATACCAAGTAGCGAAATCTTTGCCGATATCGCCAATTGGAAGTTGTGATTCATAAACACTACAATTATAAACGAAATATTGCATCATAATTAACACACATGTGCATATGTATATGTACGCATATGTAGATGATATAATGCATTAAGAAAAATATGTGTGCATTACCTAACAAATGGTGCAACTTCAGCACAATTGATAAGAATATATGTATGTGCTACATGGTAATCTCTATCGTCAAATCATAATTCCACACATTTAGTAGCAGGTCGGCCATGTTTTTTAAAAATAGATAAACTCGCTTGATAATCATCTTGACGAATGCTTTCATCATTACGCGTAGCACTTTCAAGCGTGCACATCATCACTAAAATAATGAGAGAGAAAATACAAATTTCGGTATATGATTTGCAAATCGAACCTTCAACTCGTGCTTTTGTCTCACTTTTTTCTTTAGATGATTTAAGTACCTATATAGAATTATTCCAAATTGAAATTCACCTATCGAATGGATACATCCATTCATATTGTGCAGGACCTTGAAGACGTTCTTCAGATGGAAGATGGATACGTAAATGCTCCATTACGTTAAATAAACCTAGAGAAAATATTTTCTCTAGTTTGCAGAGCAGTATAAGGATTTCTTCCTCAAGTTTACGTAGACGATCAACTTTTAACATAGTAGAACAAACCTCCTTATAAAACAAACTAAGTTATGTTACAACCGTCCAAACTTTTACGGACAACAGTTCTTTAAAAGCAACGTGTAGCAAATTTTCTATCATAATATGACGGTCATGGCTTTTCATCCCACTAAGTCTATTGTTCTTATAGTCGACACATCTACGAATATTGGAAGAAATACCATCAGGAAATCTTAATCCTTCCACCCATTTTAAAAGTATTTAACTTGGTTATTATCTAGCTCATAGCATGCTTTTGATTTTTTTTGTCATTTGGATTGATATGAAGTTCGGGGCAATAAGCTCAGGGAAATTACATATTGCTTCGTTATCGCGTCTTGATTTCAGATCATCCTTCGTCTTCCCTTTAACATTCAAAATTGTATTAAAAAACGTTGTCAAACACGTTTTTCCCGTTATGCATCACGTCAATATTGTGGCGAAGTAGTAGATTTTTTCAATAGGGAAACTTCCAAAATATATTTTGTTTGCACCAATTATGAATCGTTGATTTACCTTGAATTTTAATTTGTTCTCCGGTCTCATGTATTTTGGAAAATCCTTTACAATTTCATATGTATCTTCGCTTGACCAAACCATTGGTGGTTTCAAGGACTCGTGTCTATTAGCTGTAAAGTTTTTTTGTATCTCTTTTAAAAGGATGATTAATATGAAAACACCGATGACAATCAAACCACAAAATTTTCCTTTCATACGGTAAAGAAATTGCTCGTGTTTCCTTCATGCAATAAGGACAAGCTAGGCAACCGGCCGTACTCCAACCTGAAAACATTGATACGTTGGAAAATCGCTAATAGTCCACAACAAAGAAGCAAACATACGAAAAAAAAAATTTTGAGATGTCGTATGTTTCAACTCTTTCGTACCACAATGTTTTCAACTCTTCAATCAACGGCTGTAAATAAACGTTGATTCCTTATGTCGGATCATCAGGGTCGGGGACGACAATAGTGAGAAACATATATGGAGTTTTCATACACATCCATGGAAGTAAGTTACAAGGTGTAACGATTATAGACCAAGATGAATATTTAGAACCAAATTGAGAAAATACTGAAAATCCATCCTTACATAAACCAAGTCCAACATTACGGCTCTCCGCTGCAAAATCGAGATATTTCTGATCAAAATGCTTCCATACTTCCCTATCAACTGGGTGTGTTAACGTACCTTCTTCAAGCGTTCTAACACTATGTCATCTTATATGATGCGCGGTTACAGAAGATGCATAACCTTTGAAGCTAGGAATAATAGGTAAATAATGCATATGTTTATACAGGACTTCCTTTCCCTTTTTCTTTTTTGGTTTATACCTTTCCTGATTACATATTTTACAATTCTTAAGATTGATATCTTCTTTCCAAAACAAAATGCAACTGTTTAAACATGTATCTATTTTTCGATATGGTAAACTAAAAGCCAACATAAATTTTTTCACCTCATAATGATTTTCGCACATTAAGTTGTCAGAAGGCATACGCCGCTTCGCAGCTTATACCACAGCTGTAAATCCAGCTTCTGTGAGGTTGAATTTAGATTTCATCGCAATGTATTCTGCAGTTACTGATAATTGGTTGCCCCTTATACAGCTTCCCCAAAGAGGTTTCTTCACGGAATCCAATAAATCATATAAAAAAATTTCTCTAATATTTGGTTCTTCTTCAACATTAACATCATCATCAATAAATTGTGCAGTAAGTAACATTGAACGTGCTGCATCTTCAACTATATGTTCTACGTGACTCGTCGTAACAATTTCATTACTCCCTATCTCCTCTGACTGTACAGGATTAGGTGCTACAAGTTCTCCGTGCCGATCCCATACCAAATAGTTCGACACGAAACTGTACTGACGCAAATGACCTCTAACCATTTTTGGTATCAAATGCTTCATCAATTTACACCTACTACATGGACAACGGATTTTTTCATCGTTTCCGTTATTACTTAAAGCGAAATCAATAAATACGTATACATCATTATTAAAATATTCACTTATTGAGCCTCCAATTATCCTTCATTGTTGTTACATCCAATTTAGATCAGTAAAATAATTCATCGTCTCTCCTACTGTAATTAAAAAATATGATATAAATGAAAACCACATTCACAATTTATTTTTCAATACAATTTTACAGTTTATGTTTTATATTAATTCATCATTGACACTTTGTTGTTGGATCATATTATTTCCCATTACAAACACAGTAACGTAATTACATCCGGTAAATCAATTTATTTTAAACAATTCAACAAAATTTCGGCAGCACTTCCCTTTTGTTCCCTAAGTTGTACACGATTGCGTGTACACATGGAACATAAAGGAAGCGCTGTCGAAATTTTATGAACCGTTTAAAATGAAATGACTTACAAGATGTATGTTACTGTGTTTGTAACTTGTCCAATATAGGGAAAATCCAACAAATATTGCATATGATGAATATAGATGTCCGTTCTGTCAAAAAACAAATACCCACATAATGATCATATACAATAATTATCAGACGGGGTCAAAAAAACACTCTTAGGGTTTTATAAATAAAATATATTACATATTTTATATTTTAAAAAAAAATTGGCTTTCGCCATTTACATTAAATTAATTAACATTTAACTTAAGTTAAACTACCATATACGATGGTTTATCGCATACGCACAGTTTAAAATTTAATGAACTAACTGTACGTACATAGAATTAACATTTTCGACATTTTAGAAAACGCATAAAATAAATTATGCTCATCCATACTAAATAACCTAAGTAACGTGTAAAAGCACTAATTTATTCAACTAATACACACTAATTCCTTATCGCACAAACTAACAAATTAAACTATACTAACTAAAAATCAAACTAACAAATAACATTTAATAAACTATACTACACAATCAATGAGACACTATAAATAATTAAACTAACAAATTAACCCTAAATTTGAAAATTCATTAAATTAGGGTTTAGGGATAATACCTAAAATAGAGGAGAATAGGGATTTGGAGGAGATGAGATTCCGATTTGATGAAGTTGGAGTTGATTTCGGCAGAAATTCATCGCTTGGAGCTAGAGGGGGAAATGGTGGAGGAGGGCTTTTTGATTTGGAGAGGAGTGAAATGGTTCATGTTTCGGTCTGGAGAAGAAGATACACGCGACTTTCTGACGGCTATCTATGGCCGCAAACCGCAATTTTCCGACGGCTAGCGACGACTAATTATTTTAATAGTAACAAAGTCCAGAAAATATATGTCGTTGGAAACCGTCGGTATTCTACCGTCGGTAATGGTTGTCGAAGTATATTGTGGTTCTAGTAGTGCACTGGCTATTAACAAAATTAAAACTATCTCGGTAAAAATGAATTTTTAGAAGGGCATATACCAATGATATTTTATATCTTCCTAGTATATTTATCCCTTTGGCATTAAAACAATGAAAGTAAAGCATTTTTCACCCTCTAAAATAAGCTAAAAGGTATTCAGTAATTATAGTCAAAATCTTGAATGAATGAAATGCTGAACAGCTATTAGTTAAGGGCTTAAATACCCAAAGATTTTAACAATATTATTATTTTGTTATTTAAATGACAAACTAAGTGTAGGAACCAAGGTTTAAAATTCCGCTTTCCGTTTACATTCCGTTCATTTATAATTTTTGAAATATCAGCTCCTTTTCGAAAATTTCGAAGATTTCGTTTCAATTCCGATTTACTTATTCCAGCACATTTTTTTCTTTACAAATACAATAAATGCCCAATACTTACATGAACACCTAGCTCTACTATGTTTACTAATAAATAGATATAGTGATTAACTTTTTGATATTAAAAATTAATCTTATTTGTAGTAAATTATAATTGAATATTAACGCATTTTTCTCAAATTTTATAATAATAACAATGTATTGATATTATATTATGCATCAATATTATATTATGCATCGATATTATATTATGCATAGAATCTCTAGTGATGGCCTGAAAAGTAAAAACGTACATTATTACCATTGTATAACAAATATATAACATATGTAGCTTTAAATACCCCATTAACATTTTGCTTTGAAAATGGTTATTTTATTTATAACGTGTACCTGCACTACTAGAAAAAGCTGAAATACCGACAGAGCATAGTGACGGCTTCCGACGGGCCATCGGCGGCCGTCGGAAGCCGTCGGAAATGAGCGATATACAAGCTTCAGTCGAGCCTCTTCTTCCACATTCTGCAGCACGAGAAACTTAATCAAAAACCCCAAATCCCCAAATCAAGCTTCTAATCACCAATTTCAAGCTTCCAGATCCTCCACGGCTGCCTAATCACACTTTATTGCTTTGAATCTCAGGTGTAATCTTCTATTTTCGTGAAAAATCTAATTTTTACCTTAAATCTAGATATGCATAAGTTGATAAATTAGGGCTGATTAGTGATTGCAATTGTTTCCAATAGCGTAATAATGGTTTATAGTATCCCATGGTATACCTATTTCATATGTTATTGTAAAATTTCAAAGAGTATGTATAATTTGTGATTGTGTGTATGTGTAAACCATTGTATATGTGTTGTTTCTACCATTATATTTTTTAATTGGAATAAGACATGAGTTGTATAATATCTTGACTTGTATAACAATAAAGAACGCACGAGTTTAAAAAAAATTGACTGTATTTTAAAACGACGACAATATTAAAGCGGCCATATTCAATAAAATACGTAGAACAAATGTGGTAAATTAATAATTTTTTGAAATGTATAAAATTAGTAAATATTCTTTTTTATAAACTACTTTTTTTACGTCTCTTAAAGAGTTTTTGTCCCCGTCCGGCGGGTGTTGTACATGATTGTTATATAAATAGTTGTTTTTGTCATAAAACAGCCATTTATATTCATCTGATACAATACTTGTTGGATTTTTCCATGTATTGGACAAGTTATAAATACAGTAAACAATTACATTTTGCGCATTATTTTGATTCAAAGGGTTAACAAAATTTCGTCGTCGCTTTTCTTTTTTGTTTGCTGCATACACGCATTTGTGCATAATGCAGGAAGCAAAAGAGAAGTGCTGTCGAAATTTTGTTGAATCGATTAAAACGAAATAATGTACGAAATGTAAGTGTTTATTGTATTTGTGATGGAAGTAGGATGACTGACCATGAAAAAAGATAACCATAAACCAACATTTATATATTGTATTCTTAAAAGGGGTAAAATTGACACGTATAAGCTTTTGTATTGATACATCGAAAAATAAAATGTGAATTTGTAATATGACCAGTCGGAATCCGTTGGAAAAAATGACCCGAAAGCCGTCGGACGCCGTCGGGAGCCGTCGGAAGTCATCAGAAATCTGCTGAATTTTTTTTGTATTTCTGCTGCAATACAGCCTTCCATCCACATTTCCCATACAAACACTACTCCACCAATACTGCAGAATGCATATTCCAACCAAATATCAAAAACCAAACTATACAATAAAAATATATATAAAATTAAGTCAATACACATAATCATCACCTAAACTAATGTACAATACATAATAATATCCACTACACCAAATGTTCTATCAATACATACATTCACAACATCCCCAACATCCACATAATTTTAAGTGTATGATAACATAGTACACAAAACCAACAAGTACCTCTACCATCTACCAAATCATACAAAACATAAAAAAAACTTACTGACCAAAGCAATCAATCTCCTCTAGAACCTGAGCCAGCAGAGGAAGGGAAGCGGCCACTATATTACTGCATGTACTCGGCGATATGTTGGTCTAGCAACTGTGTAGTCTCTATGGCCTGCCGACAGTTTTGCTCCTCCAGCTGCGCCACTCTAGCCCGCAAATCTTCGATCTCTGCTAGATCGATCTGAGCTTTAGTCTGCATATCCCGTCTCTGACTGCTGGCCTGTAATAAATATTTAATTTAGCCGTGTGATCTCTGTTGTTGTATGTGCAGGTATGTGATGATTAGCAGTGTGATAATGTTATTTAATTTAGTTTATGATGTTTATGTATGTGTATGTGTATGTGTATGTGCATGTTGATAACATCTTAGATTGTGGTAACACCAAATAACTATAGTGACAAGATTGTTGATTTATATTTTGAATTACTATAACTTTGGAACATTTTAGCATAAGTAAAGTAACTATAGAGAAGAATGAGAGCAATAAATTTGAAATTACTCCTTGATTGCCAATATATTATTTACTTCCCACTTGATTGCCAAATCCGTATTGCCTGCCATGCTCCGATGGATCCATAACTGACTCAAAAATAGCATCCTCATCATCCGTCGTCAGCTGATCTCGACCTGTATCGGCAAGGAGTTTCTGGCGCTGCTCCATAAACTTTTCCTGCATTAATACATTAATATCATCATATCTTATTTCATTATATTTTAACAAGTAGAACAATTACTAATACTACATAAAATGAAATATGCTTACATGGCTCTTGTTGGATTTATCGTCGTGCCATGTATACGAAACTGCCCCATCCGGACTTACATGCTCGACAGCATGCGTACGAGTAAACACACCTATATAGCCCACGGGACCATGCGCCTCAGCTTCTTGAAATTAATTTTTACATACAATTATTGTACATTTAAAATTATATAGCACAAACTATTTACAATTTGCATTCAGTAAATTTAACAACTCCTGTCGATACTTATGAAATGACTTCGACCCTCCGTGATGAGTGACGGGATTTTTATTTCTGTTTGCAGAGTTTCTTTCTGACTCTGCCCGTACATTCAAAAGTTGATACATTATTTATCGATCATGTATTTTTTGATATTTACTACCAGTCAAATAATTTTAAAAAAATTAGTATACTTGCCTTCGCTGTGTCAGTTTTCCAGTACCCCAACCATGCTTACCATACGCTTTCCCCCATCCAACATGGTTTCTTATTTGATTTTTTAAATTTGAATATCGAATCCCTATAGTTTTTACGCATCTTCTTCATCCAATATTCTCGCGCCAACTGCATATCGTCTGTCTGAATGTCTATCTCAGCCTGTATTTCACGATAAAAAGCAAGAAGAATATTAAACTGTAAACGATAAACAGTAAAAAAATGACAAAAATGAATTAAAAATAAAAAACATAAAAATATATTTACTAGGACATCCTGCCAAATACACCCTACTATGTGGGGAGGGATGTTATCCCACTTCGGCCAATAAGCACTCATCCTACTCCGGTAAGAAGCTCTAGAAACATCCAACACAACCTTCGAGGGAAGTAGGTCAAACCCCCTATTTTTAAATAAGATACAGATAAGTACGTACGTATATAAAAAAAATAAGATGCTGAATAGAATTTAATTCTTACCCCTCTGTTGTAGGTACTAAAGAAATGAGAAGACCATGTGATGCTTGCAATGGACCACTGCCATCGCCTCCTGAAGATCGGGAAGAGCTCCTACCTCTAGATGACATTACGATAAACCTGTGATATATATACATATCATTTCAAAAGAGAATAATAACATGATAATGAAATATATTTCATACGTAAATGAATACATCAACGGTATAAATTGCTAAATTAATGACTGAAATGGAAATAGAAATGGAAGTGTGTAATACCTGATTCATAATGGGTCTCATGTTCCGACGATAAGTAGATTACATAGCATTTTTAATAATAATTGCTAAATAAATGATAAACGGAAATGACATAAAACATGTAAACAATGGTAAACGTACAGATTTGGTTTCATAGTTACGT
This sequence comes from Allium cepa, assembly GCA_030765085.1. Classification (NCBI taxonomy): domain Eukaryota; kingdom Viridiplantae; phylum Streptophyta; class Magnoliopsida; order Asparagales; family Amaryllidaceae; genus Allium; species Allium cepa. The sequence continues at coordinate 27,502,269 of CM060937.1, read as the reverse complement.
TAATTTCATAATACATCAAGAATTCAACATAGTTACATTAACTGCAAAAAAATCAGATTCAGGTTTTTATCAATCATCATCGTCTTCTAATTCAGATTCGGTCTCGTTTTCTACGATATTTTCCTCTGCATTGTCAAACGCTTCTACCAAAATATTTGATTCATCGATCAAAGGACCAAAATCTGTATGATCGTCTGTAATTATTATTTCATTATTTTCCTCTAGATCTGCCTGATAAGCTTGTTCATCTGGAATATTCTTCCCATCGAATGTAAATCTGGCCTTTGTTTTAAAAATTACAGACCAATCTACTTTATCACTTTTCAAAGACGAATAAGGAGCGTAATATACTTGCAATGCTTGTTTGGCTAGTACAAAAGGATCGTACTTGTGATAGTGCGATGTATGCTTTATTTCGATAAGATTATAATCCTTGTGCACATTAATTCCAGAACCTGGAACATTGCTTAACCAATTGCATCTAAATAGAAACACCTCCTCCGCATGTCGTGAGAAATATGGCAGTTGCAAAATTTGTGTTAGAACGCCATAAAAATCATTTATGTGATTTTATGGATCGTCGCTACCTTTAACAAATACACCAGTATTATTCGTTAATTTTTCTGCACCATATTCTTTGGTGTTAAATTTATATCCATTGACGACATATATTGGATATGACTTGACCACTCTTTTTGGTCCCATCGCAAGATGTTTCAACCTTCGTCAACAACACAATTTCTCGGTTCGTAAACTTAACTTGAAAACCAACCGGAAAATTCTTTACTGAGATCTCCGTTCGGATGTTCATGTTCATAAACACTGTATATGTAAACAAATCATTGCATTAGATTATACACGCACATGCATTATAGAAAATAATACAAAACAAATTATTATTTCAGATTACCTAATAAACGGTGCAACCTCAAAACAATTTAGAAGAATATAAGTGTGCGCTACATGAAGACCTCTATCGTCTAGCCATATTCCTACATATTTTCCAGAAGGCCGATCTTGTTGTCTAAAAATAGATAACATTGCTTGAGAGGACTCTTGTTCGTCGCCTTCGTCATTATGAGGGACACTTTCAAATGATATATTTACACGGTCACTGAAATAGTGAGAGAAAAAGAACGAAGCTTCTTCATCAATGTAAGATTTACATATCGAACCTTCAACTCGTGCTTTTTGCCTCACGTTTTTCTTCAGATGATTTAGATATCTATGCAAAAATTAGTTTACATTAACTTCATCTTTCAAATGCAATTACATTACGCGATAACATATTACATACCTCTCAAATGGATACATCCATCCATATTGGACAGGACCTCGAAGTCGTGCTTCAGATGAGAGATGAACAGGTAAATGTTCCATTACATTAAAAAACCTGGCGGAAATATTTTCTCTAATTTGCAGAGTAATATAGGAATATCTACTTTAAGTTTACGTAAACGTTGCACTTTTAAAGTAGTCGAACAAAGCTTTTTGTAAAACATACTAAGCTCCGTTACTACCTACCAAACTTTTAATGGCAGTAGTTCTTTGAACATAATGGGTAATAAATTTTCCATTATTATGTAACAGTCGTGGCTTTTCATTCCGCTCAATCTACCATTTTTAAAGTCAACACATCTACGAAGATTTGATGATATCCCATCAGGAAATCTTAACCCTTCCACCCATTTTAACATAACTTTAACTTGATTATTATCTAATTCGTAACATGATTTGGGTTTTTTACAGTCATTTGGTTTCATATGAAGCTCAGGACGTTTGCATAATTCTTCTATATCGCGTCTTGATTTCAAATCATACTTCGTCTTCCCTTTCACATTCAAAATTTTGTTAAAAACATTATCAAATACATTTTTCTCATTGTGCATCACGTCTATATTATAACGAAGGAGAAGATGTTTCCAATATGGCAACTCTCAAAAAATAGTTTGTTCGCACCAGTTATGAACAATCGATTTGCCTTCAATTTTTGTTTGCACTCCAGTTTCATATATCTTGGGATAGTCCCTAACAATTTCACATATGTCTTTGCTTGACCATATCGTTGGTGGTTGTCTGGTTTCTACTCTATTAGCTAAAAAAAATTCTTGTATCCTTTATAGGGATGATTTACATGGAGAAAATATCGATGACAGTCAAACCATGAAATTTTCTTGCCATGAGGCAAAGAAAATGCTCGTGTTTCATCCATGCAATATGGACATGCTAGACGACCGGCAGTACTCCATCCTGAAAGCATTGCATAGGCAGGAAAATCACTTATAGTCCACAACAAAGAAGCAAACATACAAAAAAAATCTTCTTGGACACATCGTATGTTTCTGCTCCTTCGTTCCACGGTATTATTAACTCCTCAATCAAAGGTTGTAAATATACATTGATTCCTTGTGTCGGATCGTCGGGGCCAGGAACGACAATAGTAAGAAACATATATTGCGTTTTCATACACATCCATGTAGGTAAATTATACGGTGTGACGATAATGGGCCAGGATAAATATTTAGAACCAAATTGAGAAAATGGCCAAAAACCATCCATACATAATCCAAATCTGACATTTCGACTCTCCGCTGCAAAGTTTGGATACGTTTTATCGAAATGCTTCCATGCTTCTCCATCGCCTGGATGTGTCAACGTACCCTCTTCCTCCATTCTCACACTATGTCATCTCATATTAGATGCGGTTACAGAAGACACATATAATCTTTGAAGCCTTGGAGTGATCGGTAAGTAATGCATACGCTTGTTCGGAACTTCCTTCCCCTTTATTTTTCTAGGTTTGTATCTCTCCTGATTACAGATTTTACAGTTTCTAAGGTTTGTGCCTTCTTTTCAAAACAACATGCAGCCTTTTAAACATGTATCTATTTTCTGATAAGGTAATCCAAAAGCCCACATAAGTCTTTTAACTTCATAGTGATTTTCACACATTAGATTATCGGGCGGCATATGTCTTTTTGCAGCTTGTACAACAGCCGTAAACCCAGCTTCGGTGATGTTGTATTTTGACTTCATTGAAATGTATTCTGTGATTACTGATAGCTGAGTGCTTCTTTTACAACCATCCCAAATAGGTTTCTTAGCAGCATCTAGTAAATCATTAAAAAAAATTGCTGCAATATTTGGTTCTTCAACATTTCCATCATTGTCGTCAACTTCAAGCATACGAAACATTGATCGTGCTATATCTTCGACCATATTTTCTATATGGGTCATCGTAAAAACTTCGTTAACGACACTTTAAGACTCTATAAAAGTATTTGCTACAACTTCTCCATGCCATTCCCAAACATAATACTCGGCAACGAAACCGTTTTGGCACAAACGAACTTTCACAATTTCTGGTAACAAATACTTCAAATGTCTACACCTACTACACGGACAACGAATTTCTAGATCGTTTTCGTTATTACTTAAAGCGAATTCAACAAATACGTTTATACCATTATAAAATTTTCTTTTATTGAGCCTCTCAGTCCTTTTCTGTGGTACATCCATCTCCTTCGATCAACAAAAAATCAATCATTTTTCCTATTTGAGAAAATGAGTCACAAGTTCAAATTTTAATATTTATTTTCAAGATTACAAATTCGAAAAAGATTATTTTCATGGTCGTATAATATTTTAATTTAAAGAACTATTTCACAAATTAAAAAATATTTTCAAATATGACACATTTTATTTTTTAACGTATCGATAAAAAAATTTGTACAAAAGGATTTTTTTTTCAATGGTCAGACATCCTACTTCCCATTACAAACACAGTAAGCATTTACATTTCGTATATTAATTCGTCTCAAACGATTCAACAAAATTTCGGCAGCATTTCCCTTTTGTTCCCTGCATTGTACACAAATGCGTGTACGCAGGAAACAAAAAAGAAAAGTTAGGCCGAAATTTTATGAACCATTTGAGATGAAGTAGTATACAAAATGTAAATGCTTACTGTATTCATAACTTGTCATGGACAAATCCAACAAACATTGTACCAAATGAATGTAAATGGTCGTATTGTGAAAAAAACGACAATTTATATAACGATCATGTACAACACTCGTCAGACGGGGCCAAAAACTCTCTAAGGGACATTAAATGGGTGCATTTTACGAAAAAATACAGTTTTACTAACCGTTCATATTTACAAAAATATATTCTAATTTAACACATTTATTCGACGTGTTACATCAACTTAAGGCTGGTGCAATATTTTTGTCATTTTTAAATACACACAATTATAATTTAGACTCATGCATTTATTTTGTTGCATTAGTTAATACATGCACAATATAATACTCCTAGCTCGTTCATTCATTTTATCTTATTCCAACTAATACAATACAATGATAGCAGCGCTATACACATATACAATCGTATAATCAAGGCATATACAATGATTTACATATACACGAACAACTACAAATTATACATGTTTTTCCCAATTTCACGATAAAAGATGAAATAGGAATACCACGGAATGTTAGAAATTATTATCACACTATTGAAAACAATTTCAATCACCAATTAGCCCTAATTTATCATCTTATGCAAATATAGAAATAAGGTAAAAATTGAATTTTTTGCAAAAATAAGAGATTATAACTGAGCTAGAAAGCAAGAGATGTTGAATTCTTAGCCGGAGAGGATGCAAAAACTCGAAATTAGTGATTGGAGGCTTAGGGAGTGAATTTGGGATTTTAGAAATGTATTTTAGGTTTTTTTGAAATGAGGAAGAAAGGCACGGCTGGAGCCTGTAAGTCACGCTTTTCCGATGACTTCCGACGGCCGCCAACGGCCCATCGGAAGCCGTCGGAAAATAGTCATCGGGAGCCGTCGCCCTCCTCTGTTGCTTTTTAGGCATTTTCTAATAGTGTTTGGTTTACCTTATCAAAAAATAAATATATTTTTAAATGGCTGCATGTTGTACCGAAAAGAGGACATCACTCCTAGGAAGTGTAGAATATGTAATGAGGAAAGATACAAACCAAGAAAAAAGAAGGAAAAGGAAGTTCCATACAAACGTATGCAATATTTGTCCATAACTCCTAGGCTTCGAAGATTATATGCATCTTCTATAACTGCATCTCATATAAGATGGCATAGTGTGAGAACATAGGTAGAGGGTTCATTGACACATTCAGCCGATGGAGAAGCATGGAAGTATTTCAACAAAACTTATCCCAATTTTACAGCGGAGAGTCGTAATGTTAGCCTGGATTGTGGACGGATGGTTTTTCACCATTTTCTCAATTTGGTGCTAAATATTCATCTTGACCCATTATCATCACACCGTATAATTTACTTCCACGGATGTGTATGAAAACGCAATATATTTTTCTTATTGTTGTCGTTCCTGGCCCCGACGATCCGACACAAGAAATCGATGTTTATTTACAACAATTGTGAGAAGTTAAAAACACCGTGGAACGAAGGAGTAGAAACATACGACGTTTCAAAAAAAAATCATATGTTTGCTTCTTTGTTGTGGACTATACGTGATTCTCCTGCCTATGCAATGCTTTAAAGATGGAGTACATCCAGTCGTCTAGCATGTGCATATTGCATGGAAGAAACACGAGCGTTTTCTTTACCCGAATGGTAAGAAAATTTCATGGTTTGACTGCCATCATTGTTTTCTCCATGTTAATCATCCCTTCAGAGGAGACAGGAAAAACTTTATAGCAATAGAGTAAAAGCCACACAAGTACCAACGATATGGTCAAACAAAGACATATACGAACTTGCAAGGGACTATCAAAAGATATATGAAACTGGAGTGCAAACAGAATTGCAGGCAAATCTACTATTCATAATTGGTGCAAACAAAGTATATTTTAGGAGTTGCCTTATTGGAAGGATCTTATGTTTCGTCATAATATAATGCTATGCACAACGAGGAAATGTCTTTGGTAATATTTTTAACACAATTTTAAATGTCAAGGGGAAACTAAGGACGATTTGAAATCAAGAAGCAATATACAAAAATTATGCAAACGTTCTGAGCTTCATATGAAACCAAATGAAAGTAAAAAAACCCAAAGCATGTTATGAGTTAGATAATAATCAAGCTAAAGTTGTGTTAAAATGGGTAGAAGGATTAAGATTTCCTGATGGAATTTCATCAAATCTTCGTAGTTGTATTGACTTTAAAAATGGTAGATTGAACGGAAATGAAAAGCCACGACTGTCACATAATGATAGAAAATTTACTGTCCGTTCTATTCAAAGAACTATTGTCGTTAAAAGTTTGAAAGGTAATAACGGAGCTTAGTCTGTTTTACAAAGAGCTTTGTTCGACTACTTTAAAAGTGCAACGTTTACGTAAACTTGAAGAAGATATTCCTATATTGCTCTGTAAATTGGAGAAAATATTTCCGCCAGGTTTTTTTAATGTAATGAAACATTTTCCTATCATCTCTCATATGAAGCACGACTTTGAGGTCCTGTGCAATATGTATGGATGTATCCATTTGAGAGGTATGTAATACGTTGCTTATTAATTTAATTACATTCGGAAGTTAAAGTTAATGTAAATTAATTTAGCATAGATACTTGAATCATCTGAAGAAAAAAGTGACCCAAAAAGTGCGAGTTGAAGGTTCGACATGTAAATCTTACATCGAAGAAGAAGCTTCGTTCTTTTTCTGTCACTATTTCAGTGACCATGTGAACATATCATTTGAAAGTGTTCTTCGTAATGACGAAGGCGACGAACAAGAGTCCTCTCAAACAATATTATCTAATTTTAGACAACATGGTCGACCTTCTGGAAAATGTGCAGAAGTTTGGTTAGACGATAGAGACCTTCACGTAGCACACACTTCTATCCTTCTTAATTGTGCTGAGGTTGCACCATTTGTTAGGTAATCTGAAATAATAATTTATGATTTATTCATTTCCATAATGCATGCGCGTGTAGAATTTAAAGCAATATTTTATTCATATATGCAGTATTTATGAAAGTGAACATCCGCACAAAGATCTCAGTAAATAATTTTCTGATTGGTTTTCAAAGTATATATATGAACCGAGAAATTGTGTGGTTGACGAAGGTTTGAAACATCTTGAGTTGTTACCAAAAATAAATGTCAAGGCATATCCAATATGCTTTGTCAATGGATATAAATTTAACAACAAAGGATATGGTGCATAAAATAATACATGTGTATTTGTTAAAGGTAATGATGATCCAGAAAATCACATAAATGATTTTTATGTTTTAACACAAATTTTGCAACTGGCACATTTCTCACAACACACGGAGGAGGTGTTTTTGTTTAGACGCAAATTGATTTAGCAATGTTCCAGGTTCTGGAATTAATGCGCACAAAGAATATAATCGTATTGAAATAAAGCGCTCTTCGCATTATCATTAGTACGATCCTTTTGTACTAGTCAAACAAGCATTGCAAGTTTATTACGCCCTTTATCCATCTCTAAAAAGAGATAAAGAAGATTAGTCGGCAGTTGTTAAAACAAAGGCAAGATTTACGTTTGATGGGAAGAATATTCCAGACGAACAAGCTTATCAGGCAGATCTTGAGCAAAGCAACAAAATAATAAAAACAGACGATCGTATAAATTTTGGACCTCTGAACGATGAATCAAACATTTTGGTAGAAGCATTCGAGAGTAGGAGGAATATAACATAGAATATGAGACCGAATTTGAATCAGAAGATGATGAGTATAGATATAAATATTATGTTGAACTCTTATGTATTATGCAATTGATGTAATTGATGAGATTTATTTTGCTAGTTATGTAATTTATGTCATTTATGAAACCGAATCTGCTTATAATGTTTGAATTCTTATGTATTTTGCAATTGATGTCATTACCATTTCTGTCATTTATTTAGCTATTTATGTTAGAAATGCAATGTATTCTGCTTATCGTCGGAATATGAGACTCAATCTGAATTAGGTGTACTTTGCACTTTATGTACTTTATCTCGTTTAAGTCATTTAACTATAAAATATATTTCATTATTATGTTATTGTTCTCTTTTAAAATGATGTGTCTGTGATAGGTATCATGCCGTCCAGAAGGAGGAGTTCTTCCCATTCTTCAGGAGGCGATGGCAGGGTCCATCACAACCACCACAGCGACCCGTTATGTCTCTAGTACTTAGAGCGGAGGACTAAGTATAAAACTTTTTCCAGCATCTTAAATAATTTGTGTACGATATACTAATCTGTATCATATTTAACACAGGGATTTGACATACACCATCACCTGTAGTCCTATCAGTTTCAAGAGATCCGTACAAGAGTAGGATGATGGCTTGTTGGCCGAAGTGGGATAATACCCCTCCCCACATCCTGGAGTTTATTTGGAATGATTTTATTGCAAGTATAATCTTCTGTTTTTCATTTTTCATTTTTTTGTCGCTTATTTATTGTTCACCTTTTATTGTTTAATTTTTGGTTGCTTGTTTATCATGAAATGCAGGTTATAGTGGACGTACAAACAGATGACCTAAATCTGGTACGATTTTACTGGATGTAGAAGATGAGGAAAAACTACAGGGGTTCCATGTCAGCAGTGAAGCATAAAAGGCAGAAGCCGAACTGGATGTGGATGAGTGTGTGGGAAGGGTGGCCGGAACATCAGGATAGCGACAAGGCGAACGTAAGTGTACTAAACTTTTATTAATTATTTGATTGATACGTAAATATCAAAAAATATTTGTTAAGTAAATAATGTATTAAATTTATATGTACAAGTAGAGTCGGAAAAAAAACTCTGCAAATAGGAACAGAAATCTCATCACTCATCGAGGAGAGTCAAAGTTGTTCTAGCAATACCGCCAGGAGTTGGTAAGTTTGTTAAATGTGAATTGTAAATAGTTATTATGCTATATATTTTGAAGATACAATAAAAGTACATAATAATCAATTTTAAAAAGCTGAGGCGCAAGGTCCCATGTCGCATATGGATATATTTACCCATGCTCATGCCGTCGAGCATGTAAATCCAAACGGGACAGTTTCATATACATGGCATGACGATAAATCGAGAAAGAGCCATGTAAGCATATTTTAGTTTATGTACTATTAGATAATTGTTTAATTATTAAAGTATAATGAATTAAGATATCATGCTATAATTTTAACTGCATTTTTATTTGTCCATGCAAGCAAGGTTTATGGAACAACGCTAGAAACTCCTGGAGGATACCGGTCGAGAGCAGCTGACGACGGATGAGGAGGACATTATTTTTGAGTCAGCTTTTGATCATCACGGAACAGGCGCTATGGCTTTGGCAATCAAGTGGTAATGAATAATATATTAAGATATAATAATTTAGTAATCTTTTAGTTCTAAAGAACGTCACATCGATTTAGTTTCAGTAATAAGTTTATAGATATAACAATTAACATATTATGTTGTAACTTTGATTATAAGATTATAGACTAAATTAAATAAGTATTGCAGGCCAGCAGACAGAGGAGAGCCACCCAAACGGCCAAAGCTGAGATCGATCTAGCAAACATCGAAGAGTTGAGAGCTAGAGTGGCATAGCAGAAAGAGCAGAATCATCGCCAGGCCATTGATATGACACAGTTGCTGGACCAACGTATTGCTAAGTACATGCAGCAATATGGCAGCTGCTTTCCATCCTCAGCTGGTTTGGGAGGTTATGGAGGTGATTGACCGGAATGATAGGTATGTTTTCTTGTTTTGCGTCATGCTTTAGTAAGTTTTGATGATACATTGAGTTGGTGGAATTAGATTTGAAATGTTGTGTATATTATTTGATGACACATTGAGTTAGTGGAGTTAGATTTGAAATGTTGTGTGTATTGTCTAATGATACATATGGTGGTAGTAATTTTGACATTTAGGAGTTAATGGTGAGGAGTTGGAGAAGGATTGATGCATATATTATACAATTAGATGTATGTAAATTATGGTAGGTAAGTTTGATTTGATTTTATATGAATTATGCTTGATTTATTTCTTTATGATATATGATTATGTTTGTATGGTTTGATTTCATATTGAATATCTGAGTTGGATATACGCTTATTGGGCGAAATATATTATGTTCATGGATTATGGATGGAAGGCGAAAATGCAGTAGAAATACTGAAAAACAGCAGGAGAATTTTTGATAGCTTCCGACGGCCTACAGGCCAAAAAATTCCAACGGCTTGGGATGGAAAAGTTCCCACGGCTCCCGACGGTTTTCGACACACACTATGTCGTCCACGTGTCTTCCGACGGCCGTCGGATGCCGTTGGACGGCCGTCTGCAGCTGTAGGAAAATTGACGACAGGCTCTATCGGGAGCCGTCGAAAATTATGTTCACCGATGGATCTTTTTGCAGTGGAATTTTCCGACGGCCGCCGACGGTCCTGAGCCGTCGAAAATTAATCTGATTCATGTATTGTTGTATTGTACAATGAAGATGCTCAGACAGAAGTGTGGAGAAATCTTCACACAAAAAATATATTACAATACAATAGTCTTCATCCATGCTACCTCAAAATCAGCTTTCACTGTTCTCAAGACAAAAAATAAACTCGGTATCTCTTCTTCTCAAAGTATTTCCTGTTTCCAACAAATATCTGATGTGTGACTCTGCTTCTTTCCCCTTAATTTATTTTGTTTCATTATTTTCATTCATCTTTTTTTTCACTGACCATGGCCAAAACCGATATCTCTATCGGATTCTATTATGATTCTGACTGGAACCAGAACGGAATGGATGGAATGCTGTGATTCGGTCCGGAATCTCAAAACGTGGTAGGAACTTGTTGAAACTAGAATGTTCACCATCTAGGGGTACTTAGTTAAATAAAAGAAGATGAACCTAGAAACAAGTACCCCTACTACATGCGACAACAATACTACGTCAATCGTCTAATAAAACCACATATTAGCATCAAATGAAGCTTTCAGAGAAAGAGATGGGCAACAATAAATAACATATCATCGTTCTTCATTATTTAATGCATAAGCAGATTACCACAAGTGACTTAATCGTAATGATCTAGTTTACCAAGTCGGCAATCCACGGTAAAAGCTCTCCATCAATGAATGGGCTAGAAAACTAATATAAATAGGAGGGGCCCCACGATAATTAGCACGCAATGATTTAAATACTAAAGGCAAAGGACATTCTTTTAGATTAGAGGAAAATTTAAAACTTTATTAATGATTTGCAACTTAAATTACATTCTTTGTGGATATTTCTAAATTAGAAAATTAACAAGGATATAGCGTATTTCTAAACCATTATTAATCTTGGTTTTCATTTATTTTTTCGCATTTACCTTCGACTTACTAAATATCTCTGACATTTATAGCTACTAAGGCTATGTTTGTTTGGCTGGAAAAAAGGAAAAATGCTAAATAGAATAAGTGATCAACATAAATTTTTTATTTTGGAAAATTGATTTTGATTAATCATTTCCATTCAGAAATTGATTCAGCCATATATTTTTTTCCTTTTTTGAGATGCTTATTGTAGTATTTTCCCAATAATACCCTTCTCCAACTGAAATTTACAACTTTTCCACTATTATTTATTGTTCTTATTTAGTTTTTTCAAACATATTTGATATTATCTGACAATACATACCCTTAAATTTCTTTTTGCTCTAATCTTTTTTAAATCTATGGTCAAAAATTCATTTGATTTTGATTTAGTCCAATTTTTGCAGTCCGCCATCACTGAAAAACAATAGGAAACGCATACATATAAAAATATGTTTAATGTCATATATAAAAACTTTTGAACATACTTTGAAGTAAAAAAAATGACAACATATCAATCTTATTAATGAGAATGAAAATTTGACTAATAACATAATTTTTGAGTAAAACAAAAATGCACCGTGTATCAAATGCATAATAAAATTAATACCAGTAAATAATTTCTAACAAGTTGGGAAAAACATGTAATGTTTATTTAATTTAAACATAAAATAAAGTAAAATGTATAATGAAAATGCCAAAATAATAATAATAAACAATTTAGACAAGTTGAACAAAACTACATAGTAATATGAATAGCTACTTATTTGGAGAAGTTAAACAAAATAATACAACAGATAATTTTGCAAAAACCATCAAAAGTTTCTGCCGGTTATAATAAAAAATATATTTCTCAAACAAAGCTTTTATGATATAAATTTAAATGATTATAATGTTTATTTTCTCTTTTTTTATCAATTAATTGATATAGAGAATAATATATAAATTAACATTTATCATTATAGTTAATTATATAAAATAAAATGACCAAGTGTAATTTGTATGACAATCGTATAAAAGTATACTCAATAATATTGAGGGTAATACTATGAATATACATATATATAACAAATTTATAATACGAATGCAAACAAACAACATGTCAAGTATTCTGTAATCAATGTTTAGCAAATAATATTCAATGATCAACATTCAATATTTAGTGTTTTAATCAAACGCAACATAAGTAGTTTATAGCTTTGAATTGACTCTAAAAATTAAAGCTCGCGTACCAAAAACAATCATTGGTTGTGTTGCAACAGAAAATTGTATCAACCTTATAGGAAGTTTGAGTGGTTTTAGCAGACCATCACGCGGATCCGAATGATTAGTGAATCAATCAAGCATCTTTTCCTTATGGTGGTTCATTTTGCCCCTGCGTATTTTGCAACGTAATCCCCTATCCTATTTTCTATGACTTATAAAAAGGATTCCTAAACTAAAAACTTGTATAAAAAGAAGATTTTACCTCTTCCAATTCTCGTATTATTTCATTACCCGTCCAAATATATCAATATAAACTAGAAATTGAATGCTCAAAAATGAATTTTGAAAACCAAAATTTATAAAGGAACATGATTTATTGTGGAAGTCATAACGCAACCAAAAAAAGTTTCAAAGAATATTTATCTTCCTGCCGAGTGGGTTATATTCGAACTATCGGTTTTCTCCCAAAATGTTTTGGCCGTAATAACAATAGTGTAATCATGATTTCAAAAATTTCCAACGGTAGATTTGGAAAACAGTAATTGAACGTATGTTAAACAAGCTCTCGATTATTGGATATCTATTAAACATACGCTCAAATGTGTTAGGGCTGAGGGAATAAGGTCGAACAGGTTGGAACAAAGGAAAGTTGTAGAAGGCATTTCATCAAACACTTGGCAACCCTCAATGGAGACAGGAAAAAACACAAACACTTTTTCTCCAGTAGCTCCCACAACCAACGTCGATGATCTAGGACATGAGATGACCAACTGTTAACACAAGTCAGAAGAGCTTAACAAGACAATCACTTCTGCACAATCACAAGCTCCAAACATACCTAGGTTGGTTGTGCACATACACAGGCCGCGTACGTGTACACATGACCAAAGTAAATATAATTAATCCGAGTTGTTGGGCTTTTTTGATGAAATATGCAGTGCCCAATAACTTGTATGAATAGGCAGAGAGACAAATTCTAAATTATCAAGTTTATGAATAAATATAAATTTCTTTCTAATTTCTTGAAAATCTTTTGCTTTTCTTCTGCATTTCCTCTCTCTTAACTGCTTGAAACATCTTCCCTTATTTTCTTAACTGCTATTACCTTCTTCCCTATATATCCCTCCTCTTAAAACTTCCCTGAAACCCCATTATGAAATAGTTCTGCACCATTAACCCATCACCCATTTCCCGCAAAGCAAGTTTATGACAACCAGATCTATGATGAAGTAAAAGCGTCATAACACAGTGGTATCAGAGCCAAACCCTTTAGACCATCAACCAGTAATTTATGATGATGAAAATGTGGATAAAACTGGGGAGACTGACACAGAATGAGACATTATGATCAAGAAGGGAGCAAATTAATCCCAAGACTACATTAACCATATGGGAGCTTAAAGAATCAAATCATAACCTACATGAAATCACTCAAGCTTTGCAAATTACTGCACAGAATTTACAAGAAACTACAGAAGAACTCAATGTTAAGGTGGATAGCATAGGCGAGGTAATTAATGGTATGACAAAAGAATTGAAGGAACTCAGAAACCAACCTCAACCTCGAATCCCCTACATCCCACCTACACACAGAAATCTTCCAAGACATAATCAAGAATTATTCATATCTGATATACCTTCAACGCCAAACTACTCCTTCAAGAAACAACCACCATTCTCCTAACGATGTATCAATAAATATAGCAAGTATCCTATCAAACTCTTCAGGCCACACCACACCTAACTCCAACCCCGCACCAAAATTACTACAAAACACCATCATTAAATTAGACTTCCCTACGATGATAGTGAGGTGATAGAATGGATCAGTCAAGTGGAGCACCTTTAAAGGTGATGGTATGGATTAGTTAAGTAGAGCACCTTGTAACAACCCCACCGTGATGCCCAGCTTAGCAAAGAACATTACAAGTAATGTCGTCTGCTAATGGAGAATACGGCTTGTTAGGGGCGACTGAATGGGAAAATATCTTTATACTAACATTGACATGTCATTTATACCTTTTTAACTTAATATCTGAACTGAATTTGACGTGTACAGTATTAATACAAGGTAATAGACACACCGATTTCTCAGAATTAGAACAATATATCATATAAATAATAGTCACAGATCACATCGGAAAAAAATCTCAACTTATACATATACAAATTATTTAGTTTACAAAATGAAATATTAAACTCAATTGTTATACAAATTTTACAATTCTCTAATCTCTATTATACATCTTATAAACATATTCACAAATTTCCTAAATGAGATAAACAAAAAAGTCAAAAGTGTTTATCTGCTTGCTAGCTCAAATATTCAAAGGTCAACTTGTCCTGTAACCTGAAAAGTCTCAACCTCACTCGAGCAAAATAACACCTGATCAGATTATCTCTAAACATCCAATAGGGTAAGAATAAAATACAACACTAAAAAATACCATATAAGTAAATATAGATGTCAATGAAATAACGAGTCACTGGAATTAATTTAACTTAGAGTCCGTCATAAGGCGCATGGTTACACATTTAAGTCACGAATACATATTAGTCACTAAACACCGAATTCACAGAACAAAACACAATATCTCTAAGCACGCAAATATCAATGATTAACTTAGAACATGGTTATAATTTTAAGTCACAAACAAGAACTAGTCCCTAAACATAGAATAACAGAATTAACTTAACCTCCATCACAAGACACAAGAATATATGTATATATATATATATATATCTTTATTTCACAAAAATGGAATAGTCACAAAATTCAAATATCAAGAATCCAAGAGATCTTAATCTAAATCGATCGTAATGATCGTCCAAAACAATCGCAATGATTGTACTCAAAACCTGTGGCAAACAAACAAACAAATTAGTATCACTTGAACCGGTCTGATACCAAGGATCGTACTCAGACCAAGAACACAGAATCACATAATGATCTCAAGGATAGTCCATACCGATTAAGGTGATCGTAGAAACCATGACTCGATAAATCTACATTTATTTAATATTATTATGTTTGAAAAGAAATCCAGGAATAAACTTCTTAAGGATCTAGCAGCCACTTGCCGCACACTAAAAGAGTGTACATTCTAAAGTGCCAAATACTATCACCTTCAGTGATCACTAGAATTTAACCAATACGTCCCATACCATATGGTGAAATCCAAGTATTTACTAAAAGCTAGTAAATATCACTTATTACGAATACTGCTAGAAAACCTGAACTACATTCTTTTAAGGGTCTAGCAACCACTTGTCACACACCAGAAGAGAATACAACTCTAAAGTTTAAAACACTTCCTAATAGCAATCAAACGAATTTAACCAAGGCATCCCATACTACCCGGTGAAATTCGAGTGTTTTCTAATGGGCTAGTAAGCTCCACTTAAACATTCTATTCAACGAGTTATACCATATTCGACGATGTGTTATTCGAAAGCATTTAAACCAATCGATGGCACTAAACTGATTACTAGTACTTCCTAAATTATAGAATTAAAGTTCTCTAAACATTTATTTAATTTGTCGCTTATCAAAATATTCCAATATTCCAAATTGTTCCAAGAGTATTTATTTTACAAAACAAGAATTTTCATGTTCCAAAATCATATTTATTCTTTAAAATTCCATAAGGTTATAATGTTTGCACACCATATCTCAAAAGCCACTTATAAAAGTATTCATTTATTTGTGAATCCATAAATCCGTTTTCATAACCAATTTAGTATTCTAATAATTAGTTAAAACCTCGTACGATTGTATTTCCAAAATTTGAAATTTAGAATCCATAAAACCATTTATAAAAATAATTAGACTACTATAGAAAACATGTTTGATATTTAGAACTTAAATAAACTCTCCTTGCAAAATTATTTGTATACCAAACAAAGCAGTTGTATACATTCGCAAAATAGGTAGATTTAAATTTGTAAATTTCCAAAGCTTTGAATCAAAAATGATTCAAAGTCCATAAACCACAAGAAATTCACTACTACTTATCACAAGATTGTAACGACCAATAGTTCCATAAGGTTTGATTTTCATATCATCTCTAAACACAATTTATAACTTAACAAACCAATGGAAATATATATATATATATATATATATATATCAAAATGGTCACGATAGAACATTCAAAGCACATTTAAACAACATCACAAACATAACAAAAAATCATAGGTCACGCTAGATTTTCAGTTTTGGAACACCATTTCGATCCTTTTTCCAAAGAATTTTCAAAAACATATAACATGAAAGTTATTCCTTAAAGTCCCAGATTATCACCAGAAAAGGTTTTTCTCCATTTGGATTTACCGTTAAAAAGTTATGGCGATTTTAGTTTTAGGTTTCAACTCAGAAAATTGACAGAGCATAGTATGTGTATCAATTTCAAACCCAATTTCGACCCTTTAAATCATGAAATTTTCAGAAACTTACAACATGAAAGTTGTTCCTCGGGTTAGACCGAGTATTACAGGTTTTCAAGTAAGGACGTTCTGGAGCTCAGGAGACGAGCTGGATGGCAAGAACGTATGGAGTGTTTTCGATGTATTACACTGTTACATATCTAAGACATGATGATTGTGTATATCCAGTGTCTGTATATATGTGTAACTCTAATGTATTATAAATGTATTTGACAGATACAGAATTCTTTTGTAACCTGTTATTATTTGTTATTATATTTTATCCGCTGCAAATGTGAGATGTTGGTGTTTCTGTTCTTCTTATTCTTCTATCTCAGCTTTCAAACAAAAAAAGGTATACTTAATCTGGATTTATGGCTAAAAAATTATGGCCATTTTACTGTCAGATATCAACTCAGAAAATTGGAAATGGCAGTGCTATGACATCAGTTTCAAACCTAATTTAGACCCTTTTAAACATATTATTTCGAAAAATGATCAAAACAGAACTTACAGCTTATTTTAATATCTTTCTACCACAAAAGAATGAACAAATTCGGATCATTCTACACAGAGATACTACTGTTTTACTACAGCAACGTTCACAAATAAATTTCAGCAACCACTTTGCAAATTTCAACAATTCAATCAACTTACTCAAACCATTCAACTATTTAGTAATACTCATCACTCAATTCAAAGATTTAAGACTTAATAGGGATATATTTGTGAGTTTGCAACTCACCTCTAATCCAAAAGATTAAGAAAGCTTGCTAATTGATGAACAACAAAGCTTTGAACACTCTATTGCTACTCTCATCTTCTACAACTTCTATATCTCCAAAAAAATACCAAAAATCCCTCTCATATCTATTATTTTAGAAATCATAAACTAAAATTAACCTTAAATAAATGGTAGAATTGAATAGAGGAGACGAAAAGAAGTCTTACCCATATCTCCTTTTGATTTTAAGATTTTTGTACGAATTGATCTTGATTTTCTAAGACCTATGTTTTGAGTTTCTATTTCTTGTTTTTCTTTTTCTTTTAGAGGAATTGTGTACGTATAGGAGAAAGAGAATGAGGGATTAAGTTACCAAGGAAAATGGTAACTATCCTATCTCTTTTCTAAAGGCTAGTGCGCTTATCCTAAGACAAAGGCCCAAAAAAACAATAAATAGAAATACACTTAACAAATTTCTATTTAACCCAACAAGGACTAATTTGAATTAAGTCTTGTTTATTATCTCCTAACACTAATTAAAGTGATTAACAGAATATAAGTTAATTATTTAGCCCATTTTTAATAGTTATCTTTTTTTTAAATAATTACTATCCAATTATATTTGATAATCGAAAATAAATCCAATTTGACAAATACAATTTTTATATTTTCTTACTAATTATTTTCTTTAATTATCAAATGCTAAGAATTGATAATCAAATCAACTATTCAAAAAAATTAATTTCATAATTTATATTATAATATCAATAAATATTAATTAACCATAATTAATGTAATTAATTAGGCAATTAACAATAGGGTTGTTACACACCTTTTCCAATATCAAAATACCCTAGAAAATGAGTGGGTACCACTTGCTCTTTCCACCTAAGGGATGTAGCCTACAAATGCTACAATTGGCCCACCAAGAAAGTCAAGAATTGTGAACATTGGACAATATTTAAAGCGGAAATTTTTGTGATATTTTCGTCAGTTGAATTCCAAAGAGTGGAGCCACTTGTAATTTGAAACAAAAATCAACCATGCTGTCTTACCTCACCCAATTTGAACACCTATAAGGGATGTGTGATGCCTTACCATACTAGTTCTTGCTAGAGAAGTTTTTTGATGGACTCAAAGAGGAGATAAGGTATGATGTTATAGCCCTCCATCCTGTAGATTTTAGAGAGGCAGTGAGTTTGGCTAAATTGTTTGAACGTAAACGGGCTAGCAAGAAGAAAAATAAGTTGAGAAATTCAACAAGAACCAGTACACAAAGAAATACAAATTGAGATGTGGGTATAGAAAGAAGCACTAAAGAAGCATTTGTAAGAAGTAAAGGTTTGACTCCACACAAAATCATTGGTAGAAGAAGAAGAAATTTATGCTTTGGAATTAATGAGAAATGGCATGAGGGTCTTGTATGTAAAAGTAAACAAGTATATATTATTGATGGCATTATGCCTCTTCATGATGATGGAGACGAAATTACAGAAAGTGACATATTGACAGATAATGGGGAGTTAAGTGAAGTACCCACCATGCCTGAGAAAAAGAAGGAAGAATCCTATGTAATTACCCTTAATGCTATGTGTAGCATATCTACCCTCTATACTATAAGAGTACAAGGCTTAATTAATGGCAAATCAATCATTATTCTTATAGACTCAAGGTCTACAAACAGCTTCACAAATGTCGATCTATGAAATTGAATTGAATTTTATTGAGATATATTTAGAATATATGATTAGATATTATGATATATTTAGAATTATGATGAAGATATTATGATATATTAAGAATATATGATTAGATGTTATGTGCGGTATGTGATAGGGGAGATATCTTCGGAAGATTTCCTGATGTTTCCGTAATATATGATTAGAAGTTATGAGTGGTATGTGATAGGGGACATATCTTCGGAAGATTTTCTGCTGTTTCCGCAATTCTAGAGTTGCCATAAGATAGAGTCTTGGGTATGTATTATAAATATGGATGCTTGTGATTAATAATAATTCAAGCTGAGTTTTGCCAATTCTTCATGGTATCAGAGCAAAGAACGAATTTTGTCTTCAACAATAATTTTCCATGGCTGGTGGTCAAGATCTTCCTGCTATTTCGGGCGTGATTGGTAATAGTAAAATTCCCGAAAATCGATTAAATGGTAAGTTTGATGTCACTTCATGGACTATCGATACCGGAGCAACCCATCATGTTACAGGGCAACGTTCATGGTTATTTGACGCACAAAACATTGAGTGTCCTGTTGGTTTGCCGAATGGTGAAAAAGTGATTGCTACTTTGGTGGGATCCGCATGTGCGTCGGACGAAATTACTCTCACGGGAGTACTTTATGTTCCAAATTTGAGTTGCAATTTAATTTCTATTTCTCAACTTAATGATGATTTACGAACTATTGTCCAATTTGATTCTCATATTTGTGCTATACAGGATAACACGAAGGAGCTGATTGGAACAGGAGTTACGAGAGATGGATTGTACTACTTTAGCATACTGGAATTTGTGTCAACAGTTGAAGCAACATCAAATTTGGAGTTGTGGCATCGTCGGCTCGGGCATCCTTCCGAAAAAGTAGTTAAGTTAATTCCTCATGTCAAAAATAGTAAAGATAGCTTAGATAAAGGGTGTGAAGTATGTATGCATGCTAAACATCCTAGAGACAAGTTTCTTTTAAGTAACAATAAAGCTTCTAGAATTTTTGAGAAAATACATTATGATTTATGGGGTCCATATCGACACGTGTCGTCGTGTGGGGCCAGTTATTTTTTGACAATAGTTGATGATTTTTTGAGAGCGGTTTGGATTTATTTGTTGGTTGACAAATTAGAGGTGTTTCAAATGTTTATGTCCTTTGTTGCTATGGTCGATAGGCAATTTTCTCAAACAATTAAGGTCGTTCAAAGTGATAATGGAACTGAGTTTAATTGTTTAATTGATTATTTTAATGCAACTGGAATTTTGTTTCAAACTTCATGTGTGGGCACTCCACAACAAAATGGGAGAGTTGAGAGGAAGCATAAATATATTTTGAATGTGGGTAGGGCATTACGTTTTCAAGCAAAATTGCCTATTTATTTTTTGGGGTGAATGTGTTCTTGCTGCCGCTCATTTAATTAATCATACACCCTCTTCCAAGTTATAAAATAAAACACCTTTTGAGATACTTTTTGGTAAACCACCCTCTTTTGGTGTTATTCGAACCTTTGGGTGCTTGTGCTTTGCTCATAATCAAAAGACTAAGGGAGATAAATTTGCAAGTCGGAGTCGAAAGTGTATTTTTTTAGGTTACCCATTCGGTAAGAAGGGGTGGAAATTATTTCATCTTGATACAAAGGAATTTTTCGTGTCTAGAGATGTGAAATTTGTAGAGGAGGTGTTCCCATTTGGAGATGTCAATATAATATCTAGTGAGAATAATGATCATGATATTCATCAAGATTTTGCTGAAATAATTTATGAAGACGAGGATGTTGATATTTTGATTGTGATAATGGATATGATGCTCAAAATCACATGGACAAAGTTCAAATTGACGCACAGGCCATTGTTCCAGAACCAGCGCCCACTATGCATATTGATGATAACCTTTAGATGGATCTGCTGGGTCTGCGCATAGTTCTACTTCGGATCAGCCTACTAGTCCACAGGAAATGGGTCGTGGTCTTCGAGAAAAGTTTTCAAATGTTCTATATCGATACTTTGTGACACATACGGTTTTTGCTAGTGGTCCGTCTTCTGACTCTCCTCCTTCCAATCACTCCTCAGGTACTCCTTATCCTCTAGCACATTATATAAATTGTGACAATTTTTCTGTAAATTATCGGATATTTCTAACAGCTATAATTAAGGGTAAGGACCCTAAATCATTTAAAAAGCCATGAAATCTGATGAGTGGCGCCATTCCATGAAGGATGAGATACGGGCTCTAGAAGACAATGGCACATGGACCTTAGAGCATCTTCCTCCGGGGAAATGTGCTCTTGGTAGTCAATGGGTGTACAAGACCAAATATTTGTCAAATGGAGATTTTGAGCGCCTCAAATCCAGATTAGTAGTGTTGGGTAATCACCAACTAGAAGGAATTGACTACAACGAAACTTTTGCTCCTGTTGCCAAGATGACTACAGTTCGTGCTTTTCTAGCCATAGCGGCATCCAAGAATTGGGAACTACATCAAATGGATGTTCATAATGCGTTCCTACATGGTGACCTTGATGAGGAGGTATACATGAAATTACCTCCCGGGTTTGAGAGCTCGGATCCAACTTTGGTGTGTCGGTTACGTAAGTCATTGTATGGCTTGAAGCAAGCTCCAAGATGTTGGTTTGCAAAATTGGTGTCGGGTTTGAAAGGTTATGGCTTTTTTCAGTCTTACTCAGATTATTCACTTTTTACATTTAGTAAAGGCGGTGTTCAGATTAATGTCTTAGTTTATGTTCATGATCTTATTATGTATCGACCCAGAATTTTGATCGTTAGATTTTGAACATTTAATTCATTTTAAATATTAAATATGGATTTTGAATTGATTTTTGAAATAAGGATTTTATTAAATCAATAGCATTTAGTTGTAATTTTCAATATGAAAATTCAATTGAAATTTGAATAATAATAATTTAATACTGAAATTGGGATAATTGGTGATTCTGGGTGTAAAAAGATATAAAAATAAATTCTAAAATTTATTTTAAGTCTATTTGGACTTGAATTATAATATTGGACTTTTGGATAGGATCAAAAGTCGATAGGTTTAAGATTTGGGATTTTATATTAATTTAATAATGGAATTTAATAATATAATAATGCAAATAATCAGATTTTGGTTCGAAGTGAATCAAAATAGTTTCTAATGTAATTATAAAGTCTATATGATTTATAATAGAGTTAGTAAAGTTTTAAAAGTGAAATTTTAGATGATTTCGACGATTGTGAAAATCGCTCGAATTAATCGACGAGTTAAAATAGCCTTCTGAGGCACAGTCTCAGAATTCGACGAAACCAGTTCCATTGGATCCGTAATAGTTAGTTATTATCGGGTTTCAATTTTCATAGCAATCGGAATTGTCGTTTGATCGCGGTCGATTAAAATGCATAGAAACTATTTTAATCGATTTAATTTAAAATTGATCGTTTATTTCCGTAACTCGCGCATATGATCGATTTAGCCTCCGAAACATGTTCCGTTTTGCTTGGAATGCGGGTAATATCTTAGAAACGCCTGTCGGCACGCGTTGCTTGGAGATCGTTTGAGAAAGTTGTTTAAGAAGTGAAATAATATAATTGGGTTATATGTCTATATACGTTTAATGGGCCGAAACCCTAATTTCTTTCAGTAGCCGACACTCTACTATTCAGTGGCCGAACCCTTTGATTTTCATCTCAAATTTTCAATCAACCCACGCAATAATTTCGAAAACTTCCAACACGAAGATTGTAGAGGACTTCGAGATCTACGAAGTGGACGGTCATGATGGCTTATATTTTGTCGATGGCCAAGTTGCAGGGTTCTGTTCGTCGTACGTTTGCACGCAAATTGCGTGACTATAGGAAGGTCGAGTTCATCAAGGTCGAAGGCGTTGGTTGAGCTTTCAATGGCCGTTCGTGCGGTGGTGATGGATCGTGGCACGGTGATGAGGGATGGTCGCGATTGTTGGTCAAAGTGACATGCGTGGTCAGAATTCAACGAAACAAGAAGCGCCGGAATAGCAGCAACGCGATCTATGCTACAGTGTTGATTTGGAGACTATCGGAGCTAGCAAATTTTTTGGATTAAATCGATTACGGTCGATTTAATTCGGAAATTTAAACGCTCGTCGAAAATGCAAGGTGGGTTAATCTCACTCACATTTTGATACCAGTTAATTTAAATAGCTAATATTTAAATGTTTGATTGGTTATTTAGTTGAATATGATAATTATTACCAGATTGAATCGATATTTATTGGTTGTGCTAATATCTGTGGATGTAGGAAAACGGGTTGGAGGGATCCAACTGGATTCCTCACAAATAGGAATTTTATTTATATTCTGTGATATATCCCATTGATATTCTATGATAAATTGATTTGGTGTTTTGGAAATAAATTGGGAAATCATTTGAAATTAATTTGGTGTTAAAAATAAACCTTTGGGAAATTGATATGAAACTTTATTTGTTGTTTGAAATAAATTTAGAAATTAATTTGGAATTGGACTTGGTAATTGAAATAATTTAGAAATCAGTTGAAAATTGATTTGGTGTTGAAAGTGGATACTTGGGAATCGATTTGAAAATCGTAAATCAGTGGATATTTGGGAATTTGAATTCACAATGGGAATTTTATAAAAGAAAGGGAAATTTGTTTTAAAAATAAATATTGTTTTATTTTTAAAAGTTGGGAAAGGAATTTACGGATTTGGAACGTAAATTTAAAGCAAATCCAGAAGGATTTGTAAATTGATTCGAATGAACCATTTTAAGAATGGAAGGTGTACTTTCCCTGGAAAGCCGAGTATGTTTTCGATATGGTCTATAAATATGAAATTGATGTTGTGAAGATGGTTTAAGGAAAAATTATTTTGGAGAAATTATTTATTTGGCTATTTTGAAAATCTTTAAAGTAAAGATTTATTTTAATTTATTACAGAAGTGATTATTTAAAGTTTTAACTAATACTTGTTTTAGAAAATGGATATCTAAATAGTTATATCTTATCTACCAATTTCTACTTAAAAATTTGTTTGGACTTGAATTTCCATATGAGACATTGGTATAATGTTTTCATAACTAATATTTAAGCAAGTATTTCAAAATAGTTTTTATTTAAATATTCCTAAGTATATTTTGGATAAGTATTTTAAATTATTTGAACTCGGCAGATTTTCAGTGGTAATAAATAAATATTTGGAAATGTTTTCCGCGTAAGGAAAAATGATTTGAAATTTGTTTTCCAATGGTTGAAGTGTGAAATATATCTTGTAGAAATATTTTGAAAATAAATAATTCGGGAAATTTATTTAAATTCGGCAATTGTTGTGGATGTTGATTGATAGTTAAATAACCGATTATCAATATTAGCCTCTTAATGGCATTTGAATTTCGATGCGACCGGGGGTCGGATTCCAAGTGCATATCCGAAAACCACATCAAACCTTTGTGATTGTAATAGATCTTTTATTTAAAATATCAAAATGCAAATTGTTGTGATTTGTTGAAATCTTAATATAACATTTATTTATTTTTAAAATAAGCGCTCGTTATTCGGATTAGCTAGGAGCGGACCTTGTGTCATATAACCCATTTCGAATGATGATACAACATTATGGATAGCATTTGTGTAACGTCTCGAAATTTTTCGACTTTCGAAAATTCAACATCGATACTCACTTTATCGACTGTCGAGAAATCGAAGGCGAAAAACCGAAATGCTATGGGTTTAAGAAAAGAAAGAGAGAGAACAAGAGAGGAGAGATAGAAAAAAATAGAGAGAAAAGAAAACAGAAAATAGAACGGAACAGAAAATAACAGAACAACATCAGAATCTCACAATTCGCAGCGGAACAACATATAATAGATAAATGAATAATCTTTAAACAAACAATTATATCAGTTATTACATTACATTTCATTACATCATATCATCAGAGTGTACAACAACAAACAATGCAGCGGAAAAGAAAGTACTATATACTAGTAATACGCCATGCCATCCAGCTTGCCTCCAGCAACTCCTGAATTCCAGAATATCCTGATAAACCTATCTCTTGACTGCCCGTGTGGAAATTGGTGGGCACCCAGAGTTTAGGAAGGAAAACAATAAACTCCGAGTCAGTCATGTGACTGGTGCGAGAACTAAAACAGTTTATTTTTCTTTTCTTTTTTAAATCAAAATAGAGGAATATTTTTAAAGTCAATTCGCAATGCTTTTAAAAATGAGACTACCATAAGGCCTCCCGCACACACACACATGCAAACGCAGAATCGGAGGAGATTTCTCCTTATGATAGTCAAAGATGCTTGATACGCATTAAAAAGAACATTTGATATTATTACTAGTGCACAGTGTAGGAAATATTTATTTCGAAAATAAAGATATAAATCTTAGCCAGCATAGACATTCCGCACTTATGCCTACTATAGCTACCATGTTCAATAGCAGGTTACCACCACATTCCATAGCAGGTTATACAACTAAAACCGTACAAGTCTCGTATTGTTTCTTTGGATTTCCAACGAATGATCAGGCCAAGGAACTTCCCATTGCCACATGAGAATGCCTCTGGATGGACATCCCCGAGAACCAAACCGGATCTCTACCAACACAAGGCCGGGTTACCCCTAACTGAGTAACAACTGACCGAATATGCCATTCCCCGGTCCTTTGGGACCTTTCACCGAGCGCTCGTAATCAATTCACACAATCATAACAAAGTGTTTTCAACATGAGTAAGTATCTGGGCTCCATACCATGATACCACCCTTTTCCAGAAGGAAATGCACACGTCCTAAAGGGCGCTACCCCTCATAACCTTGCTGCTTCTTTCCTGTTTTGACCATTCCGGGGTGTGAGGCTCGACGAAGTCACGTCCACAAAAACATACTTTATACAAAAGTCATGCTTTGGGTCAACAAATGATCATAGAAATGATCACCAGGATAGACGATCAAATAAATGATCCTATCACAAATAATCAACACAATGATCATTTACAGCAACACTCAGCATGTCACATTACCAAATTGGGAATATATCGCTGATAACATTCAACTACATAACCTCTGAGCTCGTACGTCTCAGAGAAGGGTGTTAAGCTAAAAGAATAAATTCTCCGCCGCCAACAGAAATATATTTGAATGAAATCGGCTTTATATCTCAATTTGTAATGTCAGACATACAATCCATACAAGTCTGTTACGGGATTGAACAGAACCGAAGGCACTTACGAAGAAGTCCTTGCAATCCGGATAATCTCTAATCACGTCCGAATTTCCTATCACATATGGAGATCTCAATACCGGGGATCGGCCAGTGCAGAGACAATCAACAAGAAACCCTTACGTTTTCAAAAATATCCGGTCTTCAACACCGATCTTCGAATGCAATTCATAACGACGTATCACATATTCGGAATGGGTTATACGACCCCAAGGTCCTTTCCCGGTTAACCCGAATAGTGAGCGCTTATTTTAAAAAAAATAAGTGTGGCATCCAATTTCAAACAAATAACAACAAATACCTATTTAAAGGTAAATATTGATAGTCGGTTATTGAACTATCAATAGATATGCCAACATCACCAGATTCCAAATAATTTTCCAAATTATTTATTTTCCAAAAAAATATCTTTACAAGATATATATTCTCCATTCTTCAAAAATAAATCAATATTTATTTTTAAACTCATTTTCCAAATTTCATTTATAAATTCCATATTGAATTTACATTCCAAAATATTTATGAATATACGATTTCCATTCAATTTCTAATATTCATTTTCAATTTATCTTCAAAAAGATAAATTCAAAATATTCACTTAATATTGGAAAAACATTTCCATACTTATTTATTTATAAGTAATTCACAAGCCTTTTTATTTTCTATACTTAGAAAATATTCAATATACTCTAATCGAAATTAAGTATATATTTCATTCTTTAAGGAAATCATTCACTTAATCATATTTATTTGGGCCAAAACGAATGTTGCGTAAAACATCGTTACGACAACCCAAAATCACTAGTATAGGGATTCGAAATTAAAATAGATATATAAATCCCAATACTATACAAAACATTTCCTTTCGGAAATCATCTATTATAACAACAGTGTTATAATCTACCATTTCCTTCTATTTCTCGAAAACGTCTATTTCAACAATGAATGTTGAAATCTATGGTTTCGAATCTCAACACATTTTAAAACATCTTTAGATCGTTTTAATTCTATTTCAAACATCACATCCAAAATAATTTCTTTAACTTATTATTCACTATTCAAAAACGTGAATATACCTTGTTAATAAATTTCATTACTTCTATTCATTTTATTTTAAAGGATTATTCACTGTCTAAAACATGAATATAACTCCATAAATAAATTACAACAATTTTACTTATCAAAATAAGTCGTTGCGAATTCATAAAACAACGTTTATAAATTCTATTTCTATTTATTTTACAACAACTTCCTTTTATAAATTTCCTTTATAAATCTATTCAATTCATATCACAATGATATATTAAAAATTCATATTATAAGTCAAATACTTATAATTTATTTATTTACAAAATCATTCCTTTAAACTTTCCAAATTTATAAATCTTATAACTTCTAAGATTCATTTATTTATCCACATCTATTCCCTAAATAACTTTATAAGTTTTATTTATAAAATTCTATTTATAACTTCACCGTTATAATTCTATAAATTTCATTCATTTATGAAATTCATTCACAATTCATTCTAACACTTATAAAAGCTCGTTTTATAATTCCAATATTTTTAATTTATAAATATCAATTTATAAATCTTTTTAATATAAAACAATTTGTATTACTATTTTAAAACGTCTTTCAACTCCTTAAAATTTCATCATTTTGATTTATAAAATAATCAAATTTCATAAATTCTATAAATTTCATTCATTTGTGAAATTCATTTACAAATCATTCTATCACTTATAAAAGCTCGTTTTATAATTCAAAATATTCTAAATTTATAAATATCAATTTATAAATCTTTTAATATAAATCAATTTATATTATTACTTTAAACATCTTTAAACTCTTTTATAATTTCATCATTCTGATTTATAAAATAAAATTTTTATAAATCCTATTTTTAAACTTCTTATAATAAATTCAGAAATCCCAGTTCAAACTATTTTATAAAATCACTAATCCCATATTTTCAAAAATCAACTTTTAACTGTATTTCTCAAAAATCATAATTTTCATAATATTAAAATTATAACGTTTATTTATTTAAGATGAATCAATTCCAAAAAAATATTTTATAACGTATATTTCCAAAAATCACTTTAGAAATTGAAATCGTTGTTTTAACTTCAAAAATTGGATTCGATGATGCAACACATCAATAGTCAATCACGACTTTCAATCATCATATATCATCCATGATAACAATCAAATATGACAATATATGAAATCAAATAAATATTTATGAGGAATCCAGTTGGATCCCTCCAACCTGTTTCCCTGCATCCATAGACATTAGCACAATACCATTCCACTTCGAGGTGGAATATCGCGGTATATGGGATTTTATAAAATATTATCCGCTTACTAACGGCGCAATAGGGTCTCATCCGCTAAAAAAATGCGGGAAATCAATCAACTGCAATATATACATATGCCAATATATATATATTGCTATATATATAATATAATACCAATTCCACTTCAAGGTGGAATATCGCGGTATATGTGTGTAATAAATAACCTCCTCTTACTAACGGCGTATATGGTCTATTCACATCCAATATATATATCAATCATCATTCAATCATTCAATCAACACAGTCAAACAATTTTAAATCTAACTATTTAAAATTTAAATAAACAACAAAATTCCTTTTGAGTGAGAAGTTCTCACCATTGCTTTTATTAGCAATCCATTTTCCATCTTGAATCGATTTTTTTGATTTATACCTTGTATAAATATTTACACAATTTATTAATATTCAAACAGATTGAATAATAAATTTCGTTCTTGATTGTTTAATTAATCAATAGTTTTATTTAAATCAATCTCTTGTTAAATAAATTTATTTTAACAAATTTTTCTTTTAAAATAATTCTAACTAGAAATTCCCAATTGAACTAAATTTCCTTTTTATAAATTAAATCAACTAATTTTTTTCTTAAATAAAATTATTTTCCTTTCAATAAATTGTTTTTGGCTTCCAAACAATTTCTTTTTAATATTTTGATTTAACAAAAATTAAATTCAAAACTATTCTTTATAAATTCCAATCTTTATTTTATATAATCTTTGGACAAATCACATAATTAATTTCCATTCGCTATATTTAATTAACCAAAAGTTTAATTTAAACTAAATTCCATTAAATAGTTTTTGATTAGCTGATAATTCTTTTTAAACCAATTTTCCCCTTTAATAAATTAATTTAACTAATTATTAAATTTCTCCTTTTTAATAAATTTAATTAACCAAAAGTTATATTTAAACAAATGGTTTTAAATCTTTAGCTAGCTTCTTTTTAACAAATTCTAAAATCGTTAAACAAGTTAATTTACGGTTAAATCTTCTAATCCATTATTTCAATTTCAAACTAATTTTCTGTTTATAAAATATTTTCTAATTATTAAATAATTATATAAGTTAACTAAATCTTTATTTAAACAAATGGTTTAATTTAACAAGTTAATCACCGAAATAAATTATTTATAATAAACCGGTCAATGAATATATATATATGACCGCATTTAAATTCTTTGCTGTAAAATGTATATTTATTTTATTCAATATATTTTTTTTCTTTACTGCCTTTAATAAAAAATTTGAAAACAAAACAAAATTTTAAAACTATCTCACTGCAATTTAAAAATTTTAATTAAATAAATTATTAAAACTAAAATCAATACCTTCTGCAGATTCGAGAACGACCGAACCCCAAACGATGCCGCACTACCCCCTGACTCGCGAATGCGGCCTCCACCAGTGCTCGACCGCGAGTTGAAGTCGCTCTCCATCGCAACGTCGCCTCATGCCTCGTCATCGAACCACGGCCACCATTGTCGATCGCCATCACCATCGCTGTCGTGCGCACGCGGCCATCTCCACTGCCCTAGTCGCCGCTGCCTCGTGCCGCCTTGGATCGCACGCCACCCCCCATTGAAATTTTGCCTCGCGCGAGCGTGCGCGCCGTCGCCTCACCTTGATTCGCCTCCAAGAAATCGCGCGCGCGTGCGCCCATTTTTTTTTTTTTTTTTTTGATGCTGCGTTTCGATTTGAATTTGGGGGAAGAAGGGGCTTCGGCCTGATTTTTATTTCGTTTGAGAATTAAAGGCTTCGGCCATTATTATTTTTTTCTTTTCTTTGCAAATTGAACTGAAGGAGGAAAGGCTTCGGTTATATAAAAAGAAATGGAGGCATGGGTTACACGATCTTGTTCGTGATATTTAGGCGAGTATCTAGGACGAACGTGGTGAAGTTTGACCAATTTAAATTTAAATTTTAAACTGAATCTCGATTCAATTTCAACGCGTTTACTCACCGTGCGCTCACATATCAACTCCGAAAAATACGAAATTTGAAATCCGACAATAATTAAATATTACGGACCCAATGGAACTGGTTTCGTCGAATTCCGAGACTGTGCCTCGGACGGCTATTTTAAACATCGATTCAAACGATTAAATTTCAAAACTGAACAATTCACTTTCAATTTCAATTCTGAAGCTTCTATTATCTTCAATATTATCAATATGAATTTTACAAGCCTTTGAAATATTTTTAATCGGCTTAAAATTGAAGATTCAAATTTTTATTCAACTTTCGATAGATTAAATTCTATAATTTAATCGCCAATTCATTCTGATAATTTGAAATTCAAGTCAAATCATCATTTAAATATTTAAAATTAATTAAATATTCCCAAATTAAATTGTTTAAAATTCTGGGTCGTTACAATCTTCCCTCCTTAAAAGAATTTCGTCCCGAAATTACAAGTTAAGAAGAATGCCCTTATCCCGTCTATCATTTTTCACAATTCAAATAGTTTTATCAACTTTCTAAAACAAATCTTTTTATTAAGGATTCACTATCATTTTACTAGATTTCCAACTTCAATTATAGGTTTCAAACAACATTGTTTCCTAACAATTTAAATTTAAATTCAAATTTTAAACTTTCAAATTTCTCAAAAATTTTCTAACACCCTAAATTTTCGAAAAATTTCGCCAGCGTCTCCTTTGCGCGGCTAGCTCGGTACGACTACAAAATGGCACCACGGCCCCTCAGAATCAAAAAGAAAAGAGAAAGCCAAGTGGCTGGAGAAGAAAATCATCAAATTTCATACTGAAATTGAAATACGTACCTTTTTGTCGAGCAATTCAATTTTTTACTTTGAAATCAAAATCCAATCCCTTCATAATACCTGTATATCCTGCTATTCATAATATCCAATTCCAACATTCAAACTATTTTGCCAATTCTATTACAAAATTTCCAATATATGCTTCTTATACATTTTTACTTCACTATTGAAGTTATATATTCATTTCATTCAATTTTACATTTCAATTCAATTCACAATTTCAATATCTATATTCAATTCATCTTGAATTTACTGAATTACTAACAAAGAAAATTTCAATTTATTTCTTTTACTTACTTGAATTTATATACAAATTCATATCTATCTTCAAATTTAGCTCACGACTAAACTTTAATTTTAACCAATTCATTAGTCCATGAATTAATAATTTATCAAGTTAGTTTACTTGAATTCAATCCATTTTATTTCTTATTTAATTCCATATGCTAATGACAATAATTTAATATTATTAACAACCATATATTATAATAATTCATAGAAAATCATTTCTTTTCTATACAAAAATAGTTTTGGGCAAAATTATCGCATTCACCTGATTCAAAAACAATTTTATATTCACTAACAAATACGCGCTCATATCTATTATTACACTCAAACTCATTCTAGAGTACTGCTGACTCTATCTCTAACGAGTAATACCCAACAGAACCATGGTTGTCGCTTAACCATAATCTCTGATATCAAATGTAACGTCTCGAAATTTTTCGACTTTCGAAAATTCAACATCGATACTCACTTTATCGACTGTCGAGAAATCGAAGGTGAAAAACCGAAATGTTATGGGTTTAAGAAAAGAAAGAGAGAGAACAGGAGAGGAGAGATAGAAAAAAATAGAGAGAAAAGAAAACAGAAAATAGAACGGAACAGAAAATAACAGAACAACATCAGAATCTCACAATTCGCAGCGGAACAACAAATAATAGATAAATGAATAATCTTTAAACAAAGAATTATATCAGTTATTACATTACATTTCATTACATCATATCATCAGAGTGTACAACAACAAACAATGCAGCGGAAAAGAAAGTACTATATACTAGTAATACGCCATGCCATCCAGCTTGCCTCCAGCAACTCCTGAATTCCAGAATATCCTGATAAACCTAACTCTTGACTGCCCGTGTGGAAATTGGTGGGCACTCAGAGTTTAGGAAGGAAAACAATAAACTCCGAGTCAGTCATGTGACTGGTGCGAGAACTAAAACAGTTTATTTTTCTTTTTTTTAAAAAATCAAAATAGAGGAATATTTTTAAAGTCAATTCGCAATGCTTTTAAAAATGAGATTACCATAAGGCCACCCGCATACACACACATGCAAACGCAGAATCGGAGGAGATTTCTCCTTATGATAGTCAAAGATGCTTGATACGCATTAAAAAGAACATTTGATATTATTACTAGTGCACAGTGTAGGAAATATTTATTTCGAAAATAAAGATATAAATCTTAGCCAGCATAGACATTCCGCACTTATGCCTACTATAGCTACCATGTTCAGTAGCAGGTTACCGCCACATTCCATAGCAGGTTATACAACTAAAACCGTATAAGTCTCGTATTGTTTCTTTGGATTTCCAACGAATGATCAAGCCAAGGAACTTCCCATTGCCACATGAGAATGCCTCTGGATGGACATCCCCGAGAACCAAACCGGATCTCTACCAACACAAGGCCGGGTTACCCCTAACTGAGTAACAACTGACCGAATATGCCATCCCCCGGTCCTTTGGGACCTTTCACCGAGCGCTCGTAATCAATTCACACAATCATAACAAAGTGTTTTCAACATGAGTAAGTATCTGGGCTCCATACCATGATACCACCCTTTTCCAGAAGGAAATGCACACATCCTAAAGGGCGCAACCCCTCATAACCTTGCTGCTTCTTTCCAGTTTTGACCATTCCGGGGTGTGAGGCTCGACGAAGTCACGTCCACAAAAACATACTTTATACAAAAGTCATGCTTTGGGTCAACAAATGATCATAGAAATGATCACCAGGATAGACGATCAAATAAATGATCCTATCACAAATAATCAACACAATGATCATTTACAGCAACACTCAGCATGTCACATTACCAAATTGGGAATATATCGCTGATAACATTCAACTACATAACCTCTGAGCTCGTACGTCTCAAAGAAGGGTGTTAAGCTAAAAGAATAAATTCTCCGCCGCCAACAGAAATATATTTGAATGAAATCGGCTTTATATCTCAATTTGTAATGTCAGACATACAATCCATACAAGTCTGTTACGGGATTGAACAGAACCGAAGGCACTTACGAAGAAGTCCTTGCAATCCGGATAATCTCTAATCACGTCCGAATTTCCTATCACATATGGAGATCTCAATACCGGGGATCGGCCAGTGCAGAGACAATCAACAAGAAACCCTTACGTTTTCAAAAATATCCGGTCTTCAACACCGATCTTCGAATGCAATTCATAACGACGTATCACATATTCGGAATGGGTTATACGACCCCAAGGTCCTTTCCCGGTTAACCCGAATAGTGAGCGCTTATTTTAAAAAAAATAAGTGTGGCATCCAATTTCAAACAAATAACAACAAATACCTATTTAAAGGTAAATATTGATAGTCGGTTATTGAACTATCAATAGATATGCCAACATCACCAGATTCCAAATAATTTTCCAAATTATTTATTTTCCAAAAAAATATCTTTACAAGATATATATTCTCCATTCTTCAAAAATAAATCAATATTTATTTTTAAACTCATTTTCCAAATTTCATTTATAAATTCCATATTGAATTTACATTCCAAAATATTTATGAATATACGATTTCCATTCAATTTCTAATATTCATTTTCAATTTATCTTCAAAAAGATAAATTCAAAATATTCACTTAATATTGGAAAAACATTTCCATACTTATTTATTTATAAGTAATTCACAAGCCTTTTTATTTTCTATACTTAGAAAATATTCAATATACTCTAATCGAAATTAAGTATATATTTCATTCTTTAAGGAAATCATTCACTTAATCATATTTATTTGGGCCAAAACGAATGTTGCGTAAAACATCGTTACGACAACCCAAAATCACTAGTATAGGGATTCGAAATTAAAATAGATATATAAATCCCAATACTATACAAAACATTTCCTTTCGGAAATCATCTATTATAACAACAGTGTTATAATCTACCATTTCCTTCTATTTCTCGAAAACGTCTATTTCAACAATGAATGTTGAAATCTATGGTTTCGAATCTCAACACATTTTAAAACATCTTTAGATCATTTTAATTCTATTTCAAACATCACATCCAAAATAATTTCTTTAACTTATTATTCACTATTCAAAAACGTGAATATACCTTGTTAATAAATTTCATTACTTCTATTCATTTTATTTTAAAGGATTATTCACTGTCTAAAACATGAATATAACTCCATAAATAAATTACAACAATTTTACTTATCAAAATAAGTCGTTGCGAATTCATAAAACAACGTTTATAAATTCTATTTCTATTTATTTTACAACAACTTCCTTTTATAAATTTCCTTTATAAATCTATTCAATTCATATCACAATGATATATTAAAAATTCATATTATAAGTCAAATACTTATAATTTATTTATTTACAAAATCATTCCTTTAAACTTTCCAAATTTATAAATCTTATAACTTCTAAGATTCATTTATTTATCCACATCTATTCCCTAAATAACTTTATAAGTTTTATTTATAAAATTCTATTTATAACTTCACCGTTATAATTCTATAAATTTCATTCATTTATGAAATTCATTCACAATTCATTCTAACACTTATAAAAGCTCGTTTTATAATTCCAATATTTTTAATTTATAAATATCAATTTATAAATCTTTTTAATATAAAACAATTTGTATTACTATTTTAAAACGTCTTTCAACTCCTTAAAATTTCATCATTTTGATTTATAAAATAATCAAATTTCATAAATTCTATAAATTTCATTCATTTGTGAAATTCATTTACAAATCATTCTATCACTTATAAAAGCTCGTTTTATAATTCAAAATATTCTAAATTTATAAATATCAATTTATAAATCTTTTAATATAAATCAATTTATATTATTACTTTAAACATCTTTAAACTCTTTTATAATTTCATCATTCTGATTTATAAAATAATAATTTTATAAATCCTATTTTTAAACTTCTTATAATAAATTCAGAAATCCCAGTTCAAACTATTTTATAAAATCACTAATCCCATATTTTCAAAAATCAACTTTTAACTGTATTTCTCAAAAATCATAATTTTCATAATATTAAAATTATAACGTTTATTTATTTAAGATGAATCAATTCCAAAAAAATATTTTATAACGTATATTTCCAAAAATCACTTTAGAAATTAAAATCGTTGTTTTAACTTCAAAAATTGGATTCGATGATGCAACACATCAATAGTCAATCACGACTTTCAATCATCATATATCATCCATGATAACAATCAAATATCACAATATATGAAATCAAATAAATATTTGTGAGGAATCCAGTTGGATCCCTCCAACCTGTTTCCCTGCATCCACAGACATTAGCACAATACCATTCCACTTCGAGGTGGAATATCGCAGTATATGGGATTTTATAAAATATTATCCGCTTACTAACAGCGCAATAGGGTCTCATCCGCTAAAAAAAATGCGGGAAATCAATCAACTGCAATATATACATATGCCAATATATATATATTGCTATATATATAATATAATACCAATTCCACTTCAAGGTGGAATATCGCGGTATATGTGTGTAATAAATAACCTCCGCTTACTAACGGCGTATAGGGTCTATTCACATCCAATATATATATCAATCATCATTCAATCATTCAATCAACACAGTCAAACAATTTTAAATCTAACTATTTAAAATTTAAATAAACAACAAAATTCCTTTTGAGTGAGAAGTTCTCACCTTTGCTTTTATTAGCAATCCATTTTCCATCTTGAATCGATTTTCTTGATTTATACCTTGTATAAATATTTACA
The DNA here is from genome assembly GCA_030765085.1 of Allium cepa. Classification (NCBI taxonomy): domain Eukaryota; kingdom Viridiplantae; phylum Streptophyta; class Magnoliopsida; order Asparagales; family Amaryllidaceae; genus Allium; species Allium cepa. The sequence continues at coordinate 27,465,484 of CM060937.1, read as the reverse complement.
CAATTTATTAATATTCAAACAGATTGAATAATAAATTTCGTTCTTGATTGTTTAATTAATCAATAGTTTTATTTAAATCAATCTCTTTTTAAATAAATTTATTTTAACAAATTTTTCTTTTAAAATAATTCTAACTAGAAATCCTCAATTGAACTAAATTTCCTTTTTATAAATTAAATCAACTAATTTTTTTCTTAAATAAAATTATTTTCCTTTCAATAAATTGTTTTTGGCTTCCAAACAATTTCTTTTTAATATTTTGATTTAACAAAAATTAAATTCAAAACTATTCTTTATAAATTCCAATCTTTATTTTATATAATCTTTGGACAAATCACATAATTAATTTCCATTCGCTATATTTAATTAACCAAAAGTTTAATTTAAACTAAATTTCCATTAAATAGTTTTTGATTAGCTGATAATTATTTTTAAACCAATTTTCCCCTTTAATAAATTAATTTAACTAATTATTAAATTTCTCCTTTTTAATAAATTTAATTAACCAAAAGTTATATTTAAACAAATGGTTTTAAATCTTTAGCTAGCTTCTTTTTAACAAATTCTAAAATCGTTAAACAAGTTAATTGACGGTTAAATCTTCTAATCCATTATTTCAATTTCAAACTAATTTTCTGTTTATAAAATATTTTCTAATTATTAAATAATTATATAAGTTAACTAAATCTTTATTTAAACAAATGATTTAATTTAACAAGTTAATCACCGAAATAAATTATTTATAATAAACCAGTCAATGAATATATATATATGACCGCATTTAAATTCTTTGCTGTAAAATGTATATTTATTTTATTCAATATATTTTTTTTCTTTACTGCCTTTAATAAAAAATTTGAAAACAAAACAAAATTTTAAAACTATCTCACTGCAATTTAAAAATTTTAATTAAATAAATTATTAAAACTAAAATCAATACCTTCTGCAGATTCGAGAACGACCGAACCCCAAACGATGCCGCGCTACCCCCTGACTCGCGAACGCGGCCTCCACCAGTGCTCGACCGCGAGTTGAAGTCGCTCTCCATCGCAACGTCGCCTCATGCCTCGTCATCGAACCACGGCCACCATTGTCGATCGCCATCACCATCGCTGTCGTGCGCACACGGCCATCTCCACTGCCCTAGCCGCCGCTGCCTCGTGCCGCCTTGGACCGCACGCCACCCCCCACTGAAATTTTGCCTCGCGCGAGCGTGCGCGCCGTCGCCTCACCTTGATTCGCCTCCACGAAATCGCGCGCGTGTGCACCCATTTTTTTTTTTGATGCTGCGTTTCGATTTGAATTTGGGGGAAGAAGGGGCTTCGGCCTGATTTTTATTTCGTTTGAGAATTAAAGGCTTCGGCCATTATTATTATTTTTTTCTTTGCTTTGCAAATTGAACTGAAGGAGGAAAGGCTTCGGTTATATAAAAAGAAATGGAGGCATGGGTTACACGATCTTGTTCGTGATTTTTAGGCGAGAATCTAGGACGAACGTGGTGAAGTTTGACCAATTTAAATTTAAATTTTAAATTGAATCTCGATTCAATTTCAACGCGTTTACTCACCGTGCACTCACATATCAACTCCGAAAAATACGAAATTTGAAATCCGACAATAATTAAATATTACGGACCCAATGGAACTGGTTTCGTCGAATTCCGAGACTGTGCCTCGGACGGCTATTTTAAACATCGATTCAAACGATTAAATTTCAAAACTGAACAATTCACTTTCAATTTCAATTCTGAAGCTTCTATTATCTTCAATATTATCAATATGAATTTTACAAGCCTTTGAAATATTTTTAATCGGCTTAAAATTGAAGATTCAAATTTTTATTCAACTTTCGATAGATTAAATTCTATAATTTAATCGCCAATTCATTCTGATAATTTGAAATTCAAGTCAAATCATCATTTAAATATTTAAAATTAGTTAAATATTCCCAAATTAAATTGTTTAAAATTCTGGGTCGTTACAATTTGCAGACTGGTGGTGAAGACCAGGTATTTGCACGAACGATAGGATGACCTATCGATTGTCTCTACACCGAGTAGCTACGGTATAGAGATTCCCTAAGTGATGGAAAGTCCGATCGGGATTGTGAATACCCGAATTTGCAAGGGCTTCTTCGGAAGTGCCTTCGGTTCTGTTCGAATCTGGGACAGACTTGTATGAATGTGTGTCCGACATTATACTTTGAGATGTAAAGCTGGTTTCTACCAAATACATTTCTTCTTAGTGGCGGAGATTTATTCTCTTAGCTTAACACCCTTCTTTGAGACGTACGAGCTCAGAGGTTATGTAGTTGATGGTTACTAGTGATACATTTCGAATTTGGTAATGTGGCATACGAAGTGCTGCTGATCATTTGTTGATCAAAGCATGGCTTTGTGAAAAAGCGTAGCTTTGTGGACGAGACCTCATCGAGCCTCACAAACTGGTAATGGTCGAAACAGGAAAGATGCGGCAAGGTTACAGGGGTAGCTCCCCTAGGGTATGTCCATTCCATTTGGAAAAGGGTGTATCATGGTATGGAGCCCAGATACTTACTCGTGTGGACACTGTAGTATATTTATTACTGTGTGTTGTTGGTGTAGAGTATTCGCGGATAACGGTCGCAAACAACCGGGGTTGGCATATCTTAGGTTTTACTCCCCGGGAAGGGGGTAACCGGCCTTGTGTTGGTAGAGAGCCGCGTAGATTCTCGGGACGTCCCTCCAAAGGCATACCCATGTGGCAGTAGGAAGTTCCTTAGCCTGACCATTTGTTGGAAATCCAATGAAACAATACGTGCCCTATACGGTTTTAGTTGTATAACCTGCCATGGAATGTGGCGGTAACCTGCTATTGAACATAGTAGCTATAATAGGCATACAATAATGGTTGTATGTTGGCCAAGATTAATATTATACTTTCAAAATGCTTTCTACACTATGCACTAATGATAATATTAAAAAAAGATTTTGCGTATTAAGCATGTTTGACTATCATAAGGAGAAATCTCCTTCAATTTTACGTTTGCATTGTGTGTGTGGCGAGAGGTCTTATGGTAGTTTCATTTTCCAAAAGCAGAGTGAATTTCTTTTCCTTTTCTTTGAGAAAATAATTATTTTTGAGATCTCACACCGGTGCCACGACTGACCTCGAGATTATTGTGTTGAATATGCGCTTATATGTTTTTGTTTGATGATAATAAACATATATATACATTCATTTAAATGTATTTGTTAATGTACTATTCTATTTTTCATTGAATAAATAAATATTTGTTGAATAAAATAAATTACACAGAATTTGAATGGAATTTGAATTCAAACAGAAATTTTATTCAAACAAATATTTATTACAATTTTGAATAGTACAAATTCAAGCTCTCGCTATACATATACAATTTTGATTGTAATTACATCACAATTCAATTTACAATTCAATTCCTCACTACATATCACTCACACTCGTAGTTTTATATTCAACTTCATTCCAGTTTGAATCCAGCATCTGAGCAATCTGCAAAAATATTCACTAACGCAGTAAAATTGAAAAAGAAATATTTTTGCAATATAAAATGAAATATGATTTTTTAAAATATGATTTGCCTCAGTTATTTGGGTTGTTCGTCATCATTCACATTTGAATTCATCTTACACGAACAATGTGACATGCACAGTGTATCACTGTACATGCCACAAGGCCGTGCACATCGATATACACTTGATAATGCTACAGGGACAGGTGAGCACAGGTCAAACCCAAATGAAAAGCCAGGTTCAACTCACGTGCAATATATTTAAAATCACGACACGAGCACAAGGTCAAACCCGAGTTTTGAAACTGGATTCAGCTCAAGTGAAATTTCAAAAACCAACATGAATGGATGCAAAGTACAGTAATGCAACAGTGATATGCACAGATGCATTAAAAGTCCAAACCAGTTGCAACCTGGATGTCACAAGCAAACTACTGAATCAAGTGCACCAGAAATATGCAAGGCATGAAAGCTTGAACAAGTCCAAATACAACAATGAGTAGCAGCAGTTACAAGTGACTCAAGCAACATGTCCAGTTACAACAAAGACAGTAACATGCAGTTTTGCAGTGGTACAAGGAAAGTACAGGGAACAACAACATGAATACTGCAATAACCAAAGCCAAGACTACAAGTACAAGGCACAGTGCACTAATGACCAGAAAACAAAGTCATATGAGCAACAAAAGATCAAACACACATGTATATGAAGTACACAAGTGCAACAAGCAGTAGTGTGCAAGTGCAAACTCAAATGAGCAAACAAGTGCACAAATGTACACAATCCAGGCAAAGCATGATGATCAAAATCAACAGTATCAATAACAAGTGCAAATTCGACAAGCGCATGAAACATATAAACAAGCAACTGAAGGCAGACTACAATATCAAGTACGTGAAGACTACAATACATAAGTCAGTGCAGTGATACATGGAATCACATAAACAAGTTCGAACAACCAAAGTCAAGAGCCGAGCAATAGAGTCAATTATGCAACAGTGAATAGAAACATACACTTGCAACAGAAAACCAAACTCAGTGAAACTCAAATAAGCAAGTGCACAATTAAACCAACAGAATGCAACACAGTGAAGATATCAAATGATACTTGAACAAGACTCAAGGGTAATGCACATGTCAACAAAGTTCAATGCAACATGAAGCAACAGACCAACAGTGGCACTATACAGCAGCAATATGCAGCCGCAAGTAATCAAGCTCACAGATAAATTAAATCTCAAATCCAAGTCAAAATCATGGAAGTATGACATGAAGCATGTACATGTGAGGACGGTGAAAAAAGTGAAGCCGAAGACAGGGATGATCACAAAGATGACCGAAGTCGTGTCAAAGAAAATGTTAACTAAGTAATACTGTATAAAAATCAAGTATGCATCTACAAACTTTGAAAAAGTCAAAAAAATCAAAAACGTATCTTTGAAAAAGTAATAAAGTAAAAAGGGAAAGTTTCTGCCGTATCAAACAAGTTAAATCGAACGCTGCACAAACAAGGCCGTGCGCATCAAGTTGAAAATATATCAGGAAAGCAAAAATTTGGAAAGTATCGAATTGATACGAAAAAACTCAAGTGTCGAATTCATATAAATACCAAACCTCAAATTCATCATTGGCATGGAGTTCGAATACGAGAAATCATAAAAGCACAAATAGGGAAAGTACATACCGAAGCAACAGTGAACTCGATCAAAGGAGCAGCTGCGAACGAGCGCAAGCAACGCAAATCAGAGAATCGATCAACAGAGGAGCAACGCAAACCAGAGAATCGATTATCAGAGAAGCAGTGAGCAAAGAGCCGAAGCCCTAATTCTCACAAGAGCCAAAGCCCTAATTTCAAAAAGAAGAACAAGTCACCATTTTACAGTAGCAAAAGAAAAGGGAACGGGGAGAAGACTTGAATTGGGCCGGCTTGTTTTATTATAAAAGGCCTTAATTTGTTTTTGGGTTTATTTATAGTCAAATAGGATTTTAGTTTTAAACTGTTTTTTTTGTTTGTTTTAAATTTTCTTTAAGGTTCAAATCTTGGTAAATCACCGCCTAGGTTGTAGGCAGTGTCAGGTTGTCTAGTTAGAATTAGTTCAGTGAGCAGGGAGTGTGAGTTTGCAAAACTCTATAGGCGATAGCAGGGTGTGCAAGACTGTTAGAGTGTTTGTAAGCGGGAGACTGTTTAATTCTAATATAAATTTGGGAATGCAGCAGTAGGCAGGGGTTGCCGAAGCTGGGTAAATTTTGTATGTGATTTACTTTTCAGCATATTTATTTCTCTGCAGTTTGTGTTAGTGTTTAATTCGAGAAAATTTGCTATAACCCTATTCACCCCCCCCCCTCCAGGGTTAATCTAGATCCTACATATTGTTCCCTTTCTAAACTCTGGGTGCCCATAATTTTCCACATGGGCAGCCTAGAGTTAGGTTATCAGTTATTCGGGAACGAAGCCAAGAAGTTGCTATGGAGATCTGGAGCTAAGCTGGGTGGCGAGACGTACGACTTATACTATGTAGAATCCATTGCGTCTGGGTTAGTGCAAGTCAAATTTTATTGTACACAGGTTACTATAACTGCCAGTGTTTGTATTGAGTCATTGTAAACTCTGATAATGTGATGTATAAACTGATATAGTGCTTTTGTTTTAAAGATATTCATTTATCTATTATATGTTGTTCCACTGCGAAATGTGAGATTCATTTTATTGTTTCTTTTTCTTCTTCTATCTTCTTTTTCTTAAACCCTAATGGTTCGGTTTTTCGGCATTCGATACAGTGGATGTATCGGTCTCGACTTTCGGGCATTGAAAAATGGGACTATCACATTTGGTATTAGAGCATTTGGTTTAACGACAACATTGGCTCTGTTGGGTGTTACTCATTAGAGATAGAGTCAGTAGTACTCTAGAATGAGTTTGAGTGTAATAATAAATATGAGCGTGTATTTGTTAATGGATATAAAATTGTTTTTATACTGTGTTGACTTATCGGTTGAGTGTTTATGAATTCTGGTCGGTACGGGAAGTACAACCGTATCGATAGGGGTTTCTAAACTCTTAAACAAGATAAACCGACATGGTATTGTTTTTAAAGCAGGTAAATGAAATAATTTTACCCAAAATTACATTTCGATATAAAAGGAATAATTTTTCTGAAAATATCATATATATTTGGATGTTTGGTTGTTGATATTATAATCAAATATAAGAATCTAAAGTTTGAAAAGGTTTATAACCAAATAAAATTCTATAAGTATGATTTATCCAAAAGAAGAATAACTAAATTTGAATTAAACCACAATTTAAATCCCGGGAATTTTGAAAAGTGTTTAAAATGAATTGAAATGTTTAAATTAAATCTGTGGAATGATTGAAATGTTTCCAAAGTGTTTGAAGGCAATGATGGAGTGTTATTTTGGAAATTATTTCTAAATGGAAATTGTTTTGAAAGGAATTTGTGGAAGCAAGGAAGCACTGAACTCACTTTAGTCGCTGAAAAATAATCCTGATGATGATGGCCACAACATCAGAATTCATTTTCGAGTTTCTTAAGTGATGGATTGCTACCGTGATGGTTGGTTATGATATTTGTTTGGATTTGTTGGGTATACAAGTGGTTTTAGAAATTTCAAAGGGGAAATTTGTTTTGGTAAAACCAAGTATTTTGGAATCCGGAGATTTGATTTGATATACCAAGTGGGTATGTGTTGATTACTATTTCAAAATGGTTTTGAAATAAAAACGGGTAATTGAATTCTAGAAACACTATTTAAATAATGTGAAAGTTAAGATAAATCAACTATTGAACCTATAAAGTGAAGATGATTTGAATAAGAAAGAAAAAAGTGAAAATTTTACTGCTGGAATTAAAATTTAACTTGAGAAAATGGTGGTGAATAAAATATATTTGAATTTAACTTAAGATAAATTAAATAAATTGGAATTTGAAATTGAATTAAATTGGATATAAAGATGAAAAGTAAAATGACTATAATTGTGTAATGAAAATTTATATCCTTAAGTTATTAAGTGGTATATATATACATAATCTAGAATTGTGATTGTAAGATGTAAATGGATTAAAATGAGCAATATAAGCTTTTAAGTAAATAAGTTGGTGAACTTATAAATAGAAAATGGAATTATAATCACAAATGGGAAATAGTTGAATGATATGGTGAATTCAAACTAAATCCTAAATGGATGTTAAGTGTGATAAGGCGAAGGAAAATACAAGATGTGAATGGAATTAAGTTAGTAAATAAGTTCTAAACTTATATATTAGAAAGTAAAAAATTTAAATTGAATAGAGAAATAAAATTGGACCGAATTGGATTTAATTTAAATTAAAAAGAAATTAAGTTAAATTTGGATTGAATTGAAATCAAAATTCAGTTGTGTTATAAATAATATTGAATGAAATTCAATTCTTATTTAAGTAGTAAATGAAGTGGAATGAATTTAAGTTGGCTAAATAAAATTTAGTTAAACTTGAATTAAATTTGGAAAAGAAATTGAGTTGAAGGAAAGTTTAATTTAATCGAAATAATATTGAATAAAATTCTGACCCAACTAAATTCAAAAGAGAATTTTGAAGATGAATCTAGCGTGAGCTAAAGTAAAAGGAATTTGTATTGAAATGGATAAGGTAGCTTGTAAAATTTGAAAAATAAAATAAAACCCAGCTTTGGTTTAGAATAATTGGAATGGTTATGTTATAAATAAATTCAAAAGTGAATTAAAAAGGTGAATAAATTTAAAATGTATTGAGTAAGTAAACAAATTGGATTAAGATTTGTAATGGATTGGAATTTGATTGGATAAGAATCAAATTTAAAATAAAAATAAATATGATGCAAGAAGAAATTGAGATATTTTGGAATTGAAATAATTTAAGGAAATTGTGGAATGTTCGTTGTCAAACTTATGAAATGGTCTTGAATGAAATTTATTTAGATAATAAAATTTTAGTGCAAGCGAAAGAATTTTAATTTCTTATTGTGATGAAATAAGAATGTATGAGTTGTATATAACCCAGAATTGAATGATATTAATATAAACTTATATGGATAATGAATTGGAAATGTAAGAATAAAAATTTAATTTGATAATGGAATAAAAATGAGGATGTCTGGGTTGTAATTAATTTCGAAAGGAGTAAAATTAATATAGTTTGAGTTGGAATTAATTAAAATGGTTATAAACTTCAGTAATTGTTGTTTGCTTGAATAACATCAAATTTGCATTGAGATTAGTCGTTTTGTTGTAAACAAAGCTAATAAATTAAGGAAAGTAAATGGAGTTAGTTTTGAATATATTAGATTGAGATGAATTAATTGAAATTGGTATAAACAACATTAGAATTTGCATAAGAAAATAGTCTTTTTGTCGTAAATGGAAGTAAATTGATTTGAAAAAAGAGAATAAAATTGGTTTTTAAGTCAATTGGAATGGATTGAAATTTTAATAAGTGGATTTGTATATAAATGCAAGTGAATCGTAAAGAAATGCAAATGTATCAAATTTGAAATAAAGATTTGATTGTAAATTAATTTGGAATTGAATTGAAGTAAATATAAATTGTATGTAGAAAACTTGAATGTAAATCATTCGAGTGGAATAAAATGAAGTTTGAATTTGTCAGGAAATTAAAAAGGTGATTGAAATCTTTGGATTGCTGTTAAAATATGGTTAACATGTTAAATTATGAGGTTTATTTGTTTAAACTATGTAACTGATGTGTTTGGCTAGTTTAGTGAATAGAATGTTAATAAATTCTCATATAATTGAAAACTGATGTGTTTGTTTGAGTAAGTATAGGTATGGAAAGCGATCGATAAAGTTGGAGCATGTATATGCAATATAATTAGCCGCTTGCTTTTAAAATGCTAATAAAAGGTACGCCTACGCAATAAAATTAGGAAAATTGGACTTGGTAATTGAAATAATTTAGAAATCAATTTGAAAATTGATTTGGTGTTGAAAGTGAATACTTGGGAATCGATCTGAAAATCGTAAATCAGTGGATATTTGGGAATTTAAATTCACAATGGGAATTTTATAAAAGATAGGGAAATTTGTTTTAAAAATAAATATGGTTTTATTTTTAAAAGTTGGGAAAGGAATTTACGGATTTGGAACATAAATTTAAAGTAAATCCAGAAGGATTTGTAAATTGATTTGAATGAACCATTTTAAGAATGGAAGGCGTACTTTCCATGGAAGCCGAGTATGTCTTCGATATAGTCTATAAATATGAAATTGAAGATGTGAAGATGGTTTAAGGAAAAATTATTTTGGAGAAATTATTTATTTGGGTTATTTTGAAAATCTTTAGAGTGAAGATTTATTTTAATTTATTATAGAAGTGATCATTTAAAGTTTTAATGGATACTTGTTTTAGAAAATGGAAATTTAAATAGTTATATCCTATCAACTAATTTCTATTTAAAAATTTGTTTGGACTTGAATTTCCATATGAGACATTGGCATAATGTTTTCATAACTAATATTTAAGCAAGTGTTTCAAAATAGTTTTTATTTAAATATTCCTAAGTATATTTTGGATAAGTACTTTAAATTGTTTTAAATTATTTGAACTCGGTAGATTTTCAGTGGAAATAAATAAATATTTGGAAATGTTTTCCGCGTAAGGAAAAATGATTTGAAATTTGTTTTCAAATGGTTGAAGTGTGAAATATGTCTTGCGGAAATATTTTGAAAATAAATAATTCGGGAAATTTAAATCTGGCAATTGTTTTGGATGTTGATTGATAGTTAAATAACCGATCGTCAATATTAGCCTTTTAATGGCATTTGAATTTTGATGCGACCGGTGTTCGGATTCCAAGTGGATATCCGAAAACCACATCGAACATTTATGGTTATGATAGATGTTTTATTTAAAAGATCAAAGTGCAAATTATTGTGATTTGTTGAAATCTGAATATAACACTTATTTTTTGTAAATAAGCGCTCGTTATTCGGATTAGCCGGAAGAGGACCTTATGTCATATAACCCATTCCGAATAATGATACGACGTTATGGATAGCATTTAAAGACCGGTGGTGAAGACCGGGTATTTGCGAGAACGATAGGATGACCTATCGATTGTCTCTGCACTGAGTAGCTACGGTATAGAGATTCCCTAAGTGATGGGAAGTCCAATCGGGATTGTGAATACCCGGATTTACAAGGGCTTCTTCGAAAGTGCCTTCGGTTATATTCGAACCCGGGACAGACTTGTATAGATGTGTGTCCGACATTACACTTTGAGATGTAAAGCTAATTTCTATCAAATACATTTCTGCTTGGTGGCGGAGATTTATCCTCTTAGCTTAACACCCTTCTCTGAGACGTACGAGCTCAGAGGTTTTGTAGTTGATGGTTACTAGTGATACATTCCCAATTTGGTAATGTGGCATACGAAGTGCTGCTGATCATTTGTTGATCAAAGCATGGCTTTGTGAAAATGCGTAGCTTTGTGGACGGGACCTCATCGAGCCTCACAAACTGGTAATGGTCGAAACAGGAAAGATGCGGCAAGGTTTCAGGGGTAGCTCCCATAAGGTATGTCCATTCCTTCTGAAAAAGGGTGGTATCATGGTATGGAGCCCAGATACTTACTCATGTGGACACTGTAGTATATTTATTACTATGTGATGTTGTCGGTGTAGAGGATCCTCGGATAAAGGTCGCAAACGACCGGGGGTGGCATATTTTTAGGTTTTACTCCCCAGGAAGGGGGTAACCGGCCTTATGTTGGCAGAGAGCCGGGTAGGTTCTCGGGACGTCCCTCCAGAGGCATACTCATGTGGCAGTAGGAAGTTCCTTAGCCTGGCCATTTGTTGGAAATCCAATGAAATAATACGCGCCCTGTACGGTTTTAGTTGTATAACCTGCCATGGAATGTGGCGGTAACCTGCTATTGAACATGGTAGCTATAGTAGGCATACAATAATGGTTGTATGCTGGCTAAGATTAATATTATACTTTGAAAATGCTTTCTGCACTATGTACTAATGATAATATTAAAAAAAAGATTTTGCGTATTAAGCATGTTTGACTATCATAAGGAGAAATCTCCTTCAATTCTGCGTTTGCATTGTGTGTGTGGCGGGAGGCCTTATGGTAGTTTCATTTTCCAAAAGCATAGCGGATTTCTTTTCCTTTTCTTTGTGAAAATAATTATTTTTGAGATCTCACACCAGTCCCATGACTGACCTCGAGTTTATTGTTCCCTTTCTAAACTATGGGTGCCCATAATTTTCCATACGGGCAGCCTAGAGCCAGGTTATCAGTTTTGGGATCGAAGCCAAGAAGTTGCTATGGAGATCTGGAGCTAAGCTGGGTGGCAAGACGTACGACTTTTACTATGTAGTGTCTGTTGCGTCTGGGTTAGTGCAAGTCAAATTTTATTGTACACAAGTTACTATAACTGCCAGTGTTTGTATTGAGTCGTTGTAAACTCTGATAATGTGATGTATAAACTGATATAGTGCTTTTGTTTTAAAGATATTCATTTATCTATTATATGTTGTTCCGCTGCGAAATGTGAGATTCTGTTTATTGTTTATGTTTCTTCTTCTATCTTCCTTTTCTTAAACCCTAATGGTTCGGTTTTCCGGCATTCGATCGTTCGGCATTCGATACAGTGGACGTATCGATGTCGACTTTCGGGCGTTGAAAAATGGGACTATCACTCATTATTTCTGGAAATCATTCCGCTGCGCTTACCATATTCAAAGCTTATCTTCGTGATTGTTTTAAAATGAAAGATCTTGGAAATCTCCAATATTTTTTGGGGATTGAGGTTGCCCGTAGTTCATCAGGCTTTTTTTATGTCAGCGCAAATATACTTTGGATATTATTTCTAAAGCAGGTTTGTTGCGGGCAAAACCGATTGGGTTCCCTATAGAACAATATCATAAGCTAGGTCTTGCAACTAGATATCTTCTAACGAATCTTGAATCATACCGACGACTTGTGGGTCGTTTGATTTATCTTGCGGTTACTCGAACGGACCTGGCTTATTCAGTTCATATTTTGTCTCAATTTATGCAAGCACCTCGAATTGAACATTGGGAAGCGTCTCTTCGGGTTGTGCGTTATTTGAAAGCGACTCTGGGTCAGGGTATTTTTCTCCGTGCTGATAGTGAGTTGACCTTGGAAGGATGGTGTGATTCGGATTGGACGGCTTGTCCTCTTACTCGTCGCTCGTTGACATGTTGGCTTGTGTTCCTTGGTCAATCTCCTATTTCTTGGAAGACAAAGAAATAACATACGGTATCTCGGTCTTCTGCAGAAGCGGAATATAGGTCTATGGCTGTAATTACCTGCGAATTGAAGTGGCTAAAAGGGTTGTTGTTGAGTATGGGTGTGCATCATCCTAAAGATATTAAATTATTTTGTGATAGTGAATCAGCGTTACAAATAGCAAAGAATCCTGTTTTTCATGAGCGGACGAAACACATCGAGGTGGATTGTCACTTTGTTCGTGATGCGATCAACGAAGGGTTGATATCTCCTACTCATGTCTCGACATCGTCATAGTTGACGGACATATTTACAAAGGCTCTCGGCAAGGCTCAATTTGATTTTCTTATCTCCAAGTTGGGCATTTTTGAATCTCATGCTCCAACTTGAGGGGGGTTATTGAGATATATTTAGAATATATGATTAGATATTATGATATATTTAGAATATATGATTTAGATATTATGATATATTTAGAATATATGATTAGATGTTATGAGTGGTATGTGATAGGGGAGATTTATTTGGAAGATTTCCTGTTGTTTCCGCAATATATGATTAGATGTTATGAGTGGTACGTGATAGGGGATATATCTTCGGAAGATTTTCTGCTGTTTCCGCAATTCTACAGTTACCATAAGATAGAGTCTTGGGTATGTATTATAAATATGGATGCTGGTGATTAATAATAATTCAAGCTGAGTTTTTCCAATTCTTCAAATTTAAATATTCAAGACTCCATGGAATATTCAGTACAAATAGCAAATGGGGAAAAATTCAAGGAAAAGGAATTTGCAAGGGTGTCATTTTGAAATGCCAGAGGTGTATAATGTGCATTGACTTGTTAGTAATACCATTAAAAGGTTGTCAATTAGTGTTGGAGGCCCAATGGATGAAAAAAATTTGGGGTTGTATCCTTTAACTTTGCTAAACTACAAGTTAAATTCCAATTTCAAGGGCAAGCATATATTTAACAAGGAAAGAAAGACAACGACAAGGTAGTAAGTGATAAAGACATATCCAAAGAATGTACAAGGGGGCAATTCTCATTAATTTTAACTCTAAGGAACTACATGCACACATAGAAATATACCCCATCCAAAAATTATATCTTGAAGTACAGTCAATACTACAGCAATTTCCTTCTATCACCAGTGCTACCCCAACCCTTTCGCCTAAAAGGAAATGTGATCATAAAATACCCCTTCTACCAAATTCCAAGCCTATATGCCTCTGGCCATAAATGCATTCTTGTTATATTAAAAATAAGTTGGAAAAGCTTATCAAAGAAATGCTGGTATCTAGAATTATACAACCTAGCACCAGTGAGTATTCATTCCATGTAGTCTTGGTTAGAAAGACATCTGAGACATGGAGATTGTGTGTTGTCTATAGATCTCTCAATAGACGGATAATCAAAGATAAATTTCCCATCCCTCTAGTTGTTGATTTACTGGATGTTGCATGGTTCAAATTATGTTTCTAAACTTGACTTAAAATCGAGATATCACCAAATTCGAATGCATACCTCTAATATACATAAACTGTTTTTAAGACACATGAGGGCATTATGAATTTATTGTAATGCCCTTTGGACTTTCAAATGCTCCATCAACTTTTCAAGCTTTAATGAATGGTATATTTAAACCCTATTTAAGATAATTTGTACTTGTTTTTTTATGACATCTTAATCTACAACTGGACTTGGTCCAAGCATATGTTGCATATTAGACTTATTTTGCAGGTGTTGGAAAGAAATTAGCTGGTTATCAAACTTTCAATATGCACTTTTATTGAGAGACGAGCAACATACTTAGGGCATATAATCGAAAAAAGGGCATTGCCGTAGAACAAGACAAGGTACAAGCAATCAAATAGTGGCCACAACCAAAGAACATTAAAGGCTTAAGAGGGTTCCTTGGGATCATTGGATACTACAAAAAAATTATTAGAAATTATGGAAGCATTGCCGTACCAATGACTGAACTATTAAAAAAGAATGCATTTAAATGGAATGAGCAAGCTACAAAAGCTCTCAAAAAACTCAAGCAATACCTAATGGAACCACAAATACTTAGTATGCCAAACTTCAACAAGGATATAGTTATTGAATGTGATGATAGTGGAGTGGGAATTGGAGCTGTTCTAACTCAAGATGGCAAGCCTATAGCTTACCTTATCCAAGCACTTATGAAAAGAATTCGATGCTATCTACATATGAGAAGGAGCTATTGGCTTTAGTTCTAACTACAAAAAAGTGGTCTCGATACCTAATTAAAAGGAAATTTATTATAAAAAATGATCATCAAAAATTAAGACATCTCTTATCACAAAGGTTTACAACAGGAATTCAAGGAAAATGACTAGCTAAACTACATGGATTTGACTGAGGAAAAGAAAATACTATTGCAGACTCACTTTCTAGACTACCAGAGGATCGGTACATGTCCACAACGTCAATGCATTGCTATGCCATATCAATTGTTGAAAGTAGTTAGCTACATGAATTTAAAAAAATATGTTACAATTTGAAAATTACAAAGAAATATTCCAGAAGATCGCTGAAGGCAAGCTCAATTCTGATAAATATAAATTAATTGATGGCCTCATATTTTATCAAAAAAAGAATTTACTTAGACTTCAACTACAAGAAGTTAATTACAATTATAGTTACAGGGTATCATTCCACTCCTTTAGGGGGCACGTAGGAATTAAAAAGTCAAACCATAGACTTAAATAAGTATTATGCTGGAAGGGAATGATATCATGTGTGGAAAATTTTGTTAAAGAACATGATACCTGCCAAAGAAATAAACATAAGAACATGCTAGTGCCTGGTTTTTCTGCAACCCCTGCCTATACATGAAAAAATTTAGAGTGATATTTCAATAGATTTTGTCATTGGTCTTCCAAACAGTCACAACTGTACTGTTATCTATCTAGTGGTTGATAGGCTTACCAAATACTGACATTTTTTTCCCACTCCATCATCCTTATACAGCCAAAGATATAGCAAAAATCTTCTTTGATGGAGTCTTCAAACATCATAGCATGCCTCAAAATATAGTAAGTGATAGAGATGCAAATCTTACTAGTGCCTTTTGGCAAGAACTTTTAAGCTGTATGGATGTTCACTTGAATTAAGTTCAGCCTACCATCCCTAATCTGATGGCCAAACAGAAGCAATAAATAAGATATTATAAGGCTGTCTTCAATGTTTTGTTTGTCATAAACCATAAGAGTGGTCTCAATAGCTTGCTGCAGCATAATACTGGTATCACACCAATTGGCATAGCTCCACAAATACTACATTATTTACTGTAGCATATGGCATCTCACCCCCTACCCTCTTATCTTATTCCCCATTACTGCTGAAGTACCACAGGTGGAACAAGAATTATTTTCTAGAGACTTAGTGTTGCGGCTACTAAAGGATAGCCTATCCTTAACCCAAGAATGAATGAAGAAATTTGCTAATGCAAAACGATCAGAAAGGGAATTTATCGTGAGAAAATGGGTTTATCTCAAATTACAACCCAATAGACAGATCACACTCAACAACTTTAAGACCACCAAACTCTCACCAAAATTTTATGGACTCTATCAAATCACATAGAGAATAGGCAAGGTGGCATATGGAATTACCACCTGAGGCAAAAATCCATCCAATTTATCATGTTTCACAACTCAAACGAAAATTTGATAGAGGGATAGTTATACAATATGATGCACCAACCTTCATTGAAGAGATAATTGATGAATCTGAAGCTATTTTAGACAGGCGGATTTTCCCCAAACACAACAAAGCCGTAACATAAGCACTAGTTATATGGAAGCAGCCACCAGAGGGTGAATCAAGGTGGGAGGATTAATGGAATTTCATTAAACGATTTCCGGCTTTGACCTTGAGACAAGGTCAAATTTTGAAGGGGGTGAGTGTTAGGGCAGAAGGAATAAGTCAAACAGGTTGGAACATAGGAAGGTTGAAGCGGGCATTTCATCAAACACTTGGCAACTCTCAATGGAGACGGGCAAAGGCACAAACACTTTTGTTCCAGTAGCTCCCACAGCCACCGTTGATGATCTAGGACATGAGACGGCCAATTATCAACAAAAATTAGATGAACTTGACGAGATAGTCACTTCTGCATTAATCAAAAGCTCCAGACGTAGCCAGGATGATTGTGCACGTGCACGTGCACAGGTCGTGCACGTGTACACATGACCAAAGTGAATAAAAGTAATCAGAGTTGTTGGGCTTTTTTGATTAAATCTGTTTTGGTGACGTAATGATTGATTTACATGCTTAATAACTTGTATTAATAAGCAGGGAGACCAAATTATAAATTATCAAGTTTGTAAATTAATAAGAATTTCTTTTCAATTTCTTGTAAATCTATTGCTTTTCTTCTACGTTTCCACTCTCTTAACCGCCTGAACATCATCCATGTTAACCCGCCTTTTTGGCAAGGCTGTGGATATGCAGATTTAACTAAATCAATTGTTTGGCTGTTGAGGATGGAATACGACAGGTTTGAGTCGACTGGACGGACAGATGATGTAGCACGCTTGGAAGATGGATATTGGATTGGACGGAGTGGATCAGCATATGCTAGTAGCTTGGTGTAATAATATGGATTGGTCGAGAAGTGGAGAAGATGCGCGGTTTGGTCAAGATGGGGCCGTTCAGTCTAGGAGGCATGGCTCGGTCGGGATGGGTCATTCGGCCTCGATGTCATGGTTCGGTCAAGATTGGTCGTTCGGTCTGGAAGTTGTGGGTCGTTCAGCATGGGCGTCTCGGTCTTGGAGTTATGAGTCGTTAGGCATTGGGGCTCGGCCTGGAAGTTGTGGGTCATTCGGCATGGGCGGATCGGTCTGGAAGTTATGGGTCGTTCGACATGGGTGGCTCAGTCTGGAAATTATGGGTCGTTCGGCATGGGCGGCTCGGTCTGGAAGGGACTGGCTTCGGAGGGAACAAGTCATGTGGTTCGGTGCACTAGAATTCAGCTACGGTGGGTCGGCTGTGAGTATGTGGAACGATTCGCTCGGTCAAGGTGGCCCGGGGTCGGTCGTAATGTTGAACATGGCTTGGCTATGGCCGTGGTGGCCCATATCACTCAAGAAGCTCAGCACCTCAGGTTTTGCCTATAAATACAGCATGTAGGACCTTAGAAAAAGGATCTTCATTCTGTTTTCCTTCATCTTCTACACAAAGGCTGCTCCGCCACCGTTATTCTATGAACTTTGGATCGTAACTGTAATTGATTCTAACATCAATAAAAAAGGAAATTTCTGGACTGGACGTAGGCCGGAGTTAGCCGAACCACTATAAATCATGTGTCTTTACTGCTTTCATTTTAATTTTGATTGCTCTTCATATTTATACTCTTTACATACATTCTAACTGTGATCTATGACAACAGTTTGGTGCTTTCATCTAGATTTGGGTGTTAGTGACCAATTTTGGTGCTAACATTCCCTTATTCTCTTAACTGCTTTTACCATCTTCCATGTGTATCTCCTCCCCTTAACACTTCCCTGAAACCCATTCTTAAGCACTTCTGCAGCATTAACCCACCACCCATTTCCCAGGAAGCAAGTTTATGATGACTAGATCTATGATAAAGTAAAAGGGGCATAACAAAATGCCAAAAATCAAAAGGGTGAATTAGCCAAAAGTACAAACTTCAACATAATTTTTAGATCTGGGTCAAAAGTTCTGAATTTTAGTCTCAAGGACACGAACTTCTATATCATCTAGATTACGGCTCCAAACTCCACATCGTTGCATAGACATAAACGTTGTCTCACTATTGTCCCTGGCGGTAACGTCCATAGCACAACCGCTCACCGCACCGCCGCACTTACCGTATCGCCATAACTCCTCTCCATTTCCTCCATCGTCACGAAATCCTCCTACCACAAACCCTAAATCATGAAAACCCTAATCATTACTACATACTTTCAGATCACAACACTGGAAGTACCTCTGCACTCGAACTCTATTACAGAGATCGATAAACACTAAAAATTCCAAAGTAAAAAAATTGATAAATTATACTAACATTATATGAATATGATGTTATATTCATTTTTACAGTTTAAAAAATGCTAGTTACATCAATAATATTGGGTTGAAACTTCACATAAATAATAACCATCGTCGCTATTACCACCGTCAACCAATCAAGTTGTCATCGCCTCCACCATGTCGCCGTGGCATGTAGTCGTCATCCTCATCGCCACTTGTGGCCATTGCCTCTTTTTATGTCGATTCGAAATTTCAAATACTTCCGTCCTTGAGGCCAAAAAATAAAACGCTTGTCTTTGAAGCTAAAATTTTATATACGTTCATCTTTGTGCCCATTTTCCTGAATTTAAAATGTACCATAAAATATCCCATAACCAAATTCGAGTAATTTGTTTAATATTACACTTTGCAATAGATGGTTGAAAGCAATTACTAGGTTTAACTATAAGAGCTGTAATGTGTATACGCTCACACATCAAAAGATGCAAATTTTAGTGTGTAACTTGCATCACGTGTGACAGATAATGTTCAACGTACTACACAGTATAGTAACAGTTAGGCCTGTCGATGGGTCGGGTTGGGTCGGGTTCGGGTCGGGTCAACTCGGGTGCGGGTTGATTTTTAAACGGGTCGGGTCAACCCGTTTATTAAACGGGCGGGTTTCGGGTTGACCCGATTATATATCGGGTGGATTTCGGGTTGATTCGTGTAACCCGTTAAGAATAATATTTGTATAAAGAAATGAAAATGGGCATGAAAATATGGGAAGTTGTTAAATGCGAATGTGTAGAAGTAAATGAATAACAACAATACCCTTCTTTTACAAGCTAAGATGAGAATTTTAGAGCAAAAGAAGGTTATTGTTGTCATTCTTTTATTACAAGCTAAGATGGTTATGAAAATTTGGGAACTTGTCACGTGAAAATGGACATGAAAATGTAAGAATGTGCATGAAAACGTAGGAAGTGGTTAAGTGCAAATGTGTAGGAATAAGTGAATAACAACAATACCATTCTTGTGCAAGCTAAAATGAGAATTGTACAACAATACCGAACTTATAAATGGGTTAGTCAGGTCAAATTCGGGTTCATGGGTCAATCCTAAACCCGCCCGTTTATTAAATGGGTTCTAACGCGTTGACCCAAAAATGATCTGCCTTTTAAACGTGTCGGGTCAACCCGCTAATTTTCGTGCGGGTTTCAAGTCGTGTTTCAGGTCTTGTAGAAAATTGACAGCCCTAGTAACAGTACCAGGAGATTGTCTAATGCTCATCATTCCACTGTACATAAATAAAAAAAATCCTGTTATAATAAACTCTTCTGTTCACAAAGATAATTTAAACAAGCCCCTCTTAAGCCAGTTACAGACAGGGACATGACTCATAAACACATCAAAAAAATGAATATAAAAATTTAAGTCAGAGATATGGACAAAAAGATTAATGAGGTGGTGGACAGCAGCTTTGAAATCATCGTAGAACTTCTGCTCGGAAAATCTATGTGCTCGTTTTCTTGCAGATGCAGCAATTGTGAGTATCTCTGCTCCTATCATATTTAAAACCTTCATAATAGCATCAGCATATTCTTCAACATTTGAAGCTAAAAATCTAGTTCAGCATCAGTCATCCTCTAAAACTATATCCAGTTTCAGGCCCGCTGATTTACGAGTTGAAGACATAGTCAATATTGCAAGTTTAATTACACACCCCCACACATAAAAAATAAATAAATAAATAAAAGAGGGAGCGAGAGAGGGGAAGTGGTTTGTAAGCACGACACACCAATTTTTTCAAAAACAAAAAAAGAGGGGAAGTTTCAAATTACATGCCAAAAGTTTACTATTGAACTTCAAATTTTATGGAAGAAACTCAAAACATAAAAAACAAAAAAAACAAAATAGTTTGAGTTTCAAGCATATGAATATTCAAAATTTGAAACTTTAATTTGGAAAAATACAAATTCACAAATTATATAAACGGCGTTAGTAAAAAGAGTAACTGATAATCACTTTTTTGTGTTAAAAATATTAATAATTAACCAGTAATGTTTGTTTATATCTAATTTTCAATTAAAGATAGATTATACGATTTGTTTCAATAAATTAAACTAACATATGTTAAATTATATGAAAAATAAATAAGGAGATCTCTAATAGAAACCAAAATCGAAATTGGCATTTACGAGTTAGATTGAAATTTCTAAGGTTACAAAATATCGTAACGAGACCAAAATCAAGATCTTGAACATCGACGGTAAATTCAGATAAGTATTTTGATAATTTTTTATTTCAACATGGATTGAAAATTATTTTTCAATTGTTCTTTTGATTGGGTTTTGAATCTTGTTTCGGGAATCGAAACATGGTTTGGGATATCCGATCTAAAGCAGGATTATAATTGTAGGATTTTAAGATTGTTGACAATATGATACTTGCCAAACCAAGGTGTAGATTTATTCCTTTATAAACATTAGTATTGTTTGAAAAGATGATGATTATTATTTATGTAGGAATTCCCACTTTGTTTATTTTGGCAAATATGGGACTATTTTTTAACGAATGTTACAGTTTATTCCAAATGGTGCAATTTCTCGGTTTGTCTCAGATTTTAGAGATATGATATCGTTTACCAATAGGAATGGCACCAGCTGCCATGTATTCTACAACACTAATGCCAAAGTGTTCATCTGTCATGAAGGCCTCGAATAGCACTTCCAAAAAGTTGTTCACTACAAGTGTAAATTGACATGTTAGGGTAAAATAAACATATTTAATTTTCAGTTTGTAAAAGTGAGAGATACAAAATCATCCAAAAACTGACCAGTGCTTCACATCTTTGTGAAACTCCACAAATTCATTCATACACAATTCCTTCGATCTATCCTTTAAATTTTGCATTTTTTTATTTCTGCAACTACCAACAAATTGGGGCTTTGGTCTAGGCAAATCAGAATCAAGTCTTTGGATTACAGTCGAAAATGCTTCAAGCTGAAGAAAATGGGTTTGGCCAGATTACAAAATTGAGTTAGTCATAATCTAGATAAAGATTTCTTTAAGAAATAAGAAATGTTGGTATTGTTGGAAATAAACTTAATTTTGCAATCTAGATTTTTCATGTAAGAAATATTTATAATCTGGAATATATGGAATAATATATTTGAAATTGTACAAGAGAATAGCTGTAGATATTTATGGAGAAAATTAAGTGAATTTCCAACGTTTATTTGAGATTATAACTCCTATGGATTCACTCATTTTGAATGTAAGAAAAAAGTAAGAAAAAATATTAACCTTTAGTACTAAAGTTTTTCTCCTTATAAGAAAAAAAATCTTTTTTTCCTTCTCCAACCTCTTATTATCTATGTTCTTCTAAATTTAGTTCTATTTACTATTAAAGAAAACTTCCAATGGCTAACACTACTTACTGAATAATATAAATATAGGAAATTCTGATGGTCTTTTCAAGGGAAGCTCCTGATTATTACAGTAAAAGTAGCATGTCGGTGAGTTAAAAACTGAACAGATAGATTCCTAGGAAAAATACCATTTTTGCTACAAAATAAAATACACAAGCTAATAATAAATTAATAATTCCAGAAAACAACAATTTCCCTGTTTGCAAAATACTATATCCTAGCAAAGTGATAATTATCTTAGCTATGCTGATTATAATGTCGTGCACACAAAAGGTGTATTAAGTTTGTATCTAGCACCTCAATATCATCTCCACACCTTTGCATCACCTAGATCTTCTTTGTATGTGCCTATACTACTTAAGTCTATTATTCATAGTTTTCTCGCTTATTGGTGTTACTTTGCTTTCTTTTTCACTCTCTTATTTGCAATTCTATCTTTCCTAGTAATTTCAGTCATCCCTTTAACATTCCCATTTATTCTGCGTTTATCCTTTATTCTCCTCCTCCTCCTCCTACTCCTCCTCTTCCTTTTTCTTCTGCTTCTTCATTATTATAATTAGTTTTTATTTTATTTTTACTATTTTTTAGAAGGCAACAGCTACCATATTAACTTCTATAAATAGAATTTATATAACTTCCTATAAATAGAATTTACAGGCATACCTGAAGAGCAGAAGTATCACAAGGAGGATAAACTCTTTTAGTACGCTCTGGAATCTTCCATAATTTCTCAATAGTAGTGCGAACCCGTGCTTCGCATACGGACCGCACTCAAACTCTTATCATCATAACATGTTTAAATGATTTATATGGTTCATTGATTAAGAAATAGTGATCTTTTTTATCAATTTTCAAATAAGTTTGCATTTTGTCTAAAACTTTTGTATAAATCTTTGAAAACAGTAATGCAGATAGTACTGGTGCTTGATAAACAATTGTAAAATATCAAGCAAAAATAATTTCAAAGATAAAATTTCCAACACAATACACATAAATTTATTGTGTGCATCAGTTGTTGCTCCATGCATCTGTTGTATTATATGTAACTTCATTTGATGAGATACCATTATCAATCATTTCCTTTAACACTTGATGTCGTTGATTCCATTTGTTGCTTCGGTAATAACTATCTATAAGAGCAGTACAGGTAACAACATTTGGTTTACACTTGACCATTGATCCAAAAATGCCAAAAACAACTTTGACATAATTCATGAGAACGCAAGTGTTGACGATGATCCCACAACCGACTATGTCTAGAAACACAATATGCAGCATTATATTATTGTAGAATGATTAATTTTCCGTAATTCCTAAGCGTGAGTGTGTATGTTATTTTTTTACCATCTTGTTTATTTACATGTAGATATTCCTGCATGCTACTATTGTGAACTTGGCTACGTCACCATCCAATTTGTATGTAAACAATTATGTCTATAATTTTTATAAAATTGCAATTTTAGGTTATGCTTTTAACATAAATATTTTGGGTTAGGTATATGGGTATTACCCGACGGACTTGAAAAGTCTGATGGGTCAGGCTCGGATATTGTATTAAATTACCCAGCGGGTTCGGGCCGGGCTCTGGTTTTGGTTATTTTAACCATACTCGGTCCGGTTTTTAAGATGCCCGGATCGAAACCTACCCATTGACAGGCCTATTTAAAAGTTTAGAAACTTCGACATTAAGCTCCACCCACAACAACACAATTTATTGAAGAATAAATGAAAGCTTCTAAATGATGCGATACGCTTGTGATTGAGCTCGCACTTGGAAGATGTCTTGGACGGTACAAATTTACACTAAGATGCACATGTTGGTACCTACATTATTTTTTATGAAATTTACATGCATCATTACTTAGAAATACAAATAGTTGATTATGATGTCATGGGTCAAAAGTCTGTTAAGATCATACAGATAGTTCATTATCAACATTGGTTGTGGTTGTTCATATTTCTACATGACCCAGAATCATAAATTTCATTACCATCACTGCCGCCTAAACAATAGCCTATATGTTACTTTCTTTTGGTATTAACCAAATAAATACATCAATATCCACATTTTTTTCTTATACACGAAAGCGTACATCCTTGTTTGTATCGGTATAACATTGACTTCCATGATTATCCTGTGAGGCTCAGAGCAGCAAAAAGATTTTTCAATGATGGAGACAAGGTATTGAAATGTTTGTCCATATTAATTAATGATGATTTTACCTTCTCAAGTATTTTTTACTAAATATTTTTAAATCTGTACTGCAGATAAAGATCATGGTAAATTTTAAGCGCAGGGAATATGACTTCAAAGTTAATCCTATTGAACTTCTCAATAACAAAATCAGAGAGGTATTCTTTTTCTCACACATACACCCTTTTCTGATTATATTTAACTGTTTCTGAAAAATTGGCTCATTAAATCAGATGTATAGTTATTGGTCTGTTGGGGCTTCCAGCATGTTCACGTTGTACATGATTTTGATTATTATTGATGTTACCATGTTAATTAGCAACCGAAGAAAGTAAAACTTCGGGTATCTAACCCATCTGAAGCCTCATTGGTACAATTCAGGCATCCATAGGAAACCCTAAGAATCTAACCTATCTTGATATCTCAAGTAATAGTTTGCTTAAGGATCATATATCTAAAACTTTATGCAAACTCTCTAAGCCAGAAAGTTAGTCTTTCAAAAATTTCATATTATGGTGCATCCTTTATTAAAGTTACCAACATTCCAACAGTCTCTAGCATAAGCCTAAATAAAATGCAATGGGTGTGTCAAGAGATATAGTTCACAATACGAATTTAAGTTTTGTACTATTATTTATACTATTACTCATTTTTATAAGCTTATTTAGTTTTATAAAACTTAGTTAATTTTTATTAAATCTTGTTAATTTTATAGAAACTTAAGTAGTGTTTGGTTTAAAAACGAATTTTGTATTTTCGGTTTTCAATATGTATACTAAATATGATAAGAGTTGAGCGATGGCGGAGAGGATGAAAGAAAGACCAAGGAGAGGACGGAGGGGTCCACGGGGACAACGGAAGAATAGATTGTTTCTCATTATTGTATTATTTTCCAAAATACGGAAATCGTCCTGTCAACGGATACTTTCGGGTGTGGATAGTCCGCATCCGCATCTGAAATGATTTTCGAATATCGGATATCTGCATCTGCGGATACAGACGGATATGAGATAATTATCATATCCGCCAATGACTGATAAATCAAGAAATATAAATATAAATTTTAAGTTTTGCATACTTTTTTTCAATCCAATTGATTACAAAATTGTTAATTATAAACAAATATGGCAATAATAAATTGTTTTGAGCAGTTAATAAGCATTGATTGCATATAATATAAACTACTAACTTAATAAAATAACAAATAAATATCTTTCATTGTACTAAAATACACATAATTTATATATAATCTTGACAAAGACCGGACGGACAATTTTCGGATGCGGATGTCTTCGTATCCGTATCCGCATCCACATTCGTTTTTTCGAATATAGGATATTATCCGCTTTTCGGATATGGATTCGGACGGATTTTGGATTTTTCGGGTATCCATTGACAGCCCTACGGAAACATGGGAAATGGAAAAAAATTATTTTCTATTTTGTATATTACTTCGTTTTCTAAATTGATAGTTTTCAACAATACACATGCAATGTGTGCACTGTATGAACGAAAATCCAAAACTAAAAATAATAAATCAAATACCATCTTGGTTAACTTGGTTAAATATTTATAAAACTTAATAAATTCTTATAAACTAAGTTGATTAGTTAAATTTTTACATAACATGATTAATTTCTACGAACTGGTGTAATTTTTTAAAACTTCACTAACTTTGTTAACTGCTATACATTTTGGTTAAATTTTATAAACTTAGTATGTGTATAAAACTTAGTTAACTTCTATAAAACTTTGTTAAATTTTATAAACTTAGTTATTTTTATAAACATAGATTAAAAAAATTACTTAGCTAATCTTTGTAAACTTAGTTAATATTGTAAGCTTGTTTAATTTTTCTAAATTTTAATTAACTTAGTCAATTCTTATAAAAAATAGTTAATTTCCAAAAATTTAGTTAACTTTTATGAAATTTATTTAAATTTTGTAGAATCTCGTCAACTTAGTTAATTTTTTATAAAACTTGGCTAATTCAATATTTGTTAACTGCTATACAATTTGGTTAAATTTTATAAACTTAGTATGTGTATAAAACTTAGTTAACTTCTATAAAACTTTGGTTAAATTTTATAAACTTAGTTATTTTTATAAACATAGATTAAAAAATTACTTCGCCAATCTTTATAAACTTAGTTAATATTGTAAGCTTGTTTAATTTTTCTAAAATTTAATTAAATTAGTCAATTCTCATAAAAAATAGTTAATTTCCATAAATTTAGTTAACTTTTATGAAATTTATTTAAATTTTATAGAATCTCGTCAACTTAGTTAAATTTTTATAAAACTTGGCTAATTCAATAAAGAAGGTGATAACACTACGATCAAGGTGGACAACTCTCTTGATGACACAAGTAGATATTTTGTTCGGAGAATTTGAGAGATCGAGATAAAGGAGGCACCAAAACAGAGGAAAGCATGTTTATATTGTAATTTTGGTTAAATTTTATAAACTTTGGTTAAATTTTACAAATTTAGTTATTTTTGTAAATATACATAATTTTTTTTAAACTTCGATAATCTTTATAAACTTAGTTAATATTGTAAGCTTGTTTAATTTTTGTAAAATTTAATTAAATTGGTCAATTCTTATAAAAAGTAGTTAATTTCCATAAATTTAGTAAACTTTTATGAAATTTATTTAAATTTTGTAGAATCTCATCAACTTAGTTAAATTATTATAAAACTTAGCTAATTTAATTAACAAGCTATTCAACTACGATCGACCTGGACAACTCTCTTGATAACATAGATATTTTGTTTGGAGAATTCAAGAGTCCGAGATAAAGGAGGCACTAAAACGGATGAAAGCGGACAAGGCATTTAGGCCTGGTGACATTGGAGATGTCTTAGAGATGCAGTGATAGTCTGACTAACTAAGTGGTTCAATAATATTCCAATCTTCAAGAATAAAGGAGATATTCAAAGTTGCACAAACTACAGAGAAATTAAGCTTATGAATCATACAATAAAGCTTTGGAAGAGAGTCACTGAATACTGATTAAGAAGGATGACAAGCATTTCAAAAAACTTATTAGGTTTCATGTCTGGAAGATCGACCATAGAGACGATTTTCTTGATAATACAACTTATGGAAAGATTTAAGGAGCAAAAGAAGCATCTACACATGGTCTTTATCGATTTGGAGAAAACTGGTGACAAAGTACCAAAAAGGTTATGTGGTGGGTTCTGCAAAAAAGTCTCAACAAAACACATTACCATTATCAAAGATATATACGATGATGTTGTGACTAGTGTCAGAGCATTCGATCGTGAAACCAATGATTTTTCCATTAACGTAGGATTACATGAAGGGTCGGCTTTGAGCTCCAATATTTTGTCCTGAAATTGGATGAGATTACGAAGGATATACAATGTGAGATTCCTTGGTGTATGCTCTTTGCTGATAATATTGTGCCAATTGACAAAAGTAAAATAGAGGTTGATAGACAACTGGAGTTGTGGAGGCGGACTTTAGAATCAAAGAGTTTTAGACATAGCAAAACTAAAACAAAGCATGTGAAGTGCGAGTTCAGCGGTGTCAGATCAGAGGATGAAGATGTCACTCTTGCCATATAAGTAGTGCCCAGGAAGGAATCATTTCGATATTTAGGATCGATGTTGCAATATAATGGCAAGATTAATGAAGATGTTAGTTTTAGAATTCGAGCAGTATGGGTGAAATGACGACTAGTGTCTGACATTCTCTATGGCAAGAAAGTCCCACTAAAGCTTAATCGAAAGTTCTACAGAACAGACCTGCGATGTTGCATGGTGCAGAACGTTGACATACTAAAAGACAACACGTTCAGAAGATAAGCGTACAAAAATGCGTATGTTGCGATGGAGCTGTGGTCATATAAGACGAGATCGAATTAAAAATAATTATATACGTAACAAACTTAGAATAGCATCAATTGAAGAGAAGCTAGTCCAACACTGGATATCTCCAACGGAGGCCTCCCGAAACGCCTGTGCACGTTGTAATTATAGTCCGCATCGAATGCTTAAAGAGAGGTATAGGTCGACCAAGATTGACATGGGAAGAAATAGTAAAAAGAGACTTGAAGGATTGAAATATATGTGAAGAGCTAGTGTCGAACAGGAGCACGTGGAAGTAAGCGATCCACATACCAGAATCATTTATTAGGGTTTTCTTGGGCTTAAGATTGATTTAGGCGTAGTGTTATAAGTTTTAGGTTATATGACTAGTAAATAGGAGCCTAAGACGTAGTATTTGGTCTTCGATCCCTATCACTATTAGTACCAATATTACTATTATTATTAGTACATGGTTTTTTTATTTCTTTATATATGTTTATTTTTTATTTTATTATTATTATTATGTGTTTAACTATTTTACTTCATTTTTTTATTATCATGGTTTTTTATTATTATTATTATTGTTATTATTGCTTTTAAATTGACTTTGTCATTTAGTTTTGGATCTCGTTTCTAGCCGACTCAAACTTGTTTGGGAATAAGGGCTTAGTTGTTATTGGTTGTGTTGTTATTTAATTTTTATAAAACTTGGTTAACTTGATTTACTTAAACTTTGTTGACTTTTGACATTTTGCATTTTATAATGCAAATTGAAGTTATAAAAATACTTCATAAACACAAAATCCTAAATCATAATTGATGATAAATACATTTAAAACTAATCTACATTTAGCAATCATATTTTTGTTTGAAACAAGCACAATCTAAGTAATAAAGTTGGTCAAAGTATTTATTGTACCTGAGGTTTTCAACTATATACTGGCTTCTTTTAACAACCACAGGTTCATTGGTGGGTATATACTGGCTTCTTTTAACAACTACAGGTTAATTAGCACGTGCTTTCTCAAGATGATCGAGAAGCTCTTTGGCTTGTCATGTTCCAGAATCAGGATATGCAATGCATTTTCTTTATGTTCAATGAATGACCCATCAGTTGCCTATGTGTAGTATTACTAACTGGTTCAGCCATTTTCTTCCAGCCATCCTCCATGGTTATATTGCAAATTTCCCAGTTGAAATTTCTATTCCACCTATATCCACGTAAGCACCAAATTACAGACATTTTATTATCATGCCCCTTCGCCAAATATCCATTCACTTTAACAATAACTGAAAATATCAAACAATAAAACAATTTTCAACTTTCCAAACATCTTTCTTATTTTATATGTTTTTGGACCTTAAAATGACGATCGCACAACTTTTAAACCTAACAACAAGCATATGATACTTCTATTTTGAACCTAACGATGACATGCATAAGAATATTTGGTTTTGAACAAAATGTGATGATGTAAATTAATATGGACATTCAGCAAATGGACACATTCGGACATCAAATATCTAGCTGGTTTAAAAATTAGACAAGACCACGTAATTTTGCTCTTTGTATTATCAATTGAAACAAGTTATGGCGAGAGAGAGAGAGTAAAACTTAGATCATATTCATTAGAAACCTGAGACAAGTTTAAAAGAAGATGCCACTGTGTTGAATCAAGCATGTGTTTACTTTTCAATAGGTTACTCAGGATTTGTAATATTCTTAAATAGCCTTACCGTTCTACTTAACGATGCATACTTTTTTCTAACAAAGAAAAATAATATCATATCAAATTTTTATTCAATTGACCTATCATGGAGACATTATAAAATACATAATAATATAATGCATAAACCCGAACTTGTGCTTAGGTTTCATATCACAAATATTTGTAAAACACTTTTAAAAACACTGTTGAAAATATATATTTTAAAGAGCATGTTATATTTCTAAGTGTATTAAAAAGAAAAGGTCGAAAACAAATGTCATTTAACACTGTTTATTATAAACCCCAAAACAATTTACACTTAGCTTCATTTATAAAAAACAATTTCTTTTAAAAGATTTTCTCATTTATAAATTTCAAACAACATTTATTATCCCGAAAGATAATAAATCAATTAAAATACTTTCATAAATAAAAAACCATATTAATTATCTCGAAAGAGAATTAATCACTTTATAGCTTATTTAATAAATCAATCAATTATCTTTAAACACTGTTACTAAATTAGATGATTAATTTTAACATCTTTATTTAAACCAATCAATTAACTTTAAACATCATTTATTAAAATGATCGATTAATCTTAAACATCGTTATTAAAAATGATTAAGTAATTTTAAACATCATTATTAAAATGATTAATCAATTTTAAAACATTATTAAAATGATTATTTAACCTTAAACATCATTATTTAAAATGATTAATTAATTTTAAACATCATTATTAAAATGACTAATTATCTTTAAACATCATTATTAAAATGATTAACTAACCTTAAACATAATTATTTAAAATGATTAATAAATTTTAAACATCATTATTAAAATGATTAATTAAATTTATAACTTCTTTTAGAAATTTTAATCAACACTTATCCTTTATCTTCAAAATACCCAAAATATTTGAAAATATAGTTAATCAACTTTCAAAGTGCAAAACACGATCAAGCATTCATTTTGTGAAAATACAAGCTCAAGTCCAACACACATGGGTTTAAGGATGATATTTCATAAGGGACGGTACAGCGATAATCTGTTCAACGACACTTATATAAAACAAACAATATATCGCAAATATTTGAACCCAACAACAATATAAGCAACATCGGAATATAACTAAGTTAATATTGACGAGAAACCCCTTAAAGGTCTCTTTATAAAAGTCCACTGCAAAACAATGGTTATTTATACAATCCGCTTTTCAAGCGGGAATTCAAATCGAAACAAACAGTCAAACAAATCTATTTACTTGGCAAGCACATAAAGAAAATTTATTCTGATCGATAGATGTTCAAAGTAATATATTCAATTTAATTATATTAGAACGATGTTTTATTCTGCTAAATAAATATCATACGAAATATAACTAATTTAACTACGTTAAACCTAATTATATTAATCACTATAACTTTTACCACTGATTTATACTTTATTAAAACTATCAACTATCATCCAAGCATACAATAATCTATAGCAACACAAATATCATAAAATCTATTTAGATGTGAGTAAACGCATCGAAATTCCGGTTGACGCTTTCGCATTTCGTTTTAGTCTAAATCGAACTACGTTCGAATTTAGTCCAAAATTGTACAAGCTCTAAATCCAATGAAATCAGTTCTAGCGTGCGGCTACTGTCGATATGAGTTCAACGTATCTAATTGCGTCCAAATCTAACCTCATATGAATGAGATATTGGTTTCATAAGAAATTGGATTAAATAAATTATTTAATTATATAATTAACCAATTTAACTGCCTATCCCAAATACAAATCCGTGCACGCACTGATACAAAACACACACAAAATACAAAATCGATCCTCCTCTCTCCTCTTCTCGATACTCGAAGAAATCACGTGTCGCCTTCACCGACAAACTCTTCTACACGTGCAATCTTCGACTGTCACCACTCGACTTAGCACCCTGATACCATTTGCGATCTAAAAGTCGAGCCAGCCAACCCCTCAACTCTATACCTCCGGACGCCACCAAACTTCACCATATGATGCTCTTCTACACCACAAACCCTAATCGACACCCTCATTTCACCCATCGACTAATATATCTTCATAAATCTCAAACCCTGGGTCGAATGTAAATCTCGAACAGCGAAATCGATTCTGCTACAACACTGAACACAGCAACATGTAGATCTAAACACTTCGAAGAATCAAATTTTGTATTTTTTAATGAACCCAAGGTTTTCACTTTGATTTTTGAATATGGGTTGCCATTGTTTTTGTTCCCTGGGAATGAAGAACGCAAAAAAAGGAGGAAACAGAGAGTGAAATAAAGTGTGAGTTAACTTATAAATATAACAATTTCCTTTACTTCAAATTCAAATTAGACAAAATTTTCAAGTTAACCAATACCCAAGCAAGACATCATATCAATCAATTCATCAAGTTCAAAATTTTTAATTTGATTTAATTTGAAAAGGTTTTCCAAAGAAGGCTTCGCGGTATTCCGCTACACAATATTCTGTCCGTATACGAACCACGAACGACAAAACAAAATTATGGACGCGCTCGGACATGTGACACAATCTCAAAACAATAATAAATTACACTTGTTATTTTATTATGCGAAAGTTCAAAAATACCGTCGTTTGACATAAAATCGTCAAACGATAATTTAAATATTTTTTAAATTAAAATTATAGAAAAATTACATAAATTCAATTAAAAATACTACAATGAAAATCAAGTCATTTTATTAATGATTTGATTTTTCCTGTTATTTATTCCAACCATTTATTATTATAAATAAATTTACAAATTGTGTTCTTGTAGTTATTAATTAAAAAAAGTTAAATAAGACTATTAAATCTATTTAATCAATATTTAATTCACTATTCAAATATTTAATCAATGACTATATTTGAATATAGTTATTTATAATTCAAAAATCAATTATTTAAATATTTGAAATAATTAAGTATTCAAAATCAAAATGATAAAATTTTAGAATGTAATGTTATTCCGCCTTAAAAGAATTCCATTCCTGAAACTCCCAAAGAAAGAAAATGTATCTAAACTCTTAAGGCTTGAAAACTATTAATTAAAATGAGTTATTAAACTCTTAAACTTTCTTATGTTACGGAAAATTCCGGCGGCACCACCTATACGTGATTGATCCGAAAAAACAACAGCTCGCCGCAACTGACCCAAATCAACCAAGAGAAAACAAAAGCCAAGTTGCCTTCCATAGCTGGAGCAAAAAATCATAAATCAAGCATAATATCTATATCTACTACGTACCTCTTTTGCGTTTAATTTTTATTTAGCAAGCAGCTTACTATATCGATGCAAATGCAGGTGCGTAAGAAATCAAACAGTAATCTTTTGCATCCCTGCATCTATCTTGTACTTGCAAAGTTCAAAAGGGAACTATGATGAGGAAAGAGAAATATGTAAGCTATTTTTTCATAAACAATAGCAACATAAACGATATAACCACTATATGAAATCAAAAGTAATCCAATCATTTCCAAAAGATAAATTTAGAACTAAATGCTTGGGTTTTTACATTCAAAATATATTTTCAAATTCCTCATGGTATAACTCTAAGATCAAAACAACATGGAGCATCCAGTGGTAATTCTTTTCCTCCTAAAACAACTAGAGTAAACAAAAATACCTGGCTGGTCTTCCAAATCGAAAAACCCCTAATTGTCAAACTTCAGCCATAACTAAAATATTTGAAAAATCACTTCACATAAACCTTCTCATAATTCATTGTGAGGTAAGTAAACTCACCGAAAATCCAGTTGACGCTTTCACATTCTGGTTTACTCTAAAATCGGCCTAAATACTACTAACTCCAAAATCTAACAAAATCAGTTGTCACGCGTAGCTAATGTCGATACGTGTCCAATGCAACTGACTGCGTCTAAAACTGACCTCGTATAAGTGTATTATTGGTTTATATGAAATTGGATTAAATTAATTATTTATATAATCAACCAATTTAATCCATCTCCCTCCTTTTCCCAAATACAAACCCATGCATGCACTGATATCAGACACACAAAATCCAAAACTGAACCTCCTCACTCCCTCCTCTCTCTCTCTCTCGATACTCGAGGAAATCACGTGCCGCCTTCACCTGGAATTCCTCTACACGTGCACTATTCGGCCATCACCACCGGAGGAAGCTCGGCACCAACATACCATTCGCAACCTAAAGGTTGTGTCAGGCAGCCTCTCCATAACGTTTTTCTCTAGACTTCCCGAACGCCGCCAAACGCCATCGCCTGATGATCTGCCACACCACAAACACAAATCGACACCCCATTTCGGCAATCGACTAATATACCTTCATAAATTTCAAACCCTAGGTTGACTGTTAAATTTTCGAACACCTCCAAATCAATGCCGCAACACTGAACACATCAACCTGTAGATTTAGATATGAATTCAAAGAACCAAATTTTGTAATTTTAGTGAACCCAAGATTTTTTTTTGTTTTGATTTTTGAATATGGGTTGCTATTGTTTTGCTCACTAGGAATGAAGAACAAAAAAAGGAAGGAAATAAAAGTAAAATAAAGTGTATGAGTTGACTAAGTTTTATAAATATAACAGTTTCCTTTACTTCAAATTCAAGTTAGATAAAATTTTCAAGTTAATCAATATTCCCAACAACACATCATATCAATCGAATTATCAAGTTCAAAATTTTTAAATTGGATTTAATTTAAAAAGGTTTTCAAAGAAGGCTTCGCAGTATTCCACTACACAATATCCCTTCCATATACAAACCGTGAATGACAAAACAAAAATACGGTCGCGTTCAAAAATGCAACACGATCTCAAAACAATAATAAAACACACTGCCTATTTTATTCTATGAAATTTCAAAAATACCATTGTTTTGATAGTGTTTCTACTATTGATAATTCCCAATCTGAAATATTTCCTCATTTGGAAATAGTTTTGATGGTTTTATCTTTTTAGAAGTGATTGCCTCTTCTTTTATAATCGGTTTGGATATTATTTCTTTTGATATCGCCCAAAGGTAATTCCCGAGCCTAGATCGTAGGGATTGGATTAAAAGGTTTCTTTCCTGTGCGTCGCTTGCAGATGATTAATTTTCTGATTTGTTATGATATATTAGGATGTATTGTGATGAGCATTTACCTTATGAAGATATTTATTTAAACTAGATTTAGTGTAATCGTATTGTATTTTGAAATCTAGTTTTGATGAAATTATCCAATAGTTTGAAAATGGTTTCAATAAAATGAAAAGTAGCAATTTTAAACAAATAAAGGAGAAATAGAAATAGAAATACTATTTTACACAATGTTTTGGGAAGATATTCCGATTTGCAGAGTGATTTGGGAACTATATTGCTAAGATTCATTTTATGCAAATTGAGAAATATTTTAGATAAATTATGTATATAAAATCAGTAATTGATATCATTCACAAAGCAGACCTCCGATATATGATTCCTGAGTATATAGAATTTCCATAAATAAAGTGATTTTATACAAGTGATTTAGAAATCAGTTTTGAAGTGATTTCGAGGAAATTGATTTGAAAGGAATTTAAAATCTATTTTCAAATAATTTTTAAAGATAAAGCTTAATAGAAATTATCTATGGGTGTTGACTATAGTGATATACTTGTGTTTATAACCAAATAGAGTTATATTTAAACATGTCACACTCAATATAAATTTTGTTAGTACTCATAGCACGATCTCTAGCATAACTCGGGGTTTGTTATTTTTTTGATAACATCGGGTCAAACTGAGGTTGTTCAATGGGTTGATATTATAACTTGAAGTGTTTTTGGGCTGCAATATGGAGTTGGGGCAGATAACGGTGGCGAGAATTTACTCTTATTGTACATATACTGAATTGTCATTGTATTGTCCGATATGATAAGGTGAGCTGTGTGATGTCCTGCCTCCAATGACCGAAATATCAAAGAGAGTTCGCTGTCTGATAGTTCAGATCAATGGACACTGAATAAGCAATCTATCATATACACCACTTCGTATCAACACAGATACATTTCAATACCTGAATGCATCTGAAATAATACATATCTTGTCTTGAATAATATAGTATTAGAGACAAATGAATTTTTCAACTAACAGAATTGAATAAAAACAAGGAATTTAAAAAAAATTGAGGGGGTAAATATCTACTTCACATATACTACAAAAAAACTACTAACATGATCAATGTCCCACATGTATGTAAACACGCAATGGACTCACCTTATGCGCTACAGGTTGTATTATACCCAACTGGTGGTACAGGGTCATCTATCAATCTCATATTGGATTCACGTCTTGGATTCGCCTCATGCGATAGGGGATTACTTAAATCCACTCCTCTTGGACTCGTCTTCATGCCTATAAAAAAATGTTCATATCCTTAGCCGCTTACTTGCGCCAAAGGTTCATATTCAGATCACCCACTTGTGCCACATGCTCGTATCCAAATCAAACCACATCCGATAACTTATCACTAGCCAAACAATCCATATCAATTCAATACACAAAAACCATATTCACATCTTGACCCTTCATCAAAGCCTTTAAATCGTCTCCAAAATAGCTTCAAAATGCTTCACGAAAACCTAGCTACAAAACTCCATGAAACCCAACATGGCCTGGTTGGGTCCAGGTTCGACCTGGCCCAACCAACTATCGACCAGTAAACTTGTTGGCAGATTGGCGACCGATTTACTGGTCATGAGTAGACCATTCTACCAGTAGTGTCTGGGTTGCGGTTTCAATCTTCGTTCGAACCTCCATTCTTCGTTTTGACTCTTCTTATATGCGTCCATCCAATGTTATGTTGTCTTAAACACAATACTACATTTGTACTTCAATTTACGGGTTAATTAATGATAGGATAGTGTATGAATTCATTCTAAAATGATATCTTTACATTTGTTTGTTTATTATAAATTCAAATTACCTCTTTAATCTTCGCTTTAATTATTTTAATTCAACGAGTAACACAAAATTAATCATAACTCAGATGCTAAACCATAATTATGTCATTATTAAATGTATTATATCAAGGTTTAAAGAAGGTCCACTCACATTCCCCAATGGAAGTCTTCCAATGAAGAAGAACCAAATACTGTCTCTATTGTCTTTCCTTTAGTCCGTGGAAACTTTTGCGAGTCACCCTAATTTTTGCATTTGATCGTAATACTCATCTCCATAGTAATTTCGATGGATAAATCTGCTAAGATGTGAGAGACATGTTCATTTCGAAGCTTAACATCGTAAAAGGAAATAGATACAAGGGAATGAAGAAATTTGAAATTGAACGTACTTGTAACGACCCCAATTTTGAATTAATTTCAAATAAATAGTTAGTAGATTTTGAATAAATTTTGGAATAAATTTGAAATTTAAATATTTAAGATTGGAAATTCACTCATGTATATAAAATCAATACATTAGAACAAATTCTAACAACATATTAACAATAGAACTTCATTTATATCCCTAAGCAAATTGGCTGAAGCAAACAAAGTCAGGTTGTACAAGAAAGAAATATATGCAAGACAAATTAATTATGTACAAAACAAATAAAGTATAAAAATGAAACAAGTAAATATGTATGTGTAATAGTATGCAAGACAAGAAGATACATAATCAAGTGTGAACAAGACAAGTATAATAAATGCCAGCACAAATTATATCATCTATCAGCCAAGTTAAAGAAGGCAAGAAGTAAGAACATAAGGTACATATGCATTTAATGCTTACATCTCTAGCATAACTAAAGTCGGTTCGAACTAATTATAAACATCATTTATGTGCTTACAAAGATCCCTGATTTTTACTTGTACTAGAAAAACAGTATATCACCCTGTACAATATGTATATCTCTGTACATTTCTTTCTATATATCATCCATCTTCATTTCTGTTCATCCATTAAAACTAAGGAAAAATCGAAGCAAGCATCATCTCAACTTAAAAAAGAAATTCAGTTTAAAACATCAAAACAAATCAATACAACCAGAGAAACAAATCAACAGCAAATTTAAACAAGAACAGATCATCATGATCAAAGCAAGTTCTTCAACCTGATACTGATCTGAGACATGCAAATGCATCTTAGTCAAGCATGTGGATGATCAGATTCAACTGAGCTAAAGGTAAATTTAAAAGCCTGAAGCAATGTCAAATTTTTCAAAAACATTTCAAGCCTGGGAACAAAAGCTTCAATCAGTTCAACAAGCTTCCCTATATCCTCTGCTCTTCATACAAGGTGAGTAAACAACTTTAAAAAAATTATTCATTTGTTGCGTGTTAGTTTGAGATTTTAATTTCTTTATTATATATACATGCATAAATCTTCTCTGGGTATGTTTATCAGTAGGTGTGAAGGTCTGTATATGATTGAAAACATCTTTGCCTTTTGTTCCAGAACATCAAGTTTGTTCAAAACCCAACATCTAATCACTTAATCATTGTCTCAACCTGACTCGAGCAAAATAACACCTCGTCGTACTATCTCTAAATATCCAATAGGGTGAGAATAAAATACAACATTAAAAAATAACATATAAGTAAATATAGATGTCAATGAAATAACAAGTCACTGGAATTAATTTAACTTAGAGTTCATCATAAGGCACATGGTTATACATTTAAGTCATGAATGCATATTAGTCGCTAAACATCGAATTCACATAACAAAACACAATATCTCTAAGCATGAAAATATCAATGATTAACTTAGAACATGGTTCTAAGTTTAAGTCACAAACAAGAACTAGTCTCTAAACACAGAATAACAGAATTAACTTAACATCCATCACAAGACACAAGAATATATATATATATATATATATATATATATATCTTTATTTCATGAACATAGAATAGTCACAAAATTCAAATATCCAGAATCCAAGAGATCTTAATCCAAATCGATTGTAATGATCGTCCAAAACAATCGCAATGATTGTACTCAAAACCCATGGCAAACAAACAAACAAATCGGTATCACTCGAACCGATCTGATACCAAGGATCGTACTCAGACCGAGAACACAGAATCACAGAATGATCTCAAGGATAGTCCATACTGATTAAGGTGATCGTAGAGACCATGACTCGATAAATCTACATTTATTTAATATTATTATATTATTATGTTTGAAAATAAATCCAGGAATAAACTTCTTAAGGATCTAGCGGCCACTTGCCGCACACCAAAAGAGAGTAAATTCTAAGATGCCAAATACTATCACCTTCAGTGATCACTAGAATTTAACCAATACGTCCCATACCATATGGTGAAATTCAAGTATTTACTAAAATCCAGTAAATATCACTTATTACGAATACTACTAGAAAATCTGAACTACATTCTTTTAAGGGTCTAGCAACCATTTATCGCACACCAGAAGAGAATACAACTCTAAAGTGTAAAATACTTACTAATAGCAATCAAAAAAAATTTAACCAAGGCATCCTATACTACCCGGTGAAGTTCGAGTATTTGCTAATGGGCTAGTAAGCTCCAGTTAAACATTCTATTCAATGAGTTATACCATATTCGACGAAGTCTTATTCGAAAGCATTTAAACCAATCGATGGCACTAAACCGAATACTAGTACTTCCCAAATTATAAAATTAAGATTCTCAAAACATTTATTAAATTTTTCACTTGTCACAATATTCCATTATTCCAAATCGTTACAAGAGTATTTATTTTACAAAACATGAATTTCCATGTTCCAAAATCATATTAATTCTTTAAAATTCCATAAGGTTATAATGTTTACACACCATATTTCAAAAGCCACTTATAAAAGAATTCATTTATTTGTGAATCCATGAATCCATTTTCAAAACCAATTTAGTATTCTAATAATTAGTTAAAACCTCGTACAATTGTATTTTCAAATTTTGAAATTTCAAATCCATAAAATCATTTATAAAAAAAATTAGACTACTATAGAAAACATGTTTGATATTTAGAACTTAAATATACTCTCTTTGTGAAATTATTTGTATACCAAACATAGCAGTTATATACATTCGCAAAATAGGTAGATTTAAATTTATAAATTTCCAAAGCTTTGAATCAAAAATGATTCAAAGTCCATAAACCACAAGAAATTCACTACTACATATCACAAGATCGTAACGACCAATAGTTCTATAAGGTTTGATTTTCATATCATCTCTAAACATAATTTATAACTTTACAAACAAATGGAAATATATATATATATATATAAATATATATATCAAAACGGTCACGATAGTACATTCAAAGCACATTTAAACAACATCACAAACATAGCAACAAATCATAGGTCACACTAGATTTTCAGTTTTGAAACACTATTTCGATCCTTTTTTCCTAAGAATTTTCAAAAACATATAACATGAAAGTTGTTCCTTAATGTCTCGGATTTTCACCAGAAAAATATTTTCTCCATTTGGATTTACCGTTAAAAAGTTGTGGCGATTTTGGTTTTAGGTTTCAACTAAGAAAATCGACAGAGCATAGCATGTGTATCAGTTTCAAACCCAATTTCGACCCTTTAAATCATGAAATTTTTCATAAACTTACAGCATGAAAGTTTTCCTTAATGTCTCAGCTTTCTAACGAAAAAAGGTATACTTAATTCATATTTATGGCTAAAAAGTTATGGCCATTTTATTGTCAGATATCAACTCAGAAAATTTAAAATGGTTGTGCTGACATCGGTTTCAAACTTAATTTAGACCCTTTTAAACATAATATTTAGAAAAATGGTCAAAATAGAACTTATAGCTTATTTAAATATCTTTCTACCACAAAAAGAATGAACCAGTTCGGATCATTCTACATAGAGATACTACTATTTTACTACAGCAATGTTTACAAATATATTTCAGCAACCACTTTGCAAATTTCAGCAATTCAATCAAATTACTCAAACCATTTAACTATTTAGTAATACTTAACTCAATTCAAAGAATTAAGACTTCATAGAGATAGATATGTGAGTTTGCAACTTACCTCTAATCCAACAGATGAAGAAAGCTTGCTAATTGATGAACAAAGCTTTGAACACTCTATTGCTACTCTCATCTTCTACAACTCCTATATCTCCATAAAAATACCAAAATCCCTTCATACCAATAATTTTACAAATCACAAACTAAAATAAACCTTAAATAAATGGTAGAGTTGAATAGAGAAGATGAAAAGAAGTCTTATCTATATCTCCTTTTGATTTTAAGATTTTTCTATGAATTGATCTTGATTTTCTAAGACCTAGGTT
The DNA here is from genome assembly GCA_030765085.1 of Allium cepa. NCBI lineage: Eukaryota > Viridiplantae > Streptophyta > Magnoliopsida > Asparagales > Amaryllidaceae > Allium > Allium cepa. The sequence continues at coordinate 27,424,218 of CM060937.1, read as the reverse complement.
TTGAGTTTCTATTTCTTATTTTTTTTTCTTTTTGAGGAATTGTGTACGTACAGGAGAAAGAGAACAAGGGATTAAGTTACTGAGGGAAATTATAAGTATCCTATCTCTTTTCTAAAGGCTAGTCCACTTATCCTAAGACAAAGGCCCAAACAAAAATAATAAATACAAATACACTTAACTAATTTTATTTAACCCAACAAGGACTAATTTAAATTAAGTCTTGTTTATTATCTCCTAACACTAATTAAAGTAATTAACAAAAGGTAAGTAAATTATTTAGCCCATTTTTAATAGTTATCTTTTTTTAAATAATTACTATCCTTATTTGATAATCGAAAATAAATCCAATTTGACAAATTCAATTTTTATATTTTCTTACTAATTATTTATTTTAATTATCAGATGCTAAGAATTGATAATCAAATCAACTATCCAAAAAAATTAATTTCATACTTTATATTATAAATATCAGTAAATATTAATTAACCATAATTAATGTAATTAATTAGGCAGTACACACCTTTTCGAGCATCAAAATACCCTAGAAAATGAGTGGGTACCACCTGCTCTTTCCACCTAAGAGATGTAGCCTACAAATGGTACAATTGGCTCACCAAGAAAGTCAAGAATTGTGAACACTGAACTATATTTAAAGCGGAAATTTTGGTGATATTTTCGTCAGTTGAATTCCAGAGAGTGGAGCCATTTGTAATTTGAAACAAAAATCAACCGTGTTGTCTTACCTCACCCAATTTGAACACCTACAAGGGATGTGTGATGCCTTACCATACTAGTTCTTGCTAGAGAAGTTTAATGATGGACTCAAAGAGGAGATAAGGTATGATGTTATAGCCCTCCATCCTGTAGATTTTAGAGAGGCAGTGAGTTTGGCTAAAGTGTTTGAATGCAAACGGGATAGCAAGAAGAAAAATAAGTTGAGAAATTCAACAAGAACCCGTACAGAAAGCAATACAAATTGAGATGTGGGTATAGAAAGAAACACTAAAGAAGCATTTATAAGAAGTAAAGGTTTGACTCCTCACGAAATCATTGATAGAAGAAGAAAAAAATTTATGCTTTGGATGTAACGAGAAATGGCATGCGGGTCTTGTATGTAAAAATAGACAAGTATGTATTCTTGAGGGCATCATTCCTCTTCATGATGATGGAGAGGAAATTACAGAAAGTGACATATTGACAGATAATAGGGAGTTAAGTGAAGTACCCACCATGCCTAAGAAAAAGGAGGAGGAATCCTATGTCATTACCCTTAATGATATGTGTAGCATATCTACCCTCTATACTATAAGAGTACAAGGCTTAATTAATGGCGAATCAATCATTATTCTTATAGACTCAAGGTCTACAAACAACTTCATAATTGCTGATCTATGAAAAATAATTGAACTTAAATATTCAAGACTCCATGGATTATTCAGTACAAATAGCAAATGGGGAAAAATTCAAGGAAAAGGAATTTGCAAGGGTGTCATTTTGAAATGCCAGAGGTGTACAATGTGCATTGACTTGTTAGTAATACCATTAAAAGGTTATCAAATAGTGTTGGAGGCACAATGGATGAAAAAAATTTGGGGTCGTATCCTTCAACTTTGCTAAACTACAAGTTGAATTCCAATTTCAAGGGCAAGCATATATTTAGCAAGGAAAGAAAGACAACGACAAGGTAGTGAGTGATAAAGACGTATCGAAAGACTGTACAAGGGGGCAATTCTCATTAATTTTAACTCTAAGGAACTACATGCACACATAGCAATATACCCCATCCAAAAATTATATCTTGAAGTACAGTCAATACTACAGCAATTTCCTTTTATCACCAGTGCTACCCCCAAACCTTTCACCCAAAAGGAAATGTGATCATAAAATACCCCTTCTACCAAATTCCAAGCCTATATGCCTCTGGCCATACAGGAATTCTTGTTATATTAAAAATAAGTTGGAAAATCTTATCAAAGAAATGCTGGTATCTGGAATTATACAACCTAGCACCAATGAGTATTCATTCCATGTTGTCTTGGTTAGAAAGAAAGATGAGACATGGAGAATGTGTGTTGACTATAGATCTCCCAAAAGACGGACAATCAAAGATAAATTTCCCATCCCTCTAGTTGATGATTTACTGGATGAGTTGCATGCTTCAAATTATGTTTCTAAATTTGACTTAAAATCGAGATATCACCAAATCCGAATGCATACCTCTAATATACATAAAACTGTTTTTAAGACACATGAGGGCATTATGAATTTATTGTAATGCCCTTTGGACTTTCAAATGCTCCATCAACTTTTCAAGCTTTGATGAATGATATATTTAAACCCTATTTAAGAAAATTTGTACTTGTTTTTTTAATGATATCTTAATCTACAACCGGGCTTGATCTAAGCATATGTTGCATATTAGACTTATTTTGCAGGTGTTGGAAAGAAATTAGCTGGTTATCAAACTTTCAGTATGCACTTTTATTGAGAGATAAGTAACATACTTAAGGCATATAATCAAAAAAGGGCATTGTCGTAGAATAAGACAAGGTACGAGCAATCAAATAGTGGCCACAACCAAACAACATTAAAAGCTTGAGAGGGTTCCTAGGGCTCATTAGATATTACAAAAAATTTATTAGAAACTATGGAAGCATTGCCGTACCAATGACTGAACAATTAAAAAAAAGAATGCATTTAAATGGAATGAGCAAGCTACGGAAGTTCTCAAAAAACTCAAGCAATACCTAAAGGAACCACCAATACTTAGTACGCCAAACTTCAACAAGGATATAGTTATTGAATGTGATGATAGTGGAATGGGAATTGGAGTTGTTCTAACTCAAGATGGCAAGCCTATAGCTTACCTTAGTCAAGCACTTAATGTAAAGAATCCGATGCTATCTACATATGAGAACGAGCTATTGGCTTTAGTTCTATCTACAAAAAAGTGGTCTCGATACCTGATTAAAAGGAAATTTATTATAAAAACTGTTGGGCGAATTCTCACCCAGAAGATCTCGAGACCAAGGAATCACAGTTTCACCCGGGCTCACAACCCCCACTACGTTCGGCAAACACAAGGCTCAATGCAAGCATAGAAGTCCATCCGGCATTCACAATATACAAGCTCATTCGGCATTCCCATTCGGCCACCGGACCAAACACATCTCCATCAAGGCCGAACCAATCATACTACCGATCCACACATCCCCCACTACTACCGGACGAGGCCATTGCCGGTCCAAAGCCCACACCATCTAACACCGAACCACACTCACTACCGGACCACACCTACCACCGGTCCACACCTACCACCGGTCCAAGCTCCATGCCGAATGAGGCCTCGCCGAACCAGACAACTGCCAGTCCAGATTACTTCAGCCCGGGCCCACCAGCAGCTACATACATCCAAGACCCCTGCCCTCTACCTCACTCTATAAATAGAGGGGCAGGGGTACAACAATGGCGGACAAGTTTGAGAGCTCAAGCACGGAAGGAACTTTCAAACTACTTTCATATACTTGTACACAAAGCATTGTACTTGTAATCTGAAAGAAAGAAGATAATAACATATAAAGTGGACGTAGGCACGTTCTGGCCGAACCACTATAAATCTGTGTGTCTTTTACATTTCAGCCCCTGCTTTTTTCATATTTACATAACTCATCTAAATCATTCAGAATCACATAAAATCAACTAAATTACACGACTTGGAGGTGTTTGCCCATTTTTTGCGCAAACATTTTTGGTGCTTTCACTGAGAAATTCGAACTCGAAGCTTCAGCTTCCCTCATTCAACCTTCTTTCCTAATAGCACCCTTCATTGCCTAGGAAACATGACTTCCAGGCCAAGAAAAGACACCAACAAGGGAAAGAACGTTGCAACCGGCAGCGCTCCAAATCCAGTGGATCCAGATCAAGTGAACCATCCCACTACAGCAGCAGTGCCGCATGTAGATCAGGCAATTCCAACAGCCCCGCCGCGGAACAACCGACAGTAATCACTAGAGCAGACCTAGACAGAGTTGTGGTGGAAGTGACTAACCGATTCGCATCCCAACAAGAAGCTTTGGTGAACCAACTCATGTCACGCTTGAGGGATGTCGAAGAATCCAACCGCAACACTGAATCATGGGATGAATCTCAATCTGGAGGATCTCGGAGACAGCAAAGGTCTTCCATCTTCGAGGAAGCCATCAACAGGAACAACAATGATAGGGGCCGCGCCCGGACTCAGCCCGAACTCCGACTCGAGGAAGCGCTTGGAACCGAACCCAGTGGGGGAGGCGCCAGGCGAGGGTCGGATGTAGCTAAGCCAGTTATGCCACCTAATCATAGAAACCCCGCTGAACGGAGCCGAGCTAGAACCCAGCCCGAAGTTGACCCCATGGAAATGCTCGAAACAGAACCCCACAGGGGAAGATCAAGGCATGGGGCAACTGCAGCTGGTCCTAGCATGCATCCGAGCAGCCAGAGGCAACCACTGGATAACGTCAGAAGTGATAGACTATACCATCCCTACAGGTCATCTGGACGAGATCGATCCCGCAGGGAAGAGCCAAGTTCATTTCTATCCGCTCCAAATTCTGACGAAAGAATGGCACGATTATTTAGAGAATGCGTCCAACGGGAGCAAAGGGACCGAGGAATAGGCGCTAGGGTCACCAGCCCCTTCACCCGCAATATCGAAACTGCCATCACCCCCCGGGAATGGAAAATGCCAACCATGGAACCTTACAAGGGAACTTCCGACCCCATCGTACACTTACAAAGATACACCCAGCATATGCTCATGAGCGGAGCAACAGAAGGGGTGCTGTGTAAATGCTTTCCGCTATTCCTAGCAGATCTAGCTACCTCCTGGTTCTGCCATCTACCCCAAGGATCTATCAGCTCATGGGAGATGTTGAAAGAAAGGTTCATTAGCCAGTTCCGCATCCATGTAGAACAACCCAAGGATGCTTATTCTCTATCCAATGTCAAACAGAAATCCGGAGAGACACTGCAACAATATCTAACCCGGTTCAACGCTGCAGCGGCCGCAGTCCAAGATGCCGATGAGAAGCTCACCCTAATGGCCCTCTGTAGCGGTGTACACCCAGATACCAAGTTCGCTAGAAGACTAACTAAGGAAAAACCAGCTACTTTACCTGATTTCTTCCATGAAGCTGGAAAGTATATGAGACTTGAAGACGCCGCCACTGAGAGGCAGTCAGGGCAACAAGGTAAGACAACTTCGGACAAGGTTCCCGCTGCAGCTAAGGACACTCGAAGAAATGAATCTAGAGACAATGCTGGGGGCAGGAAGGTTGAAAAACGCCAATATCGACCAGGACCAAGATTTGACTCCTACACTCCTTTGAATGAAACAATCGAAAACATCTTTCTAACCACTCAGGGCGAACTCGGATACAAGCGCCCCCCGCACAAGAAAGAATCTGATAACGCACTCAAGTCTGGAAAGTTCTGCCGCTTCCACGAATCCCACGGACATGACACCAATGAATGCCACCATCTCCGGGACTTGATCGAAGAACACATCAGAAGAAGAAGGCTGGAACGCTATGTGAAAGGTCAGAACAGGCCTCCAACTCCTGCCAATGAGAACTCAAAGCGACCCCTCCCAGAAGTAGGCGGAGGGAATCGCAACACCAGTGGCTCTAGTCAAGAGAAAAAAGTGGTCCATACCATCTCGGGAGGACCACACATCGCCGACAGAAGCTGGGCAGAGATGGAAAGATACGGCAAGTCACTTAGAAATGCTGAAGGCTATGTTAACTCCATTATGGAAGAACGCCACCCGAAACGGAAAGAGAGTGACGACATCGTATTCAGTAGGCGTGATTTAGAAGGAAGACAGTATCCACATATGGATCCCATGGTCATCTCTGCCTGGTTCGGTCCAGCTAAATTTTTTCGAATTCTAATAGACACAGGAAGCTCCGTAAATATCCTATTCAAACATGCTTTCGACAAAATGAAGCTGTCAATGAAGGATGTGTCTCCCTGCAACAAACCCCTACACGGTTTCACTGGAGATGCGAAAATGCCACTCGGGCAACTTGACCTCTTCGTCGAAATAGGAAGTCATCCCCGCTCCGTTGTGCGAAAACAAACGTTCGTACTAATAGAAAACCACTCGGCCTACAACGCCTTCTTGGGAAGACCAGCCTTGTCTGACTTCCAAATTGTCCTAGCCCCGTGGTGCCTAAAAATGAAATTCCCAACAGATAACGGAATAGGAGAAGTTAAAGGAGATCAAGACGCCGCTCGAGATTGCTATATAACTGAACTTCGCAATAACCGTAGAAAGAATAAAGGGAAAGATGCAGAGACTACTCTCTGCATGAAAATCTTGGAAGCATAGCAACTAAAGAAAGCCCCTCCTTGTCGATACACCAGCGATCCTTTCAATGAACTAGACCCCAGGGATAAGGAGGAGGAGGCTACCGCTGAGCCTGCAGAGGCCATGGAATTCGTATCTGTAGACAAACATGATTCAAGTAGACTATTAAAAATAGGATCTCAGCTAAAAACAGAATTGAAGGATCAACTCATTGACTTTCTCCGCCACAACTTAGACGTATTTGCGTGGACACATGCCGATATGACAGGAATCTCCCCAGACATAGCATGCCACATGCTGAACGTCGATCCCACCAAGGTACCGATAAAGCAGAAAAAGAGAAGCATGAGAGCAAAACGATCAGCAGCCCTCGATGAGGAAGTAAAGAACCTACTTGCTAATGACTTCATACGAGAAGCCATCTACCCAGAATGGATCGCTAACCCAGTACTAGTAAAGAAAGCTAATGGGAAGTGGCGAACATGCATTGATTTCTCCAACTTAAATGATGCTTGCCCGAAAGACTGCTTCCCGCTCCCCCGAATCGATCAGCTTGTGGACAGCACTGTCGGGCACGAACTTTTATCTTTTATGGCTGCATACTCCGGATACAACCAGATTCCCATGCACGCTCCCGATCAAGACCACACTAGCTTCATCACTGACCGGGGATTGTATTATTACAAAGTCATGCCTTTTGGACTCAAAAATGCCGGAGCTACCTATCAGCGCCTCGTCAACAAGATGTTCGCGGAATTAATAGGACGAACTATGGAAGTATATGTGGATGACATGTTGGTAAAGTCCAGGAGAGCCGACGATCATGTAAGCCACCTGAGCGAGATGTTTCAGGTACTTCGCCGATATGGAATGAAGCTGAATCCTCTAAAGTGCTCCTTCGGAGTGTCATCGGAAAAATTCTTAGGATTCATACTCCATGCCAGAGGAATTGAAGCAAACCCTGAACAAATCCGGGCTCTAAAAGAAATAAGGATACCTTCCACTCGAAAAGAAATGCAGAGCCTAAACGGAAAGGTGGCCGCCCTAAGCAGATTCATTTCCAAAGCAACTGACAAGTGCGTCCCTTTCTTCGAAGCTCTCAAGAAAGACAAAGGAAAGTTCGAATGGACCGATGAATGCTTAAAAGCCTTCCTTAACCTGATCGAACACCTTCAGAAACCACCAGTACTCTCAACTCCAAACGAAGGCGAAGAGCTATACCTATACCTCGCTGTATCATCTCATGCTCTAAGCGCTGCCCTGGTAAGAGAAGAAGACCGCACACAATGCCCGGTGTACTTTATAAGTAAGAGATTTACAGGGGCAGAAGCCAGATATCCTAAACTTGAGAAATTGGCATATTGTTTATTGATCGCGTCACGAAAACTGCGACACTACTTCCAATCTCACTCCATCAGAGTTCTAACCGATCAACCAATAAGACAGGTGCTCCATCGTCCCGACACTTCTGGACGACTCCTCAAATGGTGCATTGAACTAAGTCAGTATGACGTCACCTACCATCCTCGCACCGCTATCAAGGGACAAGCCATGGCCGATTTCATTGCCGAATTCACTACCAACGAAGGCAAGGATCAGTTTGAAATAGCAAAAGACATCAAGTGGAACCTCTTTGTAGATGGAGCATCGAACGAACAAGGCTCAGGGGCAGGAATTGTGATAATCACCCCCAAGGGAAGAAAGATGTACTATGCATTAAGGTTAGAATTCGCGGCCACTAACAACGATGCGGAGTATGAGGCAGTAATAGCGGGATTGGAGCTTGCCTTAGAAATTGGAGTCAATTCTTTATGTCTTCATAGTGATTCTCAACTTATCGTAAACCAAGTACTAGGAGAATTCCAGACACGAGGAGAACGACTCACAGCATATCTAAAGAAAACCAAACTGCTGCTCGATCAATTGGACCATTATCTAATCAAACACATTCCTCGAGAAGATAACCAAGAGGCCGATGAACTAGCAAAGCAAGCTAGTATAAAGAATAGCACCATTTCCGGAGCACTAGCCATCTCAAGGCAGCTAGCCCCAAGTTTCGAACAAGTGAATCTGATAACTGCAATCGAAGAAGGAACTTGGATGACCCCTATCCGGAAATATTTGCAGGACGGCACACTACCAGACAAACGTGATGAAGTAAGGAGAATTTTGAGGAAAGCTCTCCACTACACTATACAAGAGGGCATCCTCTATCGGCGTGGCTTCTCTAGCCCCTTATTCAGATGCGTCGCTGGAAGGGAAACCAAGGAAATCTTATTCAACATCCATCAAGGAAGTTGCGGAGATCACACTGGAGGGAAGACTCTGGCGAAAAAGATACTCCGATATGGATATTACTGGCCCACACTAAACAAGGACGCCTTAGACTTCGTCAAGAGATGCGACCGATGTCAGAAATTTGCCAAGATTCCTCGACTACCCACAAACGAGATTACTCAAATGACCAGCCCTTGGCCTTTTGCTGTATGGGGAATTGATTTAATTGGCGAACTGCCAACGGGCCGAGGCGGAGCCAAATATGCTATAGTGGCAGTCGATTATTTCACCAAATGAGGGGAAGCGGAACCCCTAAATAAAATATCTTCAGCAAAAATTATCAACTTCTTGATCAAAAATATTCTGTGCAGGTACGGAGTACCACTCAAGATCATATCAGGCAACGGACTCCAATTTGACAGCGAAGAATTCGCCGACTGGTGCCAAGAGCATAGAATTCATAAAAGCTTCTCATCAGTAGCTTATCCTCAGGCAAACGGACAAGTCGAAGCTGTCAACAAAATTCTCAAAACCCTAATCAAGAAGAAACTTGAAAAGTCAAAAGGCGCTTGGGTGGACGAACTTCCTACGGCACTTTGGGCCTACCGCACATCTTTCAGAACATCAACGGGACATACTCCTTTCTCTTTGGCATACGGATCGGAGGCAATGCTCCCTGTTGAGACTATTGTTCCTTCCCACCGTAGGATCCACTACAATCCAGAAGAAAATGAAGAACTCCTCCTCATGTCTTTGGATCTGATTGAGGAAAGGAGAAACGATGCAGCACTCAAAGCAGCAGCTCACAAACAAAAAGTGGCAGCACTATACAACTCCAAAGTCAAACATCGCATCTTACAAGAAGGAGATCTTGTCCTCAGGCGAATCTTTCCGCGCCCCGGGGCACTGGACCCCATCTGGGACGGACCATATGTAATTCATAAAGATCTCCACAACGGAGCTTATATTTTGTCAACAGTGGACGGAGAGGTGTTCCAGAGGGCATGGAACATCCGACATCTCCGTCGATACTTTTCTTAACTTGTACTGCCCATATGAAGTGAATTAACAAAGAGAATCAGTGGACGTAGGCGTTTTCATGCCGAACCACTTTAAAAATCTTGTCTCTTTTTAACTTGTTCCTTTATATCTTGGTTGATTGTTAAGCTTTATCCTTTTCTGTTGAACAAAATCTTGTGGCATCTCCACTCAAGACGCACCACGGCCTCATCTGGACAAGGCCTAACAGGTACGCTACGATTCTATGCACTCGCCAATGAGACTCTTTTGCTCCAGCATCCCTCTGCTGCGGGTTAACTCATTGCTCGCGCCTGCCCTCAAAGCCAACTGTAATGAGCCGATTATAAGTCATCATAAAGGCCGACTATAGCCGATGGCATCTCATTACGGCGTTCGGCTCGCCGGCAACTGTGAACCTACTTTAAGCCCCAACGTAAGGTGTGGCCAGCCAGGGGTAGTTCACGGCCAATGGCACCCACGCTAGCCGGCCACGGTAAATCGAATAATACCCACGATTACGGACCATAATGGTTCGGGTAGTTACCGTGCGCGATCTCGGCTCCGATGTGTCTTAAGTGCGGCTGTGGTAAAAAAGAAAACTCCCCGCGGAGGCGTAAGATGGGTGACAAATGTCTCCAAGACCCACAGCTAGGGAAAGTGACTACAAAACCCGTTTGCCATGAACTTTAGCACATCGACGGCCTTCCGTGACTGGAAGTTTTACTTTTTCTATATTTCCATTTCATTTAAATACTTTTCTCCTATCCTGTATAACAAACTCTAGAGTACAGGAAATCAAATAGGGAGCATTCACTCATGAGAATCTAAGCCTGCGTACTGGGTGGTAAGGTACTCAGATATATCTATGATCGGTTACACAAGAAGCTCGAAGCTACCGCCTGCAAATAAAACATGAAGGGCGGTACTCTCTTCTCTTGTACATAAATACCTAACTATAGCTTATTCATATGTCACACTAACATTGCAAAACATGAAATTATATTTCAAGCAGAGGCTTAACGTCAAACACAACTAAAATCACAGGCATATACATAGTTATACTTCTCACGCAGCACATCAAAATGACAACAACGTTTAAACATAACAAAATCAGCTTATATTATAAAATCACACCAAGTTATTCTCTGCAAATAATATTATTACAGTCACATCAATGTTTTGGACTAACGTAAACAACAGTAAAAAGAAATAAAAAGCGGCCGAATCCGGACAGGTAACCAGCTGCGTCCACACTCCATCACCAACTTCCCAAGCCTACTTGGCCGCAGGGCCGGAACCCCCAGCATGTTGATCGGAAGTTCTACCTGTCCAATTCAGAAGAGGAATCCATTAAACAAACGATAAACGATCAAGTTATGGAAACCCAGGAAGAAAAGGTAAAGAGAAGAATAACTCACCAGCGTCCGCCGCTTGATCCTCATCCTCCAGTTGCACACCCGCTTCCTCCGCAGCAAGCAACCGCATCCCCTCCTTCACCGCCGCTTGCTCCTCTTTCGAGAACTGAGCAGTGACCACATCCAGGCTAAAAGCCACTCCACCTTCCTTACCCGCATTGACCCTGGCCTCCTCTAAAGCCCGAAGATATATCTTGGCCATGACCCGGGGATAGTCATCCATCCAAGACAAGCTGCCCTCCTTCCAAGTGCGGAAGTACATGTCCTGCAGCATCTCGTCCATCATCCCCTCATTCTCCTCGAACTCCCTCACCCGTGCCTCGGAAGCCTGCAACTTGGCGACAGCGACATCCCTCTCTGATCGATATCTCAAGCAGTCAGCCTGGAGAGACCTCCTCATCTCCTCCTTTAGCTTGACTTGAGCCATCTCCGCGGCCTCAAGCCTTCCAGACAACTCCTCTACCTGCTCGAGATCTGCATTCCGAACCTCATCCACTGTCGCAATGGCCATGTCGATCCGCTCCTTACAGGCGGCCTCCATCTTCCGTAATTTTGCCCTACTAGCCTTTTCCATGGCCTCTTTCAGCCGCCTGGAGGCTTCCTCGTGTTGAGAAATCTGAACGGCTTGACCGGCAAGCTGTTCAGCCTGATCGGCAACCTTCAGCCTCAACCGAATATTAGCACTCCCAATCTCCTCCCCGGCCATGACCAATTGAGCATGATACTTCATTAACTTCTTGGTCTCTTCAGCCACCCGATCGATATTAGCTTTGACTTCGTCTCCCATGGTAACTACCCGAGTGGTAAGCAGATCAAGATCTAGGGACTTAGTCTCGTCTAACACTCGTACCATGGGGTTGCGGGGAAGGAGGTGCTCACCCGTGGCCTCATCAAATGAAATATCCCGAGTGCTTGGATCTAAATCAGGATGACCGGCAAGGGGGTCACGAGGCACGTCAGGGCGCCTTATGCGGATAACAGTGGGATTCTTAGAAGGAGGTGGAGGGGGGATAAACTCCGTGCTCTCCTCCGTGGTATCACGAGGAGACTGAACAGGAAGCTGCGGACCAGGGGAAGGCTCAAATAAGGAACGACTCCTCTTCTTTTTCTGAAGGCTCTCTTCAATGACCCCAAGAAGAGGACGGTATTTGACCACGTCCCCAGGACGACCAGTAAGAGGCTTCGGCTTATCAGAAGCTCTCATCAACTTGAATTGTTCAAGACGGTGTCGAACGTCTGACGTTTTAACCACCTGGCCTGCCCCTGGAATAAAAGATAAGTGTTACGAACATACAATGGTCCACAATTCAAGAAACATGTTAAGTTAAAAAGAAAGAAAAGTGAGAAGGCACGTCTATTATACAAACCCTGCGGAGGAGTGGGGTACTGCAATAAGTCCTGAATCTCATTCCAGGACGGAAGTGAACCGTAAAATATTCCTAAGTCCTTATCGAAAATGGAATCGGCGGAAGTCAAAAGTTCACCTTGCACCGCCGAAGTTACCCTAGCTGAAGAGCCTTTAGGGGATGGATCGGCACCAGCCACAGCCTTGCCCCCCTCCTTTGCCTTTTCCGCTTCCGATTCTTCCTCCGATTCCCCGAAGGTCTGACGGAGAGCCTCATCCAGTTCAGGGTTTTGCCCAGAGGTTAAGGCACCAGCATCACCATCTCCATCGCCATCTCCTCCGCCTTCTGACTCTCCTCCCATACCGCCTCCTTCGCCCTCTTCCACGCCTTCCTCCTCCGGGATAATCGGGCGAGTACTAGGAGAGGGGCCATCAGACTCCTTAAGCTTCTTACCTCCCACGACTGGGTGTTGTGCAATGGGCTTCCTCTTACCACTCTTCACCGTGGCCCCCTCCTTAGCTTTAGCGGCCTTCTCCTCAACCGTGTCCCTCTGCTTAACCACGGACTGGTGCGGCTGGATCAAGTTGTACTCCAGGAGGGTAGCGTTCCTGATCAGGAACGAAGCCGACCTGTCCCGTGCGGGAATGGCCTTTATTTCAGCAGCCATCCGCGTCAAAGAATCATCTTCCACGACTGCAATGCCACCTGTCGCTAGCAAGAAATAGAAGCGTGTCAGAAGAAGCACTACAGTCAGAACATGGAAAATATAAATGAAATTTATCTTACAGCCGGAAGTGAAAAGGCGGAAAGAAACAGAATCGTCCTTGATAAAAAACCATTCTTTCTTGAACATGGTAAACTTTGAATATAAGTCCAAAACCGGTTTGAAGGGCACGGCCGCTTCTAGACTAATATACGGAGACCCTTTCTTGTAGCCTCTCAGGTTGTACAAATATCGAATTTCCCGGTTAGAAGGAGGGCGCCCGTACCTCCTCTGGAAGATAACGAAGAGGCTCACCAGAATGGCATAAGAGTTCGGCTGAAGCTGGAATGGAGCCACCTTCAAGTATGTGGTAAAGCTAACTATCCAGGCATTGATAGGAGGGATAGCACCACACATGCAATGATATCTGCTGTAAGCAAAGTAGCCTTCGGGGGGATTATACGGCAACACTCCATCTTCCGGCAACAGCATGCGAGCCCTGTCTATCCCGAAGGAACGGGATATAACATCAAGTTGCTCCTCCTTGAGGGAGCTAGGAAAGCAATCGGGAGGGGAGACCAGAAGTTCCTGTGGACCATATCCATCCACTAACGACCTCGGAACAGGTCGATGCTGCCCGGATCCTGGTTGGGCTGGGGGCACGGAAGAAGACTCTCCTCCATCCTTGGATTTCCGTCTGTCTGATCGTGTTTCCGCCTTGCGAGACATTTATCTGCATACGCAGAAGTGAAAAAACATGATGTTAGAACAAAAGTATAAGCAAGCAAGCACGCATAAGTCTGGAGTTCCACTCAAAGTCCGAATAAAAAAGTCATTCGGCACTGGGATTCAAGGCCATTCGGTACTAGGGTCCTATGTTCATTCGGCGATGATGTGTAAAGTTCATTCGGCACTTATGACGAAAGTTCATTCGGCGATGATGTCTAAAGTTCATTCGGCACTGATGTCTCAAGTTCATTCGGCATTTGAAATCTTTCATATGTATTCGGCAATCAAACCCATTCGGAAAAAAAGGATGTACCTGATTCGGAAGAAGCTTGGTTCGGCAGAAGATTTGGTTCGGTGGTCAGTTGATTCGGCTCTCTGGTTCGGTAAGGAAAAAACTAAGGGGGCGTAGCTCTATATATAGGCGCGCTCAGATCTGCCGAACCAACTGGTCCGGCCCACCGGACCAACATATACCGGACCAACAAAATACCGAATGAAATTATCCATACCGGACCAACCAAAAACCGAATGAAGCTGCCTCCACCAGCGAAAACCAGAAACAGGGGGCATGTAAAGCACCTCACTCAGATAAGTACCGAACTCTAGGACCTACTAATAAAGTAGAGAATATGATAACAATGAATGAGTCGTAAATCTCTCACCAACGTGGGTTAATCGTTTACACGTGTACGCAACCACGAACGGTCCATAGGCACGCTCTGAATGGCTATTAACCCTATCGTCGTGAGAATTTGCACTTTGACATCCTTTTTAAGCTCATCGGTTAAATGGATATTTGATTCTGATAATTATGAAATGGCTAAGCTACTTACACATGTACGGGGTCGCGAACGATCCCTAGGCATGCTCTGAGCTGGCGATAAACCACCTTGACAAACGATCCAGGGACCCACTCTAATGTGAACCTGGCATCGATAATGCTAAACCCCCCCGGGGCACACCCTCTCGCCCCGAACGGCACGATTCGCTCTATCTCAAAAATTTCGATCCCGAGCGATCGTTATTTGAAATCACACTAAAACTGTAAATTCCTTTGCAGGACATCAACAGAATACGAACATCCAGCCCATGGCATTACAAAACAAGCCTTCCTACCGCAGGGAAACAAAGCGCGACACATGCAAGCACGTGCCCCACTTTGAGGGGCAAATGTTGGGCGAATTCTCACCCAGAAGATCTCGAGACCAAGGAATCACAGTTTTACCCGGGCTCACAACCCCCACTACGTTCGGCAAACACAAGGCTCAATGCAAGCATAGAAGTCCATCCGGCATTCGCAATATACAAGCTCATTCGGCATTCCCATTCGGCCACCGGACCAAACACATCTCCATCAAGGCCGAACCAATCATACTACCGATCCACACATCCCCCACTACTACCGGACGAGGCCATTGCCGGTCCAAAGCCCACACCATCTAACACCGAACCACACCCACTACCGGACCACACCTACCACCGGTCCACACCTACCACCGGTCCACACCTACCACCGGTCCAAGCTCCATGCCGAATGAGGCCTCGCCGAACCAGACAACTGCCAGTCCAGATTGCTTCAGCCCGGGCCCACCAGCAGCTACATACATCCAAGACCCCTGCCCTCTACCTCACTCTATAAATAGAGGGGAAGGGGTACAACAATGGCGGACAAGTTTGAGAGCTCAAGCATGGAAGGAACTTTCAAACTACTTTCATATACTTGTACACAAAGCATTGTACTTGTAATCTGAAAGAAAGAAGATAATAACATATAAAGTGGACGTAGGCACGTTCTGGCCGAACCACTATAAATCTGTGTGTCTTTTACATTTCAGCCCCTGCTTTTTTCATATTTACATAACTCATCTAAATCATTCAGAATCACATAAAATCAACTAAATTACACGACTTGGAGGTGTTTGCCCATTTTTTGCGCAAACAAAAACCGATCATCAAAGTTCAAGACATCTCTTATCAGAAAGGTTTACAACAAGAATTCAAGGAAAATGACTAGCTAAACTACATGGATTTGACTAAGGAAAAGAAAATACTATTGCAGACTCATTTTCTAGACTACCAAAGGATCGGTACATGTCTACAGCATCAATGCATTGCTATTCCATATCAACTGTTGAAAGTAGTTGGCTACATGAATTTAAAAAAATATGTTACAATCTAAAAATTACAAAGAAATGTTCCAGAAGATTGCTGAAGGCAAGCTCAATTCTGATAAATATAAATTAATTGATGGCCTCATATTTTATTAAAAAAGAATTTATTTAGACTTCAACTGAAAGAAGTTAATTACAATTATAGTTAAGGAGTATCATTCCACTCCTTTAAGAGGACACACAGGAGTTGAAAAGTCAAAGCACAGACTTAAACAAGTATTATGCTGGAAGGGAATGAGATCACATGTGGAAAAATTTGTCAAAGAACGTGATACCTGCCAAAGAAATAAACATAAGAACATGTCAGTGCTTGGTTTTTTGCAACCCCTGCCTATACCTGAAAAAAATTGGAGTGATATTTCAATGGATTTTATCAATGGTCTTCCAAAAAGTCACAAGTACACTGTTATCTATCTGGTGGTTGATAGGCTTACCAAATACTCACATTTTTTCCCACCGCATCATCCTTATACAGCCAAAGATATAGCAAAAATCTTCTTTGATAGAGTCTTCAAACATCATGGCATGCCTCAAAGTATAGTAAGTGATAGAGATGCAAATCTTACTAGTGCCTTTTGGCAAGAACTTTTAAGTTGTATGGATGTTCACTTGAATTAAGTTCAGCCTACCATCCCTAATCTGATAGCCAAACAGAAGCAATAAATAAGATATTGTAAGGCTATCTTCAGTGTTTTGTTTGTCATAAACCATAAGGGTGGTCTCAGTGGCTTGCTGCAGCATAATACCGGTATCACACCAATTGGCATAGCTCCACAAATACTACATTTTTTACTGTAGCATATGGCATCTCACCCCCTACCCCCTTATCTTATTCCCCATTACAGCTAAAGTACCACAGGTGGAACAAGAATTATTTTTTGGAGACTTAGTGTTGCGGCTACTAAAGGATAGCCTATCCATAACCCAAGAATGAATGAAGAAATTTTCTAATGCAAAACGATCAGAAAGGGAATTTATCGTGGGAGAATGGGTTTATCTCAAATTACAACCCAATAGACAAATCACACTCAACAACTTTTAAGACCACCAAACTCTCACCAAAATTTTATGGACTCTATCAACTCCGTAGAGAATAGGCAAGGTGGCATATAAATTGGAATCACCACTTGAGGCGGAAATCCATCCAATTTATCATGTTTCCCAATTCAAACGAAAATTTGATGGAGGGATAGTTATACAATATGATGCACCAACCTTCATTGAAGAGATAATTGATGAATCGATTTTCCCCAAATACAACAAAGCCATAACATAAGCACTTGTTATATGGAAGCAGCCACCAGAGAGTGAATTAAGGTGGGAGGACTAATGGGATTTCATTAAACGATTTCCGGCTTTCGACCTTGAGACAATGTCAAATTTTGAAGAGGGGGTGAGTGTTAGGGCAGAAAGAATAAGTCGAACGGGTTGGAACAAAGGAAGGCTGAAGCGGGCATTTCATCAAACACTTGGTCGCTCTTAATGGATACGGGCAAAGGCACAAACACTTTTGTTCCAGTAGCTCCCACAACCACCATTGATGATCTAGGACATGAGACGACCAATTATCAACACAAATCAGATGAACTTGACGAGACAGTCACTTCTGCATTAATCACAAGCTTCAGACGTAGCCAGGATGATTGTGCACGTGCACAGGCCATGCACGTGCACACATGACCAAAGTGAATAAAAGCAATCAGAGTTGTTGGGCTTTTTTGATGAGATCTGTTGTGGTGACGTAATGATTGATTTACATGCCTAATATTGTATTAATAAGCAGGAAGACCGAATTATAAATTATCAAGTTTATAAATTAATAAGAATTTCTTTCCAATTTCTTGAAAATCTATTGCTTTTCTTCTGCGTTTCTCCTCTCTAAACTGCCTGAAACATCTCCCCTTATTCTCTTAACTGCTATTACCTTCTTCCATGTGTATCTCCTCCCCTTGACACTTCCCTGAAACCCATTCTTAAGCACTTCTACACCATTAACCCACCACCCATCTCCCAGGAAGCAAGTTTATGATGCCTAGATCAATGACAAAGTAAAAGGGGCATAACAAAATACCAAAAACTAAAAGGGTGAATTAGCCAAAAGTACAAACTTCAACATAATTTTCAGATCTAGGTCAAAAGTTATGAATTTTAGTCTCAAGGACACGAACTTCTATCTCATCTAGATTACGTCTTCAAACTCCACATCGTTGCATAGAAATAAACGTTGTCTCACTGTCGTTCCTGGCGGTAACGTCCATAGCACAACCGCCCACCGCACCGCCGCGCTTGCTGTATCGCCATAACTCCTCTCCATTTCCTCCATCGTCACGAAATCCTCCTACCACAAACCCTAAATCATGAAAGCCCTAATCATCATTACATACTTTCAGATCACAACACCGGAAGTACCCCTGCACTCAAACTCTATTACAGAGATCGACAAACACTAAAAATTTCAAAGTAAAAAAATTGCTAAATTATACTAGCATTATATGAATATGATGTCATATTCATTTTTACAGTTCAAAAATGCTAGTTACATCAATAATATTGGATTGAAACTTCACACAAAAAATAACCGTCGTCGCTATTACCGCCGTCAACCAATCAAGTCGTCGTCGCCTCCACCATGTCGTCGTGGCATGTAGTCATACCCATCGCCACTAGTGGCCATCGCCGCTTTTTATGTCGATTCAAAATTTCGAAGACTTCCTTCCTTGAGGCCAAAAAATAAAACGCTTGTCTTTGAAGCTAAAATTTTATATACGTCCATCTTTGTGCCCATTTTCCTAAATTTAAAATATACCATAAATTATCCCATAACCAAATTTGAGTGATTTGTTTAATATTACTCTTTGCAATAGATGGTTGAAAGCAATTACTGGGTTTAACTATAAGAGCTGTAATGTGTGTACGCTCACACATCAAAAGATGCAAATTTTAGTGTGTACCTTGCATCACATGTGACACATAATGATCAACGTACTACACAGTATAGTAACAGTACCAGGAGATGCTCTAACGCTCATCATTCCACTGTACATGAATAAAAAAATCCTGTTATAATAAACTCTTCTGTTCACAAAGATAATTTAAACAAGCCCCTCCTAAGCCAGTTACAGACAGTGACATGACTCATCAATAAAAATTCAAGTCAGAGATATGGACAAAAAGATTAATGAGGTGGTGGACAGCAGCTTTGAAATCATCGTAGAACTTCTGCTCAGAAAATCTATGTGCTCGTTTTCTTGTAGATGCAGAAATTGTGAGTCTCTCTGCTCCTGACATATTTAAAACCTTCATAATAGCATCAGCATATTCTTCAACATTTGAAGCTAAAAATCCAGTTCAGCATCCGTCATCCTCTAAAACTATATCCATTTTCGGGCCCGCTGATTTACGAGCTGAAAACATAGTCAATATTGCAAGTTTAATTACACACCCCCACACATAAAAAATAAATAAATAAAAGAGGGAGTGAGAGAGGGGAAGTGGTTGGTAAGCACGACACACCAATTTTTTCAAAAACAAAAAAAGAGGGGAAGTTTCAAATTACACGCCAAAAGTTTACTATTGAACTTCAAATTTCACATAAGAAACTCAAAACAGAAAAAACAAAAAAAAAACAAAAATAGTTTGAGTTTCAAACATATGAATATTCAAAATTTGAAACTTTGATTTGGAAAAATACAAATTCACAAACTTTATAAACGGCGTTACTAAAAAAAAGTAACGGATAATCAATTTTTTTGTGTTAAAAATATTAATAATTAACCAGTATTGTTTGTTTATATCTAATTTCTAATTAAAGATAGATTATAATTTTTAATTAAAGATAGATTATACGATTTGTTTCAATAAATTAACTGACATATGTTTAATTATATGAAAAATAAACAAGGATATCTGTAATAGAAACCAAAATCGAAATTGGCATTTACGAATTAGATTGAAATTTCTAAGATTACAAAATATCGTAACGAGACCAAAATCAAGATCTTGAACGTCGACGGTAAATTCATACAAGTATTTTGATAATTTTTTGTTTCAACATGGATTGAAAATTCTTTTTCAATTGTGCTTTTGATTGGGTTTTGAATCATGTTTTGGGATATCCGATCTGAAACAGGATTATAATTGTAGGATTTTAAGATTGTTGACAATATGATACTTGCCAAACCAAGGTGTAGATTTATTCCTTTATAAACATTGGTATTGTTTGAAAAGATGATGATTATTATTTATGTAGGAATTCCCACTTTGTTTATTTTGGCAAATATGGGACTATTTTTTAACGAATGTTACAGTTCATTCCAAATGGTGCAATTTCTCGGTTTGTCTCAGATTTTAGAGATATGATATCGTTTACCAATAGGAATGGCACCAGCTGCCATGTATTCTACAACACTAATGCCAAAGTGTTCATCTGTCATGGAATGAAGGCCTCGAATAGCACTTCCAAGAAGTTGAATCAGTTCACTACAAGTGTAAATCGACATGTTAGGGTAAAATAAACATATTTAATTTTCAGTTTGTAAAAGTGAGAGATACAATATCATCCAAAAACTGACCTGTACGTCACATCTTTGTGAAACTCCACAAATTCATTCATACACAATTCCTTCGATCTATCCTTTGAATTTTGTATCTTTTTTATTTCTGCAACTACCAACAAATTGGAGCTTTGGTCTAGGCAAATCAGAATCAAGTCTTTGGATTACAGTCGAAAATGCTTCAAGCTGAAGAAAATGGGTCTGGCCAGATTACAAAATTGAGTTAGTCATAATCTAGATAAAGATTTCTTTAGGAAATAAGAAGTGTTGGTATTGTTGGAAATAAATTTAATTTTGCAATCTAGATTTTTCACGTAAGAAATATTTAGAATCTGGAATATATGGAATAATATATTTGAAATTGTACAAGAGAATAATTGTAGATATTTATGGAGAAAATTAAGTGAATCTCCAACGTTTATTCGAGATTATAACTCCTATGGATTTACTCATTTTGAATGTAAGAAAAAAGTAAGAAAAAATATTAACCTTTAGTACTAAAGTTTTTCTCCTTATAAGGAAAAAATCGTTTTTTCCCTTCTCCAACCTCTTATTGTCTATCTTCTTCTAAAATTAATTCTATTTGCTATTGAAGAAAACTTCCAATGGGTAACACTACTTACTGAATAATATAAATATAGGAAATTATGATGGTATTTTCAAGGGAAGCTCCTGATTATTACAGTAAAAGTAGCATGTCAGTGAGTTAAAAACTGAACAGATAGATTCCTTGGCAAAATACCATTTTTGCTACAAAATAAAATACACAAGCTAATAATAAATTAATAATTCCAGAAAACAACAATTTCCCTGTTTGCAAAATACCAGATCCTAACAAAGTGATAATTATCTTAGCTATGCTGATTATAATGTCGTGCATACAGAAGGTGTATTAAGTTTGTATCTAGCACCTCAATATCATCTCCACGCCTTTGCATCACCTAGATCTTCTTTGTATGTGCCTATACTACTTAAGTCTATTATTCATAGTTTTCTCGCTTATAGGTGTTACTTTGCTTTCTTTTTCTCTCTCTTATTTGCAATTCTATCTTTTCTACTAATTTCAGTCATCCCTTTAACATTCTCATTTATTCTGCGTTTATCCTTTATTCTCCTCCTCCTCCTCCTCCTCCTTTTTCTTTTGCTTCTTCTTTATTATAGTTAGTTTTTTATTTTATTTTTACTATTTTTTAGAAGGCAACAGCTACCATATTAACTTCCTATAAATAGAATTTATATAACTTCCTATAAACAGAATTTACAGGCATACCTGAAGAGCAGATGTATCACAAGGAGGATAAACTCTTTTAGTACGCTCTAGAATCTTCCATAATTTCTCAATACTAGTGCGAACTCGTGCTTCGCATACGGACCGCACTCAACCTCTTATCATTATAACACGTTTAAATGATTTATATGGTTCGCTGATTAAGAAATAGTGATCTTTTTTATCAATTTTCAAATAAGTTTGCATTTTGTCTAAAACTTGTGTATAAATCTTTGAAAACAGTAATGTAAATAGTACTGGTGCTTGATAAACAATTGCAAAATATCGAGCAAAAATGATTTCAAAGATAAAATTTCCAACACAATACACATATAAATTTATTGTGTGCATCAGCTGTTGCTCCATGCATCAGTTGTATTATATGTAACTTCATTTGGTGAGATACCTTTATCAATCATTTCCTTTAATACTTGATGTCGTTGAATCCATTTGCTGCTTCGATAAAAACTATCTATAAGAGCAATGCAGTAATAACATTTGGTTTACACTTGACCATTGATCCAAAAATGCCAAAAGCAACTTTGACATGATTCATGAGAACGCAAGTGTTGACGATGATCCCATAACTGACTATGTCTAGGAACACATTATGCAGCATTAAATTATTATATAATGATAAGATTAGATGATAAAAAGATTTATTTCTGTTTTTAACGATTCTTGTGAAAAATATGCTAAATCTAAAGCATACATATTTTATGTCTGAAGTGTTGGAACTAACAACCATTATTCAACAATATTTATTTTAATGTGAAGAATATCATTATATTTCTTTTACAGTTAAAGCAAATTCAATATAATAAGAAGCATATAATTGTATTTAATACTTTTGAACTTTCTGGTTTCATTTCTAATTCCATCTAACATCGTTGCTGTATTTTGGTAATGTTGGATTTCACCAGACTTGACTGCAATTTGTGAAAGTAGAATCAGTGACTGGAAATTTTCAAAACAATCAACGACATAAATTAGTTAAAAGAAATAAAGTCAAACAGATTTAATAACTTTAATAATACGAATAATCCGAAAAACTATGATTTTAAAAAAAATTATTTTTAGCTATCAACAATGGATATCATTGGAAAGCATATTAAATTTGAGATTTAATAGTGAAATCGATTCTTAAATCCAATTAATAGAAAAAGTTATCACATTTCAAAGTTTGGAATAGAAAGAAATTAATAACGTGACTGTTCATTTCCCAAAACATGAAGGAGGCTTGTGTGCTCTTGAAATCTAACTTAATAATAATATTATAGTATAGATGAGATCTCGTCTATGAAGAATCCACCATTTCACGATGTGCATAAGATCCCACAAAGCCATACAACCAACCAAAAATCATGTGGTAAAAGTAAATGAACCTGCATCGAGAGAGCCAAATGCTGTCTTAGTTCAAGAGTTCTAATAAGATAAGAATCATGTGCAGAAATAGAAAGCAATAATTTCACAATCAAGATAAACAATTCCATGAAATGACTATGATGCATGGAGAAGCTGTAGGTGAATACTAACTAACCCATCGATTCTATATTAGTGGCATTTCCTTTTATCTCATTTAAAGCAATGGTTAGTTCTTTTCTTTCTTTTTTTTTCCCTTACTAATTTTCTATGTAATAAACTAATTTTTTAGATCATCATCAGATGTAACAAGTACAGAACCCTTCGAAAGTGGAAATATGAGCTCTTTCTTCAGGATAACAATCGACTATCATTTCTTTTCGAATTTCATTGAAAGGTAGGGAAACCGATTAAGAGCTGGCAAGTGACATGGAAGATGCAAGACAGAACCATCCCCAAGCAAAATGAAAAATCACTACAAGGGAACATGTTTCTCTTGGTATTATAGTAATTAAGTTTATGGGAATCACCTACAATAAGCATTCCCTCTACATACCAAGACATAATTTTGTTTGTGCTTTTTTTTAGCATTACCTTAGCAATGCATTCAAAAAATATAGCCTTTCATTTTATTTTGTTGTAAAGCAGGCTTTTATTGACTTCAAAGCCAGTAAATTAGTTTGAGAAAGTCCACGAACTAGATGAGACAAACCAAATTTTTTAAACCAATTGGCAATGCAAGGAGTGCATGGAGTTTTTACAGTTTTCTCTTGATTTAGACATATATACAAGGTGCTGAGTCAATAAAGATGTCCCAGGTGTACATATGCCTATTAAAGTGCTCATTAACCAAAGCGTTATCCCAAGCCCCGCTCGAAGGCTGAGGAGCTTGAGGACCCTCGATATGCTGCTACTGCTGCATATTAGGGTGCTGTAGCTCACCAGGTCTTAATTCTTGTTGCTGCTTTTATCATTTTGTCCTGATTCCTAGTATTCTCAGCAAAGATCTCGCAAGCTCACCATAACATACCCGAACAATCACGTAGCTGTTACATATCACGCATTTCATTAGTAGATGCTGTATAACTTGTTATATACATACAATCAAGTTTTTAAATTACAATTTGGTTCACTTTTCAGTCAAAACAAAGCAAGTGAGAGAGAAAATTTACAACACCGTGCGTGCTCTGGTCGATACGGATCGATACCCGACCAAAGAAATTTACAACACCATGCATCTGTTAAGAAGCTTACAAAAACATGCTTATAATATGAATACAACATAATTCTACAAGCTTTGGAACAATTTTAAATCCTTATGATTTCAGCACCATTTCCCATTTTACATCTGGATTGAAGTTTAACAGATATGAATGCAAAAAACAAAATATAGATTCGGTTATAGGATTATTACTCAAAATTTATATGTGTTTGACTAAAAAAGAAAGTGTGTCAGCTAAATGAGATCTAGGTTTTGAACATACTAGTAATTCTTGTTTTAGACAAACGATGTAATCATTGGCCAAATTGTTCACATCAACAATGAAACAAAATAAACCAAATTTACTAAATGAGTTATGAACAATTTCCAACCATGTTATGGAACGCTCAGTCTATGTTCTGTCACACTGTGTTTAACCTTTACTTTTGAACATGGAACCCAATGTCTAATGGGGTTATAAAGCTCCACCTCTTCGGTTATTGTGTCAACCATAAATTTGTATTGGTGTTTAAAAGTAGGTCTGCCAATAGTACGGTTTAGGCCCGAACCCGGCCCGAACATGCCCTATAAATGCGGTATGGGTTGACTCGAAACACCTAGCCCCGACCAGGTTACTATTAGGGCGGGGTACGGTTTAGTCCAAACCTGGTTCGGTTCGAGCTCGATCCGATTTTATTTTTCCATAATTTCTAAGCATGAGTGTATATGTGATTTTTTTACCATTTTGTTTATTTACATGTAGATATTCTTGCATGCTACTTTTGTGAACTTGGCTACGTCTCCATCCAATTTGTATGCTAACAATTATGTCTATAATTTTTATAAAATTGCAATTTTAGGTTAATGCTTTTAACATAAATATTTTGGGTTAGGTATATGGGTATTACCCGACGGACTTGAAAAGTCTGATGGGTCGGGCTCAGATATTGTACTAAATTATCCAGTGGATTCGGGCCGGGCTCAAGTTTTGATTATTTTAACCAGACTCGGTCCGGTTTTAAGATGCCCGGATCGAAACCTGCCCATTGACAGACCTATTTAAAAGTTTAAAAACTTCGACATTAAGCTCCACCGACAACAACACAATTTATTGAAGAATAAATGAAAGCTTCTAAATGATGTGATACGCTTGTGATTGAGCTCACGCTTGGCAGATATCTTGGACGATACAAATTTACACTAAGATGCACATGTTGGTATCTACATTATTTTTTATGAAATTCACATGCATCATTACTTAGAAATACAGATAGTTGATTATGATGTCATGGGGCAAAAGTCTGTTAAGATCATACAGATAGTTCATTATCAATATTGATTGTCATTACTTAGAAATACAGATAGTTGATTATGATGTCATGGGGCAAAAGTCTGTTAAGATCATACAGATAGTTCATTATCAATATTGATTGTAGTTGTTCACATTTCTACATGACCCAGAATCATAAATTTCATTACCACCACTGCCGTTATGTTACTGTCTTTTGGTAATAACCAAATATATACATCAATATCCACATTTTTGTTCTTATACACGGAAGCGTACATCCTTGTCTGTATCGGTATAACATTGACTTCCATGATTATCCTGTTATGCTCAGAGCAGCAAAAAGATTTTTCAATGATGGAGACAAGGTATTGAAATGTTTGTCCATATTAATTAATAATGATTTTACCTTCTCAAGTATTTTCAATATGATTTCAAAGCTAATCCTATTGAACTTCTCAAGAACAAAATCAGAGAGGTATTCTTTTTCTCACACATACACCCTTTTCTGACTATATTTAACTGTTTCTGAAAAAACGGCTTATTAAATCAGATGTATGGTTACTGGTCTGCTGCGGCTTCCAGCATGTTCAAGTTGTACATGATTTTGATTATTATTGATGTTTCCATGTTAATTAGCAACCGAAGAAAGTAAAACTTCGGGTATCTAACCCATCTGAAGCCTCATTGGTACAATTCAAGCATCCGTAGGAAACCCCAAGAATCTAACCTATCTTGATATCTCAAGTAATAGTTTGCATAAGGATCACACATTTAAAACTTTATGCAAACTCTCTAGACCAGAAAGTTTATCTTTCAGGAAATTTCATATTATGGTGCATCCTTTATTAAAGTTACCAACATTCCAACAGTCTCTAGCATAAGCATAAATAAAATGCAATGGGTGTGTCAAGAGATATAGTTCACAATACGAATTTAAGTTTTGTACTATTATTTATACTATTACTACTATTACTAATTTTTATAAGCTTATTTAGTTTTTATAAAACTTAGTTAATTTTTATTAAATCTTGTTAATTTTTTAGAAACTTAGGTAGTGTTTGGTTTAAAAACGAATTTTGTATTTTCAGTTTTCAATATGTATATCAAATATGATAGGAGTGGAGCGATGGCGGAAAGAATGAAAGAAAGACAAAGGAGAGGACGGAGGGGTCCACAGGTACAACGGAAGAATAGATTGTTTCTCATTATTGTATTATTTCGCAAAACACGGAAACCAGCCTGTCAACAGATACTTTCGGATGCGGATAGTGACACATCCGCATCCGCATCCGAAATGATTTTCGGATATCGGATATCCGCATCTGCGGATACGGACGGATATCGGATAATTATCATATCCGCTAACGACTGATAAATCAAGAAATATAAATTTTAAGTTTTACATACATTTTTTCAATCCAATTGATTATAAAAGTGTTAAATATAAACAAATATGGCGATAATAAATGGTTTTGAGCAGTTAATAAGCATTAAATGCATATAATATAAACTACTAACTTAATAAAACAACAAACAAATATCTTTTATTATACTAAAATACACATAATTTATACTATAATCTTGACAAAGACTGGACGGATAATTTTCTGATGCGGACGTCTTCGTATCCGCATCCGCATCCGTTTTTCCAAATATCGGATATTATCCGCTTTTTCGGATACGGATACGGATGCGGACGGATTTCGTTTCTTTCGGATATCCATTGATAGCCCTACGGAAACACCGAAAAAAATTGTTTTCTATTTTGTATGAACTTCGTTTTCTAAATTGATCGTTTTCAACAATACACGTGCGATGTGTGCATTTCTGTATGACGAAAACCCAAAACTAAAAATAACAAACCAAACACCACCTTAGTTAACTTGGTTAAATATTTATAAAACTAAATAAATTCTTATAAACTAAGTTGATTAGTTAAATTTTTACATAACATGATTAATTTTTACGAACTGGTGTAATTTTTTAAAACTTCACGAACTTTGTTATCTTCTATACAACTTGGTTAAATTTTATAAACTTGGTATGTTTATAAAACTTAGTTAACTTCTATAAAACTTGGTTAATCTTTATAAACATAGATAAAAAATTACTTCGCTAATCTTTATAAACTTAGTTAATATTGTAAGTTTGTTTAATTTTTCTAAAATTAAATTAAATTAGTCGATTCTTATAAAAAATAGTTAATTTCTATAAATTTAGTTAATTTTTATGAAATTTAATTAAATTTTATAGAATCTTGTCAACTTAGTTAAATTTTTAGAAAACTTGGTGTTAACTCTGCTTTTTCAGCAAGGCCGTGATATCAAAAATCGATCGAGAAGCCAATGATCGTTCATCTCGAAGGATGGTCGACTTAACCTCCCAATAAAGCAAGTTCTGTTGAATGAATTTTCACATAAGATCCCCTACGGAGGGGGGGTCCAGGGGGGGTGCCAACCCCCCAAGGTGGGGGTGCGGGGGCAACGCCACCGCCTACGGTGTTTGGTTATTTAACCTTAAACATTATTAAAATGATTATTTAACCTTAAACATCATTATTTAAAATGATTAATTAATTTTAAACATCATTATTAAAATGACTAATTATCTTTAAACATCATTATTAAAATAATTAACTAACCTTAAACATCATTATTTAAAATGATTAATAAATTTTAAACATCATTATTAAAATGATTAATTAAATTTATAACTTTAAGAAATTTTAATCAACACTCATCCTTTATTTTCAAAATACCCAAAATATTTGAAAATATAGTTAATCAACTTTCAAAGTGCAGAACACGATCAAGCATTTATTTTGTGAAAATACAAGCTCAAGTCCAACACACAACAAGGGTTTAAGGATGATATTCCATAAGCGACGTTATAGCGATAATCTGTTTAACGACACTTATACAAAAAAAACAATATGTCGCAAATATTTCAACCCAACGACAGTATAAGCAACATCAGAATATAACTAAGTTAATATTGACGAGAAACCCCTTAAGGTCTCTTTAATAAAAGTCCACTGCAAAATAATGGTTATTTAAACAATCCGCTTTTCAAGTGGGAATTCAAATCCAAACATACATTCAAACAAATCTTTTTACTTGGCAAGCACATAAAGAAAATTTATTCTGATCGATAGATGTCCAAAATAACATATTCAATTTAATTATATTAAAACGGTATTTTATTCTACTAAATAAATATCATACGAAATATAACTGATTTAACTACGTTAAACCTAATTATATTAATCACTATAATTTTTATCACTGATTTATACTTTATTAAAAATATCAACTATCATCCAAGCATTCAATAAACTATAGCAACACAAATATCATAAAATCTATTTAGAGGTGAGTAAACTCACCGAAATTCCAGTTGACGCTTTCGCATTCCGTTTTAGTCTAAATCGAACGACGTTCGAATTTAGTCCAAAATTGTACTAGCTCTAAATCCAATGAAAGCAATTCTAGCGTGCGGCTACTGTCGATATGAGTTCAACGTATCTAATTGCGTCCAAATCTAACCTCGTATGAATGAGATATTGGTTTCATAAGAAATTGGATTAAATAAATTAATTAATTATATAATTAACCAATTTAACTGCCTATAACAATTTAATCCATCTCCTTCCTCTTCCCAAATACAAATCCGTGCATGCACTGATACCAAACACACACAAAACACAAAATCGATCCTCTTCTCTCCTCTCTCTCGATGCTCGAAGAAATCACGTGTCGCCTTCACCGACGAACTTTTCTACACGTGCACTCTTCGACCGTCACCACTCGAGGAAGCTTGGCACCCTGATACCATTTGCGATCTGAAAGTCGAGCCAGCCAACCCCTCAACTCTAGACCTCCGGACGCCACCAAACTTCACCATCTGATGCTCTTCTACACCACAAACCCTAATCGACACCCTCATTTCGCCCATCGACTCATATATCTTCATAAATCTCAGACCCTGGGTCGAATGTAAATTCTCGAACAGCGAAATCGATTCTGCAACAACACTGAACACACCAACATGTAGATCTAAGCACTTCAAAGGATCAAATTTTGTATTTTTTAACGAACCCAAGGTTTTCACATTGATTTTTGAATATGGGTTGCCATTGTTTTGCTCCTTGGGAATGAAGAACGCAAAAAAAGGAGGAAACAGTGAGTGAAATAAAGTGTGAGTTGACTTATAAATATAACAATTTCCTTTACTTCAAATTCAAATTAGACAAAATTTTCAAGTTAACCAATATTCCCAAGCAAGACATCATATCAATCAACTCATCAAGTTCAAAATTTTGAATTTGATTTAATTGAAAAGATTTTCCAAAGAAGGCTTCGCGGTATTCCGCTACACAATATTTTGTCCGTATACGAACCACGAACGACAAAACAAAATTACGAGCACGCTCAGAAATGCGACACAATCTCAAAACAATAATAAAATACACTTGTTATTTTATTATGTGAAAGTTCAAAAATACAGCCATTTGCCATAAAATCGTCAAACGATAATTTAAATATTTGTCAAATTAAAATTATAGAAAACCTGCATAAATTCAATTAAAATTACTATAATGAAAATCAAGTCGTTTTATTAACAATTCGATTTATCCTGTTATTTATTCCAACTATTTATTATTATAAATAAATTTGCAAATTGCGTTCTTGTAGTTATTTATTAATTAAAAGAAGTTAAATAAGACTATTAAATTCGTTTAATTAATATTTAATTCACAATTCAAATATTTAATGAATCATTATATTTGAATTTAGTTATTTATAATTTGAAAATAAATTATTCAAATATTTAAAATAATTAAGTATTCAAAATCAAAATGATAAAATTCTAAAATGTAATATTATCTCCGCCTTAAATTCATTCCCGAAATTCCCAAAGAAAGAAAATGTATCCAAACTCTTAAGGCTTGAAAACTATTAATTAAATAGTTATTAAACTCTTAAACTTCCTTACGTTACGGAAAATTCCAACGGCACCACCTATATATGATTGATCCGAAAAAACTACAGCTCGCCGCAACTGACCCAAATCAACCAAAAGAAAACAAAAGCCGAACTTGGATAAGTGTCCAACGCGTAGCTTATGTCGATACGTGCCCAATGCAACTGACCGCGTCTAAAACTGACCTCGTATAAGTGAGATATTGGTTTTATATGAATTTGGATTAAATTAATTATTTATATAATCAACCAATTAATCCATCTCTCTCCTCTTCCCAAATACAAACCCGTGCATGCACTGATATCAAACACGCAAAATCCAAAATTGAACCTCCTTGCTCCTCTCTCAAAATCCAAAATTGAACCTCCTCACTCCTCTCTCTCTATTGATACTCGAGGAAATCACGTGCCGCCTTCACCTGGAATTCCTCTACACGTGCACTCTTCGGCCATCACCACCGGAGGAAGCTCGACACCCACATACCATACACAACCTAAAGGTCGAGCCAGGCAGCCTCTCCATGACGTTTTGCTCTGGACCACCCGAACGCCACCAAACTCCATCGTCCGATGATCTTCCACCACAAACACAAATCGACACCCCATTTCGGCAATCGACTCATATATCTTCGTAAATCTCAAACCCTAGGTTGACTGTAAATTTTCGGACACCTCCAAATCGATGTCGCAACACTGAACACACCAACCTGTAGATCTAGATATGAATTCAAAGAACCAAATTTTGTGATTTTAGTGAACCTAAGATTTTTTATTTTGATTTTTGAATATGGGTTGCTATTGTTTTGCTCACTAGGAATGAAGAATGAAAAAAGGAAGGAAATAGAAAGTAAAATAAAGTGTATGAGTTGACTAAGTTTTATAGATGTAACAGTTTCCTTTACTTCAAATTCAAGTTAGATAAAATTTTCAAGTTGATCAATATTCCCAACAACACATCATGTCAATCGAATTATCAAGTTCAAAATTTTTGAATTTGATTTAATCTAAAAAGGTTTTCAAAGAAAGCTTCGTGGTATTCTGCTACACAATATCTCTTCCGTATACAAACCGTGAATGACAAAACAAAAATACGGTCGCGCTAAAAAATGCAACACTATCTCAAAACAATAATAAAATACACTGGCTATTTTATTCTATGAAATTTCAAAAATATCATCGTTTACCGTAAAATCGACAAACAATAATTTACATATTTTCCAAATTAAAAATTATGAAAAAAATCACATAAATTTAGTTAAAAATACTACAATGAAAATCAAGTCGTTTAATGAACAACTTGATTTTTCTTATTATTTATTCGAACCATTTATTATTATAAATAAATTTACAAAATGTGTCCACTATTATTATTTATTTACTAATTAAAAGGTGTTAAATAAGGCTATTAAATTTGTTTAATTAGTATTTAGTTCACAATTTAAATATTTTATCAATCCGTATATTTGAATATAAGTTATTTATATTTTGAAAATCGGCTATTTAAATATTCAAAATCAAAAAAAATAAAATTCCGAAATGTTAAATGCGGTGGTGCTTTTCATGATTTTTTTTTTTTGTGATTAATTGTCAGAAGAATGTCAGTTCACTTTTTTTAGCTAACATCCACTTGATTATTGCAATTACAATCAATATTGACCAAGCATTAATTCCTCTGATATATTTATACGACCAACAGGTTTGTGCCTAGTCATAAGACAGAGAAGTATAAAATCATATGGGACCACATCATGTTTATCTACAAGCTTACCACACAATACATAATAAAAAACAATAGCTTACTATATATTAAAGCTTCATGCATATCAATTGAAATTAAAGCCAAAGACTGACAACATGTGTTCACATTATTTCCATTGCTACACACAATATAACTCATGTTCATTGTAGATCACCAAACAATTATATGAATAATTCAAAACATTGCTTCAATAACTAATGAAAGATGAAACTAAAATTTGCCCTGCTATTCAAAATTTATAACGGTTTTTAGGCATTTCTTATACGGCTCCAACTATCAGCACATAAGTTGGCTAAAACTTCCCCAAACATGAACCACGCCTTCAATAAATCATCTAATTAAATTCGATCCTATAATAGCCCCAACAAGCTCAGATTTATCTAACCATATGAAAAGAAAAAAATAGTGAAGTGAGTAAAAGATCTTTTCGGTTCTAATATTAATAAAAATTGAAAGAATGCCCTAAACTGTCTTGGTATCCTAGAACAGTCATAAAATTGACGGACTTATGTAAGCAATAAATCTAAGGATACAAAAAAATCAATTTTCATTATAAAAATCACAAAAGAAAATATGAATATTGTTTTATCTAAAAGTGACACTAAACTAGTATACGAATCTTAATTAAGTTTACCACTTCATTTGAACTATTTTACAAAGTCGACGAATCCTTACAGAAAAACCGGAAGCACTAACCAAAGAGAATTCTTATGGTCTATGTCTTAGATTTTAGAGTGGACGAAGGGAAGAGGAATCGTAGGGTAAGGGGAAATAAAAATTTTAACGATGAATAAAAATAAAATATGGAACTTCGATGGGATATCAAAATGTATTGGACAGTAATCTAAATACAGTTGTTACCCGGTTGATTGACCCAGTAATGAGTGGTTCACCAAGCAAACGTAGTGCAAGGAAAAAGTCCCCGCTCGGCACAAGCAAGCCTCGCCCGGCATATACTCATCGCCCAGCACAATTACGTCTCGCTCGGCCTAACGCCATCGCTCGGCATCCTTTAGCAGCATCGTTTAGCAAAGTCACTCAACAAGGCCGTTCGGCATCCCTGGTTCGATGCACACGAGGGATGTTAACAAGCTATCAAGTCCACAACAAAATAAGGGCGTTCGGCATAGCTTCACTTCGGTTCAACTCACTACTTGCCTCGGTTCTCTTGAGTGATTACCTCAAGTTACTCGATGGTCGACCAGACGGTTCTCGACCGGCATTCCTCGCTCGGCATGCCTGGTTCGGTGCACAGGAGTCACCTACTGTGAGCCGAGATACCTTGTTCCTAGGCCCGTGAGGGAAGTCCAACCTATCTTCGTCTATAAATAGAGGGGCAGGGACATACTGGAAAGGGACCTTTTTTCGAGAACACTGAGGAGACTCTGCCGCTTTCAAGACTCGTACTTTTTCAGTTAGCATTTGCATTCGAGTAGTTGGTGTACGGATTGTATATGTAATCAATTGTTTAAAAAAGCAATAAAGATTAAACTTAAAGTGGACGTAGGCAGTTATGCCGAACCACTATAAATTTGGTGCTTTTGTTTCTTACAGTTATTACTGCATTCCACTGCGTTATTCCTCAGTTTTAACTCACCTTCTTCATTAATCTCTCTACACAAATCTTTCTCTGGGTGTCAGTGACCAATTTTGATGCTAACATTTTGGGGCTTTCACTGAGAGCGCATTTTCAGGTTATTAGGATCTACTTTGTAGCCATTGGATTGAAGAAATCCCCCGAAGGAGATCTAAGTTATTAACAGAAAGACCGTTGATTCTACTCAGAGTTTCTATCAATAACTCTACAATGGAAAGACCTCATACCAGATCAGTCTCGCACAACGCAGATGTCAACGAGACTGCTAGCATTCAACAAGTAGGACCCAACAATCAACAAGTTAATCCGAGCGTAGGAACTGTTGCCGCCCAAAACCAGGTGGAAGTTGTTACTAAAACGGAGTTCAACGACCTAATGAGAGAACTCATGAAAAGCAAGAGACGATTTAGCGAACAAATCCAAACTAACGCTAACCTAATGAATAAGCTTACTCAACAACAGCATCAGAATGCTGGAGGTAGCCCCGCTCCTTACTCTTCATCTGACAGCTCGACTTCGTCCGATGAACCTCTCAGGCGTAGACGTAGTAGAACTGAAACAACACAAGCAGGTGTTGTTGATCGATCAATTAGGGATCACTTACACCTTGAAAACCACACCCAAGTTGGAGCAAGAAACTTGGGATTTGGAGTGCTAGTGGAAGCCGGACGGACAGCCCACCAAGGTCCTAATGAAGCTGGTCTCCAGGATGCACGTTTGGAAGACCGCCAGCAGAGGAGACACCAACTAGAACGATCGCGCGGGACAGATTCCAACCTTCCATCTTCCATACAAACCCCGGACCTATTGGCTATGGTCAGACAGCTGATGAGAGAAAATCAAGGCTTGACAAATGAGGATTAAGGGATATCCAGGAGTCACACTCCATTCACAGATACTATTCTACAGGCCAAGTACCCAGGAAGTTTAGCATGCCAACTACCCCAGTTTACGAAGGGAAGAATGATCCCCGACAGCATGTGATGAGATATGAATGGATGATGGATTCAGTTAGAGCAAATGATGAAACTAAGTGTAGATGCTTTCCGATAACTTTATCCGGAATTGCGACCATGTGGTTCACTCGACTTCCTCCTCGGTCTATATCCAGCTTTGATGAATCAGCTAGGAAATTTGTAGAACAGTTCAGAATACATGTCACTCGTCCCAAAGACGTGATGTCCCTATCCAGTGTAATCCAGGCGTCAGGGGAGTCGTTGAAGGAGTATTTACAGAGATTTCATGTTACAGCTACTGAAGTTAGCAACCCAAATGACCATGCAATTCTGATGGCTGTAATGCGAGGAGTGGATCCGGATTTGGAGTTTGGAGATTGGTTGGCAAGAAAACCTTCGACTACGCTAGAGCATTTTTTTTCAAAGGCATATCAATTCATAAGAAGAGAGGAAGCCAGGTGGACGAGGCGGGATAAGGCACCAGGGCCTGGTCAGGAGACTGTGAAGAGCAAATTTGCTGTAAAACAATCCGGTGATAACTCAGGGAAGGTTCAGGTCAATGTCCAGAACAAGCCCGGACAATCTAACGGGTCTGGAGGAAGAAATCCTGGAAAGAAAAGAGCAGAAAAATGAAAGCCACAACTTACAACGGATACACTCCTCCGAATGCATCTCTGAAAAATATTTACCTATCAACATGTAATGTTTTCCAATAAAAAAAGCCACGTCCAAACGAGTCAACAGAGGAACAAAAACGAACGGAAGTATTGCCGCTTCCACAAGACTTATGGGCACAATACAGGAATGTAGACACCTCCGTGATGCGATAGAAAAGCTGATTAGACAGAAAAAGTTGAATGAGTTTGTCAAGATCCCGTAGGAAGGTAGACAAGGAACATCGAACCCCGGACGCGGGCAAGCTCCACGTCATCCAGAGGAACATGCTCGAACCGTGGGTAAACTAGTCATAAACACGATAGTTGGTGGACCTCACCCTGCGGATAAGAGTTGGCAGGAAATAGAGCGGTATGCTAACTCTCTAAGGCATGTAGATTTTGAGTGTTGTTCAAATACGGAGGACGGGTCCCCAGCTAAGCAGCAGCGAACGATGACGGACGATATAGTTTTCAGGAGCAGAAATGCTTATCAGGTCGAGGCTCCTACCGTTGACCCGATGGTCATCTCCGCGACAATAGGGCTAGCATTTGTGAAATGAATTTTAATTAATTGTGCAAGTTCTGTTAAGATCATCTTCAAAAAAGCATATGACCAAATGAAGATGAAGACCAAAGATTTAAAACCATCTAAAGCACACATTCATGGCTTTAATGGTGCAGCAACCGATGCAGTGGGTTATATTGAATTGCCAGCTGAACTGGGACAAGATGAACGTATGAGGATGCGAATCATGCCTTTCATTATTTTGGATGTCGACTCTCCATACAATGTTTTTCTAGGTCGATCGACCCTGGCAGAGTTTAGGGCAGCTTTGGCCCCTTGGTGTTTAACTTTGAAATTTTCAACAGACAAAGAAGTGGGAGTGGTGCACGGCGATCAGGCGACCGGTCGTGCATGTTATGTGGCTGAGCTGAGAGAGGCCCAGCGGAGAGAGAAAGGAAAGGTTGCGGACAGCTCCGTCCGCACCCGAGTCACTGAAAATTGACAAGTAGTGCCCAAGCCCTAGCTCGGACTACACGATCGGATCTGTAGAGACATAGATCCGAGAAATGATAATGAGGAACCCAGGGAAGCAAAAGCAGCACCGGCTGAACTGACGATTGACATTCCAGTCAGCCTCGATGACCCATCGCGAGTACTTAAGATTGGATCACAACTCGGCGCCTCGATGACCGAGGATCTACTGACTTCCTCCGAGCAAATCTGGATGTTTTCGCTTGTACACATTCTGATATGTGCTGGATTTCTCCCGCTATTGCGAGTCATATGTTGAACATAGACCCGAGCAGGGGCGGAGCCACATTAAGGCCAGCTAGGGCCAAGGCCCTATCTCAAAAATCAAAAAACATGCACAAAATAGCAGAATTGACCAAGTTGCCCCAACTGAAATCAGCCTATTGCCCTAGGTGGGGAAGAAGACAGACCATTCTACCAAGAACTTTGGCTCCAACTAAGCTTTTAACTGTTTCACAATTAAAAATACATATATTGATATATATACATAGACGATATGGGTACATAGCCGACGTGGGACTAAAATTTGGCCCTGGCTGAACTTCAAAGCTAGCTCCGCCACTGGACCCGAGGTACGTACCAGTAAAGCAGAAAAAGAGAGACATGGACCCGAAGAGGTCCGTTGCTCTCAGAGAGGAGGTGGACAAACTCAAAACCAATGGGTTCGTCCGCAACGCCCTCTACCCTGAATAGGTGTCTAACTCCGTGCTAGTGAGAAAAGCAAACAGGAAATGGAGAACCTGCGTAGATTACTCTGATCTGAACAAAGCATGCCCTAAAGATAGTTTTCCTTTACCCAGGATTGACCTGCTAGTCGACTCAACAGCAGGGCACGAGTTACTGTCATTTATGGATGCGTACTCGGGATATATTCAAATCCCGATGCACATTCCAAACCAAGAACACTCCAGTTTTGTCATTGACGTCGGGCTATATTGCTATGTAGTGATGTCTTTCGGATTGAAAAATGCGGGAGCGACTTATTAGCGTCTGGCAAATCGAATGTTTAAAGACCAGATAGGTAAAACAATGGAAGTCTATGTGGATGACATGCTCGTGAAGTCACGGCAGTCAAACGACCACATTCGAGACTTGACGGATATGTTTGACATACTCAGATATTATGGAATGAAAATCAATCATTTGAAGTATTCCTTTGGCGTTGCGTCAGGGAAGTTTTTGGGTTTCAATGTTAATGCGCGGGGAATTGAAGCTAACCCGGAAAAGATTCAGGCTATTCGGGACATACAAGTGCCCAAAAGTATAAAGAAAGTACAAAGCCTGAACGGAAAAGTGGCCGCGCTGAGTCGATTCATATCCAGAGCCAAAAATAAGTGTATTCCATTCTTT
This sequence comes from Allium cepa, assembly GCA_030765085.1. Taxonomy (NCBI): domain Eukaryota; kingdom Viridiplantae; phylum Streptophyta; class Magnoliopsida; order Asparagales; family Amaryllidaceae; genus Allium; species Allium cepa. The sequence continues at coordinate 27,386,198 of CM060937.1, read as the reverse complement.
GATGTAATAAAGAAAGGAAAGAGAAATTTCGAATGGACGCCCAACTATGAGGACGCATTCCGAGCTTTGGTAAGGCATTTGGAAAGTCCCCCGGTGCTGTTGAAGCCTATAGACCATGAAATATTGTATGTGTATTTGGCTGTACCCCAGCATGCTATCAGTACGGCTTTGGTTCGCGAGAAGGACCGAGTTCAAAAGCCAGTTTATCATGTCAGTAAACGTCTAACGGGGGCAGAAAGAAATTATCCTAAGATTGAGAAACCGGCATACTGCTTGGAGATTGCATCACGCAAGCTTCGTCCGTACTTTCAGGCACACTCGATCAGTGTTTATACCGATCAACCCTTGCGTCAGGTACTCCAACGACCAGAAACCTCTGGAAGGATGTTAAAATGGAACATCGAGTTGACACAGTTCGATATTACCTACCTGCCACGAAGGACCATACAAGGGCAAGCGCTAGCAGACTTTATCGCTAAATTCACCGTGTCAAACGAACCAAACAGTCACGATGTCATTCCCCCATTCGATGGAAACTGTACACCGATGGGGCATCTAACGACCGTTGCTCTGGGACTGGTATAATATTTGTAACTTCCAAAAACTGATCAGTTTGTTACGCTTTGAAGCTCAATTTCCCAGCAACTAATAACAAAGCCGAGTACGAAGCATTGATTGCTGGCTTGAAACTTATCAGGAAACTGGGAGTAAGATCGATTGTAATCTTGTGACTCACAATTGGTGGTGTACCAGGTGCAGGGGGACTATCAAGCAAAGGGACAGAGACTTGTCTCATACCTTGCACGGGTTCAAAAGCTGTTAGCAGATCTAGAATATTGTGATATTTCGCATGTCCCGCGTGAACAAAACAGAGAAGCCGATTCATTAGCCAAATTTGCAAGTACTGACGATGCACAGCAAATGGAATTGGTTCCCGTCGAAACCTTACATGCTCCAAGTATAAATGTGATGGAGATAGATTTCGTGTTAGAAACAGAAATCGAGAAGGAATCATGGATGACCCCATTTAAGCAATACTTGCTACACGTGGTCGTGCCTGAAAGAAAGAATGAAAGACGACAAGCCATTCGTAAAATTTCGCGACATGTAATGCAGGACGGAATAATGTATCGAAAGGGATTTTCGACCCTCATACTCCGATGCATTGCCTATAATGAGATATAACAAGTCCCGAAGGAAGTCTAAGAAGGAGAAAGTGGTGACCATACTGGAGGGTAGACGGTAGCAAAGAAAATCCTCCGCTACGGATACTATTGGTCAACTGTATATCGGGATGCTGCAGACTACGTAAGGAGATGTGACAAATGCCAGAAGTATGCAAAAATCTCGAGAGCTCCGTCGACAGAACTCACACAAATGGTTAGTCCCTGACCGTTTGCAATGTAGGGGATCGATATAATAGGTTCTTTACCCAGCAAAATACGCAATAGTTGCGGTCGATTACTTTACCAAGTTGGCAAAAGCAGAGCCCTTAGCCACAATCACTACCAAGAAGGTCATCTGTACGAAACATTATATGCCGTTTTGGCCTCCCACGGATTATCATTACAGACAACGGAACTCAATTCGAAAGTAGGGAATTCGAAGAATTTTATCAAAAGTATGGCATTGAAAAAAGGTTTGCAGCAGTTGCTCATCCAAAAGCCAATGGACAAGTAGAAGCCGTGAACAAAATAATTAAGTCCATATTGAAAAAGCGTTTGGAAAAGGCTAGAGGCAAGTGGGTGGATGAACTTCCAACAGCACTTTGGGCTTACAGAACCACCCACAAGTCCGCGACTGGCCACACTTGATGCAGCGCACCATGCTAACTTGGTTGCATTAAGTCGCTTGGGTGCCTTAGGTCGCTTGCGACCTAACAAGGTAGATGATAGAGATAACACAGTGGAGGACGAGGAAGAGCGTCACCAGGTTATTCATAGGTCGTTGAAACGACCTAACAAGCTAAGTCAGGGCGATAAGTCGCTGGAACAACCTAACGACCTAAGTCAGTATGATAAGTCGCTGAAACGACCTAGCGAGCTAAGCCGCAGTTCTTATGTCACCATGATAGGTCGCTGGCCTTAAGTCGCTCATCCAAGGCCGCATTCTTCTCTAATTCGTTCATCTCCTAAGTCGCTGAAGCTCATGCCTTATGCCGTAGATGTTAGGTCGTTATGTTGTGATCTATTATGTCGCATACTGTGTGAGTCGTAAGTCGCATATATAGTGTTGAGTCGTTTGTGTTGAAATACTGTTAAGTCGTGTGTTGATGTTGTTATGCCGTAGGTCGTGTGGGTTGTAATTTTCTAAAGTCCCTGGTTCTTGTGTCGATTATGTTGAGTCACTTGTGAATGTTAGCTCGTAAGTCGTATCTTTTAAGTCGTTAACGACCTGTGTTAGGTCGTTGGAGCTGGGGTTGTGTTGAGTTGTAAATCCTATAAATAGCGGGTGAGTTGTATCATTTGAAGGTTGTTGATTTTTGAATAAAACTTTGTTTGAGTGCTTTGTGCTTCTTGAAATTGGAAGTTGAGTGTGTGCTCCATTCTCCATTTTCGGTTATTCGAGTGCGTTCGAATCAACGGATTTGAAGCCGATTCACGAAATCTCATGCGCGAGATCAACGTCGAAGAATTGTAGATCTTTTAACACGGTATCGTGCGCGATCAACGTGTTGGAGATAGCTAGAATTCGGTATCTCTTGAGATCAACGAATTTGGGCACTTGGGTATCTTTAATCCATCGATTTATATTGTTTCATCTAATCGATTCATCGATTAGCTTGACACGAAATGTTCTTTTCGTCGTCATCGTTATAATCTGCTGCATCAGTTTGGAATCGGAGCTAGACTTACCCAATCATAGCTAAGCCGAGCCTGTTGGAGCAAAGAGAAGAATTGTTCAAAGCCGAGTCGAGCTTGTTCAAGTTTGTGGGAGATTTGTTCAAGTTAGAACTAAAGTTGGAGGCGTGCATCATTTGTGTAGATCAAGGCCGAGAGTTGCAAGTTTGAACCGAGCTAAGTTGAATCCGAGCTTGTTAGAGAGATCATGCGACCGAGAAGAGCTAATCGTCATCAGAATGTTGAAGATTTGTATAAAAGAGAAGATGCTGAACAAATGGAACAACGAATTAGCAATAAATTCAATGAGAAGTTGGATGAGGGAATTGGTAGATTGGAGAAATTGATGATCGATATGAATCAAGGTCAAAGGAGAAGGTCGTCAATCTCGAACCATGGAGGAAACAGGGTTTCGCCATCGGTTACGGAAGCGAGGAGGGTGTCGCCACAATCGTACCGAGAAAGAAGAGAATCATCGGTTTCATTGAGATGAGAACATCATGAGTTCAGAAATGAAGAGAGAAGAACTCCACGTGAGTTTGGAGAGGAGCTATATCGCGATGCTGAAAGACATGGTAGAAGGGACATGTATGATCGTAGAGATGTTGATGGTCGAGATCGATATCGAAGTACATTTGATTATGATGAAGATGGTGATAGAGGAAGTATTCATTATCGAGATCGAGACCAAGTACGAAATCAATTTCGGGATGTAGAAGATGATCGTCGATGGGAGTCGGGGATGAAGATGGAAATTCCAGAATTCAAGGGTGGTATGATAGCGGAAGAATTTTTGGATTGGGTATCTAATGTTGAAGAAATTTTTGACTTCAAGGAAGTTCCTGAACATCGTAGAGTTAAGTTGGTTGCTACTCGGTTGAGAGAAAGAGCTATGGCATGGTGGCAACAAACTAAACTAACATGGGAAAGGATAGGAAAGTCAAAGATTGTCTCATGGAAGAAGATGAAGAAGTTAATGAATGCTACTTTTTTGCCTTATAATTATCAGTCTCTTATGTATCAGCGCTTACAGAATTTGAGACAGGGAACGAAATCGGTGAATGATTATGCGGATGAATTTTATCAATTGATTGCGAGGAATGACATCATGGAGACAGAGGAACAATTGGCAGATAGATTTGTTGGAGGGTTGAGAATGCAGATCCAGGATATGGTGAATATGTTTGATCCAAGATCCGTGGCTGAAGTACACCAGAAGGCTCTAGCTTGGGAGAAACAAGGTAGAAGAGGAGGTGGCGTGTTTACAAATTCCAACAATCAAGTGCAAGAGGCTAGTAGCAATGCGAATGTTTCCAAGGCTGTTAGTAAACCGGTTGTTAATGAAGTCGCTAAAGCTAAGGCCAACAACAATTTCAAGTGTTATAGCTGTCAGGAGTTTGGTCACAAGAGCAATGAATGTCTCATGCCTAAGAAGCGAGTGATGGTGGCTGAGGTTGAGGATGAGGATGCCGATGCAAAATGTTCCAATTCACCGCAAGTTGAGGAGGAAGAAGAATTGTCGGGAGATGAAGGGTGTAATTTGATGATGAAGAGATCTTGTTTAACACCAAAGCAAGAGGATGATTTTAGTTGGTTGAGGAGTAATATTTTCCAGTCAACGTGCACTATCTTGGGAAGGGTTTGCACGTTTGTCATCGATGCGGGAGCTGCGATAACATCATTTCTACAGAGACTGTGAAGAAGTTGGCGTTAAAGACAGAAAAACATCTTAAACCCTACAAGTTAGCTTGGTTGAGGAAAGGTGGGGAAGTGAAAGTTAGTAGAAGAGCTTGTGTAACTTTTTCGATTGGAAAGAAATATAAAGATGAAATTTGGTGTGATGTGGTTGATATGTATGTATGTCATCTGTTGTTAGGGAGACCGTGGCAATATGATAGGGCTGTGCAACATGATGGTCGCACCAACAGCTATAGTTTCATGTTTGAGGACACTAAAATCACTTTAGTTCCTAAAAAGTGACAACAAAATGAAAGCAGGTTGGAGAAGATTGAGGAACTGAAGACTTTGTTATCTTTGAAGGAGTTTGTTAAAGAAGTCGAAGATGAACCTGAAGTATTTTTGTTGATTGGACGCGAGAGTAATGAAGTGGTTGAAATTCCTGAAGAAGTAAAGCCAGTGCTGGAAGAATTTGAAGATGTATTTCCTGAAGAGCTGCCAGCGGAGTTACCACCGTTGAGGGACATACAACACCAAATAGATCTTGTTCCGGAAGCCGTGCTACCACATAAACCACATTACAGAATGAGTCCAAAGGAGCACGAAGAATTGAGAAGGCAGGAGGAAGAATTGCTTGAACAAGGGCGTGTACAGAAAAGTTTAAGTTCTTGTGCAGTACCGGTTTTGTTAGTGCCGAAAAAGGATGAACTTGGAGGATGTGTACCGATAGTTGGGCACTGAACAAGATTACTGTGAGGTACAGATTTCCAATGCCTAGATTGAATGATTTGTTAGACCAGATGAATGGAGCTATTATATTTTCAAAGATTGATCTGAAGAGTGGGTACCATCAAATTCGAATTCGATTAGGGGATGAATGAAAAACAGCGTTCAAGACACGGGAGGGGTTGTATGAATGGTTGGTTATGTCGTTTGGTCTTTCGAATGCACCTAGTACGTTTATGCGGGTGATGAATCAGATCTTTAGACCATTTATTGGGAAGTTCGTGGTGGTGTATTTTCATGATATACTGATATACAGTAGAAGCCCAGAAGAACACTTGCATCATCTGAGAGAAGTGTTGATGATACTACAACAGGAGCAATTTTATGCAGCAACAAAGAAGTGCGTGTTCAGGACGCATAGTGTTTTATTTTTGGGATATGTTGTATCAGAAGGAGGTATACAGGTAGATCAAAGTAAAGTTGAAGCAATCAGAAATTGGCCACAACCCAGGACTATAACTGAAGTGAGAAGTTTCATGGTTTAGCGTCATTCTACTGAAGGTTTATTCCACATTTCAGTAGCATGATGGCACCTGTTACTGATTGTATGAAGGGAAAGCAATTTTCATGGTCAGAGGAAGCATGATTTGCTTTTGAGCGGATCAAGGAACTTTTGACGTCAACGCCCATTCTAGTATTACCAGATTTTCAGTTGATATTTGAATTGCATACAGATGCATCGAAAGTTGGAATTGGGGGAGTGTTGAGTCAGAAGGGACGTCCTATTGCTTATTTCAAAGAGAAACTTTCTGGAGCAAAAATGAGATACAATACTTATGATGTGGAGTTTTATGCTATCGTGCAAGCTGTGAAGCATTGGAGACATTATTTGTTCCATAACGAATTTGTGTTGTATACTGATCATGAAGCATTGAAACATTTGCAAGGACAATACAAGATTGCAGCTAGGCATGCTTCGTGGATTGCATACTTACAACAGTTTACATTTGTTGTAAAACACAAATCGGGAGTTACAAACCGTGTGGCAGATGCATTGAGTAGAAGGAATCATTTGTTGACTACAATGAGGGTTGAAGTGACAGGGTTTGATGTGTTGCCAGAATTGTTTGTTGAAGATCTTTACTTTGCGAAGATTGTAGATGAAGTCGAAAAGGGAAAGACGGATGAATTTGTGTTGGTGGATGGTTTTCTTTTCAAAGGAAATCGATTATGTATATCAAATTGCAGTTTGCGAATGAAGATTGCGAAGGAGTTACATGAAGAAGGTCATGTGGGAAGAGATCGTACTTTGCAGTTGATTTCTCAATCATATTTTTGGCCTTCCATGAGAAAAGAAGTTGAGAGATTTGTGGAGAGATGTCACATATGTCAAGTTTCCAAAGGGACAGCTACGAATGCAGGATTGTATGTGCCATTGCCTGTGCCTACTAAACCATGGGTTGATATTAGCATGGACTTTGTGTTGGGTTTGCCAAGAACTCAGTGAGGGAATGATTCTATATATGTGGTGGTGGACAGGTTTTCGAAAATGGCACATTTCATAGCTTGTAAAAAGACCGCTGATGCAGTCCGTGTTGCTCAATTGTTCTTTAAGGAAGTTTATCGACTACATGGGCTACCTGAGTCCATTGTTTCTGACCGGGATACTCGATTTCTAAATCATTTTTGGTTGAGTTTGTGGAAGATGGTTGGAACGAAGCTGAATTTTAGTAGCGCCTACCATCCACAAACAGATGGGCAACAGAGGTGGTGAACAGATCGTTGGGAAACTTGTTGAAATGTCTTGTGAAAGATAATTTGAAGAGTTGGGATATGAAGTTATGTCAGGCGGAATTTGCACATAATCACGTTGTTAATCGAAGTATTGGTTTTAGTCCATTTCAAGTAGTGTATTCAGCAATTCCGAAGGGACCATTGGATTTGACGACGGTTTTACGACAGAAGGGAGTTGTTAAACGAGCTTGTGATTTCGTGAATGAATTGCAAGAATGCCACAAGGTTGTGCGGGAACGATTGCTTAAGGCAAACGAGAAATATAAGCAATCCGCAGATATTAAACGACGACATGTTGACTTCAAGGAAGGAGATTTTGTATATGCAGTGTTGACGAAAGACCGTTTTCCAGTTGGAACCAAGGTTTTAAATATCGGATTTCGGTCATGTTTCGTCTCGGAATTTTTACACAAGTTATCTCGTATCGGGGGAGATCTCGGACGAGATGAGTACATATCGGGTGTACATCTCGGATTGACATCTCGGGCCTTATAATGCATCTCGGGTATAACTCGGATGTAGTTATATGTCTAAAATTGATGCGTCAAAAATTTATTTAACGGTTATAACTTTGTTAGTAAAAATAAAAATGGTTACATACTTGATTTACATGGAAAAATGAATATTTTTAGAAGAGTGATAGCTTGATTAGCTTAATTGATTTGGTAATGATTGAATAATATCCTTTTATTTGAACATAATAAAGAAGTGAAACCTTTCGCTATGACTCATTAAGAGAAAAAGTAAAGAATATGTTCAAGAAGTTGGTAAATTAAAATATTATGGAAAATAAGAAAAATGTATAATTTCGGATGAGAACTCGGATTGAGATTTTGATCCATGCATCGGGTGAGATTTGAATATCTCGGACGAGATGAGTGTCTAGGGAGATATGGAGGAGATTTGATGTCGCGTCTCGTTTAAGTGTGAAAAGGAGATCTCGGGCGGTATATAGGAGATTTAAAACCATGGTTGGAACCTACAACAAGTTGAAAGCTCGAAAGATTAGTCCAGTAGAAATATTGAAGAAAATCAACGAGAATGCGTATCAGTTGAGATTGCCAGATGATATCCATACTGCCGATGTTTTAACGTGAAACATTTGATTCCGTATCATGAGGATAAGCTTGTCGAAGAAAAAGAAGGTGCGAATTTGGGGTCAAATTCTTTTCAACCAGGGGAGGATGATGCAGCGCACCATGCTAACTTGGTTGCATTAAGTCGCTTGGTTGCCTTAGGTCGCTTGCGACCTAATAAGGTAAATGATAGAGATAACACAGTGGAGGACGAGGAAGAGCGTCAGCAGGTTATTCATAGGTCATTGGAACGACCTAACAAGCTAAGTCAGGGCGATAAGTCGCTGCAACGACCTAACGACCTAAGTCAGTATGATAAGTCGCTGAAACGACCTAGCGAGCTAAGCCGCAGTTCTTATGTCACCATGATAGGTCGCTGGCCTTAAGTCGCTCATCCAAGGCCGCATTCTTCTCTAATTCGTTCATCTCCTAAGTCGCTGAAGCTCATGCCTTATGCCGCAGATGTTAGGTCGTTATGTTGTGATCTATTATGTCGCATACTATGTGAGTCGTAAGTCGCATATATAGTGTTGAGTCGTTTGTGTTGAAATACTGTTAAGTCGTGTGTTGATGTTGTTATGCCGTAGGTCGTGTGGGTTTAATTTTCTTAAGTCGCTGGTTCTTGTGTCGATTATGTTGAGTCGCTTGTGAATGTTAGCTCGTAAGTCGTATCTTTTAGGTCGTTGGAGCTGGGGTTGTGTTGAGTTGTAAATCCTATAAATAGCGGGTGAGTTGTATCATTTGAAGGTTGTTGATTTTTGAATAAAACTTTGTTTGAGTGCTTTGTGCCTCTTGAAATTGGAAGTTGAGTGTCAGCTCCTTTCTCCATTTTCGGTTATTCGAGTGCGCTCGAATCAACGGATTTGAAGCCGATTCATGGAATCTCGTGCGCGAGATCAACGTCGAAGAATCGTAGATCTTTTAACACGGTTTCATGCGCGATCAACGTGTTGGAGATAGCTAGAATTCGGTATCTCTTGAGATCAACGAATTTGGGCACTTGGGTATCTTTAATCCATCGATTTATATTGTTTCATCCAATCGATTCATCGATTAGCTTGACACGAAATCTTCATTTCGTCGTCATTGTTATAATCCGCTGCGTCAACACTCCATTCGCATTAGCATATGGCACGTAAGCTGTTATACCTTTGGAACTTGGAGTTCCTTCACATCGAGTAACTCATATAACCCTAAGACGAATCGGAATCGTGTACTGGAATCACTGGATTTTGTTGATGAAAAACGTGAAGAAGCTGATTTAAGGGCGGCCGCATATAAACACCAAGTCGCTCGATATTATAATGAAAAAGTCCAACCGAGAACCTACGATGCGGGCGATCTCGTTTTGAAACGAGTTTTCCCGGTCCCATCGCATATGAATCCCGCATGGGAAGGTCCATACGTCATTGAACGGATGCTTGGAGAGGAAACTTTCAAGCTACCGACCGTTAATGGCGCGATACTCCCTCGAGCATGGAATAGCGAGCATCTACGGCATTATTATACTTAGTCTATTTCTTTCGTATCATTGTTGCAATTATTTTCAGTATATTTTTATTTCGTTGATTCTTAGTTTTCGGCATGTAATAAGACAATTTAGTTTGTTTTCATTAATAAAGGCTTGAAGCCATCTTTTCCATGATTATTGATGTTTCCGTGTGAAAATTCTATGGCAAAAAAAAAACTAAAGTTACATTATTCTGTCTGGCGTACGAATGCGCATAAAAAATTAAAAAATCTCTAAGTCCCCAGAGTGCGGACTAGATTACTCTGAGTCCCCGGAGCGCGGACTAGAGTATAAACGACTTAAAATCTCCAAGTCCTCAGAGTGCGGACTGGAGTACTGAGTCCCTGGAGCGCGGACTGGAGTACTTAGTCCCTGGTGCGCGGACTAGAGTATAAACGATTTAAAATCTCCCAGTCCTCATCCCCAGAGTGCGGACCGGAGTACTCTGGGTACCCGGAGCACGGACTAGAGTATCAACGACTTAAAATCTCCAAGTCCACAAAGTGCGGACTGGAGTACTCTGACTCCACAGAGCGCGGACTAGATTATAAACGATTTAAAATCTCCAAGTCTCCAAAGTGTGGACTGAAGTACTCTGAGTCCCCGGAGCGCGGACTGGAGTACTCTGAGCTCCCGGAGCGTTGACTAGAGTATAAACGACTTGAAATTTTCAAATCTCTAGAGTGCGGACTGGAGTACTCTGAGTCCCCGGAGTGCGGACTAGAGTATAAACGACTTAAAATCTCCAAGTCCACAGAGTGCGGCTTGGAGTACTCGGAGTTCCCGAAGTGCGGACTAGAGTATAAACGACTTGAGAAATCTCCAAGTCCCCAGAATGTGGACTGGAGTACTCTGAGTCCCCGGAGTTCGGGTTAAAAAATATTCTAAGTACCTGAAGCGTGAAATAGAGGATCTACAATTCCAAAAAATCTCCAAGTCACATGGAAATGAAATGGGGTTTATGTAACTCACGAGATTTTGAATTTTGACCACAGTTATACGGTAAGCTGAACAACAAAAGTCATTTGAAAGATAAAGAAACTAAATTTTATTCATCAATCCAAAATGAGGTTCCACTACAATCCCTTCAAAACTCGGAGTCAAAAGTCTATTTACATTGGCTATAAAAATAAATAAAAATAATTACATAATCTAGGCTAACTCTCATTTAACGAGTGTAACAACTACTTCTTTGGTTTCTTCTCCTTCCTCGTTTTCTCAGATGACTCCTCCCCCACGTGTTTTCGCTTGGACGCTTTGCTTGCCGAAGAAGTAACATCCGAGGAAGGAAGAGGAACTTCCAGTGGTCTGGATCCACCAGGGAGAATGACCTTCAAAGGCCTGTTCAAAGGGTCATCTATTTCCACAATTTGAGGCTCGACTTTGATCTCAACTTTCTTCTTTTTCTCTTCCGCAAATTGTTCCTTCGTGCTCACTTTTGAAGTATGTCCGGAGGCGCCCGTAATCTCAACTTCGTAACTTTTTTCGACGAGTGGCGAGCTTTCAGACTTGTCATCGTCAAGCGCCTCAGTCACCTGAGCATCAGGACTGGGAATCTCTCCCTCTTGAATGGCCTCGCTCGTCTTCTCCTTCTTCTCCGTGGCGTCATCGCTCCTTGGAGTTGGCTCAGGATCAGAACGGCCTACACGACATCATAAGAGACAAATGTTAGAATACATTAACTACTCGAAGAAAACGACGGTCTTTTGAGCTTTGAAAAGAGAAGTTATATACCGGTTTCTGGCTGACTCTCAACCGTCTAGGGAGTCTCACCCTTTGGAATGGGAGATAGAACATGAATGTCAAGGCCAAGGTCTTTTGGATCGTAACCAACGTGCTGCTCGAAGGGATCAAATACTGGCCAATCAATCGGTTGAGTGGGAGGAGGAAGTATTGGTTTATATAGGAAAGAGGGGAGGTGAACAGACATCGACCAATGGAACCGGTCAAGATATCTCGATGGTTCGGCATCCATATGTCGGGCGGCATGAGACTTGCCGAATGAGTGGTTCTGCATCCATATGTCGAACGGTTCATTGTTTATGTGTCAATGAAAGGGAAGGAATGGACTCATGACTGCAGTGTTTTGACCTTCATTAAGCACATTCAAATTTTAGAAGAAAGAATTGGATATTGGCTCAAAGCATGTCGTGTTGCCACACACGACACACTTTGAGGGGCAAGTGTTACCCGGTTGATTGACCCGATAATGAGTGGTTCACTAAGCAAGCGTAGTGCAAGGAAAAAGTCCCCGCTCGGCACAAGCAAGCCTCACCCAGCATACACTCATCGATCGGCACAATTACGTCTCGCTCGGCCTAACGCCAAACGTCATCGCTCAGCATCCTTTAGTAGCATCGTTTAGCAAAGTCACTCAACTAGGTCGTTCGGCATCCCTAGTTCGGTGCATACGAGGGATGTTAACAAGCTATCAAGTCCACAACAAAATAAGGGTGTTCGGCATAACTTCACTTCGATTCGACTCACTACTTGCCTCGGTTCTCTTTAGTGATTACTTCGAGTCACTCGATGGTCGACCAGACGGTTCTCGATCGGCATTCTTCGCTCGGCATGGCTCGTTCGGCATGCCTGGTTCGGTGCACAGGAGTCACCTACCATGGGCCGAGATACCTTGTTCCTAGGCCCGTGAGGGAAGTCCAACTTATCTTCGTCTACAAATAGAGGGGCAGGGGCATACTGGAAAGGGACATTTTTTCGAGAACACTGGGAAGACTCTGCCGCTTTCAAGACTCATACTTTTTCAGTTAGCATTTGCATTCGAGTAGTTGATGTACGGATTGTATCTGTAATCAATTGTTTAGAAAAGCAATAAAGATTAAACTCAAAGTGGACGTAGACAGTTACGTCGAACCACTATAAATTTGGTGTTCTTGTTTCTTATAATTATTACTGCATTTCACTGCGTTATTCCTGTTTTAATTTACCTTCTTCATTAATCTCTTTACACAAATCTTTCTCTGGTTGTTAGAGACCAATTCTGGTGCTAACAACATTGTTGTGTTTAGATTTTCTATTTATGATGAGATTGACAATAGCAATTAGCATACAAACGTTGAGTTTTAGTGTAGTTAAAAATAATATTTCTTGTAGTGTGTTGTGAGTTGAATCTTCCTCTATTTGATTTAAAATGTACATACGAAGTAAAAAAAACTACATGTATGCTAATATCAGGGAGTTCCCCATTGTGATTATGTTTAGTTTATTAAATTACATATTGGAAAAGAATATTAATTAACATTGTTTGAATTGGATGTTTTGTACCCTATTATTTTTTGAAATGAATCACGTATGGTTGGATGTATGCATTTGGATGCTAAATAATGTTATTGTTTAAATTATTTTAATAAGATACTGTATTTTTTTGAAAAGAAATACACAACATATACAAATATTGTGATGATTGATTTGAACAAAAGGAAAAGTAGCATATGAATATTTAAAGCAAGCAGGGTGATTTAAAGGAATTTTATTTTGAAACATATTCGAACTTATTTTTGAAAATTGAATTATTTAAATTTATAAGAACGAAGACTTTATATTGAAATTCTTCGAAAAGAATTTTTGATGGATTATATTACTAGAAAGATCTTTGTATGAAATGATTTTGAACTATCTTGACATTAATGGAATTTAGATTTGAGTAGTGGAATTTCAATTAAATTGAATCTAAATTCCTATATGAATAATATTTCAATTTTGAAGTTTAGAAAGTTTTTTATAAAATAAAGATTGATTAAAATAAATAGTTTATATTTGAATTTAAACCATAAAGGTTGAACGGGTAATTTATACAAGCTTCTCTATAAAAGGAAATTTTGGGAAATTATTCAAAAGATTATTTCACAAACAAGAGGTATTTTGATAGTGTTTCTATTATTGATAATTCCCAATTTGAAAGAAATAAAATTACTATTTCGTGTATTTCCCCATTTGGAAATAGTTTTGATGGTTTTATCTTTTTAGAAGTGATTGCCTCTTCTTTTATAATCGGTTTGGATATTATTTCTTTTGATATCGCTCAAAGGTAATTCCCGAGCCTAGATCGTAGGGATTGGATTAAAAGGTTTCTTTCCTGCGCGTCGCTTGCAGATGATTAATTTTCTGATTTGTTACGATATGTTAGAATGTATTGTGATGAGCATTTGCCTTATGAAGATATTTATTTAAACTAGATTTAGTGTAATCGTATTGTATTTTGAAATCTAGTTTTGATGAAATTATCCATTAGTTTGAAAATGGTTTCAATAAAATGAAAAGTAGCAAATTTAAACAAATAAAGGAGAAATAGAAATACTATTTTACACAACGTTTTGGGAAGGTATTCCGATTTGCGGAGTGATTTGGGAACTATATTGCTAAGATTCATTTTATGCAATTTGAGAAATAATTTAGATAAATTATGTATATAAAATCAGTATTTGATATCATCCACAAAGCAGACCTCCGGTGTATGATTCCTGAATATATAGAATTTTCATAAATAAAGTGATTTTATACAAGTGATTTAGAAATCGGTAAATTGGTTTTGAAGTGATTTTGAGGAAATTGATTTGAAAGGAGGAATTTAAAATCTATTTTCAAATAATTTTTAAATATAGAGCTTATTAGAAATTATCTATGGGTATTGACTATAGTGATATACTTGTGTTTATAACCAAATAGAGTTATATTTAAACATGTCACGCTCAATAAGTAATTTTTTAAGTTTTGTTACACTCATAGCTAGATCTCTAGCATAACTCGGGGTTTGTTATTTGTTTGATAACATCGGATCATACTGAGGTTGTTCAATGGGTTGGTATTATAACTTAAAGTGTTTTTAGGCTGCAATATGGAGTTGGGGCAGATAACGATGGCGAGTATTTACTCTTTTTGTACATATACCGAATTGTCATTGTATTGTTCGATATGATAAGATGAGTTGTGTGACGTCCTGCCTCCAATGACCGAAATATCAAAGAGAGTTCACTGTCCCATAGTTCAGATCAATGGACACTGAATAAGCAACCTCTCATATACACCACTTCGGATCAACACGGAAACATTTCAATACCTGAATGCATCTAAAATAATACATATCTTGTCTTGAGCAAGGCAACTTACACGAGTTTCAGAATTGAATAATATAGTATTAGAGACAAATGATTTTTTTCAACTAATAGAATTGAATAAAAACAATGAATTTAAATTATTTTTTTAGGGGTAAATATCTACTTCACATATACTACAAAGAAACTACTGTAACATGATCAATGCCCCACATGTATGTAAACACGCAATGGACTCACCTTATGCGCTACAAGTTGTATTACGCCCAACTGGTGGTATAGGGTCATCTATCAATCTCATACCGGATTCACGTCTTGGATTCGCCTCATGCGATAGGGGATTGCTTAACATCCACTCCTCTTGGACTCGTCTTCATGCCCTATGAAAAAACGTTCATATCCTTAGCTGTTTACTTGCGCCAAAGGTTCATATTCAGATCACCCACTTGTGACACATGCTCGTATCCAAATCAAACCACATCCGATAACTTATCACTAGCCAATCAATCCATGTCAATTCAATACACAAAAACCATATTCACATCTTGACCCATCATCAAAGCCTTTAAATCGTCTCCAAAATAGCTCCAAAATGCTTCACGAAAACCTAGCTACAGAACTCCATGAAACCCAACACGGCCTGGTTGGGTCCAGGTTCGACCTGGCCCAACCAATTGTCGACCAGTAAACTTGTTGGCAGATTGGCGACCGATTTACCGGTCATGAGTTGACCATTCTACCAGTCTTTCTTAGTTTGGACCTCCATTCTTCGTTTTAACTCTTCTTATATGCCTCCATCCAATGTTATGTTGTCGTAATCACAATACTACGTTTGTACTTCAATTTACAGGTTAATTAATGATAGGTTAGTGTATGAATTCATTCAAAAACGATATCTTTACATTTGTTTATTTATTATAAATTCAAATTACCTCTTTAATCTTCGCTTTAATTATTTTAATTCAATGAATAACACAAAATTAATCATAATTCAGATCCTAAACCATAATTATGTCATTATTTAATGTATTATATCAAGGTATAAAGAAGGTCCACTCACATTCGCTAATGGAAGTCTTCCAATGAAGAAGAACCAAATACTGTCTCTATTGTCCTTTCTTTTAGTCTGTGGAAACTTTTGCGAGTCACCTTAATTTTTGCATTTGATCGTAATACTCATCTCCATGATAATTTCGATGGATAAATCTGTTAAGATGTGAGAGACATGTCATTTCAA
Organism: Allium cepa; assembly: GCA_030765085.1. NCBI lineage: Eukaryota > Viridiplantae > Streptophyta > Magnoliopsida > Asparagales > Amaryllidaceae > Allium > Allium cepa. The sequence continues at coordinate 27,370,269 of CM060937.1, read as the reverse complement.
AGCTTTGCCTCGTAAAAGGAAATATATACAAGGGAATAAAGAAGGAAATTTGAAATTGAACGTAGTCTTCTGGAAATGGGCTATTATGAAAGGAGGGAAGACTAACACGTTATTTTAAACTTAAAGTTCAAATTAAAATCCTAAAGCCCAAAACCCGTTAGGTTTCAAACCCATTTCGTTTGTATCTCATACGTATGACCTCTAATTCAAACAGACCAAAACGATGCGTTCTACGCAATGGTGCAACTATCATTATCAAATTTCAAGCTTTGAAAAGCGAACATTTTGCTCATCCGTTATTTGAATCGGTAAAATTATCATTTTTATCAAACATCGTTTATTATTAAATTTTATGACTTATTACAGACATCAAGCAAGATTTTTAATTTAAACTTGTGCAACTTTTTCATACAAAAGTGTCTTGAGGTTCTTAAAAACGAGATAATGCTAAGTAAATACCATTTAATTAAGTCATGCGATGAAAGTAAGCTAAAAATAAAGTGGAGGATTTAGAAATAAGGTAAACAAAAATAATTATATATGTTATAATAAACAAAAATAATATTTATAATGTCATACCTTAAAGTGGAGTCGATAAAATAAATTAAAGATGTGGCAGAGCACTAAAGTAATTTAGGATCAACAATGAAGTGATTAGTGAATATTTAAGTGATTTAGGTTTTCGAAGAGTTATTGTTTAAAGAAGAAGTTGATTGGAGAGGTTGTGAAGTAGATAAGAATGTAACCGACTTTTGTATGAAAGATGAAAAAATATGGTGCCGGATTTAAAGAGATGAGAGTACGATATTTAAGGACATGTATTGACGTGGGATATTTGAGATGTATTGACTTGGTTAAAGCATGGAGAAAGTAGTATTTCAACCATGATATGGGCGGTTCTAGTTGAAAGATAAGAGCTATTGAACTTAAATGTATTGACTCGGTAATGGATACAACATATATTGCCTCTATATAGGATAGAAGAACTTAAATTTAAATTGAGAATAAAGTAGACTTAGTTGCTGAAATAAAAAATTTAAAAGGAGAACATTATATTTTATTAGTTATACGCTATTTTGGAAAGTTCGCGCCTACATAAGAAAATGGGACTCCAAAGGAATTATACATATTATTAAAAATATATAGGTATACATACATATACATGCACATATATATATATATATACATACACACATACACATAAATTGATATATATATATATAGTCTATGTGAGTGCATATGTGTTGTATATTTATAGGTGTTCTTTAAAGTCATTAATAAAGTACCAATTTTCCAAAAAAAATATACAGAAAGTATATAATAAGAGTCATACATATGCATCTACGTATGTACGTATATGTATGATTGCCAATTTCAAAGGACTTCTATGAAAGCAGAGAATAAATATAATAAGAATCGATCATTAACGACTAACAATGTAAAACAAATCATTTGATTTTTAACCAAAATAAACCATACATTAGTTTAAATGTTTCAAAAATCATTCTGAAACTCCAATTGGAGAGTTTGAATTGTGTTCCTCGCATAGACGTTGACTTAACTAACTGATAGCGGAAGCAAAAGCTTTCCAAAATTGCTTCAAGTAAATTTAACTAACTGATATGAAAATGCCTTAAGAAAGGGGCAAAAGCTTTCCAAAAGTGCTTCTAGTTAATTTAACTAACCGATGTGAAAATGCCTTAAGGGGCAAAAGCTTTCCAAAAGTGCTTCATAAAGCAGCAACATATACATCAACATTTAAAAACAAGACAAATTAATTGTTGCGTTACAAGTGGTATAATATAATATGCAACAAAAAGTGCAAGCGGTGCTTTTCTAAAGCTTCTGTGTGCCCACATACAAAAACACACACAAAGATATATGGAAAAGTCTATTTTGAATACCAACTGGTGAAACAAAATCTAACATAAGAGATTTTAACCATTCGATCTCCCCCTAATTTCCAACTCCCGTGTAAAGATAAAGAAATCCAATTACCAATACCATATACATATATACGTACACGTGTATCTTAATAAATGTTTAGATGTGATAAAAATAAAGGAAGTTCTTAATATACATGCAAATTCTTACCAGATCAAGGTAAATTTCCAAAATTCTAGGACAACGTTATATGGACTATTATTTTACAAAATATCAAGTAAACCTCCACTCTAAGAGGTCGATATTACTTCAAATAATAGTTGTATAAATATGTAGGTTTAAAACTCTCAACAATTTTGCACACCTAAAAAAATGATAAAATTTAAATGTTAAAAAAAGGGAGAAAAAAGTTAAGTGTATAATTAATTAAAAATATTGTTTTACAAAAAGAATGTAATAACTTACATCAACTCTTTCCGCCAATTCTTGAATATGAGATCTTGAATTTATCCTTAATCTCAAGAGAGAGTTTAATCTTAAATGTTTATGCTTTCCACGTCTTTATCTATAAAATAACTTACAATAGCATTATCGATCATTCCTACCAATGCTTTTGAAAAAATATTGGTGTCGCGTTTTCTACTAAATTGTAGAGTTTGCCATTAAACCCCTCTGAAATGGTAACGTTACTCACAAGAGCAATGAACTCCATTTTTTTGTCTGAATCTCAAAAAAAAGGATGTTCCAAAATCTGGCATACATTTGCATAGAAATTTGAACGTTGTTAGATACGACAATACTTAACCGAAATTATTTCATTGATAAAAAAATCAAACTACATCGATCTTCATGTTAGGCCGCTATTCAGCCTACAAGCTACTATTACTTGATTCTTTTTCATTTAAGAGGTATTATAAAACTGCTTGCATTTCACGTGGAGTGTGCTTAATTAGCTTCGACGCAAGATCATTAACATCGACATGCAAACAATAGTGGAAAGATCAGGTTTGTTGTCCTCGATATTAACATCCCTTTCTCTAAAACGGCCAAATGGACAATTTCCTTTCGTAACATACGAAAAAAAATCAAACACCAAAGGCTAAACATATCGGCAGATGCATTATGTCGTCCATTCAATATGAGCTCTCGGGCTTTCCAACCTGAAGTTACATAATCTATAAGAGAAATATATATAATTAATTATGGCATATTTTAACATATTTATGATATCTTTTGATTTATTACAATTTACAAAAACGATATCTTCAAATTACCTGACATGGGATGAGGACTTTGATTGGTTAGTCTTTTTTCAAATTGTAATAACAAAAGATATCATGGATATGTTAAAATATGCAAAAAAAAATTATATATATTTTTGTTACAGATTATGGAACTTCGGGTTGGAAAGCCTGAGAGCTTACCTTGAATGGCCAACACAATATATCGGTTGATATGTTTAGGGGTGTTTGATTTTCTTTTGTATTACGAATGGAAATCATCCATTTGGCCCTTTCAGAAAAAGGATGTCAATATCAAGGACAACAAACACGATCACTCCACTATCGTTTGCATGTCTGAGGTTCATGATCTCGTATCGAAGCTAATTAGGCACACTCCATGTGAAAGTTAAGAAGTTTTATAATACTTTTTAAATAAAAAATAACTAGATAATAGTTACTTCATGAAGATCGATATAGTTTACCTTTTATTAATGAAATATTTTTTGTAAGTGATATCGTAGCTAACCATGTTCAAATTTCTACGTTAAATGGAAACATCCTTTTTTGGAGATTCAGACCAAAAAAATGGAGTTCATTGCTCCTGTAAGTAATGTTACTATTTCAGAAAAGTTAATGGAAACTCTACAATTTAGTAGAAAACGTGACACCAAATTTTTTTCAAAAGTATTGAATATATGTTAGATAAAAATAATAGAAAATGCTATTGTAAGTTATTTTAGTCAACGACGTGGAAAGTATGAACATTCAAGATTAAATTCTCTCTTAAGATTAACACGAAATTCAATATCTTATTTTCAAAAACTGACGAAAAGCGCAATATAAGTATTGTAAAAAATTTCCAAAACAACATTATTAATCAATTATACATTCATTTTTTCTACTTTTACAACATTTCAATTTTACTTGTTTTCTTTCCTTTTTGTAATTGTGCAAAATTATTAGTTATATATCTATAAATCTATACAACTACCATTGAAAGCAATATCAACCTCTTTTAATGGAGGTTTGCTTAATAGTTTGCAAATTAATCCATATAATATTGATATAATATTTCAAAAACTTATCAAGATTCGGTAAGAATTTCTGTATATATTAATAAATTACTTTATTTTTAACGCATCTAAACATTTATTAAGAATTTCTGTATGTATATTTCTGTTGCAAAAATCCTTCTACACTCGAATAAATTTTCCTAGTCTGTCTCAAGGTTACAGAAGGATTTAGGTTGCGAACCTTGAATCAGTCCACTAGGATGGATACTAGCGGCCTAGCAGTCAATATCCCATATCGAACTCGATAAATGTTATTACTTTTAAAATCATTTGGTCATCCCAAACGACATTCATTTTCGAAATGTCAATTTAAACCCATCATATAGCCCATTTGAATAGTCGTGTTCATGCAATGTGGCTCAACTTGCAGTTTATATCATTATTTATAGCAAAAGCAAATAAAATACAACATTGAATGTTAATTCTTGGGCTAAAAATAAAGTATTTAACTTGCAATGGTGGAATTCATGCATAAATAAACTCGTATAGCATCATAAACTCAAGCACATATCAATATAAGTCATATTCAAGGCAAAGTTAATTTAAATTATTTACATAGTTTTTATCCCTTCAAGTTCAATTTAAATCCCAAAATATAGTTATAACTTGACCATACTTGCAATATAATCAATTTAATGATTTAACCATTAACACACCAATCATTCACAACATATATTTTCATATATTCAAAGAATTAGAAAACGTTTCAAACTATATCATGTGTAGTACACAACATGTCATCGTGCACGTGTAGCTGCCTTTTCCAAAAAAAATATCCATTTTGGTTTTGTATAAATATAAATATATTTTATTATTATTTTTTACTATTTTATTTCTTTTTTTTTTTTGCCACACAAAAAGCTGTGCATGTTAATTTTTAGTGCAGGAACATGCACGTTCTTATTTTTTCAACTCCTCTTTCTACTCTCTTTTTTTCCTTCTCTTTTCTTTTTCGGTTTCTTCATCGGCTAGTTGGCTATGGATTCGCCACATTAGGCCATCCACAACCGAACTGGGCACACTATTGCATTCAACTACGCAATACGATTATATCGGTATCTTGTGTTCCAACGCTAGTGCACCCATTCACCTTACGAACGCGGACATGATGGTGTCATTTATGGTCACCACGGATCTCGAAAATAAGGCAAAAGCTAGTCGATTTGTTCATTTCATTTTTCTTTACAATTTCTCATTTGATTGCATGTTCAAATTCATCATAAACTTTGAATATATAAGGTTGAAGTTTTAAAAAGAAATGTCATACTTAAGTGGACACATGTTTATTAATCTCATTCTAGTTATGTGTGCCTACATATATGCAAGTTTATAAATATTAATTTTACGTACATATTCAAGTTGCGCATATGTACATATTAACCAAATTTTGATGGGCGGTTCGGTTGCTTAGACACAAGTAACGAAGGAAATAGACACCAAAGATATGTGCACACTAAAGCTACATATGTTTTACTATTTCGGTTATTGTTCTTTGTAGTAAAATATACAATTGAAACAAAGAAAAATCACTCGGAATACGTGTTATGGTAGAGGATATACTCACTGTATATATATTAAAAAGGGTTAATTATACTCATTGAATTGATGAACCACGAATTCCAACACTTGCTCTGCATCTGTTGCCAAATCTGCACCAATCTCCTCCGTCTATGCCAGCAATCGTACGGTGCAAAGCCTGCCATCGCAAGCTCACCCTCTTCATCAATGTCATTCACAGCGTCGCTCACTTTTTACAGCCCATGCAAGCATAGCGTACGCGTGCCTCGACACCAACGCCACCTTCTGACGTTATCGTAGGGTCATGAGTCCTAAATGCTTCCTCCTTCATCGTTATCATCGCACGCTCAACTTCCAGGGTCTCATCGCCACGACGTTGCTCCTCTAGAGTGTACTGGCGCATTATTGGTTTTGGTTTTTAAAAAAATAGGAATTAGGGATTTAGGGCTTCAAGAAGGAGGTAAAACGAAAAGATAAGAATATAGAAACGTATAAGGAGCACATGTGGAGTGGGTGGACTGAACGTGATTAAGATAAGTGTGGTTCAATAAGAAGAGAAGAAATTTCAAATTTACTTTTAATTTTGCAGTTTTAAAAATTAACACCAAAAATTTAAAACAGCTTTCTCTTAACCATTTTTCAAACCAAACCGACACATTTTGAAATTTATCCAAGACTTTTGTCGGATTTTATATTATTTTAATAACGATTTCTTTATTAAAACTTATCCTTTTGGTATTGGACAATTGTTAAAATAATTGTATTGTTCTTCAAAAAAATTCAATTTACCAATACTGTTTATTTTTCCAAAGTAAATTTTAAAACTTTTGAATTAATAAATCAATATGCAATTTCTATATTTGAATTTTGAATCAATATTTACTTTTTATTATCGAATGAATCTGAAATATCAATTTATCGAATTAAATTCAATAAACTATAAAAATTTCAAAAAACCATTTTAAAATTTTATTTTAACTTCGAAACGAGACGTTACACTCCCCTCCTTAAAGAAATTGTGTCCTCACAACTTACAGAAGAGTATGCTAATTGATTTGACAATAACATCAACAACAAAATAAATGCACGCATTATTCTTTTTGCGTTTTCGTTGTGCCACTCCGATAAATCTCATGTAATCTATATTGCAATACAAATCTATTTCGTCTATACAACAAGAGACGTAAACATATCATATCATTCAAATGCAACAAATATGACGACATATATGCGTATAGAATTCAATAATTCTTTTAAAATTTTCTTAAATTTCAAAACATGTAGAACTCTCAAAAAATCTCTCCCGAAAATTTTGAAATTTTTCGAAAATCTATTTTGTACGGAAAGGCTTTCGAACGATTATAATATGATAAAATTAATATACATCTACCAAAACATGGTTGAAAATAATTTATATATAACAAACTTTGTTACGCGACTTACAATCCACAATATATATCTTTTATTAATAAAAACATACCATGTTTTTAGCGAGTTGGTTTAATTTATATGCAAATCCGCGCCAAACTTATCCATTTATCTTCATGTACCTAGTCTCACCTAAAATAAACTATATAAGCTCACATATATGAGTATAAGGGTGCATCGCATTTAAATACTAAAGGAACGTGTAAAAAATCTTATTTTGGCATCTTTCCCTTTCATAAGTATAAAATACGGTATACATCTTGCACAATATAAACATACTTTGCTTATATCGACTATCCGTGTTAGGAAAAACAATATTGAAAGATGATAAAGAAGGTTGTCGCCTTACAAAGGGTCAACTGTTTACTCTTTACTAGCGTAGAGATTGGTTATTACTTGATTGATGTTTAAGTTATGTACTCCATTTTAAAAAGAAAGTGTATATCGGTGATTTACATATTATACCACAATGAAAGTTGTAGGAAAAATGTTCATATATGAGTAGTGATTTAATTTTCTAACTTGTTACTAAAAGGTAGGCGATTAAGTTGAATACAGTTGCAATGTGTTTCTCTCTAAAGTATGATTTGTCCTTAGAGTTACGGTATAAGGAATAATTATATAAAAGCATCCTTTAGCCTAATGATTAAGCAGATCTAAAACCAAATGTATGATCCGTGGATTAAAGAACACATGAAATGCAAACATATCCTATAGGCGTGAATATAAAACAACTTTGCTAAGTACTATATTTAGTTACGTTTTGAACAAACTAACTAAATTTTCCTTTAAGAATTTTCTAAAACTTTGCTCCCTGTAGCCTTCAACTAATACATACATGAACTATGTTGTTGTGGCTACCACTTTCATAATGGTCCCAATCCATGAATTTAATTAAGAAGCATTTCACCAGAAGGACAAACTTTGCAGTCAAATTAATTTCTAGAGCACACATCCACAGAAATTAATTTCAAGGCCAAATTCAGCAGTCGAATTACTTTCAAAGACATAAGTTCATAGGTTTTTAGGCCTTAGAAACTAATTATTTTGTATTTTGTCCTTAAAAATAATTATTTGAGTTGTGTGTCCTAAAAAGTAATTGCATTTGCTAATGAGACCCTTGTGGCTAATTTCCACTTTAATTAAAGTTTAGAACATTTGGAAAATATAGATACAGTCATTAACTTTCCCTAAGGTAGGTGACAAAATATTCCCCAAAAAAATTTAAAAAAAAAAATATGAAAGAAGCATTAGGCTTTTCTTCAATTTGCACATAGAAAGATATTCCTGATGCTTTATTAAAGTATAAAATATATAGGATGATACTGACTGATTGCAACCACTTGCAAGGTTTATACCTAGAAAAATAGAATATTTCCTATCACATATTCCAATAATCTGGGATGAATTACCAGAGGTATAAGTGCCAGAAAGTTTCAGGCATAAACGAAATGTATATCAGTTGATAACATGCATGTTATAAATCATGGGCATGACAGTACAAAAACAAAGAAGAAGAAAAGATGAAAGAACAAAAAAAAGGTATGACATGGAGGTTCAATTTATTAATTGCACTTATGTTAACTACTGGAGAATCAATACATCGCAAAGTGATCCTGTAGTTTTAGAAATCGGAAGTTTACTTTATCAACATGAACATCCACTCTTAAATAAGTAATTTACGCTTCTAGGCGTACAAGCGTGTATTTAATATAAACTAATAATACTATAAACATCCATAACATGTGAAAGAGATGCAAAAACAAGTATTAGTTTGCACACAGGCAAATGAATATCACAAATAAATAACTTCAAATAATATATTATTATTATTTTCTTTGAAATATACTTATAGATAAATTTTCTTACTGATTGAAAACCAAAAGCTTGCTTTTATAACTTCCATTTAATTTTATAAATGCATATACCACATAATCAAAACATCCAAATAAACCATACATCATCAGGCAAGTACCAATATCACCCAATAAAAATTTTTAACACACCACAATCACATACAAATATTCACATCATAGCTGTGAATATTATTTATTTTTCTTTCAAAGAATAAATAATTTTTACTTGATAAATTTTCAATACCAATACGTTTGTATATTTATATACACAAAAACTCTATGTTTTACTATTTCGCTTATTGTTCTTTTAGTAAAATAGACAATTGAAACAAAGAAAAATCACTCAAAATACATATGTTATGGCAGAGTATATCCTCGCCGTATATATTAAAAAGGGTTAATTATACTCACTGAAGGGATGAACCACGGATTCCAGCACTTGCTCTGCATCTGTTGCCAAAGCTGCACCAACCTCCTCCATGCCAGCAACCGTACCGTGCAGAGCCCGCCATCGCAAGCTCACCCTCCTCGTCAACGTCATTCACAGCGTCGCCCACTTTTTGCCGCACGTGCAAGCATAGCGTACGCGTTCCTCAGCACCAGCACCACTTCCTCCTTCGTCGTTATCATCGTCGCATCGCCCTGCTCCTCTCAAGTGCGCATGCGCACTATTGGTTTTGGTTTTCCTTTCGAAAGAGGAATTAGAGATTTAGGGCTTCAGATAGAAGGGAAAATGAAAAGATGAGAATGAAGGAACGTGCACCACGAGGAGTGGGTGGGCTGAACGTCATTAAGATAAGTGCGGCCCAACAAGAAAGGAGAAATTTCCAATTTTCTTTTAATTTTTCAGTTTTAAAAATTAATACCAAAAATTTAAACCAGCTCTCAGTTAACCGGTTTTAAAACCAATCCGAGACATTTTGTCGATTTTGAAATTTATCCAAGACTTTTTATTAGAATTATATTTTATTTTAATAACGATTTTCTTTTTATTAAAACATCTCCCGTTAGTTTTGAACAATTTTTAGACCAATTGTTTTGTTCTTTAAAAAAAATAAAAATTTATCGATATTGTTTATTTTTCAAAAAAAAAAAAACTTTTGAATTATTAAAACAATATTCAATTTATAAATTTAAATCAACATTTTCTTTTTATTATCAAACAAACCCAAAATGTTAATTTATTGAATTAAATTCAACAAACTAGTAAGTTTTCAAAATCAATTTTAAAATTTAATTTAAATTTGTAATGGTTCGTTACAAGTTGCTTGAAATTTGTAGTAAGCCATGAAATTTAATAATAATTGATGTTAGACAAAAACGATAATTTTACTAGTTCAAATAATTGACGAACAAAATGGTTATTTTTCAAAGTCTGAAATGTTTCGATGATAGTTACGCCATTGTGTAGAACGCACCGTTTTGGTCAGTTTCGTTTATAAGCTTGTTCAAATTGGAGGTCATACGGAAGAGATGCAGACGAAATGTGTTTGAAGCTTAACGGGTTTTGGGTTTAGAATTTTAACTTCAACTTTAAGTTTAAAACATGTTAGTTTTTCCTCCTTTCATAATAGCCCATTTCCAGAAGAGTACGTTCAATTACAAATTTCCTTCTTCATTCTCATATATTTATTTCCTTTTACAATGTAAACCTTTAAAATGACATGTCTCTTTCAAAACCTAACGGGTTTAATTGATTTATTCATTGAAATTATCATGGAGATGAGTATTACGATCAAATGAAGAAATCACGGTGAATCGCAGCGGTATCCACCGGCTAAATAAAGAAACACCAAAGACAGTGTTGGGTGATTCTTCGCTCGAAGACTTTCGTCGGAGAATGTGAGTGAATCTTCTCTAAACTTGACATAATACATTAAATAATGAAATAATTATGGTTTAGGATCTGAATTATGAGTAATCTTGAGTCATTCATTGAATTAAAATGATTAAAGCGGATATTAAAGAGGCAATTTGAATTAGTAATAAACAAATGAAAAGATATCATTTTCGAATGAATTCATACGCTAATTTGTCATTAATCTACCCCTAAATTGAAGTGCAAACATAGTATTGTGTTTAGAACAACATAACATTGAATGGAGGCAGAAAAGAAGGGCCGATACGAAGAATGGAGGTTCGTACGAAGAATGAAACCGCAACCCATACAGGGGCGGTTTAATGGTCAACTCATGACAGGTAAATCAGTCGCCGACCAGCCAACAAGTTTACTAGTAGATAATCAGTTGGCCCAGGTCGAACCTTGATCTAGCATGGCCATATTGAGTTTTATTGAGTTTTGAAGCTAGGTTTTCGCGAAGCATTTTGGAGCTATTTTGGAGACGATTTAGACGTTATGATGATGAGTCAAGATACATGAATATGGATGTTCGTGCATTAAATTGATATGGATTGATTAGGTAGCGTTAAATTATCGAATGTTAATAGATTTGGATAAGAGCATGTGTCATAACTTGGTGACCAGGATACGAACCTAAGGCGCAAGCAGGGGGCTAAGGATATTAACGTGCTCTTGTAGGGCATAAAGATGAGTCTAGGAGGAACGGATGTTAAGTGGTCCCATAACTCATGAGGTGAATCCATGACATGAATCCGGTATGAGATAGATAGATGATCCTATAGCACTCGTTGAGTGTAATATGACTTGTAGCGCATGAGGCGATTATATGACATGTTTACTTACATGTTGGACATTGATCATGTTGTAGTAGTTTCTTTGTAGTATATGCGAAGTACTTATATATCACTCACTTAAACTTATGTTTGCCTCGCTTCTACTATGTAACAAATGCCCTTTTTCGACCTCGAATTTCGAAGCTACCACATCCAATATATTCAAGTGTCGAACACCCGGTGCCGGAAAAGACCGATTGTTAGGTTAATTGAAAATGAAGAAAAGAAAAGAAAGAGGAGAAGAAAACATCAGAAACTCACAACGAAACGATAACATACAATATCAAAAGATGGTACACAATGTTACTCTGATATACATAGCATTTCAGAGTTACTAATCTAAGTACTATCATCAGCCTGCACTGTTATGACAGTCTGTCGTCATAATTGAATATGTGTGTGTGTATATATATATATATACATATAAAGTAATGTAGAAGAAATAAATACTACGGTAAGTAAATCATCCAGCTCCATAATTGTTGAAAATGAATTTCCCTTCTAAGAGTTTTGTGTCGAACATGGTATTATACACCAGACTACAGTTCCATTTTCACCTCAATCCAATGGTATAGCCGAATGGAAAAATAGAACTCTTAAAAAAATGATGAATGCTTTACTGATCAGTTTTAGATTGCTAGATAACTTTTGAGGAGAAGCTATTCTTTTAGCAAATCATATTTGGAATTAGATTCCATGAAAGAAAATATTTAAATTATGGAAAATTAAACCATCGTCCTACAAATACTTAAAATTGCGAGGGTGTCTTGCGAAAGTGAAGGTACTTAAACTAAAGAAAGTCAAAATGGGACCAAAAACAGTTGATCGTGTATTCATTGGATATGCACAAAATAATGCTTCTTATCGATTTTGATACACAAATCCGAAATTGATGATATTCATGTAAATACCATGATTGATTCGACAAATGCTAGATTTTCGAACGTGTATACCCTTTAAAAAAGGGTACTAAAGGTTATGCTCCAAAGAGACCAAGGGAAATCGAAGTCTCTAATTCAACCGATGATACTAAACAAAATATTGACAATATTCAGCAAAACAATGTTGATCAACAAGTGGAGGAACCAAGAAGAAGTAAAAAAAACAAGGATCTAAAAAACTTTTGAATCAGATTCCTATACATTTACGTTAGAAAATGATCCATTAACATACAAACAAACTATGTCTACTGCCAATGCCCCTTACTGTAAGGAGACCATTAATAACGAAATCGAATCCATTATGTCAAACCATACACGGGAATGGAGAACATCAAAGGGATGTAAAAACAACATTTTTGAACGGAGAACTAGAAGAAGAAATACATATATAGAACAACCTGAATGTTTCCTATAATCTGAAGATGAAAATAATGTTTGCAGATTAAGAAAATCACTGTATTGGCTTAAACAAGCGCCTATACAATGACATGAAAAATTTGATGAAACTGTAATATCAAATTGATTTTGTATAAATGAATGTGACAAATGTGTCTATTCTATGGCCTACTAATTTTTGGAAGCAGCAAGGAGATAATAAAATCTACAAAAGATACGATCTCCGTCAAATTTGACATCAAAGATCAAGGAATCGCTGATGCAATACTTGGTGTAAAAAAAACATAAAACCGACCTTGGATAAGTGTTGTCCCAATCAAACTATATTAGGAAAAGACTTGAAAATTTTAAACAACACAATATAATATCAGCAAAATCAACCGTAGATTTGAACCACATCTGGGTTAAAAATAGCGGTGATGGCATTTACCAACTAGAGTACTCTCGTATACTAGGCAGCATTATGTACGTAACGAACTGCATTAGTGCTGATATAGCATATGTTGTGAGTGAACTCAGTAGATATACTAGCAACCATGAAAGAATCGTTGGAAAGCTATAATTCGAATACTAGGATACCTAAAGCATGCACAAAATCTTGGACTACATTATGGTAGGTACCCATTGGTAATAAAAGGTTATTGTGATGCAAACTAGATAACTGGTTCATCCAATACAAAATCTGTTGGAACTAGACCAGCCCGCAGTGAAAGTTATGGGAGAATTTCAAAAAAATTACCATATTGGATCTTTATTGGGCCTATAAAGTCTAATTCATTTAGAACAATTCTAAATTTGTTTTAAATAAAATCATGTATTTTATTTAAATTTAAGTATTTTGTAATGTAAAGTTAATTTGAATAATTTAATTTATATATATACATGTATCATATACACATGCAATGTGCATGCGTAACATAATAATCCATGAAGGGTATAACATGCTCGTATATAGATGTTGGGATCTACAACGCAACGGACACATTAGCTCATTTCGTATGTATTCCATGTTGTATAAATATGTGTATAAATCTATAATGTAAAGTATATTTATTTAAATACGTATACATATATTTAAAATATATTTTATAACTAAAAGTCTCAAAATTAAATATATATATATATATATATATAATTTAAAACATTTGTATAAATATATACATACATAATTAAACATATACAATTATACATACATATTTATATATATAATAATTAAAATTATATATATAAGGTTAAATAAAATGTATATATGAATAATTAATTACATTCAAATAATTAATATATATATATATATATATTAAAATTATTTCCAGACCGAAATTATCATAACAAACATAAAATAATAATTTTATAAGTTTACCATTATTATATTTATAATAAATAGTTTGATCATAATAATTAAAAACATTAGCAATAATTATTAAAAAAAATCAAATTTTAAAATTTATAAAAATTTAAGATCATAAAACACAGGTTCAAAAAAAAAATCATAATTTTTTGAAATAAATTTTTTTAATAAATAAAATAAATAATCAATCGAAGTAATTTAATTATTAAAAATCTTAAATATTAATAAAAAAATCTGAAATTTTTTCGATGGGTTACCGCATAGATTTAGTAGTTTTAAAAAATATAAAATCGAATTTTTAAGGCAATAATTATTTTAGATATAATAAATAATTCAAATAATAAATAAAAGATAATTTAAAATTATTTACATACATAAAAAAATTATTTTTGAATTTGATAATTCATATGATATATAAATAGGTGTAAGGAAAAATTCTAAGCTGTTTATACATTATAAAGATACATATACATAATTATGTTTTTAAAATATACATTAATCTATAGTGGAAATTAGGTTAAAGGGCTTCTCATTTCAGGGTAACTTCCAATGGGTAACACTACTTACTGAAATTAATATAAATATAGGAAATTATGATGGTATTTTCAAGGGAAGCTCCTGATTATTACAGTAAAAGTAGCATGTCAGTGAGTAAAAAACTGAAAAGATAGATTCCTTGGCAAAATACCATTTTTGCTACAAAATAAAATACACAAGCTAATAATAAATTAATAATTCCAGAAAACAACAATTTCCCTGTTTGCAAAATACCAGATCCTAACAAAGTGATAATTATCTCAGCTATGCTGACTATAATGTCGTGCATACAAAAGGTGTATTAAGTTTGTATCTAGCACCTCAATATCATCTCCACACCTTTGCATCACCTAGATCTTCTTTGTATGTGCCTATACTACTTAAGTCTATTATTCATAGTTTTCTCGCTTATAGGTGTTACTTTGCTTTCTTTTTCACTCTCCTATTTGCAATTCTATCTTTTCTACTAATTTCAGTCATCCCTTTAACATTCTCATTTATTCTGCGTTTATCCTTTATTCTCCTCCTCCTTTCTTTTGCTTCTTCTTTATTATAGTTAGTTTTTTATTTTATTTTACTATTTTTTAGAAGGCAACAGCTACCATATTAACTTCCTATAAATAGAATATATATAACTTCCTATAAATAGAATTTACAGGCATACCTGAAGAGCAGATGTATCACAAGGAGGATACGCTCTGGAATCTTCCATAATTTCTCAATACTAGTGCGAACCCGTGCTTCGCATACGGACCGCACTCAACCTCTCATCATTATAACACGTTTAAATGATTTATATGGTTCACTGATTAAGAAATAGTGATCTTTTTTATCAATTTTCAAATAAGTTTGCATTTTGTCTAAAACTTGTGTGTAAATCTTTGAAAACGGTAATGTAGATAGTACTGGTGCGTGATAAACAATTGCAAAATATCGAGCAAAAATGATTTCAAAGATAAAATTTCCAACACAATACACATATAAATTTATTGTGTGCATCAGCTGTTGCTCCATGCATCAGCTGTATTATATGTAACTTCATTTGGTGAGATACCTTCATCAATCATTTCCTTTAATACTTGATGTCGTTGAATCCATTTGCTGCTTCGATAAAAACTATCTATAAGAGCAGTGCAGGTAATAACATTTGGTATACACTTGACCATTGATCCAAAAATGCCAAAAGCAACTTTGACATGATTCATGAGAACACAAGTGTTGACGATGATCCCATAACTGACTATGTCTAGGAACACATTATACAACATTAAATTATTGTAGAATGATAAGATTAGATGATATAAAGATTTATTTCTGTTTTTAACGATTCTTGTGAAAAATATGCTAAATCTAAAGCATACATATTTTATGTCTGAAGTGTTGGAACTAACAACCATTATTCAACAATATTTATTTTAATGTGAAGAATATCATTATATTTCTTTTACAGTTAAAGCAAATTCAATATAATAAGAAGCATATAATTGTATTTAATACTTTTGAACTTTCTGGTTTCATTTCTAATTCCATCTAACATCGTTGCTGTATTTTGGTAACGTTGGATTTCACCAGACTTGACTGCAATTTGTGAAAGTAGAATCAGTGACTGGAAATTTTCAAAACAATCAACGACATAAATTAGTTAAAAGAAATAAAGTCAAACAGATTTAATAACTTTAATAATACGAATAATCCGAAAAACTATGATTTTAAAAAAAAATATTTTTAGCTATCAACAATGGATATCATTGGAAAGCATATTAAATTTGAGATTTAATAGTGAAATCGATTCTTAAATCCAATTAGTAGAAAAAGTTATCACAATTCAAAGTTTGGAATAGAAAGAAATTAATAACGTGACTGTTCATTTCCCAAAACATGAAGGAGGCTTGTGTGCTCTTGAAATCTAACTTAATAATAATATTATAGTATAGATGAGATCTCGTCTATGAAGAATCCACCATTTCACGATGTGCATAAGATCCCACAAAGCCATACAACCAACCAAAAATCATGTGGTAAAAGTAAATGAACCTGCATCGAGAGAGCCAAATGTTGTCTTAGTTCAAGAGTTCTAATAAGATAAGAATCATGTGCAGAAATAGAAAGCAATAATTTCACAATCAAGAAAAACAATTCCGTGAAATGACTATGATGCATGGAGAAGCTGTAGGTGAATACTAACTAACCCATCGATTCTATATTAGTGGCATTTCCTTTTATCTCATTTAAAGCAATGGTTAGTTCTTTTCTTTCTTTTTTTTCCCTTACTAATTTTCTATGTAATAAACTAATTTTTAGATCATCATCAGATGTAACAAGTACAGAACCCTTCGAAAGTGGAAATATGAGCTCTTTCTTTAGGATAACAATCGACTATCATTTCTTTTCGAATTTCATTGAAAGGTAGGGAAACCGATTAAGAGCTGGCAAGTGACATGGAAGATGCAAGACATAACCATCCCCAAGCAAAATGAAAAATCACTACAAGGGAACATGTTTCTCTTGGTATTATAGTAATTAAGTTTGTGGGAATCACCTACAATAAGCATTCCCTCTACATACCAAGACATAAGTTTGTTTGTGCTTTTTTTTAGCATTCCCTTAGCAATGCATTCAAAAAATATAGCCTTTCATTTTATTTTGTTGTAAAGCAGGCTTTTATTGACTTCAAAGCCAGTAAATTAGTTTGAGAAAGTCCACGAACTAGATGAGACGAACCAAATTTTTTAAACCAATTGGCAATGCAAGGAGTGCATGGAGTTTTTACAGTTTTCTCTTGATTTAGACATATATACAAGGTGCCGAGTCAATAAAGATGTCCCAGGTGTACATATGCCTATTAAAGTGCTCATTAACCAAAGCGTTATCCCAATCCCCGCTCGAAGGCTGAGGAGCTTGAGGACCCTCGATATGCTGCTACTGCTGCATATTAGGGTGTTGTAGCTCACCAGGTCTTAATTCTTGTTGCTGCTTTTATCATTTTGTCCTGATTCCTAGTATTCTCAGCAAAGATCTCGCAAGCTCACCATAACATACCCGAACAATCACGTAGCTGTTACATATCACGCATTTCATTAGTAGATGCTGTATAACTTGTTATATACGTACAATCAAGTTTTTAAATTACAATTTGGTTCACTTTTCAGTCAAAACAAAGCAAGTGAGAGAGAAAATTTACAACACCGTGCGTGCTCTGGTCGATACGGATCGATACCCGACCAAAGAAATTTACAACACCATGCATCTGTTAAGAAGCTTACAAAAACATGTTTATAATATGAATACAACATAATTCTACAAGCTTTGGAACAATTTTAAATCCTTATGATTTCAGCACCATTTCCCATTTTACATCTGGATTGAAGTTTAACAGATATGAATGCAAAAAACAAAATATAGATTCGGTTATAGGATTATTACTCAAAATTTATATGTGTTTGACTAAAAAAGAAAGTGTGTCAGCTAAATGAGATCTAGGTTTTGAACATACTAGTAATTCTTGTTTTGGACAAACGATGTAATCATTGGCCAAATTGTTCACATCAACAATGAAACAAAATAAACCAAATTTACTAAATGAGTTATGAACAATATCCAACCATGTTATGGAACGCTCAGTCTATGTTCTGTCACACTGTGTTTAACCTTTACTTTTGAACATGGAACCCAATGTCTAATGGGGTTATAAAGCTCCACCTCTTCGGTTATTGTGTCAACCATAAATTTGTATTGGTGTTTAAAAGTAGGTCTGCCAATAGTACGGTTTAGGCCCGAACCCGGCCCGAACATGCCCTATAAATGCGGTATGGGTTGACTCCAAATACCTAGCCCCGACCAGGTTACTATTAGGGTGGGGTACGGTTTAGTCAAAACCTGGTTCGGTTCGAGCTCGATCCGATTTTAATTTTCCATAATTTCTAAGCATGAGTGTATATGTTATTTTTTTACCATTTTGTTTATTTACATGTAGATATTCTTGCATGCTACTATTGTGAACTTGGCTACGTCTCCATCCAATTTGTATGTTAACAATTATGTTTATAATTTTTATAAAATTGCAATTTTAGGTTATGCTTTTAACATAAATATTTTGGGTTAGGTATATGGGTATTACCCGACGGACTTGAAAAATCTGATGGGTCAGGCTCAGATATTGTATTAAATTACCCAGCGGATTCGGGCCGGGCTCAAGTTTTGGTTATTTTAACCAGACTCGGTCCGGTTTTAAGATCCCGGGTTGAAACCTGCCCATTGAGAGGCCTATTTAAAAGTTTAAAAACTTCGACATTAAGCTCCACCCACAACAACACAATTTATTGAAGAATAAATGAAAGCTTCTAAATGATGTGATACGCTTGTGATTGAGCTCACGCTTGGCAGATATCTTGGACGATACAAATTTACACTAAGATGCATATGTTGGTATCTACATTATTTTTTATGAAATTCACATGCATCATTACTTAGAAATACAGATAGTTGATTATGATGTCATGGGAGCAAAAGTCTGTTAAGATCATACAGATGGTTCATTATCAATATTGATTGTAGTTGTTGACATTTCTACATGACCTAGAATCATAAATTTCATTACCACCACCGCCGTTATGTTACTGTCTTTTGGTAATAACCAAATATATACATCAATATCCACTTTTTTTTTCTTATACACGGAAGCGTACATCCTTGTCTGTATCGGTATAACATTGACTTCCATGATTATCCTGTTATGCTCAGAGCAGCAAAAAGATTTTTCAATGATGGAGACAAGGTATTGAAATGTTTGTCCATATTAATTAATAATGATTTTACCTTCTCAAGTATTTTCAATATGATTTCAAAGCTAATCCTATTGAACTTCTCAAGAACAAAATCAGAGAGGTATTCTTTTTCTCACACATACACCCTTTTCTGACTATATTTAACTGTTTCTGAAAAAATGGCTTATTAAATCAGATGTATGGTTACTAGTCCGCTGCGGCTTCCAGCATGTTCAAGTTGTACATGATTTTGATTATTATTGATGTTTCCATGTCAATTAGCAACCGAAGAAAGTAAAACTTCGGGTATCTAACCCATCTGAGCCTCATTGGTACAATTCAGGCATCCGCAGGAAACCCAAAGAATCTAACCTATCTTGATATCTCAAGTAATAGTTTGCTTAAGGATCACATATTTAAAACTTTATGCAAACTCTCTAGACCAGAAAGTTTATCTTTCGGGAAATTTCATATTATGGTGCATCCTTTATTAAAGTTACCAACATTCCAACAGTCTCTAGCATAAGCATAAATAAAATGCAATGGGTGTGTCAAGAGATATAGTTCACAATATGAATTTAAGTTTTGTACTATTATTTATACTATTACTACTATTACTAATTTTTATAAGCTTATTTAGTTTTTATAAAACTTAGTTAATTTTTATTAAATCTTGTTAATTTTTTAGAAACTTAGGTAGTGTTTGGTTTAAAAACGAATTTTGTATTTTCAGTTTTCAATATGTATATCAAATATGACAAGAGTGGAGCGATGGCGGAGAGAATGAAAGAAAGACAAAGGAGAGGACGGAGGGGTCCACAGGGACAACGGAAGAATAGATTTTTTCTCATTAGTGTATTATTTCGCAAAACACGGAAACCAGCCTGTCAACGGATACTTTCGGATGCGGATAGTGACACATCCGCATCCGCATCCGAAATGATTTTCGGATATCGGATATCCGCATCTGCGGATACGGACGGATATCGGATAATTATCATATCCGCTAACGAATGATAAATCAAGAAATATAAATATAAATTTTAAATACATTTTTTCAATCCAATTGATTATAAAAGTGTTAAATATAAACAAATATGGCGATAATAAATGGTTTTGAGCAGTTAATAAGCATTAAATGCATATAATATAAACTACTAACTTAATAAAACAACAAACAAATATCTTTTATTATACTAAAATACACATAATTTGTACTATAATCTTGACAAAGACTGGACGGATAATTTTCGGATGCGGACGTCTTCGTATCCGCATCCGCATCCGTTTTTCCAAATATCGGATATTATCCGCTTTTTCGGATACGGATACGGATGCGGACGGATTTCGTATCTTTCGGATATCCATTGATAGCCCTACGGAAACACCGAAAAAAATTGTTTTCTATTTTGTATGAACTTCGTTTTCTAAATTGATCGTTTTCAACAATACACGTGCGATGTGTGCATTTCTGTATGACGAAAACCCAAAACTAAAAATAACAAAACAAACACCACCTTAGTTAACTTGGTTAAATATTTATAAAACTTAATAAATTCTTATAAACTAAGTTGATTAGTTAAATTTTTACATAACATGATTAATTTTTACGAACTGGTGTAATTTTTTAAAACTTCGCGAACTTTGTTAACTTCTATACAACTTGGTTAAATTTTATAAACTTGGTATGTTTATAAAACTTAGTTAACTTCTATAAAACTTGGTTAATCTTTATAAACATAGATAAAAAAATTACTTCGCTAATCTTTATAAACTTAGTTAATATTGTAAGCTTGTTTAATTTTTCTAAAATTAAATTAAATTAGTCAATTCTTATAAAAAATAGTTAATTTCTATAAATTTAGTTAACTTTTATGAAATTTAATTAAATTTTATAGAATCTTGTCAACTTAGTTAATTTTTTCGAAAACTTGGCTAAGTCAATAAAGAAGGTGATAACACTACGATCGAGGTGGACGACTCTCTTGATGACACAAGTAGATATTTTGTTCGGAGAATTCGAGAGACCGAGGTAAAGGAGGCGCCAAAACAGAGGAAAGCAGGTTTATATTGTAATTTTGGTTAAATTTTATAAACTTTGGTTAAAGTTTATAAATTTAATTATTTTTATAAATATACATAATTTTTTTAAACTTCGATAATCTTTATAAACATAGTTAATATTGTAAACTTGTTTAATTTTTGTGAAATTTAATTAACTTAGTTATTCTGATAAAAAATAGTTGAGTTTTATAAATTTAGTTAACGTTTATGAAATTTATTTAAATTTTGTAGAATCTCGTCAACTTAGTTAAATTATTATAAAACTTAGCTAATTTAATTAACAAGCTATTTAATTACGATCGACCTTGACGACTCTTTTGGTAACACTAGTAGATATTTTCTTTAAAGAATTCAAGGGTCCGAGGTAAAGGAGAAGCTAAAATGGATGAAAGCGGACAAGGCGTTTAGGCCTGGTGACATCCTCATATGGAGATGCCTTGGAGGTGCAGTGATAGTCTGGCTAACTAAGTTGTTCAATAATATTCAATCTTCAAGAATAAAGGAGATATTCAAAGTTATACAAGCTACAGAGAAATTAAGTTTATGAATCATACAATAAAGCTTTGGGAGAGAGTCACTGAATACTGATTAAGGATGATAAGCATTTCAAAAAACTTATTAGATTTCATGCCTAGAAGATCGACCATAGAGGCGATTTTCTTGATAATACAACTTATGGAAAGATTTAAGGAGTACACATGGTCTTTATCGATTTGGAGAAAACTGGTGACAAAGTACTGAGAAAGGTTATGTGGTGGGTTCTGGAAAAATAATCTCAACAAAATACATTACCATTATCAAAGATATATACGATAATGTTGTGCCTAGTGTCAGAGCATTCGATCGTGAAACCAATGACTTTTCCATTAACATAGGATTACATGAAGGGTCGGCTTTGAGCTCCAATATTTTTTTTCTGAAGATGGATGAGGTTACGAAGGATATACAAGGTGAGATTCCGTGGTGTATGCTCTTTGCTGATGATATTGTACTAATTGACGAAAGTAAAATAGAGGCTGATAAACAACTGCAGAGTGGTGGAGGCAGACTTTAGAATTAAAGGGTTTCAGACATAGCAAAACTAAAACAAAGCATGTGAAGTGCGAGTTCAATGGTGTCGGATCAGAGGATGGAGATGTCACTCTTGCCGGATAAGTAGTGCCCAAGAAGGAATCATTTCGATATTTAGGATCAATGTTGCAATATAATGACGAGATTAATGAAGATGTTAGTTTTATAATTCGAGTGGTATGGGTGAAATGACGACTAGCGTCTGACATTCTCTATGACAGAAAAGTCCCACAAAAGCTTAATGGAAAGTTCTACAGGACGGCAATCAAACCTGCGATGTTGTATGGTGCAGAACGTTGACATACTAAAAGACAACACGTTCAGAAGATAAGCGTACAGAAATGCGTATGTTGCGATGGAGCTGTGGTCATATAAGATGAGATCAAATTAGAAATAATGATATATGTAACAAACTTAGAGTAGCATCAATTGAAGAGAAGCTAGTCCAACACTGGATATCTCCAACGGAGGCCTCCCGAAACACCTGTGCACGTTGTAATTATAGTCCGCATCGAATGCTTAAAGAGATGTATAGGTCGTCCAAGATTGATATGGAAAGAAATAGTCAAAAGAGACTTGAAGGATTGAAATATACGTGAAAAGCTAGTGTCGAACAGGAGCGCATGAAAGTTAGCGATCCACGTACCAAAATCATTTATTAGGTTTTTTTTGGCTTAGGGTTGATTTAGGGGTAGTGTTATAAGTTTTAGGTTATATACTAGTGAATAAGAGCCAATACGTAGTATTTGGTCTTCGATCCCGATCACTATTAGTACCATTATTACTATTATTATTATTACATGGTTTTTTTATTTCTTTATATATGTTTATTTTTTATTTTATTTTTATCTTTATTTTTATTTTTTACTTCATTATTATTGTTATGTATTTAATTATTTTACTTTATTTTTTATTATTATCATGGTTTTTTATTATATTGTTATTATTGCTTTTAAATTGACTTTGTCATTTAGTTTTGGATCCCATCTCTAGCCGACTCCAACTTGTTTGAGATTAATGGCTTAGTTGTTGTTGGTGGTGTTGTTATTTAATTTTTATAAAACTTGGTTAACTTGATTTATTTAAACTTTGTTGACTTTTGACATTTTGCATTTGATAATGCAAATTGAAGTTACAAAAATACTTCATAAACACAAAATCCTAAATCCTAATTGATGATAAATACATTTAAAACTAATCTACATTTAGCAATCACATTTTTGTTTGAAACAAGCACAATCTAAGTAATAAAGTTGGTCAAACTATTTATTGTACCTGAGGTTTTCAACTATATACTGGCTTCTTTTAACAACTACAGATTCAATGGTGGGTACGTACTGGCTTCTTTTAACAACTACAGGTTAATCCGCACGTGCTTTCTCAAGATGATCGAGAAGCTCTTTGGCTTGTCATGTTCCAGAATCAGGATATGCAATGCACTTTCTTTATGTTCAATGAATGACCCATCACTTGCCTATGTGTAGTATTCATAACTGGTTCAGCCATTTTCTTCCAGCCATCCTCCATGGCTAAATTGCAAATTTCCCAGCTGAAATTTCTATTCCACCTATATCCACGTAAGCACCAAATTACAGACATTTTATTATCATGCCCCTTCGCCAAATATCCGTTCACTTTAACAATAACTGAAAGTATATGTGCATAAAATATCAAACAATAAAACAATTTTCAACTTTCCAAACATCTTTCTTATTTTATATGTTTTTGGACCTAATAATGACGATCGCACAACTTTTAAACCTAACAACAAGCATATGAAACTTCTATTATGGACCTAACGATGACATGCATACAAATATTTGGTTTTGAACAAAATGTGATGATGTAAATTAATATGGACATTCAGCAAATGGACACATTTGGACATCAAATATCGAGCTGCTTTAAAAATTGGACAAGACCACGTAATTTTGCACTTTGTATTATAAATTGAAACAAGTTATGGTGAGAGAGAGAGAGAGAGAGAGAGAGAGAGAGAGAAAGTAAAAGTTAGATCATATTCATTGGAAACCTGAGACAAGTTTAAAAGAAGATGCCACTGTGTTGAATTAAGCATGTTTTTACTTTTCAATAGGTTACTCAGGATTTGTAATATTCTTAAATAGCCTTACCGTTCTACTTAACGACGCATACTTTTTTCTAACAAAGAAAAATAATATCATATCAAATTTTTATTCAATTGACCTATTATGGAGACATTATAAAATATATAATAATATAATGCATAAACCCGAACTTGTGCTTAGGTTTCATATCACAAATATTTGTAAAACACTTTTGAAAAGACTGTTGAAAATATATTTTTTAAAGAGCATGTTATATTTCTAAGTGTATTAAAAAGAAAAGGTCGAAAAGAAATGTCATTTGACACTGTTTATTATAAACCCCAAAACAATTTACACTTAGCTTTATTTATAAAAAAAATTCTTTTAAAAGATTTACTCATTTATAAATTTCAAACAACATTTATTATCCCGAAAGATAATAAACCAATTAAAAAACTTTCATAAATAAAAAACCATATTAATTATCCCGAAAGAGAACTAATCAACTTTATAACTCATTTAATAAATCAATCAATTATCTTTAAACACTTTTACTAAATTAGATGATTAATTTTAACATCTTTATTTATACCAGTTAATTAACTTTAAACATCATTTATTAAAATGATCGATTAATCTTAAACATCATTATTAAAAATGATTAAGTAATTTTAAACGTCATTATTAAAATGATGATTAATCAATTTTAAAACATTATTAAAATGATTATTTAACCTTAAACATCATTATTTAAAATGATTAATTAATTTTAAACATCATTATTAAAATGACTAATTATCGTTAAACCTCATTATTAAAATAATTAACTAACCTTAAACATCATTATTTAAAATGATTAATAAATTTTAAACATTATTATTAAAATGATTAATTAAATTTATAACTTTTAGAAATTTTAGTCAACACTCATCCTTTATTTTCAAAATACCCAAAACATTTGAAAATATAGTTAATCAACTTTCAAAGTGCAGAACACGATCAAGCATTTATTTTGTGAAAATACAAGCTCAAGTCCAACACACTACAAGGGTTTAAGGATGATATTTCATAAGCGACGGTATAGCAATAATCTGTTTAACGACACTTATACAAAACAAACAATATGTAGCAAATATTTCAACCCAACGACAGTATAAGCAACATCAGAATATAACTAAGTTAATATTGACGAGAAACCCCTTAAGGTCTCTTTAATAAAAGTCCACTGCAAAATAATGGTTATTTATACAATCCGCTTTTCAAGTGGGAATTCAAATCCAAACAAACATTCAAACAAATCTTTTTACTTGGCAAGCACATAAAGAAAATTTATTCTGATCGATAGATGTTCAAAATAACATATTCAATTTAATTATATTAAAACGTTATTTTATTCTACTAAATAAATATCATACGAAATATAATTGATTTAACTACGTTAAACCTAATTATATTAATCACTATAATTTTTATCACTGTTATACTTTATTAAAAATATCAACTATCATCCAAGCATTCAATAAACTATAGCAACACAAATATCATAAAATCTATTTAGAGGCGAATAAACTCACCGAAATTCCAACTGACGCTTTCGCATTCCGTTTTAGTCTAAATCGAACGACGTTCGAATTTAGTCCAAAATTGTACTAGCTCTAAATCCAATGAAATCAATTCTAGCGTGCGGCTACTGTCGATACGAGTTCAACGTATCTAATTGCGTCCAAATCTAACCTCATATGAATGAGATATTGGTTTCATAAGAAATTGGATTAAATAAATTAATTAATTATATAATTAACCAATTTAACTGCCTATAACAATTTAATCCATCTCCTTCCTCTTCCCAATTACAAATCCGTGCATGCACTGATACCAAACACACACAAAACACAAAATCGATCCTCTTCTCTCCTCTCTCTCGATACTCGAAGAAATCACGTGCCGCCTTCACCGACGAACTCTTCTACACGTGCACTCTTCGACCGTCACCACTCGAGGAAGCTTGGCACCCTGATACCATTTGCGATCTGAAAGTCGAGCCAGCCAACCCCTCAACTCTAGACCTCCGGACGCCACCAAACTTCACAATCTGATGCTCTTCAACACCACAAACCCTAATCGACACCCTCATTTCGCCCATCGACTCATATATCTTCATAAATCTCAAACCCTGGGTCGAATGTAAATTGTCGAACAACGAAATCGATTCTGCAACAACACTGAACACACCAACCTGTAGATCTAAACACTTCAAAGGATTAAATTTTGTATTTTTTAACGAACCCAAGGTTTTCACTTTGATTTTTGAATATGGGTTGCCATTGTTTTGCTCCTTAGGAATGAAGAACGTAAAAAAAGGAGGGAATGGTGAGTGAAATAAAGTGTGAGTTGACTTATAAATATAACAATTTCCTTTACTTCAAATTCAAATTAGACAAAATTTCAAGTTAACCAATATTCCCAAGCAAGACACCATATCAATCAATTCATCAAGTTCAAAATTTTGAATTTGATTTAATTGAAAAGATTTTCCAAAGAAGGCTTCGCGGTATTCCGCTACACAATATTTTGTCCGTATACGAACCACGAACGACAAAACAAAATTACGAGCACGCTCAGAAATGCGACACAATCTCAAAACAATAATAAAATACACTTGTTATTTTATTATGTGAAAGTTCAAAAATACCGTCGTTTGCCATAAAATCGTCAAACGATAATTTAAATATTTGTCAAATTAAAATTATAGAAAACCCACACAAATTCAATTAAAAACACTACAATGAAAATCAAGTCATTTTTTTAACAATTCGATTTTTCCTGTTATTTATTCCAACCATTTATTATTATAAATAAATTTACAAATTGTGTTCTTGTAGTTATTTATTAATTAAAAGAAGTTAAATAAGACTATTAAATCCGTTTAATTAATATTTAATTCACAATTCAAATATTTAATGAATCATTATATTTGAATATAGTTATTTATAATTTGAAAATAAATTATTCAAATATTTAAAATAATTAAGTATTCAAAATCAAAATGATAAAATTCTGGAATGTAATATTATCTCCGCCTTAGATTCATTCCCGAAATTCCCAAAGAAAGAAAATGTATCCTAACTCTTAAGGCTTGAAAACTATTAATTAAATTGAGTTATTAAACTCTTAAACTTCCTTACGTTACGGAAAATTCCAACGGCACCACCTATATATGATTGATCCGAAAAAACTACAGCTCGCCGCAACTGACCCAAATCAACCAAAAGAAAACAAAAGCCGAACTTGGATAAGTGTCCAACGCGTAGCTTATGTCGATACGTGTCCAATGCAACTGACCGCGTCTAAAACTGACCTCGTATAAGTGAGATATTGGTTTTATATGAATTTGGATTAAATTAATTATTTATATAATCAACCAATTTAATCCATCTCTCTCCTCTTCCCAAATACAAACCCGTGCATGCACTGATATCAGACACGCAAAATCCAAAATTGAACCTCCTTGCTCCTCTCTCAAAATCCAAAATTGAACCTCCTCACTCCTCTCTCTCTATTGATACTCGAAATATAACTGATTTAACTACGTTAAACCTAATTATATTAATCACTATAATTTTTATCACTGATTTATACTTTATTAAAAATATCAACTATCATCCAAGCATTCAATAAACTATAGCAACACAAATATCATAAAATCTATTTAGAGGCGAATAAACTCACCGAAATTCCAGCTGACGCTTTCGCATTCCGTTTTAGTCTAAATCGAACGACGTTCGAATTTAGTCCAAAATTGTACTAGCTCTAAATCCAATGAAATCAATTCTAGCGTGCGGCTACTGTCGATACGAGTTCAACGTATCTAATTGCGTCCAAATCTAACCTCATATGAATGAGATATTGGTTTCATAAGAAATTGGATTAAATAAATTAATTAATTATATAATTAACCAATTTAACTGCCTATAACAATTTAATCCATCTCCTTCCTCTTCCCAAATACAAATCCGTGCATGCACTGATACCAAACACACACAAAACACAAAATCGATCCTCTTCTCTCCTCTCTCTCGATACTCGAAGAAATCACGTGCCGCCTTCACCGACGAACTCTTCTACACGTGCACTCTTCGACCGTCACCACTCGAGGAAGCTTGGCACCCTGATACCATTTGCGATCTGAAAGTCGAGCCAGCCAACCCCTCAACTCTAGACCTCCGGACGCCACCAAACTTCACAATCTGATGCTCTTCAACACCACAAACCCTAATCGACACCCTCATTTCGCCCATCGACTCATATATCTTCATAAATCTCAAACCCTGGGTCGAATGTAAATTGTCGAACAACGAAATCGATTCTGCAACAACACTGAACACACCAACCTGTAGATCTAAACACTTCAAAGGATTAAATTTTGTATTTTTTAACGAACCCAAGGTTTTCACTTTGATTTTTGAATATGGGTTGCCATTGTTTTGCTCCTTAGGAATGAAGAACGTAAAAAAAGGAGGGAATGGTGAGTGAAATAAAGTGTGAGTTGACTTATAAATATAACAATTTCCTTTACTTCAAATTCAAATTAGACAAAATTTCAAGTTAACCAATATTCCCAAGCAAGACACCATATCAATCAAGTCATCAAGTTCAAAATTTTGAATTTGATTTAATTGAAAAGATTTTCCAAAGAAGGCTTCGCGGTATTCCGCTACACAATATTTTGTCCGTATACGAACCACGAACGACAAAACAAAATTACGAGCACGCTCAGAAAAGCGACACAATCTCAAAACAATAATAAAATACACTTGTTATTTTATTATGTGAAAGTTCAAAAATACCGTCGTTTGCCATAAAATCGTCAAACGATAATTTAAATATTTGTCAAATTAAAATTATAGAAAACCCACACAAATTCAATTAAAAACACTACAATGAAAATCAAGTCATTTTTTTAACAATTCGATTTTTCCTGTTATTTATTCCAACCATTTATTATTATAAATAAATTTACAAATTGTGTTCTTGTAGTTATTTATTAATTAAAAGAAGTTAAATAAGACTATTAAATTCGTTTAATTAATATTTAATTCACAATTCAAATATTTAATGAATCATTATATTTGAATTTAGTTATTTATAATTTGAAAATAAATTATTCAAATATTTAAAATAATTAAGTATTCAAAATCAAAATGATAAAATTCTAGAATGTAATATTATCTCCGCCTTAAATTCATTCCCGAAATTCCCAAAGAAAGAAAATGTATCCAAACTCTTAAGGCTTGAAAACTATTAATTAAATAGTTATTAAACTCTTAAACTTCCTTACGTTACGGAAAATTCCAACGGCACCACCTATATATGATTGATCCGAAAAAACTACAGCTCGCCGCAACTGACCCAAATCAACCAAAAGAAAACAAAAGCCGAACTTGGATAAGTGTCCAACGCGTAGCTTATGTCGATACGTGCCCAATGCAACTGACCGCGTCTAAAACTGACCTCGTATAAGTGAGATATTGGTTTTATATGAATTTGGATTAAATTAATTATTTATATAATCAACCAATTAATCCATCTCTCTCCTCTTCCCAAATACAAACCCGTGCATGCACTGATATCAGACACGCAAAATCCAAAATTGAACCTCCTTGCTCCTCTCTCAAAATCCAAAATTGAACCTCCTCACTCCTCTCTCTCTATTGATACTCGAGGAAATCACGTGCCGCCTTCACCTGGAATTCCTCTACACGTGCACTCTTCGGCCATCACCACCGGAGGAAGCTCGACACCCACATACCATACACAACCTAAAGGTCGAGCCAGGCAGCCTCTCCATGACGTTTTGCTCTGGACCACCCGAACGCCACCAAACTCCATCGTCCGATGATCTTCCACCACAAACACAAATCGACACCCCATTTCGGCAATCGACTCATATATCTTCGTAAATCTCAAACCCTAGGTTGACTGTAAATTTTCGGACACCTCCAAATCGATGTCGCAACACTGAACACACCAACCTGTAGATCTAGATATGAATTCAAAGAACCAAATTCTGTGATTTTAGTGAACCTAAGATTTTTTATTTTGATTTTTGAATATGGGTTGCTATTGTTTTGCTCACTAGGAACGAAGAATGAAAAAAGGAAGGAAATAGAAAGTAAAATAAAGTGTATGAGTTGACTAAGTTTTATAGATGTAACAGTTTCCTTTACTTCAAATTCAAGTTAGATAAAATTTTCAAGTTGATCAATATTCCCAACAACACATCATGTCAATCGAATTATCAAGTTCAAAATTTTTGAATTTGATTTAATCTAAAAAGGTTTTCAAAGAAGGCTTCGTGGTATTCCGCTACACAATATCTCTTCCGTATACAAACCGTGAATGACAAAACAAAAATACGGTCGCGCTAAAAAATGCAACACTATCTCAAAACAATAATAAAATACACTGGCTATTTTATTCTATGAAATTTCAAAAATATCATCGTTTACCGTAAAATCGACAAACAATAATTTACATATTTTCCAAATTAAAAATTATGAAAAAATCACATAAATTTAGTTAAAAATACTACAATGAAAATCAAGTCGTTTAATGAACAACTTGATTTTTCTTGTTATTTATTCGAACCATTTATTATTATAAATAAATTTACAAAATGTGTCCACTATTATTATTTATTTACTAATTAAAAGGTGTTAAATAAGGCTATTAAATTTGTTTAATTAGTATTTAGTTCACAATTTAAATATTTTATCAATCCGTATATTTGAATATAAGTTATTTATATTTTGAAAATCGGCTATTTAAATATTCAAAATCAAAAAAATAAAATTCCGAAATGTTAAATGCGGTGGTGCTTTTCATGATTTTTTTTTTGTGATTAATTGTCAGAAGAATGTCAGTTCACTTTTTCTAGCTAACATCCACTTGATTATTGCAATTACAATCAATATTGACCAAGCATTAATTCCTCTGATATATTTATACGACCAACAGGTTTGTGCCTAGTCATAAGACAGAGAAGTATAAAATCATATGGGACCACATCATGTTTATCTACAAGCTTACCACACAATACATAATAAAAAACAATAGCTTACTATATATTAAAGCTTCATGCATATCAATTGAAATTAAAGCCAAAAACTGACAACATGTGTTCACATTATTTCCATTGCTACACACAATATAACTCATGTTCATTGTAGATCACCAAACAATTATATGAATAATTCAAAACATTGCTTCAATAACTAATGAAAGATGAAACTAAAATTTGCCCTGCTATTCAAAATTTATAACGGTTTTTAGGCATTTCTTATACGGCTCCAACTATCAGCACATAAGTTGGCTAAAACTTCCCCAAACATGAACCACGCCTTCAATAAATCATCTAATTAATTCGATCCTATAATAGCCCCAACAAGCTCAGATTTATCTAACCATATGAAAAGAAAAAAATAGTGAAGTGAGTAAAAGATCTTTTCGGTTCTAATATTAATAAAAATTGAAAGAATGCCCTAAACTGTCTTGGTATCCTAGAACAGTCATAAAATTGACGGACTTATGTAAGCAATAAATCTAAGGATACAAAAAAATCAATTTTCATTATAAAAATCACAAAAGAAAATATGAATATTGTTTTATCTAAAAGTGACACTAAACTAGTATACGAATCTTAATTAAGTTTACCACTTCATTTGAACTATTTTACAAAGTCGACGAGTCCTTACAGAAAAACCGGAAGCACTAACCAAAGAGAATTCTTATGGTCTATGTCTTAGATTTTAGAGTGGACGAAGGGAAGAGGAATCGTAGGGTAAGGGGAAATAAAAATTTTAACGATGAATAAAAATAAAATATGGAACTTCGATGGGATATCAAAATGTATTGGACGGTAATCTAAATACAGTTGTTACCCGGTTGATTGACCCAGTAATGAGTGGTTCACCAAGCAAACGTAGTGCAAGGAAAAAGTCCCCGCTCGGCACAAGCAAGCCTCGCCCGGCATATACTCATCGCCCAGCACAATTACGTCTCGCTCGGCCTAACGCCATTGCTCGGCATCCTTTAGCAGCATCGTTTAGCAAAGTCACTCAACAAGGCCGTTCGGCATCCCTGGTTCGATGCACACGAGGGATGTTAACAAGTTATCAAGTCCACAACAAAATAAGGGCGTTCGGCATAGCTTCACTTCGGTTCAACTCACTACTTGCCTCGGTTCTCTTGAGTGATTACCTCAAGTTACTCGATGGTCGACCAGACGGTTCTCGACCGGCATTCCTCGCTCGGCATGCCTGGTTCGGTGCACATGAGTCACCTACTGTGAGCCGAGATACCTTGTTCCTAGGCCCGTGAGGGAAGTCCAACCTATCTTCGTCTATAAATAGAGGGGCAGGGGCATACTGGAAAGGGACCTTTTTTCGAGAACACTGAGGAGACTCTGCCGCTTTCAAGACTCGTACTTTTTCAGTTAGCATTTGCATTCGAGTAGTTGGTGTACGGATTGTATCTGTAATCAATTGTTTAAAAAAGCAATAAAGATTAAACTTAAAGTGGACGTAGGCAGTTACGCCGAACCACTATAAATTTGGTGCTTTTGTTTCTTACAGTTATTACTGCATTCCACTGCGTTATTCCTCAGTTTTAACTCACCTTCTTCATTAATCTCTCTACACAAATCTTTCTCTGGGTGTCAGTGACCAATTTTGATGCTAACATTTTGGGGCTTTCACTGAGAGCGCATTTTCAGGTTATTAGGATCTACTTTGTAGCCATTGGATTGAAGAAATCCCCCGAAGGAGATCTAAGTTATTAACAGAAAGACCGTTGATTCTACTCAGAGTTTCTATCAATAACTCTACAATGGGAAGACCTCATACCAGATCAGTCTCGCACAACGCAGATGTCAACGAGACTGCTAGCATTCAACAAGTAGGACCCAACAATCAACAAGTTAATCCGAGCGTAGGAACTGTTGCCGCCCAAAACCAGGTGGAAGTTGTTACTAAAACGGAGTTCAACGACCTAATGAGAGAACTCATGAAAAGCAAGAGACGATTTAGCGAACAAATCCAAACTAACGCTAACCTAATGAATAAGCTTACTCAACAACAGCATCAGAATGCTGGAGGTAGCCCCGCTCCTTACTCTTCATCTGACAGCTCGACTTCGTCCGATGAACCTCTCAGGCGTAGACGTAGTAGAACTGAAACAACACAAGCAGGTGTTGTTGATCGATCAATTAGGGATCACTTACACCTTGAAAACCACACCCAAGTTGGAGCAAGAAACTTGGGATTTGGAGTGCTAGTGGAAGCCGGACGGACAGCCCACCAAGGTCCTAATGAAGCTGGTCTCCAGGATGCACGTTTGGAAGACCGCCAGCAGAGGAGACACCAACTAGAACGATCGCGCGGGACAGATTCCAACCTTCCATCTTCCATACAAACCCCGGACCTATTGGCTATGGTCAGACAGCTGATGAGAGAAAATCAAGGCTTGACAAATGAGGATTAAGGGATATCCAGGAGTCACACTCCATTCACAGATACTATTCTACAGGCCAAGTACCCAGGAAGTTTAGCATGCCAACTACCCCAGTTTACGAAGGGAAGAATGATCCCCGACAGCATGTGATGAGATATGAATGGATGATGGATTCAGTTAGAGCAAATGATGAAACTAAGTGTAGATGCTTTCCGATAACTTTATCCGGAATTGCGATCATGTGGTTCACTCGACTTCCTCCTCGGTCTATATCCAGCTTTGATGAATCAGCTAGGAAATTTGTAGAACAGTTCAGAATACATGTCACTCGTCCCAAAGACGTGATGTCCCTATCCAGTGTAATCCAGGCGTCAGGGGAGTCGTTGAAGGAGTATTTACAGAGATTTCATGTTACAGCTACTGAAGTTAGCAACCCAAATGACCATGCAATTCTGATGGCTGTAATGCGAGGAGTGGATCCGGATTTGGAGTTTGGAGATTGGTTGGCAAGAAAACCTTCGACTACGCTAGAGCATTTTTTTTCAAAGGCATATCAATTCATAAGAAGAGAGGAAGCCAGGTGGACGAGGCGGGATAAGGCACCAGGGCCTGGTCAGGAGACTGTGAAGAGCAAATTTGCTGTAAAACAATCCGGTGATAACTCAGGGAAGGTTCAGGTCAATGTCCAGAACAAGCCCGGACAATCTAACGGGTCTGGAGGAAGAAATCCTGGAAAGAAAAGAGCAGAAAAATGAAAGCCACAACTTACAACGGATACACTCCTCCGAATGCATCTCTGAAAAATATTTACCTATCAACATGTAATGTTTTCCAATAAAAAAAGCCACGTCCAAACGAGTCAACAGAGGAACAAAAACGAACGGAAGTATTGCCGCTTCCACAAGACTTATGGGCACAATACAGGAATGTAGACACCTCCGTGATGCGATAGAAAAGCTGATTAGACAGAAAAAGTTGAATGAGTTTGTCAAGATCCCGTAGGAAGGTAGACAAGGAACATCGAACCCCGGACGCGGGCAAGCTCCACGTCATCCAGAGGAACATGCTCGAACCGTGGGTAAACTAGTCATAAACACGATAGTTGGTGGACCTCACCCTGCGGATAAGAGTTGGCAGGAAATAGAGCGGTATGCTAACTCTCTAAGGCATGTAGATTTTGAGTGTTGTTCAAATACGGAGGACGGGTCCCCAGCTAAGCAGCAGC
The DNA here is from genome assembly GCA_030765085.1 of Allium cepa. Classification (NCBI taxonomy): domain Eukaryota; kingdom Viridiplantae; phylum Streptophyta; class Magnoliopsida; order Asparagales; family Amaryllidaceae; genus Allium; species Allium cepa. The sequence goes on along the minus strand of CM060937.1, from coordinate 27,334,672 downwards.
GAACGATGACGGACGATATAGTTTTCAGGAGCAGAAATGCTTATCAGGTCGAGGCTCCTACCGTTGACCCGATGGTCATCTCCGCGACAATAGGGCTAGCATTTGTGAAATGAATTTTAATTAATTGTGCAAGTTCTGTTAAGATCATCTTCAAAAAAGCATATGACCAAATGAAGATGAAGACCAAAGATTTAAAACCATCTAAAGCACACATTCATGGCTTTAATGGTGCAGCAACCGATGCAGTGGGTTATATTGAATTGCCAGCTGAACTGGGACAAGATGAACGTATGAGGATGCGAATCATGCCTTTCATTATTTTGGATGTCGACTCTCCATACAATGTTTTTCTAGGTCGATCGACCCTGGCAGAGTTTAGGGCAGCTTTGGCCCCTTGGTGTTTAACTTTGAAATTTTCAACAGACAAAGAAGTGGGAGTGGTGCACGGCGATCAGGCGACCGGTCGTGCATGTTATGTGGCTGAGCTGAGAGAGGCCCAGCGGAGAGAGAAAGGAAAGGTTGCGGACAGCTCCGTCCGCACCCGAGTCACTGAAAATTGACAAGTAGTGCCCAAGCCCTAGCTCGGACTACACGATCGGATCTGTAGAGACATAGATCCGAGAAATGATAATGAGGAACCCAGGGAAGCAAAAGCAGCACCGGCTGAACTGACGATTGACATTCCAGTCAGCCTCGATGACCCATCGCGAGTACTTAAGATTGGATCACAACTCGGCGCCTCGATGACCGAGGATCTACTGACTTCCTCCGAGCAAATCTGGATGTTTTCGCTTGTACACATTCTGATATGTGCTGGATTTCTCCCGCTATTGCGAGTCATATGTTGAACATAGACCCGAGCAGGGGCGGAGCCACATTAAGGCCAGCTAGGGCCAAGGCCCTATCTCAAAAATCAAAAAACATGCACAAAATAGCAGAATTGACCAAGTTGCCCCAACTGAAATCAGCCTATTGCCCTAGGTGGGGAAGAAGACAGACCATTCTACCAAGAACTTTGGCTCCAACTAAGCTTTTAACTGTTTCACAATTAAAAATACATATATTGATATATATACATAGACGATATGGGTACATAGCCGACGTGGGACTAAAATTTGGCCCTGGCTGAACTTCAAAGCTAGCTCCGCCACTGGACCCGAGGTACGTACCAGTAAAGCAGAAAAAGAGAGACATGGACCCGAAGAGGTCCGTTGCTCTCAGAGAGGAGGTGGACAAACTCAAAACCAATGGGTTCGTCCGCAACGCCCTCTACCCTGAATAGGTGTCTAACTCCGTGCTAGTGAGAAAAGCAAACAGGAAATGGAGAACCTGCGTAGATTACTCTGATCTGAACAAAGCATGCCCTAAAGATAGTTTTCCTTTACCCAGGATTGACCTGCTAGTCGACTCAACAGCAGGGCATGAGTTACTGTCATTTATGGATGCGTACTCGGGATATATTCAAATCCCGATGCACATTCCAAACCAAGAACACTCCAGTTTTGTCGTTGACGTCGGGCTATACTGCTATGTAGTGATGTCTTTCGGATTGAAAAATGCAGGAGCGACTTATCAGCGTCTGGCAAATCGAATGTTTAAAGACCAGATAGGTAAAACAATGGAAGTCTATGTGGATGACATGCTCGTGAAGTCACGGCAGTCAAACGACCACATTCGAGACTTGACGGATATGTTTGACATACTCAGATATTATGGAATGAAAATCAATCATTTGAAGTATTCCTTTGGCGTTGCGTCAGGGAAGTTTTTGGGTTTCAATGTTAATGCGCGGGGAATTGAAGCTAACCCGGAAAAGATTCAGGCTATTCGGGACATACAAGTGCCCAAAAGTATAAAGAAAGTACAAAGCCTGAACGGAAAAGTGGCCGCGCTGAGTCGATTCATATCCAGAGCCAAAAATAAGTGTATTCCATTCTTTGATGTAATAAAGAAAGGAAAGAGAAATTTCGAATGGACGCCCAACAATGAGGACGCATTCCGAGCTTTGGTAAGGCATTTGGAAAGTCCCCCGGTGCTGTTGAAGCCTATAGACCATGAAATATTGTATGTGTATTTGGCTGTACCCCAGCATGCTATCAGTACGGTTTTGGTTCGCGAGAAAGACCGAGTTCAAAAGCCGGTTTACCATGTCAGTAAACGTCTAACGGTGGTAGAAAGAAATTATCCTAAGATTGAGAAACCGGCATAGTGCTTGGAGTTGCATCATGCAAGCTTCGTCCGTACTTTCAGGCACACTCGATCAGTGTTTATACCGATCAACCCTTGCGTCAGGTACTCCAACGACCAGAAACCTCTGGAAGGGTGTTAAAATGGAACATCGAGTTGACAAGTTCGATATTACCTACCTGCCATGAAGGGTCATACAAGGGCAAGCGCTAGCAGACTTTATCATTAAATTCACCGTGTCAAACGAACCAAATAGTCACGATGTCATTCCCCCATTCGATGGAAACTGTACACCGACGGGGCATTTAACGACCGTTGCTCTGGGACTGGTATAATTTTTGTAACTCCCGAAAACCGATCAGTTTGTTACGCTTTGAAGCTCAATTTCCCATCAACTAATTGCAAAGCCGAGTATGAAGCATTGATTGCTGGCTTGAAACTTATCAGGAAACTGGGAGTAAGATCGATTGTAATCTTGTGACTCACAATTGGTGGTGTACCAGGTGCGGGGGGACTATCAAGCAAAGGGACAGAGACTTGTCTCATACCTTGCACGGGTTCAAAAGCTGTTAGCAGATCTAGAATATTGTGATAAGTCTCTGAAACGACCTAGCGAGCTAAGCCGCAGTTCTTATGTCACCATGATAGGTCGCTGGCCTTAAGTCGCTCATCCAAGGCCGCATTCTTCTCTAGTTCGTTCATCTCCTAAGTCGCTGAAGCTCATGCCTTATGTCGCAGATGTTAGGTCGTTATGTTGTGATCTATTATGTCGCATATTGTGTGAGTCGTAAGTCGCATATATAGTGTTGAGTCGTTTGTGTTGAAATACTGTTAAGTCGTGTGTTGATGTTGTTATGCCGTAGGTCGTGTGGGTTGTAATTTTCTTAAGTCGCCGGTTCTTGTGTTGATTATGTTGAGTTGCTTGTGAATGTTAGCTCGTAAGTCGTATCTTTTAAGTCGTTAACGACCTGTGTAAGGTCGTTGGAGCTGGGGTTGTGTTGAGTTGTAAATCCTATAAATAGCGGGTGAGTTGTATCATTTGAAGGTTGCTGATTTTTGAATAAAACTTTATTTGAGTGCTTTGTGCCTCTTGAAATTGGAAGTTGATTGTCAGCTCCTTTCTCCATTTTCGGTTATTCGAGTGCGCTCTAATCAACGGATTTGAAGCCGATTCACGGAATCTCGTGCGCGAGATCAACGTCGAAGAATCGTAGATCTTTTAACATGGTTTCATGCGCGATCAACGTGTTGGAGATAGCTAGAATTCGATATCTCTTGAGATCAACGAATTTAGGCACTTGGGTATCTTTAATCCATCGATTTATATTGTTTCACCCAATCGATTCATCGATTAGCTTGACACGAAATCTTCATTTCGTCATCATCGTTATAATCCGCTGCGTCAACACTCCATTCGCATTGGCATATGGCACGTAAGCTGTTATACCTTTGGAACTTGGAGTTCCTTCACATCGAGTAACTCATTATAACCCTAAGACGAATCGGAATCGTGTACCGGAATCACTGGACTTTGTTGATGAAAAACGTGAAGAAGCTGATTTAAGGGCGGCCGCATATAAACACCAAGTCGCTCGATATTATAATGAAAAAGTCCAACCGAGAACCTACGATGCGGGCGATCTCGTTTTGAAACGAGTTTTCCCGGTCCCATCGCATATGAATCCCGCATGGGAAGGTCCATACGTCATTGAACGGATGCTTGGAGAGGAAACTTTCAAGCTAGCGACCGTTAATGGCGCGATACTCCCTCGAGCATGGAATAACGAGCATCTATGGCATTATTATACTTAGTCTATTTCTTTCGTATCATTGTTGCAATTATTTTCAGTATATTTTTATTTCTTTGATTCTTAGTTTTCGGCATGTAATAAGACAATTTAGTTTGTTTTCATTAATAAAGGCTTGAAGCCATCTTTTCCATAATTATTGATGTTTCCGTGTGAAAATTCTATGGCAAAAAAAAACTAAAGTTACATTATTCTGTCTGGCGTACGAATGCGCATAAAAATTAAAAAATCTCCAAGTCCTAGAGTGCGGACTAGATTACTCTGAGTCTCCGGAGCGCGGACTAGAGTATAAACGACTTAAAATCTCCAAGTCCTCAGAGTGCGGACTGGAGTACTGAGTCCCTGGAGCGCGGACTAGAGTATAAACGATTTAAAATCTCCAAGTCCTCATCCCCAGAGTGCGGACTGGAGTACTCTGAGTACCCGGAGCACGGACTAGAGTATCAACGACTTAAAATCTCCAAGTCCACAAAGTGCGGACTGGAGTACTCTGAGTCCACAGAGCGCGGACTAGATTATAAACGATTTAAAATCTCCAAGTCTCCAAAGTGTGGACTGGAGTACTTTGAGTCCCCGGAGTGCGGACTGAAGTACTCTGAGTTCCCGGAGCGCGGACTAGAGTATAAACGACTTGAAATTTTCAAATCCCTAGAGTGCGGACTGGAGTACTCTGAGTCCCCGGAGTGCGGACTAGAGTATAAACGACTTAAAATCTCCAAGTCCACAGAGTGCGGCTTGGAGTACTCGGAGTTCTCGAAGTGAGGACTAGAGTATAAACGACTTGAGAAATCTCCAAGTCCCCAGAAGTGGACTGGAGTACTCTGAGTCCCCGGAGTTCGGGTTAAAAAATATTCTAAGTACCTGAAGCGTGAAATAGAGGATCTACAATTCCAAAAAATCTCCAAGTCACATGGAAATGAAATGGGGTTTATGTAACTCACGAGATTTTGAATTTTGATCACAGTTATACGGTAAGCTGAACAATAAAAGTCATTTGAAAGATAAAGAAACTAAATTTTATTCATCAATCCAAAATGAGGTTCCACTACAATCCCTTCAAAACTCGGAGTCAAAAGTCTATTTACATTGGCTATAAAAATAAATAAAAATAATTACATAATCTAGGCTAACTCTCATTTAACGAGTGTAACAACTACTTCTTTGGTTTCTTCTCCTTCCTCGTTTTCTCAGATGACTCCTCCCCCACGTGTTTTCGCTTGGACGCTTTGCTTGCTGGAGAAGTAACATCCGAGGAAGGACGAGGAACTTCCAGTGGTCTGGATCCACCAGGGAGAATGACCTTCAATGGCCTGTTCAAAGGGTCATCTATTTCCACAATTTGAGGCTCGACTTTGATCTCAACTTTCTTCTTTTTCTCTTCCGCAAATTGCTCCTTCGTGCTCACTTTTGAAGTATGTCCGGAGGCGCCCGTAATCTCAACTTCGTAACTTTTTTCGACGAGTGGCGAGCTTTCAGACTTGTCCTCGTCAAGCGCCTCAGTCACCTGAGCATCATGACTGGGAATCTCTCCCTCTTGAATGGCCTCGCTCGTCTTCTCCTTCTTCTCCGTGGCGTCATCGCTCCTTGGAGTTGGCTCAGGATCAGAACGGCCTACACGACATCATAAGAGACAAATGTTAGAATACATTAACTACTCGAAGAAAACGACGGTCTTTTGAGCTTTGAAAAGAGAAGTTATATACCGGTTTCTGGCTGACTCTCAACCGTCTGGGGAGTCTCACCCTTTGGAATGGGAGATAGAAGGCCAAGGTCTTTTGGATCGTAACCAACGTGCTGCTCGAAGGGATCAAATACTAGCCAATCAGTCGGTTGAGTGGGAGGAGGAACTAGAGACTCGGTTCCAGACGGACCGACGATGTCGTTCTTTCCTTTTTGACGAGGAGGAATCTTTTCTATAGAGAGCCTTCGCTGCAGACAAGTCTGAAGGCTCGTTCCTCCGAAGAAATTCCTTCACTAAAGCCTCCTTGTCAACCGCTTCAGTGCCCGACTCAACCTTTTTTATTTTTATCAAGGTTTCTCATGCTTCGGCCAGAGACTCGAGGTAACCCTCGCCAAGAAACGTTAGGTCACGATGCATGAGAACCGAGCGTTATACTCGGCAATAAGGGCGTCAAACATGCATTTAATCTCCTCTCTACCAACCTCCGTGGCCGCCTCAAAGCGAGAATCAATCTCCGTAGATGCTATTCTTCTACCCTCTTCACGGGCTTCATCTTTCAGCGTCTCAACTTTGGAGAGTTCGTCGTCGAGCTTTGTCTTCAGGAGTCGTGTGGCAACGATCTCATCGCAGTATCGTTGCGACTTCTCCTGAGCAGCAGTTTTCTCTTTCCTTTCTTTGAAGAGTAGCTCTTCCAACACTTTAACTCGCTGGGCGAATGCATCTCTCTCCTTTTGGACTGAGTCTTTCTCTAAAGCCAAGGCACCGCAGCGTTGAACCACTTCGTCGATCTCTTTCTTATGTGTAGCCTCCATACGATTAACTTCCTCAGCCGTGTCTTTAGCATTTTTCTGAGCAGTTTCAAGCTGAGACTTGTATGAAAGCTCTTCATTCTGAGCTTTAATGATGTCTTTGTCATGAATGGCTTCGACTTTCAAGCGATCAATTTCATGTTGACGTTCGATAGAAACTTCTGACACTTTCTCCGTCAAATGAACAAATGTGTCATCTTGAACGTAGACATCATTGTTGCAAGCAATGGAGCTTTGTTTGACGTGCCCTGAAATGTGATGAATCGCTGGAAGAAGTTTCAGACCATCGAAGCATATTTTCAGGAATGTGGCCTTGAGCTCAGTAAGTTTTTCCGCTATCGACGGATCATACGTAAGAACGGGAGGAATTTGCCTAGAGACTACAGATGTTTTGTGAGGTTCCCGGGATTGCCTGGTACTAGATGAGCCCGAATGTTGGTCCCGGTGAGCCTCAGGCTGGGACCCCTTATGCGCAGATTTCTCCTTGCCTTGCTCTGATTGAAAAGGAGGATCGCGAGAGTAGAAAGACTGGCTGTATGTTTTTCTTCGATAAGATGAATCTCAAAGGCGATGGTCTCGATCGCCAGTGTCATCTCTGTCCCGACGTTTGCCGGAGCCCGAATCCCGGCCAGAATGATGAAAAATAGATGACTCGCGAAGACGGTTGAATCCGTGAGTACGCCCCATATCACCTACGCAGAAATTGAATGACGACAAGTTAGCAAAAAATAGAGTGATGGCTAAAATATAAGTGCAAAGTGAAGTGCACATGTCCGTGTGTGTCCTAGTGTTTCCCCCCGACGGACCAATTTCTTTATCTTTACTTATAGGAGTTTTTTCTCCTTGATTATGGGCTTGAGCGCCTTCATCGCCTCTCACGGGCGAATGGAACTTAAGGACTTCCGGATCGTTGAAGCCATAATTGAGTAAATCGTCGGGAATGGTGAGGTCAGATAAGCCTTTCAATGAGCCCTCTAAGTTTTGAGGAGACGACTCTTTTTCCACTGGAGTGATTGTGACCTTTGAGGTTCCACCAACAGTCTTATTCCTCAGTTTGTACGACATTTTCTTTTTTCCTTCGAAGGGGGAGGCGCTACATCGGTGTCGTGTGCCTCAACCACCGATTCCCGAGCAGGACTTACATTCTCATCCGGTATGTCTGACACATCAGTCTCTCTAATCTCACCATCCTCGGGTGTGTCGGGGGAATCGCATGTTGAAGGCCAGCTTGCCTTTTGCCTTTGTCCAAGGCAGACCCGGTTATAGTGACGTCGTGAGGAAGACTTATTCGGCGACATTCCGCCAACAGCCCAATTTTGAGAGCGACTCGTTGGAGATGATAGATCTAATGTCTCGGTCTTCCGCGGGAATAGCTTGAATGGCTTCGACGGCCTCGGAATACCCGGAGCCTTCGGGACGTGGGCTGATACCTGTAAAAGTTGAAAAAGGGTTTAGAAAGGATGCACTTTCCGCCGCATACGAGTATTGATTCAGGAAGGAAACTTACTCCCTTCTAGCCATCTCCTCGTAAAGCCAGGGGGATAGCGCACATAAAACCATTCCTGCTTATGCTGGACGAATTTGCTCCATGCCCCGGTCAGAATTTGACACTTGTTATGCGGCTCGAGTAATATGAAAGATGGGCAGTCGGATCATCTCTTGAAGCGATTAATATAGCGGATGTCACCAGGAGTGAAGAGTCTGAATAAAATGCTCATGAAAAGAATGCACGCGCCGTTTACGCGTGGTTGTTGGGGTGTAACTGTGATAAGGCGATCTCAATATACTACAACAAATCGCGGAGAAAGGAGTTGAATGGTGGCACGCTACCAACCCAGCACATTAATTTATTATAGGCAGTATATCCAGCTAGGGGCAAGTGAGGACGACCTTGTCCCGACGGAACCAATACGTCGTCAAAAGGAATTCCGTGTATTGTGCATAGCCGACAAAGGGCGTTTTCATTGATTCTTGAAGCTAGGGAATCAGCCGGGTTATCTAAGATAATCGTGGCATCTATGACGTCAGGAGCCAAGTCTACTGATGCAGCCGTTGGACTCGGGATATTCTGTACAGGAATTGTTGATGGATTTGAAGTTCCCACTACCTCTTGTTGAAGACTTGGCTCAGGTTTTCTGAGATTGTAGCAGAGCTCGACTTTCTAGACATCTTTAATGAGCGTCGAAGGTTGGATAAACACATGTTCAAACTATACTTGAAAGACAATCAATATTAGACAACGACGAGAATACTCAACTCACATGTACTCAACTCACAGCGCAATCGTTTGAGTACAAGTGTCAAAGGATTAAAAGTCATGAAGCTGATAAAATAAAATATAAGCGTCCTGTGATGGTTGTTAGTTTTGAACTCGGACGTTGGCACTATATGTCAAAGGCTATTGTCTGTTTTTACCGAGTTAAATTCAGGTTTATAGTTGTTGGGACAGAGAAATTATCCGTTCGGATTAGTTCGATATGCTTGTTTGCTTAAGTCCTTGTCCTTATTTATTGTCATATGTTTAGGCATAGAAAGTGAGTCAAGTCGACATGCACTATGTTCGAGTTGGGATGGTTCAGACTGTTGTTGCCTACAACCAGACTCAATGTCGATCGACACTCAAAAGACTCGACTAAACAACCACCTAAACTCTCTCACACTCCAAAGGCTCAATACCGAGCCGCATCCGCCCGGCATACCAAACCCGACTCACACTTCTTTCCCGCGCTCTCTCTTAACTGTTCAGCATGCGGGAGTCACATCGAGTCGCATTCGTTCGGCATACCGGACCAAGCCCGTGGTCTTTAACCAGGCCATAACATAACACTCGAGAGACTAAATCCTACACTTTCCTTCATACCAGACGATGCCGAGCCACAACCAAACGTTCTCCTCCAACTCACTTCTTCGATTAACCTAAACACCTTTTTAAGTGGCCAGTCGAACGTCACCCTAACTCGTACACCATGCTCAACCAACACTCCCTAATCTCGCTGATTCCTACTGAGCCAACCACACTTCCTCTTCTCTCACTTGGCGACCCAACAGGAACCTACGTTCTAAAAGCCTCCGACGTCCTTTCCCTTCCTCCTCTCCGACTAACCCTAAGGCATGTTTAAACCATAGATTCATCTTCTTCATCTAGGCGACTTCTACTGTTTGTAGTTTGAAAGAAAGTTATGAATTCGAGTCTCATACAAAACCCCTAATCGGGAGAGTCGAACAAGTGAAAAATTCATACCTAAAGAAATGGCTTGAAGCTTAGAGAAATACTGGATTTGGAATTGAAACTCGTTCAGGTTCGTTGTTGGGGGAGGTTGAGAGGTAACGTATTGGACTCGGGAAGAAAAAGGAAGGTTGAGGTGTTAGAAGGAGTTTGGAGGAAGACGAGTTCGAAAGTCTTATGGAAGGGAAGTAAAAGTAAAAGGGAGAAAAGGGAGAAGTATTGGTTTATATAGGAAAGAGGGGAGGTGAACAGACATCAACCAATGGAACCGGTCAAGATATCTCGATGGTTCGGCATCCATATGCCGGGCGGCATGAGACTTGCCGAATGAGTGGTTCTGCATCCATATATCGAACGGTTCATTGTTTATGTGTCAATGAAAGGGAAGGAATGGACTCATGACTGCAGTGTTTTGACCTTCATTAAGCACATTCAAATGTTAGAAGAAAGAATTCGATATTGGCTCAAAGCATGTCGTGTTGCCACACACGACACACTTTGAGGGGCAAGTGTTACCCGGTTGATTGACCCGATAATGAGTGCTTCACTAAGCAAGCGTAGTGCAAGGAAAAAGTCTCCGCTCGGCACAAGCAAGCCTCACCCAGCATACACTCATCGATCGGCACAATTACGTCTCGCTTGGCCTAACGCCAAACGCCATCGCTCGGCATCCTTTAGTGGCATCGTTTAGCAAAGTCACTCAACTAGGTCGTTCGGCATCCCTAGTTCGGTGCATACGAGGGATGTTAACAAGCTATCAAGTCCACAACAAAATAAGGGTGTTCGGCATAACTTCACTTCGATTCGACTCACTACTTGCCTCGGTTCTCTTGAGTGATTACTTCAAGTCACTCGATGGTCGACCAGACCGTTCTCGATCGGCATTCTTCGCACGGCATGACTCGTTTGGCATGCCTGGTTTGGTGCGCAGGAGTCACCTACTATGGGCCGAGATACCTTGTTCCTAGGCCCGTGAGGGAAGTCAAACTTATCTTCGTCTACAAATAGAGGGGCAGGGGCATACTGGAAAGGGACCTTTTTTCGAAAACACTGGGAAGACTCTGCCGCTTTCAAGACTCATACTTTTTCAGTTAGCATTTGCATTCGAGCAGTTGGTGTACGGATTGTATCTGTAATCAATTGTTTAGAAAAGCAATAAAGATTAAACTCAAAGTGGACGTAGGCAGTTACGTCGAACCACTATAAATTTGGTGTTCTTTTTTCTTATAATTATTACTGCATTCCACTGCGTTATTCCTCGGTTTTAATTTACCTTCTTCATTAATCTCTCTACACAAATCTTTCTCTGGGTGTTAGAGACCAATTCTGGTGCTAACAACATTGTTGTGTTTAGATTTTCTATTTATGATGAGATTGACAATAGCAATTAGCATACAAACATTGAGTTTTAGTGCAGTTAAAAATAATATTTCTTGTAGTGTGTTGTGTGTTGAATCTTCCTTTATTTGATTTAAAATGTACATACGAAGTAAAAAAAACTACATGTATGCTGATATCAGGGAGTTCCCCATTGTGATTGTGTTTAGTTTATTAATTGCATATTGGAAAAGAATATTAATTAACATTGTTTGAATTGGATGTTTTGTACCCTATTATTTTTTGAAATGAATCACGTATGGTTGGATGTATGCATTTGGATGCTAAATAATGTTATTGTTTAAATTATTTTAATAAGATACTGTATTTTTTTGAAAAGAAATACACAACATATACAAATATTGTGATGATTGATTTGAACAAAAGGAAAAGTAGCATATGAATATTTGAAGCAAGCAGGGTGATTTAAAGGAATTTTACTTTGAAACATATTCGAACTTATTTTTGAAAATTGAATTATTTAAATTTATAAGAACGAAGACTTTATATTGAAATTCTTTGAAAAGAATTTTTGATGGATTATACTACTAGAAAGATCTTTGTATGAAATGATTTTGAACTATCTTGACATTAATGGAATTTGGATTTGAGTAGTGGAATTTCAATTAAATTGAATCTTAAATTCCTATATGAATAATATTTCAATTTTGAAGTTTAGAAAGTTTTTTATAAAATAAAGATTGATTAAAATAAATAGTTTATATTTGAATTTAAACCATAAAGGTTGAACGGGTAATTTATACAAGCTTCTCTATAAAAGTAAATTTTGGGAAATTATTCAAAAGATTATTTCACAAACAAGAGGTATTTTGATAGTGTTTCTACTATTGATAATTCCCAAATTGAACGAAATAAAATTACTATTTCGTGTATTTCTCCATTTGGAAATAGTTTTGATGGTCTTATCCTTTTAGAAGTGATTGCCTCTTCTTTTATAATCGGTTTGGATATTATTTCTTTTGATATCGCTCAAAGGTAATTCCCGAGCCTAGATCGTAGGGATTGGATTAAAAGGTTTCTTTCCTGCGCGTCGCTTGCAGATGATTAATTTTCTGATTTGTTACGATATGTTAGAATGTATTGTGATGAGCATTTGCCTTATGAAGATATTTATTTAAACTAGATTTAGTGTAATCGTATTGTATTTTGAAATCTAGTTTTGATGAAATTGTCCATAGGTTTGAAAATGGTTTCAATAAAATGAAAAGTAGCAATTTTAAACAAATAAAGGAGAAATAGAAATAGAAATACTATTTTACACAATGTTTTGGGAAGGTATTCCGATTTGCGGAGTGATTTGGGAACTATATTGCTAAGATTCATTTTATGCAAATTGAGAAATAATTTAGATAAATTATGTATATAAAATCAGTATTTGATATCATCCACAAAGCAGACCTCTGGTATATGATTCCTGAATATATAGAATTTTCATAAATAAAGTGATTTTATACAAGTGATTTAGAAATCGGTAAATTGGTTTTGATGTGATTTTGAGGAAATTGATTTGAAAGGAGGAATTTAAAATCTATTTTCAAATAATTTTTAAATATAGAGCTTATTATAAATTATCTATGGGTATTGACTATAGTGATATACTTGTGTTTATAACCAAATAGAGTTATATTTAAACATGTCACACTCAATAAGTAATTTTTTAAGTTTTGTTACACTCATAGCTAGATCTCTAGCATAACTCGGGGTTTGTTATTTGTTTGATAACATCGGATCAGACTGAGGTTGTTCAATGGGTTGGTATTATAACTTGAAGTGTTTTTAGGCTGCAATATGGAGTTGGGGCAGATAACGATGGCGAGTATTTACTCTTTTTTTACATATACCAAATTGTCATTGTATTGTTCGATATGATAAGATGAGTTGTGTGACGTCCTGCCTCCAATGACCGAAATATCAAAGAGAGTTCACTGTCCGATAGTTCAGATCAATGGACACTGAATAAGCAATCTCTCATATACACCACTTCGGATCAACACGGAAACATTTCAATACCTGAATGCATCTAAAATAATACATATCTTGTCCTGAGCAAGGCAACCTAAACGAGTTTTAGAATTGAATAATATAGTATTAGAGACAAATGATTTTTTTTCAACTAACAGAATTGAATAAAAACAATGAATTTAAATTATTTTTTTAGGGGTAAATATCTACACATATACTACAAAGAAACTACTCTAACATGATCAATGCCCCACATGTATGTAAACACGCAATGGACTCACCTTATGCGCTACAAGTTGTATTACGCCCAACTGGTGGTATAGGGTCATCTATCAATCTCATACTGGATTCACGTCTTGGATTCGCCTCATGTGATAGGGGATTACCTAACATCCACTCCTCTTGGACTCGTCTTCATGCCCTATGAAAAAACGTTCATATCCTTAGCTGTTTACTTGCGCCAAAGGTTCACATTCAGATCACCCACTTGTGACACATGCTCGTATCCAAATCAAACCACATCCGATAACTTATCACTAGCCAATCAATCCATGTCAATTCAATACAAAAAAACCATATTCACATCTTGACCCATCATCAAAGCCTTTAAATCGTCTCCAAAATAGCTCCAAAATGCTTCACGAAAACCTAGCTACAAAACTCCATGAAACCCAACACGGCCTGGTTGGGTCCAGGTTCGACCTGGCCCAACCAATTGTCGACCAGTAAACTTGTTGGCAGATTGGCGACCGATTTACTGGTCATGAGTTGACCATTCTACCAGTCTTTCTTAGTTCGGACCTCCATTCTTCGTTTTAACTCTTCTTATATGTCTCCATCCAATGTTATGTTGTCGTAATCACAATACTACGTTTGTACTTCAATTTACGGGTTAATTAATGATAGGTTAGTGTATGAATTCATTCAAAAACGATATCTTTACATTTGTTTATTTATTATAAATTCAAATTACCTCTTTAATCTTCTCTTTAATTATTTTAATTCAATGAATAACGCAAAATTAATCATAATTCAGATCCTAAACCATAATTATGTCATTATTTAATGTATTATATCAAGGTATAAAGAAGGTCCACTCACATTCCCCAATGGAAGTCTTCCAATGAAGAAGAACCAAATACTGTCTCTATTGTCCTTTCTTTTAGTCTGTGGAAACTTTTGCGAGTCACCTTAATTTTTGTATTTGATCGTAATACTCATCTCCATGATAATTTCGATGGATAAATCTATTAAGATGTGAGAGACATGTCATTTCAAAGCTTTGCCTCGTAAAAGGAAATATATACAAGGGAATGAAGAAGGAAATTTGAAATTGAACGCAGTCTTCTGGAAATGGGCTATTATGAAAGGAGGGAAGACTAACACGTTATTTTAAACTTAAAGTTCAAATTAAATCCTAAAGCCCAAAACCCGTTAGGTTTCAAACCCATTTCGTTTGTATCTCATACGTATGACCTCTAATTCAAACAGACCAAAACGATGCGTTCTACGCAATGGTGCAACTATCATTATCAAATTTCAAGCTTTGAAAAGCGAACATTTTGCTCATCCGTTGTTTGAATCGGTAAAATTATCATTTTTATCAAACATCGTTTATTATTAAATTTTATGGCTTATTACAGACATCAAGCAAGATTTCCTTTAATTTAAACTTGTGCAACTTTTTCATACAAAAGTGTCTTGAGGTTCTTAAAAACGAGATAATGCTAAGTAAATACCATTTAATTAAGTCATGCGATGAAAGTAAGCTAAAAATAAAGTGGAGGATTTAGAAATAAGGTAAACAAAAATAATTATATATGTTATAATAAACAAAAATAATATTTGTAATGTCATACCTTAAAGTAGAGTCTATAAGATAAATTAAAGATGTGGTAGAGCACTAAAGTAATTTAGGATCAACAATGAAGTGATTAGTGAATATTTAAGTGATTTAGGTTTTCGAAGAGTTATTGTTTAAAGAAGAAATTGATTGGAGAGGTTGTGAAGTAGATAAGAATGTAACCGACTTTTGTATGAAAGATGAAAAAATATGGTGTCGGATTTAAAGAGATGAGAGTACGATATTTAAGGACATGTATTGACGTGGGATATTTGAGATGTATTGACTTGGTTAAAGCATGGAGAAAGTAGCATTTCAACCAAGATATGGGTGGTTCTAGTTGAAAGATAAGAGCTATTGAACTTAAATGTATTGACTCGGTAACGGATACAACATATATTGCCTCTATATAGGATAGAACTTAAATTTAAATTGAGAATAAAGTAGACTTAGTTGCTGAAATAAAAAATTTAAAAGGAGAACATTATATTTTATTAGTTATACGCTATTTTGGAAAGTTCGCGCCTACATAAGAAAATGGGACTCCAAAGGAATTATACATATTATTAAAAATATATAGGTATATATACATATACATGCATATATATATATATATATATATATACATACACACATACACATAAGTTAATATATATATATATAGTCTATGTGAGTGCATATGTGTTGTATATTTATAGGTGTTCTTTAAAGTCATTAATAAAGTACCAATTTTCCAAAAAAAATATACAGAAAGTATATAATAAGAGTCATACATATGCATCTACGTATGTACGTATATGTATGATTGCCAATTTCAAAGGACTTCTATGAAAGTAGAGAATAAATATAATAAGAATCGATCATTAACGACTAACAATGTAAAACAAATCATTTGATTTTTAACCAAAATAAACCATACATTAGTTTAAATGTTTCAAAAATCATTCTGAAACTCCAATTGGAGAGTTTGAATTGTGTTCCTCGCATAGACGTTGACTTAACTAACTGATAGCGGAAGCAAAAGCTTTCCAAAATTGCTTTAAGTAAATTTAACTAACTGATATGAAAATGCCTTAAGAAAGGGGCAAAAGCTTTCCAAAAGTGCTTCCAGTTAATTTAACTAACCGATGTGAAAATGCCCTAAGAAAGGGGCAAAAGCTTTCCAAAAGTGCTTCATAAAGCAGCAACATATACATCAACATTTAAAAACAAGACAAATTAATTGTTGCGTTACAAGTGGTATAATATAATATGCAACAAAAAGTGCAAGCGGTGCTTTTCTAAAGCTTCTGTGTGCCCACATACAAAAACACACACAAAGATATATGGAAAAGTCTATTTTGAATACCAACTGGTGAAACAAAATCTAACATAAGAGATTTTAACCATTCGATCTCCCCCTAATTTCCAACTCCCGTGTAAAGATAAGAAATCCAATTACCAATACCATATACATATATACGTACACGTGTATCTTAATAAATGTTTAGATGTGATAAAAATAAATGAAGTTCTTAATATACATGCAAATTCTTACCAGATCAAGGTAAATTTCCAAAATTCTAGGACAACATTATATGGACTATTATTTTACAAAATATCAAGTAAACCTCCACTCTAAGAGGTCGATATTACTTCAAATAATAGTTGTATAAATATGTAGGTTTAAAACTCTCAACAATTTTGCACACCTAAAAAAATGATAAAATTTAAATGTTAAAAAAAGGGAGAGAAAAAGTTAAGTGTATAATTAATTAAAAATATTGTTTTACAAAAAGAATGTAATAACTTACATCAACTCTTTCCGCCAATTCTTGAATATGAGATCTTGAATTTATCCTTAATCTCAAGAGAGAGTTTAATCTTAAATGTTTATGCTTTCCACGTCTTTATCTATAAAATAACTTACAATAGCATTATCGATCATTCCTACCAATGCTTTTGAAAAAATATTGGTGTCGCGTTTTCTACTAAATTGTAGAGTTTACCATTAAACCCCTTTGAAATAGTAACGTTACTCACAAGAGCAATGAACTCCATTTTTTTGTCTGAATCTCAAAAAAAAGGATGTTCCAAAATTTGGCATACATTTGCATAGAAATTTGAACGTTGTTAGATACGACAATACTTAACCGAAATTATTTCATTGATAAAAAATCAAACTACATCGATCTTCATGTTAGGCCGCTATTCAGCCTACAAGCTACTATTACTTGATTCTTTTTCATTTAAGAGGTATTATAAAACTGCTTGCATTTCACGTGGAGTGTGCTTAATTAGCTTCGACGCAAGATCATTAACATCGACATGCAAACAATAGTGGAAAGATCAGCTTTGTTGTCCTCGATATTAACATCCCTTTCTCTAAAACGGCCAAATGGACGATTTCCTTTTGTAACATACGAAAAAAAATTAAACACCAAAGGCTAAGCATATCGGCAGATGCATTATGTCGTCCATTCAATATGAGCTCTCAGGCTTTCCAACCTGAAGTTACATAATCTATAAGAGAAATATATATAATTAATTATGGCATATTTTAACATATTAATGATATCTTTTGATTTATTACAATTTACAAAAATGATATCTTCAAATTATCTGACATGGGATGAGCAGACTTTGATTGGTTAGTCTTTTTTCAAATTGTAATAACAAAAGATATCATGGATATGTTAAAATATGCAAAAAATAATTATATATATTTTTGTTATAGATTATGGAACTTCGGGTTGGAAAGCCTGAGAGCTTACCTTGAATGGCCAACACAATGTATCGGTTGATATGTTTAGGGGTGTTTGATTTTCTTTTGTATTACGAATGGAAATCATCCATTTGGCCCTTTCAGAAAAAGGATGTCAATATCAAGGACAACAAACACGATCTCTCCACTATCGTTTGCATGTCTGAGGTTCATGATCTCGTATCGAAGCTAATTAGGCACACTCCATGTGAAAGTTAAGAAGTTTTATAATACTTTTTAAATGAAAAAGAACTAGATAATAGTTACTTCATGAAGATCGATATAGTTTACCTTTTATTAATGAAATATTTTTTGTAAGTGATATCGTAGCTAACCATGTTCAAATTTCTACGTTAAATGGAAACATCCTTTTTTCGAGATTCAGACCAAAAAAATGGAGTTCATTGCTCCTGTAAGTAATGTTACTATTTTAGAAAAGTTAATGGAAACTCTACAATTCAGTAGAAAATGTGGCACCAATTTTTTTTCAAAAGTATTGAATATATGTTAGATAAAAATAATAGATAATGCCATTGTAAGTTATTTTAGTCAACGACGTGGAAAGTATGAACATTCAAGATTAAATTCTCCCTTAAGATTAACACGAAATTTAATATCTTATTTTCAAAAACTGACGAAAAGCGCAATATAAGTATTGTAAAAAATTTCCAAAACAACATTACTAATCAATTATACATTCATTTTTTTTCTAGTTTTACAACATTTCAATTTTACCCGTTTTCTTTCCTTTTTGTAATTGTGCAAAATTATTAGTTATATATCTATAAATCTATACAACTACCATTGAAAGCAATATCAACCTCTTTTAATGGAGGTTTACTTAATAATTTGCAAATTAATCCATATAATATTGATATAATATTTCAAAAACTTATCAAGATTCGGTAAGAATTTCTGTATATATTAATAAATTACTTTATTTTTAACGCATCTAAACATTTATTAAGATTTTCTGTATGTATATTTCTGTAGCAAAAATCCTTCTACACTCGAATAAATTTGCCTAGTCGGTAATCCTAGTCCGTCTCAAGTTTACAGAAGGATTTAGGTTGCGAACCTTGAATCAGTCCACTAGGATGGATACTAGCGGCCTAGCAGTCAATATCCCATATCGAACTCGATAAATGTTATTACTTTTAAAATCATTTGGTCATCCCAAACGACATTCATTTTCGAAATGTCAATTTAAACCCATCATATAGCCCATTTGAATAGTCGTGTTCATGCAATGTGGCTCAACTTGCAGTTTATATCATTATTTATAGCAAAAGCAAATAAAATACAACATTGAATGTTAATTCTTGGGCTAAAAATAAAGTATTTAACTTGCAATGGTGGGATTCATGGATAAATAAACTCGTATAGCATCGTAAACTCAAGCACATATCAATATAAGTCATATTCAAGGCAAAGTTAATTTAAATTATTTACATAGTTTTTATCCCTTCAAGTTCAATTTAAATCCCAATATATAGTTATAACTTGACCATACTTGCAATATAATCAATTTAATGATTTAACCATTAACACACCAATCATTCACAACATATATTTTCATATATTCAAAGAATCAGAAAACGTTTCAAACTATATCATGTGTAGTACACAACATGTCATCGTGCACGTGTAGCTGCCTTTTCCAAAAAAAATATCCATTTTGGTTTTGTATAAATATAAATATATTTTATTATTATTTTTTACTATTTTATTTCTATTTTTTTGCCACATAAAAAGCTGTGCATGTTAATTTTTAGTGCAGGAACATGCACGTTCTTATTTTTTCAACTCCTCTTTCTA
Source organism: Allium cepa (assembly GCA_030765085.1). Lineage (NCBI taxonomy): Eukaryota > Viridiplantae > Streptophyta > Magnoliopsida > Asparagales > Amaryllidaceae > Allium > Allium cepa. The sequence goes on along the minus strand of CM060937.1, from coordinate 27,315,197 downwards.
CTCTTTTTTTTCCCTTCTCTTTTCTTTTTCGGTTTCTTCATCAGCTAGTTGGCTATGGATTCGCCACATTAGGCCATCCACAACCGAACTGAGCACACTATTGCATTCAGCTACGCAATACGATTATATCGGTATCTTGTGTTCCAGCGCTAGTGCACCCGTTCACCTTACGAACGCGGACATGATGGTGTCATTTATGATCACCACGGATCTCGAAAATAAGGCAAAAGCTAGTCGATTTGTTTTCATTTTTCTCTACAATTTCTCATTTGATTGCATGTTCAAATTCATCATAAACTTTGAATATATAAGGTTGAAGTTTTAAAAAGAAATGTCATACTTAAGTGGACACATGTTTATTAATCTCATTCTAGTTATGTGTGCCTACATATATGCAAGTTTATAAATATTAATTTTACGTACATATTCAAGTTGCGCATATGTACATATTAACCAAATTTTGATGGGCGGTTCGGTTGCTTAGACACAGGTAACGATGGAAATAGACATCAAAGATATGTGCACACTAAAGCTACATATGTTTTACTATTTCGGTTATTGTTCTTTGTAGTAAAATATACAATTGAAACAAAGAAAAATCACTCGGAATACGTGTTATGGTAGATGATATACTCACTGTATATATATTAAAAAGGGTTAATTATACTCACTGAATTGATGAACCACGAATTCCAACACTTGCTCTGCATCTGTTGCCAAATATGCACCAATCTCCTCCGTCTATGCCAGCAATCGTACGGTGCAAAGCCTGCCATCGCAAGCTCACCCTCCTCATCAATGTCATTCACAGCGTCGCTCACTTTTTACAGCCCATGCAAGCATAGCGTACGCATGCCTCAACACCAACGCCACCTCCTGACGTTATCGTAGGGTCATGAGTCCTACCTGCTTCCTCCTTCGTCGTTATCATCGCACACTCAACTTCCAGGGTCTCATCGCCACGTCGTTGCTCCTCTAGAGTGTACTGGCGCATTATTGGTTTTGGTTTTAAAAAAAAGAGGAATTAGGAATTTAGGGCTTCAAGAAGGAGGTAAAACGAAAAGATAAGAATATAGGAACGTATAAGGAGCACATGTGGAGTGGGTGGACTGAACGTGATTAAGATAAGTGTGGTTCAATAAGAAGAGAAGAAATTTCAAATTTACTTTTAATTTTGCAGTTTTAAAAATTAACACCAAAAATTTAAAACAGCTTTCTCTTAACCATTTTTCAGACCAAACCGACACATTTTGAAATTTATCCAAGACTTTTGTCGGGATTTTATATTATTTTAATAACGATTTCTTTATTAAAACTTATCCTTTTGGTATTGGACAATTGTTAAAATAATTCTATTGTTCTTCAAAAAAATTCAATTTACTAATCCTGTTTATTTTTCCAAAGTAAATTTTAAAACTTTCGAATTAATAAATCAATATGCAATTTCTATATTTGAATTTCAAATCAATATTTAATTTTTATTATCGAATGATTCTGAAATATCAATTTATCGAATTAAATTCAATAAACTATAAAATTTTCAAAAAACCATTTTAAAATTTTATTTTAACTTCGAAACGAGACGTTACACTCCCCTCCTTAAAGAAATTGTGTCCTCACAACTTACAGAAGAGTATGCTAATCGATTTGACAATAACATCAACAACAAAATAAATGCACGCATCATTCGTTTTTGCGTTTTCGTTGTGCCACTCCGATAAATCTCATGTAATCTATATTGCAATACAAATCTATTTCGTCTATACAACAAGAGACGTAAACATATCATATCATTCAAATGCAACAAATATGACGACATATATACATATAGAATTCAATAATTCTTTTAAAATTTTCTTAAATTTCAGAACTTGTAGAACTCTCAAAAAATCTCTCCCGAAAATTTTGAAATTTTTCAAAAATCTGTTTTGTACGGAAAGGCTTTCAAACGATTATAATATGATAATGTTAATATACATCTACCAAAACATGGTTGAAAATAATTTATATATACCAAACTTTGTTACGCGACTTATAATCCACAATATATATCTTTTTTTAATAAAAACATACCATGTTTTTAGCGAGTTGGTTTAATTTATATGCAAATCCGCGCCAAACTTATCCATTTATCTTCATGTACCTAGTCTCACCTAAAATAAACTATATAAGCTCACATATATGAGTATAAGGGTGCATCGCATTTAAATATTAAAGGAATGTGTAAAAAATCTTATTTTGGCATCTTTCCCTTTCATAAGTATAAAATATGGTATACATCTTGCACAATATAAACATACTTTGCTTATATCGACTATCCGTATTAGGAAAAACAATATTGAAAGATGATAAAGAAGGTTGTCGCCTTACAAAGGGTCAACTGTTTACTCTTTACTAGCGTAGAGATTGGTTATTACTTGATTGATGTTTAAGTTATCTACTCCATTTTAACAAGAAAGGTATATCGGTGATTTACATATTATACCACAATGAAAGTTGTAGGAAAAATGTTCATATATGAGTAGTGATTTAATTTTCAATAACTTGTTACTAAAAGGTAGGCGATTAAGTTGAATATAGTTGCAATGTGTTTCTCTCTAAAGTATGATTTGTCCTTAGAGTTACGGTATAAGGAATAATTATATAAAAGCATCCTTTAGCCTAATGATTAAGCAGATCTAAAACCAAATGTATGATCCGTGGATTAAAGAACACATGAAATGCAAACATATCCTATAGGCGTGAATATAAAACAACTTTGCTACGTACTATATTTAGTTACGTTTTGAACAAACTAACTAAATTTTCCTTTACGAAATTTCTAAAACTCTGCTCCCTGTAGCCTTTCAACTAATACATACATAAACTATGTTGTTGTGGCTACCACTTTCATAATGGTCCCAATCCATGAATTTAATTAAAAAGCATTTCACCAGAAGGACAAACTTTGCAGTCAAATTAGTTTCTAGAACACACATCCACAGAAATTAATTTCAAGGCCAAAGTCAGCAGAATAATTACTTTTAAGGATAAAGTCAGCAGTCGAATTACTTTCAAAGACATAAGTTCATAAGTTTTTAGGCCTTAGAAACTAATTATTTTGTATTTTGTCCTTAAAAATAATTATTTGAGTTGTGTGTCGTAAAAAATAATTGCATTTGCTAATGAGGCCCTTGTGGCTAATTTCCACTTTAATTAAAGTTTAGAACATATGGAAAATATAGATACACTCATTAACTTTCCCTAAGGTAGGTGACAAAATATTCCCCAAAAATTTTTTAAAAAAATATATGAAAGAAGCATTAGGCTTTTCTTCAATTTGCACATAGAAAGATATTCCTGTTGCTTTATTAAAGTTTAAAATATATAGGATGATACTGACTGATTGCAACCACTTGCAAGGTTTATACCTAGAAAAATAGAATATTTCCTATCACATATTCCAATAATCTGGGATGAATTACCAGAGGTAAGTGCCAGAAAGTTTCAGGGATAAACGAAATGTATATCAGTTGATAACATGCATGTTATAAATCATGGGCATGACAGTACAAAAACAAAGAAGAAGAAAAGATGAAAGAACAAAAAAAAGGTATGACATGGAGGTTCAATTTATTAATTGCACTTATGTTAACTACTGGAGAATCAATACATCGCAAAGTGATCCTGTAATTTTAGAAATCGGAAGTTTACTTTATCAACATGAACATCCACTCTTAAATAAGTAATTTACGCTTCTAGGCGTACAAGCGTGTATTTAATATAAACTAATAATACTAAAAACAAGTATTAGTTTGCACACAGGCAAATGAATATCACAAATAAATAACTTCAAATAATGTATTATTATTATTTTCTTTGAAATATACTTATAGATAAATTTTCTTACTGATTGAAAACCAAAAGCTTGCTTTTATAACTTCCATTTAATTTTATAAATGCATATACCACATTATCAAAACATCCAAATAAACCATACATCATCAGGCAAGTACCAATATCACCCAATAAAATTAATTTTTAACACACCACAATCACATACAAATATTCACATCATAGCTGTGAATATTATTTATTTTTCTTTCAAAGAATAAATAATTTTTACTTGATAAATTTTCAATACCAATACGTTTGTATATTTATATACACAAAAACTGTATGTTTTACTATTTCGCTTATTGTTCTTTTAGTAAGATATACAATTGAAACAAAGAAAAATCACTCAAAATACATATGTTATGGCAGAGTATATCCTCGCCGTATATATTAAAAAGGGTTAATTATACTCACTGAATTGATGAACCACGGATTCCAGCACTTGCTCTGCATCTGTTGCCAAAGCTGCACCAACCTCCTCCATGCCAGCAACCGTACCGTGCAGATCCCGCCATCGCAAGCTCACCCTCCTCGTCAACGTCATTCACAGCGTCGCCCACTTTTTGCCGCACGTGCAAGCATAGCGTACGCGTGCCTCAGCACCAACGCCACCTGCTGACGTCATCTTAGGGTCGCGAGTCCTACCCACTTCCTCCTTCGTCGTTATCATCGTCGCATCGCCCTGCTCCTCTCGAGTGCGCATGCGCACTATTGGTTTTGGTTTTCCTTTCGAAAGAGGAATTAGAGATTTAGGGCTTCAGATAGGAGGGAAAATAAAAAGATGAGAATGAAGGAACGTGCACCACGGGGAGTGGGTGGGCTGAACGTCATTAAGATAAGTGCGGCCCAACAAGAAAGGAGAAATTTCCAATTTTCTTTTAATTTTTCAGTTTTAAAAATTAATACCAAAAATTTAAACCAGCTCTCAGTTAACCGGTTTTAAAACCAATCCGAGACATTTTTTCTATTTTGAAATTTATCCAAGACTTTTTATTAGAATTATATTTTATTTTAATAACGATTTTCTTTTTATTAAAACATCTCCCGTTAGTTTTGAACAATTTTTAGACCAATTGTTTAAATCAAAATTTATCGATATTGTTTATTTTTCAAAAAAAAAATTAGAAAACTTTTGAATTATTAAAACAATATTCAATTTATAAATTTAAATCAACATTTTCTTTTTATTATCAAACAAACCCAAAATGTTAATTTATTGAATTAAATTCAACAAACTAGTAAGTTTTCAAAATCTATTTTAAAATTTAATTTAAATTTGTAATGGTTTGTTACAAGTTGCTTGAAATTTGTAGTAAGCCATGAAATTTAATAATAATTGATGTTAGACAAAAATGATAATTTTACTAGTTCAAATAATTGACGAACAAAATGGTTATTTTTCAAAGTCTGAAATGTTTCGAGGATAGTTACACCATTGTGTAGAACGCACCGTTTTGGTCATTTCCGTTTATAAGCTTGTTCAAATTGGAGGTCATACGGAAGAGATGCGGACGAAATGTGTTTGAAGCTTAACGGGTTTTGGGTTTAGAATTTTAATTTGAACTTAAGTTTAAAACATGTTAGTTTTTCCTCCTTTCATAATAGCCCATTTCCAGAAGAGTACGTTCAATTACAAATTTCCTTCTTCATTCTCATATATTTATTTCCTTTTACAATGTAAACCTTTAAAATGACATGTCTCTTTCAAAACCTAACGGGTTTAATTGATTTATCCATTGAAATTATCATGGAGATGAGTATTACGATCAAATGAAGAAATCACGGTGAATCGCAGCGGTATCCACCGGCTAAATAAAGAAACACCAAAGACAATGCTGGGTGATTCTTCGCTCGAAGACTTTCGTCGGAGAATGTGAGTAAATCTTCTCTAAACCTTGACATAATACATTAAATAATGATATAATTATGGTTTAGGATCTGAATTATGATTAATCTTGAGTCATTCATTGAATTAAAATGATTAAAGCGGAGATTAAAGAGGCAATTTGAATTAGTAATAAACAAATGAAAAGATACCATTTTAGAATGAATTCATACACTAATTTGTCATCAATCTACCCCTAAATTGAAGTGCAAACATAGTATCGTGTTTAGAACAACATAACATTGAATGGAGGCAGAAAAGAAGGGCCGATACGAAAAATGGAGGTTCGTACGAAGAATGAAACCGCAACCCATACAGGGGCGGTTTAATGGTCAACTCGTGACAGGTAAATCAGTCGCCGACCAGCCAACAAGTTTACTAGTAGATAATCAGTTGGCCCAGGTCGAACCTTGATCTAGCATGGCCATATTGGGTTTTATTGAGTTTTGAAGCTAGGTTTTCGCGAAGCATTTTGGAGCTATTTTGGAGACGATTTAGACGTTATGATGATGAGTCAAGATACATGAATATGGATGTTCTTGCATTAAATTGATATGGATTGATTAGGTAGCGTTAAATTATCGAATGTTAATAGATTTGGATAAGAGCATGTGTCATAACTTGGTGACCGGGATACGAACCTAAGGCGCAAGCAGGGGGCTAAGGATATTAACGTGCTCTTGTAGGGCATAAAGATGAGTCTAGGAGGAACGGATGTTAAGTGGTCCCATAACTCATGAGGTGAATCCATGACATGAATCCGGTATGAGATAGATAGATGATCCTATAGCACTCGTTGAGTGTAATATGACTTGTAGCGCATGAGGCGATTATATGACATGTTTACTTACATGTTGGACATTGATCATGTTGTAGTAGTTTCTTTGTAGTATATGCGAAGTACTTATATATCACTCACTTAAACTTATGTTTGCCTCGCTTCTACTATGTAACAAATGCCCTTTTTCGACCTCGAATTTCGAAGCTACCACATCCAATATATTCAAGTGTCGAACACCCGGTGCCGGAAAAGACCGATTGTTAGGTTAATTGAAAATGAAGAAAAGAAAAGAAAGAGGAGAAGAAAACATCAGAATCTCACAACGAAACGATAACATACAATATCAAAAGATAGTACACAATGTTACTCTGATATACATAGCATTTCAGAGTTACTAATCTAAGTACTATCATCAGCCTGGACTGTTATGACAGTCTGTCGTCATAATTGACAATATTCAGCAAAACGATGTTGATCAACAAGTGGAGGAACCAAGAAGAAGTAAAAGAACAAGGATCTAAAAAACTTTTGAATCGGATTCCTATACATTTATGTTAGAAAATGATCCATTAACATACAAACAAACTATGTCTACTGCCAATGCCCCTTACTGTAAGGAGACCATTAATAATGAAATCGAATCCATTATGTCAAACCATACACGGGAATTGGTTAATTTACCTCAAAGATGTAAGACCATAGGTAATAAATGGATATTTAATAAGAAATTGAAACCCGATGGTTCAATAGACAAGTATAAGGCTCGACTTATGGATCTAGGCTTGATATAAAAGGAAGACCTGAATTATTTTGGCATATACTCTCCAGTAACTAGGATAACATCAATAAGAATGTTAGTAGCAATTGCATCCGCATTGATTTAGAAATACATCAAAGGGATGTAAAAACAACATTTTTGAATTGAGAACTAGAAGAAAAAATACATATATAGAACAACCTGAATGTTTCCTATAATCTTAAGATGAAAATAAGGTTTGCAGATTAAGAAAATCACTGTATTGGCTTAAACAAGCGCCTATACAATGACATGAAAAATTTGATGAAACTGTAATATCAAATTGATTTTGTACAAATGAATGCGACAAATGTGTCTATTCTATGGCCTACTAATTTTCGGAAGCAGCAAGGAGATAATAAAATCTACAAAAGATACGATCTCCGTCAAATTTGACATCAAAGATGAAGGAATCGTTGATGCAATACTTGGTGTAAAAAAACATAAAACCGACCTTGGATAAGTGTTGTCCCAATCAAACTATATTAGGAAAAGACTTGAAAAAATTTTAAACAACACAATATAATATCAGCAAAATAAACCGTAGATTTGAACCACATCTGGGTTAAAAATAGCGGTGATGGCATTTACCAACTAGAGTACTCTCGTATACTAGGCAGCATTATGTACGTAATGAACTGCATTAGTGCTGATATAGCATATGCTGTGAGTGAACTCGGTAGATATACTAGCAACCATGAAAGAATCGTTGGAAAGCTATAATTTGAAAACTAGGATACCTAAAGCATGCACAAAATCTTGGACTACATTATGGTAGGTATCCATCGGTAATAAAAGGTTATTGTGATGCAAACTAGATAACTGGTTCATCCAATACAAAATCTGTTGGAACTCGACCAGCCCGCAGCGAAAGTTATGGGAGAATTTAAAAAAATTACCATATTGGATCTTTATTGGGCCTATAAAGTCTAATTCATTTAGAACAATTCTAAATTTGTTTTAAATAAAATCATGTATTTTATTTAAATTTAAGTATTTTGTAATGTAAAGTTAATTTGAATAATTTAATTTATATATATACATGTATCATATACACATGCAATGTGCATGCGTAACATAATAATCCATGAAGGGTATAACATGCCCGTATATAGATGTTGGGATTTACAACGCAACGGACACATTAGCTCATTTCGTATGTATTCCATGTTGTATAAATATGTGCATAAATCTATAATGCAAAGTATATTTATTTAAATACGTATACATATATTTAAAATATATTTTATAACTAAAAGTCTCAAAATTAAATATATATATATATATATAATTTAAAACATTTGTATAAATATATATACATAATTAAACATATACAATTATGCATACATACATATATATATATATATATATAATAATTAAAATTATATATAAGGTTAAATAAAATGTATATATGAATAATTAATTACATTCAAATAATTAAAATATATATATATATATATTAAAATTATTTCCAGACCGAAATTATCATAACAAACATAAAATAATAATTTTATAAGTTTACCATTATTATATTTATAATAAATAGTTTGATCATAATAATTAAAAACATTAGCAATAATTATTAAAAAAAAATCAAATTTTAAAATTTATAAAAAATTAAGATCATAAAACACAGGTTCAAAAAAATTTCATAATTTTCTAAAATAATTTTTTTTAATAAATAAAATAAATAATCAATCGAAGTAATTTAATTATTAAAAATCTTAAATATTAACAAAAAATTCTGAAACTTTTTCGATGGGTTACCGCATAGATTTAGTAATTTAAAAAAATATAAAATCGAATTTTTAAGGCAATAATTATTTTAGATATAATAAATAATTCAAATAATAAATAAAAGATAATTTAAAATTATTACATACATAAAAAAATTATATTTGAATTTGATAATTCATATGATATATAAATTGGTGTAAGGAAAAATTCTAAGCTATTTATACATTATAAATATACATATACATAATTATGTTTTTAAACTATACATTAATCTATAGTGGAAATTAGGTTAAAGGGCTTCTTATTTCAGGGTAATAAGTTTTCAGGACAACAATTTTGAATAATTATTTTCAAGGACAATTTTAAAAAATGATAAATTCAATTTAATCGCATTTAATCCCAAGCCAAAATGGTATGCAATTAAATCTAATTTAATCACTTATCGATGTATATCGATCGATATATTTATAAGTATTATAAATATATAACAATTTTTATTTCCCAAACCAAATTCAAATTTTATAATTGATATTTCATAAATATTAATAAATTTAATTTAATAATAACAATTATAAACTAATTAAATCATTCGGTCGTAAGGAAATTCATCATTTCAGTTGTGTAACTCTTGGATGTAAATTTGGTCAGCAATTAACACCAAACTATTCAACTGTTAACGTTTACCTGTCACTTAGCAAGTGGTGTGACATTATGGCCAAATTTATCACTTACTCATTTTCGGTAAAATCCAATTTTAGTTTAATAAGCGTTACTCGGTTGTGACATTTGTTTACACCAATTCTCTTCGTCAAAACTATATCACTTTGGACTTATGGAATTTGGTAATGGTCAAAATCCTAACCTCATCCACATTCAACTTTATAGTCCAAATACAAAGTCTTTGGTTCAATAATAACAATTATTATTGACCGAAATGCTCTGGCCAGAGACTTTGACTTTGAGTTGACCGTGATACTAACCGCATATAACTGAGGAGACGAATCCTCTCTTGAATAGTGCTCCCCTTCCACTACTTTCACTCGACCTAATTATAGTCACTCAATGGACACCATGCCATGATTTGGCTATAATCAAAGTGGAGCTTTCATATTAAAGATTCACAGTATTCTCAAGTTGAGAGAACTGCGTAAATCAGTCACATCGATATTTTTTGTTTGATCTTAGTTATATTAAAAAACAGAAAACTATCAAGTGAGTCGTTCCATAGTCATCCAATAACTATTAGTACGTAACCCCTAGATGCCCCCTAGCAGTCATGAGTAATACACTGCCTAACATTTATACAGCGTTACATACTCCAATCTCAATGGATACATCGATATCCAGTCTCGATGCATCTTGACTAGGAACATTTAAAATGGTATATTTGTTTCGTTGTGATAAATTACTCACGGTTACAGAACGAAAATCAGACCTGCGATGTATGGTGCAGAACGTTGACATACTAAAAGACAACACGTTCAGAAGATAAGCGTACAGAAATGCGTATGTTGCGATGAAGCTGTGGTCATATAAGACGAGATCGAATTAGAAATAATGATATACGTAAAAAACTTAAAGTAACATCAATTGAAGAGCAGTTGGTCCAACGATGGATATCTCCAACGGAGGCCTCCCGAAATACCTGTGCACGTTGTAATTGTAATCTGCATCGAATGCTTAAAGAGAGGTATAGGTCGACCAAGATTGACATGGGAAGAAATAGTAAAAAGAGACTTGAAGGATTGAAATATATGTGAAGAGCTAGTGTCGAACAGGAGCGCGTGGAAGCTAGCGATCCACGTACCAGAATCATTTATTAGGTTTTTTTTAGCTTAGGGTTGATTTAGGGGTAGTGTTATAAGTTTTAGGTTATATGACTAGTGAATAAGAGCCTAATACGTAGTATTTGGTCTTCGATCCCTATCACTATTAGTACCATTATTACTATTATTATTACTACATGGTTTTTTTTTTCTTTACATATGTTTATTTTTTATCTTTATTTTTATTTTACTTTATTATTATTATTATGTGTTTAATTATTTTACTTTATTTTTTTATTACTATCATGGTTTTCTATTATTATTGTTGTTGTTATTGCTTTTAAATTGACTTTTTCATTTAGTTTTGGATCCCATCTCAAGCCGACCCCAACTCGTTTGGGAATAATGGCTTAATTATTGTTGGTGGTGTTGTTATTTAATTTTTATAAAACTTGATTAACTTGATTTATTTAAGCTTTGTTGACTTTTGACATTTTGCGTTTTACAATGCAAATTGAAGTTATAAAAATACTTCATAAAGATAAAATCCTAAATCCTAATTGATGATAAATACATTTAAAACTAATCTACATTTAGTAATCAGATTTTTGTTTGAAACAGGCACAATCTAAGTAATAAAGTTGGTTAAACTATTTATTGTACCTGAGGTTTTCAACTATATATTGGCTTCTTTTAACAACTACAGGTTCATTGGTGGGTATATACTGGCTTCTTTTAACAACTACAGGTTAATCAGCACGTGCTTTCTCAAGATGACAGAGAAGCTCTTTGGCTTGTCATGTTCCAGAATCAGGATATGCAATGCGCTTTCTTTATGTTCAATGAATGACCCAACAGTTGCTTATGTGTAGTATTCATAACTTGTTCAGCCATTTTATTCCAGCCATCCTTCATGGCTATATTGCAAATTTCCCAGCTAGAATTATATTCTACCTAATAATTCATATCACAAAGCGTCACACATCAGGGATGTCAAACAATTCAAACATTCAATAGAATCCAAACATTCATAAGTAAGATCAATTAATTATCTGATTAATTTAACCAGATTAAATACCTATGAATAAATTATTAATCCTGGTTAATTAACATTTATTAATTACAAACCATCTTTAATAATTAACCTTTAATCATTTATTCATTAACCTTTAATAATAAATTAATCAACCTTTAATTATTAATTAATCAACCTCAATTAACAAAAAAATCAACCTTTGATCATTAAATAATTAACCCTTAATTATTTAATTATCCTTTAAATTAATTAACCTTAATTAATTAATAAATTAGTTAACTCTTAATTAATTACCATAAATTAATTATCCTAAATTAATTACAATAAATGATTATCCTAATCACTTATATTAATAAATCATAAATTAATTACTTTGAGTAATTAGCGTTTAATCACTTGATTAATTAACTTTAATCATTAATTAAATTACTTAATTAAGTAATCATCTTTAAGTAATTAATTACCCTTAATTACTTACATTAATTAATTAACTTTTAATTATTTATTATCCTCGAATTAATTACCTTAATTAATTAATCGCATAAATTAATTATCCTTTTAAAAAATTAAGGAAATAAATCTTTAATTAATCACATTAATCCATTAATCACCTTAATTTTATAATATAAGTGATTAACTATTCTTTAATTATTCATACTAATTAATCAATCCTTAATTACATTAAAGTAGTTAACTTTTAAAACCTTTTATCCTTCTTAATTAACCACTTAATTACATTACTAAATTTATTAAAAATAAACTTTAAATGGATAAACATTAATTATTTACAAAAGAACTGATTTTTAACAAGATTGTTTCAAAATAAGCTTGATTGGTTTTAAAGTTTAAAACTGTTTTAATATTAAAATCAACAGACCCGAGACAAACAAGTATAATCCCCGAGCCAATCACCAAAATTCTCGGGTCCATCCCCGAGTAAACTCCTGTTTCTTTATTTTAAACTTTGTTTTAACTTTAAACTTATTAAAACAGGTTAGCCACTCAACCTTCCCGGAATATAACTCGAGCCACCACATCGTTTTCTCGAAAGTAAACCCGAGTCGACTTCTTCTTCCCAAACATCACAACCACCCAGGCACATAAGTGCACCGTGCACGTGCACATCACTTTACCGATGATTCGATCAACTCCGTTGCCACAAACACATCGTCGATAATTTTCCTAAGCCTCACAAACACCCAGATTCCATGATTTCATCGTATATCGATAACGAGCTTGTCGATCGAACTGGAACCCAAACCCAGATCAGAAAAATCCATCGCCGACGACAATCCCAATCACCAACCACCTCGCCATCTCGCCCAAAGCCGCACCAGATCACAACGCATCGTTCCTCCAAAGTCCTGATGGCTCCAATGCTACCTCGCCATTGAACGACAAATATTTCCAACATCAACCAAAAGCCGTTCCTAAACCATAAATCTTCGTCGAACCACTGCCATGATCGATAATAAATTCCTTCAGTAATTGGGATAAACTACTTTTAAAAATAACTTTATACCTTTATACACATTTCATCTTTAAATCTCGGCCTATAATTGATTATTCGAAGAGGATTTGAAATTTTAAATTATTTTCAATACCTTTTGAATTTAGAACAGAGGCATAAGGCCTGTACATAATCATGTACGCAGTCACACACACACACACACACACACACACATACACACACACACATATATATATATATATTGTAACAGCCCGCAAATCCGTACCCCTTGAGTCAACACTATTCTACAACAATCAACTCAAGTTGTACAGAAATACGAACCATTGGGTTAAAGAAGAAGAGGTAGAAGAAGAGAATTGAAAACAACAGAATCTAACCATCGCAGCGGAATAAAATATAATAGATAATAAATGATCTTTACTCAAAATCAAATATATCTGTTTACATACATTACATCATCAGAGTACACCAGTCACAGCTCACATCAATAACATACAATGGATACACAGCAACTCAACAACGGAATATATATATACACACAAGTACGGGAGTACGTATCGCCATCCTGCTCGTCTCCTGAGTTCCACAACATCATATCCTGTATTCTATAATACTCGGTCTGACCCGAGCATTACAGTTAAATAACACCCGAGTCAGTCTGGATTACCAGCGTGAGAAAATCACACCCAATTGATTATTAAAGTTTCAAAAATCCTTTGAAAACAAAAGCATCTCGTAAGACCACGCCACAAATAAACATGTCGGGTTTTTACCTTACGATAGCTAAAACATTTTTTTATAGAAATCCTCTGATATTATAATAGGGTCTATATACAAATACTTATAAAATAGCCGAAATTGTTGCATTCATTAAATTCCAACTACTAGCCACAGAGTGGGTAATACAAACAAGGCTCGTAGGGAGAATGGATTTCCAACCAATGACTAGGCACTGGGGTACCACCTGTCACAGTACGGGGCCTAGATCACCGTACCGAGGAGTACGCCCGCTCCCCTGCAACACAAGGCCGGGACTATCCCTTACTGGATAATCCCGAGTGAGATCACCCCGCGGTTGGGATCAGCAACCGCCCACTAAGCCGAAATAAAAAGGGACATCTAGACTGGAATGACCTCACCCTGCTTGGGTGCTACCCACCTAGCCTTGCTGCATAACCCCTGATTTCAGTCATTCCCATTTGATGAGGCTTGAGGCTAAGCGTTACCTTTAAGAACAATATCCCTTAGAATGCCCATCGTCCACCTGACGATGTTTCCGCAAGCATTCATCCATACAAGTCCGTCCCGGGTTCGAACGGAACCGAAGGCACTATTCCTACTACATCCATTTTGGAAATATCCTCAGGATTAGTAGCGACTAGCCCTTGCACTTCACTGCTCCTTCTTCGAATCCGAACACGTTTCACGCAACGTACAAACCGGATCGAAGTGGTTTTCGAGAAATAAATCTCGATCCCGGTCTCTTCGAAACGATCAACGCATTTGTCCAATATTGATAGTCGGTTATTTAACTATCAATTATATTCACGAACAACCATCAACCAATAAATAATTTTCCAATTTTTTTATTAATCTCAAAAATATCTTCACACGATATATTTTTATTTTTAATCCTTTGAAAACAGTTTCAAAACCCTCATTCTTTTCAGAATCAACTTTCCCAAATATTTTCTATCTCCTCTGAAATCACCAAGCACAAAACTAGATTTTTAAAATAATTTAAAACACTTTACTTTGAAATATATATACTTTAAAACATTTAAGTTAAAAACTACTTTGATAATTTGTTAAAAATACATACTATATAAATATTTGAAAATAAAGTTACTTAATAAAATATAAAACTAGATTTCCACTTTTGAAACAAAATACCAAGTCACCTTTTTAAATAATTACTACTATAATAGATTTGAGAAAATACTTACTTTAGAATTTAAATATTAGAAATAATAAATTTTACAAACTTGCTTTCTTTAAAACAATTTTAAAACATTTCATTGATATTTAAAAATTTATTTTTTTTTTAAAAAAAACATGTACTTGGCTATCCAGAGAAAATTCCCACTTCAAACACTTAAATCAATCCAATTTATTTCCTTTGGAATAAATTTCTTTACTTATCAGTTCATTTCGAAATTCAATTAATTATGGACTTTATTATTGTTTCAGTTTGATTTTTAAATCCTTTAGCTGAAATATATAAACTTCAGGTTATTCCCAATTCCTTCTTTATTTTTCTTAAATAATTTAAATCCTAAATTTCAAATAATTATTTTATTCTTTTAAACAGTAACATTGAAGTTTAAGTTTTTCTTAACTTTCTGTTTATTCATAAATTTCTTTCCACACACATAATTTATTAATTAGCATTTTGAAAACACTAATATTCGTATCCAATTCATTTTAGTTTATTCACATTCTTTATAATTATTTTCTTAAAAATTTACTCTTTTTATTATTTCTTTCCAAAAATCCAATGCTATATAATTTGATAACTCAGAGTTCAGAATATATCCAAGCAACTATAGCATTCAATATTTCAATATAATTCATCACAGAATATCCTTAACAGAGAATAAATAAACAATATATATATGATGAGGGACCCAATTGGATCCCTCCAACCTGTTTTTCCCTGCATCCACAAACGTCAGCACAATATAATATACTAATTCCAAAATATCATACTATATCTCATCAATTCATTCAACCATTCAAACAATTGTTTAAATTTAATCATTTTAAATTTAATTTTAAACTGAGTGAGATTAACTCACCTTTGCTTTTCATTTTGCAGTCAATTTCCATTCATTTCCATTCCAGCTTGTTTCTCGATTTTAAACCTTGTATAATAATTCACGGTTTATTATTATCTAAACCAACCAAACAATTATTCATCATTTATTTATTTTGTTTACAAATGATTAAATTTTAACCTTAGATTTAATTTAAACAATAACTACTCCCAAACTAATATCTCCTTTGACACCTTTTAGTAACAATTCAGTTAAATAATTTAACCATCCCCATATTTGTTTTAAAATGAGTTGTAATTATATAAACTTATACATATACTCTTTCCTTTTTGAAATCACATATGTGTATGTATACTTATAAAATAACATGTATTGATTTCAAATATAATTCTTACATAAATTCTTAAATATTTTATTTTTTAAAATTCCTATTTATTTATTTATTTCTTATCTCATTTTTTCTTTCAATATAATAACCACAGCAGTATTTATTGTAAATACATAAATCGTTAAATCCCTTTTTTTTAAAGAAAAAAATCTTCCTAAAATCTTATATATATCTATATAGCTGTTTATAAATCTTACAATATTCCAAAAGCCCTATTATATTTAAAACTGTATATGCATATCTCAGTATATAAACAAAGTAAATAATTTACTTGCTGTAATTTTGTTATCGAATTGTAAATAATACCTTACTCGAATGCTAGCCTCTGACCTACCCAGAACACGCGCGGCCTCCACGATTTTGACCGAATCCATTTGCAGCAGATCCCATCACCCATGCGCGCTCGCACGCGGTGCTCCCCACTGCTTCGTCGCCTCTTCGAATGAGACCCACTTCCTCACTTGTGCTACCCACCATGCCCAGATGCGACTCCACCTGAGCTCGAATCGAACTCGAGTCGCCGTAACCTTCTCCTTCCCCACGAATTCGAACTCAAAACGAATCGAACTCACGCTCAGATCCCTCTTTTTCCCTTTGAAACGAATTCGATTTCGAGGCCGAAAATTTGAGTAGGGTATTCGAAATCGATTTATAAGAAAATGGGACTTCGGTCATTATAGAATTTCGAATTGAAGGGGAGTGGAGTTGTTACTTCTGGAGGAAACAAGGGGTTCGATTATATTAATTTTTGTTTTTCCGGTAGCTTGCTTTAGAATCCTTACGTTGAACGGCTCGGGGTATTATAAGTATTATTATTTTCTTAAAAAAAACAAAGCGTGTTCAAGAAGGCTCGACCAATTATAAGCTTACCTTAGCTGACGTGAAATTATTTCGATGGAAGGTTAACTGGTTAAACGATGTATTAATTTAATTTCAAATTTCAATTTAAATCGACTATTATCGATGATATTCCAGCGCGAATATACTTCGTACACTCACACACTAGCTCCAAACAATACGAAATTTGAAATCCGATAATAATTCAATATTACGGACCCACTGGAACTAGTTTTCGTTGAATTCCGAAACTGTGTCTCGGAAGACTATTTTTAAATTCAATTTAAACGATATTAAATTTCAAAACTGAACAAACCACTGCTAATTTCAATTTTACAACTTCTATTATCCTTTGTACTATCAATATAAATTTTACAAGCCTTCAAATTATATTCAACATGTTTAAAATTCCAGATTCAACAATTCACCCAACTTTACTTATTTAATTTAATAATTCAATTATCAAATAAATTGTGATATTCGTAATTCAAGTTAAAATTACTCTATTGAATATTTAAAATCAATGAAATAATATGATTTTAAATGCTCGAAAATTTCGGGTCGTCACATTCCTCCCCCCCTTATAAGAATTTCGTCCCCGAAATTACTAGTTAGGAAGAACGGTCCAATACCCGTTTATTATTTCCCTAAAACTAAACAATGCAACATCTTACTAACTATCCTTTATAAAGACCCATAACCATTCTTATTAACTTCTCAAACCCTTCCATAGCTCCCAAACAACTCTATTTATACAATCATTCAATTTATAATTCAAAACTAAATTTTGAAATATCCAAATTTCCTCAAAAATTTTCTAACTCTCTAAATTTTCGAAAAATTTCACCAGCGTCTCCTTTGCGCGGCTAGCTCGGTACAACTACAAAAATGGCTCTGCGGCCTCCCAAATCCAAAAAGAAAACAAAAAAGCCAAGTGGCTCAATCCAAAAACCCAATCAATTTCATACCAAATTTAAATACATACCTTTTTGTCGAGCATTTCAAATTTCCCTTCTGAAATCAAAATCAATTCTCTTTTCTCTTTATAATACCTGCATATCCTGCTTAGCACTAATATCCAGACACAACTTAACATTTTATTGACTTTCTTACCAATGTCAATATTTATTAATCCAAATATTAACTTAGGATGTATTTGTAATATTCCATTTCCAATTAAGAATGCACCATTTCTTACTTAAGTTAACATAAGCATTTTATATGTTCTTATATTTATTTTTGCTTTACTCCTTTAATTTATATCCATTACTATTCAAATTGGTTCTTTCATTTCCATATGAATTTAATTTATCTTTAACTCTGCACATATAAATTTATTTGTCATTTATTACTAACTCATGTCATTATTTTAATTAGTTTCATTCACTAACTTATTTCAATTTCTAGTTTGAAATTGTTTAGTCGTTAATGAATTTTCCAAAAATTTCAAAAAATTTCTAACTCCCAAAATTTTTGAAATTTTTTGGCAGAGTCTCCTTTGTACGGAGGAGCTTTTGCAATTTGACAAAAGAGATAAATATATATACATCGACCCACACGGTCGGAAAAACCAAAAACAGTTCATATTTCCTATTTTATTGCGTAGGCGTACCTTATTTAGCATTTTAAGCAAGCGGCTAATTATTTTTAGCAAATAGCACAACCAAATCCAGCCACACGGCTTCCAGGTACCTGTACTTACTCAATTTAAACATGTAAGTGCCAAATATACGCAATTTAACAATATTACACTTAGTTGCAATAGTTAAAACATATGAATCCTAAAAGAAATTCACACCGAACATTTTTCTGTAAGAAATTTATATAGTTTTCATACCAATTCAACTATTTCAATTAATTTACAAATCATTTTCATTCAATTCGAAGGGTTTCCAATCCATTCATATACAACCTCATCAATTTTATATGGTTTAAAACTCAGTCGCTTACATTTAATTTATTTTTAAGCAACTGAACTCATATTTAATTCAATTGATCTCAAAATCAATTTATTTTACTTCTATCAATTCATAGAATTTTAATTACTTCCATTTATATCAAATGACAATTTATTCTATGCAATTTGACAAGATTTATGTGAATAAATAAGTATTTATGTTAATAACCAATTTAAGTTGACTCCCACTCAATTTATACTTAATTCTATCCCATTTCGGATTTATTCACAATCCATATATTCTCAGTTCATTACATTTCAAACTTGAATATCGTTCACTTTGCATCTCATTTTATTGACCAAATTAGTCCATTCAAAACCATTAACAACTTAGGTTCCGTCTTCATTACCACTTAAATTTCCTTCTTATTTTAATTCATTCATAATTATTTATTTAGCTCGACACATTCCATTTAAATTTCATTCACAATCCATTCATTTACATTCCATTCCATATTTGTTTATTCCAACTATTTTATTTAGCTCAAAACAATCCAAGTTATTTCCTTCAATAACCATTTCTCAACTTATTTAAACCATACTTCATTTGGTTCATATTTATCCCATCCATTCATTTATTCAATATAATTAGTTTATCCACTCAATCCATTTTGAATTTTCAACTTCTTAAATTTTATTTACAACCCACCAAATTCTATTTCAATTCAAATATATTTTCGCTTGATTTAAACCCATCCCAAAATCATTAAATTTAGTTTAAGTTGAATTAAATTCAACCCTCTTCGATTTATTCAGCTTAAGTCAATTTACTTCAATTTATTCAAATTTTATACTTAAGCTCATTTTCATTTTACAAGTAAATTTTCCTCTTTTATGCTCAACTTAACTCAATTGATTACAAGGCCATATCCAATTTATTTCCACATATTTGGATTTTATTCACAATACAAACCATCCCATTACTATTTTAATCAAATCACATTTTTATTCGATATATTCCCAATTATATTTAATTCGTTAACACTCCAAGTTAGATTTTAATCTATAACTCAAGTTCTGGATCCATTATCCATTTTCAAATTACCATTCACTTTTAAATTACCATCCAATTTTATTAACTTACATTGCAAATTCATTCACAAATCAATTAATTAATTTCAAGGCCACTTTTAATTATATTTTCTTCATCGACAATGTAAGTCAAATTTAATTATAACTTGAGTTTTATTTTCAAACCTCATCATAAACTCACAATTCAATTTCATTAACTAATTTATTAACAAATTAGTTCTCTCCTATTTATAGTACAATACTTCATTTTATTTCCAAATATCACTTCATTTAATTTTCTCAGTTCACATTATTTTATAATTCAAGTTTGGCTTTTCTGTTTATTTTCCAATTCACCAAAGATATTTATTTTTGGGTTTTCTATCTCACCTTCAAATTTAACAAGTCATAACTTATATTTCATACAATCCCATTCATTCTAGGCTTGAATATATTCATCTTTTATTTTTAACCCAAGCCTTATGCTTATTTATAACCCAAGCATATTTTTATTTCATGGATTTTTAATTCTTTTACAAGTCATTCTGATTTATTTAACTCAATCTAATCCTTATCCAACTTATTTCCCAGTTATCCAGGTAAAAATTTAATTTCATTTAATAACTTAATTGAATCCTTATTCCAATTCAATTTTATTTTAACTCAATTTTATTTAATTCAATTCGATTGCAACTAAATTCTAATACAACTGGATATTATTTTCAGCTTATTCAATTTATTTTAATCCAGTTAAATTTTATTCTCCAATCCAAGTTAATTTCATTTTTAACTTTTCACTTTAGATTTATATTCCATTATCCAAAGCTTAAATTTCTTTCTGATTTACAAACCATTTCCATTTATAAGCTTACAACTTATCTTATCCAGATTTTTTTTTAAACACCCAGCTTTGGTTTCAAATTGTTTTGAAATCTCCAACATCTCAAATCATATTTCTCACAAATTAAACCAATCCTGGTTTTATTCCCAACAAATTTCCTTTGACATTTCCAAAAACAACTAACTTTTCTGAACAAATCAATTTGGCAGCAATCCATCACTTAGAAACTCGAAAATGAACATCGATGATGTTGCAGTCATCACCGAAGTTATTTTCCAGTGACTAAAGTGAATTCAATGCTATCTCACTTCCCAAAATTTATTTGAAACAATTTCCTTTCAGAAATACCCCAAAAAAAACAATATTACTATTTATCTTCAAAATATTTCCAAAATCTCCGGGGTTTTAACGTTTCAAATTTTATTTTAATTCCAATTTTAACTATAATGCATTTATACAATTTATGCTTATACAAATTCTCATTTGATTTTATTTCAATTTATATTTTACATTTATAATTCATATTTATGAATTTCATTTTATAATTGGATTTATCTTCTCAATCTTTGATTATATTTCCAATTTCTAATTAAATATTTCACTTAACAATGATAATACTTTAATATTATCATTTCTAACATCCAAGCAACCATATAATAGCTATATAGTTTACAAAAACTATTCTTTATATCAAAATATATTTTTGGGTAAAATTATTTCATTTACCCATATTTAAAACAATACCGTGTCGATTGTTCTATTCAAGTGTTTAGAAACCCTTTCGATACAGTTGTCCAGACTGTGCCGACGAAGGTTCATATGCCACTCAATAAACCGATCAACACAATATTAAAACAATTTATATTCACTAACAAATACGCGCTCATATTTATTAATACGCTCAAACTCATTCTAGAGTACTATAGACTCTATTTTATGAGTAATTCCCACCAGAGCCAAGGTTATCACCAACCTATGCTCTGATACCAAGTGTAACAGCCCGCAAATCCATACCCCTTGAGTCAACACTATTCTACAACAATCAACTCAAGTTGTACAGAAATACGAACCATTGGGTTAAAGAAGAAGAGGTAGAAGAAGAGAATTGAAAACAACAACAGAATCTAACCATCGCAGCGGAATAAAATATAATAGATAATAAATGATCTTTACTCAAAATCAAATATATCTGTTTACATACATTACATCATCAGAGTACACCAGTCATAGCTCACATCAATAACATACAATGGATACACAACAACTCAACAGCGTAATATATATATATATATATATATATATACACAAGTACGGGAGTACGTATCGCCATCCTGATCGTCTCCTGAGTTCCACAACATCATATCCTGTATTCTATAATACTCGGTCCAACCCGAGCATTACAGTTAAATAACACCCGAGTCAGTCTGGATTACCAGCGTGAGAAAATCACACCCAATTGATTATTAAAGTTTCAAAAATCCTTTGAAAACAAAAACATCTCGTAAGACCACGCCACAAATAAACATGTCGGGTTTTTACCTTACGATGGCCAAAACAATTTTTTATAGAAATCCTCTGATATTATAATAGGGTCTATATACAAATACTTATAAAATAGCCGAAATTGTTACATTCATTAAATTCCAGCTACTAGCCACAGAGTGGGTAATACAAACAAAACTCGTACAAGGCTCGTAGGGAGAATGGATTTCCAACCAATGACTAGGCACTGGGGTACCACCTGTCACAGTACGGGGCCTAGATCACCGTACCGAGGAGTACGCCCGCTCTCCTGCAGCACAAGGCCGGGACTATCCCTTACTGGATAATCCCGAGTGAGATCACCCCGCGGTTGGGATCAGCAACCGCCCACTAAGCCGAAATAAAAAGGGACATCTAGACTGGAATGACCTCACCCTGCTTGGGTGCTACCCACCTAGCCTTGCTGCATAACCCCTGATTTTCAGTCATTCCCATTTGATGAGGCTTGAGGCTAAGCGTTACTTTTAAGAACAATATCCCTTAGAATGCCCATCGTCCACCTGACGATGTTTCCGCAAGCATTCATCCATACAAGTCCGTACCGGGTTCGAACGGAACCGAAGGCACTATTCCTACTACATCCATTTTGGAAATATCCTCAGGATTAGTAGCGACTAGCCCTTGCACTTCACTGCTCCTTTTTCGACTCCGAACACGTTTAACGCAACGTACAAACCGGATCGAAGTGGTTTTCGAGAAATAAATCTCGATCCCGGTCTCTTCGAAACGATCAATGCATTTGTCAAATATTGATAGTCGGTTATTTAACTATCAATTATATTCACGAACAACCATCAACCAATAAATAATTTTCCAAATTTTTTATTAATCTCAAAAATATCTTCACACGATATATTTTTATTTTTAATCCTTTGAAAACAGTTTCAAAACCCTCATTCTTTTCAGAATCAACTTTCCCAAATATTTTCTATCTCCTCTGAAATCACCAAGCGCAAAACTAGATTTTTAAAATAATTTAAAACACTTTACTTTGAAATATATATACTTTAAAACATTTAAGTTAAAAACTACTTTGATAATTTGTTAAAAATACATACTATATAAATATTTGAAAATAAAGTTGCTTAATAATATATAAAACTAGATTTCCACTTTTGAAACAAAATACCAAGTCACCTTTTTAAATAATTACTACTATAATAGATTTGAGAAAATACTTACTTTAGAATTTAAATATTAGAAATAATAAATTTTACAAACTTGCTTTCTTTAAAACAATTTTAAAACATTTCATTGATATTTAAAAATTTATTTTTTTTAAAAAAAACATGTACTTGGCTATCCAGAGAAAATTCCCACTTCAAACACTTAAATCAATTTTCTAAATTGATTCCCAATTTATTTCCTTTGAAATAAATTTCTTTACTTATCAGTTCATTTCGAAATTCAATTAATTATGGACTTTATTATTATTTCAGTTTGATTTTTAAATCCTTTAGCTGAAATATACAAATTTCAGGTTATTCCCAATTCCTTCTTTATTTTTCTTAAATAATTTAAATCCTAAATTTAAAATAATTATTTTATTCTTTTAAACAGTAACATTGAAGTTTAAGTTTTTCTTAACTTTCTGTTTGTTCATAAATTTTTTTCCACACACATAATTTATTAATTAGCGTTTTGAAAACACTAATATTCTTATCCAATTCATTTTAGTTTATTCTCATTCTTTATAATTATTTTCTTAAAAATTTACTCTTTTTATTATTTCTTTCCAAAAATCCAATGCTATATAATTTGATAACTCAGAGTCCAGAATATATCCAAGCAACTATAGCATTCAATATTTCAATATAATTCATCACAGAATATCCACAAAGCATAACAGAGAATAAATAAACAATATATATATGATGAGGGACCCAGTTGGATCCCTCTAACCTGTTTTTCCCTGCATCCACAAACGTCAGCACAATATAATATACCAATTCCAAAATATCATACTATATCTCATAAATTCATTCAACCATTCAAACAATTGTTTACATTTAATCATTTTAAATTTAATTTTAAACTGAATGAGATTAACTCACCTTTGCTTTTCGTTTTGTAGTCAATTTCCATTCAATTCCATTCCAACTTGTTTCTCGATTTTAAACCTTGTATAACAATTCACGGTTTATTATTATCTGAACCGACCAAACAATTATTCATCATTTATTTATTTTGTTTACAAATGATTAAATTTTAACCTTAGATTTAATTTAAACAATAACTACTCCCAAACTAATATCTCCTTTGACACCTTTTAGTAACAATTCAGTTAAATAATTTAACCATCCCCATATTTGTTTTAAAATGAGTTGTAATTATATAAACTTATACATATACTCTTTCCTTTTTGAAATCACATATGTGTATGTATACTTATAAAATAACATGTATTGATTTCAAATATAATTCTTACATAAATTCTTAAATATTTTATTTTTTAAAATTCCTATTTATTTATTTATTTCTTATCTCATTTTTTCTTTCAATATAATAACCACAGCAGTATTTATTGTAAATACATAAATCGTTAAATCCCTTTTTTTTTAAAAAAAAAAAATCTTCCTAAAATCTTATATATATCTATATAGCTGTTTATAAATCTTACAATATTCCAAAAGCCCTATTATATTTAAAACTGTGTATGCATATCTTAGTATATAAACAAAGTAAATAATTTACTTGCTGTAATTTTGTTATCGAATTGTAAATAATACCGTACTCGAATGCTAGCCTCTGACCTACCCAGAACACGCGCGGCCTCCACGATTTTGACCGAATCCATTTGCAGCAGATCCCATCACCCATGCGCACTCGCACGCGGTGCTCCCCACTGCTTCATCGCCTCTTCGAATGAGACCCACTTCCTCACTTGTGCAACCCACCATGCCCAGATGCGACTCTACCTGAGCTCGAATCGAACTCGAGTCGCCGTAACCTTCTCCTTCCCCACGAATTCGAACTCAAAACGAATCGAACTCACGCTCAGATCCCTCTTTTTCCCTTTGAAATGAATTCGATTTCGAGGCCGAAAATTTGAGTAGGGTATTCGAAATCGATTTATAAGAAAATGGGACTTTGGTCATTATAGAATTTCGAATTGAAGGGGAGTGGAGTTGTTACTTCTGGAGGAAACAAGGGGTTCGATTATATTATTTTTTGTTTTTCCGGTAGCTTGCTTTAGAATCCTTACGTTGAACGGCTCGGGGTATTATAAGTATTATTATTTTTTTAAAAAAACAAAGCGTGTTCAAGAAGGCTCGACCAATTATAAGCTTACCTTAGCTGACGTGAAATTATTTCGATGGAAGGTTAACTGGTTAAACAATGTATTAATTTAATTTCAAATTTCAATTTAAATCGACTATTATCGATGAAATTCCAGCGCGAATATACTTCGTACACTCACACACTAGCTCCAAACAATACGAAATTTGAAATCCGATAATAATTCAATATTACGGACCCACTGGAACTAGTTTTCGTTGAGTTCCGAAACTGTGTCTCGGAAGACTATTTTTAAATTCAATTTAAACGATATTAAATTTCAAAACTGAACAAACCACTGCTAATTTCAATTTTACAACTTCTATTATCCTCTGTACTATCAATATAAATTTTACAAGCCTTCAAATTATATTCAACAGGTTTTAAATTCCAGATTCAACAATTCACCCAACTTTACTTATTTAATTTAATAATTCAATTATCAAATAAATTGTGATATTCCTAACTCAAGTTAAAATTACTCTATTGAATATTTAAAATCAATGAAATAATATGATTTTAAATGCTCGAAAATTTCGGGTCGTCGCATATATATACAAGCATACAAGCATCTTTCACATACATACAAACACATTTCACAACTTACATCAAACACCTGCCACATGCAAACCAAGATGTAATAGATTTGAGGGTTTTAGAAGTTAGTTTTCTCACCTGAACTTTGTACAACAGAGAACAGATTTTGAACTTTAATCTGAAATTTTGAAAATCTAGAATCTGATGCATTTGATGATTATTAAGTTGAAATAGATCTGATCTTTGCATTTGTTTTGCTCAGGCTTTTAGATTTTGATTTTAATTACTTGAGTTGATCATTCCAGGTTGGAAATGGTTGCTTTGCTTTTGAACTAGAATACTTTGATCTTTCCAGGCTTTGATCTCTGCCTTGCTTTTAAACTGAGTTGAATTTGATTTGCTTTTCTAGTTTGCTTTCTTCAGATTTGACTTTTGCTTAGATTTCCAGGTTTAAGTTTGAAGAGTTTGTTTTCAAATTGAAAACATGAGGTAGATTTGGATTTGTAACCTAATTTGCTTCAGGTTTGAATTATTTTGATTTTCCTGGTTTTTGTTTTGAATTGCTTTTGGTTTTCAGGTTTCCATTTTTGAAGATGTGAAGTTTAAAGCCTGGTTTTCTTCTCTTTCTATCATTATATTTAAAATTAATTCTTAAAAGAAAAACAAAGATGCCACTTGTTTAAACTAACCAACACTTGTAAATTTTTTATGAAAAATGTTTACATTTGTTTAATGCATTGTGTTAATATTTTACAATTGTTACAGATTTGTGTTTTTATGTATTTATTTAATTTAATTTATAAATTTTATCTTAAAACCTTATGTTATTAAAATTTACTTTTGTTCATTCAAAATTGAAAATATTTATACATGTCTTTTACATGTACTTATGTTTTAAATAAAATTTTATATCATATTTTAAATTTAAATAACCCACTTCCTTTTACATACATATGTATATCTTTAAAGAATATAATTTAAAATCAATTAAACATTAATAAATAAGTGTATACTATATATATATATATTTGAATTTAACTTTGTAAATAGCTTTTGTAAATCAATTTCAAAAAAAAAATTTCAAATCATCATATTATAAATACAAAACAAATTTTCCTATTAGTATTAAATTTTAGAGTTTCCAAATCCAATATATTATTCAAAATATTTATCTCTGAATTTCCAACTAGAAATTCTATTTTAAATCATACTTATATACATTTATATTAATAAAAAAACAAAAATCTATTTAATTTGGAAAATACCAAATTAATTCACAATTTAATTTCAAAAATTAAATAAATTACCAATTTAAATTTGATTTAAAAATGGGGATGTTACAAGAATACGGCTTGTTAGGGGCGATCGAATGAGAAAATATCTTTATACTAACACTGACATGTCATTTACACTTTTTTTATTTAATATCTGAACTGAATTTGACGTGTATAGTATTAATACAAGGTAATAGACACACTGATTTCTCAGAATTAGAACAATATATCATATAAATAACAGCCACAGATCACAATAGAAAAAATCTCAACTTATACGTATAAAAGTTATTTAGTTTACAAAATGAAATACTAAACTCGATTGTTATACAAATTTTACAATTTTCTAACCTCAATTGTACATCTTATAAACATATTCACAAATTTCCTAAATGAGACAAACTAAAAAGTCAAAAGTATTTATCTGCTTGCTAGCTCAAACATTCAAAGTCAACTTGTCCTGTAACCTGAAAAGTCTCAACCTGACTCGAGCAAAATAACACCTCGTCAGACTATCTCTAAATATCCAATAGGGTGAGAATAAAATACAACACTAAAAAATAACATATAAGTAAATATAGATGTCAATGAAATAGCAAGTCACTGGAATTAATTTAACTTAGAGTCCATCATAAGGCACATGGTTATACATTTAAGTCACGAATACATATTAGTCGCTAAACATCGAATTCACATAACAAAACACAATATCTCTAAGCGTGCAAATATCAATGATTAACTTAGAACATGGTTCTAAGTTTAAGTCACAAACAAGAACTAGTTTCTAAACACAGAATAACAGAATTAACTTAACATCCATCACAAGACACAAGAATATATATATATATATATCTTTATTTCATGAACACGGAATAGTCACAAAATTCAAATATCCAGAATCCAAGAGATCTTAATCCAAATCGATAGTAATGATCGTCCAAAACAATCACAATGATTGTACTCAAAACCCGTGGCAAACAAACAAACAAATTGGTATCACTCGAACTGATCTGATACCAAGGATCGTACTCAGACCGAGAACACAGAATCACAGAATGATCTCAAGGATAGTCCATACTGATTAAGGTGATCTTAAAGACCATGACTTAATAAATCGACATTTATTTAATATTATTATGTTTGAAAAGAAATCTAGGAATAAACTTCTTGCTAGAGATAATTTAAACAAGCCCCTCTTAAGCCAGTTACACCTACAAGGGATGTGTGATGCCTTACCATACTAGTTCTTGCTAGAGAAGTTTATTGATGGACTCAAAGAGGAGATAAGGTATGATGTTATAGCCCTCCATCCTGTAGATTTTAGAGAGGCAGTGAGTTTCGCTAAAGTGTTTGAACGCAAACGGGATAGCAAGAAGAAAAATAAGTTGAGAAATTCAACAAGAACCAGTACACAAAGCAATACGAATTGAGATGTGGGTATAGAAAGAAGCACTAAAGAAGCATTTGTAAGAAGTAAAGGTTTGACTCCACACGAAATCATTGATAGAAGAAGAAAAATTTATGCTTTGGGTGTAATGAGAAATGGCATGCAGGTCTTGTATGTAAAAATAGACAAGTATATATTCTTGAGGGTATCATTCCTCTTCATGATGATGGAGAGAAAATTACAAAAAGTGACATATTGACAGATAATGGGGAGTTAAGTGAAGTACCCACCATGCCTGAGATAAAGAAGGAAGAATCCTATGTCATTACCCTTAATGCTATTTGTAGCATATCTACCCTCTATACTATAAGAGTACAAGGCTTAATTAATGGCGAATGAATCATTATTCTTATAGACTCAAGGTCTACAAAAAGCTTCATAATTGCTGATCTATGAAAAAAAAATTGAATTTAAATATTCAAGACTCCATGGATTATTCAGTACAAATAGCAAATGGGGAAAAATTCAAGGAAAAGGAATTTGCAAGGGTGTCATTTTGAAATGCCAGAGGTGTACAATGTGCATTGACTTGCTAGTAATACCATTAAAAGGTTATCAAATAGTGTTGGAGGCACAATGGATGAAATTTTTTTAGGGTCGTATCCTTCAACTTTGCTAAACTACAAGTTAAATTCCAATTTCAAGGGCAAGCATATATTTAGCAAGGAAAGAAAGACAACGACAAGGTAGTGAGTGGTAAATACATATCGAAAGAATGTACAAGGGGGCAATTCTCATTAATTTTAACTCTAAGGAACTGCATGCACACATAGCAATATACCCCATCCAAAAATTATATCCTGAAGTACAGTCAATACTACAACAATTTCCTTTTATCACCAATGCTACCCCAACCCTTTCATCCAAAAGGAAATGTGATCATAAAATACCCCTTCTACCAAATTCCAAGCCTATATGCCTCTGGCCATACAGGCATTCTTGTTATATTAAAAACAAGTTGGAAAAGCTTATCAAAGAAATGCTAGTATATGGAATTATACAACCTAGCACCAGTGAGTATTCATTCCGTGTAGTCTTGGTTAGAAAGAAAGATGAGACATGGAGAATGTGTGTAATTGACTATAGATCTCTCAATAGACGGATAATCAAAGATAAACTTCACATCCCTCTAGTTGATGATTTACTGGATGAGTTGCATGGTTCAAATTAGGTTTCTAAACTTGACTTAAAATCGGGATATCACCAAATTCGAATGCATACCTCTAATATACATAAAACTGTTTTTAAGACAAATGATGGCATTATGAATTTATTGTAATTCCCTTTGGACTTTCAAATGCTCCATCAACTTTTAAAGCTTTAATGAATGATACATTTAAACCCTATTTAAGAAAATTTGTACATGTTTTTTTATGACATCTTAATCTACAACCGGACTTGGTCTAAGCATATGTTGCATATTAGACTTATTTTGCAGGTGCTGGAAAGAAATTAGCTGGTTATCAAACTTTCAATATGCACTTTTGTTGAGAGACAAGTAACATACTTAGGGCATAAAATCGAAAAAAGGGGATTGCCGTAGAACAAGACAAGGTACAAGTAATCAAATAGTGGCCACAACCAAAGAACATTAAAGGCTTGAGAGGGTTCCTAGGGCTCAATGGATACTATAAAAAAATATTAGAAATTATGGAAGCATTGCCGTACCAATGATTGAACTACTAAAAAAGAATCATTTAAATGGAATGAGCAAGATACAAAAGCTCTCAAAAAACTCAAGCAATACCTAATGGAACCACCAATACTTAGTATGCAAAAATTCAACAAGGATACAGTTATTGAATGTGATGATAGTGGAGTGGGAATTGGAGTTGTTCTAACTCAAGATGGCAAGCCTATAGCTTACCTTAGCCAAGCATTTAATGAAAAGAATCCGATGCTATCTGCATATGAGAAGGAGCTATTGGCTTTAGTTCTAGCTACAAAAAAGTGGTCTCAATACCTAATTAAAAGGAAATTTATTATAAAAACCGATCATCAAAGTTCAAATATCTCTTATCACAAAGGTTTACAACAGGAATTCAAGGAAAATGACTAGCTAAACAACATGGATTTGACTGAGGAAAAGAAAATACTATTGCAGACTCACTTTCTAGACTACCAGAGGATCGGTACTTGTCCACAACATCAATGCATTGCTATGCCATATCAACTGTTGAAAGTAGTTGGCTACATGAATTTATATGTTACAATATGAAAATTATAAATAAATGTTCCATAAGATCACTGAAGGCAAGCTCAATTCTGATAAATATAAATTAATTGATGGCCTCGTATTTATTAAAAAAGAATTTATTTACACTTCAACTGCAAGAAGTTAATTACAATTATAGTTAAGGAGTATCATTCCACTCCTTTAGAGGGGCACGCAGGAGTTAAAAAGTCAAAGCATAGACTTAAATAAGTATTATGCTGGAAGGGAATGAGATCACATGTGGAAAAATTTGTCAAAGAACGTGATACCTGCCAAAGAAATAAACATAAGAACATGCCAGTGCCTGGTTTTCTGCAACCCCTGCCTTTACCTGAAAAAATTTGGAGTGATATTTCAATGGATTTTATCATTGGTCTTCCAAAATGTCACAAGTATGTTGTTATCTATCTAGTGGTTGACAGGCTTACCAAATACTCACATTTTTTCCTACTGCATCATCCTTATACAGCCAAAGATATAGCAAAAATCTTCTTCGATGGAGTCTTCAAACATCATGGCATGCCTTAAAGTATAGTAAGCGATAGAGATGCAAATCTCACTAGTGCCTTTCGGCAAGAACTTTTAAGCTGTATGGATGTTCACTTGAATTAATTTCAGCCTACCATCCCTAATCTGATGGCCAAACAGAAGCAATAAATAAGATATTGTAAGGCTATCTTCAATGTTTTGTTTGTCATAAGCCATAGGAGTGGTCTCAATGGCTTGTTGCAGCATAATACTGGTATCATACCAATTGGCATAGCTCCACAAAGACTACATTTTTTACTGTAGCATATGGCATCTCACCCCCTACCCTCTTATCTTATTCCTCATTACTGCTAAAGTACCACAGGTGGAACAAGAATTATTTTCTAGAGATTTAGTGTTACGTCTACTAAAGGATAGCCTATCCTTAAACCAAGAATGAATGAAGAAATTTGCTAATGCAAAACGATCAGAAAGGGAATTTATCGTGGGAGAATGGGTGTATCTCAAACTACAACCCAATAGACAGATCACACTCAACAACTTTAAGACCACCAAACTCTCACCAAAATTTTATGGACTCTTATCAAATCACGTAGACAATAGGCAAGGTGGCATATAAATTGGAATTACCACCTGAGGCAAAAATCCATCCAATTTATCATGTTTCCCAACTCAAATGAAAATTTGATAGAGGGATAGTTATAAAATATGATGCACTAACCTTCATTGAAGAGATAATTGATGAATCCGAAGCTATTTTAGACAGGCGGATTTTCCCCAAACACAACAAAGCCGTAACATAAGCACTTGTTATATGGATGCAGCCACCAGAGAGTGAATCAAGGTGGGAGGATTAATGGGATTTCATTAAACGATTTTTGGATTTCGAACTTGAGACAAGGTCAAATTTTGAAGGGGGGGGGGTGAGTGTTGAGGCAGAAGGAATAAGTCGAACGGGTTGGAATAAAAGAAGGTTGAAGCGGGCATTTAATCAAACACTTGGCAACTCTCAATGGAGACGGGCAAAGGCACAAACACTTTTGTTCCAGTAGCTACCACAGCCACCGTTGATGATCTAGGACATGAGACGACCAATTATCAACACAAATCAGATGAACCTGACGAGACAGTCACTTCTGCACTAATCACAAGCTCCAGACGTAGCCAGGATGATTATGCACGTGCACAGGCCGTGCAAATGTACACATGACCAAAGTGAATAAAAGCAATCAGAGTTGTTGGGCTTTTTCGATGAAATCTGTTTTGGTGACGTAATGATTGATTTACATGCCTAATAACTTGTATTAATAAGCAGGGAGACCAAATTATAAATTATCAAGTTTGTAAATTAATAAGAATTTCTTTTCAATTTCTTGAAAATCTATTGCTTTTCTTCTGCGTTTCTACTCAGCATAAAACTCTTCCCTTATTCTGTTTATTGTTATTACCTTCTTCCATGTGTATCTCCTCCCCTTAACACATCCCTGAAACCCATTCTTAAGCACTTCTGCACCATTAACCCACCATCCATTTCCCAGGAAGCAAGTTTATGATGACTAGATCTATGATAAAGTAAATGGGGCATAACAAAATGCCAAAAACTGAAAGGGTGAATTAGCCAAAAGTATAAACTTCAACATAATTTTTAGATCTAGGTCAAAAGTTCTGAATTTTAGTCTCAAGGACACAAACTTCTATCTCATCTAGATTACGCCTCCAAACTCCACATCGTTGCATGCGCTTGTTGTATCGCCATAACTCCTCTCCATTTCCTCCATCGTCACGAAATCCTCCTACCACAAACCCTAAATCATGAAAAGCCTAATCATCACTACATGCTTTCAAATCACAACACTAGAAGTACCCCTGTACTCGAGCTCTATTACAGTGATCGACAAACACTAAAAATTCCAAAGTAAAAAAATTGCTAAATTATACTAACATTATATGAATATGATTTTATATTCATTTTTACAGTTCAAAAAATGCTAGTCACATCAATAATATTGGGTTGAAACTTCACATGAAAAATAACCATCGTCGCTATTACCGCCATCAACCAATCAAGTCGTCATCGCCTCCACCATGTCATCGTGGCATGTAGTCGTCATCAGCATCGCCACTTGTGGCCATCGCCGCTTTTTATGTTGATTCAAAATTTCGAAGACTTCCGTCCTTGAGGCCAAAAAATAAAACGCTTGTTTTTTAAGCTAAAATTTTATATATGTCCATCTTTCTGCCTATTTTCCTAAATTTAAAATATACCATAAAATATCCCATAACCAAATTTGAGTGATTTGTTTAATATTACACTTTGCAATAGATGGTTGAAAGCAATTACTGGGTTTAACTATAAGAGTTGTAATGTGTGTACGCTCACACATCAAAAGATGCAAATTTTAGTGTGTACCTTGCATCACATGTGACACATAATGTTCAACGTACTACACAGTATAGTAACAGTACCATGAGATGCTCTAACGCTCATCATTCCACTGTACATGAATTAAAAAAATCCTATTATAATAAACTCTTCTGTTCACAAAGATAATTTAAACAAGCCCCTCTTAAGCCAGTTACAGACAGTGACATGACTCATAAATAAAAATTCAAGTCAGAGATATGGACAAAAAGATTAATGAGGTGGTGGACAGCAGCTTTGAAATCATCGTAGAACTTCTGCTCAGAAAATCTATGTGCTCGTTTTCTTGCAGATGCAGCAATTGTGAGTCTCTCTGCTCCTGACATATTTAAAACCTTCATGCACTACAAGAAAAAACCCCATTGACAGGAGCTATTCTCAACGTTTGTGCCTTGAATGCGGTGGAAAAAAATCCTGGAGGGAAACTTTTACATCTGAACGCCGAGGAAACGTAAATAATATAACTTTACCGCCTCATTTTTTCACTTCCCCGAATTACTTTTCTTAGCCTTTCATCTTGTTAACACCTTCACCACCTAAAACAGAATTAAATCTCTCTTCCAATGATCGAAATTCTCCTTCATCACTGCCGCTCTGTCGTTCAGACATCTCCCTTCACCATTCTTTTGATTTCGAATCCGAATCATCATCACTAGCTGCTCCCTCTACAGGTACTTATTTTCAGTGATTCGTCGATTTTATTTAGGTTTAAAATGGGTTCTTCGATTAGTTTAATCAACATCAATTTCAATTTTGTTATTTCAGTATGTGTTTCTTTATTCATACATCAATTTTGATTTTGTTATTTAGGTTTAAAATGTACTTTTATATGCGATGTAATTACTGTTATTAGCCGTGCTTGGTCAAGTACTATACTGGAAAATATGAGTAATATAACCATAATTAACTTGAGTTATTTTAGATGTGAGTGTACCGGTACATGCAATGAAATATTCTGGAACATTCTTAGTGTTAGAATTTCGTATTAAATCAAGATTATCAGTGAAAAACAGGTTGATAGAACTTCATATAGTGTTGGTGGGCGAGCTGTTATAAGACAACGATGACAAAGTCACACCCTCTAAACATTCAGCAGTCCATATTGAAGAACAATGATTGGAAAC
This sequence comes from Allium cepa, assembly GCA_030765085.1. Lineage (NCBI taxonomy): Eukaryota > Viridiplantae > Streptophyta > Magnoliopsida > Asparagales > Amaryllidaceae > Allium > Allium cepa. Next base: position 27,279,709 of record CM060937.1, on the reverse strand, counting down.
TCATTTGAATTCATCTTTAGACAAGAATAAATTGAAAAAAACTACCAGATGTCCTCGGTACATATACTTAACTTAACTTTATCATTTTTGTTGCACATACAGAGTTCCTTAATTGATTATGATGCAGAATTCTATCTAATCTTAGTTTGTGATTTAAATGAACTAGATCACACTAAACTTTGTTGAACATGAATTGAAGCTAAAACTATCTAACCATGTAAATATAAGCATTATGTGATTTGTTTACCTTTTTTTTAAATTATAATCACCAAAAATTTGGTAGCTACGTTTTACACCTTGCATATCAGTACATATATATTTCATTCAAATACATTTGTAACAAAAATTTGCCTATATAAATTTCCTTGTGGATATCCACATTATAGCATGCATTTGTAATATCACAACTCACTTATTTAATTATTTGTTGTATACTAATAGAGTTTACTAAGTTCTTTATCTTTAGTTTCATTATACATTTGACTATATTTTAGGTATTGCCTGATGGCTCCATAAGGGAGTGATAATATTATGCAGGCAGACAAGCATTAGATAAATTAGGTCCAATGGGACTGGACTAGAAGCTTAATTAAATTTTTATGGTTAATGCAGTTCCGTCGGAGAAAAAGTAATTCCAACTGCTTGCTCGTTTAATACAGTGAATTGTTGTTTCAAAAAACTTGTATAATTTTGCAGCAATAAATAAGTTACAGAAGTCAATAATTATTAGCTGTATAAGAAGTACATGGTGTATTTTAGTATTTATATGAACATATAAAATAATAAGTTGCTTTAGTTCAAATTCAATCTGATAACATTTAATAACATTTACTTACAAATAAGTTACTTATCTGTGCATATAACATTGCAACCAATATTTTCTTGAGTATGTATTGTGTCCCCTGAAGCCTCACTTAGTTTTTATTTTTTTTTAATTTTTTTATGTGTGATTGAATTACTTGTGTAGTTAAATGATATTATTCACTACCATAGTTTTATAAAAAAATGGAAAGCATCTAAAATGTACACTTCTTTCCTGAATCCGAGTGTCCTATCTGTAGTAGATTAGTATGGCAACGCTTGGAATAAGGACAAAAATTTCTGACAAATTTTTTCCACAATCATTTATTCGACTGTTATATGTGTGTCTGTGTATATACATACAATTACGCATGTGTGCACGGGGTCTTGAAGAAGGATCCTTGACTATTTGTGTGAAGTCTGTAACAAATTAAAATGGTTCCAATTATTCAGCCTGCACTTTACCCTGTCAATGCACTAAACATACACAGAAGTCCACTGTCTACTAGTTTACAGTAAAACTGGTTAGTGTATAATGTAAATTATTCCCTTATTCATCCTGCAATTTGCATACCCGTGGACAAAATGTGACCAGGTTTTCAAATGCTTCAGTTTGCATTTTGCCTTTTCATCTCTATCTTGTACTTTGGTAAATTGTAGGTTTTGAAATATACAATATGTAAATTGTAGTGTTTTATTGTCAAGGTTTATTGTGTAAACTTGCTACATAGCATATTTTGTTCTAAAAAACTGGATTTTGGGGATTGTGTGAATAATAACCGAATATAGATTGATCTTTACTAGTTGCAACTCAAAAGTATTTATGCCTGCATGCCTATACATGTGCGCACATACACACATATGGAAATGTTCCACTACGCCCTATCCATGCCCCTATGTATTTTTTAAGCTACACAACTCTAAAAAAAAGTCTATGGAGACACCTACATCATGTTTATGAAGACCTACATCATTTATGGAGTCCATTAGTTATAGATAAGTACGCAATAAGAGAAAGATTTTGCTGAGAATCATAAGATTTAGTTTTTGATCAAATACTAATATTAGTTATCTTTATTACCATGTATGCTTTGGTAGCTGGATACGATGACAATTGTTTCTTTTCTAGTGCTATCCTGATGCTTTTGGCTGTTTACCTAAATAACTTTGCATGCCTTTTCTATCAGTTCCACATAATGCTTTCCTTTTCTGCACCAGATATATTTATCTTGTCTTGACAGTAGTTGAACTATTGTTCCTTTAGGTTCTCAGTTTTGGTAAAGAGGAACTGGAAGCAAAAATCTCTCTTGCCATGGATGCGGTGATAAGAGTATTCAAATATGTTTCCGACTTTGAAACAAATAATATAGGATCTTCCACTCTTACGACCATTTAATTATTGGTGCCATCGACTCATCAACTCAATTGATTGGAAAACAAGGAGCTTCCATTAAATCAATCCAACAGACTTTTGGTACCATAATAAGGATTAATACTGGAGGTACATGCAACACTTGCTTTTTTTTAACAGTGTGTGATTATATATTTATTTACTCTATCAGGTAATTATATTACTCTCGTTGTTTACATCTGTTGAAAGCGTTTTATGATCTTTTTTGTTTTAGTTCTCTTTGGATATATACCATGTTTTGTTAGTATAAACATGCAAATTATTTCCATGCAAATTAGTTAAGAATGTACTACTTTCTATCATTGAAAAAATTCAACAGCATGGTTTATGTCATAATTTCTCTTGTCTACCGATATCATCTTCCTCAAATTTTGAATAAACATTTTCTATGTTTTGAGATCTTCAAAAACATTTGTTTAGTGAAAACTAGATAACGAATATAGCTTGGTTTTTATGTTTTTAGCATGGTTGACAAACAAAATGACATTTGAGCTTTCTTTTGGTATGCTTTGCAACAGTTTCACCTTTCAAAATTTATGGCATATTTTAGTTAGGATTCGGTCCGATATTTTGTGAATATGTTATAGGAATACCATTGAAGTATTAATTAACCTAAGTTTCGCATTTATTGCAGCTTGTATGTTATTTGATTGAAATATTTGATTGTAGAGAAGAAGTTAGCGAAGGGGCACAATGTTTTATTTTATTTTAACCATGTTAACATGTAAGTTCTGCAAAGTGATTGTCGAACTACTAGAACTAGAACTAAGTTAACCGAGTTATCAAATCAGCAATTGTGTTCTTCCAAGGAATATTTGAAATGATTTGAATGAATCATCACAAATCTATGTTTCTCTTTAACAATAATGTTGTGATGTGCATTACAGTGTATACTTTCTTGGAATTACAGTGTATATTCATGATGGAGAAAGACTGGTTGCATTCACATAGGTAATAGGATAATATACAACTAAATACACATCAAAAATTTTAAAATTTTAATATTACAATTAATGTTTGTGTTGTCTATTTTTCATCATAGAACTAGTATAGAGTACCGACAAGGAGCATGGAATTTTGTGCAATCCACGAAGAAAAATTTAGCAGTTGCAGAAAAAAATTTATGTCCTTGCATAGATTGTCGAAATCTTACTCATCATCATGACAAGATTGTGTTTGAGCATTTGGTTATAAAAGGAATGGATCCTAAGTACAAATGCAGTAGGTGGTATAATCATGGTGAACAACTAAATATAGTTGAAGAAATGGATTTGAATGACACATATGATTAATTCAAAGTCGTTCACTATGAAGATGAAGATTTTGTCGATCATACCTTTTTTGCCGACGATAAAGATAATGTTAATGCACAAAGACGAGAAGATGATTTGATAAAAAAATTGGAAGATGCAGAAAGTCCATTGTATCCCGATTGTGTAGGTCGGACAAAATTATCTGCTATCACCGCTTTATATAATCTTAAATGTGAGTGTGGTTTATCCGATACTGGTTTTGATAAGCTATTAAATGTGGTACATGTATTATTGCCGAAGGATAATGTACTTCCCAAGACTATATATGAAGTAAAAAAATTTCTTAAAATATTTGATATGGGTTTCGAGAAGATTCATGCTTGTAAGAACGATTGTTGTCTTTTTAGAAAAGAATACAAAGATTTGAATAGTTGTCCAAAGTGTGGTTCTTCAAGATGGAAGATAAATAAGAGTACAAAAGAGATCATGCAAGGAATCCCTGTCAAAGAGTTGAGATATTTTCCAATCATTCCAAGATTCAAGAGAATGTTTAGATCCAAAAAAAGGGCAGAAGATCTAAGATGGCATTATAGTAATAAAAGCAATGATGGAAAAATGCGTCATCCCATGGATTCTGTGACTTGGAATGTAGTGGATGAGAAATATAAATCATTTTCAGCCGATCCACGCAATCTCAGACTTGGTCTAGCTACAGATGGTTTCAATCCATTTGCCATTAAAAGTTCTAAATATGGTTGTTGGCCAGTAATGCTAATGACATATAATCTTCCACCTATGTTGTGTATGAAAGAAGAAAATATTATGTTAACATTGGTGATTCCTGGTCCAAAGCAACCGGGAAATGATATTGATATATATATGGCACCACTTGTAGAAGATTTACATCAATTGTGGCATAAAGGTGTTGATATTTACGATGCATTTAGTAAAACACTTTTTAATTTAAAAGCAATCTTACTATGGACGATAAATGATTTTCCGGCTTATGGAAATCTTGCTGGATATTGTGTAAAAGGTAAAAAAACTTGTCCATTATGCGGTGTTAACACTCGTAGTCGATGGTTAAATCATAGTCGAAAGATTGTGTATATGGGTCATAGAAGATTTTTACCTCCTTCAGACTCATTGAGAAAACAGAAGACTTGGTTTGATAATAAGGTGGAGAAAGACACCAAGCCTAGGATTTTGACAGGTAGATACATTTCTTCTATGCTTCAAGATTTTCCTAATGATTTTGGAAAAGATAAGAAAGAAGAAATAAAAAAGATAAAAAAGATAAAGAAGAAAATACTAGATAAGAAGGGAAAAAAAAGATAATGGACAAAAAAAGGAAGCGTGTTCACAACAAAGAAGATGAACATAATGAGAATGATAACCCTGTAAAAAAAAGAGTTATCAAGGTGGAAAAAAAGATCAATTTTCTTTGATTTACCATATTGGGAGGTTAGTGTTTATTTTTTTCCCTACATTGATTAAACAGAAAAAATGTATAATACTAAAATGTTATATTCTTGATTGTTCCAAGAACTTCCATTGCGACATAATTTAGATGTAATGCATGTCGAGAAAAATGTTGGAGAAAGTTTGTTAGGCACAATATTGCATGACAACAAATCAAAAGATGGAACTAATTCTAGAAAAGATTTAGAGGACTGGGGAATTCGACATAGTCTTTTTGCACAACCTCGTGGAAAGAAAACATATCTTCCACCGGCCCCGTACACACTGTCAAGTTGTAAAAAAAAAATTCTGCAAGAGATTATATGATTTCAAAGGGTCTGATGGTTATTGCTCAAATTTTAAAAGATGTATATCATTAAAGGATTGCAAAGTTAGTGGCTTTAAGTCTCATGTGTTGATGCAGCAAATATTGTCAGTTGCAATAAGAGGATTGTTGCCAAAAAACCCGAGGAAAACAATAATCCATTTGTGTTCATTTTTCAATAAAATATGCCAACGTGTTCTCGATAAAGAAAAGCTGCAACAACTCGATGATGAGATCGTTACAATTTTATATGATTTTGAAAGATATTTTCCACCTTCTTTTTTCGATATAATGATACATTTAAGAATTCATCTCGGAAGAGAAGCTCGATTGTGTGGACCGGTTCATTTTTGTTGGATGTACCCCTTTGAAAGGTATATGAAGACTCTTAAAGATTATGTAAGAAACTATGCACGAGCTGAAGGATGTATTGCGAAGTCCTACCTTGCAGAAGAATCTATGAGATTTTTTGGTGAATTTTTAAAAAAATCATCACTAATAGAGGAGAAACAAAGTCGAAATGAAGATTATGAAAATCACGCAATACTCGAAGGCCGTCCAATTTCAAAGCTTGAGACAATTACATTGTCATTTAACGAGAAAGAAAGCGCTCATTTGGCTGTCCTAATGAATATGGCTATAGTGGAACATTTTTTAGAGTGAGTAAATATTGCATTCTATTTTGTTTTGTTTTGATGTGTATAACAACATGTATAACTTACTTTTTTTCTTTTATGCTAGTTTGCATCTTGAGGAGTTGGAAAATTTAGACCAACGTATGAAAAAAAATGCGACATTGCTTTGGAACAATCATACAAAAAACTTCGCTAATTGGATTAAAAAAAAGGTAATTATAAATACTCTTTAATTGACTTCAAAATAATATTTTCATAATCTTTGGTAAATACATTGATTTTTTTCAAATATCTATTGAATCGAAGGATCATGATACGTTGTTAAAATGGATTGCATATGGTCCGAGTACTAATGCATTGTCACGCAAAGGATATATTATAAACGGACAACGTTTTCACACGCAAGATGTTGAGAGAGAAACTCAAAATTGCAGGGTGACTTATGATGCCACTACTATGTGTAGAGCAAGTGCAAAGGATACCTCTCAAGTGGTTGATGTGGTCACATATTATGGGATTTTAACTGACATAATTTTGTTAGACTACCATGTCTTTTATATTCCTTTTTTTAAGTGCAATTGGGCAAACAAAGGACATGGAGTGAAAGTTGAAGACGGGTTTACTCTTGTTAATTTACATCAACATCAAGCCTCGTTTTCAAGAGATCCGTATATTCTTGCGTCTCAAGCGAAGCAAATCAATTATTTAAGGGAAAACGATTCTTCTAATTGGTATGTTGTATTGAAGGCACCGCCGCGAGGGTATCATGAATTAGAGACATATGAGTCTATTCTTGATATAAGTTTTGTTAGAGAAGAATGCGAAGAAAACGATAGGGATGATGATTCCATGGAGGATGCTATCTACGTTAGAGAGGATTGTGAAGGCATACTTGAGTAGTTTCAGTAAGTTGCTTAATTAACCAAAGTTGCTTAATAGATTGGGAATGCATAAATTAACCAAAGTTAAGTAACTTCGTTTTAGTGTTTATATATATACAAGCATAATATTATGACATGAAATACAGTGTTGGGAATACATATATACATCTCTGTCTATTTGGTATCTGTCTGGTATTGCCGAGTAAAGTTGGTTGTTATTATTGTTTTTTAATACGAAATCCTTTTTCCCTGATTTCGATAAGAACCAAATATGCATTCCATTTTGTGTATATGTAGATGTTGGCTCTATAAAATTAGCTGATAGCCACCGATTCTTCGATTTAGTCAATAAACTTGTAACATCTTGTTTGATAAGATACTAATGAGGCATTTCCAGCTTATTAAACTATTGATTACACCATAGTTTGGGTTAGACACTTGGCAATCAAATTTTGTTACCTAACTTGTTAGGATTATCCATTTTGTTAAATATAATAGCTATGTTGTCAAATTTTTTATTATAAAGTTTATCAATCATAACTTTGCATAAGTATGCGAGAAGATATGTTAGACATTGTAGATTTTGTAGCTGATTTATACATGATCAAAAGCTTTATGTTCATATGAAATATCAGTATATTTATTATGCAGTATAGTTTAATCATAGTGCAAAATATGCTGTATGTTTAGATGCTATGATAGTTTACATTCAAATATTTTTAATCAAAGTATATATTATGTTATTTCAAGTGCAGCATAATCCAACTGCATCACAGCATAATCCAACTGCGTTCTAGTTTACATTCCTCCTCCTTTTGGTCTAATGAGGCATTTCCAGCTTATTAACTATTGATTACACCTTTCACACCATATATGCCATATAGTTGCAACTAAACAAGCATCGAATATGTTCTGTTGTTGTCTGTCTTTGCGTTGATTGTGTGAAATAGAAATTAAAGCATCCAGTAGGCTATCATGTTGTATATGATTTATGCTGAAATACTTTTTAACTTGAGTTTACTTGCACGCATCCAGTAGGCTATCCAGTAGGCTATCCAGTATATGATTTATGCTGAAATTAAAACATATAGTAGGCTATCCAGTATATTTACTTGCACGCATCCACCATCAACATAAGGCTATGTATATTTTAGTGTTTCCCTTGTCATAAATTTACTTTTATTAGCTATGTATATCGTAGTGTTTGTTTATATGTACTTTTATTAGCTATGCATGAATACTAAAGTGTTTGTTTACATGTACTTTTAATTGCAGAAAATGGGTAAAAATACGAAAAGAAAGAGGACCGTGATTAACAATACTCAAAATGAATGCAATTTAGAAATAAATGATGCTCCAATTCAAGAAATTCCACAAGTCATCAACGATACTACAATGCAACAAGAAGGAAATGTTGAAGTTGTTGAAGCAAGCGAGAGAAATGACAATTTCGATGTTAATCCAATTCTGAAAAAAGGAACTAGAGGCCGAACAAAAGTCAAAAGACTTCCTGCAAATGTTTTAAGTCGAATTGAAGTTGAGTTTAATGGGGAAGGTGAACCAGTAGGAGATGGATCGGTCAAGTTGTTTTCTTATTTAGGCCCACTTGTATGCGAGCATGTTCCGGTTACACTGGATAATTGGAAGCATCTCAGCAACGAATTAAAAGTCGTTCTTTGGGAATCCATTCAGGTAAGAAACAAACAAATTTAATTAGATCGAGTAGGATTAGATAATACAACACCTTGAGGAACAGTTGATTCATGTATATCATATATTTCCAATTGTATCCTGTGTGTTATTAAGTTGATTTAAAAAAAATATTGCAGGCTAGATTTAAATTAGACGAGGAATGGCAAAAAGTGCCTATATTTCAGCAAATGGGATGCATTTTTAGATCTTCAAAAAGCATACTAGTTCGCAAAATAGTAAATGCAAAGAACGAAGAAGAGAGACTTCAACTAAAACCAGATAACATCAAAACCATGATGGAGTGGAAGAAGTTTATTAAGTCGAAAACAAATCCGAACTTTAAGGTAAATCATTTATAACACATTAATGGTTTATTTTCTGTGCCATGTTTACTTTCTGTAACATGTTTATTTTCTGTAACACTGATACGCGAAAGATCACTGAAGACAGTATGTAACATATTCCACATTGGAAACCAATGATTGGATCAACAATAAAAGATGCAAAGTTATTCCATTTTGTGCAAAGATATACAATTGATCTAAACTAAGGCTTCAGTTCATAATCAAAATACACAGATATACCATTACATCAAGCAGAAGAAAGTAAAAAAAAAATGGTCTTTCTTCCATTTGATGTTCTGGTAGTTCATATTTACAATGCCATCCGCTATTTGGGCATATTTCATTGCTCATCAATGAGAAAAACTTTATCATATTTACATTCTAAAGAAATTTCCTTCTTTAAGCTTTCTAAAACCTTCAATCTCCTTCTTTAGTGTATAACTACCATCTAATGAATATAATATTGTTTTCCTTGACAATTGAAGTGGTTACTCTTTTAGAAAATTTCAGGCACGAATTGTTTAACCTTGACCATGTGGTAATTTACCTTTTTTTCTTTACTTGTAGTGTGCCTGATTACTTGCATAGTTCATGAACATATAAAATCATAATTTAATGGGATGTGTAATAGCTAATACAGATAAAGGAGACTCAGCTTATAGTCTTTCAGTGTTTCTATGAATATTTAAATAATAGAATCACAGAGAAACATAAATGAATTTGCGTAGTATGTTTGGGATGAACAATGTTTGAGTAATGAATCTATGTAGGAGACACATCTTATAAAAGCAATTTTTATTACTGTTTTTCAACTAACGCAGGTTCACTTTCTGGTGCATTTTTCATTGACGAAACTGACATATTATATGCAACATTACACACCAAATGATATCTTTTGTTGTTTCCAAAACATAGATATTAAGTAAGAGAGGAATGCTAAATAACCTCACACCGAAGTGATTTTTATTGGCGATCGCTCTGCTATTAGACGGTTCAGAAGTATACCATTCAACCTCTTTAGACAAAAAGAAACCAATATACTCAAGAGAAAATTTAAAGCACTAACAGTGTGTTGACTTTATGCAAGTACCAACTCTTGTGCATCGTTTCAAATGAAACTAACCAGCCCAAGAAGAAAAAACATCACATAGTTTTTGCTACTTACAAGCATGCTCGTCACATGTTAAGCATGTAATAATCTATGAAAAATTAATATAGGATTGAATAGGTTTTGCTACCTACAAGCCATGTAATTAATAGAACACTTTAAAGCATACAACTTTGGCATTTCAACATATGCATATGATGTTGATATTTTGTTGCATGCAATGAGTATTGTTGCTTTGCATTATTGTCCTCTGAGTGCTTGAAATAATATTGCACGCTGCTATTCCAGTTTCTGATACATAGCTCAAAGCAGACCAGCGTGACTGAACAACACTGAAGCCTGATGTGATTGGTTTGTGTGCAAGCTAATGTTATTGTGTATTTATCAAGTTTGATACCGGTGAAACATGAATTTCTTTTCATACTGCATTTCATTATGACCAAAGCAATAACATTTATTGCAATTAAGGTCTAGTGCTAGAGACATTCCAATAATCTGAAAAGCATTTAACGTCTCTGGGAGTTTGTTCCCACTGTCATCTAATTTATGGGGCTTTTGGAGGAAAAGGAAACTAATGAATTTGAGCATAATGCTATTGATTCCTTGTATAATATGAAATTTACAATTTATACCTCTTTAAGCGCTAAAGATGTATCATTAAAACTCATACAGTCATTGTCCAATGGAACTGCAGGGATATAATCCTGTTTAAACCATTCGTTCCTTTTAATTTCTTCTGTACTGATTCGGGTTTTAGGATTTGGGTCAAGAATTCTGCGAATCAACTATGATGCTCTAGTAGAAATCCATCTGGGAAGCCTAAACTTTCCTTTATGTATCTGTTGTAATCCAAATAAATGAAGAATCTTGTACAAAAAACCCTTTTTTGGGTCAATTGACTGCCAAGTTGTATAGAAAATTAGTTAGGCTTTGTTTTTGTGCGCGGTTTCTATCGTCGAATGTTGAAAATTAAAATGTATACAAAAATTGATAAGTTTCTCCTTTTGTATTTTTTGAATACTGCAGATGGTAAGTGATAGATTCAGAGCTATTAGACAAAATCAGATGCCGCATACATGCAGCCGTAGAGGCATGGCTCGATTGGCTGAAGATATGGTAAAAAGTTAATTTATATACCATAATATTTATTGACTAGTTAGTTGACATACTTTGTTGTTTTAATGATCGTTTGAATGTAGAAAGAGAAGAGTAATGATTACACTCCCGTTCCTAGAGTTGATGTTTGGGTCAAATCTCATATTAGGAAAGATGGCAAACCAGTGAACGCGGCTGTTGCAGATACTATTGTAAGTTTTTTTAATATCGTGATAGTTTAAAATTAGTGTATAATATCAATGTTAATCTTTGTAGGAAAAAATAAAAAACGTTGTCGTTGGATCTCATTCGGGTTCAATAAACGGTTACAAAGATGACGCATTGTCGCAAGTGTTAGGACGTGATAAACCAGGAAGATTGAGAGGAATATGAAGGGATATGACCGCCACCAAGGCAATTTGGTAACATGTTAGGGATAAGCAAACAATCCAAATGCAAAACCATATTTCAGAATTAAAGGCGATGGTTCAAGGGCTAATGAAAAATCAGGCAATATTTTAGTTTACCGCAATATGCATGTTTAGAATATATAATTATAATATTGTATTAATCTATTTTGACATAGTAAAGAAAGTTGGGGAGAAGCAAGCACACATCAAACGGTAAAATAAATTGCATTAATATTGTGATATCATTTAAATTTGGGTAATTAATTCTATAACCACTATATTTTGCTATCGGTCAATTGTAGGGCAATCATGACAACAAACATGATAAATGTGAATTATTGGATTGGTGTGGGACGGATGAAATTGTTGCCGAAGGAAGAGTTCTATCAAGTGATCCAAATGAGCTTGTCCAACTAAGTCCTTTAGGGCCAGATGCTATGAAAATTATTATAGACATTTCAAGAAAACCATATGCTTTTTTATGGAGACCCACACTTCGTTTGACACGTATTGGAGAAGTTGAAGGCGAGATAGTAGCATGGCCAGTTACCAGAGTTGTTTTGCACAACGTAGACCATTTGGAGAAAGAAGACAATGAGGTAACTTTAAATTATTTCGCAACTAACATTTAATCTGATTACATAAAATAATAGTAATAATTCATTAATATAATAATTTTTCTTTAATAGAGTAAAACTAGTAGCATTGATCATAAATGCAAGTTGTATGATTGGGCGGGGACCGAAGAAATAGTTGCTGAAGGACGGCTGCATTCGACTAATCCAACAGAACTTGTGAACGATCTTCCTCTTGGACCATCTGCAATGGTAGTTTGGATAGATAATCCAAAAAAACGAGACGCTTATTTATGGAGACCGGCAGTTTGTTTGACACGAGTTGGAGAAGCTAATGGTAAGAAAGTGGCTTGGCCTGAATCGAGGGTGGTTGTGGAGCGGGTTAATATTGCAGCGTCTTCTACTCACACCGTTCCTACCGTAGTTGTCGAAAAGGTTAACTTACTTATTGAATTAACTCATTTGTTCGTCTTACTAAGTATTTAATCATATGATAAAATAGTATATTCTTAATTGACAGGGTACGAATTCAATGATAAATAACAAGTTTAAGTTGATCGATTTGGATCGAAAGGAAGAAATTGTAGCTGAAGGACGTGTCTCTTCATTTGATCCAAAAGTATTGGTTCATTTTGTTCCTCTAGGGATAAATGCAGTTAAGGTTTGGGTTGATGTTGCAAATGCTCCAAATGCACGTCTATGGAGACCAACATCGAACTTACAAAATATTGAAGATGCAGTCGGCACTACAATTGCTTGGCCTGCTGATAAAGTTATAACAGATACAAGTTCCGGTAAGTCGGCACTACATTCTAGTTATGTTCGATGTATCTGCATATGTAGGTGGGGTGTTTAACTTCACAAATCATCTTTATTTGACAGGCTCTGCATGATTTGTCAGTGAGGCACATGTCACATATTCTGAATGCAATATCCAGTTTATTAGACTGATAAAGGAAAAGGTGAATACACATAAGATTTGTGACATTTGGCATGGATTTGTGCACCAGGTTCTAGTTCTTATACTTTTAGTGTTAAGTACGTTGTTATTTAGGAATACAAGAATCATAATTAGATTCATGATCTTGTCCTTAGTTAGATCAATGATCTTGTTCTTAATTGCCGGTCACCAAATTTCTCTTTATATCACGTGAGCATAATCTTTCCAATGCTTTTAATATATGCACCACAGGCTTTTCATATATTCACCTTTGCAACATTTCCAATTGTGTATCATTGAAGAGATATAAATAGAATCATACTGAAATTTTCTTAGGTAACAAGCTAATTTTTTTGATGAATAATCCCAGCCACTTTGCAGTGATAGGTAATCAGAGAGTTCTTTCACCTTTCCGTGCTACCTAACTTTATGACATCTATGTTGGGAAATTATGTAGAAACATTGCTGTAAACTTAGTATAGTAGAAACCTCTAAACTGCTCAATGGATTGCTCACCTACTTTTTTTAGTATTAGATATTAAATTCATGTAATAAAATGTTAGATTCAGTGGAAAAAAGAAGTATTTAATCATTTTCATTTTTATTGCTTCGAACAACAAAAATAGAAGAAACATAAATGCAAATAAAAATTGGACATATAAGAACCTTTTGAAGGCAACCATCAAATTATGTTAAATATGTCAATATGCGCACACTAACTACTTAACAAAAAATAAAACAAAATACAAACATTATCTTTAAAATTACATGCTTTGACATAACTTTCTGAAATAAACAACATCATCAAATAACTTCATGGGAACCTTGGCAAAACTCTAACTTTTATGAACTGAATATACTTGCAACGCTGGTAAAGTAAAATGCTAAAATACTTTCACAATCTTCAACTACAAAGAAGACAATTAGATCCATTGAAATAGTCATCTTATGAAGTAAAATTATTACAGTCATGAAACTGTATGTAGAACAAATAAGAAAGACTACATAATATACATGTAGAACCAAAATGAAAAGGAACAACTAAACATAATATTCATTACAGTCAATATTCAAATAGAAATAAAAAAACAAAACATTTTGATAAGAAAATTGTACCTATGTTCCTTTTCAATATAATCAAAAGAACTTATCTAGTAGCAAAACAACACAAGTAAAACAAGTGACAATAACCAACTATGCACCTCAAAAACCTTAATTGAAATATACCGCTTACCAATTTTGGTGAAATTTTATGTAATCATAATCTTCACAATTTTCAATAAAAAATTATTAAATTCTGCATAAAGAACTGACCATGGAATAGGGATCTTTGTAGTGATCACTAAAATATATCGATCAAAGACTCAAGAGCTATCTTTGTAGTGATCACTAAAATATACCGATCAAAGAAGTTTGAGACACTTATATATGGCACTCATTAAAAGCAAAATGATATATTTAGACTTTTGTAAAATATTAATGCATCTAGTAGTGAGTAGAAAAATCTATGCTTAAAAAGGTTATATATCAACAATTTAATATGATGGTTGCACTGGTATTGGTTTTAAAACGATTTAAAATATGAGTAGGCTCAACTATTTATATTCAAAAACCAAAAAAAATATTGTTGTATGTTAAACATAATGGATAACTTATGAATTATTGTAACATGAACATGGATTTACTTTTTGATCATTAATTACGGTTTGATGGTTAATAATAAATCTTATCCATTCGATTATAAACTTATTGTGGATAGAATCAAACAAAGCTAAGATCAGATGAAAGTTCTTTATTCATAAAAACTTTTATATGTTACAAAGTGACTTCACTTTGTCGATATTCAAACAATGTTGTTAGCTAGCATAAGCTTGCAAATTTAACTAAAGTTCTTGAAATATTAATATTTTTACAATATCTGGAAAATATTGTAGAATTTAAGCACTTTAACAACATGCATTAAACATTATAAATTATCACGATATGAGACAAATGTTGTTGAAAGCTATACGTACAACTATTTTTTGAGATGTTGTAGAAACAATTTTACTTCAGCATTTGTTAAAAAAAATGTTGTCACAAAATTACTTTTATAATGTTTTTATAACACATGTTGTAAATGACCTATATTATCTACAACGATCTTATAAGCTTTAATTGTATATATCCCTGCTTGACGACTGAAAGCTTAGTTAAATGATGGGTTTGATTTTGGCCTGCTTGATGACTGAATGCTTAGTTAAATGATTATAAGCTGTGTATCAATGATGTGCACATTAGGATTTAAGCCTTTTCAATTGCTGATACCATGAAAAACAAGAGACATACTATCTAAGATGTTTAAGATAAATTGAGGCATTGCATTTTCCATGGAGAATTGAGTGATATCATCATTAAGAGGAGGCACATCCATAACAGTACGTTGGTTTACTATCTCACCTTCTTTTAAGTCAACTAATACAGAGAAAGGTTTTTTTTTATCATTATGGTATCGGGAATTATCAAGTAGAGAGCAGTTTAAACTCGCAGTATCATTAGCCTTCTCATTTTCATTTGGAACAACAATTAGAGAAACTGGGTTTAGAGTTTAGGCACTAGAAACTTGATTATTCTTATCGGGAGTATCCATATTCACTGTCAATTTCTTTTTCCATACTTGTGTTGTGGTTCGAGGGGAGTTTGACTGTGGTTGGGAACAGTGACGTCAGAGAGGGTGTCGGTGAGGCGGTGGACTTGAAGGTGAGTTTTTTATTTATTAAGAATGTGATTAAGGATTTGATGTGCTGATGATGTTTATGTGCTATAGGCAGTGGAGTATGATGTAGGAAGCTATGGAGTGATGGTTGGAAGTTTGTTGATTCGGACTTCGGTGAAGTTGCAGTTGTGGGGAGTGGTGAATGCAAGAAGGCAGGTAAATAAGTGGCAGAAAGGAAAATGCTGTAGTTTTTTTGAGGCAGTTTGAAATGCAAGGTGTTAATTTGTTCTGTGACAGGTCTGGAAAAAGGAGGAAGAAGTGCTGTTGTAGGTTGGTGGGGAGTTTTGTGACTGTCGTGATGGTTTTGTGATCGAAAGCAGAGGAGATTGGTTCAAAAATTAGTGTGGTATTGTAAGGGTATAGGATTGTTGTAAGTGATATGAGGAGATTGTAGCTGTTGTAAGGCAGCAAGCAGAGGGGTTGTGTGTTGAAGTTAGATGTAGATGGTGAAATATGGTATGAAATTGTGGTTGATACTGTGGTATGCCAGTAGATGGATGATGGGAAGTAGTCGAGGGGATGATGGGATTGGGAGTTTTGCAGAGAAGGCTGTGGTTTGCAGGCAAGAATGGTAGTGGCTTTACGTATGTTGGGGTGGAGTGACTGGTATTGTTTGGGTGCAAGCAGGGTATATGAATGTTGATGGTAATAAAATGAAGTGTTTGATGAGGAGTTGACAGAGAAAAATGATGTTTGGAGTTACTGAATGATGTGGTATGGTGGTTGACCGAGGAGATGACTCTGGTGTTTTTTGGTGTGACAGGGAATGTTGGTGCAGAGGAATGGTTCGTGAAGACAAGGTATGATAAGGCCGTATTGAAGAAAGGAGAGGAATGTGCAGTGGTGATCAGAAGTACAGAGGAGGGGCAGATGGTTTGAATTAAAGGAGAGGAGGACCAATCAGTTGCTGCTAGCAGTGGTTGTTGACTGTAAGTAGAAGCGGGGGTGGACGGTATGTGCAAGGAAGGTGGTTTATATGTAGTGTGTAGTGTGTTTTGGATGCAATGTTGGTGGATTTTGTGGTATTATGTTGAATGGCTTGTATAGGTATGGTTTATGAAGAGTTGTGTGTAGTGGCTGATCAGAGGAGTAGTGTAGATGTGAGTGTCTGATAAACACTGGGGGACTGCAACAGTAAGGCAGTGGGTACAAATGTTTGTGAGGTTGGTTGACAGAGGAGGGAAAGTCAAAGGACCAGTGGCATGCCCTAAGGGTCTCAAATACATAAAAATATAGAGTTCCAATAAAAACTTTGTAATCATATATTTGAATATATATTTAAATTAATTGGATGCCCTAACATTTCATAATTTCATTTATTCAGCTTTTCAGTTCTCGGCAAAATTAATTTTGTTCTTTCAATTTTTTACTTTGTAGGTAGATAGAGGACTGTGATGCAAAAGAAGTTTGCAACGAGTTATGGATCGAAATTATTTTTGCTGCTAGAACTACTTTTTGGTTTTAACGTATGTACCACTTGATGTTGTTTTGCTATTGCTACTTATTCTATATTTTGTTTCTGAACTATTGATGAGAAAACTATTTATGTTTGGTGTAACAATATTGTGTATTTGATTATGAAATTTCATACGTTGGTTATCAAATATATGTCCAAAATGTGGTATTGATATAATATGTTGATTTTGAAATGTGATATTGATATAATAGCTAATTTTGAAATGTGGTATGAATGCACATTGTGGTGAATGTTTGCTGAAATGGAATTAAAACATTCGACAGCGTTTTTAAAACGCTGTTAAAATGTTCGACAGCTTTTAAAAGCAATTAAAACACTCCACAGCGTTTTAAAAAAAGCCATTGAAAGTTTTAACTGCGTTTGAAAATTGCTGTTAAATTGTACCTAAAAACATAAAGCATGATTTATGGCAACAGTGAAACGCTGTAAATAAATATCACAGCACTGGTATAAACGCTGTTAAAAGCATTGGAAAGAGCTATAATTGCACCTGGCCAAACGCTGTTAAAAGCTTTCATGGAACCACTAAACGCTGTGAAAAAGTACTTTTAACAGCGTTTATTTCCTGTCATTGTATATCCCAGACATATAACTGCATGTCGATATACAGCATACGTAAAAACGCTGTTAAAAGCTTTTATAGCGTTTTTAAAATGCTGTTAAAGGGCCTGTTTGTTGTAGTGATAATAGCATCAGCATATTCTTCAACATTTGAACCTAAAAATCCAGTTCAGCATCCGTCATCCTCTAAAACTATATCCATTTTCGGGCCCGCTGATTTACGAGCTGAAAACAGTCAATATTGCAAGTTTATTTACACACCCCCACACATAAAAAATAAATAAATAAAAGAGAGAGCGAGAGAGGGGAAGTGGTTGGTAAGCACGACACACCAATTTTTTCAAAAACAAAAAAAAGAGGGGAAGTTTAAAATTACACGCCAAAAGTTTACTATTAAACTTCAAATTTTACAGAAGAAACTCAAAACAAAAAAAACAAAATAGTTTGATTTTCAAACATATGAATATTCAAAATTTGAAACTTTGATTTGGAAAAATACAAATGCACAAACTTTATAAACGACATTACTAAAAAAAGTAACGGATAATCAATTTTTTGAGTTAAAAATATTAATAATTAACCAGTATTGTTTGTTTATATCTAATTTTTAATTAAAGATAGATTATAATTTTTAATTAAAGATAGATTATACGATTTGTTTCAATAAATTGAACTAACATATGTTTAATTATATAAAAAATAAACAAGGAGATCTCAAATAGAAACCAAAATCGAAATTGGCATTTACGAATTAGATTGAAATTTCTAAGATTACAAAATATCGTAACGAGACCAAAATCAAGATCTTGAACGTCGACGGTAAATTCAGATAAGTATTTTGATAATTTTTTGTTTCAACATGGATTGAAAATTCTTTTTCAATTGTGCTTTTGATTGGGTTTCGAATCATGTTTTGGGATATTCGATCTGAAACAGGATTATAATTGTAGGATTTTAAGATTGTTGATAATATGATACTTGCCAAACCAAGGTGTAGATTTATTCCTTTATAAACATTGGTATTGTTTGAAAAGATGATGATTATTATTTATGTAGGAATTCCCACTTTGTTTATTTTGGCAAATATGGGTATATTTTTTAACGAATGTTACAGTTCATTGCAAATGGTGCAATTTCTCGGTTTGTCTCGGATTTTAGAGATATGATATCGTTTACAAATAGGAATGGCACCAGCTGCCATGTATTCTACAACACTAATGACAAAGTGTTCATCTGTCATGAATGAAGGCCTCGAATAGCACTTCCAAGAAGTTGAATCAGTTCACTACAAGTGTAAATTGACATGTTAGGGTAAAATAAACATATTTAATTTTCAGTTTGTAAAAGTGAGAGATACAATATCATCCAAAAACTGACATGTACTTCACATCTTTGTGAAACTCCACAAATTCATTCATACACAATTCCTTCGATCTGTCCTTTAAATTTTGCATCTTTTTTATTTCTGCAACTACCAACAAATTAGAGCTTTGGTCTAGGAAAATCAGAATCAAGTCTTTGGATTACAGTCAAAAATGCTTCAAGCTGAAGAAAATGGGTCTGGCCAGATTACAAAATTGAGTTAGTCATAATCTAGATAAAGATTTAGGAAATAAGAAGTGTTGGTATTGTTGGAAATAAACTTAATTTTACAATCTAGATTTTTCATGTAAGAAATATTTAGAATCTGGAATATATGGAATAATATATTTGAAATTTTATGAGAGAAAAGTTGTAGATATTTATGGAGAAAATTAAGTGAATCTCCAATGTTTATTTGAGATTATAACACCTACGGATTCAATCATTTTGAATGTAAGAAAAAAGTAAGAAAAAATATTAACCTTTAGTACTAAGGTTTTCCTCATTAAAAGAAAAAAATCGTTTTTTTCCCTTCTCCAACCTCTTATTATCTATATTCTTCTAAAATTAATTCTATTTGCTATTGAAGAAAACTTCCAATGGGTAACACTACTTACTGAATAATATAAATATAGGAAATTCTGATCGTCTTTTCAAGGGAAGCTCGTGATTATTATAGTAAAAGTAGCATGTCAGTGAGTTAAAAACTGAACAGATAGATTCCTTGGCAAAATACCATTTTTGCTACAAAATAAAATACACAAGCTAATAATAAATTAATAATTCTAGAAAACAACAATTTCCCTGTTTGCAAAATACCAGATCCTAGCAAAGTGATAATTATCTTAGCTATGCTGATTATAATGCCGTGCATACAAAAGGTGTATTAAGTTTGTATCTAGCACCTCAATATCATCTCCACACCTTTGCATCACGTAGATCTTCTTTGTATGTGCCTATACTACTTAAGTCTATTATTCATAGTTTTCTCGCTTATAGGTGCTACTTTGCTTTCTTTTTCACTCTCTTATTTGCAATTCTATCTTTTCTAGTAATTTCAGTCATCCCTTTAACATTCTCATTTATTCTGCGTTTATCCTTTATTCTCCTCCTCCTCCTTCTTTTTCTTCTGCTTCTTCTTTATTATAGTTGGTTTTTTATTTTATTTTTACTATTTTTTAGAAGGAAACAGCTACCATATTAACTTCCTATAAATAGAATATATAGGCATACCTGAAGAGCAGATGTATCACAAGGAGGATAAACTCTTTTAGTACGCTCTGGAGTCTTCCATAATTTCTCAATATGAGATCTCGTCTAGGCCTGCCAAACGGGTTGGTTGGGTCAAAATGGGTTGGCTCGAGTTTGACCCAACCCATTTATGACCCATTCTCTTTTATCCATTTATGACCCAACCCATTTATGACCCAACCCACTTAGTAAGAGGGTTACCTATTTAACCCATTTAAAGATTTAAATTTAATTTGACTAATAAAAAATAAATAAATATAAAATAATTTTAATTTTAATTTTAATTTTCATGTTTTGAGATCCGACAAAAATTTAAAATTTTAATTCTAATTTTCATCAAAATTCAAATATGGAGATGAGGTAGCATATTATTTTCTAAGTACAACTGTTAGTCTCCATGGAGAAGTACAGTGTGCGTTCACACGATAAAGCATCCGAGTGTTCCATACTATCCGTAATTTTGGTGGTAGTTAATCGATCGAAATCCCACCTGATTCTGAGTTAAAACGAAGGAGTTATTATAGTCTGAACAAAAAAATAGCGGCTTCTGCACTAGGTGGAGTTCAATATGCAGATGTGGTAGTTTGATATTTTCTAAGTACAACTATTAATCCCCTTGGAGAATTACAGTGTGCGTTCACACGATGAAGTATCCGAGTATTTCATATTGTCCGTAATTTAGGTGGAAGTTGATCAGTCGAAGTCTCACCTGATTCCGAGTTAGAACGAAGAAGTTATTGCAGTCTGAATAAAAAAATAGCGGTTTCTGCACTAGGCGGAGTTCAATATGCAGATGTGGTAGCCTGTTATTTTTTAAGTACAGCTGTCAGTCCCCTTGGAGAACTACAATGTGCGTTCACACGATAAAGTATCTGAGTGTTTCATACTGTTTGTAATTTAGGTGGGAATTGATCGGTCGAAGTCTCGTTTGATTCCGAGTTAGAACAAAGGAGTTATTGCAGTCTGAACAAAAACATAGCGGCTTCTGCATTAAGCGGAGTTCAATATGTAGATGTGGTAGTCTGTTATTTTCTAAGTACAACTGTCAGTCTCCTTGGAGAACTACAGTGTGCGTTCACACGATGAAGTATCCGAGTGTTCCATATTGTCCGTAATTTTGGTGGAAATTAATCGGTCCAAGTCTCGCTTAATTTCGAGTTAGAACGAAGGAGTTATTGCAGTCCGAAAAAAAAATTAGCGGCTTCTGCACTAGGCGGAGTTCAAATATAGGGATATGGTAGCCTGTTATTTTCTATGTACAATTGTCAGTCCCCTTGGAGAACTACAGTGTGCGTTAACACGATGAAGTATCTGAGTATTCCATACTGTCCGTAATTTAGGTGGAAATTAATTGATCGAAGTCTCGCTTAATTACGAGTTAGAACGAAGAAGTTATTGTTGTCCGAACAAAAAAATAGCGGCTTCTGCACTAGACGGAGTTCAAATATAGGGATGTGGTAGCTTGTTATTTTCTAAGTACAACTGTCAGTCCCATTGGAGAACTGCAGTGTGCGTTCACACGATGAAGTATCCGAGTATTTCATACTGTCCGTAATTTAGGTTGGAGTTAATCGGTCGAAGTCTCGCCTGATTCCGAGCTAGAATGAAGAAGTTATTGCAGTCTAAACAAAAAAATAGCGGCTTCTGCACTAGGTGGAATTCAAATATGGGGATGCGGTAGCCTGTTACTTTCTAAGTACAATTGTCGTCTCCATGAGAAATTATAATATATGTTCAAAATTCTTATTCTTTAAAATTATATTAAAATTTAATGTTTTTGATAAATGGGTTACCCAACAATTCCATGAAATGACTATGATGCATGGAGAAGCTGTAGGTGAATACTAACTAGCCCATCAATTCTATAGTAGTGGCATTTCCTTTTATCTCATTTAAAGCAATAGTTAGTTCTTTCTTTTTTTCCTTTACTAATTTTCTATGTAATAAACTAATTTTTTAGATCAACATCAGATGTAACAAGTACAGAACCCTTCGAATGTGGAAATATGAGCTCTTTCTTCAGGATAACAATCGACTATCATTTCTTTTCGAATTTCATTGAAAAGTAGGGAAACTGATTAAGAGCTGGCAAGTGACATGGAAGATGCAAGACAGAACCATCCCCAAGCAAAGTGAAAAATCACGCAAGGGAACATGTTTCTCTTGGTATTATAGTAATTAAGTTTATGGGAATCACCTACAATAAGCATTCCCTCTACATACCAAGAGATAATTTTGTTTGTGCTTTTTTTAGCATTACCTTAGCAATGCATTCAAAAAATATAGCCTTTCATTTTATTTTGTTGTAAAGCAGGCTTTTATTGACTTCAAAGCCAGTAAATTAGTTTGAGAAAGTCCACGAACTAGATGAGACAAACCAAATTTTTTAAACCAATTGGCAATGCAAGGAGTGCATGGAGTTTTTACAGTTTTCTCTTGATTTAGACATATATACAAGGTGCTGAGTCAATAAAGATGTCCCAGGTGTACATATGCCTATTAAAGTGCTCATTAACCAAAGCGTTATCCCAAGCCCCGCTCGAAGGCTGAGGAGCTTGAGGACCCTCGATATGCTGCTACTGCTGCATATTAGGGTGCTGTAGCTCACCGGGTCTTAATTCTTGTTGCTGCTTTTATCATTTTGTCCTGATTCCTAGTATTCTCAGCAAAGATCTCGCAAGCTCACCATAACATACCCGAACAATCACGTAGCTTTTACATATCACACATTTCATTAGTAGATGCTGTATAACTTGTTATATACATACAATCAAGTTTTTAAATTACAATTTGGTTCACTTTTCAGTCAAAACAAAGCAAGTGAGAGAGAAAATTTACAACACCATGCGTGCTCTGGTCGATACGGATCGATACCCGACCAAAGAAATTTACACCACCATGCATCTGTTAAGAAGCTTACAAAAACATGTTTATAATATGAATACAACATAATTCTACAAGCTTTGGAACAATTTTAAATCCTTATGATTTCAGCACCATTTCCCATTTTACATCTGGATTGAAGTTTAACAGACATGAATGCAAAAAACAAAATATAGATTCGGTTATAGGATTATTACTCAAAATTTATATGTGTTTGACTAAAAAAGAAAGTGTGTCAGCTAAATGAGATCTAGGTTTTGAACATACTAGTAATTCTTGTTTTAGACAGACGACATACTTGGCCCAATTGTTCACGTCAACAATGAAACAAAATAAACCAAATTTACTAAATGAGTTATGAACAATTTCTAACCATGTTATGAAACGCTCAGTCTACGCTTTGTCACACTGTGTTTAACCTTTATTTTTGAACATGGAACCCAATGTCTAATGGAGTTATAAAGCTCCACCCCTTTGGTTGTTGTGTCAACCATAGATTTGTATTGGTGTTTAAAAGTAGGCCTGTCAATGGTACAAGATTTGGCCCGAACCCGGCCCGATAAATGCGGTATGGGTTTTGACTCCAAATACCTAGGTTCGACCAGGTTACTATTAGGGTGGGGTATGGTTTAGTCAAACCCCGGTTCGGTTCGGGCTCGATCCGATTATTAATTTTCCGTAATTTCTAAGCATGAGTGTATATGTTTTTTTTACCATTTTATTTGTTTACATGCAGATATTTTTGCATGCTACTATTGTGAACTTGGCTACGTCACCATCGAATTTGTATGTTAACAATTATGTCTATAATTTTTATAAAATTGCAATTTTAGTTTATGCTTTTAACATAAATATTTTGGGTTAGGTATACAGGTATTACCCGACGGACTTGAAAAGTCTGATGGGTCAGGCTTATATATTGGTTTGAAATACCCGGGGGGTTCGGGCCGGGCTCGAGTTTTGATTATTTTAACCGGGCTCGAACCCGGCTTTTAAGATACCCGGATCGAAACCTGCCCATTGACATGCCTATTTAAAAGTTTAAAAACTTCGACATTAAGCTCCACCCACAACAACACAATTTATTGAAGAATAAATGAAAGCTTCTAAATGATGCAATCCGCTTGTGAATGAGCTCACGCTTGACAGATGTCTTGGACGATGCAAATTTACATTAAGATGCACATGTTATCTACATGATTTTTTATGAAATTGACATGCATCATTGCTTAGAAATACAGATAGTTAATTATGATGTTATGGGGCAAAATAGTCTGTTAAGATCACACAGTTAGTCCATTATCAATATTGGTTGTAGTTGTTCACATTTCTACATGACCCAGAATCATAAATTTCATTACCATCACTCACTACTAGAAAATGCTTCAATTTCCTACGCAAAATTTTCTACGCCTTTCCTACGCCAAAAGGCGGGGCGTAGGAAATAGGTAGAAAGAGGCAAAGGCGTAGGAAAGATGTAAGGAAATTTCCTACGCCTTTCCTACGCCAACATCAATATGTAGAAAAATAATTGAGGCGTAAGAAAGGTGTAGGAAATTTCCTATGCCTTTCCTGCGCCAACTTCAATATGTAGAAAAATAATCGAGGCGTAGGAAAGGCGTAGGAAATTTCCTACACTAAAATTATAACGTAGAAAAGACGTAGAGGATTTGTAACGCTCATATTATACTTAGATGTACCGTGATATATGTTTCTGTTCTGCGTTTATCATGCATTTGAGTTGTTGTATTTTGTTCTGATAGATCCTATAGCCATTTATAGTCTCGTCATAAATATCTATTGAATACGTTGATTAGTGCTCTATATGTTTTTTCCTTTTCTATTTTAATTTTAATCTCCTACGTTATTTCCACGTTTATATTAATTTTCTACAAATCCAGTCTGACGTAGAAAAGGTGTAGAAAATCCCCTATGTAAAATTATAATCTTAATCTTCTACAAATCCAAACCGACGTAGCAAAGGCGTAGAAAATTTCTCAAATCATCCCTACACCTTAGTAATATAGATTTTTTATGCTTTAACCCTATACGTATCCTACTAACCCCCAATTATTCAACAGAAAAAAAAACCTAAACTCCATTCGCCAATCTCTTCTTCACGCACGCAACAGGGGACCAAAAAAACATTTCAGAAAATGGCGGCGAGGCTAATCTCATGCAGACCGCCTTGCAGCAAGTTGCTGAACAGACCACAAATGCTCCTACTGTAACTATTAATGAATGGAAAGCTTACCAGACCAGACAAAGTTAAAAACACTACTTTTTCAGGTAAAAACTATAATTCTGAATCTGCAGATGTAATAGTCAATCCGAAATGAATTCCTTATCAAACCAGTTTAAGCCAAAAAGGCTAAAAATGCCAAGAGATGTAAGAAGAGTGGATCCACTCTTAATGGCTCAGATTTCCACCTTTCTTCTTCATAAATGTCATCTATTTTTAGGAATGTTAGAGGATTAAACTCCCCTTCTAGAAAACTGCATGTTTCTGATCTCATTTATAAATGTCAAGCTTCTTTTGTGGCATTACTTGAACACAAATTGTCATCTGACAATATTTATAAATTTCAGAACTCTTGTTTGCAGAATTGGTCTATTCACCATAATAAAAGTAGTCACACAAATGATCGAATTTTAATTATTTGGAACCCAACCATTCGGAATGCTACCATCATTGGCACTTATGATCAAGTTATTACATGTCTTGTAAGAAATTCTGGTGGTCTTATCCTCATTGTCCCTTGCATTTATGGCCTTAATGATACTAATAAAAGAACCCACTTATGGAATTATATTGCTCAAATAGCTAAAAATAAAAATATCCCATCGTTATTAGCTGGGGACTTTTATAGTACACTTTATTCTACAGACAGAAAAGGGGAAAGTAATGTTCATACAGATTCTAAACGTCTACGCTTCATGTATTAACTTTGCCCATCTTTTCGAAGCAACAATTGAGGGTGATTTTTTTACTTGGAGGGGAGGACTTAATTTTTACATTCACATCAAGCTAGACAGAGCATTTATAAATTTTGAATTTGCTGATAAATTCCCCAATTATAGGGCAATGGCACTGAATCATTCATCAAGTGACCATTGCCCTGTTCATGCGATGCTCAAAGCCTTTGTTGATTTGAAGAAAAACATTCCTTTTAAATTTAGTAATACCTGAGTAGACTTGGCTGGTAACACCGAAACAGTTTTGGCTGCTCTTAGTGGTCAAGTTATGAGAAATTTTCCTTTTCAGTTATTAGTGAAGCTGAAAAGAATCAAGTCTTACCTCAAGCAACAGAAGAAGCAGAATATGTCAGTAAAGAGGCTATGTAATCGACTTAAGGGAAGAAAACAATTTACTATACCTTAAACTTATTGTTGATCCTGATAATTTCAGTTATTTGAAGAGCATAAGCAAAGTTTAAAAAAACTTGCAATGTATATTATACTCTCAATCAGCCAAATTTCATCAAAAAGCAAAATTAAATGGTTAATAAATTATCCCTAATAATTTCTTCTATTCCATGCTCAAGATCAACAAAGAAAGAAGAACTATTCATCAAGTTTTCAATGACAAAGGAGAGATGATTCAATCTGAAACATTACAACAGGGTTAGTATAAAAATGATATGGATAAAGTAAGATATTACATACAAGCATATTGGCAAAAACTGCTGATGAAAATTTTGAACTAACTTGTTGCTTCTCATTGAGTGATCTTTGAGGTTTATCTTCGACTTCATAGGATTCCCTTAAAGGAGATGAGGCGACATTTGAATCCTGGGATTTGCATAACGAGTGTGGTTGGTTATATCGTATGTTTTGCATGGTTTTTTGTCATAGAAAAATATAAATATTTAACTTATATAAGCTGTTTTCGTCTCCCACTTAATAAGATGGCAAGCATTTGATGAATTTCTCTGCAACCATAAGAAAAATGCAGGTGAAAATAATATAAATGTAAACGGTTATATGTGGTGAGTGAGAAATATGCCCCATGGCATGCGTACAAAAATCAAGGCTCAAAAGGGAAAACTATTCACAAAGAGGAGAAATGCATAAAAGTCCAAACCAATATGTTCAATTGCACATAGGTGCATGGCAAAGTATGTATGAACATCTCAAGGCAACGGGGAAATGAGGGCGTACAACTCAAAGCAACAAAATACAATGAGGCAGGGACGTACAAACAAATTCAAGGCATAGAACAATGATGAATGTGTGTCCAAATCAAGGTAGCGACTGAGTGATGTAACCAGTTTAAGGCTAGAGGCAACTGCATGAGCAAGCTTTTAAAGCAGCAGGCAATGAATGAAACCAAGGCAACAAGTAATTTGCGTAACCAATCTTCAAAGTGCAGGGACGAACGAAAATACGGCGATTAGTTAATTTACAGTGAACAGTTTTAACTACGACTGGGTCATAAGTTTGTAACCACAGAGACTGAAAATCATCTTTTTATTCGCAATCATTCAACATAAAAAAAATCAAACGCATGCTGTAAGAATTTTAGAGATAGATCTTGTGAGGTTTATCTCACCTAAATCGTTTCCCTTCGCGTCGCCACCTCCTAGCTTCCATGGAAAGTTATGCCGAGCTCACCTAAGCATTAGGCTTGAACGAATTTTGCAATTTTGAGGTTTGGATAATTGGGAATTAGGGATTTTCTCTTAATTTAGAAATGAAGAAGAGATGGAGTAGAAACTTATTTTCAGAGAATACAAGGGGAAATAAACGTATGAAGACTAAGTAATAAGATTTTCTTAAGGGATGGACTAACTTATTAAATTAACCTAACTTATTAAATGAACTAAGTCAGATTAAATTTTCACATACTAAACTAGTTATTAATTTATAAATTTCAATAATTGATTTAAATAATATTTCTAGCAAATCGAAGTACAAAACTTAAATCGTTTATTCAAACTGGATTGAATTTCTTAATCTAATTACAAAAATTACAAATTTAAATTTTTGTCCCTCCCATGAAAGCAGCAGGCATAAAATTTCAGCAGCAATTGTGCCTCCCATGAAAGCAAGATACTACATAAGCATTTTTGTGCTTTCAGTTTTACCTCCTCCACTTTCTTCGCTCACTAGAATAGATTGGCTTAGTCCTTCATTTCTCATTAGCCTACAATCACCAAATATATTTTAGTTATGTTGTTTTCCCTTTCATATTTATGAATAATCTTTGCTATGCGGCAAAAGATAGTATAAATATCAGTTTATCGTAATTATTGAAGAAACAATTAAGCAGAGAAATCATAAATTTCTAAATT
This sequence comes from Allium cepa, assembly GCA_030765085.1. NCBI lineage: Eukaryota > Viridiplantae > Streptophyta > Magnoliopsida > Asparagales > Amaryllidaceae > Allium > Allium cepa. Next base: position 27,251,195 of record CM060937.1, on the reverse strand, counting down.
GATCGGATATATGTCTGGAATTAACGAAGAAACAATTGAATGTGAAGAAGAATAAGTTTTCATTATATTTAAGAATTTAATACAATTTTTTCTATAAAATTACATAAAACTCTTTATGAATGGACAACTGATTCACCTCTTTTTTTCTCAATGCCTAAAAATTCACCGTAAAAAATTCAACTTTCCTCAGGTCATGCGTCGAGCTGCCTTCAACATCGCCTCATCGAGCTGCCTCCAGCACCGCCTTGTCTCGAGCTTGTCAGATCGCGCAATTTGCGCAGAGGCTGCGTGGAATTATGCTTTTTGGAGATTAGGTTTTTTGATTTAATTTTGTGTTTTGGGGATTAGCCTCGCCGTCATTTTCTGAAATGTTTTTTTGGTCCCCTGTTGCGTGCGTGAAGAAGAGATTGGCGAATGGAGATTAGGGTTTTTTTTCTGTTGAATAATTGGGGGTTAGTAGGATACGTATAGGGTTAAAGTATAAAAAAGCTATATTACTAAGGTGTAGGGATGATTTGAGAAATTTTCTACGCCTTTGCTACGCCGGTTTGGATTTGTAGAAGATTAAGATTATAATTTTACATAGGGGATTTTCTACACCTTTTCTACGTCAGACTGGATTTGTAGAAAATTAACATAAACGTGGAAATGACGTAGGAGATTAAAATTAAAATAGAAAAGGAAAAAACATATAGAGCACTAATCAACGTATTCAATAGATATTTATGACGAGACTATAAATGGCTATAGGATCTATCAGAACAAAATACAACAACTCAAATGCATGATAAACGCAGAACAGAAACATATATCACGGTACATCTAAGTATAATATGAGCGTTACAAATCCTCTACATCTTTTCTACGTTATAATTTTAGTGTAGGAAATTTCCTACGCCTTTCCTACGCCTCGATTATTTTTCTACATATTGAAGTTGGCGCAGGAAAGGCGTAGGAAATTTCCTACACCTTTCTTACGCCTCGATTATTTTTCTACATATTGGTGTTGGCGTAGGAAAGGCGTAGGAAATTTCCTTACATCTTTCCTACGCCTTTACCTCTTTCTACCTATTTCCTACGCCTTTCCTACGCCCCGCCTTTTGGCGTAGGAAAGACGTAGAAAATTTTGCGTAGGAAATTGAAGCATTTTCTAGTAGTGCTAGAGGATCACATATCTAAACTGTATGCAAACTCTCTAGACCAGAAAATCTGTCTTTCAGGAAATTTCATATTATGGTGCATCCTTTATTACAGTTACCAACATTCTACCAGTCTCTAACATAAATAAAATGCAATGGGTGTGTCAAGAGATATAGTTCACAATATGAATTTAATTCTTGTACTGTTATTTATACTTCTAATTTTTATAAACTTATTTAGTTTTTGTAAAACTTAGTTAATTTTTATTAAATCTTGGTAATTTTTTAGAAACTTGGTTAAATATTTATAAACTTGGTAATTTTCACAAACTAGGTTGACTTGGTTAAATTTTTACATAACATGGTTAATTTTTATGAACTGGTGTAATTTTTTAAAACTTCGTTAACTTTGTTAATTTTTATAAAATTGGTTAAATTTTACAAGGAGGGAATTGGGCTAAAGAACAAGCTTTAAAAAAAAATTAGGCTGAAGGACGCCGAGTTTCATTTTTAGGCTGAAGGACAAACGCTAGTTATAATTAGCATTATATTCAACTTTTACACTATATATACAAAATGCTACTTATACCTAGCATTATATTCAGCTTTACACAAACAAAATGCTAGTTATAACTAGCATTATCCTTCAGTCTAAAAAACAAACTTGTTTTATTTCAGTCTAAATTTTTTTTCTAAGTTTGCCCTTGTGTTTATTTTTCTGTTTTAGAAGCTTGGTATGTTTATAAAACTTAGTTAACTTCTATAAAACTAGGTTAAATTTTATAACCTTTCGTTTCTATAACATAAACTTTGCTAATCTTTATAAACTTAGTTAATATTGTAAACTTGTTTAATTTTTGTAAAATTTAATTAACTTAGTTAATTCTTATAAAAAATATTCATTTTTATAAATTTAGTTAACTTTTATGAAATTTATTTAAATTTTGTAGAATCTCGTCAACTTCGTTAAATTTTTATAAAACTTAGCTAATTTAACTGACAAGTTATTCAATGAAGAAGGTGATAACACTACGATCGAGCTGGACGACTCTCTTGATAACGCAAATGGATATTTTGTTCGAAGAATTCAAGAGTCTGAGGTAGAGGAGACGCTAAAACGGATGAAAGAAGACAAGACGTTAAGGCCTGATGACATTCCCGTATGGAATTGTCTTGAAGATGTAGGGATAGTCTGGCTAACTAAGTTGTTCGATAATATTTTCGAATCAAAAAAATGTCAGATGAGTAGATGAGAAACATATTAGTTTCAATCTTCAAGAATAAAGGAGATATTCAAAGTTGTACAAACTACACAGGAATTAAGCTTATGAATCGTACAATTAAGATTTGGGAGAGAATCATTGAACATTGATTAAAAAGGATGACAAGCGTTTCAAAAAACCAATTTGGTTTATGCCTGAAGGTCGACCGTAATTTTTTTGATAAGACAACTTATGGAGAGATTTATAGAACGGAAGAAGGATATACACATTGTATTTATCGGTTTGGAGTAAACTTATGACAAAGTACCTAAAACGGTTATGTGGTGGGCTGTGCAAAAGAAGAAAGTTCGAATAAAGTACATTACCCTTATCAAAGATATATATGATGATGTTTTGACTAGTGTCAGAGCATTCGATGGTGAAACCAGTGAATTTTTCATTAATATAGGATTACATCAAGGGTCGGCTTTGAGCTCCAACATTTTTGTCATAATGATAGATGAGGTTACGAAGGGTATACAAGATGAGATTTCTTCATGTATGCTCTTTGCTGACGATGTTGTGCTAATTGACGAACATAAGATAGAGGTTGATAGACAACTAAAGTTGTGTAGGCAGACATTAGAATCAAAGGGTTTTAGGTTTAACAAAACTAAAACAGAGTATGTGAAGTGCGAGTTCACCAGTGTCAGGTTAGAGGATGGAGATGTCACTCTGGCCGGACAAGTAGTGCCCAAAAAGAAATCCTTTCTATATTTAAGATCAATGGTGCAATATGATGGCAAGGTTAATGAAGATGTTAGTTTTAGAATTCGAGCAATGTGCTTCTAATCAAAATATTTACTTAATTTTATAAATCTATTAACAATTTAAATTCTGAAAACGAGATCGTTTAAAAATCAGTTTCTACATGGATGTATAATTAACTATTAGTGGAATTTCTCACTATTTAATATCTATGTCCATTTTTTGTCTCCGTCTTACGTAATTTAAGTGTCTTTTCAAACTGGTATACCAACTTACTTTGGCATTCTTGAGACATATGCCATTAAATAGTTTTTTTTAGTTGTAACTTTTTGACAAAATGTTTTTAATAAAATTTAATTCTGTTTTGAAAGCACTTTAATAGAACTTCCAATATATTATTCATCTTTTTTAGCTCCTTTCAAACCTAGAAACAAATTCCCTCCTCGCTTTTTTTCTTCTTTCTCAGCTCCTTCCATTTTTTATATGTAAACTCTTTTTGTTTTGTCTCATAATGCACCTGAACCAAATCAACCAAATCACCTGAAACATTATTTTGTTGTCACAAAATCCCCTCCCCCTTTGTATATATTAGGAACTTGACTGGAATTCTTATATAAGTAGTGTAACGACCCGCCTTTTCGTTCATCGAAAGCTGGCACCAAATACATCCACAGTAGTCCAATGTCGAACATTCAATCGCCGAAAATGCAGATTGTTATGTTAAAATAGAAAGAGCAAACAGGGAAAACAGAATATCACAGCAGAAACGACAGCGTATAATATAATAAAGACGGTATAAACTGTCACTCCAAGATACAACGTACATTAGAGTAAAAAAAACCTCATCGACTGAAGAGTTATAAACTTTTGATCTAACAATTGCTGATGGTTATATATATAATAATAATACGACGGAAATAAAATACTACGATAGATGAACATCCAGCTCTACTTCATGAGCTCCATGTCCCACCAATGACAACCCGAAAAAATATTCGGTCTGACCCGAGCATAATAATAAACAACACTTGAATCACTCTGAAAAACCAGCATGGGAAAACTCAAATGATGATGTGAACATATAATGATTTTGTGAGACCATGCCGCTAAACACGAAATGGCTTTTACCTCACAAGAACTGTTAGAACCTCTACTCTATGATTTAGATGACAACAAGTATACAATCACTAGCATGCAATATATATATATATAGGTATATATATCATCCATATGCAGGTAGACTTTCGCGACCAAGACTTAAAGACAAACACAAGGATCGATATATTAAAAAATATTAGTATATTCTATTAATGTCTTAAATAGATATGTACAATCTTTTTGAGTAATTTTTACAAGCATATGCACATACAAATTATTAAAAAAGTTTTTACACACTCAAGAAGAGAAATTAACAGGCTATACATGTGTCAGACGTCTCATATATGTACTCAGACATCTGGCAATATTTTCTATTTAATTTTTTTTTTAAATAGATGAGACGTCTGACATAAATGGCCAGACGTATGACCTGGGTAACAGCCAGCACTTCTCAATAGACATCTTCTTCAATCGAAGAGTTGCATGCTCTATCTTTTGTCATAACTCTTCCTCCTCGAACATTGCAACTCTTGGACTGAAATAGAATGAACCAAAGGTCGTTATTTCTCAAACAAACTCTTCAATATATATAAATAAGCATAAATTTGATAAGTAAAACTCCATTGATATTCCGAACTCCTCTTTTTATTTTCTAATATTCCTGTGATCTCTCTGATTTCTAAAAGTACTCAAAAGCATACTTTTATCTCTTCCTTATATCAAAGCTTGAAATTACATACTGCTCAAAGGAGATTATAGAAAGAAACTGTACTTGTAGTCAAAATCAGTGTTACCTAGAACACGCACTTGTCAAAGAAATACTCTTGTATAAAAGTCTATTCCTCCGAACGAAGCGAGGGCAATCGGTTAGTGTATTTCCGAAGGGGAGCTCCGGGACTGGACGTAGGACGGAAGGTCCAAACCAGTATAAAAATTCTGGTGTGATTACTTTTAATTTTACCTGCATTATTATTCTGTGTGATTTATACTATCATACACGTACTTATCTGAAACGACCTGCAAATCCGTACCCCTTAAGTCGACACTTATCTCCATTGTTCAACTCAAGATGAACGGAAATGTATTCCAACGGCGGCCGGACGTTGGAGGCCGTTGGAAAGTCGTTGGTAGACGTTGGAAACGCCATTGGTATACATTTCAACGACGTCTAACGTCCACCAACGGAACCAACACGCTTATACCAACGTCTTCCAACGTTCAGGTTGTCCACGTGGAAGAAGATGTTGACCAAATTGGACGTTGGAGAGACATTGGAAGACGTTGCAAAATCCGATGGAGGACGTTGAAAGACGTTGGAATAAATGTGCCAGTAAGCCGTTGGTGGACGTTGGAGGACGTTGGAAATCTGAGTGTTTTTTTTACAGAACCAAAATGCATGCTTCCAGCCACCTCTAACATCGTATATCTCATAAAAGCTCAATTTCGAGCACATATACAACATCATATCTCATATATAATCAATCATAATAGTAAATTTAAGTAATAAGCATATATACTAATCAATATACACAATACAAATCAACATAAACAATATAAACCATCCAACATCACCATCCAACAAAACGTCCAATCCAACATCAACATCCAACAAAACATCAACATCCAACAATATCCAAACTACAACGTCAACATCTCAAAAATCACATCCAAACCAACATCCAAAACATCAGAATGTATCAAATCCTCACTCTCCAAACATACATGTCCATAGCAAAACAAATCAAATCATACCTGAAATCACTCTCCTCCAGAACCACCAGAAGACGGAAACCGGTCGTATTGCTCCATAAACTCTGTAAGACGCCTGTTCAGCTCCTCTGTCTTGGCTTCGGTGTGGATATTGCGTTCCTCGAGCGCGGCGACCTGGGCTCTGAGCTGTGCAATCTCCTCCTTATCTTGAGCCCTCTGATACTCAATCTGAGCCGTCTTAGCCTGCAAATAAAATTTAAATTATCAGTGTTTAATAATTGTAATTCGTGTTTACTATAATCCATCACAATGTGCAACAGTTGGTTCAGAATAATTATTTCAAAATTTAAGTTAAAGTTATTACCGATTGATTCCCAAAACCATAGCGTCTTCCATGTGCCGCTGGATCCATGACAGACTCAAAAATTACGTCCTCCTCATCGGCGGTAAACTCGTCGCGCCCAGAGCCCTCGAGAATGGAAGTTCGTGCTTGCTGAAACTTATGCTGTTATGCAAAATAAGTTGAATTTAGATAACGTTATTTTAATTAACTTATATAAGTGTTAAGTCATTATGTTACTTACATATGCGGATTGCGCTTTGGCATCGTGATCCCAGGACTATGAAACGTTGCCTTCTTCGTCGACCTGGCTCAACGCATGAGTATGCGCAAAAACATACCAGTAACTCACAGAAGCACCACCATGCTGTCTCTCCTAAAATATGTCCATATACATATATATTATATATATAAATTGTTACATTATCTACAACTTAGAACTTAAAATCTTTAAATTATTATCGTAATTAATAAATATACCAAGTCCTCTCTGTGATGCTGAAATGACTTGGAACCACCACGATGTGTGACAGGGTTCTTGCTCCTATTGGCTGAGTTCCTCTCCGACTGCCTCTGTAAATTTAATTTAAAAACAAAAATTGTTTAACATTTCTAGTTAGTGTTTGCATAGAAGAATGTAAATTAAACATGTGATAAATTTACCTGAAACTCCTCGTTTCCCCACCATTTCAAAAAATCATCCCACACAGTTGCGCTCATCCACTGAGGCTTCTTTCCCGCTGTTTTTAAGCTGTTTACTGTTTCCCGGTAGTTCTTTGCGACTTTGTTGCACCAGTGGCAATATACGACTGAAATATCAGCATCCTGAAGGTCCACTTCCGCTTGCACGTTTGACAAAATAAGTGTTATACAGCTTTTATAAATAATGTAAATATGAACTGATATATCATGTTCCTAATATATAAAGTGACGTACCAAAAAATCCTGCCAAATAGTCTCTTTAACATTATCTGGAATCAATGTCCACTTAGGCCAACATTCGGTCATACGACCCATGTACGCCCGTCGAGATATAGATAGAACTACTTGAGTCGGCTCCAAAGAGAAACCACTGTGTTTAAACAGAGAAAAAACAATTAATATTTCATGACTACTATATATTTTCAGAATAGATTGTACGAAAATGAAATTTTATTTTGAAATTTAATACTTACCTTTGATCTGCCTTTGGCTTTAGCCACACCACAGGACGCCGTAGCTCCTGTGATGGACCACCGCCATCACCACTGTCCGGACGAGCATGCCCTCTCTGTGAGGAAGAGGGAGACCCAGAATGTCCACCGGTACGTCTACGTGACGACATACCTATATAATACATGTTACAAACAAACATTATAACAGAAAATAAAATGACTATATGTAAAACATACAGTATGGCGTAACATAAAAACGAGATGTGATACATATCATATATTAGCATACCATTTCATTTTTAATGAAAACATGATAATGTTTAAAAAAATATAAATTTACCTTCTCAAACTATAGATAGTTGATCAGTCCTCGTCATTTTTGGATTCAGACTCTGTTTCGCACTCTATATTTTGTTCCTCTGTACTCTCAAATGCTTCAATTAATACATTTGATTCATCGTTTAGAGGTCCAAAATCTGTTTGATCGTCGGTTATTATTATTCCCCTATTTTCCTCGATATCTGCTTGGTAAGCTTGTTCTTCGGGAATATTCCATCCATCAAATGTAAACCTTGCCTTTGTTTTAAAAACAGCCGACCAATCTATTTTATCTCTTCTTAGAGATGGGTAAGAAGCATAATAAACTTGAAGAGTTTGTTTGGCAAGTACAAAAGGATCGTATTTATAATAACGCGAAGTATGTTTTATTTCTATAAGATTATATTTTGGGTGCACGTTGATTCCAGAACCTTGAACGTTGCTGAACCAGTTGCATTTAAACAAAAATACTTCTTCTGCGGGTCGTGTGAAATACGTCAATTGCAAAACCTGGGTTAGCACGCCATAAAAATCATGTATATGATCATTTGGATCATCACTACCTTTAACAAATACACTAGTATTGTTAGTTAATTTTTCGGCACTGTATTCCTTGGTATTAAATTTATATCCATTGACAAAGAATATTGGATAGGTCTTTACTTTCCTTTTTGGTCCCATAGCTAAATGTTTCAATCCTTCGTCTACAACACAATTTGTTGTATCAAAAACGTACTTAGAAAACCAAGAAGCGAATTCTTTGCCGATATCGCCGTTAGGATGTTGTGATTCGTAAATACTGCAATTATATAACAAATGTTGCATTATGATTAAGATACACGTATGTGCATATATTTGTGTATACACACGTGTTGATGATATATATATAAGTAAATTACCTAACAAACGATGCAACTTCGGCACAGTTGAGAAGAACATATGTGTGTGCAACATGATAATCTCTATCATCCAACCATACTTCCACACAAGCACCAGCAGGCCGACCTTGTTTTTTAAAAATTGATAAGGTCATTTGACAATCATCTTGATCAATGCCTTCATCATTACGCATAGCGCTTTCAAATGACATGTTCACATGGTCACTAAAATAATGAGAGAAAAAAAACGAAGCTTCTTCTTCGATGTATGATTTGCAAATCGAACCTTCAACTCGAGCTTTCTGTCTCACTTTTTTTTAGATGATTTAAATACCTTTCAAATGGATACATCCATCCATATTGCATGGGCCCTCGAAGACGTGCTTCTAATGGAAGATGAATAGGTAAATGTTCCATAACATTGAAAAAAACCTGGAGGAAATATTTTTTCCATTTTGCAGAGCAATATCGGGATTTCTTCCTCAAGTTTACGTAGACGATCAACTTTTAATGTAGTAGAACAAATCTCTTTATAAAAAAGACAAAGTTCGGTTACAACAGTCCAAACTTTTACGGGCAACAGTTCTTTAAAACCGACGGGTAATAAATTTTCCATCATAACATGACAATCATGACTTTTCATCCCGCTAAGTTTATTGTTCTTATAGTCGACACATCTTCGAATATTAGAAGATATACCATCCGGGAATCTTAGTCCTTCCACCCATTTTAAAAGTACTTTAACTTGATTATTGTCTAGCTCATAGCAAGCTTTTGGCTTTTTTGTGTCATTTGGCTTTATATGAAGCTCGGGACGATTACATATTACTTCGATATCACGTCTTGATTTCAGATCATCTTTTGTCTTCCCCTTGACATTCAAAAGTGTATTAAAAAAACATTATCAAACACAATTTTCTCATTATGCATCACGTCAATATTATGACGAATCAGGAGATTTTTTCAATAAGGCAACTCCCAAAATATGCTTTGTTTGCACCAGTTATGAATCGATGATTTACCTTGAGTTTCAATTTGTTCTCCGGTTTCATGTATCTTTGGATAATCCTTTACAAGTTCATAAATATCTTCGCTTGACCAAACCGTAGGTGGTCTCAATGTTTCATGTCTATTAGCTGTAAAGTTTTTCTTATCTCTTCTAAAAGGATGATTAATATGAAGATAACATCGATGACAGTCAAACCATAAAATTTTCTTTCCGTGAGGTAAAGAAAATGCTCGTGTATCTTCCATGCAGTACGGACAAGCTAGACGACCAGCCGTACTCCAACCTGAAAGCATTGCATAAGCAGGAAAATCGTTGATAGTCCACATCAAAGAAGCATGCATGCGAAAGTTTTTTTTGGAAATGTCGTATGTTTCTACTCCTTCGTACCACAGTGTTATTAATTATTCAATCAAAGGTTGTAAATAAACATCGATTCCTTGTGTCGGATCATTAGGACCAGGGACGACAACTGTGAGAAACATATATGGAGTTTTCATACTCATCCATGGAGGTAAATTATAAGGTGTGACAATTATAGGCCATGACGAATATTTAGAACCAAACTGAGAAAATGGTGAAAATCCATCCGTACATAAACCAAGTCGAACATTACGACTCTCAGATGCAAAATCAGGATATTTGTGGTCAAAATGCTTCCATGCTTCCCCATCAGCTGGGTGTGTTAACGTACCTTCTTCCCGTGTTCTAACACTATGTCATCTCATATGTTGCGCGGTTACAGAAGATGCATATAACTTTTGAAGTCTAGGAGTAATTGGTAAATAATGCATACGTTTATACGGGACTTTCTTTCCTTTTTTCTTTCTTGATTTGTACCTTTCCTGATTACATATTTTACAATTTCTAAGGTTGATATCTTCTTTCCAAAACAGCATGCAACCGTTTAGACATGTATCTATTTTATGATACGGTAAACCAAAAGCTGACATCATTTTTTTACTTCATAATGATTTTCGCACATTAAATTATTGGGAGGCATATGTCGTTTCGCAGCTTGTACAACAGCTGTAAATCCAGCTTCTGTGAAGTTGTATTTAGATTTCATCGCAATATATTCAGCAGTTACTGATAATTGGGTTCCGCTTGTGCAGCCTTCCCAAAGGGGTTTCTTTGGCATCTAATAAATCATATATATTTTTTGCCTCAATATTTGGTTCTTCTTCAGCATTACCATCGTCATCAATTAACCGAGGAACCGGAAACATTGACCGTGCAGCATCTTCAACCATATGTTCTACGAGATTCGTCGTATCAATTTCAGTACACACCACCTCCTCAGCTTGTACATGATTAGATGCTAACGATTCTTCATGACGATCCCAAACCAAATAGTTCAGCACGAAACCGTATTGACGCAAAAGAATTCTAACCATTTCTGGTATCAAATGCTTTAACATTTTGCATTTAGTACATGGACAACGGATTTCTTCATCGTTTCTGTTATTACTTAAAGCGAAATAATAAATACGCGAACACCGTTATTAAACTGTTCACTTATTGAGCCTCCATTTTCGACCCTTCTTTTTTTGTACATCCAGCTTCGATCAGTAAAATAATTGTCCATTTACCTACGTATATAATTAAAAAGTACGATATAAATTTAAAAAATTGACATTTTATTAAAACAATATTATTGGTGAATTTTATATTAATAGATCATTGACACTTTGTCGATGGGTCATCCTACCTCCCATTACAAATACAATAACGTAATTAAATCGCGTAAATCATTTCAATTTAAACGATTCAACAAAATTTCGGCAGCACTTCGCTTTAGTTCCCTGAACAGTACACATTTACGTGTACACAGGGAACATAAAGGAAGCGCTGTCGAAATTCTATGAACCATTTAAAATGAAATGTTTTACGAGATTTAATTACGTTATTGTGTTCGTAACTTGTCCAATACAGGGACAAATCCAACAAATATTGTATACGATGAATATAGATGTCCGTTCTGTTAAAAAACGAATATCCACATAACGATCATATACAATACTTATCAGACGGGGCCGAAAGACACTCTAAGGGTTTCATGAATATAAAATATCGTTTTCGAAATTTTCTAAAATACATAAACTAATTGTATGCTCACTAACAACTAAAGTTTCCAAACAAACCTAAAACTAATTGTATGCGCACATTATTCTATTGTTAACACAAACTTAAATATATATAATCTTGCAATACATAAGTTAATAACATACATTATGCCTCAATAAACTAGATTATACACACAATAAGGCAATACAAACATTTAATACACTAATTTAACAAATTTAATCAAATAAAGAAATTAGGGTTTATACCTTTTCTTGAGAGATTAGGGAGTTAGAGAGGACGAGAGGGAGGCTTGGAGTCGTCGGAGGAGCTGTTGATCGTCGGAGCAGCTTGGGGGGCGGAATTGGAGCTAGCTTGGGAATTTGGGGGCATAAAATGGGTTCAGCCGAATGAAACGAAGAGGAAGAAGGGTTTCAGTTTTGCTCGCGACTTTCCAACGTCTATTAACGGCCACCAACGTCCACATTCCAACGTCTACCAACGTCTTACAGTTTTTAACTAATAAAATATACGATAAAACATTGGACGTTGGAAGCCGTTGGTCAATGACGTTGGAGGCCGTTGGAAGGCTCCGTTGGAATACACTGTATGTCTTGTAGTGCTTTGGCATTATTGAGACATATGCCATTAAATAGTTTTTTTTAGTTGCAACTTTTTGACAAAATGTTTTTAATAAAAATTAATTCTGTTTTGAAAGCACTTTAATAGAACTTCCAATATATTATTCATCTTTTTTAGCTCCTTTCAAACCTAGAAACAAATTCCCTCCTCGCTTTTATTCTTCTTTCTCAGCTCCTTCCATTTTTTATATGTAAACTCTTTTTGTTTTGTCTCATACTGCACCTGAACCAAATCAACCAAATCACCTGAAACATTATTTTGTTGTCACAAAGTCCCCTCCCCCTTTGTATATTTTAGGAACTTGACTGGAATTCTTATATAAGTAGTGTAACGACCCGCCTTTTCGTTCATCGAAAGCTGGCACCAAATACATCCACAGTAGTCCAATGTCGAACATTCAATCGCCGAAAATGCAGATTGTTATGTTAAAATAGAAAGAGCAAACAGGAAAAACAGAATATCACAGTAGAAACGACAGCGTATAATATAATAAAGACGGTATAAACTGTCACTCCAAGATACAACGTACATTAGAGTAAAAAAAACCTCATCGACTGAAGAGTTATAAACTTTTGATCTAACAATTGCTGATGGTTATATATATAATAATAATACAACGGAAATAAAATACTACGACAGACGAACATCCTGCTCTACTTCATGAGCTCCATGTCCCACCAACGACAACCCGAAAAAATATTCGGTCTGACCCGAGCATAATAATAAACAACACTTGAATCACTTTGAAAAACCAGCATGGGAAAACTCAAATGATGATGTGAACATATAATGATTTTGTGAGACCACGCCGCTAAACACGAAACGGGTTTTACCTCACAAGAACTATTAGAACCTCTACTCTATGATTTTGATGACAACAAGTATACAATCACTAGCATGCAATATATATATATATATATATATAGGTATATATATATCATCCATATGCAGGTAGACTTTCGCGATCAAGACTTAAAGAGAGACACAAGGATCGATATATTAAAAAATATTAGTATATTCTATTAATGTCTTAAATAGATATGTACAATCTTTTTGAGTAATTTTTACAAGCATATGCACATACAAATTATTAAAAAAGTTTTTACACACTGAAGAAGAGAAATTAACAGGCTATACATGTGTAAGACGTCTCATATATGTACTCAGACGTTTGGCAATTTTTTCTATTTAATTTTTTTTCAAATAGATGAGACGTCTGACACAAATGGCCAGACGTCTGACCTGGGTAACAGCCAACACTTCTCAATAGACATCTTCTTCAATTGAAGAGTTGCATGCTCTATCTTTTGTCATAACTCTTCCTCCTCGAACATTGCAACTCTTGGACTGAAATAGAATGATCCAAAGGTCGTTACTTCTCAAACAAACTCTTCAATATCTATAAATAAGCATAAATTTGATAAGTAAAACTCCATTTATATTCCGAACTCCTCTTTTTATTTTCTAATATTCCTGTGATCTCTCTGATTTCTAAAAGTACTCAAAAGCATTCTCTTCCTTATATCAAAGCTTGAAATTACATACTGCTCAAAGGAGATTATAGAAAGAAACTGTACTTGTAGTCAAAATCAGTGTTACCTAGAACACGCACTTGTCAAAGAAATACTCTTGTATAAAAGTCTATTCCTCCGAACGAAGCGAGGGCAATTGGTTAGTGTATTTACGAAGGGGAGCTCCGGGACTGGACGTAGGACGGAAGGTCCAAACCAGTATAAAAATTCTGGTGTGATTACTTTTAATTTTACCTGCATTATTATTCTGTGTGATTCATACTATCATACACGTACTTATCTGAAACGACCTGCAAATCCGTATCCCTTCAGTCGACACTTATCTCCATTGTTCAACTCAAGATGAACGGAAATACGAACCATTTGGGTTAAAGAAATAGAGGTAGAAGAAAAAAATAGAAAACAGCATCAGAATATAACCATCGCAGCGGAATAAAATATAATAGATAATAACAGATCTTTACACAAAGGAAAACTATATTTGTTTTATATATATACATCATCGGAATATATCATCAGAGTTCAACAACATCAATAACATACAACTGGACAGTCATATAAACTTGTCCTCAAAACTTAATACACAGCGGAATAATAATCAAGTACAGAAGTACGTATCGCCATCCAGCTCGTCTCCTGAGCTCCACCGCATCATATCATGTGTTCTATAATACTCGGTCTGACCCGAGCATTACAGTTAAATAACACCTGAGTCAGTCTGGAATACCAGCGTTAGAAACTCACACTCAAATTGATTATTAAAGTTTCAAAATCCTTTGAAAAACAAAAAGCATCTCGTAAGACCACGCCACAAATAAACATGTCGGGTTTTTACCTTACGACGGCCAAAACATTTTTTATCAAAATTCTCTGATATATTATAATAGTGTCTATAGAAAGTAAAATAGAATATAGCTGAAATGCTTGCATCTCACGTTTCAGCAATAGTTGGGTACAATCAAAACCGTAAAGGCGTGTAGGGAGAATGGATTTCCAACTAATGACTAGGCACTGGGGTACCACCTGTCACGACACCTGGTCTAGATCAGCATACCGAGGATCACTCCCGACCCCCTGCAACACAAGACCGGGACTACCCCTTACTGGATAATCCCGAGTAAGATCACCCCATGGTTGGGATCAGCAACCGCACCACTAAGTCGAATAAAAAGGGACATATAGACAAGGATGGCCTCACCCTAATGGGCTCTACCCACCTAGCCTTGCTATATAACCCCTGATTTTCAGTCATTTCCGGTTGATGAGGCTTGAAGCTAAGCGTTACCTTTTAGAACGTTTCTCTTAGAATGCTCATCGCCCACCTGACGATGTTCTGAAAGCATTCATCCATACAAGTCCGCCCCGGGT
This sequence comes from Allium cepa, assembly GCA_030765085.1. Classification (NCBI taxonomy): domain Eukaryota; kingdom Viridiplantae; phylum Streptophyta; class Magnoliopsida; order Asparagales; family Amaryllidaceae; genus Allium; species Allium cepa. The sequence continues at coordinate 27,235,976 of CM060937.1, read as the reverse complement.
TCGAACGAAACCGAAGGCACTACTCCTACTACATCCATTTTGGAATCTCCTCAGGATTAGTAGCGACTAGCCCTTGCACTTCACTGCTCCATCTTCGAATCCAAACTCGTCTTCCTCACGAAAACGTACAAACCGGATCGAAGTGGTTTTCGAGAAATTAATCCTAATCCCGGTCTCTTTGAAACGACCAGCGCATTATCCAATATTGATAGTCGGTTATTTAACTATCAATTAACATTCATAAACAACCATCAAACAATAAATAATTTCTCCAAATTATTTATTATCCTCAAAATATCTTTGCAAGATATATTTCCATTTTCAAACCTTTTGAAAACAGTTTTCGAACCACACTTTTCACATGAAATAAATTTCCAATATTTATTTACACTGAAAACACCAAGCATAAAAACTTTAGATTTTTAAAATAATTTAAAAATACTTTATCATAAAATATATTTTAAAATATTTAAATTAAAAACTACTTTAATACTTTATTCAAAAATAAATACTTTAAGAACATTTAAAATAAAACTTCTTCAATACTTTATTAAAAATATATACTATAGGAATATTTGAAAATGAGGTTACCTTATAAAATATAAAACTAGATTTTCTCTTTTTGAAACAAAATACTAAGTCACTTTTAAATAATTACTACGATAATAGATTTGAAAAATATTTACTTTAGAATTTAAACATTTAGAAATAATAAATTTCCTAAAACATGCTTTTTAAAACAACATTAAAGCTTTTAACTTATATTTAAAAATTTACTTTGAAACGTACTTGGTTATTCAGAGAAATATACTTCTCTCCACATCCTTTAAAAATAAATCACTATTTATTTTTAAACAAAATTTCTCATTCCTTTAATAAATTCCCATCGTGAATTTATTCTTTCAAATGTCTACTGATATATTACTTCACTTTTATAAACCCAGTTTACAATTTCAAAGTCACATTCTCCTTTAAATTTCCAATTTCAAACACGTAAATCAATTTCCAAATTGATTTCCAATTTACTCCATTTGAAATAAATTTCTTTACTTACTCAATTTATTTCAAAATCCATTAACTTCAGATTTTATTTCTTAATTATGATTTAAACCCCTTTTTAACTGAAAATACCAATTTCATACCCTTTTTTTTCCAAATTCCTTCTTTATTCTTTTAAATAATTTAAATCTTGGATTTTAAAATAAATTCCTTATTCCTTAAGATAATATCACTTAAGTTTTAAATTTGTTACTTCTCTATTTATTCAAAATCCTCTTTCCCATATTCGAAATTTTATTTAAAAAAATCACTTTTACCCTTTCCAATTTATCCTTCAATTTATTAAAACTTCTATAATTATTTTACTTAAAGATTTTCTCTTTTGTTTTTCCCTTTCCAAAAATCCAATTCTATAGATTTTGATAACTCAGTATACCAATATATATTAATCTCAACCATAGCATCCAATATTCCAATTATCAATGAAATTCACCACGGAATATCAAATAATCATGATACAGAATTATTAGAACAATCTATAAAATTTTGAGGAATCCAGTTGGATCTCTCCAACATGTTTCCCTACATCCATAGATGTTAGCACAACATAAAATACCAATTCCACTTCGAGGTGGAATATCGCGGTATATGGGATTTAAATAAAATATCATCTGCTATTATGCGGCGCATAGGGTCTCATCTGCTATATAATGCGGAAAATTCAATCATTCCAAGATATATTATATATTATAATATAGCACATCAAATCAATCATTCAATCAATTATTTAAATTTAATCTTTAAATTTAAATAGCAACTAGATTAGTGAGATTAACTCACCTTTTATTTTGCCGTTTGCAACCCATTTCCACCTCGGCTATTTTTTTCTTCGATTTGGACCTTGTATAAACAATTACACAGATTTATCAATATCTGGATTAATCGATCAATTAATTCCTAACACTTCGGTTTTAACTATCAATTTGGTTATAAATAAATCTTTTTTAAAATAAAATATTTGAACTAATTGAAAAATCACTTACCATTAAGTAACTTAATTAGCTAATGCTTTAGTTTTAAACTAATTTCTCTTTAATAAAATATTTAACTAAAAATTAACTTTCAAAACTAAATTAAATAAGATAACCTTTTGTAAAATAATTAAGCTTTATTAAATAAACTACCTTTATAATATATATATATATATATATATATATATATATATATATATATAAACTGCATTTAAAATCTTTACTGTAATTACATTTTTATTTTATTTTTTCTGCTTGCATATTAAAACTGAAAACTGCATATATATATATATATATATTATATAAAAACCTTATCGATATATACATTTAAATTCTAATAATGTTAAAAAAAATCCTTCAAACCTATATATATGTATCAAAGTAACATAATTGTTACATATATAGTTCTAACTGTAAAATATCATTATCCTTATCTAAAAAAAACAGTAATTTTCTCTGAAAAAAATTTAAAACTGCTTAAAATAAAAAATTTCCTTACTGTCATATTTTTATTTCTCTTCTGACATGGTTTCAACTAAAAAAATGAATCTAAATAAATTCCCTAATTAACAAATTACCTTATTGCCTCCCAAAATTCGTAGTCGACCTCGCCATTACCTTCATCGAGACACCTTCGACCACCCAGACCCGTTCAGGCAACCGAACACCCACCCTCCTTCCATCGACTTCACTTGCGAACTCAAAGGCAACCATCATCAACCCAATTTGATCTCGCGACTCCAATTTGCAATCGACTCCAACTTCAAACTCGCGGCCCCCCAAATCTGCAATCTAAATTTCCAAATTTCATTTATTTTATTTTTCAATCTTATTTCTATTATTATTTATACACTTTATTACCTAACAACCAGTCTATTTGCATCCAAATATATATATATATATCATTTGAAAATTTTATTTTAGATAGAAAATAGAATAGGTAAAATTATCTCATTCGCCTATATTAAAACAAATATTATGTCGGTCTGTCCTATTAAGTGTTTAGAAATCCCTATTGATGTCATAGCGTCCCATGCACCAACCAGAACTTATAAATACAAAACGGAACAGATTAACACAATATAAAAACTTTTTTATGTCACTAACAAATACGCTCTCTCATATATATACTCAGCGACTCACATAGGGTATTACCACCCTATTAATAAAGAGTCAGACCCCACAAAGCTAAGGTTTATCGCTAAACCAAAGCTCTGATACCAGATGTAACATCCCGCCTTTTCGCACGTTTTAAATCGACACACGTGCCAATTCAAACCATACAAGGGTGGATTGTTATGGGGTAAACAAGAAAAACAGAGAAGAAATAAAATAAAATAGAATCTCACAGCGGAAGGATAAAATATAATAATAAAATATACAGTTTATAAAACTATTTACAAAACATTCGATTCTTCTTTATACAATTAAATATTAGAGTTCGCATACCAATAATATCAATGCAGCGGAATACAGTGCAGCGGAATAAAATAGTAGATAGTAATACTACAAATCTTCGTCTTCGTCCTCCAGAGATAAAACTTCAAATCCTGAAACGCTCAGACTGACCCGAGCGAATTTGAAAAGACAAAAACACTCGAGTTAGAACTAAAAGATCTTATGTGAGTTAAACTAACAGAAATAAATATGAGTGCAGTAACTCAAAAGATGCTCGGGATTTACATCTCCTAAGGATCCGTTAAACTATTTACTATGTAGTATATTTCGCTATTATAATAGTGTCTAATTGTAAAATAAACTTACTTTTTAATAACGTTAAGGGGTTACCCATATAGCTCTTAACACAAATAATGCCAATAGTCTATACAGTGCCTGCATATCTCCTGATCGGGAGACTACGAGAAGACACTCCATAGGTACGACACAAATAGAAACTCGTACATGGCGCGATAGGGTAGGTGACACGGCACAACTAGGCAATGCCAGGGTAGATATACCAATTACGCTTCCGGGTCGGTGGTAACGCGTAGCTGCTACTACCGCCCACCTCGAACAACACCCCCAAATCAAAGAAATCAAAAGTAGCCACCGAATCAATCCAACAGTCAAAGTATAATGTCGAAGGGATGTGTCCGATCAAAGGTGCTACCTTATTAACCCGTCAATCGCTCCTGTTTTAGCCACCTTATGCCAACTCACGGGAGTTGGGTCCACGTATTTACCTTACAGGAAACGCCGCCATCAACCTACTTCATTCTGGAATCTCCACCGCGTACACGGTTGTTAAAGTGGTTTTCGGAGTTGACAGAGAGTATGACAACTTCCGATCCCGGTCTCTTCAACAACCAAACGTTATTATAACACCGCAGTCTTTTAAAAATAGTTTATACTTTAAAACCAGAATAAAATTCTCCATTTCAAAACCCATAAATACGATATCATTTTCTTTTAAAACCCAAATAAATATGATATCATTTTATTTCAAATATATTTCTTTCCAAAATCGTGCCACTTTAAATTTATAATATCTCGAAACCAAATATTTGAATTTTTAACTTTCAACATAATACTTCGAAATCCATAGTTTTAAAACCATAACTTTCAGAACTTAAATGGTTTGGATATTCAAACGGTATATAAAATAAAACAATTGAATTTAAAATTTCTTTAAAAGTAAATAATTTCTACACCTACACAATTTTTATTCACTTTAAATTCAGTCTAAACCCATAACTTTTAGATTCATTTTCAGTTTCAATAACCACTTCAGTTTCAATATATTGCAAACTTTGAATATTAGACAATTGGAACTAAGGTTGGAAATTTCTATTCTACCAATTAAGGTCCTATTATTTAGTTTGAAATATTTGCATAATAAACCCGTAATCATTTAAGAAAACTCAAATTACTTATAAAGAAAATTTTCTTCAATTTATTTATACTAGAAATATTCTTTTAATTTATCTTGAATAAAATGCAGTTATAAATATCATACCTTTAAAATTTCTCGTTTTAATAAGTTTACATCTTATGGAGTTTAAATTTTTAAATAAACCCAATTCCAAATAATTTCCAATTTATCTCCCAAGCTTAATTGATTTGAATCATTAACTCTTATATATATAATATCTTAAACCTGCACTTAATCGTAAAATATAAATTATCCAACTTCATTATTCAACTTACTTGTTTATATTCAACAGATATATACGTGACTTAAATTCCAAAATTTAACTATATATATATAAAATAATATTTATATAATATCCAAAATTTAATATTTATTAAACCGTATCATATCCAAACCATAAAATCATTTCAAAAATAATTATATATATATATATATACCGCGGTGCCTGTATATAATTTTCTATCCTATGGTCAAGTGATACGGATATTTATTATTTCAGCCCGCAATTTAAAAAAATAAAAAATGCGGTTGTATATCATTTCAAACCGCAATCCCGAATAAAATGAAATGCATGATAACTTGCAGATTTTAAAATATAGTACACATCATCCATTCACCAAACATCAATCATCAACCATTAATTTATAATCATCATCCAATTTAAACAAACAACAATATAGAGCATATAAAATATAACAAGGAATATATAACAGGTATTAACTAACAGTTTATATTCAGTAATAAATTTTATACTGTTTAACTATCAGTTTATATGCAAATAAATAAATTTTAACCGTCAATTTATATGCAAAAATATAAAATTAATTAATAGTTAATTAAATAAATGCGATGTAACTGAGATGATGAATAAAACATGCCAAACAATCATAAATAAATTTCTACTCATATCATATGTCAAATTAACAAACATAAGAAATTTTAGAAGTTGTGAGTGAGTTAAAACACTCACCTTTTGAATTTAAATCGAATTTAAATCCGATTTAAACCCAAAAATTTGACGGTCTCCAAATCTGTCCCAACCAGCTCCAAGCGTCTGGAATTTTATTACGATCCTAACAAAAAAAATCGCGTGTAAATTCGAGTCCGTATGTGAAAGTTATTCGAGTTAATGCGATTGAAATCAAAATTAAAATTTAAAACAAAATAAATAACTAAACCTGCCACGTGTACACGTCTTCTTCCTACAGGCACGTGCAAAGAAAACGCGTTTTGACCGAAACCACCTGCTTCATCTCGTTCGAACCCTAACTCGTGAGCACGCCGCCACCAACCGCCGCCTCCACACGCATTGCCATCCACCGCCGAACGCCTAGCCGAGTTCGCCAGCACCTCCCCTACCCTCTCGGCCCCACGCGAACCTTCGGTCCACCAGAAAACGCCCAGGCCGCTGCAATTTCGCATAACCCTAATTGATTTAATCACCTCGATCCAACCGTCGATTTGCATGATAAACCATATAGATGTGATCTCCTCCGTCCCATCTACCCAACCATACCTTCGATTCGTCGATCAGACGAATTTGATTTCGTCGCGATGGAAGGCCGAGAATTAACGATTAATTTCTGAACAAATGGAAATTCGAACAGAAAAACGAATCACGGATCTGTGATGCATACATCAATAGCTTCAACATATATTTTTTGGGATTTTTCTGAGGACTTTGAATTTTAGGCTTTGGATCTGATTTGAATTTTTAATTTGGATCTAGAATTGTTTGTTGCCATTGAAGGAGGAGGAGTATGGAAGTTTCTATACATATAGAAATGAGGAATAGAGGTTGCTAGGGTTTATAACAGCCTATTTATAGACAACTGCAATAGAATAGGTGGGCACGAATTATAAACGTGCTAAACGATAGTTGGCCCAAAAAGCCCGTTCTGACCCCAAAACGAAATTGGGTCAACCCATATATCACAATAGGTATTTTAAAATATTCTGAACGCGATGGAAAAAGTTTCACATCCAAATTCCATCGTATGAAGAAGTTATGCTGAAAACAATATTTTCAAATTGATTTTCAAATTGATTTCAATTAAAGCGATTTCAAGGCGTTTCGCGTTTGTACGATCAAACGACAAGTCCGATCGCTATGAAACTTGAAACCCTACAATAATTTACCGATACGGATCCGATGAAACTGGTTTCATCGAAATCCGAGTCAGTGGCCAAAATGGCTATTTTTATATTAATTAAATAAATTCAAAATAAATAAATAAAATCAAATTTTATATTTAGATTCTAAAATTGATCCATTTTATCACTTTTAAAAATTCTTAATCATTTAAAAAATTCCAACAAGTTTAGATGTCAAATTAAAGAAGGTAAATTTTTAAATTTCAATATAAATCCTTAATTTTATTAAATTCACAATTTAAAAATAATATCCTAAAATTTCGTTTTGTTAAATAAATTAATTAGTATTACATTCATTCCTGTCAAATGGATGAATTAAATATTGGATTCCAAATTATCACACAAATTTCTCATACTATCTTTTTTTCAAATAACGAATTAGTTAACTATATTCAATCTCATTTAATTTCAATTAATTTCAATTGTTAGACTCTATACTTCAATTATAAATAAATAAATAAATCCTGATTCCCATTTATTTTATATTCACTATTTATCATATTACCACCCTGGGTACCATTTATTTTAATACATATATATATATATATATATATATATATATATATATATATATCCAGATACTTTAACATTTTCCAATTGTTTATCTCAATTGCATGACATTAGATTTATATTTATTGCAATGGTTTCTGATTTAATTGGACGAACTAAGTATATAACTCATAATAATTGTTGTAAAACTCTCAATCCCACATTTATAAGTTTGTTATTTCCACTCAAATATTATAGATATTTAAAGGTATAGGTTTTTATCCAATCATTATTTATTATATATTAATTAGATAAATTCACTATTTAAGTTCGTTTAAGTTTATTACCAAATACCCATTTACCTTTCCCATCAATTTGAATTCCATTCAATAAATATAACCAACCAAATTTCCATCCACACTTTAATATAAACCTAAAATTTTCAATTCATTATCTTGTATTAATGTCATCCAATTTCTACTTTTATTATAACTTTAGAATCTATATACATTCATTGATTGATTTCTATTTACCTTTGTTTCCTTATATTCAGTTCTTAGCTTAGTATGACAATTTATAGTACTTCATAAATCAACGATTCATTTCAATTGTTAATACTTAGCATAAGTTTCTACGGTTGCATTTCATTTACACTTCCGTTACTATATTAATAATTAGTAATGTTTATATCAATAACACATTATAATTACTTACCATTTAATGAGTTTGATTTCCAAATAAATTTATTGACCACTTAATTAGGCAATTTACTAATTTGTTATCATACCCATAAATCTACGCTTATAACTAAGTCCTACATTTGAATAAATTTATTAAATAGAAATGTTCATTAAAGTTTATAAATTATTAACTTGCATTAACATGATTCCTTAATTTATTCCAATTACCATTTACAATCTTTTATTGCATCAAATCAATTTAATATTTTCATTAATTTCTCAAATTAAATTTTATATCCAGGTAAGAATTCTTTTTCTACTTAATTCCTTTGGATTTTATTCAAATTTCTATAAATAGGTTTTAAGTCACCATTTACATAATTTATTTTAGCCTTCATTTTAACATTTATTTATCCCCTTTATTATTTTTACTAAATAAATTACAAAAATCCTATTAAATAAACAAATTAAATTGTCGAAAATTTACGGGTCGTTACACTCCCCCCCACTCAAAACTTTTCGTCCCTGAAAAGGAAAGGAAGGGAAAAGAAGAAATAAGAAAACAATATATCTTTCTTAATTAAATTTATAAACAAATAAGTTTACAAAATAAAATAATTTAACATAAAATATACCAATTTATACCCATTTAAATCCTTTATACATAAATTGTTAAAGTTTGTAAACATTTTCATATTTTTCTAAGTCCAAAATTTTACGGAAAATTTTGGCAGAGTCTCCTTTGTACGAAGAGGCTTGGAAGAAAATATAATATAAATATAATAACATACACAAATATTTTACAATATAATATATCCCAACTCGGGAAAATATATAAAATAGCGCTATAAACCGTAATCCGAAAACGTACCCATTTGTCGGGCAATTTACACTAAATTTATGGAACCAAAAGAAGTAGCAATTGCTTCCATAACCTGCATTTCACTTATGAAATCCAAAGGGTTAACAATTTATGTAAAGTGAAATATTTAAGTGGATTTCAATCACTAACAACAAATCAATACAACAACCATCAACTTTAACAACAACATACACAACAAATTCAAAGCAACCATTCAACCAACAAACAAATAGTTGTTCGGGTTCAAAACTTTTAAATTGTACGGAATGAAGAATAAACTACTAGCGCACCATTTACTCAACAGTCTTAGATAAAACTAAATAGATTATTCATTCACCCAAACCAATTTTAAAGTATCTTGCCCAAACAACCATCAATTAAACAACAACAATCCAGACAACAATCGACTTAGCCCATTATTAATTCCATCTCATATATTTTAATTTCTCTTTTTATTCATACCACATAAATTTTTATAATTTACATTTATTTCTAACAAATTTTAAATTTCATTTACACATTCACTGTTTGTTTCATTTGTTTTTACTTATTACTTACAATTATTCCTTTCCATTATTTCAGGTCATGCCAGTTCTTTTTATTTCATTATAATTATTTATTCATTTATTGCATGCCCTCATTTATTTACATTTGTTTATCAATATTATTCATGTCCCATTTAATTTCTTAGCATTTCCATTTTATTTACTTAAGTTGATAATCATCTATTTGAATTACTTACCTTTAAAATTATATTCACTTATAGTAAAATTCCAATTATAACTTAAGTTTATAACATTAATTCTCATTTATAATAGCAAATTCATTGAATACTTCATTATTTCAAATTTCTACTTGTATAATATTCTATTACAATCTTCTATTAAACATTTCAACTTTTAATATTTTGTAGTTTATATATATGGTATTTAAGGGTGTAATTTGAAAGTTATACAAGTTTGTTCCATTTCTTTTTACTTAATTCATAGTTCAATAAATCTTTACCTTTTTCCTTATAAGTTACAATTTTAACTTCCTTTTTATTTCATTTATAACTTAGCATTTAAGTCTCTTATTTTATTTAGGGTTTCAATTATTAGTTAAATTCTGTTTCACTACAATAATTGAAACAATTAATTAATGGAAATTAAGGAATTTCATACCGGGTTAAATTTTAATTTATTTTAAAATAATAGATAAATATATTCTTACAACTTATATATCTCTAATTATATTTAAAATAATTCAAAATTTATATATTTCAAAAATGAAGCTGCAGCAGAATTACTACAGTGGTCTTTCCCCTTCGAAACTCGAAAATGAAAGTCGATGATGCGGCCGCCATCACCGAAATTATTTTCCAGCGACAGAGAGGAAAGTACAAAACTTATTTTCTCAAAAATCCTTTTTAAAACAATTCTTCCGAATTACATTGAAATATTTATCAAAAAGTCCTTATAAACAATATTATTATACTCCAAAATTTATTCGAAAGAAATTTCAAAACCCCGAATCTTAAGTTCTAAATTTCCAGATTTCATTTATTTTATTTTTCAATCTTATTTCTATTATTATTTATACACTTTATTACCAAACAACCTATCTATTTGCATCCAAATATATATATATATATATATATATAATTTGAAAATTTTATTTTAGATAGAAAATATAATAGGCAAAATTATTTCATTCGCCTATATTAAAACAAATATTATGTCGGTCTGTCCTATTAAGTGTTTAGAAATCCCTATTGATGTCATAGCATCCCATGCACCAACCAGAACTTATAAATACAAAACGGAACAGATTAACACAATATAAAAACTTTTTTATATCACTAACAAATACGCTCTCTCATATATATACTCAGCGACTCACATAGGGTATTACCACCCTATTAATAAAGAGTCAGACCCCACAAAGCTAAGGTTTATCGCTAAACCAAAGCTCTGATACCAGATGTAACATCCCGCTTTTTCGCACGTTTTAAATCGACACACGTGCCAATTCAAACCATACAAGGGTGGATTGTTATGGGGTAAATAAGAAAAACAGAGAAGAAATAAAACAAAATAGAATCTCACAGCGGAAGGATAAAATATAATAATAAAATATACAGTTTATAAAACTGTTTACAAAACATTTGATTCTTCTTTATACAATTAAATATCAGAGTTCACATACCAATAATATCAATGCAGCGGAATACAGTGCAGCGGAATAAAATAGTAGATAGTAATACTACAAATCTTCGTCTTCGTCCTCCAGAGATAAAACTTCAAATCCTGAAACGCTCAGACTGACCCGAGCGAATTTGAAAAGACAAAAACACTCGAGTCAGAACTAAAAGATCTTATGTGAGTTAAACTAACAGAAATAAATATGAGTGCAGTAACTCAAAAGATGCTCGGGATTTACATCTCCTAAGGATCCGTTAAACTATTTACTATGTAGTATATTTCGCTATTATAATAGTGTCTAATTGTAAAATAAACTTACTTTTTAATAACGTTAAGGGGTTACCCATATAGCCCTTAACACAAATAATGCCAATAGTCTATACAGTGCCTGCATATCTCCTGATCGGGAGACTACGAGAAGACACTCCATAGGTACGACACAAATAGAAACTCGTACAAGGCGCGATAGGGTAGGTGACACGGCACAACTAGGCAATGCCAGGGTAGATATACCAATTATGCTTCCGGGTCGGTGGTAACGCGTAGCTGCTACTACCGCCCACCTCGAACAACACCCCCAAATCAAAGAAATCAAAAGTGGCCACCGAATCAATCCAACAGTCAAAGTATAATATCGAAGGGATGTGTCCGATCAAAGGTGCTACCTTATTAACCCGTCAATCGCTCCTGTTTTAGCCACCTTATGCCAACTCACGGTAGTTGGGTCCACGTATTTAACTTACAGGAAACGCCGCCACCAACCTACTTCATTCTGGAATCTCTACCGCGTACACGGTTGTTAAAGTGGTTTTCGGAGTTGGCAGAGAGTATGACAACTTCCGATCTCGGTCTCTTCAACAACCAAACGTTATTATAACACCGCGGTCTTTTAAAAGTAGTTTATACTTTAAAACCAGAATATAATTCTCCATTTCAAAACCCATAAATACGTTATCATTTTCTTTTAAAACCCAAATAAATATGATATCATTTTATTTCAAATATATTTCTTTCCAAAATCATGCCACTTTAAATTTATAATATCTCGAAACCAAATATTTGAATTTTTAACTTTCAACATAATACTTCGAAATCCATAGTTTTAAAACCATAACTTTCAAAACTTAAATGGTTTGGATATTCAAACGGTATATAAAATAAAACAGTTGAATTTAAAATTTCTTTAAAAGTAAATAATTTCTACACCTACACAATTTTTATTCACTTTAAATTCAGTTTAAACCCATAACTTTTAGATTCACTTTCAGTTTCAATAACCACTTCAGTTTCAATATATTGCAAACTTTGAATATTAGACAATTGGAACTAAGGTTGGAAATTTCTATTCTACCAATTGAGGTCCTATTATTTAGTTTGAAATATTTGCATAATAAACCCGTAATCATTTAAGAAAACTCAAATTACTTATGAAGAAAATTTTCTTCAATTTATTTATACTAGAAATATTCTTTTAATTTATCTTGAATAAAATCCAGTTACAAATATCATACCTTTAAAATTTTCCGTTTTAATAAGTATACATCTTATGGAGTTTAAATTTTTAAATAAACCCAATTCCAAATAATTTCCAATTTATCTCCCAAGCTTAATTGTTTTGAATCATTAACTCTTATATATATAATATCTTAAACTTGCACTTAATCGTAAAATATAAATTATCAAACTTCATTATTCAACTTACTTGTTTATATTCAACAGATATATACGTGACTTAAATTCCAAAATTTAACTATATATATATAATAATATTTATATAATATCCAAAATTTAATATTTATTAAACTGTATCATATCCAAATCATAAAATCATTTCAAAAATAATTATATATATATATACTGCGGTGTCTGTATATAATTTTCTATCCTATGGTCAAGTGATACAGATATTTATCATTTCAACCCGCAATTTAAAAAAAATAAAAAATGCGGTTGTATATCATTTCAAACCGCAATCCCGAATAAAATGAAATGCATGATAACTTGCAGATTTTAAAATATAGTACACGTCACTCATTCACTAAACATCAATCGTCAACCATTAATTTATAATCATCATCCAATTTAAACAAACAACAATATAGAGCATATAAAATATAACAAGGAATAAATAATAGGTATTAACTAACAGTTTATATTCAGTAATAAATTTAATACTGTTTAACTATCAGTCTATATGCAAATAAATAAATTTTAACTGTCAATTTATATGCAAAAATATAAAATTAATTAACAGTTAATTAAATAAATGCGATGTAATTGAGATGATGAATAAAACATGCCAAACAATCATAAATAAATTTCTACTCATATCATATGTCAAATTAACAAACATAAGAAATTTTAGAAGTTGTGAGTGGGTTAAAACACTCACCTTTGAATTTAAATCGAATTTAAATCCGATTTAAACCCAAAAATTTGACGGTCTCCAAATCTGTCCCAACCAGCATCCGGAATTTTATTACGATCCTAGCAAAAAAAATCGCGTGTAAATTCGAGTCCGTATGTGAAAGTTATTCGAGTTAATGCGATTGAAATTAAAATTAAAATTTGAAACAAAATAAATAGCTAAACCTGCCACGTGTACACGTCTTCTTCCTACAGGCTCGCGCAAAGAAAACGTGTTTTGACCGAAACCTCCTGCTTCATCTCGTTTGAACCCTAACTCGTGAGCACGCTGCCACCAACCGCCGCCTCCACACGCGTTGCCATTCACCGCCGAACGCTTAGCCGAGTTCGCCAGCACCTCCCCTACCCTCTCGGCCCCACGCGAACCTTCGGTCCACCAGTAAACGCCCAAGGCCGCCGCAATTTTGCATAACCCTAATTGATTTAATCCCCTCGATCCAACCGTCGATTTGCACGATAAACCATATAGATGTGATCTCCTCCGTCCGTCGATCAGACGAATTTGATTTCTTCGCGATGGAAGGCCGAGAATTAACGATCAATTTCTGAACAAATGGAAATTCGAACAGAAAAACGAATCACGGATCTGTGATGCATATATCAATAGCTTCAACATATATTTTTTGGAATTTTTCTGAGGACTTTGAATTTTAGGCTTTGGATCTGATTTGAATTTTTAATTTGGATCTAGAATTGTTTGTTGCCATTGAAGTAGGAGGAGTACAGAAGTTCCTATACGTATAGAAATAAGGAATAGAGGCTGCTAGGGTTTATAACAGCCTATTTATAGACAACTGCAATAGAATAGGTGGGCACGAATTATAAACATGCTAAACGATAATTGGCCCAAAAAGCCCATTCTGACCCCGAAACGAAATTGGGTCAACCCATATATCACAATAGGTATTTTAAAATATTCTGAACGCGATGGAAAAAGTTTCACGTCCAAATTCCATCGTATGAAGAAGTTATGCTGAAAACAATATTTTCAAATTGATTTTCAAATTGATTTCAATTAAATCGATTTCAAGGCGTTTCGTGTTCGTACGATCAAACGACAAGTTTGATCGCTACGAAACTTGAAACCCTACAATAATTTACCGATACGGATCCGATGAAACTGGTTTCGTCGAAATCCGAGTCAGTGGCCAAAATGGCTATTTTTATATTAATTAAATAAATTCAAAATAAATAAATAAAATCGATTTTATATTTAGATTCCAAAATTGATCCATTTTATCACTTTTAAAAATTCTTAATCATTTACAAAATTCCAACAAGTTTAGATGTCAAATTAAAGAAGGTAAATTTTTAAATTTCAATATAAATCCTTAATTTCATTAAATTCACAATTTAAAAATAATATCCTAAAATTTCGTTTTGTTAAATAAATTAATTAGTATTACATTCATTCCTGTCAAATGGATGAATTAAATATTGGATTCCAAATTATCACACAAATTTCTCATACTATCTTTATTTCAAATAACGAATTATTTAACTATATTCAATCTCATTTAATTTCAATTAATTTCAGTTGTTAGACTCTATACATCAATTATAAATAAATAAATAAATCCTGATTCCCATTTATTTTATATTCACTATTTATCATATTACCATCCTGGATACCATTTATTTTAATATATATATATATATATATATCCAGATACTTTAACATTTTCCAATTGTTTATCTCAATTGCATGACATTAGATTTATATTTATTGCAATGGTTTCTGATTTAATTGAATGAACTAAGTATATAACTCATAATAATTGTTGTAAAACTCTTAATCCCACATTTATAAGTATGTTATTTCCACTCAAATATTATAGATATTTACGGGTATAGGTTTTTATCCAATCATTATTTATTATATATTAATTAGATAAATTCACTATTTAAGTCCGTTTAAGTTTATTACCAAATACCCATTTACCTTTCCCATCAATTTGAATTCCATTCAATAAATATAACCAATCAAATTTCCATCCACACTTTAATATAAACCTAAAATTTGCAATTCATTATCTTGTATTAGTGTCATCCAATTTCTACTTTTATTATAACTTTACAATCTATATACATTCATTGATTGATTTCTATTTACCTTTGTTTCCTTATATTCAGTTCTTAGCTTAGTATGACAATTTATAGTACTTCATAAATCAACGATTCATTTCAATTGTTAATACTTAGCATAAGTTTCTACGGTTGCATTTCATTTACACTTCCGTTACTATATTAATAATTAGTAACGTTTATATCAATAATTATAATTACTTACCATTTAATAAGTTTGATTTCCAAATAAATTTATTGACCACTTAATTAGGCAATTTACTAATTTGTTATCATACCCATAAATCTACGCTTATAACTAAATCCTACATTTGAATAAATTTATTAAATAGAAATGTTCATTAAAGTTTATAAATTATTAACTTGCATTAACATGATTCCTTAATTTATTCCAATTACCGTTTACACTCTTTTATTGCATCAAATCAATTTAATATTTTCATTAATTTCTCAAATTAAATTTTATATCCAGGTACGAATTCTTTTTCTACTTAATTCCTTTGGATTTTATTCAAATTTCTATAAATAGGTTTTAAGTCACCATTTACATAATTTATTTTAGCCTTCATTTTAACATTTATTTATCCCCTTTATTATTTCTACTAAATAAATTACAAAAATCCTATTAAATAAACAAATTAAATTGTCGAAAATTTACGGGTCGTTACAGGATCCTCCATGAATTTAATTTGAACCGCGACCGGCTTCCATTAATGTCACGATTAAATGAATTTAAAGAGAGGGGGAGGAGATTGGCCAATATTTATTTTTGTTCGAATTGGTTTCGAATTCCTCTCAGGGGGAAAAAGGGTTTCGGTTGAGTTGATGAAGAGGCAAATACAAAGGATTCAATTTTCTGAGCTTTCTTATTGTATTTTTTTTCTTCGGCCATTACAATTTTTGAAATTGTAAAAAAATGAAAATGCTAGAAAGGAGGAGAGGATCGAGTGTTTTAACATGCTCGGCTGTTAATATTAAAGAGGGGAAGCGTGTTGAAGACGCTTTGCTCTAGTGATTGAAATGAAGTGTACAAAGTATAAGAGCGGCTTATTTCGGCTGAAGGCTGACTATTTGTATGTGAATATATATATATATATATATATATATATATATATATATATATTAAATTGATTTCAAATTTCTCAACTTTGTAGTTTAAATTTTCGACCTCCTAACGAGACGTGCCGCTAGGCGTTTATAATGTCATACCCCTATTCCGATCACAATGGAAAAGGTTTCGAGCCCTAATTCGATCGTATGGAGAAGATAGCTTTTTAGACTCAGTTATTAAATTGAATTTTCGATATAAATTTTAGCGCGTTTAAATGTCGTATGCTCACACAACAATTCCAAACACTACGAAAATTGAAACCCGATAATAATACAATATTACGGATCCAATGACATTGGTTTCGTCAAATTCTAAGAATGTGTCTCGGAAGGCTATTTTTAAATATCAATTTAAACGATATAAATTCAAAACTGAACAAAACACTTCCAAATTCAATTTTAACACTTTTACTATTTTCAGTATTATCAATATAAATTTTACAAGCCTTCAAATTATTTTTAACAGGCTTAAAACTGGAGATTCAATATTTTACCCAACTTTCAATTATTAAATTCAATGATTTAATTATCAAATAAATAGTGATATTTGAATTCAAGTTAAAAATTAACTTTTAAATATTTAAAATCAATTAAATATCTCAATTTCAAACATCCAAAAATTCCGGGTCGTCGCATTATCATACACTATATAATATATATATAGACATACATACACGCACACGATCCACATAGATTTTCAATTGGTATCAGAGCGGGGTTAGTTCAAATCACAGTAACACATATTTGAAACTTGTTAATATGGCAAGTATCTTTCAAGAAGGTCAGTCAACTGCACGTCCTTCTCTATTCACCAGATCTAATTATGCATATTGGTCAACTCGTATGAGAATTTTTATAGAAGCAAATGGTTTAGAAATATGGTCAGCAACTCAAATTAAGTATGTAGCACCTGAAACAAATATTAGCGCAAAGACAGATGCACAAAAAACTACTGCTTCTAATAATGTTAAAGCTATGAATGTATTGTTTTGCTCTCTTGATAAAAATGAATTTTCACGTGTTATGTTGTGTACCACTGCTTATGATATATGGCGTACTTTACAAGTTACACAGCAAAAATATCAATTTTACAAAATCAATTTTCATCTTTCAAAACGAAACAAAATGAGTCAATTGTTGACATGTACTCAAGATTTCAAACTATACAGCGCGATCATATGACACTAGGAGTTAAATTTACTGATTCTGATTTAGTATCTCGAATTATCAACTCTTTAACAATTGAGTGGGAAAGAAAAGTATTGGCTATCGAAGAACCTAATGATATTTCTATACTCAAAGTTGAAGAGTTGATTGGAAATTTAATGTTTTATGTAGCTAATTTGCAGGTCAGAAAGGAACAAAACCGTGAAAAGAAGAACATGACATTTCAAGCAAGCAATAATGATTCTGAACTGGATGAAGATGAAATTGTATTTATTGCCAAGAACTACAACAAATTTAAGAAATTCAAGAAAATGACAAGATTCCAAAATAGCGGAAAATCAAATTCATCAAATCAAACATCAATCAAGTGCTTTGAATGTGATCAGTTCGAACATATGAAGAAGGATTGCCCAAAACTCAACAATGAGAAAAAGAAAAATAAGTGAGAAAAATTTAAGAAAAAGAGAAAGACATTCCAAGTCACATGGGATGACTCTGACTCTTCCTCTTCATCTGATGGTGACAGTGAAAGTGATACAGAGCAAGCAAAGGTATGTTTCATGGCACACACTAATGAGGTATGTCCCGATCTTACTTATGATGAAAATTTAGAAGTATGGAACTTGATGACAAATATAAAGAAACTAAGAAATTAAATAAGGAATATGTGGCTAAGATAAATCGATTAGAACTTGAAATAGGGTTACTAAAAGATGAAAAATCTATTTTAGAAGAAGAATTAGAAATTGCTCAAGAAAAGTGTAAGAATCTTTCTATTAAAAATGACTCTTTATCTTGTGAATTAGGAAAGTTAAACTAGAAAATAATGAAATTAGTGATGAGCACATTATCTTAAAAGATAATCTAGAAACTTCAAAATCTGAAATTACTAATCTTAAAAACAAATTGGATAAAATTACAAATAATGTTACAAAATTTAACAAAGGAAAACAATATTGGAAGAATTTAACTAAAATTTCCAAGCCATTCAAAAATCGAAATGGAATAGGGTTTGAGAATAAAAAAAATTTACAAAGTATAGTAAAATTTATACTAAGATAAAAAAAAAACCTTCTTCCAGAAATAAGAAATTAATCACAAGTTCAAAAATGATTAAGATATGGGTTTTTAAAACAAATAACAACCTAATTAAACAGAAATATATAGGTAATTATATGAAATAAGTGATTCACAATAATAATTATATTTCAAAATGAACCAGACCATCATGGGTATGGTTACCCTCATCTACTAGCACTTAGGATCCAAAAAGGTAAAAAGGGTATCAATTTAAACTTTTTTATTTTTTGCAGGTATCCAAATGCAAAAATAAAGAAAAATTGATATTAGATAGTGGATGCTCCAAGCACATGATGGGAAATGCTCACATGCTATCAAATATATAGCACATTGATGGTGGCACTGTAACCTTTGACGATAATTCAAAAGGGTTCGTCATTGACATTGGAGAAGTCATCAATATCGGTATCTCCAACTTTCTTATTATTTCTAATGTCTTATTAGTAGAAAACCTAAAACATAATCTTCTTAGTATAAGTCAGTTGTGTGATAAAGGGTTTGAAATAGAATTTGAAAAGGATAAATGTAAAATTCTCGATCAAAGCAAAATTTACTCTTCAACGGTTTTAGAAATCGTAATATATATATCCTAAATATGAATATTAAAAATAATTTAGATTTATGTCTAGCCGCAAAACATGATGATCCTTGGATTTGGCACAAAGGTTTGTATCATATAAATTTTAAATATATTAATAAACTAGCAAAACATGATTTAGATGTCTTTCTAAAATTAACAATAAAATTAAAAATTTATACGACGCTTGTCAAATGGGCAAGTTAAAGAAAAGTTCTTTCAAATCTAAAAATAACATATCTACTAAGCAACCATTGAAATTAGTCATAATTTTTCGGTTCCACGAACACCACAACAAAATGGTGTGGTTGAAAGGAAAAATAGAACTTCACAAGAATGTGCACGAACACTTCTAAATAGTAGTAACTTGCCCAAACATTTTTGGGCTGAAGCTATTGCCACTGCCTGTTATGTATTAAATCGTGTCGCACTTCGACCTATGACTAAAAATACATGTTATAAAATATTATATGAAAAGAAATCAAAAGTTTAGTATTTCAAAACTTTTGGGTCAAAATGTTTTATTTTAAATATTAAAGATAGCCTTGGAAAAATTTGACCCCAAAAGCCGACGAAGGAATTTTTATCGGTTATTCGGAACGTAGTAAAACTTATAAAATTTATAATAAACGAACAAATATTATAGAAGAAAGCTTACATGTGTCCTTTGATAAAAATTCCAACAAACTATTAAAGAAGATGAAATTGACTCAAAATCAAACTGAAAATACAAATAATATGAATAATTCGTCCTCTGATAATAATGAAAATGTTTTAAGATCACCCACACGAATATTAAAAAAATCATCCATTGGATGATATAATTGAAGATTTAAATTCTCGAGTCACTACAAATAGATTAAATCAAATGAGTCACGTTGCTTTTATCTCAAATACAGAACCTAAAAATTATAAATAAGCATCTAAATATGATTCTTGGATCTTAGCAATGCAAAACGAATTAAATCAATTTGAACGTAATAGTGTATGGAAACTAGTTCCTAGACCACTAGATCAATCTGTAATAGGAACAAAAAGGGTTTTCAAAAACAAAGCAGATGAAAATGGAAATATTATTCATAACAAAGCAAGATTAATGGCACAAGGTTACAACCAAGAAGAAGGAATTGATTACGAAGAGACATTAGATCCCATAGCTCGCCTCGAAGCAGTTCGTGTTCTACTTGCTTTTGCGTGTCATCGCAACTTTAAATTATTTCAAATGGATGTTAAGAGCGCCTTCTAAAACGGTTTTATCAAAGAAAAAGTTTTTGTAGAATAACCACCATTATTGATTCATGAAAAATATCCAGATCATGTTTTTAAACTCAAAAAGGCATTTTACGGTTTAAAACAAGCACCACATGTTTCGTACGATCGACTAGAAACTCATCTACAAAATTCTGGATTTCAAATAGGCAAAAGACACTACACTATTTATAAAACATAAAAATAATGACATATTAGTTGTACAAATATATGTTATCATATTTGGATCAACTAATGAAATTTTATGTAATGAATTTTCTAAAATAATGAAAAATGAGTTTGAAATGTCACACATGAGCGAATTAATTTTTTTCTTTGGATTATAAATAAAACAATCGGACAATGGTACTTTTATAAATCAAGAAAAGTATTGTAAAGATTTACTTAAACATTTCGGAATGGAAAACACCATTAGTAAACCAACTCCTATGAGCACAACTTTATATTTAGACAAAGCTGAAAAGGAAAAAGACTGATAAAGAAAATCTTATCGTAATATGATCGGCTTTTTAGTATACTTAACAGCTAGTAGACCCGATATAATGATGAGTGTCTGTCTGTGCGCTCGCTTTCAAGCTCAACCTAAGGAATCACATCATCAAATAGTTGAACGAATTTTACCTTACTTAACTAACACCACATATTATGACTTATTTTATCCTAAAGGTACGACTTTCCAACTCGTATCATATAGTGATGCAGACTTCGTAGGATGTAAAACAGACAGAAAAAGCACAAGTGGTACATGCCATTTTATAGGTTAATCTTTAGTTTCATGATTCAGCAAAAAACAAAATTGTGTTTCACTCTCTACATGTGAAGCAGAATATATCTCTACCACTTTAGTTTGTGCTCAATTAATCTATATGCAACAAACACTTAAGAGGTTATGGTAAAATAATTGTAAAATCTTCGATATACTGTGACAATACTAGCGCTAACAATTTGTTTAAAAATCCAGTTAACCATTTTCGAACTAAACATATAGACATACAACACCATTTTATTAGAGATAATGTCGAAAAAGGAATAATCTCCCTTGAGTTTGTTAACACCGACAATCAAATTGCCGATATATCCACCAAACCATTAAATGAACAATTGTTTGTAAAACTTAGACGAAATTTAGGAATTTGTTCATATAATGAATTAATAAACAAAACTATATTATCCTAAATGGTTACTCAAAAAAAGCAAACTAACGAAAAACCTTCTTCACCTTTCGTTTTGAAACCTTCTGAACACCAAAAATTGTTTTTAGTACAAATAATTTTTAACCATGAATTATGTTAACTAACAAACAACTTATTTCCTTAATTAGAAATTGAAAATTTAATATATATCTCAAAGATATTTTTTTTGACCATATAATCTTTCACTCTTTGAAAAACATTTAAACTTTTATATATAATGTCATCTAATCACGATTCGACTTACTCAGCCATTGATTTCTCCTCCCCTTCTTCCGGCAATTTGTATACATCTAATACCAAAACAACACCAAAATCCTCTCCTTCCACACACATTGTTCCTATTACTACTCCTGTGTACCATACCGGCTATTCTCCGAAAGAAAAAAAGAGTCAAATATGGTATTAGTCTTGAAAATGCTTCTCTTCACAATAAAATTGACGAATTCATCATTATCAAAAAGAAATAATTAACGTTCAAAAAGAAATGTACTATACACAACGAAACCAAGGAGCTCATCTAAACTTTTTAGAAAGTGCATTCTTGCAATATGTAGACACTCTCCTACAAAGGATTGTACTCATGTACGATCTCCTCGTGTGATCGAAACTCCTCCATGTGCTCATCAAATAACTCCACGTAAACTATGGGGAGAAGGAACATCTAAAGCCAAATTCAGTCCAGTACCTCCTTCTTGGTCCCCACTATGACCATTAAAAAAAGATACAAAGGAGAAACCAAATTCGTGGAAGAAAAGGTAACTCTGTTCTTCGAAAAACTGTATTTCGTGTGTGTATTCTAGTTATAAGGTTAAAACCATTCAAGATTATAATTTATATCTTGTTCTTACTAAAATAATTATATCGATAATAACAATTTAAAATCTCTAAATAAACTCAAAATTGTCACAACAGACGTCTACGATGTAGAGCTATAATGTTTTTCATGCTAAGCAAGTTCATTCATGTTTATGTTTTGTGTATATTTTTATATAAAATATTAATAACAATAATAACATTTTTTTTATAAACCTAACAGACGTCTGGTATTTCGAATAGACGTCTGTCCATAATCTTAAAAAACTTTTACGTTTCAGCTCAAACGTCTGCCAGTTTGTCCAGACGTCTGGATCAAGTCTATGGAAAATTAACTAACTCGGCACGGAATTTTATTCTCAGACGTCTGCATCAAGTCTCTGTCTTAAAATTACCTATACGACCAGACGTCTGATTAAAATTACAAACGTCTGACCATGCTCCGTAGTCACCATTTCAGCCTCCCATATAAATCATATTTTACAGTTTTCTCCTAACCCTGCAACAAAACCCTAAACTTCCAAATCAATTTGTTTTCTTTCAAAACTTCAAGTCAATGGCACCCAAATCCAAGAAGCTCTTTCCTAAGCACAAGAAGACAGGCCAAGGCTCCAGCCCTCAACCACATTCTAAGCAATTTGTCACAGACGAAATCAATAATGATTGAATGGTTAAACAAGACGGAAGACAAAGACATCAGGAATTGGAAAAGAAAAGAATATAGTGTGGTCCATTTTATCCACTCCGAAGATTTTTCAATTACGAAATCGATGATTTGGTGAGTGATGCTGAGATTCACTATCTCATAAATTATGATTCTATCTCCGGCTAAATTGATCAGCTAGCGATATTTTTATTATTCATAAATTTATATTCAATTCATATTTGGAATCCATATGATCCGGAATATTGGATTTGGATAAGTGTTCATGGGGAAGTTATCAAATTCAATGCTGAAATGCTTGGGCAAAAATTACAGTGCTCATATACAGAAATTAGATTGCAAGATATTCCTGATATGAGACACATGCCAAGAGATGCAATTACACATCTCATTTGGGAGAATGACATGAGAAAATTATCACCATTCAATTTTCGTCCAAAAGCTAGACTACTTAACCGAATGCTTGTCAATATCATACTCCCTAGATTAGCTAGTCATGAGCAAGTGTATGATCATGACCATAAAGCTTTATATGCTATTTTCGACTATACAAAAGTAAATTAGGCTCAATATATTTTTGACCAAATTAAAAGCTTTTGGACCCAGTTCGTCAAACAATCAGATATGCACCATATATTATGCGAATTCTTCGAGCGCATAACGGGCCTTCATTCTTATCACAATATGAAGAACTTCCTGTTAAGGAAAGTGGAATTTGTTTCCTATCTTTGATGCATCTTCCTGAAAATCCACCAAGTATTACACCCTTTTTCGAGTACCAACACCAACAACAACAACACCAACAGTCTTCTCCTATACGACCTACCTATACATCAAGACCTTCTGAATCAACAGATTATCATTCTGATTCTGAAATTCAAGAGGCTCGAATTGCAGCAGGACAAGGAGAAAGTATTAGAGATGTAACACTTCACAACCAGCGTATCCTATCTCTGAATCAAAAGGTCTTGGATAAGAAAGTTTCCCGCCTCGAACGATCTTTTTCTACACGAATGACTAAGGTAGGAAAGACTTTAGAAAATGTCGTCTCTACTCTGGTTGAGAAAGGTTCGCGGACGATCTTCTTCACGATCTTCATCATCTCCGTCTCCTACACCACCTCCAGCACCTCATGCACATCCATCAAGACCTCGAACAGTCAAAGAGCCTTTACAGACCCATGCTCCTGGAAAAGCTCTAATCAATGTGGACACTGAGGAAAGTGAAGACATTTCATGGCCTCCACATGAAGCCCAACATTACGACCACTATCAATCTTTTCAGGGACTTTCTATTTGGAAAGATGAAGAGTATCATGATCATTCGCAACGGCAACATAGCGACTATGATGACAATGCTTCTAATCTATGGAGTTATTTTTCCTACCAATAAGTTATTTACCAATATTATTACAAATTCCTACTTGTTTGATTATGATATTTTGATTTAGTACTTTGACATGGTGATTAGTAACATTATGTTGTTGTGATGTTTCCTCATATTGTTTGGTATATTCTTTTTTAATAACGACAAAGGGGGAGAGTTTATACTACCTATAGATAGGGGGAGAAATTACAAAAGACGGGGAGCTTCTTATAAAATGAATTGTATAGTTGTCCTCATCAAAAAAAGGGAGAATGTTAGAACCTCTACTCTATGATTTCGATGACAACAACTATACAATCACTAACATGCAATATATTTATGTACATATATCATCCATATGCAGGTAGACTTTCACGACCTAGACTTGAAGATAGACACAAGGATCATTATATTAAAAAATATTAGTATATCATGTTAATGTCTTAAATAGATATGTACAATCTCCTTGAGTAATCTTTACAAGCATATGCACATACAAATTATTAAAAAGGTTTTTACATACTTAAGAAGAGAAATAAACGAGCTATACATGTGTCAGACGTCTGACATATGTACTCAGACGTCTGGCAACATTCCCTGTTTAAATTTTTTTAAATAGACCAGATGTCTGACATAAATGGCTAGACGTCTAACCTGGGTAACGGCCAGCACTTCTCAACAGACATCTTCTTCAATCGAAGAGTTGCATGCTATATCTTTTGTCATAACTCTTCCTCCTCGAACATTGCAACTCTTGGACTGAAATAGAATGAAGCAAATGTCATTACTTCTCAAACAAACTCTTCAACATCTATAAATAAGCATAAATTTGAAAAGTAAAACTCACTTGATATTTTGAACTCTTCTCTTTTTATTTTCTAATATTCCTGTGATCTCTCTGATTTCTAAAAGTACTCAAAAGCATTCTTTTATCTCTTCCTTATATCAAAGCTTGAAATTACATACTGCTCAAAGGAGATTATAGAAAGAAACTGCACTTGTATTCAAAATCAGTGTTACCTAGAACACGCATTTGTCAAAGAAATACTCTTGTATAAAAGCCTATTCCTCCGGACGAAGCGAGGGCAATTGGTTAGTGTATTTCCGAAGGAGAACTTCGAGACTAGACGTAGGACGGGAGGTCCGAACCAGTATAAAAATTATGGTGTGATTACTTTTAATTTTACCGAAAGTATACCTCTAGAAAATACGTTTGAGAGTCGTATACTTTGAAACTCTCTCGGGAACCTCCAAACCGGACCCCGCAAACCTTACCGAGAATCCGAGTATTTCACATCTTTGCACGCATACCACCGAAACCAATCTAGAGTAGATGTGAAAATATCCTGATGGGAGCAATCCAACATAGTTTGGCCCTCACTCGCGCTTTGGTTTTAGTCATTTTCGACAAAAGATATCAACGCTCAACTGAGCAACAAATCATCTTAAATTGACGATACTCAAAGAAAGCTGAATCGATAGTCAATAAATCAACAACCGAGAATAAATAAAATGATCGTATATGGAAATTAAATCTCATATTCTTACCACTACTCGTCGATTTCAAACTTGTACTATTTCTCGATTGAAAATGAAGTCGGACAAGTGAAGGTAGTGTTACCTCTAGATATTGCTTTAACGACAATTTCAACCTTCAAGATAGAAACAAGTTTCCATACTCGACGTTTAATGCTAAGAGTATGACTAAATCCTTTCCATATAAGCAATACTGTTTACGGAATATAAATTTCTTATCATTTCCGCAACCAAATCGAACATTTTCATATTATAAATGTTTGTAAAACACTTTTAAAACACTCTTGAAAATATTTTTTTTTAAAAGCAGGTTATATTTCTAAGTGCATTAAAAAGAACCGCCAAAAACAAATGTCATTTAACATTGTTTATTATAAACCCCAAAACAATTCACGGTTAGCTTTATTTATAAAAAACAATTTCTTTTAAAAGATTTTCTCATTTATAAACTATCATTTATAAATTTCAAACAACATTTATTATCCCGAAAGATAATAAATCAATTAAAATACTTTTATGAATTAAAAACCATATTAATTATCCCAAAAATGAATTAATCAACTTCATAACTTCTTTAATAAATTAATCAATTATCTTTAAACACTTTAGTAAAGTGGAAATTAGGTCGAAGGGCTTTTGATTACAGGATGATAAGTTTTAAGCACACCACTTTTGAATAATTAGTTTCAAGGACAATTTACAGAAAAAATGATAAATTCATTGATCCTTTTAAGTTATACAGAAAAATGGTAAATTCACATATCATTTTTTCTGTATAACTGAAAATGATAAATTCGTTTATCATTTTCCTGTAAATTGTCCTTACAATTAATTTTTTAGAAGTGTTGTCATTAAAACTTATTACCATATTCTAATAAGCCCTTTGAGTGAAAAACCTCTTTATTAAATTAGATTAGATGGTTAATTTTAACATCATTATTAAAAATGTTTAATTAATTTTAAACATCATTATTTAAACGATTAATCAATTTTAAACATCGTTATTAAAACGATTAATCAATTTTAAAACATCATTATTAGAATGATTGCTTAACCTTGAATATCATTATTTAAAATGATTAATTAATTTTAAACATCGTTATTAAAATGATTAATTATCCTTAAACGTCATTATTCAAAATGGTTAATTAATTTTAAACATCATTATTAAAATGATTAACCTTCCTTAAACATCATTATATAAAATGATTAAATAAATCCATTAAATCCGTTTAGTTAATATTTAATTCGCAGTTTAAATATTTGATTATAATTTGTTTATATTTTGAAAATCAGTTATCTAAATACTCAAAATTAATTACATATTCAAAATAAAAATGATAAAACTCCGGAATGTTAAATGCGGGCATGCTTTCCATGATTTTTTTTGTGATTCATTGTCACAAGAATGTCGGTCCACTTTCTTTTAGCTAACATCCACTTGATTATTGCTATTACAATCAATTATTGACCATGCATTAGTTCCTCTGATATATTTATATAACCATGCATTATTTCCTCTGATATATTTATATGACCAACAGGTTTGTGCCTAATTATAAGATAGAGAAATATAAAATCATGTAGGACCACATCATATTTAACTATAAGCTTACTATATATTAAAGCTTCATGCATATCAATTCAAAGAAAGCCAAAAACTAAAAACATGTGCTCTCATTATTTCCACTGCTACACACACAAAATATAAGATAACTCATGTTCATGGTAGATCATCAAACAATTATATGAATAATTCAAAACATTGCTTCAACAAATCGATGAAATATGAAACTAAAATTTGCGTTGCTATTCAGAATTTATAATGGTTTTTAGGCATTTCTTATACAGCTCCAACTATCAGTACATAAATTGGCTAAAAACTTCCCTAAACATGAACCATACCTTCAATAAATCATCAAACTAAATTCCATCCCATAATAGCCCCACAATAAGCTCTTTGAAAAGAATTTTTGATGGATTATATTATTAGAAATATTTTTGTATAAAATGATTTTGAACTATCTTGACGTTAATGGAATTTGAATTGAGTTGAAATCATGGTTTAAGGTTTCGACTGGTACTTCGAAATTTCGGGTGTACCGTACTGGTTTCGACCATCACCGAGCCGATATTAGGGCAAAATATCGGTCTCGACTGTCACGTTAAAAAAATCGCATAGAGAAAAACATTGATCTCGACTCTAAATTAAAGCAATCGACAACAAATCACCTTGATTTTCTCGAGAAGGCTAAGGCAAATCAGGGAAGACGAAGTCGAATACAACAAAGACGAAGTCGAATACAGCGAAGGCGAAGGCGAAGTTGAATAAGGCGAAGGTTCTACACCTTTCTCGATGGCAATCGAGGAAGTCGAAGGTTTTCTTCTTTTTTTTAGAGATCTGCGGGTTTTCTTTTGTTTGGATTTTGCGTGCCCTAGTTTTCGTGCAGTTGGAATTAGAGTAGAGAAATAGCTTTAGGCTTTGGGCTGCATTTTTCTTATGGGCTTTAAGCCTTTGATTAAAGAGGAAACGTGAATGACTATACTAACATAAACATGCATGTCAAACAACACAATGTTAAACTATATTTTACAGCAGAGAGAGATTGACATTTTATTTTTTATATTCTATTTTTTATATTTTACTTACAAAGAACATTATTACAAGTTTACTAACAAACTATATATAACAATAAACTATAAATACCAAAATTTAGACCGAAACCAAAACAAAACCGAAATTCCCGAAATTAACGAAATCTTCAGAAACTAACAAATTTTCAAATGACCGAAACCGAAACCGTAACCAAGTTCTCGAACTTTGGTTTAAATTATTTTCAAATGAAAATTAATGGAATTTCAATTAAAATTGAATTTAAATTCCTAAATGAATATTTTTATTTGGATTTTGAAGTACAAAAGCCTTTTATATAAAATAAATATTTATTAAAATAAATAGTTTGAATTTGAATTTAAACCATAAAGTTTGAATTATCTATACAAGCTACTTTATAAAAGGAAATTTTGGGGAACTATTCGAAAGATAATTTTACAAACAAGAGGTATTTTGACAGTGTTTCTACTATTGAAAATTCTCAATTTGAAAGAAATAAAATTAATATTGTGTGTATTTCCCCATTTGAAAATGGTTTTGATGGTTTTATCTTTTTTAAAGTGATTGCTTCTTGTTTTATAATCAGTTTGGATATTATATCTTTTGATATCGTAATGCCCGATCGTAGATCGTAGAGGTTGGATTAAAAGGTTTCTTTCATGGACGTTTCTTGTAAATGATTAATTTTATGATTTGTTATGATATGTTAGGATGTATTGTGACGAGCATTTACCTTATAAAGATATACATATACATACATACATACATATATATATATATATATATATATATAAACTAGATTTAGTGAAATCGTATTGTATTTTGAAATCTAGTTTTGATGAAATTGTCCAATAGTTTGGAAATGGTTTCAATAAATGAAAAGTAGCAATTTTAAACAAAGGAGAAATAAAAAAAGAAATACTATTTTACACAACGTTTTGGGAAGATATTTTGATTTGCAGAGTGATTTGGGAAATATATTGCTAAGATTGATTTTATGCAAATTGAGATATATTTTGGATAAATTATGTATATAAAATTAGTATTTTGATATCATCCACAAAGCAGACCTCCGGTATATGATTTCTGAATATATAGAATTTCCATAAATAAAGTGATTTTATACAAGTGATTTAGAAATCCTTTTTGAAGTGATTTTTAGGAAATTGGTTTGAAAGAAGGAATTTAAAATCTATTTTCAAATAATTTTTAAATACAGAGCTTATTGGAACTTATCTATTGGTGTTTATTGGAACTTATCTATTGGTGTTGATTATAATGATAAATATGTGTATAACCAAATAGAGTTATATTTGAACATGCCACACTAAATATGTTATTTTTAAGTTTTGTCACTCTCATAGCTCGATTTCTAGCATAACTCGAGGTTTGTTATTTGTTTGATAACCTTGGATCAGACTGAGGTTGTTCAATGACGGTGGCGAGTATCTACTCTTTTTGTACATATACTTAAGTGTCATTTTATTGGTCGATATGATAAGATAAGCTGTAAATATATATGGAATAATGTATTAAACATTTAGATATAATATAAAATTCATTGGTTTTATTCAATTCTGTTAGTTGGAAAAAATTTACGTCTCTAATATTATATTATTCAATTCTAAAACTCGTGTGCATTGCCTTGAGTCAAGACAAGGTACATATTATTTCAGAAGTATTCAGGTATTGAAACGTATCCATGTTGATCCAAAGTAGTATATACGAGAGCTTTCTTCTTCGGTGTTCATTGATCTAAACTATCGGACAGTGAACTCCCTTTAATATTTTGGTTGTTGGAGCCAGGATGTCACAGTAGTAGTGGGTCAAACATAAGTTTGAGTGGGTGATATATATCTAATTCACATATACTACAAAGAAACTACCGTAACATGATCAATGTCCAACATGTATGTAAACAGGTCATGGACTCGCCTCATGCACTACAAGTTGTATTACACTCAACTAGTAGTATTGGGTCTCATCTATCTATCTCATACCGGATTCACGTCTTGGATTCGCCTAATGCGATAGGGGATTACTTAACATCACTCCTCTTGGACTAGTCTTCATGCCCTATAAAAGAACGTTCATATCCTTAGCCACATACGCCATAGGTTCATATCAGGTCACCCCCTTGTGACACATGCTCGTATCCAAATCAAACCACATCTGATGACTTATCACTAGCCAAACAATCCATATCAATTCAATACACAAACATCCATATTCACATCTTGACTCATCATCAAAGCCTTTAAATCGTCCCTAAAATAGCTTTAAAATGCTTCACGAAAACCTAGCTACAAAACTCCATGAAACCTAACATGGCCTGGTTGGGTCTAGGTTTGATCTGGCCCAACCAATTGTCGACCAGTAAACTTGTTGGTTGATTGGCGACCGATTTACTAGTCACGAGTTGACCGTTCTATCGGTCCAGTCTGGGTTGTGGTTTCATTCTTCGTTCGGACCTCCATCCTTCGTTTTAACTCTTTTTGTCTGCCTCCATTCAATGTTTGTCTTAAACACAATACTATGTTTGTACTTCAATTTAGGGGTTAATTAATGACAAATTAGTGTATGAATTCATTCGAATTATGTATCTATTCATTTGTTAATTATTAATTCAAATTATCTCTTTAATCTTCGCTTTAATCACTTTAATTCAATGAATAACACAAAATTAATCATAATTCAAATCCTAAACCATAATTATGTCATTATTTAATGTATTATATCAAGGTTTAGAGAAGGTCCGCTCACATTCTCAATTGAAAGTCTTCCAATGAAGAAGAACCCAACACTATCTCTGTTGTCGTTTCCTTTAGTCTGGGAAACCTTTGCGATTCGCCTTAATTTTTACGGTTGATCGTAATACTCATCTCCATGATAATTTCGATGGATAAATTCGTTAAATCTATTAAGAATTGAGAGACATGTCATTTTTGAAGTTTGCATTATAAAAGGAAATAGATATGAGGGAATGTAGAAGGAAATTTGAAATCAAACGTACTCTTCTGGAAATGGGCTATTATGAAAGGAGGGAAAACTAATATATTATTTTGAACTTAAAGTTCAAATTAAAATCCTAAGCCCAAAACCCGTTAAGTTTCAAACCTATTTTTTCTATAGCTCATCCGTACGACCTCTAATTCAAACAAGCTTATAATCAAAACTGACCAAAACGATGCATTCTACGCAATGGTGCAACTATCATTATCAAATTTCAAGCTTTGAAAAGTAAACATTTTGCTCGTCCGTTATTGAATCGGTAAAATTATCATCTTTATCAAACATTGTTTATTGTTAAATTTTGTGGCTTAATACAGATGTGAAGCAAGATTTCTGTGCCTTATTACAGACGCCAAGCAAGATTTCCTTTAATTTAAACCTGTGCAACTTTTTCATACTAAAGTGTGTCTTGAGGTTCTTAAAAACAGGATAGTGCTGAGTAAATACCATTTAGTTGAGTCATGCAATGAAAGTAAGCTAAAAATAAAGTGGAGGATTTAGAAATAAGCTAAACAAAACAATACTTATACATGTTATGATAAAAATAATAATATTTATAATGTCATACCTCAAAAGTGGAGCAATCGATAGGATAAAATTAAAGATATGGTATAGCACTAAAGTAATTAGGATCAACAATGAAGAGATTAGTGAATATTTAAGTGGTTTAGGTTTTCGAAGAGTTAATGTTAGAAGAAGAAGTTGACTGGAGAGGTTGCGAAGTAGAAAAGAATATTTAAGTGGTAAAACTATCATCTTTATCAAACATTATTTATTGTTAAATTTTGTGGCTTAATACAGATGTGAAGCAAGATTTCTGTAGCTTATTACAGACGCCAAGCAAAATTTCCTTTAATTTAAACCTGTGCAACTTTTTCATACTAAAGTGTGTCTTAAGGTTCTTAAAAAACAGGATAGTGCTGAGTAAATACCATTTAGTTGAGTCATGCAATGAAAGTAAGCTAAAAATAAAGTGGAGGATTTAGAAATAAGCTAAACAAAACGATACTTATACATGTTATGATAAAAATAATAATATTTATAATGTCATACCTCAAAAGTGGAGCAATCGATAGGATAAAATTAAAGATATGGTATAGCACTAAAGTAATTAGGATCAACAATGAAGAGATTAGTGAATATTTAAGTGGTTTAGGTTTTCGAAGAGTTAATGTTTGAAGAAGAAGTTGACTGGAGAGGTTGCGAAGTAGAGAAGAAGTTGACATGTATTGACGTGGGATATTTGAGATGTATTGACTTGGTTAAAGCATGGAGAAAGTTGTATTTCAACCAAGATATCGGTGGTTCTAGTTGAAAGATAAGAGCTATTGAATTTAAATGTATTGACTCAGTAATGGATACAACATATATTGCCTCTATATAGGATAGAAGAACTTGAATTCAAATTGAGAATGAAGTAGACTTAGCTGCTGAAGTAAAAAAATTTAAAAGGAGAATATTATATTTCATTAGTTATACGCTATTTTGGAAAGTTCACGCCTACACAAGAAAATGGGACTCCAAAGGAGTTACAACTATATTAAAAATATATAGGTATACATACATATACCCACATACACATACAGACACTGATATACACACACAATGTGTGCTGTGTGAGTGTATCTCTCGATGTATTTATATGTGTGTGTGTGTGTTCTTTGACGTCATTAATAAAGTACCAATTTTTCAAAAAATAGTACAAAAGTTACATGACAAGAGTCATAAATATGCATCCGTGTGTACGTGCATGCGTGTATGTATGATTGCAAATTTCCAAACACTTCTAAAAAAAGTAAAGAATAAACATAATAAGAATCGATCAGTAACGATTAACACTATAAAGTAAATCATTCGATTGTTTAACCAAAATAAACCATATATTAGTTCAATTGTTTTGAAAATCATTCTGAAACTCCAATTTGAGATTTTAAGTTATGGTCCTCACATAAACGCTAATTTAACTAACCGACGGTGAAAATGCCTTAAGAAAGGGGCAAAAGTTTCCCAAAAGTGTTCCAAAGTTTGGCTTACATTTAGCATAGAAATTTGAACATAGTTAGATATAACAATACTTAACCGAAATTATTTCATCAATAAAAAATCAAACTACATCGATCATTTTTTCTATGCCGCACGTACAAGCATAGCGTACGCGTGCCACATGTGTTCACCATTATTATTTATTAATTAAAAGGAGTTAAATAAGGCTATTAAATCCGTTTAGTTAATATTTAATTCACAGTATAAATATTTGAATATAAGTTATTTATATTTTGAAAATCAGTTATCTAAATACTCAAAATTAGTTAAATATTAAAAATAAAGATGATAATACTTCGGAAAGTTAAATGCGGGCATGCTTTTCATGATTTTTTTTTGTGATTCATTGTCACAAGAATGTCAGTCCACTTTCTTTTAGCTAACATCCACTTGATTATTGCTATTACAATCAATATTGACCATGCACTAGTTCCTCTGATATATTTATATGACCAACAGGTTTGTGCCTAGTTATAAGATAGAGAAATATAAAATCATATGGGACCACGTCATGTTTATCTATAAGCTTACTATATATTAAAGCTTCATGCATATCAATTCAAAGCAAAGCCAAAAACTAACAACATTTGTTCTCATTATTTCCACTGCTACACACACGAAATATAAGATAACTCATGTTCATGGTAGATCACCAAACAATTATATGAATAGTTCAAAAAGTTGCTTCAACTAATCGATGAAATATGAAACTAAAATTTGCGCTGCTGTTCAAAATTCATAACGGTTTTTAGGCATTTCTTATAAAGCTCCAACTATCAGTACATAAATTGGCTAAAAACTTCCCTAAACATGAACCATACCTTCAATAAATTATCAAACTAGATTACATCCCATAATAGCCCCAATAAGCTCTGATTTATCTAACCATATGAAAAGAAAAGAAAAGTAGAGTGAGTAAAAGATCTTTTCGGTTCTAATAGTTAATAAAATTTGAAAGAATGCCCTAAACCGTCTCCGCATAAATCAATTTTCATCGTAAAAATCACAAAAGAAAATATGAATATTGTTTGGCCTAAAAGTTGACGCTAAACTAATATACGAATCTTAATTAAGTTTACCGCTTCATTTGAACTATTTTAGGAAGTTGACGAGTCCTTACAGGAAAACTGAAAGCAGCGACGAAAGAGAATTCTTATGGTCTATGTTTTAGATTTTAGAGTGTAGGAAATGAAGAGGAAAAGCAGACAAACAATTAGAGATTTAGGAAACAATTAGAGATTTAGCGACGAAAGAGAATTCTTATGGTCTATGTTTTAAATTTTAGAGTGGAGGAAGGAAAGAGGAAAAGCAGGCAAACAATTAAAGATTTAGGAAACAATTAGAGATTTAGGGTTGCGTGTTGTAGGGTAAAGGGACAATAAGTTTTGTAACAATGAATAAGAATAATAAAGGGAACTTTGGTGGTCTATCAAAATGTATTGGACAGTAATCTAAATACAGCGTTGTGTTTAGATTTTCTATTTATGATGAGATTGACAACAACAATCAGCATACAAACGATGAGTTTTAGTGCAGTTAAAAGTAATATTTCTTGTAGTGCGTTGAGAGTTGAATCTTCCTTTGTTTGATTTAAAATGTAAGTACAAAGTAGAAAACTACATGTATGCCGATATCATGGAGTTTGAGTGACATAACCCTTTCGTGATTGTGCTTAGTTTTATTAAATTACATATTGGAAAAGAATATTAATTAATACTGTTTGAATTGGATGTTTTATATCCTATTATTTTTTGAAATGAATCATGTATGGTTGGGTGTATGCATTTGGATGCTAAAGGATGTTATTGTTTAAATTATTTTAATAAGATACTATATTCTTTGGAAAGAAATACACAACATATACAAATATTGTGATGATTGATTTGAACAAAAGACAAAGTAGCATATGAATATTTGAAGCTAGTATGGTGGTTTAAAAGAATTTTATTTTGAAATATATTTGAACTTATTTTTGAAAATTGAAATGTTTAAATTTATAAGAACGAAGATTTTATATTGAAACTCTTTGAAAAGAATTTTTGATGAATTATATTGCTAGACAGATCTTTGTATAAAATGATTTTGAACTATCTTCACATTAATGGAATTTGAATTTAAGTCTAAATTATTTTCAAACGGAAAATAATGGAATTTCAATTAAATTTGAATTTAAATTCTTAATTTAAATTCTTACATTTGGATTTTGAAGTACAAAAGCTTTTTATATAAAATAAAGATTTATTAAAATAAATAGTTAGAATTTGAATTTAAACCATAAAGGTTGAATTATTTATACAAGCTACTTTATAAAAGGAAATTCTGGGGAATTATTCGAAAGATAATTTTACAAACAAGAGGTATTTTGACAGAGTTTCTACTATTGAAAATTCTCAATTTGAAAGAAATAAATTAATATGGTGTGTATTTCCCCATTTGAAAATGGTTTTGATGGTTTTATCTTTTTAAAAGTGATTACCTCTTGTTTTATAATCAGTTTGGATATTATTTCTTTTGATATCGCTCAAAGATAATGCTCGATCGTAGATCGTAGAGGTTGGATTAAAAGGTTTTTTTTGGACGTCCCTTGTAGATGATTAATTTTATGATTTGTTATGATATTTTATGATGTATTGTGACGAGCATTTACCTTATAAAGATATATATATATATATATATATATATATATATATATATATATATATATATATATATATATAAACTAGATTTAGTGAAATCATATTGTATTTTTCACACTAAAGTGTGTCTTGAGGTTCTTAAAAACGGGATAGTGCTGAGTAAATACCATTTAATTAAGTCATGCAATGAAAGTAAGCTAAAAATAAAGTGGAGGATTTAGAAATAAGGTAAACAAAACAATACTTATACATGTTATGATAAAAAATAACAATATTTATAATGTCATACCTTAAAAGTGGAGCAATCATATGATAAAATTAAAGATATGGTATAGCACTAAAGTAATTAGGATCAACAATGAAGAGAATAGTGAATATTTAAATGATTTAGGTTTTCGAAGAGTTAATGTTTGAAGAAGTTGACCGGAGAGGTTGTGAAGTAGAGAAGAATGTAACCAATTTTTGTATGAAAAATGAAAAAATACGATGCGGAATTTAAAGAGATGAGAAAACGATATTTAAGGACATGTATTGACATGGGATATTTGAGATGTATTGACTTGGTTAAAGCATGGAGAAAGTAGTATTTCAACCAAGATATCAGTGGTTCTAGTTGAAAGATAAGAGCTATTGAATTTAAATGTATTGACTCGGTAATGGATACAACATATATTGCCTCTGTATAGGATAGAAGAACTTGAATTCGAATTGAGAATGAAGTAGACTTAGCTGCTGAAGTAAAAAATTTTAAAAGGAGAAAATTATGTTTCATTAGTTATACGTTATTTTGGAAAGTTCACGCCTACACAAGAAAATGGGACTCCAAAGGGATTACAACTATATTAAAAATATATGGGTATACATACATACACATACATATACCCACATACACATACAGACACTGATATACACACACACACACACACACACACACTGTAAGTGTATCTCTCGTTATATATATAGATGTTCTTTAACGTCATTAATAAGGTACCAATTTTTCAAAAAATAGTACAAAAGTTACATGATAAGAGTCATAAATATGCATCTGTGTATATGTGCATACGTGTAAAAGTAAAGAATAAACATAATAAGAATCGATTAGTAACAATTAACACTATAAAGTAAATCATTCGATTGTTTAACCAAAATAAACCATATATTAGTTCAATTGTTCGAAAATCATTCTGAAACTCCAATTTGAGATTTTAAGTTGTGGTCCTCACATAAACGCTAATTTAACTAACCGATAGTGAAAATGCCTTCAAAAAGGGGCAAAAGTTTCCCGAAAGTGTTCCAAAGTTTGGCTTACATTTAGCATAGAAATTTGAACATAGTTAAATATAACAATACTTAACCGAAATTATTTCATCAATAAAAAATCAAACTACATCGATCTTCATACTAGGCCACTATTCAACCTACAAGTTACTATTATTTAGTTCTTTTTCCTTTAAAAGGTATTATAAAACTGCTTACCTTTCACATGAAGTGTGCTTAATTAGCTTCGACACAAGATCATGAACCTCGAGTATGCAAAAAATAGTGGAAAGGTCAGGTTTATTGTGACGACCCGAAATTTTTAAGCAATTTAAATCGGAATATTTAATCGATTTTAAATATTCAATAGTGTAATTTTAACTTGAATTCAAATCACTATTTATTGATAATTAAATAATAGGATTGAATAATTTGAAGTTGGACAAAGTATTTAATCGGAATTCTAAGCCGTTCGATCAACAATCAGAATGCTCGAAGAAAATAATAATAATAATAAGATAAAACAAATGATATTAACAATAAGTAATAAAAAAAGGGGGGGAAGAAGCTTCTAAGGGAAGCCACGTTATATAAAATAAAAATAATACGAACAAATTCAACATCATAAGGGCCGAACCCCCCTTTCTCCTTTTCAAAAACCTTACACCAATTGAAAAAAAAAAACGAATGGAAATCGACATATCAATGGTCGTTCTCCCTCTTACTTCCAATTCGATTAAGTCTGGGTTGTTTTTTTTCCCATGTTGGAATAACGAAATCAAATCGCGTAATCTAGAAGGGCCGAGCATTTCGTTCGAAACCCTAGATGAAGCAAATCACGTCCTCATCGAGTCGAGGTCGCGAAAGAGGAGGGTTTCGAAAATTTTGTGGAAGCCTCTGTGTATCGCGCGAGCACTGTTCGAGGCATGGGGTTGTGGCGCGGCGAGTGGCGTCGCGGGCTTGAGTGGTGTCGCGATGTGCTGTACGACTTTGAACTCGAAGTGCGTGGTGTGGATTGTGGTGGTTCTCGTCGCGCTCTGATTCGTGGGGAAATGGGGGGAGAAAGTCGAGCGGGTGTGAACTGCTTTGTTGATGTTTGCAGAGGTTATTTCTCAGAGAGGTATCGATTTAATCCCTAATTAAAATTTATATCGATCGAATGTTTATGTAAATATCACTTTTAAACCTATCCAGATTACTTTTATAAGTACATATTAATATATATAAATAGTTTCAGAGAAAGAAAAAATAAGAAAAATAAATAAAATACAGTAAGATATTTACAGTGAGGTATTTATTCATTTAATTTTTGAATTACTGAATATATATAAGTATATATATGTTTTAAAGAGAAGTTATCAGTTTAATTAAATAGTTAGTTTTTGAATGATAAAGTTTTTGTAGAATTAGACTTTTGAAGTCTATAAATTATTTAGGAAAATATGAAGGGATTTTGTATGTTGAAGTTAGTATAAAAATAGATTTTTAAATCTATGTAAATAATTTTTATAAGTAGATAAAATAATTTCAGAAGAAATAAATATAACAAGTACACATTTTGAAGTTACTAGTTTAACTTTAAAGTAATATATTTGTTTAGTTAACTTAATTAAAATCTATTTTAGTCACTAAAGGATTATTCAAAGGGAAATTAGTTCGAAATTTAATTATCCATTAAAAATTGCAAATCATTGGTTAAAATTAAATGAAATTGTAAAACGGAAATTTATTGTTCGATTAATGCAAAATATTAATAAATTGAGTAATGTTTATCCAAGGTAAAAATTTGAAGAAGTAAGACGAATTGGGTCGGATTGCAAATGCAAAGGTGAGTTAATCTCACTCAGTTTAAATCTAAATTTAAATGATTAAATTTAAATTGTTTGAATTGTTGAAATTGATGGATATGCTGTAGTATGTTATATTCTGAAATTGGTACATTATTGTTCTAACATCTTTGGATGCAGGGAAAACAGGTTGGAGGGATCCAACTGGACCCCTCACATATATTTAAATTATTCAATATTCTCTGTTGTAATTATTTGATATCCTATGATGAGTTATATTGGAATATTGAATGTTGTGGTTTGATTGGATATTCGGTTATAATGAATTACCAAGATATATGAATTGGATTGTTGAAAAGAAATTAAACGGAAGTAAATTTGTAAGCGAAATAATTATAGAAAGTTTGAATAAATTTAAGAACGAATTGGAGAAGAAATAATGTGACTTTAAATTTCTAATAAATAAATTGTGAAGTATAGAAAGGAAATTTGAATAAACAGGAAGTTATTGAATTACAATCTTCAACGATATTAATTAAAGAACAAAACATTTATTTAAAATGTAAGATTTAAATTTTTGAAAAAAATATATAATAATAAAGAAGAAGTTGGGAAAAGCTGAAATTTGTATATTTCAGTTAAAAGATTTAAAATCAAATGGAAAAGAATAACAATAATAATTAAGTGCATAATTAAATGAAATTTGAAATGAATTGAGTAATTTAAGAAACTTATTTCAAATGGAATAAATTGAAAATCAATCTGGAAAATTGATTTAAATGTTTGAAGCTGGAATTCTTCCTGGATCACTAAGTACGCTTTCAAATAAATTTTAAATATAAGTTAATAGTTTTAAAATTGTTTTAAAAGGTATGTTTTTTGAAAATTTATTATTTCTAATATTTAAATTTCAAGGTAAATATTTCCTCAAATCTATTATAGTAGTAATTATTTAAAAAAGTGACTTAGTATTTTGTTTCAAAGGTGGAAATCTAGTTTTATATTTTATTGAGTAACTTTATTTCCAAATATTCATATAAGATGTATTTTAATCAAATTTTTAAAGTAGTTTAATTTAAATGTTTTAAAAGTATATATATTTCTAAGTAAAGTGTTTTAAATTATTTCTAAATCTAGTTTTGTACTTTGTGGTTTCAGAGGAGATAGAAAATATTTGGGAAAGTTGATTCTGAAAAGAATGAGGGATTTGAAACTGTTTTCAAAGGATTGGAAATAGAAATATATCTTGTGAAAATATTTTTGGAGATAAATAAATAATTTGGGAAATTACTTATTGGTTGATGGTTGTTTGTGAATATTAATTGATAGTTAAATCACCGACTATCAATATTGGACAAATGCGTTGATCGTTTCGAAGAGACCGGGATCGAGATTTATTTCTCGAAAACCACTTCGATCCGGTTTGTACGTTTCGTGTAAATGATTTTGGATTCGAAGATGGAGCAGTGAAGTGCAAGGGCTAGTCGCTACTAATCCTGAGGATATTTCCAAAGGGATGTAGTAGGAATAGTGCCTTCGGTTCCGTTCGAACCCAGGACGGACTTGTATGGATGAATGCTTGCGAAACATCGTCAGGTGGACGATGGGCATTCTAAGTGAAAACGTTCTAAAGGTAACGCTTAGCCTCAAGCCTCATCAACCGGGAATGACTGAAAATCAGGGGATATGCAGCAAGGTTAGGTGGGTCATGCCCAAGCAGGACAAGATAATTCCCCTGTCTAGATGTCCCTTATATATCTTTCGGCTTAGTGGGTGGTTGGTCGCGCCAACCACGGGGTTTATCTTGTTCGGGACTGTTCAGTAAGGAATGGTTCCGGCCTTGTGTTGCAGGGGATGAAGGGAGTAATCCTCGGTACGGTGATCTAGGCCCCGTACTATGACATGTGGTACCCCAGTGCCTAGTCATTGTTGGAAATCCATTTTCCCTACGAGCCTTGTACGAGTTTTGTTTGTATTACCCACTTCGGTGGCTAGTAGCTGGAATTTAATCATGTAACAATTTCGGCTATTTTATAAGTATTTGTATATAGACCCTATTATAATATCAGAGGATTTCTATAAAAATTGTTTTAGCTATCGTAAGGTAAAAACCCGACATGTTTATTTGTGGCGTGGTCTTACGAGATGCTTTTGTTTTCAAAGGATTTTTGAAACTTTAATAATCAATTGGGTGTGATTTTCTCACGCTGGTATTCCAGACTGACTCGGGTGTTATTTAACTGTAATGCTCGGGTCAGACCGAGTATTATAGGATACATGATATGATGCTATGGAGCTCAGAAGACGAGCTGGATGACGATACGTATTCTCGTACTTGTATATACATATTTCCGCTGTTGAGTTATTGTGTACCCATTGTATGTTATTGATGTGAGCTGTGACTGATGTACTCTGATGATGAAAT
The DNA here is from genome assembly GCA_030765085.1 of Allium cepa. Lineage (NCBI taxonomy): Eukaryota > Viridiplantae > Streptophyta > Magnoliopsida > Asparagales > Amaryllidaceae > Allium > Allium cepa. The sequence goes on along the minus strand of CM060937.1, from coordinate 27,193,646 downwards.
GTATGTAAACAGATGTATTTGATTTTGAGTAAAGATTATTTATTATCTATTATATTTTATTCCGCTGCGATGGTTAGATTCTGATATTGTTTTAGATTTCTTTTCTCCTATCTCTTCTTCTTTAACCAAAATGGTTCGTATTTCTGTGCAACTTGAGTTGATTGTTGTAGAATAGTGTTGACTCAAGGGGTACGGATTTGCGGGCTGTTACAGTTGGTATCAGAGCTTAGGTTGGTGATAACCTTGGCTCTGGTGGGAATTACTCATTTAAAATAGAGTCTATAGTACTCTACAATGAGTTTGAGCGTGTTAATAGATATGAGCGCGTATTTGTTAGTGGATATAAATTGTTTTAATATTGTGTTGATTGATTTATTGAGTGGCATATGAACCTTCGTCGACACAGTCTGCGCAACTGTATCGAAGGGGTTTCTAAACACTTGAATAGAACAATCGACATGGTATTGTTTTAAATGTGGGTAAATGAAATAATTTACCCAAAATATATTTTGATATAAATAAAAGTTTTGTAAACTATTTAGCTCTTATATGGTTGCTTGGATGTTAATTGGATGCGAGGAATGATGATATTTAAAGTACTATCATTGTTAAGTGAAAATTTAACTAGAAATTGAAATATAACTAAAGTTTAAGGAAATAAATTCATTATAAGATGTAATTTATAATATGAATTATAAAGGTAGTGTATGAATTGAAATAAAATCAAATAGAAATTTGTATAAGCATAAATGGTACAAATGAATTATAGTTAAAATGTATTTAAACAGGATTTGGAAATTCAAAAATTTCAGAGATTTTGGGAATGTTATCGAAGTATAACATTATTGTTTTGGGGGTATTTCTGAATGGAAATCTATTTTAAATGGATTTTGAAGGTGATATAGCATTAAAATCACTTGGATTATTGGAAAATAATTCTGATGATGACGGACGCATCATCAGTATTCATTTTCGAATTTCTTAGTGATGGATTACTGCTAAAAATTGATTTGTTCAGAAAAACTGGTTGTTTTTGAAAATCTCAAGAGAAATCTGTTGGGAATAAAAAGCAGGGTTGGTTTGACTTTTGAGAAATGTGATTTGAAATGATAGAGATTTTAAATGATTTGAAACCAAAGTCGGGTGAGTTGTAAGCTTATAAATTGAGATGATTTTTGAATCATGAAATGAATATAAGCTTTGAAGGTTGGGATTTAAATTTAAGGTGTAAAGTTAAGAATGAAATTAACTTGGATGGGAAATAAAAATTTAACTGGATTGGAAATTAATTTAAATAAGCTGAAATAATACCCAGTTGTATTCAAATTAAATTGAAATCGAATTGAGTTAAATAAAACTGAATTAAAATAAAATTGAACCAGAATTAAAAATTCAGCTGAATTATTGAATGAAATTAAATTCTTACCTGGATAAATGAAAAATAAATTGAATAAGACATAAGAATTTAAATAAATAAACCAGAATAACTTATAAGAGAATTAAAAATCCATAGAAATAAAATATGCTTGGACTATAAATAAATAGCAGGCTTGAGTTAAAAATAATGGATGAATATATTCAAGCCTAGAATGAGTGTGATTGTATGACATATAAGTTGTGACTTATAAAATTTAAAATGGAATGCAAAGCCCAAAATCAATATTGTGATGAATTGAAAAATGAGAAGAAATCCAAACTTGAATTATAAAGTATATTGAACTTAAGAAAATTTAATGAAGTGATATTTGGAATAAAAATTCAAGTGTTGGATTATAAATAAAGGAAGAACAAATTTGTTAATAAATTAATAAATGAAATTGAATTGTGAGTTTATAATGAAGTTTGGAAATAAACTCAAGTTATAAATTAAAGCTGATTCAAATTGTAGATGAAGTGAAAGTGATTGAGAATGGAGTTGAATTGTGAGTTAATAAATTGGATGGTAAATTATTCATTAATTAAAATTAGATTTTGAAGTGTTAACAAAGTAAATATAATTTGAGATGTATAAAATAAAAATGTAAATGGATTAAAATAGTAATGGTTTGAATGTACAAATGAAATCCAATAAGTGAAAATAAATTGGATATGGCCTTGGAATTAATTGAGTTAAGTTGAGTAAAAAAAGAGAACTTTGTTTGCAAAATGAGAATGAGCTTAAGTATAAAATTTGAATAAATTGAAGTAAATTGACTTAAGCTAAATGAATGGAGGAGAGTTGAATTGAATTCAACTAAAAATTAAGTTTAATAATAGTGGATTGGATTTAAATCAAGTAAAAATAAATTTTAATCGAAATAAAAATTCGATGAGTTATAAATAATATTAATGGAATGAAATTCCAGAAGAAATAATTATAAACCATTTAAAAATTATTAAGGAATTGAAATAACTTGAGACAATAGGGAAAATAGAATGTTTCGAGTTTATGGAAATGGTTTAAGTGAATGTGGATAAACTAATTATATTGGATAAATAAATGATGGAATTAATAAGTATCGAATGAAATATGGTTTAAATAAAGTTGAAAAATGATTATTGAATGCAATAGCTTGGAATTGTCTTTGGACTAAATACAATAGTTTGAAATAAACAAATTTGGAACGAAATGTAAATAAATGGATTGTAAATAAAATTTAAATGGAATGTGTCGAGTAAGTAAATGATCGTGAGCGGATTAAGATAAAAAGGAAATTTAATTGGTAATGTGGATGGAACCTAAATTGTTAATGGTTTTGAATGAATTAGTTGGGTTAATAAATGAAATACAAGTGAATGTATTCAAATCCGAAATGGAAGTGAGGATAATTGGATTGTGAATAAATTTGGAAATAGAGTGAAATCAATTTAAATTGGTTATAAAATATAAATACTTATTTATTCATCTAAATCTCGTCAAAATTGCACGGAATAAATTGTTGTTTGTTGTAAATGGGGTAATTAAACATTCTATGAGTGAGAGTAGTAAAATAAATTGATTTTGAAAGCAATTGAATTAGAAATGAGCTCAGTTTGCTTAAAAATAAATTAAATGTAAGTGATTGAGATTAAAACCATTTTAAATTGATGAGGTTGTATACGAATGGATTGAAAACCATTCAAATTGCATAAAAATGGTTTATAAATAAATTGGAACAGTTGAATTAACATGGAAATTGTAGAAGTTGCTTATGGAGAATGTTTGGTGTGAATTTCTTTTAGAATTCATATGTTTTAACTATTGCAAGTAAGTGAAATGTGTTAAACTTCTTATATTTGGCACTTACATGTTTAAATTGAGTAAGTACAGGTACCTGGAAGCCGTGAGGCTGGTTTGGGTTGTGCTATATGCTAAGAATAATAAGCTGCTTGCTTAAAATGCTAAATAAGGTACGCCTACGCAATTAAAATAGGAAATATGAACTGTTTTTGGTTTTTCCGACCGTGTGGGTCGATGTATATATATTTATCTCTTTTGTCAAATTGCAAAAGCTCCTCCGTACAAAGGAGACTCTGCCAAAAAATTTCAGAAATTTTGGGGAGTTAGAAATTTTTTGAAAATTTTGAAAAATTTTGTTAACGACAAAACAATTTAGAATTGGAAACTAAAATAAGTTAGTAAATGAGACTAATTAAAGTAATGACTTAAATTAGTTATAAATGAAGGATAAAATTTAAAAGTTCAAAGTTGAAAATAAATGAAATACATATGTAATGTGGAAATCGATTTGAATAGAAATAAGTATAAACTAAAAGAGGTAAAGAGAAATTAAGATAAGAAACATATAAAATGTTTATACTAACTTAAGAAAGGAATGGTAAATTCTAGATTGGAAAATTGATATTACAAATATAATCTAAGGCAATATTGAAATGAATAGATATTGACATTTTGTAAGAAAGTCGATAAAATATTTTGGGATATTGTGATTGGATATTAGTGCTAAGCAGGATATGCAGGTATTATAAAAGGGAAAAGGAAATTAGATTTGATTTCAAAAGATAAATTTGAATTGCCCGAAAAAAGGTACGCATTTAAATTTAGTATGGAATTTGATTGGGATTTGGATTTGGATTTGGATTGAGCCACTTGGCCTTTTGTTTTCTTTTTGGATTTGGGAGGCCGCAGAGCCATTTTGTAGTTGTACCGAGCTAGCCGCGCAAAGGAGGCGCTGGCGAAATTTTTCGAAAATTTAGGGAGTTAGAAAAAATTTTGAGAAAATTTTGATAATTCAAAATTGGTTTTATGATTAAAACTTTGATGGTTGGGCAAATAGGATAATTTGCAAACTAGGGAAAGGTTTGGAAAGTTAATGAGAATAATAATGAGTCTTTTATAAGAAGATAGTTGGTGCGATGTTGAATTGTTAGAAACTATTTGGTTTAGGGAAATAATAAACGGGTATTGGACCATTCTTCCTAATTAGTAATTTCGGGGACGAAATTCTTTTAAGGGGGGGAGGAATGTGACGACCCGGAATTTTTAAGCAATTTAAATCGGAATATTTAATCGATTTTAAATATTCAATAGTGTAATTTTAACTTGAATTCAAATCACTATTTATTGATAATTAAATAATAGGATTGAATAATTTGAAGTTGGACAAAGTATTTAATCTGGAATTCTAAGCCGTTCGATCAACAATCAGAATGCTCGAAGAAAATAATAATAATAATAAGATAAAACAAATGATATTAACAATAAGTAATAAAAAAAGGGGGGGGAAGAAGCTTCTAAGGGAAGCCACGTTATATAAAATAAAAATAATACGAACAAATTCAACATCATAAGGGCCGAACCCCCCTTTCTCCTTTTCAAAAACCTTACAGCAATTGGAAAAAAAAAACGAATGGAAATCGACATATCAATGGCCGTTCTCCCTCTTACTTCCAATTCGATTAAGTCTAGGTTGTTTTTTTCCCATGTTGGAATAACGAAATCAAATCGCGTAATCTAGAAGGGCCGAGCATTTCGTTCGAAACCCTAGATGAAGCAAATCACGTCCTCATCGAGTCGAGGTCGCGAAAGAGGAGGGTTTCGAAAATTTTGTGGAAGCCTCTGTGTATCGCGCGAGCACTGTTCGAGGCATGGGGTTGTGGCGCGGCGAGTGGCGTCGCGGGCTTGAGTGGTGTCGCGATGTGCTGTACGACTTTGAATTCGAAGTGCGTGGTGTGGATTGTGGTGGTTCTCGTCGCGCTCTGATTCGTGGGGAAATGGGGGGAGAAAGTCGAGCGGGTGTGAACTGCTTTGTTGATGTTTGCAGAGGTTATTTCTCAGAGAGGTATCGATTTAATCCCTAATTAAAATTTATATCGATCGAATGTTTATGTAAATATCACTTTTAAACCTATCCAGATTACTTTTATAAGTACATATTAATATATATAAATAGTTTCAGAGAAAGAAAAAATAAGAAAAATAAATAAAATACAGTAAGATATTTACAGTGAGGTATTTATTCATTTAATTTTTGAATTACTGAATATATATAAGTATATATATGTTTTAAAGAGAAGTTATCAGTTTAATTAAATAGTTAGTTTTTGAATGATAAAGTTTTTGTAGAATTAGACTTTTGAAGTCTATAAATTATTTAGGAAAATATGAAGGGATTTTGTATGTTGAAGTTAGTATAAAAATAGATTTTTAAATCTATGTAAATAATTTTTATAAGTAGATAAAATAATTTCAGAAGAAATAAATATAACAAGTACACATTTTGAAGTTACTAGTTTAACTTTAAAGTAATATATTTGTTTAGTTAACTTAATTAAAATCTATTTTAGTCACTAAAGGATTATTCAAAGGGAAATTAGTTCGAAATTTAATTATCCATTAAAAATTGCAAATCATTGGTTAAAATTAAATGAAATTGTAAAACGGAAATTTATTGTTCGATTAATGCAAAATATTAATAAATTGAATAATGTTTATCCAAGGTAAAAATTTGAAGAAGTAAGACGAATTGGGTCGGATTGCAAATGCAAAGGTGAGTTAATCTCACTCAGTTTAAATCTAAATTTAAATGATTAAATTTAAATTGTTTGAATTGTTGAAATTGATGGATATGCTGTAGTATGTTATATTCTGAAATTGGTACATTATTGTTCTAACATCTTTGGATGCAGGGAAAACAGGTTGGAGGGATCCAACTGGACCCCTCACATATATTTAAATTATTCAATATTCTCTGTTGTAATTATTTGATATCCTATGATGAGTTATATTGGAATATTGAATGTTGTGGTTTGATTGGATATTCGGTTATAATGAATTACCAAGATATATGAATTGGATTGTTGAAAAGAAATTAAACGGAAGTAAATTTGTAAGCGAAATAATTATAGAAAGTTTGAATAAATTTAAGAACGAATTGGAGAAGAAATAATGTGACTTTAAATTTCTAATAAATAAATTGTGAAGTATAGAAAGGAAATTTGAATAAACAGGAAGTTATTGAATTACAATCTTCAACGATATTAATTAAAGAACAAAACATTTATTTAAAATGTAAGATTTAAATTTTTGAAAAAAATATATAATAATAAAGAAGAAGTTGGGAAAAGCTGAAATTTGTATATTTCAGTTAAAAGATTTAAAATCAAATGGAAAAGAATAACAATAATAATTAAGTGCATAATTAAATGAAATTTGAAATGAATTGAGTAATTTAAGAAACTTATTTCAAATGGAATAAATTGAAAATCAATCTGGAAAATTGATTTAAATGTTTGAAGCTGGAATTCTTCCTGGATCACTAAGTACGCTTTCAAATAAATTTTAAATATAAGTTAATAGTTTTAAAATTGTTTTAAAAGGTATGTTTTTTGAAAATTTATTATTTCTAATATTTAAATTTCAAGGTAAATATTTCCTCAAATCTATTATAGTAGTAATTATTTAAAAAAGTGACTTAGTATTTTGTTTCAAAGGTGGAAATCTAGTTTTATATTTTATTGAGCAACTTTATTTCCAAATATTCATATAAGATGTATTTTAATCAAATTTTTAAAGTAGTTTAATTTAAATGTTTTAAAAGTATATATATTTCTAAGTAAAGTGTTTTAAATTATTTCTAAATCTAGTTTTGTACTTTGTGGTTTCAGAGGAGATAGAAAATATTTGGGAAAGTTGATTCTGAAAAGAATGAGGGATTTGAAACTGTTTTCAAAGGATTGGAAATAGAAATATATCTTGTGAAAATATTTTTGGAGATAAATAAATAATTTGAGAAATTATTTATTTGTTGATGGTTGTTTGTGAATATTAATTGATAGTTAAATCACCGACTATCAATATTGGACAAATGCGTTGATCGTTTCGAAGAGACCGGGATCGAGATTTATTTCTCGAAAACCACTTCGATCCGGTTTGTACGTTTCGTGTAAATGATTTTGGATTCGAAGATGGAGCAGTGAAGTGCAAGGGCTAGTCGCTACTAATCCTGAGGATATTTCCAAAGGGATGTAGTAGGAATAGTGCCTTCGGTTCCGTTCGAACCCGGGACGGACTTGTATGGATGAATGCTTGCGAAACATCGTCAGGTGGACGATGGGCATTCTAAGTGAAAACGTTCTAAAGGTAACGCTTAGCCTCAAGCCTCATCAACCGGGAATGACTGAAAATCAGGGGATATGCAGCAATGTTAGGTGGGTCATGCCCAAGCAGGACAAGATAATTCCCCTGTCTAGATGTCCCTTATATATCTTTCGGCTTAGTGGGTGGTTGGTCGCGCCAACCATGGGGTTTATCTTGTTCGGGACTGTTCAGTAAGGAATGGTTCCGGCCTTGTGTTGCAGGGGATGAAGGGAGTAATCCTCGGTACGGTGATCTAGGCCCCGTACTGTGACAGGTGGTACCCCAGTGTCTAGTCATTGTTGGAAATCCATTTTCCCTACGAGCCTTGTACGAGTTTTGTTTGTATTACCCACTTCGGTGGCTAGTAGCTGGAATTTAATCATGTAACAATTTCGGCTATTTTATAAGTATTTGTATATAGACCCTATTATAATATCAGAGGATTTCTATAAAAATTGTTTTAGCTATCGTAGGGTAAAAACCCGACATGTTTATTTGTGGCGTGGTCTTACGAGATGCTTTTGTTTTCAAAGGATTTTTGAAACTTTAATAATCAATTGGGTGTGATTTTCTCACGCTGGTATTCCAGACTGACTCGGGTGTTATTTAACTGTAATGCTCGGGTCAGACCGAGTATTATAGGATACAGGATATGATGCTATGGAGCTCAGAAGACGAGCTGGATGACGATACGTATTCTCGTACTTGTATATACATATTTCCGCTGTTGAGTTATTGTGTACCCATTGTATGTTATTGATGTGAGCTGTGACTGATGTACTCTGATGATGAAATGTATGTAAACAGATGTATTTGATTTTGAGTAAAGATTATTTATTATCTGTTATATTTTATTCCGCTGCGATGGTTAGATTATGATATTGTTTTAGATTTCTTTTCTCCTATCTCTTCTTCTTTAACCAAAATGGTTCGTATTTCTGTGCAACTTGAGTTGATTGTTGTAGAATAGTGTTGACTCAAGGGGTACGGATTTGCGGGCTGTTACATTTATTGTCCTCAATATTGACATCCATTTCTCTGTAACAACCAAATGGATAATTTCCTTTCGTAACACAAAAAAACAAATACCCAAGGCTAAACATTTAATCGGATGCATTATACCGGCCATTCAAGATAAGCTCCAGGCTTTCTAACCTAAAGTTACATAATCTATAACAAGAATATGTATAATTAGTTATGACATATTTTAACATATCCATTATATCTTTTGATTCGTTACAATTTGCAAAAATAATAAAATGTAGCAACATCTAAAAATAAAAGTTGATGCTTTTATATCCCAACAAAAAATTGTTGATTTCATCGACAAACGCATATACAGTAAGTTACTACGACTTACTCATGCAATTACAATCACAAATTCGCTAGCATGAGCACATTGGAATAATATTTACCGCTCAATATGTATTTTGTTGAAATAAAAAAATAGTAGCAGAAGACTGACCGATCAGAAATCTGCTCACCCCATGTCAGACAACTTAGGAATTGAAATATTATTATCAAGCGTAATCAATACGTTGCTAGGCTTAAAGTGTCGATGTATAATTTTTATTGTAAGCAAGTATTGTAAGCCCAATACAATGTCCCTATGTGAAGAAAAAATGATTTATTTAATAAAATAGGTAAAACTTAAGGAACTAAAACAAAAATCCTAACTTAGTACCAATTTATTTACAAATAAACGTCAGAATTTGAAATACTATATTATAAACTTTATTTACAATTCAATGACCATATTTTTTCAAATAAATCAAAATCATGTTAAAGCAAAAGATTAATGATTAAATGTTTATGAATTTCCAAACAAACATACTAACTTAGTATCAATTTAAAAACACCAATAACCACAACATTCTACTAATGTTTGTTTTATAAATTTTAGCCAACAAATCATGTAATCTTAATGTTACGTAAAAGTGAAAATATCAACGGATGTTAGTTGGAGAACTATATATTAAAATATATAATCTCCATAGTCATGAATGGTAGTTCTAATAATAGGTCAAAAGATCTACTATTGTTTCTAATTAAAATATCCATGATCTACATAATAACATTTAAAAAAGAATAAATGAAACAAAATATAAACAAATTATAATATGATCCTTAAATTATCAATAAAATTAGATACTCTGATGAATATCCATTGGCTTCCCATAAACGAAAGTCATTTACTTTTTAAGTTTAAAGATAAACTCGGTTTTTTTAATACTATAAGCAGAATCCCAACAAACTTAAATAAAATATTTCAAATGACACCACACAATTCTAATACTGTATAATAATTATATTGTGTGAGTGTAATTCTAAACATATATAGTATTAGAATTGTGTGAACGTAATTTGAAATATTTTATTCAAGTTTTTTGAGATTCCTCTTACATATTAAAAATCGAGTTTATCTCTAAACTTAAAAAAGTAAAAGATTTTTGTTTATGGAAAGCGAATAGATATCCATCAAAATATCTAATTTCATTGATAGTACCATATTATATTTGTTTACATTTTGTTTTATTTATCGTTTTTTTAAATGCTATTGTGTAGGTCATAAATATTTTCACTAGAAACAATAATTGATCTTTTGACCTATTGTTACGACTAATCATTCTTAACTTCAAAATTTATATATTTCAATATATCATTCCTCCAGCTAAAATCCCTTGATATTTCGACTTGTAAGTGTAACATTGAGATAACATGATTTGTTGGTTAAAATTTATAAAACAAATATTAGTAGAATGTTCTGCTCACGGGGTTTTTAAAATTTATACTACGTTAAGATGTTTGTTTGAAAATTAATAACCATTTTTAACCATTAATATTTTGATTTAAAATGATTTTGATTTATTTGAAAAAAATAAACATTAAACTTCAAATAAAATTTATTTTATAATAGCTCAAAGCAGGATGTTTATTTGTAGACAAATTGGTAGCAAATAAAGATTTTTCTTTTAAATTCCTGAAGTTTTACCTATCTTTGTTAAATAAATCATTTTTTCTTTTCTTTGGAACATTGTATTGGGCTCACAATACTCGCAGACGAAAAAAATTGTACATCAAAACTTGAAGCCTAGCAATATATTTATTATGTTTCTTAGTTATTTTTCAATCTTCAAGTTATCTAACATGGGATGAGCAGACTTCTGATCAATCGGTTTTCTGCTAGTTTTCATGTCACTGGTAAGATCCATGTTACTGTTTTTTATTTCAAAAAATTACATACTAAGTGGTAATTATTATTTCAGTGTGCTCATGTTAGAGAATTTATGATGGTAATTGCAAGAGTGAGTCGCAATAACTTACTATATATGCGTTTGATGTGATGAAATCAACAATTGTACGTTAGGAAATTTATAGAAGTATTAACTTTTATTTCTAAATATTGCTACTTAATATAATTTTTGCAAATTGTAATAAATCAAAAGATATCATGGATATGTTAAATATGCAAAAACTAATTATATAGATTTTTGTTATAGATTTTGAAACTTCGGATTGGAAAGCCCGTGAGCTTATCTTGAATGGCGACATAATGTATATGTTGATCTGTTTAGCCTTAGTTGTTTGATTTTGTTTTGTGTTACGAAGAAACTCATCCACTGTGCCCTTCCAGAGAAAGGAGTGTCAATATCCAGGACAACAAATCCGACCTCTCCTATATCGTCTGCATGCCGAAGGTTTATGATCTTACATCAAAGCTAATTAGACACACTCCACGTGAAAGTTAAGCAGTTTTATAATACTTTTTAAATGAAAAAGAATTAGATAATAGTAACTTTTAGGTGAATAATGGTCTTGCAGGGAGATCGATATAGTTTGACCTCTTATTGATTAAATAGTTTTGGAAGTAGTATCGTATCTAACCATGTTCAAATTTCTACGTTAAATGTAAGCCAAACTTTGAACCATCCTTTTTTTGGGATTCGGACAAAAAAATGAAGTCCATTGCTCTTGTGAGTAATGTTATCATTTCAGATGGGGTTAATGGTAAACTTTACAATTTAGCAGAAAGCGTGGCACGAAAAAAAAATTCTAAAGTACTGGATATTATATAGGAATGAATAGATAAGTTAATTTAGTCAATGATGTGGAGAGTATAAGCATTTAAGATTAAATTCTCTTTTGAGATTAATTAGAAATTCAACATCTTATTTTCAAGAATTGACGAAAAGCGTAATGTAAGTATTATATTTTTTCTAAAACAACATTATTAATTAATTATACACTCAATTTTTATACTTTTGCAACATTTTAATTTTACATGTTTTTTTTCCTTTTTGTAGTTGTGCAAAATTGTTAGTAGTTCTAAATCTACAAATCTATACAACTATTATTTAAAGCAATATCGACCTCTTTTGATGGAGGTTTACTTAATAGTTTTGCAAATTAATCCATATACTTGATATAGAAGTTCAAAATTTTACCAAGATTTGTTAAAAATTTCTATATACATTAAGAGCTTCCTTATTTCTAACACATCTAAACATTTATTAAGATACACACACATGTATGTATATTTCTATTGTAAAAATCCTTCTAGGCTCCCGTCTAGACCCTGCCTAGACGCTAGGCAAGCCTTACCGTCTGGATATTTGCCTAGTCCGTCTAGATGAGACTTACTGCATTATCTAAGCATATAAAAAGGTTTACAGGAACCATACATGCACCAGTTTAGGCTTGATGCCTCTTATAAGCATCAAAATGTTTGTTTCAAACGATTTGTCTCCATCATTGCTTCCAAGCTCATCCAAATCTATGACAATCACATTATGGATCTGTTAATACTAAACAAAATATTAAAATTTAATCCAAAATGCATAAACTTATCAAAAACGCCAAGCTCTGATTAATCTCCGCATATGTGATTAATCTCTAATCAATGTTTACCGTCTAGTTCCCGCCTAACGATTCTTACAACATCGATGTGTATATGTATATATACTTTTAGTAATTGGATTTTTTTTATCATTACATGGAAGGTGGAAACCAGGAAGAGATCTAATGGTTGAAATCTCTTACTTAGATTTTGTTTCACCATTTAGCATTCAAATAGACTTTTCCATATATGTTTGTGTGTGGGCGCACGGGAGCTTTAGAAAAGCATCGCTTGCACCTTTTTGTTACATGTTATATCATACCACTTTTGTAAGGCAACAATTAATCTGTCTTGTTTTTGAATGCAGACGTATATGTTGCTGCTTTGTGAAGCATTTTTTAAAAACTTTTACCCCTTTCTTAACGCATTTCCACTATCGATTAGTTAAATTAACGTGAAGCATTTTTGGAAAGCTTTTGTCCCTTTCTGAAGGCATTTCCGCTATTAGTTAGTTAAGTTAATGCTTACGCGAGGAACACAATTAAGGCCCTTTAATTGAAGTTTCAGAATGATTTCTGAAATAGCTGAACTAATATGGTTTATTTTGGTTAAAAAAGAAGGAATTGCTTTATAGTGTAAATCGTTAATGAACAATTCTTATTATGTTTATTCTATACTTTTCTTAGAAGCGCTTGGCAATTTGCAATCATACATATGTACGTACACAAACGGATGTGTGTGTGTGTGTGTGTGTGTGTATGATTCTTATTATGTTTCTTGTCTACTTTTTTTGGAGAACTAGTACTTTATTAATGTCGTTAAAGAACTACAAATATACAGAGAGAGATACACTCTAATACACACATTGTTTTATTAAGGTATGACATCTATAAATATTAATTTTGTTTATTATAACAAGTATTATTTTTATTTACTTTATTTCTAAATCCTCCACTTTATTATTAGCTTACTTTCATTGCATGACTTAATTAAATAGTATTCACTCGGCACTATCTCATTTTTAAAAACCTCAAGACACACATTAGTCTGAAAAAATTGCACTAGTTTAACTTAAAGGAAATCTTATACGACGCCCTGGCTCCAGTGACTAAAATATCAAAAGGAGTTTACCGTCCAATAATTTGGATCAATGGACACGGAAGAAGCAATCTCTCATATACACTGCTTTGAGTCTGAAATAATAGTAACATTTTTCGACGCAAGGCAATGTACACAAGTTCGTGAGTATACAGTATTAGAGAAAGATAAATATTTCCCCACTAACAGAATCGAAATGAATAAAAATGATAAATTTTTATCACACTTGAAAATCTGACACATCATCTCATATATATACAACTCATCACATGAATACATCACATCGACGCTATCGGCTCCAACTCCATATCGCAGCCCACAAAGCATATAAAGCCATATCAAACATGTAGAATAACCTCAGTCTGACCAGATAAGTTGTCATAAAACAAAACCTCAAGTCAAGCTACACATCAAGCTATGATATAAATGAATGTGTCGTGTTGAGTTCTATTTTGCATACAAGTTACGCACAATTGTCGCACATGCCAAACAAATTACCAAATTCTCATTTTCACAAATTGGTTACAACACTCATTTTCACGGCACAATTCAATATAATATACACAGTTGCAAATCTAATCAACCAGGATATCATATCCAATCATTTTACTTATGAATTGTCTTGTGTTGTATAAATTCAAATCAGTATTCGAAAACAATCATTTTCGAGTTAAACGGCATTTCTACTAATACTTATGATAACACTTGAGTCATCTTCCCGTCTTGTGAATCCAGAAGGATTACACGCTAATAAATCTCATCTTTGTATTTACCCTCTATATAGATTAATCTGCCTCGACAAGTCGTCACAATCTATTTTAGCCGTACACTTCCAGTCAATTGTGACGTGCACTTCACAAAACGATCCCTTAGTTGTCGTACCCTTCAGGTATCTAGAGATGTGATAAATTTTAATGTGCATCGTTTCTCCATCGGTGGCGCTTTCTCTTTGTTTGCACTACGTCTCTAGATATCTCCATTATCCTTGACAGCTTTAAATGTCATGGCAATAAATCGTTTGGACATAGTGACGATGGACAAGGTCATTACGATTTAAGTTGTGACCCTCAAATCAAACTGCTAGGATGGATACTAGCGGTCTAGCAGTCAATATCATATGTCAAACTCATTAAATGTTAAATTTATTACTTTTAAAATCATTTGGTCATCCCAAACGACATTCGTTCTCGAACTGTCATTTTAAACCCATCATATAGCCCATTTGAATAGTCGTGTTCGTGCAATGTGGTTTAACTTGCAGTTTATATCATTATGTATAGCAAAAGCAATTATAAAACACAACATTGAATGTTAATACTTGGGCTAAAAATAAAGTATTTAACTTGCAATGATGAAATTCATGGATAAATAAACTATATAGCATTGTAAACTCAAGCACATGTCAATACAAGTCATATTCAAGGCAAAGTTATTTTAAATTATTTAAATAATTTTTATTCCTTTAAATCCAATTTGAATCCCAAAATATAGTTATAACTTGAGACTGCTTGCAATATAATCAATGATGTTTCAACCATTAACACACACCAATCATTCAAAGCATATATTTTCATATATTCAAAAAATTAGAAAACGTTTCAAATTAAATCATGTGTATGACATGTCATCATGCACGTGTAGCTGCCTTTTCCAAAGAAACATATCCATTTATGGTTTCATATAAATATAAATATATTTTAATATTATTTTTTATTATTTTATTTCTATTTTTTTCCACACGACAAGCTGTGCATGTTAATTTTTAGTGCAGGAACATGCACATTCTTCTTATTTTTTCCACTCCTCTTTCTACTCTCTTATTTTCCACTCCAATTTCTACTCTTCTTTTTCCCCTTCTCTTTTCTTTTTCGGTTTCTCCTTAGCTAGTTGGCTATGGGTTCGCCACCTTATGCCATCAACGACCGAACTTAGCACATCATTGCACTCAACTGCGCAATACGATTATATCCTTATCTTGTGTTCCAACGCTAGTGCATCCCCCTTCACGTTAAAAACGCGGACATGATGGTGTCATTTATGATCACCATTGATCTCGAAAATAAGGCGAAAGCTGGTCGATTTGTTCATCTCATTTTTCTCTACAATTTATCTTTTGGTTGAATGTTCAAATTCATCATAGATTTTGAGTTATATGATATTGAAGTTTAAGAGGAATGTCATATTTAAGTGGACACATATTTACTAATCTCATTCTAGTTATGTGTGCCTACATACATGCAAGTTTATAAATATTAAATTTACGTACATATTCAAGTTGTGCATATGTTCATTTCATGTGTACATATTAACCAAATTTTGATGAGCGGTTCGGTTGCTTAGACACAAGTAACGAAGGAAACACACACTAAAGTTATATGCACACTAAAGCTACATATGTTTTTCTTGGGTGCATTTCCACCACCACCGGTCCAAAAGAAAAGGAGCCAAGCCTCTCCACCTCGAAGCCGATCCAAAGCCCACACCGAACCAACCTACCACATGCGCCTGCCGAACCAAACACGCTCCAACCACCGAACCAGGTGACTACCGAACCATCCTCTACCTAGGACCACCGGACGAACCACCACCGAATGGACCACCATTACCGAACCAACTACACCCGGACCATCTCTCTGCCGAACCTACCTCCCACATGCTCCACCGAACCAAGTGACCACCGGACCAACACCTCATAGCCTCTCCATACCGAACCAACTCCAAGGCCACACCAACCCATGCCGAACCAACCCCCTCCACACATCACTGAACCAAGCTTCGCCGAACCAGATATGCAGCGGCTATATACATCCAAGACCCCTGCCCCCAGCCTCACTCTATAAATAGAGGGGCAGGGGTACAACAATGACAGACAAGTTTGAGAGCTCAAGCAAGGAAGGAACTTTCAAACAACTTTCTTATACTTGTACTTAAAGCTTTGTACTTGTAATCTGAAAAAGAATGGAGAATAACATATAAAGTGGACGTAGGCACATTCTGGCCGAACCACTATAAATCTGTGTGTCTTTTACAGTTTAGCCCCTGCTTTTTTCATATCTACATAAGTAACCTAAAACCTTGAAAATAACATATAATCAACTAAATTATACGGATTGGAGGTGTTTGCTCATTTTTTGCGCAAACATTTTTGGTGCTTTCACTGAGAACTTGGAACTCGAAGCTTTAGCTTCCCTCATTCAACCTTCTTTCCCAATAGCACCCTTCATTGCCTAGGAAACATGACTTCCTGGCCGAGAAAAGACGCCAACAAGGGAAAGAACGTTGCAACCAGCAGCGCTCCAGATCCAGTGGATCCAGATCAAGAGAACCGTCCCACTACGACAGCAGTGCCAAATGTAGATCAGGCAATTCCGACAGCCCCTGTCGCGGAACAACTGGCAGCAATCACTAGGGCAGACCTAGACAGAGTTGTGGTTGAAGTGACTAACCGTTTCGCATCCCAACAAGAAGCTTTGGTGAACCAACTCATGTCACGCTTGAGGGATGCCGAAAAATCCAACCGCGATACTGAATCATGGGGTGAGTCTCGATCTGGAGGATCTCAGAGACAACAAAGATCTTCCCACTTCGAAGAAGCTATCAACAGGAACAACAATGATAGGGGCCGCGCCCAGACTCAGCCCGAACTCTGACTCGAGGAAGCGCTTGGAACCGAACCCAATGGGGGAGGCACCAGGCGAGGGTCGGATGTAGCTGAGCCAGTCATGCCGCCTAATCATAGAAACCCCGCTGAACGGAGCCGAGCTAGAACCTAGCCCGAAGTTGACCCCATGGAAATGCTCGAAGCAGAACCCTACAGGGGAAGATCAAGGCAGGGGGCAACTGTAGCTGGTCCTAGCATGCATCCGAGCAGCCAAAGACAGCCACTGGATAACGTCAGAAGTGATAGGCTATACCATCCCTACAGGTCATCTGGACGAGATCGATCCCGTAGGGAAGAACCAAGCTCATTTTTGTCCGCTCCAAATTCTGATGAAAGAATGGCATGATTATTCAGGGAATGCGTCCGACGGGAGCAAATGGATCGAGGGATAGGCGCTAGGGTAACCAGCCCTTTCACCCGCGACATCGAAATCGACATCACCCCTCGAGAATGGAAAATGCCGACAATGGAACCTTACAAGGGAACCTCTGACCCCATCGTACACTTACAGAGATACACCCAGCATATGCTCATGAGCGGAGCAACAGAGGGAGTGTTGTGTAAATGCTTTCCGCTATTCCTAGCAGACCTAGCTACCTCCTGATTCTGCCATCTACCCCAAGGATCTATCAGCTCATGGGAGATGTTGAAAGAAAAGTTCATTAGCCAGTTCCGCAATCATGTGGAACAACCCAAGGATGCTTATTCTCTATCCAATGTCAAACAGAAATCCGGAGAGACACTGCAACAATATCTAACCCGGTTCAACGCCGCAGCGGCCGCAGTCCAAGATGCCGATGAGAAACTCACCCTAATGGCCCTCTGTGGTGGTGTGCACCCAAATACCAAGTTTGCTAGAAGACTAACTAAAGAAAAACCAGCTACCTTGCCCGATTTCTTCCATGAAGCTGGGAAGTACATGAGACTCGAAGAGGCTGCCACTGAAAGGCAGACAGGACCACAGGCTAAGACGGCCCATGGAAACGCCCCTGCCGCATCAAAGGACATTCGGAGAAACGACTCCAAAGACAATGCAGGGGGCAAGAAGGGAGAAAAGCGCTTGTACCGACCAGAACCGAGATTCGACGCTTACACTCCCCTAAATGAAACAGTCGAGAACATCTTCCTGGCCACCCAAGACGAACTTACATACAAGCGCCCCCGTACAAGAAAGAGTCGGATCGCGCAATCCAGTCCGGAAAATTCTGCCGTTTCCACGAGTCTCATGGGCACGATACCAATGAATGCCGCCATCTCCGAGACCTAATCGAAGAACACATCGGGAGAAAGAGGCTGGAACGCTATGTGAAGGGCCAGGACAGGACACCAGCTCCCGCCAAGGAAAACCCAGGGCAGCTCCACCCAAAGACAGGCGGAGGAAATCGCAACACCAGCGGCTCCAGCCAAGAGAAGATAGTGGTCCATACAATATCAGGAGGGCCACACATCGCCGACAAGAGCTGGGCAGAAATGGAAAGATATGGAAACTCACTCAGAAGCGAGGAAGACTGCGTCAATTCTGTTATGGAAGAACGCCACCCTAAACGGAAGGAAAATAACGACATCACATTTAGTGGGCGCGACCTAGAAGGAAGGCAGTACCCACACATGGACCCTATGGTCATCTCTGCCTGGTTCGGTCCAGCCAAAGTTTTTCGAATTTTAATAGACACTGGAAGTTCAGTAAATATCCTATTCAAGCATGCTTTCGACAAAATGAAGCTGTCAATGAAGGATGTATCCCCCTGCAACAAACCACTACACGGTTTTACTGGAGAAGCAAAGATGCCCCTCGGACAATTGGATCTCTTTGTTGAATTGGGAAGTCATCCCCGCTCCACCGTTCGGAAACAAACATTCGTGCTAATAGACAACCACTCGGCCTACAATGCCTTTTTAGGAAGACCAGCCTTGTCCGACTTCCAAATTGTCCTTGCCCTATGGTGCCTAAAGATGAAGTTCCCAACGGATAATGGAGTGGGAGAAGTAGAAGGGGATCAAGACGCCGCTCGGGACTACTATGTAACCGAACTTCGCAATAGTCGCAGGAGAGATAAAGGGAAAAATGCAGAGACTATTCTCTGCATGAAAAGCTTGGAAGCGTAGCAACTAAAGAAAGCCCCTCCTCTTCGGTATACCAATGATCCTTTCAATGAATTAGACCCCAGGGACAAAGAGGAGGAGGCCACCGCCGAGCCTGCAGAGGCTATGGAATTCGTATCTGTAGACAAACGCGACCCAAGTAAACTGCTGAGAGTCGGATCTCAGTTAAAAAGAGAACTGAAGAATCAACTCATTGATTTTCTTCGCCACAACATGGATGTATTTGCATGGATGCACGCTGATATGACTGGAATCTCCCCGGACATAGCATGCCACGCACTGAACATTGATCCTACCAAGGTGCCGGTAAAGCAGAAGAAGAGAAGTATGGGGGCAGAACGATCAGCGGCCCTCGAGGAAGAAGTAAAGAACTTACTGGCCAATGACTTCATACGTGAAGCCATCTACCCGGAAAGGATTGCCAACCCGGTACTGGTAAAGAAAGCTAATGGGAAGTGGCGAACATGCATCGATTTCTCCAACTTAAATGACGCTTGCCCGAAAGACTGCTTCCCACTCCCCCGAATCGACCAACTCGTGGACAGCACTGCCGGACACGAATTCTTATCCTTTATGGACGCATACTCATGATATAACCAGATCCCTATGCACGCCCCCGATCAAGACCACACTAGCTTCATCACTGACCGAGGATTGTACTGCTACAAGGTAATGCCATTTGGACTTAAAAACGCCGGAGCTACTTATCAGCGCCTCGTCAACAAGATGTTTGCAGAACTGATAGGACGAACTATGGAGGTCTATGTGGATGACATGCTGGTTAAGTCAAGAGAAGCCAACGATCATGTAAGCCACCTGGACGAGATGTTTCAAGTACTCCGCCAATATGGAATGAAGCTGAATCCTCTAAAGTGCTCCTTCGGAGTGTCATCAGGAAAGTTCTTGGGATTCATCGTCCATGCCAGAGGGATCGAAGCAAACCTCGAACAAGTCCGAGCCTTGCAAGATATCAAAATACCATCCACTCGGAAAGAAATGCAAAGCCTAAACGGGAAGGTGACCGCCCTAAGCAGATTCATCTCCAAAGCAACTGACAAGTGTGTCCCTTTCTTCGAAGCCCTAAAGAGAGACAAAGGAAAATTATAGTGGACCGACGAATGTTCAGCGGCTTTCCTTAACCTAATCGAGCACCTCCAACGGCCACCAGTGCTCTCGACTCCGAATGAAGGCGAAGAACTATACCTATATCTTGCTGTGTCATCCCATGCTCTAAGCGCCGCTCTGGTAAGAGAAGAAAACCGCACACAACGGCCAGTGTACTTCATAAGCAAGAGGTTTACGGGGGCAGAAGCCAGATATCCTAAACTTGAGAAGCTAGCGTACTGCTTACTAATCACATCAAGGAAGCTACAACACTATTTCCAATCTCATCCCATCCGAGTTCTAACCGATCAACCACTAAGGCAAGTACTTCATCGTCCCGATACTTCTGGGCGGTTACTTAAATGGTGCATCGAATTGAGTCAATATGATATCACCTACCATCCCCGCACCGCCATCAAGGGACAAGCCATAGCCGATTTCATTGCCGAATTCGCTATCAACGGAGGCAGGGAGCAGTCTGAAATAACAGAAGACATCAAGTGGAGTCTCTTTGTGGATGGAGCATCGAACGAACAAGGCTCGGAGGCAGGCGTTGTGATCATCACTCCCAGGGGAAGAAAGCTGCGTTATGCACTAAGGCTGGAATTCGCTGCCACCAACAATGATGCCGAATATGAAGCAGTAATAGCCGGATTAGAGCTCGCCCTGGAGATCGGAGTCAGTTCCTTATGTCTTCACAGTGATTCGCAACTCATCGTAAATCAAATACTAGGGGAGTTCCAGACTCGAGGGGAGCGGCTCACGGCATATCTGAAAAAGACCAAGCAGCTGCTCAATCAATTGGATCACTACTCGATCAAACACATTCCTCGAGAAGAAAATCAAGAGGCCGACGAGATGGAAAAGCAAGCTAGCATGGGAGATGATACCACTTCTGGAACGATAACTGTCTCAAGGCTACTAACCCCGAGTTTCGAGCAAGTAAACCTGATAGCTGCAACCGAAGAAGAAATATGGATGACCCCTATCCGAGAATACTTACAAAACGGCACCCTACCCGACGGGCGAAATGAAATTAAGAAAATTCTAAGGAAGGCTTCCCGCTACACAATACAAGAAAGCATCCTCTATCGGCGCGGCTTCTCTAACCCTTTATTGAGGTGCGTTGCTGGAAGAGAAGCCAAGGAAATTCTATCCAATATCCACCAGGGAAGTTGTGGAGACCACACCGGAGGGCAGACCCTAGCAAAAAAGATACTCCGATATGGGTATTTCTGGCCCACCTTAAACAAAGACGCCTTAGACTTCGTCAGAAGATGTGACAGATGTCAGAAATTTGCCAAAATTCCTCGACTACCGACAAATGAGATCACTCAAATGACTAGCCTTTAGCCCTTTGCAGTATGGGGAATTGACTTGATTGGTGAAATGCCAATGGGCCGAGGCGGAGCCAAATATGCTATAGTGGCAGTTGACTATTTCACCAAATGGGTGGAGGCGGAACCTCTAAATAAAATATCCTCGGCAAAAGTTATCAACTTCTTGATCAAAAATATTCTGTGCAGGTACGGAGTCCCACTCAAGATCATATCAGATAACGGATTCCAATTTGACAGCGAAGAATTCGCCGATTGGTGCCAAGGGCACGAAATTCACAAAAGCTTCTCATCTGTAGCTTATCCTCAAGCAAACGGACAAGTCGAAGCTGTCAACAAGATCCTCAAAACCTTAATCAAGAAGAAACTTGAAAAGTCGAAAGGCGTTTGGGTGGACGAACTTCCTACGGCACTTTGGGCCTATCGCACATCTTACAGAACTTCAACAGGGCATACTCCTTTCTCTTTGGCATACGGATCGGAGGCCATGCTCCCAGTTGAAACTATAGTGCCCTCTCACCGTAGGATCCACTACAGCCCGGAAGAGAACGAAGAACTCCTCCTCATGTCTTTGGATCTGATTGAGGAGAGAAGAAATGATGCAGCACTCAAAGCAGCAGCTCACAGACAAAAAGTGGAAGCACTATACAACTCCAAAGTCAAACATCGCAGCTTACAAGAAGAAGATCTTGTCCTCAAGAGAATCTTTCCGCGCCCCGGGGCACTGGACCCCATCTGGGACGGACCATATGTAATTCATAGAGATCTCCACAACGGAGCTTATATTTTGTCAACAGTGGACGGAGAGGTGTTCCAGAGGGCATGGAACATCCGACACCTTCGTTGATACTTTTCTTAACTTGTACTGCCCATATGAGGTGAATTAACAAAGAGAATCGGTGGACGTAGGCATTTTCGTGCCGAACCACTTTAAAAAACTTGGCTCTTGTTAACTTGTTCCTTTATATCTTGGCTACTTGTTAAGCTTTATCCTTTGTCGTTGAACGAAATCCTTTGCAGGTGACATTTCAATCTAGAGCTTCACAACACAACTCCACCTGGACAAAATCTAACAGGTACGCTACGCTCCTATGCCCTCGCCAATGAGACACTTTGCTCCGGTATCCCTCTACCGCGAGTTAACTCATTGTTTGCCTCGGCCCTTAAAGCCGACTGTAATAAGCCGAGTATAAGTCATCAAAAAAAAAGGCTGACTATAGCCGATGGCAGCTCATTACAGCGATTCGGCTCGCCGGCAACTGTGAACCGATCATAAGCCCCAACATAAGGTGTGGCCAGACAGGGGCAGTTCACAGTTGACGATCGGCCCCCACGCTAGCCGGCCATAGTAAATCGAATAATACCCACGATTACGGGCCATAATGGCCCGGGTAGTTACTGTGCGCAATCGGCTCCGATGTGTCTTAAGTGCGGCTATGGTAAAAAAGAAAACTCCCCGCAGAGGCGTAAGATGGGTGACAAATGTCTCCAAGACCCACAGCTAGGGAAAGTGACTACAAAACCCGTTTGCCACGAACTTAAGCACATCGACGGCCTTCCGTGACTGGAAGTTTTACTTTTCCTATATTTCAATTTCATTTAAAACTTTTCTCCTATTCTCCGTAACGGTGCTTAAAAGTACAGGACATGAAATAGGGAACGTTCGCTAATGGGAACAGAAACTTACAATCGGATGACGAGACACTCAACAGCATTCCGTGCTTAGTCTTACAGGGCGCACGAAGTTGCCGTCCACAGCCGAAATATGAAGGGCGGTACCTTCTACTTTTATACATTAATGCATAGCTGTAGTTCATATTCACACATCACATTTACGTTGCAAAATGAGAAAATTATACTTTAAGCAAAAAACTTGGCATCAGGCACAGTCAAGTCACTAGTAACATGCATAGTTACATCACTTACACAGCACAACAAAATAGCGATAAAATTCCAACATAAAGGAATCAGCTTATGTTATGAAATTACATAAAGTCATTCATCACAAACAATATTATTACAGTTACATCAATGTTTTGGACTAACATGAACAGCAATAAAAAGAAATCAAAAGGTAACCAGCTGTATTAGTGCTAACCACTACACCTCAGAACCAGCTCTCCGAATCTACTTGGTTGCTGGATCGGAACTCCCAGCATGTTGACCAGAGGTCCCACCTGTCCAATTCAGAAGAAGAATCCATCAGATAAACAACGAACGATCAAGTTGTGAAAAGTTAAAAAAGGGAAAACTCACCGACGCCCGCTTCTTGGTCCTCATCCCCCAACTGCACACCGGCTTCCTCCGCAGCAAGCAGCCGCATCCCCTCCTTCACCGCTACCTTATCCTCCTTTGAGAACTGGACGGTTACCACGTCCATCCTAAATGCCGCTCCACCTTCCTTATCCGCATCGACCTTGGCCTCCTCCAAAGCCCGGAGATATATCCTAGCCATGATCCGGGGATAGTCATCCATCCAGGATAGATTACCCTGCTTCCAGGTACAGAAGTACATATCCTGCAACATCTCATCCATCATCCCCTCATTCTCCTCAAACTCCCTCACCCGGGCCTCGGAGGACAACAACTTAGCGACGGCAACATCCCACTCTGATCGATATCTCAAGCGGTCAGCCTGGAGAGACCTCCTCATTTCCTCCATCTCTTCCTTTAGCTTGGCCTGAGCAAGCTCTGCGGCTTCAAGCCTCCCAGACAACTCTTCAATCCGCTCGAGATCCGCATTCCGAACCTCATCCACCGTCGCAATGGCCATATCAATCTGCCCCTTGCAAGCAGCCTCCATTTTTCGCAATTCTGCCCTGCTGGCCTTTTCCAGATTCTCCTTCAACTGCCTGGAGGCTGCCTCGTGCTGAGAAATCTGGATAGCCTGATCGGCAAGCTGTTTGGCCTGATCAGAAACCTGTAGCCGCAGCCGGATGTTAGCACTCCCGATTTCCTCCCCAGCCCTAGCCAGTCGAGCATGATGCTCCATCAACTTCTTGACCTCCTCCGCGACCCGGTCAATGTTGGCCTTGGCTTCGTCCCCCATAGCAGCTATCCGAGTAGTAAGCAGATCCAAATCTAGGGACTTAGCCTCATCAAGAATCCGAACCATGGGATTGCAGGGGAGAAGATGCTCGCCCGTGGCCTCGTCAAATAATATATCCTGAGAGCTTGGGTCCAAATCCGGGTGGCCGGCAAAGGGATTGCGAGGCACGTCGGGACGTTTTATGCGGATAACGGTAGGATTCTCGGAAGGAGGCGGAGAGGGGACAAACTCCGTGATCTCCTCCGTGGTATCCCGTGAAGGCTGAGTAGGAGGCTGAGGACCAGGTGGTGAATCAAACAAGGAACGCCTCCTCTTCCTCTGCTGGATACCTTCCTCAACTCCAAGAAGAGAGCGATATCTAACTACATCCCCGGAACGGCCGGTTGGCGGCTTCGGCTTAGTAGAAGCTCTCATCAACTTGAATTGTTCGAGGCGATGTCGAACGTCTGAAGTTTTGGCCACCTCGCCTGCCCCTGTAATAAAGAACAAGTGTTACGAACATGCAAGGGTCCATAATTCAAGAAATATGTTAACTTAAAAAGAATGAGAAGGCACGTCTGTTATACAAACCCTGCGGAGAAGGAGAATACTGCAATAAGTCCCGAATCTCAGTCCAGGACGGAAGCGAACCATAAAATATTCCTAAGTCCCTATCATGAATGGAATCTGCAGAAGTCAAAAGTTCACCTTGAATCGCTGAAGCCACCTCAGCTGAAGAACTCTTAGGGAATGGTCGACGCCAGCCCCAGCCTTGTCAACCTCCTTTGCCTTCTTCACCGAGGCTGATCCTTCCTCCAACCCTTCAAAAGCCTGGCGGAAGGCATCATCCGTCCACTCCTGGATCTCCCCTGCCTGCTCAGAAGACAAAGCCCCGGCACCACTACCACCCTGTCCTTCACCTTCTCCATCTCCTCCGCTCTCCTCTTCATCTCTTTCCTCCTCTCCACCTTCCTCCTCCGGAATATCTGGACATGTACTGGGAGAGGGTCCATAAGACTTCTTAAGCTTCTTTCCCCCAACGGCTGGAGGCACCGAGAAAGGTCTCTTCTTGCAACTCTTCGCAGTAGCCCCATCCTTAGCTTTAGCAGCCCTCTCCTCGGCTGTATCTCTCTGTTTAACCACAGATTGATGTGGCAGAATCAAGTTATACTCCAGGAGAGTGGCGTTCTTGATCAAGTAAGAGGCCGACCTATCCCTTCCCGAAATGACCTTTATTTCAGCAGCCATCCGCGCCAAGGAATCATTCTCCACAACCGCAAAGCCACCTGTTGCTAGCAAGAAATAAAAGCATATAAGAAGAAGCATTGTGATCGGGACAAGAAAAATATAAATGAAGTTCAACTTACAGCCGGAAGTGAAAAGGCGGAAAGAAACAGGGTCATCCCTAATGAAAAACCATTCCTTCTTGAACATACTAAACTTCGAGTACAAATCCAAAACAGGCTTAAAGGGCACAGCCGCTTCCAAACTGATATATGGAGACCTCTTCTTGTAGCCTCTCAAGTTGTACAGATATCGGATCTCCCGGTTGGAAGGGGGACGCCCATATTTCCTCTGAAAGATGACGAAAAGACTCACCAGAATGGCGTAGGAGTTAGGCTGAAGCTGGAATGGAGCCACCTTCAGATATGTGATAAAGCTAACTATCCAGGCGTTGAGAGGCGGGATAGCTCCACACATGCAATGATATCTGCTGTAAGCAAAGTAGCCTTCGGGGGGGTCATACGGAATCACTCCTTCCCTCGGCAATAGCATGCGCGCTCTATCTATTCCGAAGGACGAGATATAACATCAAGTTGCTCCTCCTTCAGGGAGCTCGGAAAGCAATCGGGAGGAGAGTTCAGAAGCTCTTGGGACCATACCCATCCACTAACGACCTCGGGGCAGGTCCATGTCGCGCCAGTTCTGGTTGGGCTGGGGGCACGGAAGAAGACTCTCCTCTATCCTTGGACTTCTTACTATCTGATCGAGTTTCCGCTTTGCGAGACATTTATCTGCAACACAAGAAAAACATGGTATTAGGACAAGGAGTATGGGAATATAAACGAATAGTTATCAAATTTCATTCGGTATTGAAGGTCTAGGTTTCATTCGGTATTGAAGGTCCAGGTTTCATTCGGTATCGAAGGTCCAGGTTTCATTCGGTATCGAAGGTCCAGGTTTCATTCGGTATTGAAAGTCTAAGTTTCATTCGGTATTGAAGGTACAGGTTTCATTCGGTATCGAAGGTCCAGGTTTCATTCGGTAATTGGAAATGAAGTTCGGCGTAGTAGCTCCTCACCTGATTCGGCAGAGACTTTGATTCGGCAGAGATAACTCTTTGATTCGGCAAAGACAAGGAGATGGTTCGGCTGATAAAAAATAACGAAGGCGTATAACCTCTATTTATAGACAAATGTGGGACACCGGACCAATTGGTTCGGCACTCAGGGACCGAATGAAGACCCCCTAGCTAAAACAAAGCACGGCATATACTAGCATATGCCCTGCTTTGGGGGGCAAGTGTTGGGTGCATTTCCACCGCCACCGGTCCAAAAGAAAAGGAGCCAAGCCTCTCCACCTCGAAGCCGATCCAAAGCCCACACCGAACCAACCTACCACATGCGCCTGCCGAACCAAACACGCTCCAACCACCGAACCAGGTGACTACCGAACCATCCTCTACCTAGGACCACCGGACAAACCACCACCGAATGGACCACCATTACCGAACCAACTACACCCAGACCATCTCTCTGCCGAACCTACCTCCCACATGCTCCACCGAACCAAGTGACCACCGGACCAACACCTCATAACCTCTCCATACCGAACCAACTCCAAGGCCACACCAACCCATGCCGAACCAACCCCTTCCACACATCACCGAACCAAGCTTCGCTGAACCAGATATGCAGCGGCTATATACATCCAATACCCCTGCCCCCAGCCTCACTCTATAAATAGAGGGGCAGGGGTACAACAATGGCAGACAAGTTTGAGAGCTCAAGCAAGGAAGAAACTTTCAAACAACTTTCTTATACTTGTACTTAAAGCTTTGTACTTGTAATCTGAAAAAGAAAGGAGAATAACATATAAAGTTGACGTAGGCACATTCTGGCCGAACCACTATAAATATGTGTGTCTTTTACAGTTTAGCCCCTGCTTTTTTCATATCTACATAAGTAACCTAAAACCTTGAAAATAACATATAATCAACTAAATTATACGGATTGGAGATGTTTGCCCATTTTTTGCGCAAACAGTTTTACTATTTCGGTTATTGTTCTCTGTAGTAAAATATACAATTGAAACAAAGAAAATCACTCAGAATACATATGTTATCGTAGAGGATAAACTCATTGTATATATTAAAAAGGGTTAATTATACTCATGAATTGATGAACCACGGATTCCAGCACTTGCTCTATGTATGTTGCCAAACCTGCACCAAACTCCTCCATCTATGCCGGCAACTGTGCCGTGCAAAGCCTGCCATCGCAAGCTCACCCTCCTCGTCAACGTCATTCATAGCGTCGCTCACTTTTTGTCGCACGTGCAAACATAGTGTACACTTGCCTTAGCACCAACGCCACCTCCTGATGTCACCGTAGGGTCGCGAGTCCTACCCGCTTCCTCATTCATCGTTATCATCATACGATCAACTTCCAGGGTCGCATCGCCATGTCGCTGCTCCTCTCGAGTGTACCTGTGCATTATTGGTTTTGGTTTTTTTTCGAAAGAGGAATTAGGGATTTCGGGCTTCAAAAAGGATGTAAAACGAAAAGATAAGAATGAAGGAACGTGTAGGGAGTACATGGGGAGTGGGTGGGCTGAACGTGATTAAGATAAGTGCGGTCCAATAAGAAGAGAAGAAAATTTGAATTTTCTTTTAATTTTTCAGTTTTAAAAATTAATACAAAAAATTTAAACCAACTCTCCCTTAACCAGTTTTCAAACCAAACAGAAACATTTTGCCGATTTTGAAATTTATCCAAGACGTTTTATCAGGATTTTATTTTATATTAATAATGCTTTTCTTTTTATTAAAACGTCTCCTTTTAGTTTTGGACAATTTTTAAAATAATTGTTTTGTTCTTCGAAAAATTTCGAAATTTACCAATACTATTTATATTTCCAAAGTAAATTTAGAACTTTTGAATTAATAAAACAATATTCAATTTCTAAATTTGAATTTTAAATCAATATTTTCTTTTTATTATCAAATTAATCCGAAATACCAATTTATTGAGTTAAATTCAATAAACTACTAAATTTTCAAAAACCATTTTAATATTTTATTTCAACTTCGAAACGAGATGGTACACCCCTCCTTAAAGAAATTGCATCCTTGCAATTTACAGAAGAATACTCTAATCGATTTGGCAATAACATTAACAACAAAATATAATACACGCATCATTCGTTTCTGTGCTTTCATTGCACCACTCCGATAAATCTTATATAATCTATATTGCTAATACAAATTTCGTCTATGCAACAAGAGAAGTAAACATATCATATCATTCAAATGCTACAAATACAACGATAAATATACGTATAGATTTCAATAGTTCTTTTAAAAATTTCTAAAATTTCAAAACTTGTAAAACTCCCAAAAAATCTGTCTAAATTTTTGAAATTTTTCGACACTCCTTTGTACGAAAAGGCTATCGAACGATTATAATATGATAAAATTGATATACATCGACCAAAATATGGATGGAAATAATTTATATATCAATTTTTGTCATACGGCATATAATCCACAATATATATCTTTTTAAAGTAAAAACATACCTTGTTTTAAGCGAGTTTGTTTGATTTATATGCAAACATGCGCCAAACGTATCCATATATCTTCATGTACCTAGTCTCGCCTAAAATAAACTATATAAGCTCACACATAAGAATATAAGGATGCATCACATCTAAAAACTAAACAAACGTTTAGTAATTCTTATTTTGGCATCTTTCCCTTTCATAAGTATAAAATATGGTATACATATGGCACAATATAAACACTTTGTTTATATCGACTATCGGTTTAAGACAAACAACATTGAAAGATGATAAAGAAAGTTGTCTCCTCACAAAAGTGTCAACTGTTTACTCTTTACTACTGAACGGGTAGAGATCGGTTGTTACTTGATTGATGAATAAGTTATGTACTCCATTTTAACAAGAAAGTGGACAATGGTGATTTACATATTATCCACAGCGAAAGTTGTAGGAAAAATGTTCATATATGAGTAGTGATTTAATTTTCAATAACTTGTTACTAAAAGGTAGGTGATTAAGTTTAATACAGTTGCAATGTGTTTCTCACTAAAGTATGATTTGTCCTTAGAGTTACTGTATAAGGAATAATTATACAAAAGCATCCTCTAGCCTAATGATTAAGCATATCTAAAACCAAATGTATGATCCATGGACTAAAGAATACATGAAATGCAAACATATCCATAGGCGTGAGTATAAAACAACTTTTCTATGTACTATATTTAGTTATGTTTTGAACAAACTAACTAAATTTTTCTTTACCAATTTTCTAAACCTCTGTTCCCTGTAGCCTTCAACTAATACATACATGAACTATGTTGATGTGGCTGCCACTTTCATAATGGTCTCAATCCATGAATTTGATTAAAGTTCAGAATATTTGGAAAATATAGATACAGTCATTAACTTTCCCTAAGGTAGGTGACAAAATATTCCAAAGAAAAAAAATCTTGAAAGATGCAATAGGCTTTCCTTTAATTTGCACATAGAAAGATATTCCTGTTGCTTTATTAAGTCTAAAATATTTAGCATGATACTGACTGATTGCAACCACTTGCAAGGTTTATACCTAGAAAAATAAAATATTTCCTATCACATGTTCCAATCATCTTGGATGAATTACCAGAGGTAGGTGCAAGAAAGCTTCAGGCATAAACGAAATGTGTATCAGTTGATAATATGCATGTTATAAATCATGGGCATGAAAATACAAAAACAAAGAAGAAGAAAAGATGAAAGAATGGAAGAAAAAAAAAAGGTATGATATGCAGGTGCACATTATTAATTGCACTTATGTTATCTATTGGAGAATCAATACATTGCAAAGTGATCTTGTAATTTAGAAATAAGAAGTTTACTTTATCAACATGATACTACAAGAATTACTGTTTATAGCAACGGAAGGGGGCAACGGCCGCCAACGGCCATTGACCAACGGCTTCCAACGACGTGCAACGACAAGCTTTTTCCCGAAATTTTTTAATAACAAAAAACATATGCTGTTGGAAGCCGTTGGAATATTGTCGTTGCACGCCGTTGGAAAACCGCGACTAACCTACAGCTCAATCTTCCTCTTCATTCAGTTCCCACCCGAAAATAAACCCAAAACCCCCAATTTTCACCCCTAAAACATTTCCAACCCCATTATATCTCATTCTACAAGTTCTAGCATCCCCATCTTCGTTTGCAAACTTCACAACCTCCAAAATCGGGTATTATTTGCTAAAACCCTAATTTTGTTAAATTTTTAATTTTAGGTTAAATTAGTAATTTTTGTGTATGTATTGTGCTATTGTTTGTATAGTGTAGTATATTGGACTTTAATTATTGTTATTAAACTAATTATTGCATGTTTAACTATAATTTTTTAAATTAGGTTTATTATTAAATTAGTTTCAACCTTATTAATTGTCACTAACCTAAGCATGAACCTCACTTGTTATTATATTGGTGATTGAATTGCGTAAAAGCGTACGTAGAAAGTGATGATACTGACATATAAATTGTTCACTTTTGACATGTTATGATACGATATATACGTGATACATTTTGTGCATGACTGGATGTGATTTGTGATGCGATTATATGTATAACATTGTTTGTTTATTTTATACGTTGCGCACACACACTGGATTTTTTTGTTTTAAGAAAAAATCATCATATATGCGTTGATTCAACAAATTATTTTTGGCCCCGTCTGATAAGTATTGTATATGATCGTTGTGTAGATATTCGTTTTTTTAACAGAACGGACATCTATATTCATCGTATACAGTATTTGTTGGATTTGTCCCTGTATTGGACAAGTTACAAAAACAATAACGTAATTAAATCTCGTAAATCATTTCAGTTTAAACGGTTCGCAAAATTTCGACAGCGCTTCCCTTTATGTTCCATGTGTACACGCAATTGTGTACTGTTTAGGGAACTAAAGCGAAGTGCTGTCGAAATTTTGTTGAATCGTTTAAATTGAAATGATTTATGCGATTTAATTACGTTATTGTATTTGTAATGGGAGGTAGGATGACCCATCAACAAAATGTCAATGATCAATTAATATCAAATTCGCTAATAAAATTGTTTAAATAGAATATAATGTTCATTTCAAAATAAGCTTTAAGTATTATTTCAACAGATATAACAAAAACAAGAAGAATGTTTATAAAATTATTTTAATAAAAAATGTCAATGCAAATTTATATCGTACTTTTTAATTATATACGTATGTAAATGGACAATTATTTTACTGATCGGAGCTGGATGTACAAAAAACAAAGGGTCGATACTGAAGGCTCAACAAGTGAACATTTTAATAATGGTGTTAGCGTATGGATTTTGCTTCACGTAATAACGGAAACTACAAAGAAATCCGTTGTCCATGTAGTAAATGAAAATTGTTAAAACATTTGATACCACAAATGGTTAGAGTTCATTTGCGTCAGTACGGTTTCGTGTCGAACTATTTGATTTGGGATCGTCATGGGGAACAGTTAGCATCTAATCATGTACAAGATGAGGAGGTGGTGCGTAATGAAATTGGTACGACAAATCTTGTAGAACATATGGTTGAAGATGTTGCACGTTCAATGTTTCATGTTCCTCAATTAACTGATGACGATGGTAATGCTGAAGAAGAACCAAATATTGGGGCAAAAAAATATGATTTGTTAGATGCCGCGAAAAAACCCCTTTGGGAAGGCTGCACAAGCGGAACCCAATTATCAGTAACTGCTGAATACATTGCGATGAAATCCAAATACAACCTCACAAAATCTGGATTTACGGCTGTTGTACAAGCTGCGAAACGACATATGCCTCCTAATAATCTAATGTGCGAAAATCATTACGAAGTAAAAAAACTGATGTCGGCTTTCGGTTTACCGTATCAAAAAATAGATACGTATCTAAAGGGTTGCATGTTGTTTTAGAAAGAAGATATCAACCTTAGAAATTGTAAAATATGTAATCAAGAAAGATACAAATCAAGAAAGAAAAAGGGAAACGAAGTCCCGTATAAGCGTATGCATTATTTACCAATTACTCCTAGACTTACATGTGTGTATTTAATATAAACTAATAGTACTATAAACATCCATAACATGTGAAAGAGATGCAAAAACACAAGTATTTGTTTGCATACAGGCTAATGAAATCACAGATAAATAACTTCAAATAATGTATTGTTATTATTTTTCTTTGAAATATACTTATAAATAAAGTTTCTTACTGATTGAAAACCAAAAGCTTGCTTTTATAACTTCCATTTATTTTTATAAATTCATATACCACACTATCAAAACATCCAAATAAACCATATATCCTCGGACAAGTACCCATATTACCCAATAAAATTAATTTTTAACACACCACAATCACATACAAATATTCACATCATAGCTGTTAATATTATTTTATTTTTCTTTCAAAGAATAAATAATTTTCACTTAATAAATTTTCAATACCACTACGATTATATATATACACACACAAAAGACATATGTTATACAATTTCGCTTATTGTTCTTTGTAGTAAAATATACAATTGAAACAAAGAACAATCACTCAAAATACGTGTTATGGCAGAGGATATACTCATGGTATATATTAAAAAGGGTTAACTATACTCACTGAATTGATGAACCACGGATTCCAGCACTTGCTCTGCATCTGTTGCCAAACCTGCACCAACCTCCTCCGTCTATGCCAGCAACCGTACCGTGCAGAGCCTGCCATTGCAAGCTCATCCTCCTCGTCAACGTCATTCGCAGCGTCGCTCACTTTTTGCCGCACGTGCAAGCATAGCGTACGCGTTCCTCAGCGCCAACGCCACCTCCTGACGTCATCGTAGGGTCGCGAGTCCTACCCGCTTCCTCCTTCGTCGTTATCATCGCACGCTCAACTTCCAGGGTCGCAACGCAGCCCCGCTGCTCCTCTCGAGTGTGCCTGCGCACTGTTGTTTTTGGTTTTTCCTTCGAAAGAGGAATTTGGGATTTAGGGCTTCAGACAGGAGGGAAAACGAAAAGATGAGGATGAAGGAATGTGTGGGGAGTACACGGGGAGTTGGTGGGCTGAACGTCATTAAGATAAGTGCGGCCCGATCAGAAAGGTGAAATTTCCAATTTTCTTCTAATTTTTCAGTTTTAAAAAATTAATGCCAAAGATTTTAACCAACTCTCTCCGGTGTAAAAACCAACCCAAGACATTTTTCAGATTTTGAAATTTATCCAGGAAATTTTATTAGAATTTTATTTATTTTAATAAAGATTTTCATTTTATTAAAATGTCTCCCAATAGTTTTGAACAATTTTTAAAACAATTGTTTTGTTCTTCAAAAAATGTCGAAATTTACCAATATTATTTATTTTTCAAAATAAATTTAGAACAAATTTTAAATTATCGAAACAATATTCAATTTCTAAATTTGAATTTTAAATCAATATTTTCTGTTTATTATCAAATAAATCAAAAATATCGATTTATTGAATCAAATTCAATAAACTATAATTTTCAAAATCTATTTTAAAATTTAATTTAAAATTTAAATGGGTTGTTACATCTTGCTTAAAGTCTGCAATAAGCCACAAAATTTAATGATAATTAATATTTGATAAAAAGGATAATTTTACTAATTCAAATAACAGAAGAGCAAAATGGTTATTTTTCAAAGTTTGAAATTTGGTGATGATAGTTACATCATTGTGTAGAATGCATCACCAAAATTTCAATTATAAGCTTGTTCAAATTGGAGGTAACACGGATGAGATACAGACGAAATAGGTTTGAAGCTTAACGAGTTTAGGCTTAGGATTTTAATTTGAACTTTAAATTTAAAACAACATGTTGGTTTTCCCTCCTTTCATAATAGCCCATTTCCAGAAGAATACGTTAAAATTCAAATTTCTTTCTTCATTCCCATATATTTATTTTCTTTTACAATGCAAAGCTCCAAAATGAGATACCTCTCTCGAATCTTATTGGGTTTAATCGATTTATTCATTGAAATTGTCATAGAGATGAGTATTACGATCAAATGAAGAAATCAGGGCGAATCGCAACGGTTTCCACGGGCTAAAGGAAGGAACACCAGAGACTGTGTTGGGCGCTTCTTCATTCAAAGACTTTCATCAGAGAATTTGAGTAAATCTTCTCTAAACCTTGATATAATACACTAAACAATGATATAATTATAGTTTAGGATCTGATTTATGATTAATTTTGAGTTATTCGTTGAATTAAAATGGTTAAAGCGGAGATTAAAGAGGTAATTTGAATTAATAATAAACAAATGAAAAGATATCATCTTTAAATGAATTCATGCAACAGTTTATCGTTAATTGACCCATAAATCAAAGTACAAACGTAATATTGTTTTTTAAACAACATAACATTAAATGGAGGTAGAAAAGAAGGGTCAAAACAAAGAATGGAGGTCAGAATGAAGAATGAAACTGCAACCCAGACAGGGGCGGTGGAACGGTCAACTCGTGATAAGTAAATCGATTGCTAGCCAGCCAACAAGTTTACTAGTTGATAATCAATTGGCCTAGGTCGAACCAGGACCCAACAAGACCATGTGGGTTTCATTGAGTTTTGTAGCTAGGTTTTTGCGAAGCATTTTGGAGCTATTTTGGAGACGATTTTGACGCTATGATGATGAGTCAAGATACATGAATATGGATGTTTGTACATTGAATTGATATGGATTTATTGGCTAGTGATAAGTTATCGGATGTAGTTTGATTTGGATACGAGCATGTGTCACAAGTGGGTGCCAGGATATGAACCTATGGCGCAAGTAGGTGGCCTATGATACGAACGTTCTCTTATAGGGCATGAAGACGAATCTAAGAGGAGTGGATGTTAAGTAATCCCCTATCGCATGAGACAACTCCAAAATGTGAATTCGGTATGAGATAGATATATGACCCTATACCACTAGTTGAGTGTGATACAACTTGTGGCACATGAGGCGAGTCCATGATGTGTTTACATACATGTTGTACATTGATCATGTTACAGTAGTTTCTTTGTATTATATATGAAGTAGATATACATCACTCACTCAAAATAATGTTTGGCTCACTCTTACTGTGTAACAACCTCCCTTTTCGACCGTCGGATGTCGACACTACTACATCCAATATATTCAAGTGTCGAACACCCAAGTGCCGAAAAGACTGATTGTTATGGTAAAAGAAAATGAAGAAATGAAAAGAATAAGAAAGAGAAGAACAAAAACATCAGAATCTCACAACGGAATGATAACATACAATATCAAAAGAAAATGCACGGTGTCACTCTAATATACATAGCATTTTAGAGTATCTAATCTAAGTACTATCATCCATCTCATCTCCAAGAGCCCAATGAACATCAACGAAAACCTGTGTTTCTCAGATTCTTCCAAAGAGCACCTATGGAAATAAGGAAAAAATAAAAACCATGGCTCAAACAAAATTATGGTGTGAGAAACTTAAGGAATATATGCGATATATAACTGCACCTTTTGAGAGCAACCGAATCATCGGATTGGTTTCCCCTCAAATGAGCCAACCGTCTAATAGGTACATATTGTGATATAATAGATAATGTCTAAGGTGTAGAATATAAGTAAGAAATAACCATGGTACGTGTACACCACAATAATAACTAGGTATACAATCAAAACCACTAGGCACATTCTTATAATTGTGTAGGTTTTCCGTAGTGATCTCCTTCGATAAAAACTGACTCTGATCTCCTACATAAGGATCAGAGGTATCCTTTCGAATAGGTACATCTTTAGGGAATGTACTATAGGAAATGCATAGCTGGTCCGCGCCCTAACATATGGCTTCCAAATGCATCACCCCCGCATACATATCCGTAAGCAACACCAGATGGGGTCGCCTGCACCCTATGGGTTAGCTACACACTTGGCTATGCATCCTACCTCTAGTTTCTATCATTACCGATGGTGAAATTACGTTCAGCATCTCAACACATGAGTCATCATCGCTTGAGTAGACACGTGAATCCCCAAATGGATTCCAACATCTCGAGCAGATCACGAATCTCTACATTGATTTGAGCATCTCGAACAGAACACGAATCTACACATAGATTCCAGCATATCAAACATATCACGAACCTCTTCCAAAGCATAGATCACGTATATGGTTTTTGAAGTGGTTACGGTTTCGAGTTATCTCATATAAGTACACTCCCCCGTTTATCGGGCACTCCAAAACCAATCGATAGATTTTCGGTTAACTCAACTCCAGTTCTTTCAAAAACAAACACACAATACATAAGGGTGGATATCGTCTCCTATTCATACGGAATTCTTTATAATTTGTTCTAGAAGAGAAGGACGAGTTTATACGTAGGTTATATCATCAAAAAGTGATTAACCATGCCATATAATCCTCGTGTTTCGTCTAGATATTTTATAAGTTAAATTGGTATATCTCAATAATAATGAGAATGAACATAAATGGAAACAAAGTCTCGTATACTTATTACATTTCTAACCTTCTCAACTTCAGCTATCCCTCGGTTAAGAGTGAAGCCCGATAGGTTAGAGTACTATTGCTTGTACACCCTACTCAAATCATCATTCTTAACTCTCATAGATAGAAACAAGTCTACTTTGTCAGCTTTAGTGCTAAGTACAAAACTAAATACTTTCCATAAATAAGTAAACATACAAAGCACGATTAACACACACAAAGCATGATTAACACACACAAATCACGATTGAGTCACATAAACAACTTTTAATCCCCTTTCTATTTAATTAATCATTTATTAGTTACACCTCTTTTATTAGTAAAACTTTTTATAATCTATTAAAACTTATTTCATTAATCAAAATCACCGATTAGTTAAACTCATAATTAATTATACTACTGATTAATTAAACTCCTAATTGGCTAAACTCTTAATTAATTAAAACTTCCTTTATTAATTAATTCTCCTTATTAATTAAAACTTTCTTATATACTTGTATATATACTTAATTTCTTTTTATAAAAGATATACACTCGTGTTCTACTATTTTACAATTCATTTATACTATTTTCAACAGTTCAAAAAATATTTATATACTTATCTCGATGGTATAATTATATTCACAAACCACTTAACGCCTTACAAATTAAAATTCTTTTATTAATTAAAACTTCCTTTTTATATTGCGTGCACGCGCGCACGCATACACACACACATTTATATAATTTGTATTTATTAAAGATATATACATGTATTCTACTATTTCACTAATATAGACTCTTATTAATACTTAAAAAGTATTCATATATTCGTCTCAATGTTATAAGTATTTTCACAGATTAACTTTAAAATATGATCAAAGAGGTTAAAAATAAATGCTACTTAGACATTGTTACTGTTCGGTCAGCCAATTCTCTATCGGATTAGAAAATAGCCGATCATATTTTAAATAAAAATAACCGCAAGCACATGACGTACAATTCTATTACGTGGTGAATACGGGTCAATCCATAGGGAATTGTTTAGATTTTTAAATTTATGTTCAAACAAATTAAACCAAAATTTGAGAGTGTTAAGCTAAAAAATTGTAAAAACTAACAAAAGCGAGAATGGATAAAAATATGTAAGTTTGAAGGAAATTTAGAGATAAATCCACTCTCTTGATCACATAAATCAATACAACATGAAATTATGATCTTTTTTTGTCATTAGTGAATTTAATTGATGTGTTTATCATAATATGGAATACTTGTGCTATTAATTAGCCAAATATAAACCATCAAATTATAATACACCCATTAAACCACTTTTTAACTCTCATGAAAATTGCAATGAAATTCAAAATAAAATATATTTTAAGCATGGCCTATTAACTATTGATTAGAAATATAGACCATCAAATTTTGATTTCAACATTCACTTCATTACCATAATTAATCAGTTAGATGATAAATTGTGTTTATTTGAGTAAGCATAGCCTATATGTGATTAACATCATAGATTATCAAATTCATTAATAAACTTACATCAACATGAAACTTTCCAATAAGCACAAAAAGAGACGTAAATGATCAAAATGTGTTGAATCTACATAATTAGAGAGCTTCATTACCCCTAAATTAAAGGAGTTTAGCTCTCATATCTGTTATCATATCAACAAATGTAGATTGCAACATGAAACGAAAATAAGAAGAAAAGGTATGCTAATTAAAAACAGAGCTAATTAAAATGAAATAAAAACTAATATACTTGCATAAGAAACTAAAATAAGCTACTAACATAAGAGGAAAAAGAGCATGTAAATAAGAAAGAGTATGAATTAACATTGCGTAAAAAGAAATTACATAAAAGAGAATAGCTAAGCAGCCATGAAAAAGAAAAGAGAGTTTTGATTTATTTTTGAGCCTCAAACTAGACTAACTAAAAATGGAGGCTCAAAGAAGGCTATGAGAGGAGAGTAATTACATGAACATATGAGGTATTTATACATGTTTGAAAATTCTAATAATATTTTTGGGAACTACCCAAACTACCCTCTTAGGAAATGCGGCCACCAAATTATCATTAGCATGAGATAATCCTCCATCTGGTGAGCATGTAACTTTACTAGATATTTAACATGTGCATTAGCTTCTAAGTGTACATCATGGTAAGTGGGTAGGTGTGGTCATCCATGATTCATGAAATGAATTATTCCTACTTCATTTGTTTCCTTCTCTTGTGCATGCACATTTCTTCATGAAACCTCTTGTAATTTTCATCCAATTTTCTTACAATTAAAAAATAAAATGCGCAAATAATTATTCTCAAATTAATATATGCACAAAAATGACCATTTTGCCTCTATACGAAGAAGAATAAATGACAATTCGAAAATAATTTAAATTTTGGTTTCAACATGTTAAAACACCCTATATGCTCATTTATTTAATTAAATTCGATAAAATATGGAAGTAAAAATATGCACATTAGGCTTCCCTCTTTTATATTTTTAAACATATACTTTTCCTCTCTTTATTCAAAAGAATCAATACATTTGTTATCTTTAAAAGTCCATTCACTGCATCATACTACTGATTTTGCCGCACCCCAATGCGGAAAATTTACCATGGTCTTTAGCCGTGGCAAAATAAATTACAATGGTTACGGGACATGGCAATTTGCAACGCTTCAGACTGTTGCAAAAGTTACCCTATTTTTTACCCCCTAGCCTATAGTATACACCTCAAATACGCTACAACCTTCTCAAAACAACGCCCTTTCTCCAAAATTTGCTCGAGCACCCTAGCTAATTAATTTTCGGTTGAAGCATTAATCATGCTCCCTAGCTAATCAATTTCCACTTGAAGCATGAATCCTGCACCATAGCTAATCCAATTCCCTAGTTAGAATATCAATTTTATTACTTTATTCCACTTCTTTTCAATTAACATTAATTTACTTTCATTATCACAGCTTGAAAATACAAAATTTTGATTTGGGCTATTAACGGCTAAATTCTCTATTGAAATTTATTTTTTCTTCCACCATGCAATCTTGGTTATCATGTAACAATAATGAAATAAAAATTGGATCCTTGGTTAGTTGTACATAACATATTATCAAGACAATAAGGCTATGGAGTTCTCAATCTTGTGGACTGCAACCTTTTATTTATCCATGTTTCTTTTGTGCACCAAGAGAAAAAGATTTCTCAGAAACATTTTTTGCAATCGACTAGTTGTAGACGTAAATAAATTTACAGCCACTATTTTTTACTATCCCACCGTCAATGGTAGCTACACATCTTTTTTTAATGAAAATGAAAATTAGAGTCCCACGTCATAAATGTTATTTTTATTGACATCTTTCATTTTGTTTCATTTTACCCGTATTTGACATGCATTCATGCAGAAGTATGTGATACT
Source organism: Allium cepa (assembly GCA_030765085.1). Taxonomy (NCBI): domain Eukaryota; kingdom Viridiplantae; phylum Streptophyta; class Magnoliopsida; order Asparagales; family Amaryllidaceae; genus Allium; species Allium cepa. The sequence continues at coordinate 27,152,739 of CM060937.1, read as the reverse complement.
ACACCTAAGACATCAAACTATTTGTTTAGGTCCTTGAGAATATTTTAGAGTTGTTCATTTATACCTTTTTAGTGCTAGAACACATTCATCGTGAAGTATTAAATGCTATAAGACTAATTTTGAAAATAGGCTATTTGATAATATGTGTATAGTATGTACCTCACTTGCTAAAACCTTTGTCCTTTGCCCCTTGACATATTTTGGTTTCTTACACTTACCATTCATGTATTAACAACTGCTTTGTTCATTTCACCTAAGCATTTAGATTATGTTTTATGGTTATACTTTAATATCAATCTAATTCCCTAGTTAGAATTGCAAAAGTTATGTAATACATATTGTCATGTTGATTTTTGTAATATTGAGTAACTTCTTCCATCTAACCATATTTATTTATGCCTAATCCATCACTATTTCAATGAAACACACATGCATGTTATGGTTCTTTGTTTCTTCTTCTTCATAATTTCACATGGATTGCTCAAATGATATAATGTTTTAATATAGGGTCTAGAATTACCTGTTTTAAATATACAAGTTGGATTCTTATTTTACCCAAAGTTTAGAAAATGTTTTTTAATTTTAGTTTCTAACTATTAATCCAAAAATGGATCGATACCCAGAAATTAGATGAAAGCTCCAGTTCAGATAAAAGTAAATAAAAAGTAGAAAATAGACAAGAACACATGGAAGTTTTTATAATGGTTTGGTATAATCTCCGACCTACATCCACTTTAATCTTTTTATTATTGGTTGCTAGTTATCTTTCCGAATTACAACTAGTTTTCCCTAGATCTAAATTACAATGAATTTGAATAAATTTGGAAGAGATAAGAAGTGAAGAAGGTGTTGATGAAGGTATAATCCAAGAGAGTTAATGGAGAATCTACAGGGAGAAGATCCTTTTCCGGTAGCAAATAAGTTGGTATTTATAAAGGAATTGGATAGTATAGAGTCAAAGGTTTAACAACAACAAAGTCCAGGAGATAGTGTGAAGTCACACCAGAAGTACCAAACTAGCCCGAGTCAAATCCTTGATTCGTCGCCAAATTAAGGTCCTTAATTCGGGGTCGAATTTAGGTGCTTTGCCCAAACATGATGAAACTTTCCTGAGTCCTTTTTTTGCCTTTTCTAAGTGCTCTTGCCAAATTTTAAATCATTCCGATTCTGGTTCGATGTTCTCCTTAACTCTGGATGAATCAAGGTCCTTAATTTAGGGGTGATTCTAATTGGTAGGTCCAAACCACTTCAAACTTTTCTAAGTCCTTTCTTGTGTTTTTCTAAGTGTACGTGTCAAGTTTCAAGTCGTTCCGACCTGATACATTAATTCAGGGTTGATGCAAGGCCTTAATTCAGGGGTCTGATCTAAGGTCTTAATTCGGGGGTGAATTAAGGTCTTAGCTAACTTTTCAACCAAATTTCCCGAGCTAAATTCCTAGTCCTTTTAAGTGTGCCTCCAACTTTTCAAGTTGTTTTGTCCTCGTTTGAAATTTGCTTTCCTAAAAAGCGGGTAACACTTGCCCCTCAAAGCACACTTTTCGAATGTAATGTGTGTTTTGCTTAAGAAAAAGTTTCTGTCATCTGTCTTTGATAGCTGGGCTTTCAACTCGCTTTAGTTTTGGTGAATCGTCTGGTTCCTTAGGATTCTCTTGTAAATCAAAGGTCATTCCTTGTTGCAGCCTAGGACTCTAGACTCTGACTAAATGTAATCTATACATCACAATCGTTTCGATTTCATTCGGAGTTATTACATATCTTTTATTACATCATATATTTTATTTCATCCTGTGTTTATATGGGATTTATTAGTTTTACTCCAATTACAAGGTGTTCAAATCCTTTTGTTAAATCTGATTCCGTTATAGGCTTTGCTCTCTCCACATCATCCTCCATTTAATTTAACCGTGATATCTTCAGATCATTTATCGTTTAAGTTAAGAGAACGATCTATCTGGATCATTTAATGTTTATTTTAAGGAGGAAGATCTCTTTTAATTGTTTAGTGTTCCAATATTGGGTTTCGATCTCTCGGATCCTTACTGAGTCCATTCGCTCTCAGGTAAAGGCACTCAACGACCAAGCAAACCCATCCGCTCACTCTCTGATAAGAAGACTTACTTCTTGCACTCCGGCCCGCCTCTCCGGGCAATAGCTCTACAACAACCAAATAAGCCTAACCTTTTCACTCTCTGGTGACGTGGCTCACTCCTTGCACTCTGGCCCCATCTCTTTGGATGGTTGCTCTAAGACGATCCAAATCCGTACAAGCCCATCTGCTTGCTCTCCGGCAAGAGGATTTGCACCATGCACTCTAGCCCCTTCTCTCCGGGCGGAAACTCTAAGGCGATCCAAATCTGGACAAGTCCATCCGCTTGCTCTTTGGCAAGGGGACTTGCGCCTTGCACTCTGATCTCGTCTCTTCAGACAATACATAAAGCGATAAATATCAGTCATCATGTTCCCATGGTTTTTTCAAAATTCATATTCAAATGAAAACAAATTAGCAGAAATCATAAATAGTCATCCTGGATATCCGACTCAAAGCGTGCCTTGGTCCAATCCAGATCCCATACACGGGTAAGCGGTCCAAGGCTATCATAATCCTAAGTAGTCATCCTAGAAATCCAACTTAGAGAGCGACCAGGGATCAATCTAGGTTTTGTACATGTCTAAACGGTCTGGGGTTATTATTCTAATTCTCAAAAGCAAGGAAAAGCAAAGTGTGAGAGACGAATCTGCCTCCCGTCCACCCCGATCATGGGATTACGGGTCTCGAACCAGACTATTGGTTTATCCTTGGTGCATTGCCGTAGAATGTGTTTGCTCTGGCTACACCACCACATTTCGGTTTTTGACGTACTATTGCAATTGGTTGTTCCAAACCAGTTTCTTAATTGTGTCACGACAGTGTCTGCCTTCATTCATGTTATGTCCTTCTAGCTCATGGAATATGCAGTACTTCCTGAATATTTCTCTCGATCGGAAGGTTCACGCCTAGCTGACTTCTTATAAGGGATGTACCCATAGTTTCTAAGTGGATCCTTTCTGGGGTCTCAGTTAGTTTAGCATAAGAAGAGAACTTCGGTCCCCACCTTATCCGCTTAGATTCTTCACCATTATCGTCATCTTTTCATTTCCCTTTGTCCTTACCATGTCCAGCTTCGAGCGGACCTCTGCCATCCACAACGTTGAGTTCATCGAGTTCAATGTCTTCGGCTTCAGCGTCCTCTTGACATAAGTATCTTTCCGGTTCATTGTAGAATTCCATGAGATCCATCGGTGGGTCTCTTTTCAGAGCAACCTTAAAATCTATTTTCCTTGCCACTCCTGAAACTGCTGCCACCAAGATTATTGATGGATCCAGTTTATCCACGGAGGCAGCTGCTGCATTGAATCTTATCAAGTAGCTCCTCAGGCTCTCTCCAGGCCTTTGCTTCATAGTCGAAAGCATCATTACGTTCTTTGGTCTTGAGATGTGAACTCTGAACTGCCTCAAGAGTCGGTCCACCAATTCATTCCAAGTACAGACAGATCTATTTTCCAGTTGTTGGAACCACATCGCAGCTAAATCCATCATATATAATGGAAAGCATCGTCCCATCACCTCCTCCGAAGCACCCAACACCTCCATGTATCGAATGTATCTCATCAAGTGAACTATTAGATCTAATCTTCCATCATACATTTACAGTGTCGGAAGCTTGAAATCAGGGAATTCCTCGCATTCTGGATATTTGAAGTGAATGGGTTCCTACTCACATCCGCCAAGCTTTGATTTTGGGGTCCACCTTTAAACAACTTTCATTCTAACTCAGCTAGCCAGTTTTCACCATTCAATGAAGGTCTCCGTCTAAAAGCAATACCTTGCCCCATGCTCCTATAGGGGAACTCGGGCATATACTCAGGCACATGCATTCTAATCTACAGCCCTGGGTTTCATTTTGTCCTCCATTCCTACAGGGAAGTTCTGGCACATTTCCCTTCGGTTATTGTGCATTTACATTTTGATTTGCATTTCTAGCTCCATCATTTTCTATACCTAGCATTCTACCAGTCGCATCAACGTTGCCCTCAAGTATCAATTGTTCTATTGGTTGAGGCATTGCTCAACTTGCTCCGCTCCAACTCCTGCACTAGTTCCTGGTACTTGGTTCTGAATCCCAGCACTTTAGAAAAATCATTCCAACATCTCATGTTGTCTAGTTGACATTCCATCCTGCATCTCCTCCATCATTTTCTCCATCTCCTCCTTGGTCACATAGAAGGATTGATGAGAGTTTGAGGACACTTCTTTTCTACCCCTAGGCTCTGGTTGACTTGCTCCTGTTTTAGATCTAGTATTAAGCCTTTTCATCTTCTCCAAATCTCATATTCCAGCTTCACTTTTTCAGATCACTTTTTGTTCTTAGCGAAAGCGCCAAAATGTTAACCTGAAAAATGGATCAACGCACAAAAATCAGATGAAAGCTCTAGTTCAAATAGAAGTAAAATAAAATATAGAAAATAGACAAGAACATACATAAATTTTTATAGTGGTTCGACGTAATCTTCAGCCTACGTCCACTTTAACCATTTTATTATTGGTTGCCAGTTGTTACCTCTCCAGATTATAGCTAATTTTTCCCTAGATCTAAGTTACAAATTGAATAAGTTTAGAAGAGATAAGAAGTGAAGAAGTTGTTGATGAAGCTCCAAGTCCAAGAGTGTTAATGGGGAATCAATAGGGAAAAGATCTTTTTCTGGTAGCAGGTTGGTTGGTATGTATAGAGGAATTGGGCGGCATAGAGTCATGGCCCAATAGCAATGAAGTCTAGGAGACAGCAAAGTCAAACCAGAAGTCCCAAACTAGCCCGAGTCAAATCCTTAATTCGTCGTCTAATTAAGGTCCTTAATTTGACATCAAATTTAGGTGCTTTTCCTAAAGATGATGAAATTTTCTCAAGCCCTTATTTTGCCTTTTCTAGGCGCTCTTACCAAATTTCAAGTCATTCTGATTTTGTCTCGATGTTCTCCTTAACTCGGGATAAGTAAGGTCCTAAATATGGGGCGAATCTAATTTATGGGGTCAAACCACTCCAAACTTTTTTAAGTCCTTCTTTATGCTTTTCTAAGTGTACATGTCAAGTTTCAAGTCATTCCGACCTAAGACCTTAATTTGGGGTTGATCTAAGGTCTTAATTCGGGATGTTGATCTAAGGTCTTAATTCGGGGGTGAATTAAGGACTTCGCCAATTTTTCAACCAAATTTCCCATGATCAATTCTCAAGTCCTTTTAAGTGTGCCTTCAAGTTTCAAGTTGTTTTGTCCTCGTTCGAATCTTTTAAGTCCAGTTGAAATCTACTTTGCTAAAAAGCGGGTTAACACTAATATTTATTAGATAGAAGTATTTTCTAGTGGAAAAATTTATGTGCCAGTAACACAGAAAAGAGATTTGAAAATCGTATCATATAAAACTTTCAAGAGGTAGAATATTTAGATGCCTTCTTAATTGCTTGTGTCAATCAAAACAATATGCATATTAAATAAATAAAGGGGCTAATATAGTATGGTCGTCTATGGTCAAAAATAGTGGTCAATTAATACACACACACACATATATACACATATCCCTCTCTATAGATAAATTAGCTAGGTAAACAACAATACCTAATACAACAGTTTTCCCTACACAAAAATGATCCAATATGATATAATATTTAACTTCTGAATAGATTATATGCATCTATGTAATGTAAATAGACTTAGATTACCTATGTACTCTAATATTTCATGCATCACTGACTAATATGTGTTTCCTTAGCTTAATAATTGAAAAATGGACTTATACGTCACAATCTTAGATGAGGAATAATGATGTCCCAACTCAATTGTATAATTTAATAAAGGAAGACTAAGAGTAATTACTGTAACGGTAAAGTTTAATAAACTTTGCTCTTGTTATAAATTTGCTAATATTCTTGCTTAACCCTTCAGTTTAAACCTTTAATTTTATGTGTTTGTGTATGTGATAGGATAATATAATGATCTGGTAGAAAAAATAATTGATGACATATCATATATGATATAGCAGAGCAATATGTCTTCTAGTATAGACAAACACTGCATGAAAGAACTCGATCGAAGAACTACACGATATGTGGAAGGTGTGTAGAAGTTTATTGAATTCATTGTAGAAAATGGTGGTAATAAGGAAATCTATTCTTGTTCTTGCATATAGTGCAAAAATATGAAAATGAAGATTAAATTAGATGACATTCATTATCATCTGCTCAGACTTCCATGATGCAAGAAATTCCGTCCTCTTAGGCCATAACTACTATGACTACTCTTGCTTCTTCTAGTCGAGGCAGAAACTTCACACTCCTACTGGGTCCACCTTAGCTCCAAGTCGCTTACCTGCACCTGTAATTAAAGGGAGTTAAATTTGATAAGAACATAAAGCCCATCAATAAGGCTGCTTCCCTTCGGAATCTCAATGCGGTCCGTGAGGACTTGGAAACCAGGTGCGAGTGTCAGAGTCTCGTTCAAGCCATTTCCGACGTCAATCATATCAACTACCAGGAGATCCTTTCATTCGAGATTGAAAGGGATAAAGCCATTAAAGATTGCGATAATGAGATATCCCAGCTAAAGATCAAAAGAGATGCGACCCGAAAAGGAAAAGCTGCTAATGACAAGCTTCTAACTATGGCAAGCCGAGCTCACAACAGAGCACTTCTTGTGGTTAATGATTAGCTCAAAGAAGCTTATAACAAGTTCAGCAAACTTAAAGAGCAAGTCATTGAAGGGGAAAACACTATCAAATCCTAATATCAAACCATTGCTGGACAAGCTACCACCATTGCTGAATAGGCCTCCGAACTTACTTGACTCCACAAGGAGGATGCATAATTGGTTAAGGAGAAAGAAGAAGTTGCAGCCAGTAAACCGACAGAGGTTATCAATCATGTAGTTATGAGGTCGAAGCTTTCGGAGCTCGGGAAAGAATATGATGAAGTAATGAGCCATATGGATGCCAGAGTGCTTCACCTCTATATTAGCAACATGATGAACAAAGGCAGCTTGAAGTGGTCAGAGATGATTATCCCCGAAGTCTTGCCATAGTTTGGCAGGAAGTGTTAATCATATCAGAGAAAGCCAGGGATATGCGCTCTGAGGAGGAGTTAATGGCCTCTTATCTAAACTCTGAGGACATTAATTTTTTGATAGTTGGCAAGGAGATTTTGAGAGAAGAGAGGGAGAAGGATGCCGCTACTAAAGCTCTTGCTAGACCGAGCACTTTTTGGGTCAGGGTGAAACGTCTACTCCTAAATCTCAAGAGCAAGCGGCAACCATTCTAATGTGTATAACTATTAGTTCTGAAGTTTCTCACACAGATCCAACCTTTGAAACTTTGCTTGAGCCATCCCATTTTCCAATTGTCGAGTGACCCACTGAAATGGGGATCAAAGCAGGAGACTTCATAATTCAAGTTCATGATCAGACTCTTGGTTCACGTATTTCTCTCATCTCTCCAGTACTCCAAAAGCTGCAGTCTACTTCAGAGCCCTTTAATAGACTATACAACTGCGTTTTTCCAACTTGTAGGTCAACCATCTCTCCCTCCTCCTCTTCCAGCAATCCAAGGCTTAGGAGCCACTACCATCTTCACTGCTTCCACCGCTTTCTCCGCAGTGGTTTTTGGAACGATTCATGTTTCTAGCTCCAAGCCCAGGCCCGATTCCAAGAAGATAGGCACACTGCAGAACCTAGAGGAGGTCTCCATGTCGCAAGAAGAAGATGTAATGATCATAAGCAAGATGGACCCGACTGGCAAGAAGACAATGGCGGAGAAGTTTAAGAAGGAGAAAAAGGAGCTGCATGTGAAGAAGGAGGAGGAAGCTAAGCGTAAGACTCCTACTACTATCAAGCTCCAGATATTGAAGGATGGAAGTACAACTACCGAAGGATCTGAGAGGTTTGGCCCCACTGTAGGAGGGGAAATTACACCCTTGAAGGGTGTCCTTTCCCTTCATAAGGAGAGCAAAACAAAGATCTTGATCCATCTAGGAAAAGACATCAAAAGTGGGTGTAGTGTAAACAAATCATGATGTCCTCAAGTGCCGGTGGAGCAGGGTATCGGTGGTTTTTGTTTGTTTTTTAGTCAGTCGAGTCTTGTATGAGTATGGAGTCTATGATTTTGTTTTCTTTGCATAGTTGGAGTCTATATTTTGTTTTTTCTTTTGTGATGTAGTGTCCAAATAGGCCGGAATTGTGCAGGAACGAACCCTACTGTTTGTATTGTACATAAAGTGATACTAGTAATGAAAGATTAGCATTCCATTGTAATCTCTCTCATGTACTTTTCTTACACTCTAAGTGTTATGCCTGTTTATGTATCACTGTATATGTATATAATATGATTACACATTTTGAATTTTCCTTACTATGTATTGATGTACCGTGTGGTGTGATGTGCGTATTTACCGCAATTTCGTGTATGTATCACTGTATATGTATATAATATGGTCAAAGTTCTCCGTTTGGTGTAATAGAACTATAATGTATCTCAGTTTAGCTTATCCCGACTGTACATTGGTGTATGTTTGTCCCCTACTCCATAGAGCTGGTTACTACGAACTTAAGGTTCAAGTAACTGCATAAAGACCGGTTCTTCTCGGCAACCCGTTCCGGTTAACCCCAGTCTGAGTTGTGCAGTAGGCTCCTGTCTCCGAGAACCTGTAGTCCCAAACCTCGATTTCGAGCATTTTAATTCCTCATTCATCTTTGGAAATTTTTGAACAACTCGAGTATTTGGAGTTCGCCTATCTTCGGCTGATGTTAAGTCTTTGACGTTTACAAGTGGATTTCTCGACTCATAATTTGCCATTTCCCAATGTTGGCGGGGCAACGCCAGCATCACTAGTGAGACACACGGTTCCACCGATTCGAGGAGTAATGCACGGACTGTAGTATATGAAAATATTGCTTACTTGAACGCGGTTCTATCGATTCAAGGAGCGAGGAAATGGTGTGTACTTGAACACAGTTCCGTTAATTCAAGAAGCAAAGGAATGGAGCGTACTTGAACACAATTTTCTCGGTTCAAGTAGGGAAGGGATGAAGCATATTTGAACATGGTTCCATCGGTTCAAGCGGTGAAGGAATGGTGTGTACTTGAACATAGTTCCATCAGTTCAAGCAACGATGGGATGGAGCGTACTTGAACATGGTTCCATCAGTTTAAGCAGTGAAGGGCTGGAGCATACTTGAGCACGGTTCCATCAGTTCATGCAGCGAAGGGATGGAGGGTACTTGAACACGGTTCCATCGGTTCAAGCAGCGAAGGAATGGAGCATACTTGAACATAGTTATAACGGTTCAAGTAGTGAAGGTATGAACTGTACTTGAACACAGTTCCATCGTTTCGACCAATGAAGGATTGGAGCATACTTGAACACAGTTGCATCAGTTCAAGCAAAAAAAGAATGGAGCATACTTGATCACATTTCTATCGGTTCAAGCAGCGAAGTGCGACTTATGGATGCTCATGAAGGTTTGGGCCTTCCCAACGTTGCCGAAGCAATGCCGATGCTATGAAGGAAGGGATCGGTTTTCTTTATCGATCCAGCGGTTTGAGTCGATTTTACCATTGACATGATGATTTGTTTACATGAACGCGGTTCCATTAGTTCAAAAAGGGAAAGAAATTATTAATAGAATGAAAACAAAGGCAAGTCCTATCTAATTACAATGCCTTCAGTGTCCCTAGGTGGCTTATTTGCAAAAATAGGAAATCATATATAAGTACTAAATAAAGTAGTGTCGCGGCGAGTTGCTATTCAGAGCATGGGTAATCGGAATTCTGTTGACCGTTTCCAGCTTGAAAGTTCCATCTTCAAGTTTCTGGCTGATCATATAGGTTCCTTCCCAGTTTGGGTCAAGTGCTATCGTACCTTGGAAGATCAGTTTCAGGATGAGATCTTCGACTTCAAAGGTGCAGTTGTGATCCTTAGTATTGAAATGTCGTGCTACCCTCTTCTTATGAGCAGCGGTCCATGGTTCTGCTTTCTCCTGCTTCTCATCAGTCTGGTCAAGTGACTCGAGCAGAAGCTACTCATTTTAACTTTTATTGAAGTGTCGTCTCCGATGAGAGGGGACTTCTAGTTCCAGTGGAATCATTGTTTCTGAACCATATATCAAAGCGAACGGTGAGTACCCGATCGTAGGTTTGTGTGTTGTTCTGTAAGCCCGTAGTGCAAGCGAAAGTTCATCAACCCAATTTCCTTTGCCTGTCCTCGGTCACTTCTCAATGGTGGATTTGATGCTTTTGTTCAATGCTTCCACTTACCTGTGCAGGTGCTCTACCATGAAAAAGCTTTTCTTGATCCATTAATGCTTGCAAAAATCATTGAACTCGGTACTCTTGAAACGAGTTCCATAATCCATGATGATTTTCTATGGTACTTTGAACCTGCAAACAATATTTTAGTAACGAAGTCAATTATTTTTTTAGTAGTAATTGTGGCAAACAGCTCTACTTCAGCCCATTTCATAAAGTAATCAACTACAATAATAGCGTATTTGGCTCCTCCTTTTGCTATTGATAACACGTCGATCGGATCGATCCCCAGATGGAAAACAGACATAGGCTGACCATTTGCATCAGTTCTGTGCAGGGGGTTCGTGGAATCTTCGCTAATCTTTGGCATCGATCACATCATCTAGAATTGTTTGTTGCATCTGGTTTATTGTTGGCTAGAAATGTCCATAGAGGAGAGCTTTCGTAGTGAGAGTTTTGCCCCCCGGTGTGGTCCCCATAGCTTCCTTCATGGATCTCCATGAGGATCTTCCTAGCCTTGGTTTCGACTACACACCTGAGCAAGGGAGAAGAAAATCCACTCCTGTAAAGCACTTCATCCTACACTATGAATCGTGATTCCTTCTGAAGAAACTACATTCGCTCATTCCGGTGTCAGGGAAGTATTCCTCTAAGAAGATAATTTTTGATTGGTGTCATTCATGATTCTTTCTCTTCTATGGTCTCTACAATCCAATCCACATCAATATAATCTATGCTTAGAGCCGCTAAGATTTCAATCGGTGCCAATCCCATTGATTGTGCATCTTCGAAACTAGCCAGCTTCGCCAAGTAATCAGCCTTCATATTCTGTTCTCTAGGAATGTGAGTTATCGGGTAATGTTTAATGTCGTTGTGCAATTTCCATTCTTTAAAGTAAGGGGCAAGATTTGTGCCCTTAGCTTGGTATTCCCTCCTCATGCGGCAGACGACTAGCTGAGAGTTGCTATAGATTTGAAGAGCTTTTATTCATAGTTCCTTCACAATTTTCACTCATGCTATTAACGCCTCATACTCTGCTTCATGGTTAGTAGTCGGAAATTATAGTCGTTGAGCATAGCAGATTGATCGTCCCTAAGGAGTTTAAATCACTGCTCCTGCTCCAAAGCAGAATTCATTTGACGCGCCGTCTACAAGTAGTTTCCACTACGATACCATGATCCTAGTTTCTTTATCCTCATCATCCCGGATCGTGAACTTAGCAATGAAATCGGTCAATGCCTGTCCATTAACTGCTCTTCGGGGGTAATAAGTCACATTGTACTGGCTCAATTCAATGTTCCACTTTAGAAGTCATCCCGAGATCTCGGGTCGGTAGAGTACCTGTTTCAAAGGTTGATATGTCAATAATTTAATCGGGTGATCTTGGAATTACAATGGTAATTTCCTCGACCCTATCAGCAAGTAGTATGTCACCTTTTCCAACTTCGGGTAATTTCTTCCGCTCGATGAATCACTTTCCGATGTAGTAAACTGGACTTTGGATCTTAGATTCCTCACGTACAAGTGCAGCACTTAGCGCATGGGTAGAGACTGCCAAGTAAAGGAACAAGTCTATTTTACCTTCCATTTAGATAAAATCGGTGGCGTCTTCATATGCCGTAATAACTCCTCAAAAGCAGTTTGGTAGGCCTGATTCCACTCGATTTTTCCATTCAAACTCTATAATTTCTTCTTTGTCGTAGGAGCTGTGACATTGCGCAATGTGGTGATCTATTCCGAATTGGCCTCGCTGCCCCTTGCATTCACGATAAAACCAAGAAATTTTCCAGAAGCGACGCCGAATGAACATTTCAATAGATTCAATCTCATCCCATACTTCTAGAGGATCTCAAACATCTCTGTGAGATCGTCAGATGATTTTTGAACACTCGAGACTCACGAGTATGTCATCCACGTAGACCTCTAACATTCGTTTGATCTGATTTCTGAACATTGAGTTGCACCATCATTCTTTAGACCAAATAGAATTACTTGATAATAATATAGTCAAAGTCAAAAATAAAGCTGGTGTTTTCCTGATTAGGCTCCTGCATCATGATCTGGTTGTACCCTAACTAGACATCCATAAACGAGAGTAGTTCATGTCCTTATTCCATCGACAAGCTGATCAATCCTACGCGGTGGAAAACTATCCTTCGGGCAAACTTTGTTCAAGTCTGAGTAATCGATGCAAGTTCATCGCTTTCCATTAGATTTTTATACCAATATGGGGTTCGATACCCATTCTGGATATGTTACGTCATGGATAAAGCCGTTAGCTAATAGCTTATCCATTTCCTCCTTTAGTGCAGCAGATTACTACGGACCCAGATTACGCCTCTTCTGCCTCACAAGCGTGAACTTGAGATCGATATTAAGTATGCGGCATGCTATCTCCAACGGTATCCCATATATATCGAAATGCATCCAAGCGGATACGTCCAAGTCGGCACGAAGAAATTTAATCAAATCTTATTGCATCTTGATTCCAAGCTACGAACCAATCTTCTAGACGTGAGTCGGGTCATCCATATCGACAGGGATAGCTACCGTAAACGTCGCACTTTGGTCTCCTCTCACTACCCCAACCCCATTCTCCGTTGTGAACTTCATTATGAGGCACCATGAAGCCAAAGTAATTCTAAAATCAACTAGGGTCGGTCGGTCCAAGAAAGCAATGTAGGCCGAGAATTCAATAACTATCACGAAGGTTTGAATAAACACAACCCTTTGTTCTCCTTCTCTAATTTCCACAGGTAAATCGATCGTTCTGACCGGTTGCTTTGGTTCACATGTAAAGCCTTGGATCTTTGTTGTACATGCAGTCACATCCTTCACATTGATCTTCATCTAATCGAATGTTTGTTAGAATAGGATATTAACATAACTTCCACTATCCACGAGTACCCAAGGCGCAACTGTCGGTCTGATGCCAACTATTATAACCATCGGGTCGAGAGTTGGCACCTTTATTCCTTCACTATCTCAACTCCTGAATACAATATCATCAGTAATTATTTTCTACTGCTTAGCCAAAGTTCCATCTTTAATAGCATATTTCCTCAGGAGCATGCTTCAACGAACTAGCATATCGCTCCATTTCACCCCAATTTTCTGAGCCGGATGAGGTCCTCTAGTTATGATGTTTACAAAAAGTATCTAATAAATCCTATGAGACCCTTCTGTTCTAGGTCCATACCTGTTTCCTTGATCATTCGAAGCTTGGGGTCCAACAGGTTGTTCATTATTTTATGGCCTCTTCGCATACTGCTAGAGCTTGTTATTCCTTATCAGTTCAACGATCAAGTCCTTTAAATGTTGACACTCACTTGTGTTATGCTCGCGAGTCTCGTGGAAATGACAAAACTTGCCCGATTTCTTTTGCTCCTTAAACTCCTTGTTCCTAGGCAGTTTGTGGTACCATTCCATGCCCTAAGTGGCAAAATAGATGCTCTCCAGACTGTCTTTCAATGGCGTATATTCTTCAAGCCTCGGGTTCTTGATTCACTTTCTATCCCCATCACGCCTACCAGGGTTCTGGTTCTTCCTTTTCTAATTTTCTTTCTTCCTTGCATCTCCTGCAGTAACTCCAGAACTGTTTTCATCCTACTTGACCGCTATATTGTTCTGAACTACCTCCTTTGGTTGCACATTGGCGGTCTTGTCTTCCATCACATCTGCCTCTTCTAACTTAGTAATTGGCTTGCTTTTCAATTAAACTCGTTCATGGTAGTTGACTGTTTCATCTTAATCCACTACCAAAGTTTGTGTCCAGATAGATGCCTCGTACCAAAGTCATAAACACCATATCCTCGTTTGGATTGCTAAGTTAACTAACTGCAACGATACAATACAAAACACCCATGCTATTTGCTGTAGGGTTCATCTGTTTGTTCACCATAAGCGGGTTGTTGAACTGGTTCATAAAAGAGTTCAATGACTCGTTGGGTCCTTCAAAAAGCCGGATAAAGACATCACATCCTTTGGTTGTGCATTATGGAGCCTAAGCTGTTCCAAAAATTTCCTTGCCAACTCATCGAAAATGGAAATAGACCTTGGTGCAAGTATAGTGAACCACATGGAAGCAACTTGTTCCAAAAAGGTAGGGAAACATCTACAACGGATAGCATTCATTGCCCTAGCTCCATCCATATGCCATCCATACTTGTACATTTGTTGTTTTGGGTCAGTCGTTCCATTACATGACAAGATAGTCTGCATATTAAGCTTCTCAAGATATTCGTCTTTAGTATGTTTTTAGTGAATGGAGTTCAGTTTGGTGAGGAACCCAAATATTCACTCTTGCTGCCCTTACTTTTCTCCATTAACCATTTGACTATGTCGATAATGTACTCTTTACTAGCACGGTAATCTACAGGTCAACTGTCAAGGGCTGCGTTGAGTGTTTGGCTCCACAAACGGTCTCGGTTTGCCAGCTGAAGTTTGGTTTCTCCAATCTCCAAGAGTGCCACTCCTGTAGAGTCTCGTTGGCATGCGGTCGGTCTTGCCAGGGTAGTTTGGACTTCATTTCTGGCATTTTGCCCATTTATATCAGCATTCAATTCCAATCCATCACCTTCAAGTTGCACGTTGTCTTCCAAGTCAGAGACAAGCACTGCAATGTTCTTTTAGGGAGTGTTTACTATGAGATTTGGATTTGCAGCAGGCTGTCTTCTAGCCGGAGGAGAACTCCCATTGCTTCTATCACAATCCTTATAGCTCTACTAACAATCTCTTTCTGTTGTTGTCTACTATTCCTTCTATTCAAGCCTGAGATGAAGGAATTCTCTTGTTGCATAGCAACTACAGTTTCCTGTCTAGCTTTTGGGGCAATTGCGGGATGCAGTGCTAGCAAAGCATCCATCTTATCCATGAGAGCCTTTTGGCTATTTGCCATTTTATGGTTAAGTTCATTAACCATTTGGTTAAGCTCTCCTCTAGTGACAACATCTTGTGGGGTAGAAGATTCTGGTGGTGGTTTTGTATTATTGACCCCGGTTTGGTGAGGATTAGCCTCATTGGCACTAACTGTTGTTTCTAAAGACCTTCCCAATGTAGATCTCTTCCTGAGAGCCATAAGAACAACAAATCTTTAAATTTCTTCAAGCAAACTTTTTGGGTCCAACTTCTGGATCTATCCAACCCAAAGTAAATAGCTGGATCTAAGCCTGGATTCAACATTCTCGGCGAAAGCACTAAAATATTAACCCAAAAAATGGATCAATGCCCTAAAGTGTTATGTCAAAGCAAATGTCATTTCTACTGCTATGTGACGATCAAATAGTAAATATCAATCAGTCAAATCCTATGACAAAAATGAGGTTGGAGAATAACTTTGAGAGAAGAAAATATAAGGAATAGTGGATATGGAGCTTAATCCAAACTCGATTATTTTGGACAAGTTTGTTGTAAGTTTACTGCAAAGGAGATGAAAGATCCACTTGGTATAACTATGATACCGTTGCCAGGTTCCGACAGGTAAGGGGATGATCTCTGCCAGCGCTCTATATTTTGTTAAATATATTCACTACACCACAAAAGGCTTTTAACAGCGTTTGATAAACGCTGTAATATGATACAACAGCGTTATTTCAAACGCTGTATAACGACATGCTGTCGTATATACATAACTTACAACAGCTTTTCTTTAAACGCTGTTGAAACATCTCTGTGACAGCGTTTATTACGAGCTGTCAATAATGTTTTTACAGCGTTTTCAGACGCGCTGTATTATGTTTCAACAGCGTTTATAATTTAGTTTTCGAAGATGTTCAAATTCTACTTTAACTGTTTACAACAGCTTTTTCTAAACGCTGTTATTGAATCATCAACAATTTCGACAGCATGTTAAAAACGCTGTTATTGAATCATCAACTATTTCGACAGCATGTAAAAAACGCTGTTATTGACAATTTCAAGATAATTACAGCACGAATTAAACGCTGTTGTTTCTTCATTGACAGCATTAATCAAACGCTGTCTTCTATTTATATAACAGCTTTAATATTCCACTCTATTTTTGAATATTCCAAAACTATATTTTAAGCATATTCAAGTAACTAGTATATATAACAGGTTCTAATAACTATTAATTGGTTACATAAACTAGTTAAGACAATATTAATAAACAAAAGACATCCATAAACCAAGTTTCAATAATATCCATAAAAAAAATAACAAAGTAAACCAAGTTGCCACAAATTCTGTTAAACAAAGACACGTTATATGTTAAGTAAAAGTATAATATCAATACAAATACTGCCTCACTTCATTACATACACAATCATCCTCTTGCACCTCACTTCAGGCACACCATCTCCAACATCATCTACAAACCATCTTCCTCTGCTCCATCATCCCCTATGTCTACACACTTTTTTCCTCAATCACCACTGCACTTCTCTACATACAACTGTCCATCACCATCATTAATGCTTCACTCTGCTTTATTCATATCTGCCTTGTTCATATCTACACACATCCAACTTGTTGCCTTGCAATATAACAGTGCATCCTCAGTGCCACCACAGTGCACACACTTCATTCGCCAACAATTCAAACCCCTAACCACTGTTCAACTATGCATCAATCACCATTCCATACAATACTTACTGCCATCACACATCATTCCATACAATCACTAACATTCATTCTCAGCAACAGTCAAATTGCCAACCCCATATCCATCTCTATCACCATACTATATAACCATACATCACCAAAAAAACTGCAATTCACTAATAACCTGCAATCAACTACTGCCCTCCTACAATCACAACTGCTCTTCTACAACTCCACAAGCATCAAACCCCTGCATACAAGTTCCATTCACCCAAACCAAACCAACACACACTGGTACAACATATCCCACCCCTTTGCATTGCCTGAAACAACATATCACAAACCAGTTTTTTTTTTTGGTTCCATCTCTGAAATCTTTATTAATGTCCATAAGAGTTATGCTATTTAACTAGGGGTATTTTTGTGAAAGTGGTGGCAAAAACTGTACATGCTTCTAAGTAAAGCTGCTACATCATGAAATCCCTCATCATAAGATGGTCTCTACAGACAAAAATTACCCAAATGATTTATGATTTAGACAGAGACTATATCATCCTATAAACAATTGCTAATACAAAAAATATCATATATTAACTGTAAAATTTGTAATGGAAACAATGAATAGCAGTATTACCTAACAACACCAAAATGAATCGAACTGTGTTCCCCATCCATGCTTATTGCGAGCCTTGGACATTCCAGGTCCTTATAGAAGCATGTAAATCATATTACCAGGCGCACCTCCTCTTTGGATGTTAAAAATACTATTAATAATAGCTTGCTCATAATGATCAGCATAACCCATTCCTTTACTCCATTTAAACAAGTTATGAGATACCTGTGTAAATTAACATGGACACTAGTTAATCAAACAAGGATTTGTATTGCCAAGTTAGTACCAAATGAATGTGGAAGCTCGCTTTTTTATATGTTTGGGTTGAAAGTTTTTTTGAACTAATTTAACAAGGTAATGAATGAATGTCTCTTAATACTATGATGCTGTTCCTATATATATTTCAGATTGACAATAGGTTTGCCAAATATATGTTGAAAACCATGAATGCCTTAACATGAACAAAGCCCAATTGGTTCATTGTTGGCATCATGAAATAAAAGTGAATTACCTTAAGCATGTTATAGGTGGTGCATGGTTCCTGATCTTCAACATTAAGAGTGTCTGTAAGTCGCTTTGGATCTGACCTGCAAATGATGAAATGGATTTGCATGTATGAATAAAACAATCATCAATTAAGTACACTATCAGATATCATCAATTAAACAATTAGCACATGGTTTATTTTGTTTCTTTAAGAAAATGTGTCATAACATTTCCGCACTTTACAATAACACAGTAACAAAACTAATATCAACTCGGTTAATATAAAAAATTTGTACTATCAACGGTCAAGGGTACAAAAGGTACCTTCCCTCCAATTGGAAAGTGTTCAGCAGATCATGTCCATGAACATCATCGCAAACTATAACTGCATTTCTAACAGGCTATAACATAGACAGGATTTCAATTCCAAGGCAAGTAACAATATAATTAAAAATGAAAACAATATTAACAAATTGAACTTTAAATTAAATCAAGTCATTGGAGTTTAAACATCTCCACCGTATATAGGTATAATATATCCAAATTACACAATAATAGGATCTTTAAATATACGTGTACCGATGAATGTAAGTAGTATTACCAAGATATAAATAAAAGAGAAATAAACCTGCAAGCAAACAAACATGTCCATATTGAAGCCTCAAGCATTTGATTTGGAAACATATGCAAACCTGACACAAACCAAGAGTAATAATTTATTCCAATGAAGTCAAATAAACCTTCCACTTGATGGGCCTGTTCTTGGGTAAAAGATGGTAGCTTTTTGCCTGCATTCTTTTTCATGACTTAAGGATACTCACCATGCATAAGTGGATTCATTAATCCTAGAAAAAAATAATTTGGATTATGTCAATTGTTGGAGAAGTAATAAAATCACAGCCATATGGATTTCTGTTACGACATGAGGAGTTTTCTGAGTTATATTTCATATATTTACTATTATGCCTCAGTCCATAATTGGAATTCAGTTGCCTTAACACAAACAACTATAATGGTAAAGAAAAATCTTGTATAGAAAACAGATTTCATAAGCCCTCCATACTATTGCATTTACCAGCCTATCATGAAGTCAAATGTTCTTTGTGTAGCTTCATCATTTGCCTAAAAAAGTTTGAAATTTCAGGTTACTTAACAGCATTTGTTTATAATTTAATTAAAAAGGAATTTCAGGTTCCATTTAACAACATACAAATTGTATAATACCAATGGTACCTGTCATGTGATGTGTCAATTCCATTCAACAAAAAAGTATTATGAAAGGATATAAATGTTAGCATATGATTAAGAAATGGCAGTAACAAAGAACTGCTTTCAATATGGTACCGGAGTGCCATTTAGTACAGTATTGATGAGCACATGTAGTAATTCTATTTTCAGAACTTAATTTCATTAACTTTCTCAATCAAGCAATTTCACACAAATCAATTTCATGACACAATCCATGCTATGCTCAAATATGTTTTCATTTACAACTCACACAAAGTTATAGGGACTATATGCTGTCTCGTATGAAATAAGGGAATAAAATGAAATTGTTATAAGTCCATTAAAATGTTTGTAGTTAAAAAATTAAAATTGTTATAAAATTTATTTTTAAAAATGAAATAAGTCCATTAAATGTTTTGGAATAAAATATTTTGATACTTTGAGAAACATTAGAGTTGTTTCAAATTAACCGCTATGTGAAGAGTGATATCTTTGATATATATGGAGAGCCAATTATACTATTTAAAGAGTGATCTTTTTAATATTTATGGAGAACCAATTATATTATTTAGAAGACGGATAACTATTCTCAACAATTTATTACTCATGAATATAAAAAACTTAGCTTGCCTCTTTGTATAAGTAGCGTTGATGGCTTAACAGAGACCTGTATAAGGAACTAATAAGTCCATTTTAGCTATTACATGCAAAACATGCTCTAACATAAATTCTTATAACAAAATATTTCAAGCTATGCATAATATTACCTTTCTGGTGCTAAAATTATTCAATTGGCACTTGTATAATCCATATCATATGAACAGAGAATATGCTTTTTATTACTGAACACACATACAAGTGGTTAGAAACTACAATGCAAAAATGACAACTAAAAAGAGTAACTCAACTGCGAGAATTTGAAAGGTATGTAGAATCATTGTAATTTTATGGTAATTTCAAACAAACATATGAAAAGTAATAAAAAAATCAGTGACATTACAAGTTGGACCTAGTTTGATAAATTATTAAAGTTTGTATAGTAATTAAAAGTTCAACCCAGGATATAGAAAAAAGATAATTAAACTTACATAGAATGCAACAACAACACCAGTAACATAATCGAAAGGCACCTTAATAGAGGCATTGAAGAACCCATGAAGATACAAGTCTTGTGAAGCAAATCCAGCACCTTTTCATTTTCAAAAATCATAACATTTTCGATATGTGTGTTGCAAGAAAAACCATACACAATCAGGGAATTTCGAGACTACCTTTTCTTGAATTTATCAATCATATCCTTCATCAGGTTTTCCTACATAAAGAAAAGATTGATTTGTCAGTATTAATACAACAATATGTATGGATGCATCACATTGATTTTTATTATATAGGAGCTTTATATATATGGTTATTGATCAAAGATAGGAAATTATTATATAATGAAGACATACTCGAAAGATAGGAAATTATTATATAATGAAGACATACTCGAAAAAAACAATACTATATTTTCATTGTTATTGTAATGATATTTCCAATATGTTTACACCTAAAGTGCCTAAGCACGACCTTAAACTGAAGTGTTTCCATCCAACCCATGAACATTGAAAAAATCACATCAAATTTTATTTAAACCTAAGCCTATAAAATGTAAAGTTCTACTAATCCACTACTGAATAGTGAAACAAATACTTTATTATATTCAATTGCCTGAATTAACCACTATCACAAATATTTTTTTATAAATTAAATTACTTCGCTGCTGTGTAGTGCGTACATAACCAATGTTGCATGCATGCTAAAGATCAATAGTAAAATTTTGTAATATGCCAGAATATGGATGATATATAGTCTACAACATGCGTCTTAAAATGCAGTAAGTAATAACAAATTTAGATGTAGTTATTTTTGTATTGTAGCAATTTTAAATAAAGACAATATGTCTGTGTATTTAAAGTGAACCAGCTTATTTATACATTATGGGTACATTTTTGTTTAAAATCATTTTAGAACTACTTGACTTGACTTTGAGATTATTTACAATAACACATTTGAACAGATTTTGAATTCCTTCTGGAATTACTGTAGATCACAGATATGCGTGAAAATTAACATCTTCAAACTAATAAATATTCAAAAGCTCATAGGCATGTACACACCTAAGCATTTTTTGGGCCGCTTCACAGCATGAACCGGAGTCCCACACGTAGGGTGAAGCAACACATCCAGCCCAGTAAAGGAGCTTAACCAAAGTCCAGAATCTTCAGATTACCTATGATATTGATAAGGCAAGAGCTAAATAGCATAAAATTTAGGAATCTTCCCAATTTTTATGCTATTCAACTATGCCTCATCAATATCATTTAGACCTTATACGATAGTGAAAACATCTATATCATCCTGTTGACTGCTCTGGCTGAACCCAAACTGTATAAATTACACATGTATAAATGTCACGCTCATTAAACTGAAAAGAATTTTCAAGATGACCATAATGACCAAGATTTAGAAATAAACTAAAACAGATTGCCAATAATTTCTTTTATTGATGACCTAGGATTTCTTTTACCAATAATTTCTTCTAACGTGTCTACATTGATACATTCTGCTTGAGATTTGATTATGACACATCATCATTCTCATGTTTCACGTTTCTTAATATATTTTTCTAACATAATTTTGAAACCCAACTTTAACTAATATAAAATGAATTATTTACCACATGGCATTTTACCATTTAGCGTTGGTGCAAAACCCTGCAGTTAGATTTGTTGGTATCAGCTATAGTTGCTAATATTTAACAACGTTTGCCTTTCTGTAGGTCGGGCATGCTCAAATTGTGCTATGGAAGAAACGATACTTGAATGAGAACGCATATATAATCAGATTTAGGGTGAAGATGCAAGCTGCTCATTGAAACAAAAAACCTAAGGTAACAATTTAACTATGCAACTTCATTTTGAAAAGACATATAAAAATATAATTTACAATTGAATGAAAAAACATAGATAATTAGTTTCAGTTCATAATTGATCAAAGTTTCCATTGGAAAATCTACAAATGGTTGTTTCAGCTGTTCAAAGTGCAGCTATTTCTTAAATTGATTATGTTTGTGTTCAGCTTAGTGGGGTTCCATAGCAGTATCTCCTCCTCCCTTGGTTCATGTTTTGTCTTTCTGACTGAAGTATTATTTGTGTATAGTGAGTACCTCCTATATGCGAAATGATAGAGCAGGACTAAATTATATACATGGGTGTAGGAAAAGTTGATATCAAGTTATATTATTATATCCCTAACCTAGTCCCTAACCTATTTACTTTGATGTAAAAATATAAAATGGCAATAATTCAATCCCTGACAAGTGGCAATTAAGAATGCCCTAATAAATTTCTTTTGAAGACGACTGATCAAATATCTATTGATAAAGTTTTGCTTCCTGTGATTCATATAAAAGCTACAAACTATTTTGCCCACATCATACAATAACATATTTTGCAATATGGAATGATGGGTATATTATATTGAGAAATAACTCATACTTCTCATGACTTTTGGTACACTCTTTTGTAGTTGGTAGAACAACGTTGCATCTAATTGTATCTTTTGAATTCATTTATTGTCAGTAGTGCTAAAGTCTTTTAAAAAAAATGAAAATAAAGCCGGTGACTATGTATAAAAGTAGGACCATAAATAATATGCTTTGCTAATTATTGATTCACGTAGTGACAGTTTTCTACTGGACAAAGTTCAGGTTACATCAAATCGTCCCAGAAGCAAAATGAACTACCATTGCAGCGAAGTTATATTGATATTGATAATCATAGAAGACAAACTGTAAAATCGTCTGAATAACAAAGAATGGACACATATTGGAAAGAAACGGTGATGGACGATCGGAGGAAATCATTATTGTTTTTGTTTTTTTGACTGGGAGCATGAATATTTTAGCCTTTATTAAATGAAGAGAAAATATATTGAAACCAGCTAGCACACACTACACATACAGGAACAATTATTTAGTATTATCGCAATCTTCCACCCTCGGTTAACCATCATAATTCATCATACTTCTATACTGTAACTATAACAACAACCCCTTGACATCCTCACTTGCTACATATCATTCTGCATCAAACCACCTCTTATAACATCTACCCATTTCTTTCCATCCCACACATACATCCCAAACCACTGCCTCATCCCATAAAAAATTCACCAATCCTTCCTCTGCCTTAAATGCCTCCAGCCTCCTCGCTGGTCACCACCAGCCTGCACATCCATCCCCAACTGCAACTACTAACCAACCATTATACAACAAGTTTACTACTTCACATTCAACTGCATTACCACCTAAGTGGATGAATAAGTGTATGATATCACATATCCTTTGCTGCAGATAATTGATATATAAATAGCAGTCTTCAAATACCATACTATTCCACACTCAAATCTACATAACAGTATAAAATCAAATAATAGAAGACTAAATGAAAAGATTAAAGTAAATTATAAGAATTCAAATATTTACTGCGAGTAAAAATGAAGAAATATTATCTCCCAAGAATCAGTTAGAACATGATAAATGGTATGCTAATACCTTAAGCCACAAACCAAATGATAATTTACACAAATGATAATTCTGTTCAAATAAAAAGCCCCTTATATGTCACAGGTTCCATTAAAAACAATTTACACAAATGATAATTCTGTTCAAACAATTTACATCCATAAGAACTCAGACACAAACCAAAGAAATTCAGGCTAAACTATAAACTCAATCAGATATGATACATAGCGATTTTGAACTCAATTGAAAACTAATTTTACGAATAAAAAACTCACCAGTTCCACCCAGTTTAGGGCAATCAAACAGGGATTCAACGTGCATAAAAAGCTAACGAGAGAGATGCTCGATCGAGATCAGACACGGAGGATGAAGGAAGATGTGATTTCTGGAGCAAGCAAACTGAAATCGAAATGGACGGGAGGGAAGATGAAAATCGATAAAGAGGGAGACGAATAATTAAAAGAGGGGGAACTTGACTTTTTTCTTAAGTAAATGTGAGTTAGGCGGCAAACCAAAATAAACGTACGTGAATACTTTTTTCAGCGTTTAACCCTAGAAATAACTCTTGGGAAAATATAATCAACAGCATTAAAGGTTCAAACGCTGAGATTTAATGCTGTCAAAACCAAGTTTTGTTGTAGTGATTTTTTGTTTATATTTTAGGTTTTGGTGCTTACAATAGTTATATGGTGTTAGTTTGTAGATGATTGATGTGATTTTATGGTAATTATTAATGCAAAATTTATTAATATGGACTAATTTTTAAGTTTTAGTAATTTTTATCTTGCGCATGTTTTTAAGTGGATAATTTGGAGTTACTTCAGGAAACCAAAACAATATTTCTCTCAATTGGTAAGACTTTCTATAATTTTCTCTCTTCCCGATCATCTATTTTGTATAATATGACTAATGACTTAAAGTAGCTCAAAATTTAATGGACATTTCTATGTACATCCAATTACATCACATATGGTTTACACAAATTGGTGTAATTAATTATTTCCTTTAAAGTTGGAGAGATATTTACTTACATGGACAAATGTCGTGGCCATTTAGGCAGAATATTTTTTCTTTTCTAAAATTCTTATTGTAGTATTTCCCAATAATACCCTTCTCCAAGTGAAATTTACAACTTTTCCACCTATTATTTATTGTTCATGTCTAGTACTTTCAAACATATTTGATATTATCCGACAATACTTACCTTCAATTTTCTTTTTGTTCTAATCATTTTTGAATCTATGGTAAAAAAATCATCTGATTTTTTATTTTAGTGCAATTTTTGTTGTCGACCATCACTGAAAAATAATAAGAAACACATACAAACAAAAATATGTTTCATGGCATATATAAAGACTTTTGAACATATTTTGAAGCAAAAATATGACAACATATCAATATTATTAATGAGGATGAAAATTAGACAAATAACATAATTTTTTAGTTAAACATAAGTACATCGTGTATCAAATGCAGAATAAATAAATACTAATAAATAATTTCTAACAAGTTGGGAAAAACTTTTGATGTTTATTTAATTTAAACAGAAAATAAAGTAAAATGTACAATGAAAATGTGAAAATAATAATAATAAACAATTTAGATAATTCGAATAAAACTATGTAATAATATCAATAGCCACTTATTTGGAGAAGCTAAACAAAATAATATAACAGATTATTTTGTCAAAAACCATCAAAAGTTTCAACCGGTTATAATAAAATATATTTTTCTCAAACAAAGCTTTTATGATACAACTTTAAATGATTATAATGTTTATTTTCTCTTTGTTCTTTGAATTAAGTGATATATAGAATAAAATATAAATTGACATTTGTCGTCATAGTTAATTAATTACATAAGATAAAATGACCAAATGTAGTTTGTATGACAATCATATAAAAGTATACCCAATATTATTATCGAGGGTAACACTGTAAATATATATCTATATATGTGTGTGTGTGTGTGTGTAAGTATGTATGTATATAATAAATTTATAATAAGAATGCAACAAACAACATTTCAAGTATTCAGTAATCAAAGTTCAGCAAACAACATCCAATGATCAACATTCAGTACTTAGTATTTCAAACAAACGCTACATAAGTTATTTATTGCTCTAAATTGACTCTAAATATCGAAGCTCACATGCTAAAGCCGATCATTGGTTGTGTTGTAATGAAAAAATATATCAACCTTATAGGAAGTCTGGGTGGTTTTCACAGAGCATCACGTGAATCCGAATGATTAGTGGATCAATAGCACATCTTTTCCTCACGATGGTTCATTTGCCCCTGCGTATTTTGCAACATAATCCCCCATCCTATTTTCTATGACTTTTCTTTTTAAACTAAAAACTTAAATAAAAAGAAGATTTTACCTCTTTCCATTTTGTACTATTTCATTACCCGTCAAAATATGTCAATATGAAAAAGAAACCGAAAGCTCGAAAACAAATTTTGAAAACTAAAATTTATAAAGGAACATGATTTATTGTGGAAGTCGCCAACGGAACCAAAAAAAATTACAAAGAATATTTATCTTATTATTATTTTTAAATTTAGGATGATTACCTGTTGAGTGGATTATATTCCAAGCGTCGGTTTTCTCCTAAAACGTTTTAGCCACAATAACAATAGTGTAATCATGATTTCAAAAATTTCTCAATGGTTGATTTGAAAAACAGTAATTGAACGCATGTTAAACAAGCTCTCGATTGTTGAATACCTATCCAACATACGCTCAAATGTGTAAGGGTTGAGGCAATAAGGTCGAACAGGTTGGAACAAAGGAAGGTTGAAACAAGCATTTCATCGAACACTTGGCAACTCTTAATAGAGACAGGCAAAAACACTAACACTTTTGCTTCAATAGCTTCCACAACCATCGCCGGTGATCTAGGACATGAGACAACCAACTGTTAACATAAGTCAAATGAGCTTGACGAGACAATCACTTTTGCATCAATCACAAGCTCTAGACATAGCCAGGGCGGTTGTGCAGGTGCATAGGCCGTGCATATGTACACACGATCAAAGTGAATAAAAGCAATCAGGGTTGGGCTTTTTTGATGAAATATGATATGTATTTTGAAACGTAATGATTGATTTACATGCCCAATAACTTATATTATTAGACAGAGAGACCGAATTTTAAATTATCAAGTTTGTAAACTAATATGAATTTCTTTTTAATTTCTTGAAAATAGGTTTCTTTTCTTCTACATTTCCTCTCTCTTAACTGCCTGAAACATCTTCTCTTATTCTCTTAATTGCTATTACCTTCTTCCTTATACATCCCTCTTATTAAAACTTCCCTAAAACCCCATTCTGAAACACTTCTGCACAATTAACCCATCACCCATTTCCTACAACGCAAGTTTATGATAATAAATCTATGATGAAGCAAAAAGGGCATAACATAGTAGTATCGGAGCGAAACCCTTCAAACCATCAACCAGTAAATTCTAAGGATGAAAACATTGATAAAAATAGGGTGACATAGAAGGAGACACAGGAGGATTAAGAAAGGAGCAAATCAATCTCAAGACTGCATTAACCATAATAAAGCTTAAAGAATCAAATCAAAATCTACAAGAAACCACTAAAGCCTTGCAAAACACTACCTTGAATTTACAAGAAACCACTCAAGGACTCAATGTTAAGATGGATAGCACAAGTGAGGTAATTTATGGTATGGCAAAAGAGTTGAAGGAACTCAGAAAAAAAATCAACCCCGAATCCCCTACATCCCACCTACACACAGAAATCTTCCAAGACATGATCAAGAATCATTCATATATGAAATACCTCATCAACACCAAACTACTCCTTCAAGAAACAGCCACCATTTTCTTAAAGATGTATCAAGAAATGCAGCTGGTATCCTATCAAACTCTCCACCACATCACAACTAACACCAACCACACACCAAAAGTACTCCAAAACACCAACATTAAATTATACTTCCCTACTATAATGGTGGCAGTGAGGTGATGGAATGGATCAGTTAAGTGGAGCACCTTTAGAGGTGATGGAATGGATTAGTCAAGTGGAGTACATTTTCCAATACCATAATACCCTAGAAAATGAGTGGGCACCCACCTGCACTTTCCACCTAAGGGATGTGGCCCACAAATGGTACAATTGGCTCACCAAGAAAGTCAAGAATTGTGAACATTGGACTATATTTAAAGAGGAAATTTTGATGAGATTTTCTCCAATCGAATTCCATAGACCCTATGGAGCCAATTCTAATTTGAAACAAACGTCAAATGTGTTGTCTTACCTTACCTAATTTGAACACCTACAAGTGATATGTGATGCCTTATCAGACCAGTTCTTGCTAGAGAAGTTTATTGATGGCGTCAACGAGGAGATAAGGTACGATGTTATAGCCTTCCATCTTGTAGATTTTAGAGAGGTAGAGAGTTTGGCTAAAGTGTTTGAATGCAAACGGGCAAGCAAGAAGAAAAATAAGTTAAGAAATTCAACAAGAACCAATACACAAAGCAATACAAATAGAGATGCAGGTACAGAAAGAAGCATTAAAGAAGCATGACAAGAAGTAAAGGTTTGAATCCACACGAAATCATTGATAGAAGAAGAAAAAGATTTATGCTTTGGATGTAATGAGAAATGGCATGCATGTCATGTATGTAAAAATAAACATGTAAATATTATTGAGGGCACCATGCCTCTTCATGATGATAGAGAGGAAATTACAGAAAGTGACATACTGATTGATAATAAGGAGTTAAGTGAAGCACCCACCATGCCTGAGGAAAAGAAGGAAGAATCTTATTCCATCACCCTTAATGCTATGTGTAGCATACCTGCCTGAAATGACCCTAATTCCGACTAACATTATTTAGGATATTTAATTAGATAAATTAAATGAAATAATATAGATGGTTGAGGGATTGAGATTTTTTTAATCAATAAGGAGGGTCGTGCCTTAATTAAAGTACAAACAAAAGAGAATTAAAAAGAAGTAAGTGGGAGGAATATGATAAGGGCAAAAAAGAAATAGTTTTTATTCTTATATCCTAAACCCTTCTTACCTTCATTTCCTACTTATTTCTACATTTACAAACAAAACCAAAACACTTATAAGTTCGACCAACCAACATTAATGGGAATCAAAAGAAGATAAGCTAGAAATCAAGTAGAAAGCTTGAATAAATTAAGCAAAGA
The DNA here is from genome assembly GCA_030765085.1 of Allium cepa. Classification (NCBI taxonomy): domain Eukaryota; kingdom Viridiplantae; phylum Streptophyta; class Magnoliopsida; order Asparagales; family Amaryllidaceae; genus Allium; species Allium cepa. Next base: position 27,123,766 of record CM060937.1, on the reverse strand, counting down.
GCCAATCTCAACCTTCTTAACATCAAGCTAAGGTGAATATTTTATTTACGTCTCACTTTTGTTGATAATTTCGATTTCAAAGTTTGACTTGAATTAATATTGCAAATAATATGTTATGTTATGTTTGTTTGAAAGAATATATGTTTGTTGATGATTTATGGTGTTTCACATACATTTTATGATAAGTTTAGACTGAAAAACCAATTAAATGACATCCAAATGATTTGCAATTTTGGTACATGGTCGAAAACTTTATTTTATAAGTGAGTTTCAAGTTTTATAATTTTCTAAGAAATTACGAATTTATTACGAATTTTCCGTGAAAGAAAATAGCTAATATTGGGTTTAAATTAATTACGGCAACTAAATATGTTAGAAAACATATTAGAAGTGAATTATGGGAATTTTGCGGGAATTTTCCTAAGTATTCTACTATGATAATAAAATTATTTAAGCTAAGGGACTTAATTTTTTTATATGTTTAGCAAAGGAGAAGGGCTTATTCGTCAAATGGTTTTAATTGATAATTTCTGAATTCGGCAGCACTTTTAGAAAAAGATTTTAACAAAAATAATTGGCAACCAATTACATGTTGACAAATAAGACAAGTAGGTGAAAAGAATTTCCTTTAAAGGCTAAAAATCAGTTTTGCTTAGATTTACTGCTTCGCCACTTCGATCTGGTGCTTTCGACACCATACCTTCGCTAGAGAACCTATTCAAAACTAATGCACATAGAATCAAACAATTTATACGTAGTGAATTGGAGAAAGGAGGAAGGTATAGTGTCGAGACCTTGCTTTTGAAGGGGTAGAAGCTGCTCTTGTTAACTTTAAAATCACTTATGTTTATAAATGATGCTTTCAAAGGGGTTGTATCAGTTTTCAAATCCATTTACTTGCCTTTGTTTTAGAAAAGAGCTTTCAAATTGGTTGCCGCTCTTTTGATTTAAAAGAAGCTTTCGAAAGGATAGCCGCTTTGAACCTATTCTACACCTATGCTACCATGGTCATACCTTTCGACCTAGTTAAGATCACTTTTCTTCATAGCCTTTAAATAATATATTCGAAAGAGTGATCTCACCTTTGTATTTTGAAGTCGCCATCCTTGATGCTTTTGAAAGGGTCTTGTAGCTGTTTTCAAATTGGTTTTGGAGACAATGGTTTCGAAATGGGGCTTTGAAACTATTTTATTTCTTTTACTTAGGATCAATGCTTTCGAAAGTAATGCTTTCGTCATAGTTCTTTATGACCCTTAGTCATACTAAAAGTTAAACCCAAGGGTTTCGAAAGGAATAATTATCAAAGATTTTGAAGCAAAACCTTTAGGATGTTTCCAATGTGTAGGGCTTTGTCATAGGTGGGACAAAAATGAAGTTACATACAGAAGGGAATATACAGAGTAAGGATGGGTTATTGGTGAGCCAGCAAAACCTGTAGGATCAGTTGACCGTAGAAGAGGATAGTTAAGGGCAGAAATCCCGGTATTGTGTCTAATAGAAGTTAGATGGTTGATTATGACTGGTAGTCCTGGGTCGGCCAATGGTTATGGTTAGCCTGATAAAACTATAGTGTGGACCGATAGTCCATTGATCTCCTAATTAATTTGCATATATGTACTTGCTGCTACTGTCATGATCAGTTTGATTGTAGGATTTTGATTTGCAAAAGATATGTTTTTAAACGGATATTATGAGGGAAAACCCGTTCCGTTTAGCGGCATGATCTCACTTAATATCAGTAAATCGAGGTGTAATAGTATTATTCATAACAGGCTTTATATTTGACTCAAAGTTTATGTTTTCCCCCTTAAACTCTTGGGTGCTTAAAGATTAATTTGAGTAAGCCGAGGGTAAGGGATTTTAGGTTTAGTAGGTTAGAGAATAAGCTTCTGAATACGTGTAGGAGGCAAAGTTAGCTATGTAGGAGCTATTTAGTTTTATGCTGTGATGTATTTATGACTAATATGTCTATCTAGTACTCTGATCATCCAAGAGGGCATCTTCATATGTCACTCTTGGCGTAATTTGATCAGAACCTAGGAATCGTTGTGGGATTTTGTAACTGAATATGAAATATTGATTTGAGATTTAATCTGATGATTTTGCAAATCTGTGTTAATTTTATTTCATATTAATGTGCATTATTGTTATGGATACCATTAACATTACCGTATTTTATCACCGGAAGTTAATATTATAGATGACTACAGCATCTGTAGCGCTTAGCTTCGAGACTCAAAGTAGGGGATGTTACAACTTGATTCAGAGCATAGGTTAATGAAAACTTAAAAGAAATAATTTTGAAAACATAATCCCATGGAATTAAAGAAAAGGTTGGGGTATGGGGGTAATGCTATAGTAATGTGCTTGTATTGGCTATGTATAAATATACGCTTTATCTCCATTCTCCCATCTCGCTTAGGTTATTCTTCTGTATTTTACAAAGAAGCAAATGCAGATTTTAAGGATGTAAGATATGGATGCTAGGAGTGGAAGAGTTAACATTGGTGGAGGTAGCACCATGACCAATGGGAATGTCAGACCAAACAATAGAAAAAATCCAGGTCGGGCACAAGCTGCTAATGTGGGTGCAGGAGTGCCGCAAGCTGATATGGGAGCTATGTATCAGTTCTTCATTAATATGATGCAGGTTGGAGTTGCTGCAGTTTTAGTTGGAGGAAATGTTGAAGGAAAAAATCAAGGAGCTCCAGTGGTCAATAAATATACAGTACCGAGCAAAGATTATGCCAGGCTTAGAGGAAAGCCATTTATCGGGACCGAGTATGCAATTGAAGTGGAGAATTGGTTACTCCATTGCAAAAGGATTTTTGCTGATTTAGGGTTTAATGATGAGCAAAAGAGGAGGCTTTCTTCTAAACAGTTGCAAGGAGCAGCACTATACAAGTGGAACAGTGTTATTATGGGCGTTAATGAGGAGACCATGACTTGGGCTGAATTTAGAAGAAGGTTTGAGGAAAGATTCGTGCCAAAGATTGCCAAGTCAACTTTGCTCGGGAAGTTTATGGAGTTGGAGCAGAGGGACATGATAACGCTTGAGTATGCAACCAGATTTAAAGAGCTATCATGATACGGACATGCTACGATTAATGTAGTTTTAAAAAGGAATGAGAAGTTCATCCGCGGACTAAAACTTGAACTTGCTAAAGCCACTTTGCCACATATCATGGATCTGTGCGATGTAGTTGTTGACATGGCTTTGAGGCAGGAGGAGATGCTTGCTTTTCGTGATGGTAACAAAGTAGGGGAAGGTCAAAGTGGGCAGAATCAGAGGAGAAAGTTTTTTCATAAGAAATGCGCCAAGAAAGGATGAGCGGCCAAGAAAAAGAAGGCTGATGTAATTTGCTATAAGTGTGACAAGAAGGGACACTATGCCCACTAATGCTGGACAGGCAAAGGGAAGAAGGCCGCTAACAAGAAGGAAGTGAGATGCTTCAACTGTGACCAGATTGGAAATTATAAGAACCAGTGCAAGGAAGCATTAAAGGATGGAAAGGCAAGATGTTTGCATTGGAACCAACTGCCTTAAGACCAATAGCCGAGGAGAAAGGAAAAGCTTTGTTGGGAGGTACACTTTTGATTCATGGTGTATCAGTTAGAGTTTTATTTAATATTGGTGCATCATATTCTTTTATATCTCATTATTTGGTAGATAAGCTTAACTTAGAACCCTCGTATCTAGTTACTTCCTTAAGGGTTGCGAATCCGATAGGAGGATATGCGAGTCTTGGGATGAGATGTGATCACTTAGAATTTGAGTTGTTAGGTCATATATTTGCTTGCAGTTTGCATGTATTTGATTTCGTAGGGTTTGGAATTATTGTGGGTATGGATTGGTAAAGTATGAAGCTAGGATATTTTTGCCACGATAGGAAAATATCACTTAGACATTTAGTTGTAGGATTATACACTCCGTAGAAAACCCAAGTTTTGGGGTAAATGCTTTGTTGGGTGTTATAGAAGAAGAAGATAAGTTGAACCGAGTTTTCATTGTTAGAGAATTCGTTGAAGTCTTTGAGTCCATGATTGGACTAGACCAAGGATCATTAAGAATAAACCAAACCCATTAGAACTTAGCCAAATTTCACAACTAAACACCACAAACTTATGTCAGTTTTTCACAGAAATACAAATATTTAGAGCAATAGATATTTGATTTTGACAAAACAAAAAGTGGAGAAAAGATCAAAATTCAATCGAGTATCATATAAAAAGAATAAAATTTTAAAATTTAAATTTTTTAACTAAAGGTCAAATTTTGACTAAGTTTGACCAAAATTCAAATTTTAGAAAATTTTCTATTTCATTGAATTTGGAAAAATATATTACTCAATATTCCAAAATTTGTTCTTAAATTTTAACTTTTAAATATTATTTGAATTTAAATAATAATATATTTTAAAATTAACTAAATTGAACCTTCATTTTATTAGCATTGGTTTGTCTTCATTCAAATGTTCATTTTATTCAATTACATATGTTGCTTATTTTTGCTTGAATCAATTACCATCTATTACTCTTTACATTAATCAAAAGATTTAATTCCAATTTATTCAATATTAAATTTTCAATTGAATGTTGGTTACACACTAATCGTTTTATTTTCATTAAATAATTTAAACAAAGTTTTACCCTTTTATTTCCATTTACATGTTCTTTATATTACATCAAATTTCTCTTTCAATTAAAACATATGTTTCCCTTTTATTTCCTCAACTTCCTCTTTTATCTTAATTCAAACATACGTTCTATTATTACGCTCATTAATTACAATTAATGTTCTCTTTCCTTTTATTTGAAAGATTTCAATTACAATTAACTCCATTGATTACAAAATAAATTCCAAAGGGGATTAATCAATGGGATGAGGAATAAATCAGTTGTTACAACTTAGTAATTCATATCTATTAATTTATTGTTTACACAAGGAGTATAAATCTACTTACCAAATAATTGATTTCTTGTTGTATGCTAACATATTTAGAATATTGTTTAGTAACATTTATTGTTACAGTTGATTGAAATTGCATTAATACAGTTGTTAATTACATTCAATCAATATTATTAAACTATATTCTAATACGTGTTACCACCTTCCATTTCAATAGAGATGAGTTGTTTTAGAATTTTATCTAAGATCATGTTTAATATTCTAACAAATATATTATTATTTTTGTTGTTGTTGTTATTATTTTACAATAATAATTGAAAATTCTCTATTTCTAACCATATTCTATTTAACAATTATAATTAATATTTTTAAAATTTGTTCGAATTTACAAGTCGTTACCCTCTTCCCCACTCAAAACTTTTCGTCCCCGAAAAGGAATGAGGTGGTAGAATATAAGCAAATAGAAAGATAAGATAGATTCGAAATGAATAGTATCAGATACAAACAATTAATACAAAACCATATAAATTTCATTTCGAATATTAACTTTATACATTTTTATTACTTATTAACATCCATTTATTATTATCATTCTAATCAACTCACTTTCAATTTACTTACATCCATATCCTCACCATATGAAACGACCCGATTTTTCGACGCCCGAAAATCGACACAATACGTCCACTGTATCGAATGCCGAGCAATCAAATGCCTGAAAACCGAACCATCAGGGTTAAAGAAGAAGAGGGAGAAGAAGAAAATAGAAAACAACATCAGAATCTAACCATCGCAGCGGAATAAAATATAATAGATAGTAAATGATCTTTACACAAAAAAACAAATACATCTGTTTATACATTACATCATCAGCATCAGAGTTCAATACAAACAACACACAACTTAGGACGGTGATAATATCTCGTCCTTCCCAAAACTGAATACACAACGAATTATTTCATACGAATACGGAAGTACATATCGCCATCCAGCTCCACAGCATCATTTCCTGTAATCTATAATACTCGGTCTAACCCGAGCATTATAGTTAAATAACACCCGAGTCAGTCTGGAAAACTAGCGTGAGAAATCACACTCAAATTGATTATAAAAGTTCCAAAAATCCTTTGAAAAACAAAAGCATCTCGTAAGACCACGCCACAAATTAACATGTCGGGTTTTTACCTTACGATAGCCAAAATGCTTTTTATCAAATCCGTCTGATGTTACAATAGGTCTATAGAAAGTAAAATAGAATCTAGCTGAAATACTTGCATCTCACGTTTCAGCAATAGTTGGGCACAATCAAAACCGTAAAGGCGCGTAGGGAGAATAGGTTTCCAACTAATGACTAGGCACTGGGGTACCGCCTGTCACAGTACGTGGCCTAGATCACCGTACTGAGGATCCCTCCCGATCCTCTGCAACATAAGACAAGGACTACCCCTTACTAGATAATCCCGAGTAAGATCACCCCGCGGCTGGGATCAGCAACCGCCCACTAAGCCGAATAAAAAAAGGGACATCTAGACAGGGATGACCATACCCTAATGGGTGCTACCCACTTAGCCTTGCTGTATATCCCCTGATTTTCAGTCATTCTCGGTTGATGAGGCTCGAGGCTAAGCGTTACCTTTTTAGAACATATCACTTAGAATGCTCATCGTTCTCCTGACGATGTTCTGAAAGCATTCATCCATACAAATCTGTTCCGGGTTCGAACGGAACCGAAGACACTACTCCTACTACATCCATTTTGGAATCACCTCAGGATTAGTAGCGGCTATCCCTTGCACTTCACTGCTCTACCTTCGAATCCAAACTCTTGTTTTCCACACGAAAACGTTCAAACTAGATCGAAGTGGTTTCCGAGAATTTAATCCTGATCCCGGTCTCTTCGAAACGATCAGCGCATTGGCCAATATTGATAGTCGGTTATTTAACTATCAATTAACATTCACAAACAACCATCAAACATAAATAATTTCACCAAATTATTTATTAATCTCAAAATATCTCCACAAGATATTTCCACTTTCAAACCTTTTTTAAAACAGTTTTCAAGCCACACTCTTCTCATGGAATGAATTCCCAAATATTTATTTCCACCGAAGACACCAAGTACAATAATTTAGATTTTAAAAAAATAATTTAAAACACTTTATTATAAATTATACTTTAAAACATTTAAAATAAAAACTACCTTAATACCTTATTATAAAATATATACTTTAAGAATATTTAAATAAAACTACTTTGTACGATATAAAACTAAATTTATAACTTTTAGAACATAATGCCAAGCCACCTTTAAATAATTACTGCTATTAGAAAAATATACTTACTTTAAAATTTAAACATTTAGAAATAATAACTTTTCTAAAACATACTTTTAAAACAACTTAAACTTTTTACTTATACTTAAAAAATTGTTCTGAAAACGTACTTGGCTATCCAGGGAAATATGCTTCTCTTTCACATCTTTTAGGTCTGGTCAGTTATGTGTGCCTGATAGTGATTCAATCCTTACCCAAAACTACTACTGCGCTTGAACAGACCACTCGCCTCGTCCATGCCGTGTCACTGCGCCTCCCCTAACTTCGCCTGCAACCAACTACATCCCTAAAACCCTCGCGAATCTTGGCCCTGACTCGAGCTTCCCCTCACGGGTGCGCCGCCGCCGAGCTTACCACATCCCCTCACTTGAATCGTGAGCCGTCGTCCCCTCCCCATAAATCGATCATCAAACCCTACCCTCTAATTGGAACGAGATCGACTAGACTCTCCCAGGCTTCGGCCATGATTCGAACATCAATCGATTGCCTATATCATGTATTTTTTTTTTTAAGTACTTCGAACGAATTGAACAATGGCGAAAAACTATTTGTTCGGCCATTTCTTATTTCGTTTGATTTCTGATTTCAAAAATGAATTAGAAGGGAGGAGAAGTCGTGTGATTTAAACAGAACGACTGCGTGTTGAAGAAGGTGAGCGACCATGATTTGATTTCTGCGTTGAAAATATTAGCGTGTAGGGTTGTTGGCTACAGGGAAGGCAAAAAGCGTTGATGGTGAAAGAAAACAGGCTGGTGGGAGGGAATTTCGGCTGAATGAAATTTGACTGGACAAAGTATATTATATTTTGAATTTAAATTTAAATTGTCTCGATTTACGTAGCCTAAAATCACGAACCCCTATCGAGACGTTTCGCTAGGCGTTTATAATGTTATACCCCTATTCCGAACGCAATGGAAAAGGTTCCGAGTCCTAATTCGATCGTATGGAGAAGATAGCTTTTTGAACCCAGTTATAATATTAAATTTCGATTTAATTTCAGCGCATTTATTTACCGCACGACCAAACGATCACTCCAAGCACTGCGAAAATTTAAATCCGATAATAATACAATCTTAGGAATCCAATGGAATCGTCGAATTCCGAGACTGTGCCTCGGAAGGCTATTTCTAAATATCAATTTAAATGATATAATTTCAAAACTAAACAAATCACTGTTAAATTCAATTTTAAAACTTCTATTATCCTCAGCACTATCAATATAAATTTTACAAGCCTTCAAATTATTTTTAACAGGCTTAAAACTCCAGATTTTATATTTTACCAAATTATCAATTATATAATTCAAAGGTCGAATTTTCCAATAAATCGTTATATCTTAGATCCTGAATTTACTTTATAAATGAAAACCATACTTTCCATATTCAAAATCAATTCATAATCCAAATCAAATATTTAAATCCATTTAAATATCTCAAATTAACCGTTCAAAAAATCTGGGTCGTTACATTCCTCCCCCCTTAAAATAATTTCGTCCCCGAAATTACTAAGGCGGAAGAATGTCCCAAACCCCCAACTTACTAAAACATACTTAGTGAAAATCCCATATTCACTTTTCTAATCCTTTAGTTCCAACTAAACAATTAGTTTCAATTTCCATTTCCAAAATTCCTTATTCAATTCCAATTTGAAATCGTTTTGTCGCTCAATAAAATCTTTCCAAAAATTTTCTAACTCCCAAAATTTTCAAATTTTTTTGGCAGATTCTTCTTTGTACGGAGGAGCTTTTGCAATTTGACAAGAGATATAAATATATATACATCGACCCACACGGTTGGAAAAACAAAAAAAGTTCATATTTCCTACTTTTATTGCGTAGGCATACCTTTATTTAGCATTTTTAAGCAAGCGGCTTATTATTTTAGCAATTAGCGCGTCTAAATCCAGCCAAACGGCTTCCCGGTACCTGTACTTACTCAGTTCAAACATGTATGTACTAAATATATGAAATTTATTAACATTTCACTTACTTTCAATAGCTAAACAAATGCATTTCATAAGCAACATGCACCAAACACTTTCCATGAGCAATTTATATGATTTCAAAACTAATTCAATTGCTTTCAACCAATTCATGTGCCATTCCATTCAATTATAATGGTTTACACTTCAATTTCTTACATTCAATTTATTTTTAATCCAAACAAGCTCATATTCAACTCAATTAATTTCAAAATCAATTTTATTTCACTTCTATCAATTCATAGAATTTTATTAATTCTCGTTTTTGTCAAACGACAATTTATTTCTATGCAATTCGATTATATTCCTGTGAATAAATAATTACTTAACCTTATAACCATTTTAAATTGATTCTAACTCAATTTATATTTAATTCCTTCCATTTTAATTCATTTACAACATTTTATTTAGCTCGAAACATTCCATGCTTGTATACTACTAACCATTCCTAAATTAATTCAACCCAAGATTTTATTTAATGGTCTTCCATTCTTACTCGAAGTCGAACTTCTAAATATTCTTAACTTAAGTTAATTTACTTCAATTCATTCCAACTTCAAACCTAAGTTCACTTCCATTCAATTTGATTCTCATCAAATCAAATTCCATTTAATTCAGTTAGCCCATCCATTTTAATTTAATTCACATTTTCAATTTATAAAATAATATCTAAGCATATATTTAACTCATTTATACTCGAACTGAATTTTATTTGCAATTCAAATCATTTCTATTATAATCCAATTCCATTTCATTTGACAACTTCGATTCATAATTAATCCACTTACAATATGCGATGAATATTATTTATACTCAAGTTCTATTTCTATCTTTCACTTTAATTCACAAACCAATTTTATTAACTCACAATTCAACTTTTAATTTAACCAATTTAAACCCCATTAACATATCCAATTAACTCATTTATTTAAAATTAGTCCCCTTCCCACTTGTAATTCAATATTTGATTTTTATCTTCAAAAATTCACTTCATTTAATTTTCTTGAGTTCAGTCTTATTTTATATCTCAAGTTTGGAATTTTTTTTCAAAATACGAGCACTTTTATTTCGGCTTATTTATTCCCTTTTTAAATTTTTATAAGCTACTCACTTATTAATATTCATACTTCTCCATCCCCTTACAGTCAATCACATTCACATTTTACTTTTAACTAGGGATTATATATTTTTATTTCAATGCTTTTCAATTCTTTTATAAGCTTCCGAAGCTTATTTATTCCAATTCAATACTTACTTAGTTTACACTTATTTAAGTAAGAATTTTATTCCATTCAATATTATCTATAACTCAACTGAATTTATTTCAATTCAGTTTTATTTAACTCAACTCCAGTTAAATCTAGCTACATACCATTCTTTTGAATTTTATTAAGCAAGGACTTAATTCCATTTAATATCATCCTACACAATTCACTTTTATTTCATTTCAATTCTTTTTAACATACTTCAAATCCAACCCATTATTATTAACTTTGCTTAAGTTAATTTAATTCTAATTAATTTTATTTCTCAATCCAAATTTAATTTTTGTTTTCCCATTCCAATCACATTCAAGATTTACAAATTATTTCTTCCAATCATCAATTAAATTTCAAAGTTTAATCTTAACCCAAGTTAAATTCTCATTTTTAATTTTCACCTTTACTTTTAATTCCAAAATCCAATCCCCATATTCCTCATCAAAATCATTTAATATTTATAAGTTTATAACTTATCTCCTGATGATCTCTAAATTATTTAAATAAGGATTTCAGGATTTTTAAATTCCCGGCTTTTGTTTAAATCATTTTGAAATCACCATTATCTCAAAATCACACTTCTCAAAAAAAAATTATAAACCAATTCTGGTTTTTATCCCCAACAAATTTCCTTTGATATTTCAAAAGCAAACTTTTTTTCCCCAAAACATTCCAAAACAATGACCACGACAACAATCCATCACTTAGAAACTCGAAAACGAACACCGATGATGTCGCGATCATCATCGGAATTATTTTCCAGTGACCGAAGCGATTTCAGTGCTATGACATCTCCAAAACCTATTTAAAACCATTTTCTTTCAAAAATATCTCCAGAATAATATTATTATTTTCCTTTCAAAATACTTCGGAAAACACTTCCAAAATCACCGAGATTTAAATCCTTAATTTTTAATTTGTATCCAATTTTAACGATAACCCATTTGTATAATTTATGCTTATATAAATTTTTTCATTTGATTATACAAGTCATACTAATTTTATAATTTCATTTGTTTAAAATATTATCATCCAAACACCCAAGTTATATAACAATTTAAAAAATATATTTCCTTTGTATCAAAATATATTTTTGGGTAAAATTATTTCATTCACCCACCCTTTAAACAATACTGTGTCAATTTATCGTGTTTGGTGTTTATAAACTCTTCTCGAATAGTGGCCGACTTACCCGATCAGAATTCATATTCCACTCAACCAATAAGTCAACACAATATTAAAACAATTTATATTCACTAACAAATACGTGCTCATATCTATTAATACACTCAAATTCATTGTCGAGTACTACTGACTCTATCTCTAATGAGTAATTCCCACCAGATCCAAGGTTATCACCAACCTAAGCTCCGATACCAAGTGAAACGACCCGATTTTTCGACGCCCGAAAATTAACATCAATACGTCCACTGTATCGAATGTCGAGCAATCGGATGCCGGAAAACCGAACCATCAGGGTTAAAGAAGAAGAGGTAGAAGAAGAAAATAGAAAACAACATCAGAATCTAACCATCGCAGCGGAATAAAATATAATAGATAGCAAATGATCTTTACACAAAAAAACAAATACATCTGTTTATACATTACATCATCAGAGTTCAATACACAACAACACAACTCAGGACGGTTATAATATATCGTCCTTCCCAAAACAGAATACACAGCGGATTATTTCATACAAATACGGAAGTACTTATCGCCATCCAGCTCCACAACATCATTTCTTGTAATATATAATACTCGGTCAGACCCGAGCATTATAGTTAAATAACACCCGAGTCAGTCTAGAAAACCAGCGTGAGAAATCACACTCAAATTGATTATTAAAGTTCCAAAAATCCTTTGCAAAACAAAAGCATCTCGTAAGACCATGCCACAAATAAACATGTCGGGTTTTACCTTACGATAGCCAAAACACTTTTTATCAAATCCGTCTGATATTATAATAGTGTCTATAGAAAGTAAAATAGAATCTAGCTGAAATGCTTGCATCTCACATTTCAGCAATAGTTGGGCACAATCAAAACCTTAAAGGCACGTAGGGAGAATGGATTTCCAACTAATGACTAGGCACTGGGGTACCGCCTGTCACAGTACGTGGCCTAGACCACCGTACCGAGGATCCCTCCTGATCCCCTTCAACACAAGACCGGGACTATCCCTTACTGGATAATCCCGAGTAAGATCACCCCGTGGTTGGGATCAGCAACCGCCCACTAAGCCGAATAAAAAAAAAGAACATCTAGACAGGGATGACCATACCCTAATGGGTGCTACCCACTTAGCCTTGCTGTATATCCCCTGATTTTCAGTCATTCTCGGTTGATGAGGCTCGAGGCTAAGCGTTACCTTTTTAGAACATATCACTTAGAATGCTCATCGTTCTTCTGACGATGTTCTGAAAGCATTCATCCATACAAATCCGTTCCGGGTTCGAACGGAACCGAAGACACTACTCCTACTACATCCATTTTGGAATCACCTCAGGATTAGTAGCGACTATCCCTTGCACTTCACTACTCTACCTTCGAATCCAAACTCTTGTTTTCCACACGAAAACATTCAAACCGGATCGAAATGGTTTTCGAGAATTTAATCCTGATCCCGGTCTCTTTGAAACGATCAGCGCATTGGCCAATATTGATAGTCGGTTATTTAACTATCAATTAACATTCACAAACAACCATCAAACATAAATAATTTCACCAAATTATTTATTAATCTCAAAATATCTCCACAAGATATTTCCACTTTCAAACCTTATTGAAAACAGTTTTAAAACCACGCTCTTCTCATGGAATGAATTCCCAAATATTTATTTCCACCGAAGACACCAAGTACAATACTTTAGATTTTTAAAAAATAATTTAAAACACTTTATTATAAATTATACTTTAAAACATTTAAAATATATACTTTAAGAATATTTAAAATAAAACTACTTTGTACAATATAAAATTAAATTTCTAACTTTTAAAACATAATACCAAGCCACCTTTAAATAATTACTGCTATTAGAAAAATATACTTACTTTAAAATTTAAACATTTAGAAATAATAACTTTTCTAAAACATACTTTTAAAACAATTTAAACTTTTTACTTATACTTAAAAATTTGCTTTGAAAACGTACTTGGCTATCCAGGGAAATACGCTTCGTTTTCGCATCTTTTAAAAATAAATCACTATTTATTTTTAAACAAATTTACCCATTCCTTTAATAAATTCCCACCGTGAATTTATCCTTCCAAATATCCACTGATATATTACTTCACTCTATAAGCCCAGTTTATAAGTTTCATAGTCTCAACTTCCTTTTAAAATCTCGGTTACAAACACTTAATCAATTTTCAAATTGATTTTCAAATTATTCCATTTTGAAATAAATTCCTTTACTTACTCAATTTATTCAAAACCCATTAACTTCATATTTTAGTTCTTAATTATGATTTAAAATCTTTTAACTGAAAATACCGATTTCAGATTTGCCAAATTCCTTCTTTATCCTTTTAAATAATTTAAACCTTGAATTTTTAAATAAATTCTTTATTCCTTTAAATAATATCAATTAAGTTTTAAAATTCATTATTTCTCTGTTTATTCAAAATCCATTTTTCCATACTCGGAAATTATTTATTAGAATTTTAAAATCATTTTTATTCTTTTCTAATTCATTCTTAAATTTATTCAAATTCCCTATAATTATTTTACTTAAAAATCCACTCTTTTATTTTATTTTCAAAAATCCAATTCTATAGATTTGATAACTCAATATACTGAAATATATTAAATCAAACCATAACATTCAATATTCCAATTATCAATAAAATTCATCGCAGGATATCAAATAATCATAATGCAGAATTATTAGAACCATCAAAATAATTTTGAGGAATCCAGTTGGATCCCTCCAACCTGTTTCCCTGCATCCACAAATATTAGCACAATACCAATTCCACTTCGAGGTGGAATATCGCGATACATGGGTTTATATAATATCATCAGCTATTATGTGGCGCATAGGGTCTCATCCGCTATATAATGCGTGAAATCAATCACTCCAATATATATATACTACTATATATAATATACCACATCAAATCAATTCAATCGTTCAACCAATTATTTAAATTTAACTATTTAAATTTAAATAAAACCCAGATGAGTGAGATTAAGTCACCTTTGATTTTTGTTTTGCGATCCACTCGAGACTAGTTTGTTTTCTTTTCAGATTTCAAACTTATACAAACATTTTATAATTTATTAATATACGAATTAATTGGACAAGTAATTCCCATAGATTTAGTTAACAAATTATTTAATATAAAACTAATTTCCGAAAAGTAAATAAGTTTATTAACCACATTAATCACTAATATACATTATTAAAATAAACTGATAGATTTCCATTTCTAAACCGTGTATAAAAATAATTTATAAAGGCTTCAAAAATCTAATTTTTAAATAAACTTCCTTATATTCCAAAATCTTAGGCATGCTTATAATTTCCGCTTTAAACTTTTATATATATATTCAAATATATTTTTTTATTTTATATACTAACTGTAATAAATTTCTGCTTTTTGAATATATATCTTGAAAACTACATATGCCTTACTGCTATTATAATTTCTAATGTTATATTCATAAGCATATACGGAATCAAAACCGACAATGAGAATTACCTAACTGCAATGCCTAACGAAGTCAAACACGACTACACGACCTCCTTCTCCTTCCAGCTGCTACTGCTACCGAGTTCTATGACCTCAGCCTCCCGAATCCTTCTCGATCTGCTCGCCAATCCTTACCCAAAACTACTGCTGCGCTTGATCAGACCACTCGCCTCGTCCATGTCGTGTCACTGTGCCTCCCCTAACTTCGCCTGCGACTAACTACATCCCCAAAACCCTCGCGAGTCCTAGCCCTGACTCGAGCTTCCCCTTACGGTTGTGCCGCCACCGAGCTTACCATATCCCCGCGCTTGAATCGCGAGCCGTCGTCCCCTCCCCATAAATCGATCGTCGAACCCTACCCTCTAATTGGAATGAGATTAACTAGACTCTCCCAGGCTTCGGCCATGATTCAAACATCAATCGATTCCCTATATCATTTTTTTTAAAGTAGTTCGAACGAAATGAACAAAGGAGAAAAACTGTTTGTTCGGCCATTTCTTATTTCGTTTGATTTCTGATTTCGAAAATGAATTAGAGGGGAGGAGAAGTCGTGTGATTGAAACAGAACGACTGCGTGTTGAAGAAGGTGAGCGGCCTTAATTTGATTTCTGCGTTGAAAATATTAGCATGTAGGGTTGCTGGCTACAGGGAAGGCACAAAGCGTTGATGGTGAAAGAAAACAGGCAGGTGGGAGGGAATTTCAGCTGAATGAAATTTGACTGGACAAAGTATATTATGTTTTGAATTTAAATTTAAATTGTCTCGATTTACGTAGCCTAAAATCGCGAACCTCTATCGAGACATGCCGGTAGTCGTTTATAATGTTATATCCCTATTCCGAACGCAATGGAAAAGGTTTCGAGTCCTAATTCGATCGTATGGAAAAGATAGCTTTTTGATTCCAGTTATTATATTAAATTTTGATTTAATTTCAGCGCGTTTACTTATTGTACGGCCAAACGATCACTCCAAACACTGCAAAAATTAAAATCCAATAATAGTACAATATTACGGATCCAATGTAACTAGTTTCGTCGAATTCCAAGATTGTGCCTCGGAAGGCTATTTCTAAATATCAATTTAAATGATATAATTTCAAAACTGAACAAATCACCGTTAAATTAAATTTTAAAACTTCTATTATCCTCAGCACTATCAATATAAATTTTACAAGCCTTCAAATTATTTTTAACAGGCTTAAAACTCCAGATTTTATATTTTACCAAATTACCAATTATATAATTCAAAGGTCGAATTTTCCAATAAATCATTATATCTTAGATCCTGAATTTACTTCATAAATGAAAACCATACTTTCCATATTCAAAATCAATTCATAATCCAAATCAAATATTTAAATCCATTTAAATATCTCAAATTAACCGTTCAAAAAATCTGGGTCGTTACACCATATTTACTTCTTAATTGATTAACATTCACTTATTATTATTCATCTCGGCAATCATTCGATGGATTTATATTCAATTCATTCGATTTTAATTGATTTATATTCAATTAATTTGGTTTCAATCCATTTTTACTCAATCAATCAATATTCATTGCATTCGCATTTAATTGATTCCAATTTAATATTTTTCATTCAGTTGATTTTTCAATTATTTACATTTGTTTCATCCACATTTAATTGGTTTACATTCAATTGATTTACTTTCAATTTATTAACATTCGTTACAATTTTTTTTCCATGCTTACTTATTCATATTCAATGAATTTCATTCCATTCTATTATGTCCAATTAACTTACATTCAATTATTAACGTTCATTATTTTCACCCTACTTATTTACATTCGTTTATAATCGTATTTGTTATTCTCCTTCACATTCAAGTTTATTTGTGATCATTTATTTTATTTCATTCACATA
This sequence comes from Allium cepa, assembly GCA_030765085.1. Lineage (NCBI taxonomy): Eukaryota > Viridiplantae > Streptophyta > Magnoliopsida > Asparagales > Amaryllidaceae > Allium > Allium cepa. Next base: position 27,106,700 of record CM060937.1, on the reverse strand, counting down.
GTATGTTCCCTTTAATATCAATATCACTCAATTAACCATTCTACAAATTTACTTAAGTTTAATATCAACATTCCATATTTTCCTTTACCTATTCAAAATGTTTATCCACATTCTTATTTTGGTTTTTACTTTATATTTTCTCAATTTTCAAGTTATATTAGCTTATGTAAAATCTAAATTTCATACATCTCTACTTAATTAACTTTCATTCATAATTTATTTACATTGTATACATCTTTATTTAATTACAAATTTCATAATTGGATACTATTCAATTACATGTTCTCATTAACATTCAAACTTTTTCCTGTTAAGTTTTTATTAATTTTTCGGAATGTAATTGAGCATTATATAATTTACCTTTTATTTACAATATTTTATTAAGAAACGATTTTGTTTGAACATTTTTATTACTTAAATTTTCGCTTGTATACCCTTAAGTTATATATTCATGTTAACATTTTAACTTTCTAAATATTTCAGGTAAGTTATATATGTTTTAGAATGCAATTGAGTATTATACAAATTAATTTTATCCTAATTCAACTGTTTCAAGTTATTTCAATTTCATTTCTCATTTTAGACACTCCAATTATTCAGAAATTTTACTTCATTTCAATAATTTAAAACCATTACTTAACATAAACTTAAGAGTTTAATTTATGGTTTCACTTCAAACTATTTTGAAATAAATATATGCATTTTTTTGTAATCAAATCATATTTAAGAAATTCAAATCAAAATCTAGTTTCCAAACCAAAAATGTAGCGAAGATACTAAGTGGTCTTCCCTACTTTGAGACTCGAAAACGAATGTCGATGATGCTACAGTCATCACCGAAATTATTTTCCAACGACAAAAGAGGAGAGTACTGGCTTGCTTCTCATAAATTCTTTTGGAAACATTTTCTACTTAAAAATATCTTCAAATAATATTAATATTATTTTTATTTTATTTTTTTCACACTTTGAAAACCAAATTTTGAAAAGTATCGAAAATTAAATTCTCAAATCCACAATTTAATTTCTATCTCATTTGCAAATCAGATTTATAAACCATGTTTATAAAATTTCATCTCCTTATAACATACAATAATAGTTACCAATTTAGAAAAGTTAACAAAACAATAAATGGTAATTTAGTATTATCATTTCTGACAACTAATTTATTTGACTATCTAAATTCAGAAAATTATACTTTTATATATAAAATATAATCAAGCTAAACAAAATAAACAATACAATATAAAATAAATTTTATAACACTAAAAAATACGCTCTCTAATAGGATGATTCAAGAATGGATCCTAGAATAAAGATAAAGATTCAAATTTAGAGGAACCATAATCAAAGTGAATCCTAACTAAGAAGATAGGCTCGAAAGGAAGGGTGATTCTGTAATTGATTCTACCATTCTAGGGTATTACTACCTTATCTCTAATGAGTTTTTACTCCATAGGCTAAGTTTTGCATAAACCAGAGCTCTGATACCACTTGTAACAACCTGCCATTTTGAACCATTCAAATCAACAATAATCCACACATATCAAACTTAAAATTTGTTAGAAAAGAGCTTTCAAATGGGTTGCCGCCCTTTTGTCTTAAAAGAAGCTTTCAAAAGAATAGCTGCTTTGAGTCTATTCGACACCCATGCTATCGTGTTTATACCTTTTGACCTAATTAAGGCCACTTTTCTTCATAGCCTTTAAACAATGCATTCAAAAGAGTGCTTTCGCCTATATATTTTGAAGCTGCCTCCTTAATTCTTTCGAAAGGATCCTGTAGCTGTTTTCAAATTGGTTTCGGAGACAATGGTTTCGGAAGGGGGCTTCGAAACTATTCTATTTCTTTTACATAGGATCAATGCTTTCAAAAGAAATGCTTTCGCCCTGGTTCTTTACGACCCTTAGTCGTAACTAAAGTTAAACCCAAGGGTTTCGAAAGAAATAATTATTAAAGGTTTCGAAGTAATGTTTCCAAGATTCCTTTCTTGAACCCAATGCTTTCGAAAGGTATATAGTACATGTGTTTTGAAGGGGAGATCCCCAATGTTTTCGAATGGTTTATTTTGAGTATTTGAATGGAGGGTTTCCAATGCTTTTAAAAGACAAGTTTAAATGGTTTTAAAAGAGGATGTCTAAGGTTTTAGTAAAGCTTTCGAAGGGTCATTCTTAATGATTTCTAAAGGCATTGTTTAAAGTTTTTAAACAAGGGTTTCAAAGGTTTTACCTTGGCTTTATGGCCTAAAATCATTTAATTTAAAAAGGGTTTTAACTTACTTTGAAGGGACGGATAATCTCATTGATAAGGCATTATCAACATTGTTTTGTGTAAAAGTATATATCATGGCACGAGTATTTTGAGTAAAGCAAATTATACGATTTCCTTGCTTTACGAAGGTATGATTTCAAGGGTGAATCCTTTGTAAAGATTATTTATAAGGAAATGAAATTTTAAAAAGGTAGTTAACCCTAAGACAGGATATGAAACATGGATAGAGTAATTAACCATAAGTTTATGACTCATATTTTAGGAGACCAAACGGGACCGGTGTAGGGTCGCGTCCTATACTTTAGCTATTAGCCCTTAGCTAAAATAAGTCCAAAATTCCAGTGTGTAGAGCTTTGTTATAAGTGGGACTAAAACGAGGTTATACATAGAAGGGAATATACAGAGTAATGATGGGTTATTTGTGAGCTAGCAAAACCTTTAGGATCAGTTGACCCTTGAAGATGATAGTTAAGGGTAAAAAGCCAAGTATTGTGTCTAACAGAATTAGATTGTTGATTATGTTTGATAGTTCAAGTCAGCCAATGGTTAATAGTTAGCCTAATAAAGCTATAGTGTTGACAGATGGTCCATTGATTTCTTGATTATTTTGCATATATGTACTTGCTACTATTGTTATAATCAGTTTGATTACAGGATTTTGATTTGCAAAAGATATGCTTTTAGAGGGATATTAGTGTGGGAAAACCTGTTTCGTTAAGCGGTGTGGTCTCACTCAATATCAGTAAATCAAGATGTAATAGCATTATTCACACTATACTTTATGTCTAACTCGAAGTTTTCTTTTCCACCTTAAACTCTCGGATGCGTAAAAATTAATTTGCACTTTTTTATGACATCCAAATCTATAACCAGACTTGGCCTGAGCATATGTTGCAATTAGACTTACTTTGTAAGTGTTGGAAAGAAACCAATTGGTTATCAAACTTTCAAAATGCACTTTTGTTGGGAGACAAGTATCATGCTTAGGGCGTATAATCTCAAAAAAGGGTGTAACGACCCAGAATTTTAGTCATTTAAAATTCGTATATTTAACTAATTTTAAATATTCAAGAGTTAATTTTATAAGTTGGCTAACTTATATTTTGAATATAAGATTTAATTGGATAATTAAATTGTTAATTTAATATTTGAAATTGCTGAAATAATTAGAATTTGAATTTAATGTGAATAAAAATGATTTATAAATTTAAATGGAATCCTATTTGAATTTGAATGATGTTAGAGAACTTTTAAAATTGAATTAAAAGTTAATATACAGAAATTGAAAATTTTAATATTTAATTAACGTGTAAAATAGTCATTTTTCATACAGTCTCGGATTTGGATGAAACCAGTTTCATTGGATCCATAATGTTATATTATTACAGGATTTCAGATTTCGTGTCAATTGGATTTAGAGTTTAGTTGCGGTAAGCTAAAACGCGTACAAATCCATTTAAGTAAATTTTAAATTTAAATAAGTTGATTCGAAAACCTATCTTTCAAATATGATCGAATTGGCTCTCGATATATATTTCATTGTGTTCGAAATGGGGGAAAAACATTATAAACGCCAGGCGCACGCTTCGATTTGAGTTCAATTTTTTTTCGAATTAATAGTGCGCGAAATTTTCTATAAAAGGAAATCATAAATTCCATTTTGCAAAACGCTGATCTATCTAGGTCACGGCCGCCATTTATTTTCGATGGCCATAAACATTCGAATCTTCCACCTCGATTATCTCTTAATCTATCGATTTTTATGAAAAAAATTCTACTAGGAAGTTGAAGAGCTAGGTAAGATTTATCCATCCAACGGTGGATTTTCGTTGAAATGGCTTCGATTCGCCAGAATCTGGCGATGAAGGCGCAATGTCCTATCATGATTTTCGAGGCATGGGAATGAACATAGTTTGTGGTTCTTGGGGTGGAGGTGCGGCTCGTCATGGGCTTTCGAACGATGGTCTTGGATCATCGTCGAGTGGAGTGGTGAAGCTACGACAATCGCGTGACAAAGGCGGCCTTGTGGTTTGTTCGAACATAATAATGATGGGGAAGAAGGTACTCAATGACCAAATCTGGGTTTTGAAACCAAGCGGTCGAGATTAAAAGGTTTAAAAAATAAAATAATGTGTAATTGATTTGTATATAATTTGTATAAACTTTTAAATGCTATAACTTCTTCATACGAGGTCCGTTTTTGACGAAACAAGTTGCACAGGGTTCGTATAATGAGCATTACATTTTAGACCTGATTTTGGGTTGATCGGAGCCAGTGTAAATTTTGGGTAAAATTAGACGCTTGTTTTATTTTTATTCGGAATAAAACACTGCAACTGCTATTGGAACCAAAGTGAGTGCAACTCACTCTTTCTGCCTCACTGATATTTTTATATAAGTGAAATAAATTTTATTTATGATGATTGATGATTGTTTTGGATGATATATTATATATATATATGTATGTATGTATTGATTGGTATTTGGATATATTCCTTCCTATTGGAGCAGATGAGACCCTATATGTTCTCGTGTATGAGCGAATAACCCTTTATACGCACGTCTTCCTTGAAGCGGACATTGTACATATTTTCTAATATATATATTTGTTGCAGGTGAAGGTTGGAGGGATCTAACTGGATTCCTCACAAGTATTTGTTTTATTTGTAGATATTGTGATATATGTTGTTATCATGTGATATATGATGATTAGGATGTTGTGATCGATGTATTTGGTATTGTTGCAGCATTGGGCTATTTTGGTTAATTTAAAATGTTAAAGTGACGCTTTCAATTTTAAAAGGATTTCAAGTGATTTTGAAGATATATAATTTTGAATTGTTAAGTAAATGGATTTATTTTTAATAAATAAAAGTTATAATTTTTATGTTATAAAAAAATTATGATTGTTGTGAAATATATCAAAATGTGATTTTTGAAATATGGAGTTAACTATTTTGTAAAATAGTTAAATTGAGATTTTTAAATTTATTACAAATGGTACGTATATAAGATTTATAAAATTGATATCTTTATAAATCAAAATACTGAAATTATAAACGAGTTATGTAAATGTTAAAATGAAGTTATAAATGAGTTTTATAAGTAAATAAGATTTACAGATTTATGAATTTGTGAAGTTATAAAAGAATGAATTTCTAAATAAAGAGATTTATAAGTAATTAACTTATAAATTGAATTTTGGCATATAAATGAGATATAAATGGAATTTGTTAATAAAGGAATTTTATAAATGAAAGTTTTTAAAAAATAGAAAAGTGAATTTATAAACACTGTTTAATAAAATCGAAATCGATTGAATTTATAAGTTAAATATGGAAGCTTATTAACGGAGATATATCCACGATTTTGGACAGTGGATAACCCTTTAATTAAATGTGTAGGAGTTTTGAATTTGGTTAGAGAATTATATTCATGGTTTTAGACTGTGAATGATCTTTTAAATTAAAATATAGGTTTTGGAAATGGCATTTTAAACAAAGTTAAATGGTTTGAAGATGTTAATAAATGTGTAAAGTATCGAAACCATAGATTTCAACATTCATTGTTGAAATAGACCTTTTCGAGAAGTAAGAAAATGATGGACTATAACACCATTGTTATAGTAAATGCTTTTCGAAAAGATATGTTTTGTGTAGTATATGAGATTTATATATCTATCTAATTATCGAATCCCTATAATAATGATTTTGGGTTGTCATAACGATGTTTTACGCAACATTCTTTTTTGCCCAAATAAATATGTTTAAGAGATTGTTTCTTTAAAGAATAAAATATATATTTAATCATGATTTAAGTATATGTAATATTTTCTAAGTGTTGAAAATAAAGTAATTTGTGAATTACTTATTATTAAATAAGTATATGGAAATGTTTTCCAAATAGTGAAAAGTGAAATGGTTTTGGAATTATATCCTTTTAAAGATAATTTGAAGTGAATATTTAACAAGTGATTTAATTAATGAAAGATTAATAAAACAGCATAGTAATTGCATATGGTGATAGATATTTGTTGTTTGCTTTGGTAGTTAAATAATCGACTATCAAATTTGGCTATTTTAGTTCCACGACTTAATGTGGGAACTATTTAGTTGTACATCTAGTATGTGGCCTTCTGTGTAGGCTTGATTATCATTTGTGTTGAGGATGTTGATTCATGTAGTGTGGAGTATTACTCCAATCTATTGAGCTTCCTTCTTGGCCGAAGGATAGAAAGTTGAAAGATGGAGACGTGATAAGTCTATGAGACTTAGTTTCTATGTGAGCTTGAAAAATGCTTTTGCGTTGTTGGTGTGAAGAGACCGGGATAGGTTTATCCGAAAACCACTTCGGACCAACATTTATGCGACGATTGTGCAGGTTGGTTGTGATGATATTGATATTCAGGATTTTCATAGTAGAGGATTGCTTGTTGATCGTTTGGGGTTAAAATCCCAATATACTTCCAATAGCAGTAGTCTCTTCGTTGTGAAATATCCAATGCAAGGACTGTTCACTATTAATCTTAGGGATTTTCCGACAGGATGTGGTAGGAAAGTACCTTCGGTTTGTCCTGTTCCTGGACAACTTGTATGGATGCTTGTCTGACGTTGCATTTCTAAAGATTGCGTACATTGGATTTTACAAACGTACATCAGTGGTGCCGGAGAAGGAAACTTCTCTTAGCTTAACACCCTCCTTGAGACGTACGAGCTCAAGGGATGTATTTGGAAGGCAATTAGTAATCAATGGAAATGACCGTGTGGCATTCAAAGTGATGTGATATGTGAAAGGTAATCGTTACCTCAGGTCTTATCAACCAAAAATGACCGAAATAGGGTTAGATGCGGCAAGGCTAAGTGGGTCACTTCCAAGTAGGATATGATCATCCTCTTTCAAATATATCTTTATATGCTATGATGTCGTGTATCTGATTATTGTGGTTTGTATGCTATGAGGGCCCTCGGAAAAGGTCGGTAATGATCGAAGGATGACATATTTGGTACTATCTATTTACAGAGGCAGGTCAGTCTTGTGTTGGTAGAGGGCAAATTTTCTATGCCTTGGGACATCCATCTAGAGGTGTACCCATCGGAAGGTAATCTCTTCACCTGGTCATTTGTATGGAAATCCAAACTCCACTACGTACCTGCCATTTTGATTGTATTATCCATTTTGGGCTATATTCTCGAATTTAATCAATGTAACAATTTTGGCTATGATTAATATTATTTGTATACTAGACACTAGTATAATATAAGATGATTTGATATGAAATGTTTCAGTTATGGTACGGTAAAAACATGTCTGTGTTTATGTGTGGGCGTGTCTTACGAGATACTTTTATTTTGAAAAGGAAAAGTTTGGTAATTTAAACAATTCAGTTGAGTGTGTTTCTCACACTGATATACCAGACTGATCTGGGCGTTCTTCCCTTTCAATGCTCGGGTCAGACCTAGTATATTTACAGGTTCATATTGGTGCTTTTGGAGCTTCAGTAGGAGAGCTGAAGATCTTCATTTTCGTATACAAGTATCTATTTTGATTATCCTCTTTGCGCATTATTGTTGTTGTATATTATCAGCAATTGTGAGGACATGTCATTATAACTGTCCAGACTGATAATTATGATTGATTGTTCAACTCTGATTGATGTATGTACATATAGTTTCTGTTTTGTAAAAATCATTGATATGATATTATATGTTTTCTGATGCGAGGTGAGATTCTATATTGTTTTGTTTGGTTCTCTCTTCTCTCTTCTTCTCTTCTCTTCTTCTCTCTTCTTTTCTTTCTCATGACTTTCCATCAGTCTGTGCTTTTTAGGTCGGACATGTGTGGTTTATTATCAATTCAAATGATACAGATTTGCGGGTCGTCACATAGGGCATTGTAGTAGAACCTGACAAGGTACAAGCCATCAAACAGTGGCCACAACCAAAGAATATTAAGGCTTGTTGGGGTTCCTATGGCTCGCTGGATACTACAAAAAATTCATTAAAAATTATGAAATCATTACCAAACCAATGACTAAACTAATTAAAAAGAATGCATTTAAATGGAATGAGCATGCTACACAAGCTTTCAAAAAACTCAAGGAATGCCTAATGAACGTCCAATACTTAGTATGCCAAACTTCAACAAGGATTTTGTTATTGAATGTGATGCCAGTGGAGTAGGAATTGGAGTTGTTCTAACACAAGATGGCAAGCCCATAGCTTATCTTAGCCAAGCACCTAATGCAAAGAATCTGATGCTATCTACATATGAGAAGGAGCTATTAGCTTTAATTCTAGCTATAAAAAGTGGTCCAATGCCTAATTGGAAGGAAATTTATTATAAAAACTGATCATCAAAGTTTAAGACATCTCTTATCACAAAGGTTGACAACAGGAATTCAGGGAAAATGACTAGCTAAACTACATGGATTTGACTACAAGATTGACTATAAAAAAAGGAAAAGAAAATACCATTGCAGACTCACTTTCTAGACTACCATAGGATCAGACATGTCCACAACATCAATGCATTGCTATGCCATATCAACTCTTGAAAGTAGTTGGCTACATGAATTAAAAAAATGTTACAATTTGAAAATTACAAAGAAATGCTGCAGAAGATCACTGAAGGCAAGCTCGATTCTGATAAATATTAATAAATTGACGGCCTCATATTTTATAAAAAAAGAATTTATTTGGACTTCAACTGCATGGAATTGATTACAATTACACTTAAGGAGTATCATTCCACTTCTTTACGAGGACACGTAGGAGTTAAAAAGCCAAAGCATAGACTTAAACAAATGTTCTGCTGGAAGGGAATGAGATCACACATGGAAAAATTTGTCAAAGAATGTGATACTTGCCTGAGAAATAAACATGATTACATACCAGTGCCTGGTTTTCTACAACCCCTGCCTATACTTGAAAAAATATGGGCTGACATTTCAATGGATTTTATCATTGGTCTTCCAAAAAGTCACAAGTATACTGTTATCTATGTAGTGATTGGTAGGTTTACCAAATACTCACATTTTTTCCCACTGCATCATTCTTATACAGCCAACGATATAGCCAAAATCTTCTTTGATGGAGTTCAAGCATCATGGCATGCCTCAAAGTATAGTAAGTGATATAAATGCAATTTTTACTAGTGCCTTTTGGCAAGAACTTTTTAAGCTGCAAGTATGTCCACTTAAATTAACTTCAACCTACCATCCCTAATCTGATGGCCAAACAGAAGCAATAAATAAGATACCGAAAGGCTATCTTCGATGTTTTGTTTACCAAAAACCACAAGAGTTGTCTCAATGGCTTGATGTAGCAGAATACTGGTATAATACCGATTGGCACAACTCCACAAATATTACGCCTTTTGCTGCAGTATATGGCATCTCACCCCTACCCTTTTATCTTATGTCCCCATTACTGCTAAAGTACCACAAGTAGAAGAAGAATTATTTTCTAAAGATTTAGTGCTGCAGCTACTAAAGGATAGCCTAGCCTTAACCCAAGAACGAATGAAGATATTTGCTGATGTAAAAAGACCAGAAAGGGAATTTACTGTGGAAGATTGGGTTTATCTCAAATTTAACCCTATAGACAGCAGCAACTTGAGGACCACCAAACTCTCACCAAAATTTTATGGACCCTAACAAATCACGCAGAGAATAGGCGAGGTGACATATAAATTGAAGTTATCACCTGAGGAAAAAATTCATCCGATTTTTAATGTTTCCCGACTCAAACGAAAATTTGGTAGAGGGATAATTATACAACATGATGCACCAACCTTCATTGAAGAAATAATTGATGAACCCGAAGCTATTTTGGACAGAACGAGTTACCCTAAACACAACAAAGCCGTAACAAGCACTTGTTAAATGGAAGCAGCGACCCAAGAGTGAATCGACGTGGGAAGATTACTAGGATTTGATTAAACGATTTTTGGCTTTCAACCTTGAGACAAGGTCAAATTTTAAAGGGAATGTAGTGTTAGGACTGGGGGAATAAGGTCAAAAAGGTTGGAACAAAGGAAGGTTGAAGCAGGCATTTCATCGAACATTAGACAACTCTCAATGGAGACGGGCAAAAACACAAACACTTTTGTTCCAGTAGCTCCCACAGCCACCGCCGATGATCCAGGAGATGAGACGACCAATTGTCAACACAAGTCGGATGAGCTTGACGAGACAACCACTTCTGCATTAATCACAAGCTCTAGACATAGCCAGGATGGTTATGCACATGCACAGGCCGTACACACATGACCTAAGTGAATAAAAGCAATTAGAGTTGCTGGGCTTTTTGTTAAATCTACTGTGTATTTTGATGAAGTATTGATTGTTTTACATGCCCAATGACTTCTATAAATAGGCAGAGAGGCCATTATAAATTATCAAGTTTGTGAATTAACAAAAATTTCTTTCTAATTTCTTGAAAATCTATTGCTTTTCGTCTGCGTTTCCTCTCCCTTAACTGTCTGAAACATCTTCTCTTAACACACCAGTATATCCCTCCTCTTAACACTTCCTTGAAACCCCATTCTAAAACACTTATGCACCATTAACCCATCACCCATTTCCCACAAAACAAGTTTATGATAACCGGATCTACGATGAAGCAAAAGGTGCAAAACAAAATGTCAAAAATTAAAAGGGTGAATTAGCCAAAAGCACAAACTTCAACAAAAATTTTAGATCTAGGTCAAAAGTTTCAAATTTCAGTCTCAAGTCACGAACTTCTATCTCATCCAGATCCCACCTCCAAACTCCACATCGTTGCATACAAATCAACGTTGCCACACTATCATCCCTGGCGGTAACGTCCATAGCACAACCATCGCACCGCCACGCTTGCCGTATCGCCATCACTCCTCTCCATCGCCTCCATCATCACGAAACCCTCTTGCCACAAACCCTAATCATGAAAATCCTAACCATGACTACAGACTTTCAGATCATGACACTGCAAGCACCACTCCACTTTAACATTATATGAATATAATGTTATATTCATTATTACACTTCAAAAATGCTAATTACATTTAACATTAACGGATTGAGACTTTACATAAAAAATAACCGTCATCACTATTACCATCGTCAACCAATTAGGTCATCGTCGCCTCCATCATGTCGTCGTGGCATATAGTCGTCATCCCCATCGCCACTTATGACCATCGCCGCTTTTTATGTCGGTTCGAAGTCTTCCGTCTCCGCTTGTACGTGGAGCTAAAATTTTATATGTTCATCACTGTGCCTATTTTCCAGAATTTAAAATATCCCATAACCAAATATGAGTGATTTGTTTAATATTACATTTTGGTGGTTGAAAGCAATTACCAGGTTTAACTACAAGAGCCGTAATGCGTATACGCTCACGCATCAAAAGATGCAAATTTTGATGTGTAAGTTGCATCACATGTGCCACATAATGTTCAACGTACTACATAGCATAGTAACAGTACCAGGAGATGCTCTAATGTTCATCATTCCACTGTACATATGACTCATAAACACATCAAGAAAATTGTACTAGGACATCATACAAGACACAAAAAAGAAAAAGAAAAAGAAAGAAGTATGATCATTCTCACCTAGGGCAAACCTATTCATTATTATCTATTTTGAATATAAAAATTCAAGTCAGAAATATGGACAAATATATTAAGTAATGAGGTGGTGGACAGCAGATTTGAAATCATCGTAGAACTTCTGCTCAGAAAATCTCTGTGCTCGTTTTCTTGCAGATGCAGCTATTGTGAGCCTATCTGCTTCTGACATATTTAAAACCTTCAAGATAGCATCAGCATATTCTTCAACATTTGAAGCTAAAAATCCAGTTTGGCATCCGTCTTCCTCTACAACTATATCCATTTTCGGGCCCGCTGATTTATGAGCTGAAAACATAGCCAATATTGTAAGTTTAATTACACCCCCACACACCTTAAAAAAAAAAAAAAAAAAAAAAAAAAGAGCGAGAGAGAGGAAGAGCTTGGTGAACATAACACACCAATGTGAATTGCAGATTTAGTAGGTCTATATTTTAGTAACTAAACAAGCTTTACTACTGGAATTTATGCTTTATGTATGTATGTTATCAAATAACATTTATGTATGTAAAAAAATTATTCTGTATTTTAGAAATCAATTTTGGTGTTTGAGCTTTTACATCTGAATCCAAAAATTAGTTTTCTTTCTGGTATCTTCATGTTTTCTAGAATGATAAAGTTTAAAACAAGGTTTGAGGTTCTAACCGAAACACGATCCTGGATTATTGAACTTCAAATTTTATAGAAGAAACTCAAAAAAAATAAAAAAAATAAATAAATAAATAGTTTGAGTTTCAAACGTACGAATATTCAAAATTTAAAAACTTTAACTTGGGAAAATACAAATTCACAAACAATATAAATGGTGTTACTAAAAAAAGTTTAAAACAAACTAATGGAAGATAAATATACAAAGTAAATTAAACTAAATATGTTTAATTATATGAAAAATAAATAACAAGATCTGAAATAGATACCGGAATCGAAATTCTCATTTATGAATTAGATCAAAATTCCCAAGGTTACAAACGATCGTTATAAGACCGAGAACTTGAACCTTGGTTTGAAATGTAAATTCAGATTAGTATTTTGATAACTTTTTGTTACAACATGGATTGAGCATTCCTTTTCAATTGTGCTTTTGATTCAGTTTTGAATCGTATTTTGAAAATCGAATCGTGGTTTGGGATATCCGATTAGAAACAGGATTATAATTGTAGGAATTTAAGATTCTTGACAACAACATCACAATCAAAAAACAATATGATACTTGCCAAACCAAGGTGTAAATTTATTCCTTTATAAACATTGATATTGTTTGAAAAGATGAAGGCTATTATTTATGTGGGAATTTCCACGTTGTTTATTTTGGCAAACATAGGACTATTTTTTAACGAATGTTACAGTTCATTCCAAGTGGTGCAATTTCTTAGTTTATGTCTCAGATTTCAGAAAAATGATATTGTTTACCAATAGGGATGGCACCAGCTGCCATGTATTCTACGACACTAATGCCAAAGTGCTCATCTGTCATGGAATGAAGGCCTCCAATAGCACCTCCAAGAAGTCGAATCAGTTCACTACAAGTGTCAATTGACATGTTAGGGTAAAATAAACATATTTATTTTTCAGTTTGTATTGTAAAAGTAAGAGATACAATATCATCCAAAAACTGACCTGTACTTCACATCTTTGTGAAACTCCACAAATTCATCCATACACAATTTTTTCGATCTATCTTTTAAATTTTGCAGCCTGCCTTCGTCTTCTTTATTTCTGCAACTGCCAACAAATTGGAGCTTTGGTCTAGGCAAATCAGAATCAAGTCTTTGAATTACAGCCGAAAATGCTTCAAGCTGAAGAGAATGAGCCTGGCCAGATTACAAAAATGAGTTTGTCATAATCTAGATAAATATTTCTTTAGGAAGTAAGAATTGCTGGTATAACACTACTTACTTAATATAAACAAACCTTTTCTGGACGAAATTGGGCAACAGATATAAATATAGGAACCTCTGATGGTCTTTTCAAGGGAAGCTCCTGATTATTACAGTAAAAGTAACATGTCAGTGAGCTAAAACTGAATAGATAGATTCCTTGGCAAAATACCATTTTTGCTACAAAATAAAATACACAAGCTAATAATAAATTAATAATTTCGGAAAACTACAATTTCCCTGTTTGCAAAATACCAGATTCTAGCTAAGTGAAAATTATCTTAGCTATGCTGTTTATAATGCGGTGCTTACAAAAGGTGTATTCAGTTTGTATCTAGCACCTCAATATTATCTCCACACCTTTGCATCACTTAGATCATCTTTGTATGTACCTATACTACTTAAGTCTATTATTCACAGTTTTCTCGCTTATAGGTGTTACTTTTGCTTTCTCTTCTACTCTTTTATCTATCTTGTATGGTGATTTCAGTCATCCCTTTAACATTCACATTTATTCTGCATTTATCTTTTTTTTGTTCTTATTCTTCTTCTTTAATTGGTTTTTTTTATTGTGGGCTACTATTGACACCTAGGAAAATGCTTCTGACTACCATTAAATTTTTATTATCTATCAATTTTTTTTCATATGTTTATGGCCATCAAAATTTATTTCCTCATTCAACCCTAAACGACCATATCTTCTTCATCTCCCTCAGAAAAATCCACATACACCATCTCAAAACATCATAAAAAACAAAAAACTTAAACCCTAAAACCAAAATAATCGCTCTTTTTGTCTAATAGATGAAGCCAAGTGAAGATTCACAGTATAATCCTAATTTTGATGAAGAAAAGGAGGTTAGTTTACTTTTTATTTCTTAAAGTCTATTTTTCTTCAACATGTCAATATAAATTTTTTGTTTAAGGTTTTTTAGTTGTTATTTTAGAACGAATTTAATTATCCCATTGCTAACATAAATTTGAAGAATTTAAAGTTAGATGATTTTGTAATTGAAAATCTCATTGTAAGTTGTTGGATTGTAATGTTTTATCATACAACGTTTATGTCATTTTTTTCTTTATATGTTTCCGTTTTTTTCCAATTGTAAGATGGAGGATATCGATGATAATAAAATTGATAATGCACTTGTCGTTAAGTGTTTGATAGTGAAAATATGAAGAAGAAAAATGATCAATCAAATGCTTCACAAGGCATGTAAGTTGATTTGACAAACCATTTTTTAACCAATCAAGTAACTATTTATTTAAAATTTTATCATCTTAAATACGATCGAAAAATAAATTTTATTACTTTATTTTTGATTTTTTATGTATGCTATATGATTTTTGTTGTATTTCTAGAAGTGGTTGAATTTAGTTTAGGAAATATGAATAACTTTTGTGTTTTGAAATGCAAGGGTGCCTATTTACTTAAAATAAAATAATAGTTGATGTTATGAAGCGGGAAACCAAAACTTGTAAGGTGACCTTCAGTTTTGGCAGCCGAAAGCATTTTTCTGAATGTCAATAGTATCACACTTTTTATTTTATCTTTACTGCTTTTTAGAAGGCAACAACTATCATATTAACATCCTACAAATAGAATTTATAGGCATACCTGAAGAGCAGATGTATCACAAGGAGGATAAACTCTTTTAGTACGCTCTGGAATCTTCCATATTTTCTCAATATGAGATCTCGTCCATGAAGAATTCACCATTGCAAGATGTGCATAAGATCCCACAAAGCCATACAACCATCCGAAAATTATGTAGTAAATGACCTTGCATCGAGAGAGCCAAATGCTGCCTCAGTTCAAGAGTTTTAATAAGATAAGAATCATGTGCAGAAATAGAAAGCAATAATTTCACGATCAAGATACACAATTCCATGAAATGATTATGATGCATGGAGAAGCTGTAGGTGAATACTAACTAACCCATCAATTCTATATTAGTGGCATTTCCTTCTATCCCATTTGAAGCAATAGTTGATTCTCATTTTTTTCCTACTAATTTTCTATGTAGTAAATTAAATATTTTAGATCATCATCAGATGTAAAAAGTACAGAACCCTTTTGAATGTGGAAAACATGAGCTCTTCCTTCAGGATAACAATCGACTACCGTTTCTTTTCGAATTTCATTGAAAAGTGGGAGGAAATTGATTAAGAGCTGGCATGTGACATGGAAGATGCTAGATGGAACCATCCCCCAGCAAAGTGAAAAATCACTGGAAGGGAACGTGTTTCTTTTGGTATTTACAGTAATTAAGTTTATGAGAATCAAAGCATTCTCTCTACATACCAAGAGATATTTTTGGTTGTGATTTTTTTTAAACATTACCTTTGCAATGCATTCAAAAAGAATATAGCCTTTCATTTTATTTTATTGTACAGCAGGTTTTTATTGACTTCAAAACCAGTAAATTAGTTTGAGGAAGTTCAATAACCAGACGAGAGAAACCAATTTTTTAAAACCAATTGGCAATGCAAGAAGTGGCTGGAGTTTTTGCAGTTTTCTCTTGACGTAGACATATATATAAGGTGCTGAGTAAACAAAGATGAACTTTATGATTGGACTTGGAGTAAACTATTTTTTTTGAACACCAGTTGATTTTTTTTAACATACTTTCATATGAAAATCGACCTGAATTCAAGCTTGACTGGCTCAAACCTTAAATTTTATTTAGAACTTGGGTTGACGAACAAGCTATTCACCAACTGCTACTATTATAAATGTAAAACAATGACAATATGAGAAAAAAAATCCTACAAATGCGATTTAACACGTACATAGTTGGTAAATGGACCCAAAATACACATTTAAACTCATGATAAAACAAATCATTTGAACAACGTTTGAACATGAATGAAGGTCTTAAAACATCGATGTATTATAATTTAGCATATTTCTTTCACCACCCTTCTTTTCTGTTTAGGTTTGATCACTTTATAAGGCTGGAACATAATGCACAAGGCATTTCGTAATAAATACATCCGAGGAATCCTCATAGCAAACTAGTCTTGTTCCAATAAGATAAAAGACGTATAGCGGCAAATAATGAGCTGAATATGTTTTTTTTTTTTTGAAAATTGGTAAATGGGCCAGGCCCAGAAAGAAGAAAAAGAATACAATCGGGTGAATAGAGTAACCTGGTATCAAACATCACAAAACATTCAAACCCTAAACAAGTTAGGGCAAACCCATGCCTCCACCTTCGCGAGAAAAAAAGACTAAAAATGGCGGAACACCATGTGAGATCCAGCAGCGAAATCAACAATAACTCACTTAAGCAAATTTAAAGGCTCAACGACACAACCGGAAAATGATGGTTATCGTCAGTGAAAAACATCACGTACGAATTTTTTATAAGGCCGAGCTTATTCTTATGAGTCCAACAGAATTTCACATTTGATGAAACGATATCGAATTGTAAGGTTCGTGTATCATGAATATCAAACTATCACCAAATTCATAAATTAGATATGGCGCAAACTTCTAAATCCATAAAAGTTACTTAAAAAAAGGAAGAATTAGTAGTAGCTGAACCCAAAAAAATTCATCGCGTTGAAGAGAAGAGGACCGCTGGTCACCAAAATAAAATTCATAGTATGCACATTAGTTAGTAAATGGACCCAAAATAGAATTCATCAAAAAGAAGCTTAGTGGTAAGCCTCTATGCTACGTATCTAGAGGTCCTAGGGTCGATCTCTCTCCACCTCCCCCCTCCCCAACCCCCAAAAAAAAACCTAATTACCAACTCAGAGAGAGAGAGTGTGTGTTCATAGCATGCATCAAAAACCTTAAAATCATTACCGAGCTTCTGGAACTGTATTCAAAATCAATGTCCTCATTGTTATCCCCGTATGTTTCTTTCCTACACCTGTCAGAGTGTGTTCATACCATTTAATTGAACATGCATCAAAAACCTTAAAATCATTACTGAGCTTCTGGAACTGTACTCCGAAATCAATGTCCTCATTGATATCCCCCTATGTTTCATTTCTATGCCTGTCGAAGGTGCAACCCTTTCTGAATCCTCTCAGGTTTTCTTCAAGAACTTGACACTTTTACTAAAACTAATGCTTTTAACAAGGTTTTAAACTTGGATTTAGGTCTTGTTTCGTATCGGATGAGATATCGGACGAGATGAATGCATCTCGGGTGTCCACATCGGATTTACATCTCGGATCTCAAAGTTCATCTCGGAATATCTCGGAGTATATAGCTTAAATTTGATTTGCTTTTACGGCAATGCTTATAAATACTACAATAATTTTTATTAACTTGATTTGCATAATCGCTCTTGTCATCAATAGCTCAACTGAACATCCATACAATACTTGAACCTACATAGGCATATTAATCTAAAACTGCTCTAATTTTTCTGCATATTCTAAAACTGCATTAACTACATATACTAATACTGCATATTCATTTGATACATGTTCATGAAAGTGCATTTTTAAAGCTACATAAGCATAAAAACTGCATAATTGTATATATTTTTATTGCATATTCATAAAACTAGATATTCTTAAAACCGCATATTCATTTATTACATATTCATAAAACCACGGATTCTAAAACTCCATTTACTGCATATACTAAAACTTCATTTACTATAGTGCGCATTTACATAAAATTAGTTACAATTTACTAATAACATTTAATACTACAACGAAAGTGCATACCTTACGAAAATTAAGAATTTAAAAGAACTTAAGTTATGAAAGTTCATAACTCACAGTAGCATTTTTTAGGAATAAAGGTTAAAAGAGAAATATAAAGTAAATGAACTAACAAAGATGAACCAAGTTAATAATGAACTAGAAAAAAAGAATTGATTGTCAACAAAAACCTTTGAGGCGCCTAAATAGATTTCAAAAAATAAACTAATTATAAATGACCAACATTAAAAGAACAAATTTCTCAAAAAAACTAAAATGGGCCAAGATATTGCAAAATCATATCGGCCGAGATATCATCCAATATTTATATATCTCGCTCGATATATTCAAAACGATATTTCCTCCGATTTATGTTGTTTCGTTTCATGAGGAGATCAAACCGAGATCTCGGTCGAGATTTCCAAAATTTAAAACATTTGCTTTAAATGGGACTGCAAGAAAATGGTTTTGTACAAGGAAAATGAGTATTATTTTATAATCAAATTAGATAATATTAGATAACATAATTATTAGGTATTCAAGTAACCATTTCGCAAAAGAATGCGTACATTATAACTTAACCCAGATGTTTATACACTTAATTATTTACTCAAAAAACAATTCGATAATTCTATGGGGATATAAAAAAGTAAATGAGAAGTTATCATTAATCATAAGGTTTCTATTGAAAAGCCTGTGCTTTTTGGAAAAAATATGTCCTACCGAATATGATGAAATTTATTATATTTTGAAATTGGTGATTAGTTATATTTAAGGTTTCACAGTATATTAAGTTGTTTCTTAAACATATAATTAAGTATATAAGTATTCAAATTGAGTTATACTGGATTTAAAATTATTGAATGGAGTTGTTATCATCAATCTAAGGTGTTTGATGCAAAGCCTTTGCATTTTCATCGAAACTTGTTCAATTAATGGTTGGATGAATTTTGTTTTATTCTTATTACAATATTATCTAGTTTGAGTCTAGTACTACATATTTTATTTGCTCAGACAAAAGTATCATTTTCTAATCCTATTGGAAGTTTTTCAAGTTTTAAGAAAGGGCCTAGGTTTTTGAAAGACTAGAGAACATGCCATGATGTTATCATTTAAGTTTTCTTATGTTTCTTAATAATTGTGTATAAATGTTTGAATATGGTATTAATGAGATTTAAAATCAATAAATGGGGACTGTTTTTTTTATCAATCATGGGTTTTTGATGCAAAGCTGCCTCTGCATTTACATTAAAAACTTTTTCAATTAAATGGTAGGATTAATGTTATTTTATTTTTATTGCAACGTTATCTATTTTGAGTATAAAGTAATATTCGTTTTATTTCCTCAGACAAAACTATCATCTTCTAATCCCATTGGAAGTTTTAGCTTTAAGTAAGCTTCAAGGTTTTGAAAAGACCGAGAACGATCCGTGATGCTATCACTTTTGCAGGTCATTAAGGATGCCTAAAGGATAACATCTGGCTTAGGCGTAGATGGGTGGAATTGTATAAAATCGAATAAACAAGGTTTTAGGTTTATCAAGGAATTGAGACTTGAAAAAAATTTAAGTTCCGAATTTGATCTATTCATGTTACTATTTGATCCTAAAAGATTATGGCACAATTTTTCTAGACGAACGTTGAATTTCTTGAATTGCTCGTGAATTTCTAGATCTGAAATCTGAACCCATTTATAATATAATCAAAATTTACAGAAACGCAATTCCATGAATTATGTACTTCAACAAGCAAATATAATTATTCTTTCTATTAAAAGGGTGCAATATAGTGCACAAGGTTCGTAATGAAATTATCTAAAGAATCATCATAGTAAACTAGTCTCCTCGTTAGAAAGGATGTAATTATCAAAACTTGAATCCATAACCTGTGAAAACACAATGGTTTGACTTCACAATTATTCCAAGTATGTCCCTATGTTTGTTCACTTTACCCGTGTAAAATACAAGGAAAGTTATAAATTCATTCACTTTACTCTAATATAATTCCAAGTATGATCATGCATGTAGAATGATAGACATAAATAATATTTATAAATATAGAAAAAAAATGGAATGCATTTGCTTAAATTTCAAGGAATATATTATCCTCAAGGTTTTAAATCTCGGCATTTAATCGTGTCTCGTTTTGGGAATTTGACAAACAAATATCTCGTATCGGATGAGATCTCGGACAAGATGAGTGTATCTCAAGAATATCTCATATCAAATGAGATTTTGGACGAAATGAGTGTACATCGGGAGTACATCTCAGATTGACATTTCATATTTTAAGGTCCAAACTGTTTCAGAGTAACTTAAGCATTTAAAAGTGATAATTTGAATATATTTTTATAATAATTATTATTTAGAAATATAAACTTTTTAACATGCATAATTTATATATAAATAATACTAAATAATACTAAATTTGATTTGGTATTGTCTAAACAGATTCTACTCATCTGAAAAAATAAAAAACTTATTTTTGCTTGTTCGTTAAACAATTAAAAAAACAAAATTAAAGGCTAGTAAAAAATCATTAAAGTGCAATTTCTTCTGGATCCACATAAGAAGTACAAGAAACATATAAATGAAAAAACATGACTTCATATGAAATCTTCTATTGAGATCGTGTCTTAAATTTCACTTGATATCGTAATATCTTTTTGACGAAATGAGTGTCAAATAAGATTAAAAAATAATGTCGCGTTTTGCTAAATCTTGTCTCGTTCAAGTTCGAAAATGAGATCTTGAATGATATTTCGGGTGAGACAAACGAGATTTGAGATATTGATTAAAATTGTTGTAACAGACTATCATATTTAACAGGGGGAAATAATATCTTCTAGTATTCAACTTTTTTAAACATGTGAATTTTTTACCCGATTACTTGCAAAGATTTCTCGTAATTTATATACATATTTGTAAAATAGAACCGTGGACGATATATGTTTGAAATAATCTTGAAGTGTCACGATTATTAAATAATTGAATTGAAAACATACACGAGAATATGGATTTTGTCGGAACCACGGTTTGTACTCATGACTGTATAAAAAATAAAAATTGTGTTTTTGTCCAAAGCAAGATTTTAATTATTGATCTAGTAAAAAAATAATAAGTTATTTTTGTCAAGACCAATACTCAAATTTGTAACCTCATATGTTAGACATAGGAGCAGTTGTTGCAATTTTCATGTCTACAACAAAAAAGTGCAACACTAAAATTGTAAAAACTATCAACAAGGGTTTTCTTTTCTTTTCACTGTGCTTGTTTCAAAAGAAAGAAGAAGAAAATCAGCTTTGCCTCTATATCTTTTTATTGTAATTCTGTTCTTATTATATGTATTGACTGCATACTGTTAAGAAAAATCTTAGTTAGGAACAAAACCCTTAACAAACGATGGGAAATTTATCGCCCTTCCTTAACAACAAAATGCTTGATATTTGGTCATTTGTAAACGCTTTAGACCTATAATGAAAGTAGACATGGTTAAGAATGCAAAAATATAAACTTGTAGGATAGACAAATTCCTCTACAGAAATTGGATCTAATTAGTTTACTTGTAAGGACCTTCAGTAAGTTTCTCTTGAAAAGCATGATAATGTGTATCATATCAAGATATATCGATAAGTTAAGAGATATTAGAAAAAATAATCGAAAGATTAAACAGTTTCATTCTTCCAGCTATTTGGTTAAGCTAACTATCATATTTTACAACTTAGTGTAATTAGTTTAATAGATTTAATTGAAAATTCATATTTTGTAAAATCTATTTTCTCAAAAGATTAGATTGTAGATACAGATTTTAGCGTTTTATAAAGGTTTGGCGAAAATCTCGATGATACGCAAAGCTTTATAATCAACTACAAGTAAAAGAGGTTGCACCATATCCGTAAAACAATAGTCATACCCATTTGTGAACGAATAACATTTCATCTTTCCCTTCTAATCAACGAGGTATAGTTGAGTGTATCATCTTATTTTGAAATAAGAGCTATATCATGTCAACAATAAGCCTGAACGTGTTGGTGGCATCCTTATACGTGCATGCGGGCTTGGATTAAAATTAACTTAAATAGATTTAAGAAGTCATAACATTTTGAATGATTAATTAACATTTCAAATCAGACAAATATGAACTTCACCAAATCAAATACCTAGTGCAAATGGAGAAAACTAAACCTAAATTTTCAAGAGGATAGATTTTCATCCAGGGGTCGTTGTTACCTAGTTATGACAGTACAATTTTTATTCATTCTCCTTACAACTATCAAAGACGATAATTTTGAGATGCAATATTTTATTCTGAGGTGCCCGAAATTTGCAAGGTCTAAGATGCATGAGTCTCGGCAAATTGGAATTGTATGTGATTACAACTAAATTGCAACAATTGTCTAACGAATCAAAACAAATTAAGGCTAGTGCCATCTACACTATAAGAAACCACAATGAAAAGGGCTTATACTATAGACTTCTTTAAACATTCAATAAAAAATTGGCATGGATTTATCACAGTATTTACGGGGGTCCTTTCTCATAAAACGTTAAAAATCAAAGTTAAAATTAACTGGCTCTATCAAAACGAATGAGACTATAAAACGTACTCTGAGAGATTTAATGAATAATTAATTGCCTACATCATGCAATTTCTACGCACCATTTGTGCCAAATTAAGGATGAGGGGACTTAACTACCAAATTAGAATCCTACTAGAATAAAAACATGTAAGAGCGTTTATGTCAGATTGTTGATAAAGCTCAAGCATTCTTAGATGATTATTCTGAGAAGGCATGTGGTGAGAATCAAATTGGGTTCCAAACCATACTTAAGAGCATATGCTATAAATCGAATCAATCATTCTATAGAAACTTATACACTTATTACATCCAAGGACAAAAAGGATTATACTAATAATATTACATCCAAGAACAAATTAATGTTATAGCTCAAAATAATGATTGTCATCAAATTATGATCCTAATTAAAGACAATATCCTAATTTTTCTTGGGCTAATCCAGAAAAGAATTTAACCAATCAATGAGCATGAGCATGAAGGAGGATACCATTCACGCTGATTAAAGAATTAAAGATATGTATGTGTTATTCGCATCTAAATTTTATGTTAAGAAGATGAGCACAATGATAACTCTTCAATATGGCATGCTAGATTGAGCCAACTTAGTATGGACAGACTAAAGGCTACGAAGGTGAAAAACTTGATGAATGGATTGTCCAAGTCTATTTCTTTTGGCTTCTCATGTATGTGAAGGGTGTCAATATGGTAAGGCACGTTTTCTTTTGTAAGTCATTGTCACACTGCAAGGCCTCGTTGGAGTTGATTCATAGTAATGTAATGGGATCTCGTAAGACACCCATTAAGAAGCCAAATTCGGTGTCTTTATCAACCACAGAAGTAAAAATATAAAGTTTCCTGTTTGGCAGCTCAAGAGTATGTATGGTTGCGACGGATATTGAGGATGTGGTTTTTCAAATCCATGATCATATTACCATCTTCGATACAGCCAAAGTGCCACTAAGCTTGCTACTAATTCAGCATGTGATACAAGAACCAAACACATTGAAATTGAGCATTATTTCATTCGTGAGTGTGTTCTCGATAGAATAATCGAAGTAATAGACGTACGGTGCAAAGCTAATGTTGTAGAAACTTTCATAGTGTCTCTCTAAAGGATGGTTTTAAGATCTCCATTCTCATCTTTGAATAGTCTCTATAAAATCATTTTAAAGGGGAATGTTAAAAGTTTAAAGTGTTTCCTAGAGTTCTCTTATTAAACTATGGCTCTAGCGTACACTTAATTTAGTGTCTTTTATAGGAATATCTAGAGAATTCCTTGTTTAGAATATCCATAATAAATGTAATGTTTAATATTGAATCCGAAAGGTTCCATCAAGAAATTTAAATAGGATAAACCTTTGTCATTTTTTGCATCATCCAAAAAAATACATTGGATTTGTTCTATTTCGGTACACAAATATGGGAGTACACTTTAGCATGTATATCTTCACAATATACAAACTAATATCATGTCAAGTATGCAAAAATAGATATAAATACATTAACATCATTAGCGAGCGTACCTTTTAGCAATAAAAGAGTCATTGTTGTACATCGAACTATGACCCAAGACACGAGATACCATATCTGAGCTAATCGTGGGATAATGAGTATAGCAAATTACTTTACATCCAAATAACCTGGCAAGAGGATACGTAAAAGCATATCCACTCGTGTCAAAATAAACCTTAGGGGTGAATTTTCGTAGGGCCTCCCATGAAAGGTAAATTGAGCCTAAACTTTGTCCAATCATGGTAAATCGTGGAAACATCTTCTCCTCAACCCATCTTCTTTTTGACAATTGAATAACCTAAGAATCAAACAACCAAGTTTAACATAAGAATTTCAATCATCATAACACCACTTCTATACTTACCATATATGTTGTAACTAACTCTTGCATGAACAATTGCTTACAACTCAGTACTCCGAGTTGAGCACTTCCACGATGCAATACATCGAAACACTATTAGTTTCTACTTTCTAATATTACAGACCCAATGCAAATTCATTAGGTTAGGATGCACCCAAAAAAGAAAACTTTTCACAAACATACTGCTCTTCAAAATCTTTATCGACCCATAATTGCATACTTAGAATGTTAGCTGCAGTCATACATTCTGCCTGCTAAATCATTTAAAGTAATAATGCTAAATGAAAACTGCATGTGTGTGTGTAAAATCCACGTTTAGATTTTACTTCAATCAGAAGGTATATTACATACATTGAAGAGATTCAAAGTAGTCCAACAAATAAGCATACTCGCTTCATTTCCAAATCTAATACCATACGCACAACATAACCCCATAATTCGTTAAAAAAGAGCTGTGCTAACTGTACCGCATTTATCACGTTAGCCAGTTTCTATTGACGGTTTAGAAATTTTTTAACGACACAACGCCAACTGCAGCGTAATAATGTTCTACCCAATTTTCAACGGCCAACCGAAATTGGCTGATATGGAATCCATAATGTGATGCATTTAACACCGGCTAAAATTGGTTAAACCAAAGTTGGCAGTTTGATAGAAAAAGGTGTTCCCGTCAATAAAGTTAAAAAGGAAAAGAAAAAAAATGACTAACAAACTTACCAAAACAGGTCGAAGAAGCTTCACCCCAAAACGATCTAGGGCGCGAAAAGACAAGCTGTCTGGCGTGGCAACATCTCCGGTATAGATAGCGATCTGAAGATCCAGATTGAGTTCCTGGGTAGCTTTTACGGCGCACCATAAAACTCTTTCTCCCCCGCCACCATCGTTAGTGTACGGATGAAAAAATCCAACGGCTGAACGGCGTTTAGTTCTCGAAGAAATAACGGCTGTTAAAAGGACTGTTAATATCGCTGTAAGAATTGTGAATATTAAAGTTAAGAGGATGGGAAAGATCGCCATTCCAAATTGCGACATGACGGCAGGAAGATCGTATTAGATTCAGGGTGTTCGGTTCTATTTTTATTTTTATTTTTATTTGGCGGCGGTTGATACGGTGGAAGACAGAGGAGATACAATTTGATTTTTGCCTCGCACGAAACCTTCGTTTTTTAAGCGTCTTTAGATTAGAAGAGGAAAACGATTGCTTGGATGTCTTCCACGCCAAGAGGTTCTCTAAACGCTGATGAAATATAAATGCAGTTTAGGTCACCTTTAAATTAATATACTAGGTTGGAACCCGTGCGTTGCACACGGGCAGTTGTGTAACGATGTTGAAGTTGTGTCTCAGATCAGCAGTAGCAAGTGGGGAGTAATAAGTTGTGCATGCAGGCATAAAAATAACAGTAACTTCGACAGGAGTTCAACATTAAAGTATTAACGAATGCTAAGAATCCAAGGTAAACAACCAGCATATAAACGCATGTCCAGTTGAAGATAGTAAAAAAACGGAGGAGTTATAAGTGCGAGTTCAAATAATAGTGCATATGTTATAATAAGTTGGCGAAAGTAGCTTATAAATAAATAGGTTCAAATACAAACAGAACGAAAATACAATGTAGTAGATGGAATTAAGAGAGAAGGAAGAACAAAATTACTGCAGTACATAAAGATTAGAAGGAAACTAAAAAGATACAAAATTATTATTGAGTACATAAGATGAGAACAAACGCAAGGATGTAGTAAGAAGAGTGGTGCTCGTTATTGTAGCTTGTTAATCGGTTTTATTATTTTCCTTCTTCTGTCTCTTTTCCTGAGTTAAGCCATTGGAGCCAACGTGTTCCAATCCTTCTTCGTAATCCTGGAAATGGTTATAAAAATTGAAGTCCGAACATGGTTTCATGCTTGTTGAAAAAAATGTGCTTATACTTCATCATTTTTGTTATTTGGTTTAGTCGGCATATAGTTGATTTGTTTAAAGCTGTAGTTTATGAACAGTTTTGGAATAACGGAGATGAATATATATGGCAGAAAAAAGGGTTGTGGGAAAAAATAAGAGGTGGTTGTTATTGTTCATGGTAATGGAAAAATTGGTAAAGTTAGTTGAGGTAAAATTTGAATGTGTAAATGAGCATTGTATATGTAATACAGTGGATGATTAAGTGACTAATTTCATTTAGAGCAAAAAAAAATTTATGATAGTTATGCAAAATAGAACAATGGTTTGACAATACGTACATTGATAGTTATTCCTTTTCGTGAACCCTTTCTACATGCATGTTGTAGTTGTGTTGCAAAAAGTTGATTTCCTTTTTTGTACTTGTTATCTTCATCCTGTAGTAGCAGAAAGCTTAGCCAGAAAAATTAGCTTATGAGCATGAGCGGTATGACGTGTCAGAATACCTGATGAACAACTTGTTTTCCCTTCCGTAATGCATCAGTGTTAGTACTTGGAGTTGTTACATCAGAAGTTATATTGACAATAGTATTTTCAGCAGTTTGTTCTACGGCCTGTCATATTTATATAGGGAGACGGGCATGCCAATAATTTCAGTTTATAGTTTCTGAGCGATAAGTACAGAGTATTTGTTTAAAGAGAAGAAGTTACCTCAATTTTTATATTGTAGGAACCTTTGTCTCTAACTTTTTTCACAATTTTTCTGGTAGTTAGATAGATATCTCGGTTATTCATTTCATAGTTACTTGGTTTGAATTCGAAAAGGGCATCCACTCCGACAATTTTTTCAAAAATATTTTCAACTCTTTCTGCTCCTTTTTCCTGATCGATTCATTTGTGGTGTTAAACAAATGAGTATTTATGGTAGTAATGTTTAAAGTTGATGAGAGCAAGTGTGTAGAAACATATAAAAGTGTAGACGACTGAACTAACCATTGTTGAAATCCTTAGTAGCTCATCAACCGGAAGCCCAATAAGTGCTTCAGCTTCGCGGTCAAAGGCAGTGATGGTTGATGACATTGAGTGATCTAAGATATCCACGTTGAGACGGTACCTAGTAGGATAGTTTGGTAAGATGTGTGATATGTTTTATAGAAATAGTAGAAGACGAAGTGTTTACCTATTGACAGGCCCACTCATTGAGAATTCACACCTGTTGCAAATATATAGTTCTCCTTCCTTTCGAGCAACTGAGTTGCAAAGAGCACAAGATAAGTAGCTCCAAGGAGACGTTCTCAGCTTCATAACAGTTGCAGTTGTGATATATTTTTTGCCCTACAAATATTGGCACAAAAAATAGTTGGTTAGACAATGGTTGCTGAAGCCAAGATTTGTAATATACTTCTTGAAAAAAGTTGGTAATTAATGGAGCTAAGTAATAATAGTAGGCGGAATAACTCGACAATTTGCAGTTCTTAGGTCGCTCATCAGTTGTGCAATGGTTGATTGAACATCTTCTGTTGTTCTAGTTGTATTTGGTAAACTTTTATTGTTCATTAGCACAATGTTGGATGGAATAACTCCTTCTGACCTATAATCATAAGTGATTAATATGAAGGGTGCAATATTTATATTCAAAGTATATGTCATATACCGACGAATTGAGTCTTACCTCTTCAGCATAAATTCTGTCTCTGGAATGTTGATGTTTAAATAGACCTTAGTTGCGAATGTAGAGTCGAAAGTTATTGAACCTGCACCAAAATTAGTTTCAGTAAGTAATATAGTGAAAAGGGTAAACACCTTAGTGTGGCTGCATGTGTATTTGTTTTATGTACAAAAGTATTCCTTGGAGGTTATAGATATATCTCCGACTATATGCGTGCATAAATGTACATCTATGTGTTGTTATACCACTTATATGTTGTGTTATGTGATGGTTGTAGCAGTATGTGTGTACTGGTTGAGAAAGTTTGTATAGTGGAAGTTCTTACGTCCAAAATTAGACACAGTTGTGGAAGTAACAAAATTGATAGGGGTTTGTCAGATGTGTCCACTATCGATTCCTCCAGCAAGTCCTTTTTGTCCGACCATAGGGATATGGTATAAGTTTTTCCACTGGAAAAAAAGATAATATGTACTCAGTTTTGGTAGAGAAGGTAAACAATAGTATTAAGTAAGAAACTTGTGTACCTTTGGACTTCAATCTGAATCTCTCTTTTCACGGTCTGGTTACCATCTCTTTTAGTAATTGGAATCACGATTGATATTCCTCGCAATAAACCACACACATCTGGATAATCTTTCAAGCATATTTAGTACTGTACAGGTGTTTGCAGCAAAAATTTGAAAACAACAGGATTTACGGTCAACAAACTTACCAGTGAGTTTTTCTTTTTTGTACAGCCTGGTTGGAAATAGATCTTCTCCGATAAAGCCAAATTTGTAATAGGGAATGTCGTCAATGCTTTCAGTAATCTGTGTGACAGTAGAGTCTGCGCGTATGACGATTGTCCAATCTTCATCAATTGCTCTGTAGATCTTGTCGGAATCCTAAACATTGAATCTAGTGACATGATACACTCCATGTTCTACAAATGTGTTTTCAAAATCATGCAGGATATGCCGTCTCACTGTGGCTTGCTTCTGATTTCCCTAAGATATGAAGATTGGTTTACGTGCATGTAAAAGCGGTACAGCAAAAGAGTCGAGATTTATTATTTACAGTAAACTGTTAATGGAGGAAAATCAGTTTGTAGCAAACGGTGTACTATGAAAGTGAGTCAGTACTTTCCATTAAATAAAAGTACATGCGCAGCCAATTCATGTTATTTATTGCTTGGTGTGTAACCGTGATAAAAGGTCCACCGTTGATGTTTTCTTTTTTATTACATCAGGTGTATATATGATAATCTTATATGTAATAAAAGAAGACAGTGTTTAGTTTTATAAAAACAACTACTGGACTTTCTAACTCAGAACTAACATCTACGTTTCACATCATTTTGCATCTTAAGTTATACTTTTTTGATGAAAAATATACTGTTGATGAACGCATGCAGTCAAAAGGACATAAGAAAACTAAGTTCTTTGCGTGAACAGTTCAGCTGAAATAATTTCTCAACGCTTCCTATGTATAAATTTCAACTAAACCTATGTACAAATTTCAAACGCGGATCATACACAAAAAACGACCATAGTTGTACATCACCAAACACGTAACTGCTGTCTTTTACTCCAATCACGCAAGCACAAAATCATGTCAAATCTATGATCAACCATTTAGTTACCAGTAATTTGTTAATGAAATATGTCCATACAGTAATAGTAAGTCTTGCATAGATGTTATGAAGTAATGAATAAAAATTGAAGAGTGGCAATATAATATATAGATAGTTAATATAATGTGTTAAACTATTTAAATTATTACAGCAATAGTGATGAAAAGTATACTTCCATTTCGCGTCAACCGCAGTTATAAATATGTTAAAAAAATCACTTACTGCACTGTCTAGCAACTGCAGGTTGATGGCAAACTTTTCATTTGTCTTCTGGTTTACAGAACTCCACAGCCTGCCAATTCTAACTCTGATAGTGCTCCAGTTAACTCCGTAGTGGACATCGGATAGTAGTGCAAACTCTTGATTCAGCTGCATCATACCGTTGGGTTTTATTGGAAGTTGAAGAATAATACTGTCAAGTTGTATTGGTGGGTAATGAGATGTGCAGTAAAACGATGGAGTTGATGAGCATTTATAGTTGAAGTAGTAGTGAGGACGTGCTGCATGAATTTGTTGGAAATGGGAAATTATTAGTGGAAGTGGTGGTGTATTTCCTGTTACGCGCTGTAACAGTGTACTGATTCAGCAGTTGACGTGGTAAAAGAAAACGTATAGTTTATGACCGTTAATTTTATAGGAACCGCTATGAACAGTTCAGTTTTTTTGTAAATTTCCAAAACTTGAATTTGTCATGCTACTGAAATTTTGTCATATCAGCGAACAACTGTAGTAAATGCAGTGGCAAATAAGGTACTATGTACCATATTCTAAAGGCTATGATGCATAAAAATTGGTAGGCCCAAATTATTATATAGCAATGCATTATATAGTTCGAACAATTGAACACTGTATCAACTATTTCAGTTGACCTTGCAGAGCAAATTGTACTCATCAAGCATTGAACTTTTTCTCAATTGGAACTAAAATATAACTTATCATTAACCTAAGATTATCGACAACTGGTATAAAAATTCAACAACACTATATTTTTTTAAACTATAAATTTCATGTACTGTTATGTACAATTTGGAATCAATGAGTCACACGCGTTAGCAATTAAGTGCAAAATGTTTTGAGTGTCCTTTGATTTTTTTTTTTTTTATTTCTGTACAGTACATACTCAGTTTTAGGTATGTAAACATGATTTGCTTTTTTTTTATTCGTACGTTTGAATTTAATGTTTACTTGTAAAAAACAGTGTACAGATCAATCAAATAGGTTCAATTGAGTTTGCTTCATCCACGTCACTGCTTATACACAATTTGCAATATTACTATCTGTATTCACCAATATATATTGCACTGTAGTTTACATAATTTACTTCATAGATAGTCAAACATGTATAAAACATATATTTCCAAATAAACACAGCTGATATAATAAGCAATGAAGATAAAAAATTTAGTGGAAAAGAACAAAAGGACAGGTGTACAGTCATTCTGATACAGACAGTTCAGAGTAGTAAATGTAGAAGATAAATGCATTACGACTTTATATTACAGTTCTGTTTACGGATAGTTTAATAAAGATTGGAAAGAGAAAAGAAAATGTAAATATGTGGACCGTTGAAGCAGGTAGTCAGCATCGGACAGTTTCGTCACATCTCATTCCTTCGCTTATCCTTCATATTGTAGATTGGCGGGTCCAAGGAACTGAAGTAAATTCATCTTCCTGTAATAAGCATGAAAACCGTAATCAGTGAACAAATTTATTAAACAATTAACTACATCAAATGGTCCAAGATTTGGGATGAATAATGACTCTTGCTAGCAGAAAGTAAAGGAGTGTAGAATCTGTTGTGAAACTATTATGCAGAGTAGAGTTTTTTTTTTGTTTGTAATAATTATTGTAATAATTTGTTAAACTTACGATTAGAAAAAGTGGACAGTATCATGTAACAGCAGAAGGGAAGATGATACATTTACGTAAGATCATACCTCACTTATTATGTACCGGATGCATGATGTACTGAAAATGCTTCCACTATGACCATCCAAAATACAATTTGTAAGCTGGAAAAAGTGAGCACGAAGTAAAAACTATGTCAAATAATAATTTAATTATAATGCAGTAGTAATTTTGGAACAGACAGTTGATGTGCTTAAAAAAATGAGTTGATTGTAAATAGTATTTGGTTTAACTGGTCAACAAAGTAGGTAATGGCCTATAGTGTAGATAATTTTTTTCACATTCAGTAATATCAGAAAACTCAACTGATATACTCGAAGACGGAAGTTGTACATATAATTGTATACCTATATACTCCTATTAACAGGTATATCAGCAAATCGTCAGTATTTAATGAACTTGAGTAGTTGTGGAATGAGTTGTGGAATGAGGTAAAGTTTATAGAACACACAAGAACTAACTTATATAATGGATGCTAGAAATAGGTAAAAGTATGATGTGCAATAGTTTGACCATTTATCATCTTGGTGGCACACTACTGCATATACATTACAATTTAGTTAACTGTCTAGTATCATACGATCGCTATCTTCCTTCTCTTTCCTCAGCTTATCAAATTCTTGATTTCTATTATTCTTACTATCTTCTCTTTTACTTTCGTACAATTTTTTTACATTTTGCAGTTTTTTCTTGAGCTCTGATATTGTACTCTCACCATTTTCCTTCTCCTTCATAAGCTTATTCATTTCTTGATTGCTGCTATTCTTAATCTCTTCAGGTCTAGTTTTGCCTATCTACATAAAATATTCGTCATTATCCATTATCGTGAAAGAGATAAAAATTTAAATAAACTTACTTGCAGACAAATGTATGGAGACTATGAAGTAGGGTAGCACAAACATGGGGATGAAAACACCAGTACGTTATAAGGATGCAATAAATATCCAAAAGTAAAATTACACATGTTTTTATGATAATATACTGTAAGCATCAACTCAGTGGAAATAGGAATTGACTGGACGTATATGTTACATGAGAACTTACAAAATTGACAGTAGAATGAATGGAATAGCATGACATCAATATACTGCACAGCTTAACAGTTTGCGAGTACATGTTCAATGTTAGTATTCATTGTTGTTGGCTGTGAAAAAAATGCAACAACATTAGTAAACCAAAATGAAATATATATATATATATATATATATATTGTTAATGTAAATTGAATTTAAAAATTGGATAATTGTTTACGTACCTATCAAGTTTTTAAATACTTCTTTGTAGACAATATTTTGTGTATACGTTTGACAGCCTTCCTCTCTTGAACCCACAAGTATTTTCAAACCTAAGTGCGACGTTGTTCTTGAGACAGCGACATAAAGTTGACCATGTGTAAAGACTGGTCTAGGTAGGTAAATGCCAACATTTTCCAATGTTTGGCCTTGACTTTTGTTTATTGTCATAGCAAAGCAAACACGAACCGGAAATTGTCTCCGTCTTAAAACAAATGGCCATTTTGTGTCATTTGAAGTAAGCACTATTCTAGGAATTAGTACTTTTTGACCAATATTATTTCCTGTTACAATTGATGCTTCTATCACTCTTGAAGCTAGTTGTGTGACAATCAATCTAGTACCATTACACAATCCAAGGCTTTGGTTAAGATTTCGTAGTAGCATTATTGGAACACCCACCTTTAACTGCAAATTATGATTTGGAAGGCCCGATATTTTTAGTGTATTCAGAAATTCTGGTGGGTACATAATATTTTGATCATCTGTAGCATCCGAAATTGGGCTAATTGAATCAACACTTAGATAATTTCTAAGACTTCCACTTATAATACCAACTACGTACGAATTTATTTCCTCGACACAGTCATTAGTTGGTCCTAGTATACATCTATCTCGTAAATAATTTGTGTTCATTAAATTTTTATCCAAGTCTGGATATATGGTATTAACAATTTCTGCTATGTCATTACCAGATGTAGGTATAACAAATTCATCTGGTATTTGAATCCAAGTGGGCTCCTCATCTTCCTCTAATGAAATAGTGCGTAGGTTTCCTTCTCCTATGTTTAAAACCCACTTTGAAAATTGTGCTAGCTTCTCATCATAATCCTTGTTGGTTGTACATGTTTTTAAACGCATGTTGGTGTGGAGAGTAAAAATGGTACATTTGCTCCATAAAGAAGATTGATTTATTGCAGATCGTACAATCATTTGTCTAGTACCTTTAGGTATAACAGGAAGAGTTTGTCTAAAGTCCCCGCCCAAAAGTACTGTTTTTCCACCAAAAACTTTATTTTCATTAGCAGCAGACGTATTACAGACAATATCAGTTAAACTTTTTTCAAAAGCCTCCAACGCATTACGATGCATCATAGGTGCTTCATCCCATATTATCAAATCAGTTTTTCTAAGCAAATCTGCTAGGTAGGACTGTTTAGATATGTCACAAGTTGAATTGTCATCCAAATTTATTGGTATTTTAAATTTTGAATGTGCAGTCCTTCCTCCGGGAAGAAGTAAAGAAGCAATTCCTGAAGATGCTACAGCTAAGACAATCTTACCTTCAGATCTTAAGCCACTTATAATCGTCTTCCATAGAAATGTTTTTCTCGTACCCCCACTTCCATCTACAAAAAAAAACCCACCAGATCATGTCTTTGCTGCTTGTTGCACAACATCAAAAATATTTTTCTGCTCATTGTTCAGTAATGGCAGCAGTTTTTCAACTTCCTCTTTCATTACCTCACGGTCATACCCTACCTCTTCATTGATCAAGGTATTAAATAACCCATCCTCTGAAAACATATCTACTTCAGTTGTTGGCAAGAATTCTTTCAATGATCTATTATTTCTATTCATAATTTTATCTATCTCATTAAAAGTCTTTGATTTCACCCAACTTATTGGTGGATCACTACAGCTTCCATTAAAATTTCTATTATGCCAAACAATATCTTCAGACATCGTTTCCCAATGATTCTTCCAAAATTGACTTGGGTTTGCGATCTCACAAAACAATAATAACGTTGTGAACATTTCACGTAAAGATGAGGGCGATGCCCATTGACACGCCTCTGATATTGCCTCATTCCATTCATTATCATCCTCTAACAACCCATGAGCAACACATGCTTCTTTAAAGGTTTCATAGCATACTCTGCCGACTGTTCTAATATCTGCATAACAGGTAGGACCTGTCACAGTATTTAACAGCATACGCATG
This sequence comes from Allium cepa, assembly GCA_030765085.1. Taxonomy (NCBI): domain Eukaryota; kingdom Viridiplantae; phylum Streptophyta; class Magnoliopsida; order Asparagales; family Amaryllidaceae; genus Allium; species Allium cepa. The sequence continues at coordinate 27,071,501 of CM060937.1, read as the reverse complement.
TAAAATCTTTCCCCTGCCGTTGGATGAGCATAATATATTCTACCTATCTTCTCACCTTTTTTTTCTCATTTTCCACCTTTTTGTCCTCTTATCCCAAACCCATTCTATAGGAAAATCAACATACGTCAAGCGTCTAGCTTCAGGAAACATCTTATTAGTTTCTAACCACTCAGTGAACATAGTCTTATCCAAATTCGGTCGTCCTTGTACGTCTACTAAACTTTCCGAGTCATCAAAAAAAATGGTATGCTCCCCCAGCAAATGGAACATAAGTCTCTCAACAGCTGGGGTTCGATATTGTATGTCAAACTCAAATATTCTCCAACTCGCTTCAGAAGCAGAAATATACCTACAATCAAGGTATGTCTTCACTTCGTCTATTTCTCGTACAAATGTTTGGCTATCACTGTTGTTATCCTCAATCACAACAGTTGCCCTATCATGTCCTTTATTTATATACTTAAACAAATACTTAATAGATCGTGCTCTATTGCATACCTCCACATTAACATGCGCTTGATACTTTACAACCAGGTCAACATTATGTGGTATCACCCATCGACTATCTTGACAAAAACCATTTTCAGTAGAAGAGTAACGACCATCATTCCTTCTTCTATAAATAGGAAAACCATTCTTGTCAAACGTTGTTTCGTTACAGTATTTTTTGGGAAAGTGTTTTGAGCATGCTCCAGCAACCATGCATGGACATGAAGGGTTCTCAGGTCCACACGGTCCATGTATCATAAACTGACAAATTGAGTGATATGCCAATGGATCTGAATGAACATTTGGAATTTCTGCGCTAACCATTTTGTCAACATCACCTACAGTTTTAGGTCTATCACTTCCAAGTACAAAAACCAGTATGTGAGCATGTGGAAGTCCACGCTTTTGAAATTCAATGGTATATATCACTGCATACTGAAAATTATAAACACAGTTAATAAGGAATAAAAGGTAATAATGATATATGTAGTGTCAATGAGCATAAAATGTAGAAAAATATTTACATGCTTTTACTTTTCCAAAATGTTCCTTATCCTTTATGTCCTTAATTAGTTCCATAAGCTTGATTTGAAAAACACGTGAAACTATGTCTGGTCTATCTTCAGTTCTTTGGCCTGGATAGCGTTCTAAAGCATATCCAATCTCTTACCACTTTGGGTTGCAAGTAAATGTAATGAAATAATCTGGAGAGCCTGCCCACCTACAAATTGCCATTGCATCTTGATAGTTTTGCACCATATACCTTGGACCGCCAGTAAATGATGATGGTAAAACAACTTTATGCCAATGCATGAAGCTGATGTATCCCCAGCTGCTATTGCATCATGGAACCCACTGTAAATTTCAGATCTTAATGTTTTCTGATTATTTTTCACCCAACATAGTCTTTCTTCCTCTATACATGTGTAAGCACCTACCACAAATTGCTGGAAAAATTTTCCTCCTAAAGGTAGAGCAGATCCATCTCCCGATCTGTACTGAAGAAGATAGGCATAGTACTCTCTCATAGTAACCAATTCCCTTTTCGTCGTTCTAGTTTGTTGCGTGTGTCTGTATTCTATATTTCGATGATAACCATCTTCTCCGTACGGAAACAAAATAGGGTATTGCATAGCCATAAAGGAAGGGTGTTTCTTGTTAATTCTTTTAAGAACTCCATTTCTCTCCTCAATGACAATATCTCTAAAACCACACGAGTTTATGTTGTCCTCGTCTCTTAATGAAGCAACCTCTAATGTACTCGGTAGATTGTACTGCCTACCATCTCTATACCGCCTTTCTAATAACCTAATAAAAACCGGTTGATAATCTGTAGCGTGAAATCTATCTCTTGCCATTCGAAAGACTTGAGCCAACACATTACATTCGTCGAACATTGTAATTAGAACTATTTCTTCATCCAAATTAGTTGTAACATGAGCAGAAATTCTGTTAGACACCTCATGTGCTGTGTCATAAATGTATAACTGTGCAAATTTTGGCGTGCCATCTGTTGGTAGTAGTGACCCAATCCTATGATGATTTTGTCCATTTATTCTAAAAATGTATGGTCCACGACCATTGTTAATGGAGTTGTCAATATGACCACCCATTGATGTAAAAGCAAAAATGGAGTTATATGCACGAATATTTTCTCTAAAATGCCTACTTTTAGCTCCGCCGTTATGGTCCAACAAATGTAGCAAATATTGAGGACATTTTTTGAATAATGGAAGTTGTACCTTTCCTTTCCGACAGCATATAGAAAAGACTGGATTTGTATCTGTGCTTTCTGATTTTACGCATTCCTCTAACCAAACCAAGGCACCACAATAACTACATTCACATCGCGGATGACCAAAGTTCCATGGAACCAACATCTTCCCTGATAAAAAATCGTTGGTAAATTTGTAAAAAAATATAGATTATTGTCTACCAAAGAAAACAAAGCAGCAAACTCACTTTGATTGAAATTCTTGGTTGTACGTAAATTTCTGAAAGATTGAAAATTTGTCAACGCCTTCGGAAAACAAATTGCAGCGCAGTCATATGAGGGAAACGTTGGACGTGGACACTGTACTGAAGTTGAAATTTTGTTTGCTGACTGATTTGTGCCTTTTCCAGTACCTTATTACAACAGCAGGTATAAATTATATCGCACAAACTATTAACTACAAACATATACATCTGTATATATACACACTCAAAATATAATTACATCGAATCCACGTGTTAAGCTTTTGATGTCTGATATACTGATGTCTATACTGGCGGTTCAACCAACACACTAAATCATAGATTAGGGTAAATATTAGTTCAAACAGTATAATGACAAATACAAAAAATTATGGAATTAATGTGTAATACAAATTACCTCCTCTTTGGTATCTGTGCAGTAAGCAGAATAGTGTGGACGCCTCTTCAGAGTGCTGTAGGCAGAGATTGTTTTTAAAGTTTTGTGGTGCAATAAATTGGCCGACATCGCTGCAATGCAGGCAGGTAGTCCAGGTAGATACTGGCATCTTCTTTAATCGTTGAGCAGATAGCAAAAGTCGTCTCTTCGCACGTGCATGCCTCCAAATCTGACAGTTAATCATTACAAAACATATTAGAATGATGTGTTCAAATCAAACTACTGATATGCACTGTTACGAATGATCCAATGTCTAACGGGGTAAACAAATAACCGAGGGATCCACGTTAATGTCGCAGATGGATACAGAGTGTATGCATTTTTTGCAAGGCTGAAATAACTATGGAGTTGAACGACAGCATACTGAATAGCAGTAAATGATAATTGCAAAATGCGAAGACCGCTTATTACACTGTACAACCCAGTTTTGTAAGCAGAAGGTGAGAAGTAAAAATAAAGTTTGAACATGCAAGAATTTGTATTAAATGACAGTGTAAGTAGGTGAAAATGTACAATGATCGTTTACTGAATTTATTTCTGTTTCAAAAACGTGTACTGGAATCTATTACGGAAAATTTGAAAAATGAGCAGCACAGGAGAAACATCAAATAAGTAACAAAATAGGTTGGAACATCGTACCAAAAGCTGACACGATCGCGTGTGCAACGCATGTTGTCCGAATTTCTTTACCATATCTCTACCTGCGCATAAAATGGAGGTTAGCTGTACATCAAATAGATGGTGGTTTTAAGTTTAAGTAATAGATTGGATTGTTAAAATAATATGAAATGAAATAAAACTTTGTTTTAACAGTACAATTTACTTTGCAAACAACATGAGCAGCTCAAACATAACTCTTACAATATGTTACGCAGCAAGGTGAAGTTATTCTATTGTATACATAGAGCTTTAAAGTCATGCACATAATATATAAACCCAAAGCAGAGAAAAGTTATTGGTAAACTAAGTTTAAGAGATTGTTTGGAAATAACTTGCCTTATTATTTTTCTACTAAAAATCAGATAGGATAAGCAATTGGTAAGCAGTGTTAATTATTAAAAAGTTAAGAAAATACTTGTGTAAACATAACTTGAACTTGTAGTCAAATTTAGTTGTAGAAAGTGAAATAAATAGGAGGTAAATAATAAGTAGCTAATGAGCAGATTTAACTACCTATAATTAGTTTCCAAAACTGTGTTTATTGCTCGTAAACATAGGAAGTATACCTTGGTCAGTACAAACTATACTATACTAAAAAATTATAACTATTTCTCCTCGCTGTGTAAACATATGAAACTTACTTTAAAAATTTATATGAGTTAATATTGAGGCGTGTACCTTAAAACGTGTTAATGGTAGGAATGAGCATCTGAAAACTAAGATGCTTAACAACATCAGACTCCATTTTTAAAACCTAACGTAAATAGTGTAAAAAAAGTTTAATGGTAACTGATATTTATAAAAATACAACCTAACATTACACAAAAACTTCACTGAAGTAAAACTGAAGTGAAAAAATGAAATAATTTGTGTATATTTGGCCAGAGAACTAACTATATGTAACGGATATTACGGAAAATTTGAAAAATGAGCAGCACAGGAGAAACATCAAATAAGTAACAAAAGAGGTTGGAACATCATACCAAAAGCTGACACGATCGCGTGTGCAACGCATGTTGTCCGAATTTCTTTACCATATCTCTACCTGCGCATAAAATAGAGGTTAGCTGTACATCAAATAGATGGTGGTTTTAAGTTTAAGTAATAGATTGGATTGTTAAAATAATATGAAATGAAATAAAACTTTGTTTTAACAGTACAATTTACTTTGCAAACAACATAAGCAGCTCAAACATAACTCTTACAATATGTTACGCAGCAAGGTGAAGTTATTCTATTGTATACATAGAACTTTAAAGTCATGCACATAATATATAAACCCAAAGCAGAGAAAAGTTATTGGTAAACTAAGTTTAAGAGATTGTTTGGAAATAACTTGCCTTATTATTTTTCTACTAAAAATCAGATAGGATAAGCAATTGGTAAGCAGTGTTAATTATTAAAAAGTTAAGAAAATACTTGTGTAAACATAACTTGAACTTGTAGTCAAATTTAGTTGTAGAAAGTGAAATAAACAGGAGGTAAATAATAAGTAGCTAATGAGCAGATTTAACTACCTATAATTAGTTTCCAAAACTGTGTTTATTGCTCATAAACATAGGAAGTATACCTTGGTCAGTACAAACTATACTATACTAAAAAATTATAACTATTTCTCCTCGCTGTGTAAACATATGAAACTTACTTTAAAAATTTATATGAGTTAACATTGAGGCGTGTACCTTAAAACGTGTTAATGGTAGGAATGAGCATCTGAAAACTAAGATGCTTAACAACATCAGACTCCATTTTTAAAACCTAACGTAAATAGTGTAAAAAAAGTTTAATGGTAACTGATATTTATAAAAATACAACCTAACATTACACAAAAACTGCACTGAAGTAAAACTGAAGTGAACAAATGAAATAATTTGTGTATATTTAGCCAGAGAACTAACTATATGTAACGAATATTACGGAAAATTTGAAAAATGAGCAGCACAGGAGAAACATCAAATAAGTAACAAAAGAGGTTGGAACATCGTACCAAAAGCTGACACGATCGCGTGTGCAACGCATGTTGTCCGAATTTCTTTACCATATCTCTACCTGCGCATAAAATAGAGGTTAGCTGTACATCAAATAGATGGTGGTTTTAAGTTTAAGTAATAGATTGGATTGTTAAAATAATATGAAATGAAATAAAACTTTGTTTTAACAGTACAATTTACTTTGCAAACAACATGAGCAGCTCAAACATAACTCTTACAATATGTTACGCAGCAAGGTGAAGTTATTCTATTGTATACATAGAACTTTAAAGTCATGCGCATAATATATAAACCCAAAGCAGAGAAAAGTTATTGGTAAACTAAGTTTAAGAGATTTTTTGGAAATAACTTGCCTTATTATTTTTCTTTAAAAAATCAGATAGGATAAGCAATTGGTAAGCAGTGTTAATTATTAAAAAGTTAAGAAAATACTTGTGTAAACATAACTTGAACTTGTAGTCAAATTTAGTTGTAGAAAGTGAAATAAACAGGAGGTAAATAATAAGTAGTTAATGAGCAGATTTAACTACCTATAATTAGTTTCCAAAACTGTGTTTATTGCTCGTAAACATAGGAAGTATGCCTTGGTCAGTACAAACTATACTATACTAAAAAATTATAACTATTTCTCCTCGCTGTGTAAACATATGAAACTTACTTTAAAAATTTATATGATTTAACATTGAGGCGTGTACCTTAAAACGTGTTAATGGTAGGAATGAGCATCTGAAAACTAAGATGCTTAACTAAGATGCTTAACAACATCAGACTCCATTTTTAAAACCTAACGTAAATAGTGTAAAAAAGTTTAATGGTAACTGATATTTATAAAAATACAACCTAACATTACACAAAAACTGCACTGAACTAAAACTGAAGTGAACAAATGAAATAATTCGTGTATATTTAGCCAGAGAACTAACTATATGTAACGGATAGTGGACATAGGGACATCGTAATAATTCATAACAGAAGTAAAAAAAACATTTGTTTGGGGAAAATGAAAATAAGAACAGACGGAGCCAAGTTCAAAAACGCGTCAATGCACAATCAAATGATTTGAAACCAAAACATTTGTACATACATAGCAAAAGACACAAGTTCAGATATAGATTTTTAAAGTAAGTAAATAAATTGTAAAGTCAATGCTTAATAGTGTATAATTAGGAATGGATTACGTTACCTTTGCTTTTGAACGTACCATAATCTTAGTTCCAGCTTGTGATGGGGTTTTTGAGCAGATGGTTTACAGTTTTGTACAATGCAAACATGAACATCATTAGCGTTGGACAAATTAATGACAAACAAAAGAAGATAGAAAAGAAATTAAGTAAACATATTTCCGAAATTTAACAATATTTTACCTCGGTTTTATTTAGAAGCATTGAATATTTTGGATCTAATTCAATATTTGGGTAGAGAGTAAAGATCGGTGCGGACGACGGAGACGTCAGTATTCCGCACCGTCAACCAAGCATGAAACCGATTTTGGGTGGTTGCTGAAAATTAAAGCTATAGTGGTTGGGTACGGCGGAGAAGCAGGAAAATGGAGGCAAGTGAAGGGAAGGCGGTGGAGGAAGCGGGGGAAGGAAGAGGATTCCGACTATTGAAGGGCTGTTTAAGATTTTAGGGTTTTAGTCCGGAGTGGTTGGTCGTAAGCAGGGGATGACGGGTACGTGGGGAGTTGGATGTGGAACAATAGTGGGGATGGATGGTTATTTGAGAAAATGGAGGAGGAGTCTTTGAATTGGGGATTATTTCAGAAAATGGAGGAGGACTTTGCGAATTGGGTAAAACAGTGGAGACGTGTGGGGAGAAGTGGGTGTTTTTTTGTTTGTTTTTAGTTTTGCTGATATAAAAGAAGGAAAAGCAGAAATGAAAGGGGAGCAAAGAAATTTGAAAAGCTGAGCGATGCGAAGGCCAGGTAAGCAGATTTAGTGTTGCGCTTTTAAGTTTAAGTAATAGATTGGGTGTCAACCCTTTTTTTGGGTCAATGTAAACTATAAAAAACGTTCATCTATATATTATCATATCTTAATCACTTAAAATTAAGATTTAACATTAAACTTCTTTTACGAATTCAAAGGCACATAAAATAGAATCTAACAATTAAACATGTTTTATAAATTCAGAATGCTTCTAACAATAAACTTCCTTTATAGATTCAAAATACTTCTTTACAAATATACAAATCTTATTACCACTTAAAAATAAAAAATCTTTTTTTTAATTGATTTAAAGATATACAATTTATAACGAAAACAATTCACGCGTGAAGCGCGTGCTACAAATATAACATAAACATATGCATACAATTTATAAGGAAAACAATTCACGCGCGAAGCGCGTACCGTAACACTTTGTTAGAACTGGAATTTTGTTATGTAATGCAGGTATAGTGAATAAATTAAAAATTATTTTCCATTATCATTTAGATATCTAATATTTGTTACCTAATTTATATGTATTTATATCCGAATGAAAAATATATATTATTTTATTAGCACAAAATTATATACACGTTCAAACTGTATTTTTTAAGGATTCGTTGGACTAATTAATGAATATTATTCATTTGAATTTGTTCAAATAGTTTAATTTGTATTATTCCACTTTACATCGAGTTTAAACACTTTACATCGTTTCTCATGTTACCCGTTTTACTCGATTAATTATTTTCAATGCTTAACCGCTAAACTATTTGAATGGTTGAAACGTGAGATTAACAGTACAATCCAAAGTGTTATTTATGAAGCAAATCGTCGGATATCAATGCATGAACATAGTAAGACACATGCACACAACAGTTGACATTTAGAAACTACAATAGAAACGACCCGCCTTCCGTAACATTCGGAATCCATTCACCCAAACAATCGGATTCCTCAATGGTGTTAGGGATGATGCAAGGGTAAGATATACAAAACATAGTAAACATCACATAGCATATTTATTTCAATAAACTAACTGTCATAGCGGGAGAATTTTAACAATATCAACATAAACACATAGAAGCTAGATGCATGGCATATCAAGAGACATTAAATTCAATATCCTGCACATGATATGAGCAATATATAAAATCCAGTATGAATACATGTCTCAAAATAATATATACGATCTACGTGTCAATAGACTACCAAAAATGGATAAATATAGACATAGCAATGGTATAGGTATGGCTCTAATTAGAAGAGATCTCCACCTACAGGTCAACATACTCAAATGATGAACAACAAAAGAAACAACAAAGAGAGGATCAGACATAAAGTCCAATGAAAAGGATGTTAGGAAATCAAATCTATGGTTTCAATGACAACAACTATATAATGGAAATCGAACAAGCATATAAATTCATATATACAGGTACTTGCTAGAGCAACATCACTAGAAAGACAAGAACAAGGCTCAAATAACACTATAAGAGACTACAAATCAATAGGAACAAAGAAGCACAAGAAAAAGAGCACAAAAACAGATATGCACAATATTAGACGTCTGGGTGCACAAGCCAGACGTCTGAAACGGTTTTCTGGAATAATAGATAGACCGAACCAAACGTCTAGCAATTGCACTCAGACGTTTGATATGCTACTATATTCAAAAATATATATAGTATCAGACGTCTAAAACATATCTCAGACGCCTGATTTCAAACTCGGATTTTAAATTTAAACTTCAACTGCCACATTTGAACAGACATCCCCGCTTCTCTTCGCTGCAACTCTTCATCATCAACGGAAGCAACTATAGAGCACTAGTTAATATATGCAACTACTCAAGGAACCTCTCTACAACTATATATATCATCAAGAATCAAGAGAACAGATCACCTTACTTACCTACGCTCTCTAATTACATACTCTATCATATATTCTTGATCTCTAGCAATTTATACTTGTATTTCACTCTTCCATATATTCAGTTCTTCACAGACAATACTCCCTAGATATATAATGGAAGCATTTGTACTAACTAGTTAATATCTGTGTTATAGAACACACATTTGACAAGAACAACTTTTTGTAACCAAGCCTATTCCTCCGAGTGAAGCGAGGTGTTTGATAGTCGAATTCCGAAGAGGAGCTTCGGGACTGGACGTAGGATAGGAGGTCCGAACCAGTATAAAATCCTGGTGTGCTTATTCTACAGTTACTTAGATTAATATTGTTTTAGTTGCATCATATATTTTGCCACATATACTTACATATACACTACACGATCCACCCTGTAGACGTACAATTGGTATCAGAGCAAGGTTTGATCAAAGTACAGTAACACGTTTTTGAATCACATTAATATAGCAAGTATTTTTCAAGAAAGTCAATCCACAGCACGAACCCTACTTTTTAATGGTTCTAACTATGCATATTGGTCAACACGTATGAGAACGGTTATGGAAGCTAATGGATTAGAAATTTGGTCAGCCACCCAAAATAAATATGAAGCACCTGATACTGCTATGAACACATGGAATGATGCACAAAAAATGCAGCTTCTAATAATGCCAAAACTATGAATGTTCTATTTTGTTCATTAGATAAGAATGAATTTTCACGTGTCATGTTATGTAACACTGCTTATGATATTTGGCGTACCTTACAAGTTACACACGAAGGCACAAACAAAGTTAAACAAACTAAGATTTCAATTTTACGAAATCAATTTTCATCATTTAAAATGAAACAAAATGAATCTGTGGTAGACATGTACTCTAGAGTCCAAACCATTCAACACGATTTAATGGCACTTGGAGTCAAATTCACAAATTTTAACTTAATATCTAGAATACTCAATTCTTTAACTCCAAAGCGGGAAAGAAAAGTTTAGCTATCGATGAAGCTAATGATCTTTCAACACTCTTGGTTGAAGAATTGATAGAAAATTTAATGTCCTATGAAGCTAATTTGCAGGCACGAAAAAACAAAATTCGGAGAAGAAAAACATAGCATTCCCAGCAACAAATGAAGACTCTGAATTAGACGAAGAAGAAATCGTATTTATTGCCAAAAATTACAACAGATTCAAGAAACTTACGAAAATTGTCAGATTTTAGAAAGGAAAATCAAGCTCTATAAATCAAACATCAATCAAATGCTATGAATGTGACCAATTTGGACATATGAAAAAAGATTGTCCCAAGCTTAACAATGATAAAAGGAAGAACAAATTTGAAAAATTCAAAAAGAAGAAAGCTTTCAAAGTAACATGAGATGACTCGGATTCTTCATCATCATCAGACAGTTACAGCGATAGTGATGGAGAACAAGCTAATATATGCTTTATGGCACAAACTGATGAGGTATGTCCTGAACTTAGCTATGATGAATTATTAGAACTTAGCATGAAACTAGATGATAAATTTAGACAAATTAAAAAATTGAATAAAGAACATATAGCCAAAATAAATAGATTAGAACTCGAAGTAGGAATGTTAAAAGATGAAAAATTATTTTAGAAGAGGAACTAGAATTATCTCAAGAAAAAATTAAAAATATTTTGGTTGAAAATGAGACTATGGCTATTGATTTTGAAAAAACTAGACTAGAAAATGATAACCTGTTAAAGAAAATATCAACTTGAAGAGTAATATAGAAACATTGAAAATTGAAAATTTAGAATTAAAAGAAAAATTAGATAAATTACAAATAATGTTTCAAAATTTAATAAAGGAAAACAAGATTTGGAAAATCTTATCAAAACTTCAAAACCATCAGGTAATAGAAATAGAATAGGATTTAAAAATATTCCTAAACAAAAAGGGAATAATATTAAGAAATCTAGTTGTATTTATCAAAAGACTAAAAGATCACCTAAGTCTAATACGAATACTAAAAATATAAAAATTTGGATTCCTAAGACAAATAACAATTTGATTAGACAAAAACATGTTAATAATTTTTTAGATAATGTAGTCTATAATAAAAAATTATGTTCATAAAGGTACTAAACCTTCTTGGGTATTGCTACCTACCCCTCCTAACATCTAGAACCCTAACAAAGTATATGGGTACCAACTAAATCATCTTTTATTTTGTAGGTACCCAAAATAAAAAATAAGGAGAAATGGATACTCGATAGTGGATTCTCCAAGCATATGACCGAAAATACAAAAATGTTATCAAATATAACATACATCGATGGTGAAACAATAACTTTTGGAGATAACTCAAAAGGATACGTCGTTGGCATTGGAGAAGTCATCAACTCTGGTATTTCTAACTCTCCTATTATTACAAATGTTTTATTAGTAGAGAATTTAAAACACAACCTACTTAGTATTAGTCAATTATGCGATAAAGGTTTTCAAATCAATTTCGAAAAAGATAGATGTAATATTTTTGACAATAACAAACAACTTATCTTTGAGGGTTTTAGAAACAAAAATACTCATGTCTTAAATATGAATATAAATCAAAATTCAAATTTATGTTTAACCGCCAAACATGACGATCCATGATTGTGGCATAAACGATTTTGTCATATTAATTTTAAATATATTAATAAATTAGCAAAATATGATCTAGTTAGAGGTTTACCTAAAATAAATTACAAAGTAGAAAATGAAAGTGTATAGGACCGTATAATATGGATAAACAGTAATACGGAGTATAGATAGTAAATAACGCGGAATATAAAAACAGTATAGTAAAATGACATCAGAGATTTTATACTGGTTCGGAGCACCGTCCTACGTCCAGTCCCAGACTCCTTCTGGAATTTCACTACAACAACCTTCACTTAACCCGGAGGAACAGGTCTATACAACCCTGAGCAGCAGAACAGGGACCTGAGCAGCAGAACATGATTTCGCCTCAGCAGCCGAAGAGGACTTCACGCCTGAGCAGCAGAATAGGACTTCAACAAATACAAAAGTATATTTGACACTGTGTGTTCATGATAACACTGATTTGTCTCTGATAGTACAAACTTTCTATAATCAAATCCTCAAGTGTATGAAGTGTATGTGAAGATATGAAAGGAAGGTAATGCTAAGAATCGAAGATTATGAAAGTTAATTTGGAGATTCTAAGCAATAAAAATGTATGCTCACTGTTTGAATGTAAATATTAAAGCACAAGAAGATTATTAGAGAGTTAGAATGAAAATCGATGAATATGAAGTGTTTGGGAGTATCTATATATAGTAGTTGAAGAGTTACTGCCATTGGTGAAGGGTTCTGACGAAGAGGAGCGTCTATTTCCGTTCAGAGAAGAGTTGCTTCACTTCGCAGAAGAAGATGTCCTTTCAGAAATATGACAGTTAGGTTCAGGTCAGTCGACTGGTCATTTTTGGTCAGTTGACTGATTACAGAGTGTAAAAAACTCTCGGGATCAGGTTCAGTCGACTGACTTAGATCATTCAGTCGACTAAATTTAAAAACATACACAAATATGTTAAAATGCACAGATTCAGTCGACTGGTTGATTGTATTCAGTCGACTGAATTCTGTTCTTAAGCAAAAACTACAGTAGCTCATTTGGTTAGAGTACTTGCCTTCCAATTTAGTGACCTGGGTTCGAGTCTTGCTTCATGCATTTTTTGAAAACTTGATTTTGATTAAAATATGCATGCAAGTTTATTTGAATGTAAATGATGATTCTTGAGGAAAGATTTTAACAAAGCACTAACTAGACTCTATATACATATTTGATGACTCTTGTTAAAATATATAACTATATGAACCATACTTTGAGTCGTTGAGTCAGGATGATGTCGTAGTCGTAGATTCGTGATTTTTTGTCAGCAATCAAAACCTATGAACCAACATTCTCCCCCTTTTTGATGATGACAACTCCATTTTCTACGAACGAATCTTTGACAAGCTTTGTTGATCTTATCTCTCTCACTGAATATCTTCCTGTAATTGTGCTATAGATTTCTCCTCCTGAATCTATGCTATATATTCCTATTTAATCTTTTTTCCCCTTAATCTGTGCTTGCATGGTTTATTCCTGCAAATAGTGTTAGAGAGCAATATCTTTCTCCCCCTTTGTCATCGACAAATAGGAGAGTTTATATGAAGATATAAAATATATTTTACATAAGTGTTAACATAGAGCAATATAAAACAAAATAACTATTACTTATAATGTAAGGTATCAGAAAAAAAATTAACATTTAAAGCATGCGATACCCAAAGTTCTTATAATTTCCTAATTTTTAGGAAACCATACCCATTTGGGTGTGGTTGAACCTTTATAAATATAATTTTCATTATTAACTACCATATCAAAATAATCATCAATGTATTTTTGTCTATTTTTCCAATTAACAGGAACCCATATACTTAGATAATTTTTATTCATATTTCCTGTTAATGATTTTGTACTTCTAAAGAAATTATCAACATTATAGGTCAAAGTAGTATTAGAATTTCTATACAAATTAGATTTAGGCTTTACTCGAAATTTAGTACTAGCACTATCATTTTTACTATACATGAATGCATATCTACTGCTATTTCTATGATCATTTTATTATATCCTATACCACTTTTATCATTGTGAGCTTTTGAATTCTTAACATAACCTAATCCCTTCTTATTTGAAGAAGGTTGAGAATTTTCAATAATCCTGGATAAATTTTCTCTCCCTTTATTAAAACTGGAAATATTTTTAGTAATGTCATCAAGCTTAGTTTTGAGACTAGTGTTATCTAACTCAACAATTTTAATTTTTGTTTTTAACTCATGATTCTCAGAAGCTAGAGCATTATTATTTTCTTTTTGAGCTTCTATTTCTTGACTTAATAGAGCGAGTTGAGAATTGTCAAAGAGTGAATCTTGAATTTTCTCAAGTTCTTCTTCTAATATTTTCTTCTCGTCTTTAAGCATGTCTCTTTCGAATTCTGCTTTCTTCTGATTTTCTAGAGCTTCCTTATATTTTCTTTTGAGACTTTTTAAAGTGTCTAGATGTTTTGAATTTATTTCTATCATATCATTAAAAGTTAGATCACTAACCTCATTATCTTTTGCCATGAAGCATTTGTTTGTTTGCTTCTTTGATTTTTCTTTATTGCTCTTCCTCTTCTTATTGCATTGACTAGATCTCTTTGTAGCCATTTATTCTAGGATGTTGTTACGATTTCTAGAATACCAGGCTTTGATACCAAATGAAAGTATATAGGACCGTATAATATAGATAAACAGTAATACGGAGTATAGATAGTAAATAACGCGGAATATAAAAACAGTATAGCAAAATGACACCAGAGATTTTATACTGGTTCGGAGCACCGTCCTACGTCCAATCCCAGACTCCTTCTGGAATTTCACTACAACAACCCTCACTTAACCCGGAGGAACAAGTCTATACAACCCTGAGCAGCAGAACAGAGACCTGAGCAGCAGAACAGGATTTCACCTCAGCAGCCGAAGAGGACTTCACGCCTGAGCAGCAGAACAAGACTTCAACAAATACAAAAGTATATTTGACACTGTGTGTTCTTGATAACACTGATTTGTCTCTGATAGTACAAACTTCCTATAATCAAATCCTCAAGTGTATGAAGTGTATGTGAAGATATGAAAGGAAGGTAATGCTAAGAATCGAAGATTATGAAAGTTAATTTGGAGATTCCAAGCAATAAAAATGTATGCTCACTGTTTGAATGTAAATATTAAAGCACAAGAAGATTATTAGAGAGTTAGAATGAAAATCGATGAATATGAAGTGTTTGGGAGTATCTATATATAGTAGTTGAAAAGTTACTGCCATTGGTGAAGGGTTCTGATGAAGAGGAGCGTCCATTTCCGTTCAGAGAAGAGTTGCTTCCCTTCGTAGAAGAAGATGTCCTTTCAGAAATATGACACTTAGGTTCAGGTCAGTCGACTGGTCATTTTTGGTCAGTTGACTGATTACAGAGTGCATAAAACTCTCGGGATCAGGTTCAGTCGACTGACTTAGATCATTCGGTCGACTGAATTTAAAAACATGCACAAATATGTTAAAATGCACAGATTCAGTCGACTGGTTGATTGTATTCAGTCGACTGAATTCTGTTGTTAAGCAAAAACTGCAGTAGCTCATTTGGTTAGAGTACTTGCCTTCCAATCTAGTGACTTGGGTTCGAGTCTTGCTTCATGCATTTTTTGAGAACTTGATTTTGATTAAAATATGCATGCAAGTTTATTTGAATGTGAATGATGATTCTTGAGGAAAGATTTTAACAAAGCACTAACTAGACTCTATATACATATTTGATGACTCTTGTTAAAATATATAACTATATGAACCATACTTTGAGTCGTTGAGTCAGGATGATGTCGTAGTCGTAGATTCGTGATTTTTTGTCAGCAATCAAAACCTATGAACCAACAGAAAATTTATGTGACGATTGTCAAATTGCAAAACTAAAGAAAAGCACTTTTAAATCTAAAAATAATATTTCTACAAAACAATCATTAGAATTATTACATTTAGATTTATTTGGTCTAACTCAAGTACGATCTATAAATCACAATAAATATGTTTTTGTAATAGTTGATGATTTTTCAAGATATACATGGACTTTATTTTTAAAACATAAAAGTGACACTTTTGGTATGTCTAAAATCTTCTCTAAAAGAATTAAAACACAAATGAATTTGAAAATTAAGAATATTCGCAGTGATCACGGTGGAGAATTCGAAAATGATCTTTTTACTAATTTTGTAATAAAAAGGGTATAAGTCATAATTTTTCTTTTCCCCGCACACCTCAACAAAATGGTGTAGTAGAAAGAAAAAATCGTATGTTACAAGAATGTGCATGAACATTATTAAATAGTAGTGGTCTACCAAAACACTTTTGGGCTGAAGCTATTGCCACGGCTTGTTATGTTTTGAATCGAGTAACCATACAACCTATGACTAAACATACTTGTTTTGAAATATTTTTTTGGAAGAAAACCTAAAGTATCATACTTCAAAACTTTTGGATCAAAATGTTTTATACTAAACACAAAAGATAATTTAGGAAAATTCGACTGGAAGGCCGATGATGGAATCTTTGTTGGATATTCGGATTGTAGTAAGGCATATAGAATTTTTAATAAACGAAATAAAACAATTGAAGAAAGTTTAAATGTTTCGTTTTATGAAAATTTTCTTAACCATCATACTAATGACGATGAAGAAATAATTCCAATAACAAATACAATAAATTCTTTTAATAATGAGACAAATGCATAAAATAATACTTTAGTATCATCTCCTAGAATTCTAAAAGATCATCCAAAAGATAATATCATTGGAGATCTCAATTCCAGAGTAATTAGAAATCAACTTAACCAAATAAGTCATATTGCATTTGTGTCAAATTTTGAACCAAAAAATTATAAAGAAGCTTCAAACGATAATTTTTGGATAATAGCCATGCAAGAAGAATTAAACCAATTTGAACGTAATAATGTTTGGAAATTAGTACGAAGACCAGAAAATCAATCGGCTATAGGAACAAAATGAGTATTTAAAAACAAAGTAGATGAAAATGGAAATATAGTTGGAAATAAAGCACGCCTAGTCGCTCAAGGTTATAATCAAGAAGAAGGTATCGACTACGACGAAACCTTTGCTCCAGTAGCAAGACTCAAGGCCATACGTACATTACTTGCTTTTGCAAATCATCACAATTTTAAATTATTTCAAATGGATGTCAAAAGTGCTTTTTAAATGGTTTTATGAAAGTAAACTTATATGTTGAACAACCTCCATTGTTTGTTCACGAAAAATATCCCGATCATGTTTTTAAATTACAAAAGTTTTATATGGTTTGAAACAAGCCTTCCGTGCCTGGTACGAACGTCTTAAAAATCATTTAATTACATCTGGTTTCCAAATAGGTAAAATCGGTACGACACTATTTATTAAACGAGAAAATAACGACATTTTAGTTGTACAAATTTACGTAGACGATATTATTTTTGGTTCAACTAACGAAAATCTTTGTAATCAATTTTCAAATATTATGAAAAAGGAATTTGAAATGTTTTACATGGAAGAATTAAATTTATTTTTTAGGTTTACAAATAAAACAACTTGAAAATGGTATCTTTATTCATCAAGAAAAATATTGTAACGACTTATTATGTCGTTTTGAAGTGGATAAAACTTCAAGCAAACCAACATCGATGAGTACTAGTGTTCACTTGGAAAAAGATGATAACGAAAAAGATTTTAATAAAAAATTATAGCATAGTATGATTAGCTTCTTACTTTATTTGATGGCTAGCCGACTCGATATTATGATGAGTGTATGTCTTTGTGCCCGATTTCAAGCAAAACCAAAAGAATCTCACCAAAGAGCTGTTAAACGTATCTTACGATATCTATCTAGTACTAGAGATTACGGTTTGTTTTACCCTAAGGGATCATCGTTCGAACTAGTTTTATATAGTGATACGGATTTCGGTGGATGTAAAACAGATCGTAAGAGTACTAGAGGAACATGTCACTTTATCAGACAATCATTAGTTTCATGGTTTAGCAAAAAGCAAAATTGTGTCTCCTTATTTACTTGCGAAGCCGAGTATATTTCAGCAGCTCTAGCATGTGCACAAGTGGTATACATGCAACAAACACTTATGTATTTCGGCAAAGATATCAATAAGTCACCAATATATTGCGGTAATACGAGTGCAATAAATTTATCAAAACACCCTTTGAATCACTCTCATACTAAACATATAGATATAGGTCATCATTTTTTACGCGACAATATAGAAAAAAGACTTATTACATTAGAATACGTAAATACCGAGAATCAAATAGCGGATATTTTCACAAAACCACTAAATGAACAAGCATTTGTTAAACTGCGACGCGATTTAGGAATATGCTTTCTTAATGATCTTCTAAACTAATACTATATTTTTATTTATTCTATTTTTGGCTAGAATTTTCTTATCCACAAATTAAAATTGTTAACTCCTTCACATTAAATCACTACAAGAATTTTGATTTTTAGTAGCGCTCAAAAAACGCAACTAAAAGTTTTAGCAGCATTTTGATGAACACTGTTATAAAGCCCGCAACTAAAAATACCTGATTTTCAGTTGCACTTATTTAAACGCTACCATAAATCATTTTACTGCAGCGTTTATGAAACGCCACTAAATTCTTTTTTTGCTGTGTGTATAAAACGCTATCAAAAGGTTTGTTGACGCTGCCAATAGAATTTCCAACTTTACTCCTACTTTACGGTTGCGTTTATTCAACGCCACTATATGTATTTTCGTAGCGTTTTCGAAACGCTACTAAAAGTTATTGATCATTGTGCACCATTTTTTCATGCTATTATTTCCTGTTGATGGTCTATTTTATTTCTACTATATCAATCAACAATCACTCACATAATCATCATATTCGAACAATTAAAAATAATATTAATCATATAATCAAATAAGATATCCATAACCATTCTAATACAGTAGATTTTTTATAAAATGACCAATATACAATAACCATTCGTATACAAATTTACACATTTAGTACTAATAAAATGTTATACCAAACCGGTGCTAACAAAACGCTTGATTATCCATAATTCTTTGTTGCATGCTGAAGTGAAAGCTAGCACCATAAAAGTTCAACCTTTCTCTCTTCGAAAGTCCAATGCCTGCACAAGTGAAAGCACAACGTATAGATAAACAATTATGTTAATTCGTACGACTACAAATCTGATATCAAACATCTACAACATTGTACAAGTGTATCATTCCCATCTACGTGTATGCTACGAATTCCATAAGCCTGGCCTTTTACTACCACTCCATCACCTGCACAGTTCATTTATTATAAGTTATCTTGCAACTTTCTGGTATGTGTAAAGAAGGAAAATATACAATAATATAACTTAAGTTCAGTAAACATTTACTTCGAAATTTCTCTGTAGCAGAAGTGCTAATAGCCCAACCATTATTTCTGCAGAAGAATATGATTGGAACCCCCATCACAGAAGCAAAGTTCAAACCAGCATGAAAATCACCCTATATTTATTGTTATTTGTTAAATTTTGTAATACCCCAAAGTGCTATTATAAAGCTAAGTTCTCAAAATTGTTCTTAAGCTAAGAACATGAAATTCTGATGAGATACAACATGAAGTTTATGATTTTATATATTAATGATGCACACAATTTTAATAAGAATTCGTAAGAATATCTGAATGATCAAAAGATCATCAACTAAGAATCTTCATAAGTGTTTGTTTTCCACGATATCATTAGCAATTAAGAGAAATTTGTGTAAAAAACAAAAATATAACTGAAAAAACAGAGAAGATGGTATGCTATGGTTTGTTTTCAACTGTAGCTCAAAAGTTTGATGATCCAAATAAATACGTACATGTTAGAACATTTTGCTTTTTCTTTAGCATGCTAAAATTCATCTATGAATTTGAGCAAACAAACTTCTGGTAGCAGATGATATATTCATATCTATGTATATTACCTCACTTGTGGCTCCGTCCCCAAATGAACTGGCATTTGTCTTCCTTTTCCGTTATCATCTTTGTGGCCGAAGCATTGATTTGCACAGTCCTGGACAGTGAATCCACGCCATAGAAGTACTCCAGGTTCTCTATACTAAATTAAAAGTAGATTAAGAAATTGATGGCATAAGTTAAATAACAAAATAAACCTGTTCAATATGACAGTACAATATAATAAACCTGTGGGAAGATGATATCATCAACAATAAATAATAATTTTTTTATTAAAAAACAAGGTTAATTTAATTGTATTATTATTATTATTAGTATTGTTATTATTAATATAAACTTGGTTAATTGTATAAACTTAGTTAATTCATCATTGTTGTCATCATTATTATCTATAAAACTTTGTTAAATTAGTTATAGTATTATTATTTATAAATTTTAGTTTACATAAACTTAGTTATATTATTATTATTATTATAAACTTAGTTAACTTTTATAAACCTAGTTAATTCATCATCATCATTTATAAAACTATGTTAAATTAGTTATATTATTTTTATTATAAAATTACTTAGTAAATTTTCATAAAACTTATTGTTGTTGTTAATTCATCATCATTATTATTTATAAAACTGTTAAATTAGTTATATTATTATTTATAAAATTTAGTTAATTAACTTAAACTTAGTTAATTTTATAAAACTTGTTAATTTTAACAAAACTTAGTTAATTTTTATTAACTCAATTAACTTGGTTAATTTATTATTATCATTATTAAAACTTAGTTAACTTAATTGTATTACTATCATTAATACTATAAACTTGGTTAATTTCTATAAACTTAGTTAATTCTTCATCATCGTCATTATTATTACTTAAAACTTTTTTAAATTAGTTATTATTATTATTTATAAAATTTAGTTATCTTAAACTTAGTTAATTTTATAAAACTTATTTAATTTTCACCTATCTTACACTTAGTTTATTTATAAAAACAAAACTTAGTTAATTTTTATTAACTTGGTTAACTTAGTTAATTTATTATTATTATTATTATTATTATTATTAGTATTATTATTAGTATTATTATTATTATAAAATAAAACAAGGTTAATTTAATTGTATTATTATTATTAGTATTATTATTATTAATATAAACTTGGTTAATTTTATAAAATTAGTTAATTCATTATCGTTGTCATCATTATTATTTATAAAACTTTGTTAAATTAGTTATAGTATTACTATTTATAAAATTTAGTTAACATAAACGTAGTTATATTATTATTATTATTATTATTATTATTATTATTATTATTATTATTATTATTATTATTGTTATTATTATAAACTTAGTTAATTCATCATCATCATCACTATTATTTATAAAACTTTGTTAAATTAGTTATATTATTATTATTTATTAAATTTAGTTAACTTAAACTTAGTTAATTTTATAAATCTTGTTTAATTTTAATAAAACTTAATTAATTTTTATTAACTTGATTAACTTAGTTAATTTATTATCATTATCACTACTACTATTAAAACTCTGTTAACTTAATTATATCATTATTATTATTATTATTAATGTAGTTAATTTTTATGAATTCAGTTCATTTTTATAAACTTAGTTAATTCATCGTCGTCGTCATTGTCATTTTATGTACGAGTTGAGGAATCATGTGTTTAGTTATAGTGCCCAAATAGTAAATATTCATATTAACAAAGTGTAAAATATTTCAAATTGTTTTAACTCGCCAATAATTCCTTCAGGGCATTTGGGTTGTCATGAAGATACTTGATAGCCATCATTGAAGTAGTCGACACAGTCCCGTATCCAGAATAAATGAATGTGATCAACAAGTCAATTAGTAGTTCATCATTAAGATCTGAATTAGTTCCATCGTCATTAAATAGCAATGCATCCAGCATATCATTTCTCCTACTTTTGTTTAAAGCTCTCCTCTCCTGAATATTAATAAACAGTATAAATACGAAAGAAAATGCATCATACAATAATGAACTCTAGGACCTGCTTTTGAATGGAATTGCTCTTATCACAATTTGGTGATACATGGCAGCAAGTGCAGCTCCAATGAATGGTCCAACCCAAAATGTCCAATGCATTTTTCATTCCACATTCAATCAATTAGTCAATGTTATATATGTGTGTATTATATGTATGAGTGTGTGTATGGTAAAGGATCACCATGCCCCCAACATCGGCTCTTTGATTTCAACCACTCGTTTGTGTTTAATTTCAACCACTCGTTTGTGTTTAAATACTAATAGACTCGTACATTTAAGGCAAAGACTAGTAGAGAGTCTTGGATATGATACATCAACATGACTAACACTACATAAAATATTAACGGAAAAATAGATCGCAATATTACACAAATATAATAGGGAGAAGATACTAGCAAAAAATGTTGCTACAATCATAGATAGGACTAATGCATCAACTAGAACACTACAGAATGCTGATAACTTCAACAAAACATTTCTTAGCTCAACCGGCAAAAGAAGAAAGAACACTTGGAAAAGCAAAAACAATCCTGTAAGTTAAAATTAATGCAATTAAAACTAATGCAATCACATGAAAAATAAATGAAAACAGAACAAGTAATGAAAAAACAGAGAACTCACAAATACCAAGTATCCTGACCATAAGGAACATAAGCAAGGAGAATACGTTCTGGTTCAAAGTCATTTCAACCAAAGTTGTCGATAATCCAATATAGACAAACCTAGTTTCGCAAATTGCTTACCCTCTCTTTTGCAACAGTTCATTGTCACCCAATGCCTATAACATCAAATCCCTGTTCACTATCCTCACTTCTTTGCTCATATACCATCCATAGACCAATCACCATTAAACTATTCACAGACCATTCAACTGTCTTCAAACTCATCAATACCACTTCATCTTCACAGTGCATGTAATGACCTGCCTTTTGTACGTTTTAAATCGACGATAAACCACACACGTCAGACTTAAACCATACAGAAGGGCGGGTTGTTATGGGGTAAATAAGAAAAGCAGAGAAAGAAAAGAACAAACAGAATCTTGCAGTGGAACGATAAAATATAATAATCAAATATACAGTTCATGAAGCTGTTTTACAAAATATTTGATTATACGTATACAATACTTATCAGAGTTACACATACCAGCGAACAATAAATAATAATGCAGCGGAATAATGTGATATAGAGGAATATAATAAATAATAGTAATAAAAATCTTCGTCTTCGTCTTCTAGAATAAAATCTTCACGTCCTGAATTGCTCGGACTGACCCGAGCGAATTGAAAAGACAAAACACTCGAGTCAGAACTAAAATATCTTATGTGAGTTAAATCAACAGAAATAAATATGAGTGTAGAAACTTAAGAGATGTTCAGGATTCACATCTCCTAAGGATCCGTTAAACTATCTACTATGTAGTAATATACGTTATTATAATAGTGTCTAAAGTAAAGTATAATACACTAAAAATAGCGTTAAGGGGTTACCCATATAGCCCTTAACACACTTTTATATTCCCATAGTCTATACAGTACTGTAATCTCCCCCATACTGGGAGTCGTCAAAGGGCACTCCATAGGTATGGTACAAAACAAAATCATATAAGGCGCGCTAGGGTAGGTGACATGACACAACTAGGCAATGTCAGGGTAGATATACCAATTACGCTTTCGGGCCAGTGGTAACGCATAGCCGTAGCTACTGCCCACCTCGAGCCACACCCCCATAGAAAAATCAAAAGTGGCCACCGAATCAATCCAAAAGTCAAAGTATAATATCGAAGGGATGTGTCCGATCAAAGGTGCTACCTCACTAGCCCGTCAATCGCTCCTGTTTTAGCCACCTTATGCCAACTCACGGGAGTTGGGTCCACGTATTTACCTCAAAGGAAACGCCGCCATCATCCTACTTTATTCTGGAATCTCCACCGCGTACAGCGTTGTTAAAGTGGTTTTGGGAGTTCGCAGAGAGTATGACAACTTCCGATCCCGGTCTCTTCAACAACCAAACGTTATTATAACACCGCGATCATTTCAAAATAATTTATACTTCAAATCTAGAATATAATATCCATTTCAAACTATATAAATACGATATCATTTCCATTTCAAAAACCCAAATCAATATGATATCATTTTTATTTCGAAATATATCCTTTCTCCAAAATCATAGTACTTTCAAATCTATATACCTTGAACCCCATAGCTTTGAAATATAACTTCGAATACTTAAATGGTTTAAATATTAAATTACTTCAGATAAAAAAAAATTCACAAATAAATTCCAAATACCGATTTGAACCTCCAATTAAACCATTTCAATTTCCATATAATTCAAAGTTTTAAATATTCCACCATTTCAAAACTAAATCTTTGATAATTCCATATATATCAAATTTAATTACTAATATTTAGATTTGAAATGTCTACTTAATAAATCCAATATAATTTAAGTAAAACTTTAACTTCAACAACTGGATATCCTTTCAATTTTATTTAACTTGATATATTCATTAAATCAACCTGATATTCATTTAAATCGCACTAAACAAAAAATCAAGTTATAAAAATCATACCCTTTAAATTTCTAAATTTTATTAAATTCCAAATAAATTCCATATTCATATTCCAACCTTATTCTCATCTAAGTCATTATAAACTCTAGAAATTTAATTTAAATAAATGCTTAATCATATTTTATCTTAATAAAATCAAGCTTAATTATTAACTTCTTTTATACTTCAAATCAATTTTATACATATCTTAAAACCCAGAATTTAACTATATATAAAATAACATTTATAAAATATCCAAATCGCTATCTCATAAAACCATATATTTCATTACAAAACCATAGAAAATCATTTCAAAATATTTTATATATAGACCGCGGTGTCTGTATAATTTTTTATATTCTATGGTCAAGTGATACGGATATTTATCATTCCAATCCGTAATTTAAAATAAAATTATGATTATATATCATTTCAAACCGCAATCTCGAATGAAACAAAATGCATAACAACTTACAGTTTAAAATAATATGTAATACAACATCCATTCATCCATCAACAGATCACACATCCATCACAATCATCATCCAAAAGAATGAATCCATACTAATAGATAACTGATAATATATATAACAGGTATTTAACTGGCAGTTATATTGAATAATAAATTAAACAACGATTTAATTTAAATAAATGCAATAATTGAGTGATGAATAAAAATATACGAAAAAGTCGTAAATAAATGCATAATCACAAAAAAAAAATTTAACAAACATAAGAAATTTTAGAAGTAGTGAGTGGGTTAAAACACTCACCTTTTGAATTTAAATCCAATTTAAATCCAAAAATTGAACAGTCTCCAAATTCGTTCAAACTAGCGCCAAAATGTTCGGAATTCCGATACGAACCTAGCGCTGAAAACCTATCGTGAATTGGAGTTTCTATGAAAAAGTTATTGTATTAAAACGAGTTGAAAATCAAAATTAAAACAAAATAAAATAAATTTACCCTCAACTCATTTGCCACGTCAACGGAGCACCCACGTGAAATCACGTAAACGAACCCAACCTGAAGCTCGAACACGCACGCGACTCAACAACCAGCCGCCATCAATTTCAAAGTCGCACCTCCTCCTTCAGACGCGTCGCAACCTTCCTACACTAGCGCCTCCACGTGCGCACCTCCCTGGCCACCCAGGACGTCAGCGAATGGCCATTCTGGGTCGAGAACCCCATGGCTACCGCCACCCCTTGAAACCCTAGGCGAATTTTTCAGCACGATCCAACCATCAAAATGCCCAACAAACCACGCCAATGATCTCCCCTCGGTTCCCTCCACACAACGGTATCGTTGATTTGGCGATCCATGAAAGTTGATCGTCGCGTGATGAACGGCTACCACTTGTTCTACGATTTCTGGACAAATAGTTGTCGAATCTAAAAATGAGTTGCAGATCCAAGTTACGCTCTTCGAGAGCTTCGAATTGATATAAAATTTGATATTGTTTGGAGAGTGTGAATTTTTGGCTTTGGATTTGAATCTGAAATTTTATTGTCTGCCATTGAGGAGGAGGTGAAGAGGGATTGTACACACGTACAAATGAGAAATAGAGTTAGGCTAGTTATAAACGGGTATTTATAGACAAAGTTGAAATTAGAATAGATGGATAAGATAGATATACGCGCTAACGACAAAGTGGCCCAAAGAGCCCGTTCTGACTCCGGAACGAAATTGGGTCAACCCATATATCAAAATAGATGTTTTAAAATATTTTAAACGCAATGGAACATGTTTCAGGTTCAAATTCCATCGTATGATGAAGTTATGCAAAAATCAATATTTTTCAAATTGATTTCAATTAAATCGATTTCCAGGCGTTTCAAGCCCGTACGATCAAACGACAAGCCCGATCGCTACGAAACTTGAGATCCTATAATAATTCACCGATACAGATCCGATGAAACTGGTTTCGCCGAAATCCGAGTCAGTGGCCAAAATGTCTATTTTTACACTAATTAAATAAATTAATAATAAATTAATTAAATCAAAATTTTCAATTTCAATCCTATAATTGACAATTCTTATCATTTTAAATTTCCCAATCGCTTACAATGATTTAAACGAATTAAATGTCAAATTAGAGTGGATTAATTTATCAATTTCGGTATTAACCTCAATTTATTATTCAATTATTAATTCATTCTATTATTCAATTTATTATTATCAAGTTATTATTATCAAACGGATGAGATCAACATTGGATTAAAAATCCATTACATTAATATTCTCATATTTCATCTAATTTTCTATTAACGTAATAATTAAATGTTACATTTCATTTATTTGCAATTAATTCAATTATTGAATTTTACACTTCAATTAAATTAATAAATCTTGCTTTCTATTCTTTAAATCAACCAATTGTCATATTATAAATAGAGTTAGCATTAATTTCAATTAATTCCTTAATTTATACAAATATAACCTTAAATTGAGATTCATTGCAATTTATTACAAACTTGATTTAATGGACTACCTAAATGATTACTTTATAATAATCGTCGCCACTAACCCTTAATCATATTTGTATAAGTTATCATTTCCAAACAATACATACAGAACATTGATTTTTATCCAATCACTATTTATTCATTATTAATTCATTGATTAATCCAATATTTGCATTTACTTTTCTTATATTAATTTATTACCAAATATTCCTATTTACCATCAATTATAACCCAAATAGTTGTTTCAATCAATTGGGATTGCATCGAATTAATTATTTATTAGTTTCCATTTCATTCCCATTATAAATTCATTAACAAATTACGAATTTCCTTTATTGATACATCACTTATACCTTAGTTTTATCCCGTTACACTAATATATGCCTATTCACCTTTTAATTTGAATAAATATTTCATTTCTAAATGTGTACTTCTATCAATTGTACACATTATAATAGGTTTAAATCCAATCAATGAATTTACCTTAATTCCATTCTTTTTACCAATTTATTACCTTATCAATAAATTTACAATTCTATTTAATTTACATTCACACTTCCGTTATTCTATTAATTATCACTAAAATAACGATTATTATCAATAAAAAACATTATAATTACTTATCTACATTGATTGTATAAATTTTCCATTTATTACGTATTACTTCATCGGTTAATATAACATTGAATTCATTAAATTATCACTAATTATATCATTGCATTAGTTAATACAATCTTCCCATTTGTTTTCTTATATTCAATTCTTATCCTAGTAAAACAATTTCTATTACTTCAATTAATCGTAATTTCATTTCAATTGTTAATAGTTAGCTTTAATTTCCATGGTTGCCTTTCATTTTTAACATTTACTTCAATATAAATTATAAATTTTTTATTTCTTCCTAAATTTAATTACAAAATCTTAATTAAATTAACCAATCTATTTATCAAAATTTGCAGGTCATTACAGTGCACTACAATCAACTGTCATACTCGACAATCAATACCACCACCACAACCTTACCAGCCACCACATCTCCACAAACTGCCATACAATTACACCCATCAGTCCTGTCAAACTCAACTGTGACAATCATCACAGTGCAACCAACCACATCACTGCTATACCACACTGCATCAAACAACTCTTCCCACCTGACAACCCCCTCTATTACACCACCCAAACAACAAATTTCGATTTCCATTATCAACATCACCACACTTCCGCAAATAACCTCACCCTTGACATGGACTTTAATTGTCGCGACTTCACGAAAAGAAAAGAAAAACTATCACTACCTTACTTCTGACAAAGCCACTTCAATCGCCACAATCCAGTACATACTTCCTTTTGTCACACTACAGTTCAAAAACTGCCATCAACACAGAACCCATCCTCTGCTTCCAAGCCACCACTTGACCAACAACTTCTATCATATGCACCGTTCCATCCCCAGTC
Source organism: Allium cepa (assembly GCA_030765085.1). NCBI lineage: Eukaryota > Viridiplantae > Streptophyta > Magnoliopsida > Asparagales > Amaryllidaceae > Allium > Allium cepa. The sequence continues at coordinate 27,043,015 of CM060937.1, read as the reverse complement.
TTTCCCGAACACCCAAAGTCCATAATCCCACCACTGCATCAACCCCTGCTACCCCCTACATTCTCCTCTGCCCCAAACTTCATCCATCACCATTACATCGCCGATCAATTTCCCCAAATCGATCAACTGCCTCGACTGCTTGAATTGCAAACCCCCAAAACAGACTTTCCTCTCGAACAGTCCTTCTCGTAAGCAACTAATCGCCAAACCAAACCAAAATCCCCAACCACGGCCATCATTTCTGCAGTTCTCAAATTCCCAATCACCAAACAAAAACCATTACCAACTCTGCTGCTTCTAAACAGCACGCAAACTACTCCTCCTCTCCAGTCCCTTGTAGACATTCACGTTTCTAGCCTCCATCACAACCACGAATCGACGATGCCTCAAAACCAAAATCGACCATCATCGAATCTCCTGCAACCACACAGAACCATAATCACCTATGAACTCGACTTCCAACCACTCAACAAAACAAGCCTAGAATGAAGCAAATTAACTTGAAGCGAAACTTGAAGCAAATTAACTCAACAAACTAAGCTCAGACACGGGAGTGAAAACTGAAGCCTAGAATGTCGATTGTAGGTTTCATGAGTCGATGCTAACTATTACAAACTTGAAGCGAGATTCACAACACCAGTTTAGGAATTGCGTGAGCTTGTGAATCAGCGAGTTCAAGGAGACGAGGCAAGTCGCAGATCAAATCTGAATGAAGCAAATTAACCAAAAAAAAATCTATTTTTTTATAGAGGTAGATCTGAAGATTAAGAGGTTGGAGAAAACTTATTTGAGAAGGAGTTTTACACTCACGGGAAAATATTCATGTGAAAGAAAGAAAGACAAGGGCGGCCAAGAAAAAGATTGGCCAAAATTTTACCAAATTATAGGCGGGAATCATCAGTAACGTTGGAAATTATCGGCGGGAATCATCAGTAGCGTTGGGTTATTTATTTTTGTTCCCCCAAATAAACAATAGTTGCACTTATATTAAAACGAAACCAATTAATGCAACTAATAACAAGGTTTCTTGTAGTGAATTTTTTAGGTGGTTGTTTTCTGAAATTACCTATGAATAACCTTTAAAATCATATATAAATAACTTTTTACAAAACAAAAAGTAAAGAATATATAGATTTCATATTTTTACAACAAGAAATAAAAGAATGTCTTCGGATAACTCTCATCTCTCCTTCTCAACACTAACAATGGATAGCCCAGCGAATACACCTCATCGCCTTCCTACTCCTACACCAAATCAGGAACCGACATATAGGTGGTCCTCTTATCACACGGGATTCACTTCCGATAAAAAGAAATCCAAACAATCTTTATTTGTCTCTACTAACACCAGGGAGAAAATAGATGAGATATATCACTATCAAAAGCAACAAATAGATCTACAATGAGAATTATACTTTGAGCAAAAGGTCACTGCACAATGACTAAGTTTCCTGGAGCAAGTAGCGATAAAATTTTGTAATTCACGAAAGAAGGATGTACACGAACCACTTCTGATTCCTTGCAATCCTTTGGATCTCTCTGCCTCATATCGTACCCCTATGGATTCTTCATCGAGGCGATTCCCTGGTTCCCCAAGAACCCATGAACATGGAAATATATGGTCTCCACTCAAGCCATGAAGGGATGACAAGTCTGACGATCACAATGCTCCATCGTCATCTAAATAAATTTAATTATTCTCATTGTATTTTTATCTACGTATATTTGTATTCTGTTTCACAAATAATAATACTATGTTTTATTAAAATCCAACTCTCGAAATATAAGCAACACCCTTCAAAATTAGGCTATTTTAAGGCAAATTGGTTATTTCAGACGTTTGAACTATGCCATCAGACGTCTGACACTCTGGTATCACACAAATTTTTAACCATCGTGCATATATCAGACGTCTGATATAACCTTCAATACATCTGAAAATTATCTCTGCTTAATAAATAATAGACACTAGTCTATTTCAAATGTCTAAACTATTGACTAGACATCTGAACAAAGTCTCTGCTTCCATAAAATAAAACTCAGACCATTTTCAAACGTCTGATATTATATCTAGACGTTTGAGAAAAGTATATGTGCTACAAAAATAACATTTCGACCTATTTCAGATGTCTGATTCTACAAGCAGACGTCTGATAATTCTCTCTGCCTATCAAAATTTACAACGCGATCAATTCCAAACGTCTGATTATATTTACCGTCTTCAAACTAGGTTAAATCAGACGTCTGAAATTCAATCGAAACTCTTAAGTGCCCAGATAACGTCTATTTTTTTTCTTCTCTTACTTCGTTCCATTTTATTTATACTGCAAAACCGATTCTTATTTCTCTAAAATACTTCCTCTTCCAAACTCGCTCAAATTCGATGGCTCCTAAAACAAAAAACCCTAAGATTTCTAAGCAAAAGCAAGACCAAGCAACTTCATCCAACCCCTAAGTTTGCTCTGACGATCAAATCGAGCAATGGATGAATCGTGTGCCACATTCAATCAAGAGATACGAGGATATTCAAAAGAAGAAACTCCATACAGGTCCATTTTATAATTGCTCAAGTTCCCAATGTATGATTTAGAAAAAATATGCGAAAGTGCTGGATTAGAAACTTTGATATCCTTTAATCCAATGACATCCAAATTGATCAGCTAGCCATATTTCTTTTCTACGCTAATTTGGACAGCACAGCAGTTTGGAACACTGACAACGATAATAATTGGCTATAGTCTAGTGTTTATGGCAACACAATAAGACTTACTCCAGGAATAACAGGCCGAACTCTCGGATGTTCCGACACCGGAGAAGATTTATATAACATCCCAGATATGCGTCTCAAATCGCGAGATAATATCACACATCAAATATGGAAAAATGAAATGCCTAGATTTGCTTCTAAATACCTATGACCTAAGGCGAGACTTCTCACTAGAATGATCATCAACACTATCATTCCTCGCCTTGGTAGTCATGAGAAGATCACGGAGTTGGAGCACAAGGCCCTATATGCTATATTCAGCAGCACAAGGGTTAATTGGGCAAAACTTATATTTGACGAGCGCAAACATTTTTGGACTCGATCACGCCCATCCATAATCTATCCTACATATATCATGAGACTCCTATGAGCTCACAACATCCCCACATATTTATTCACATTTGAAGATATTTCTCCAAAATATGAATCCACAAAATTTCTCTCTCTAATGTACTTACTGAAAAATCCTTCGAAATTTATATCATTTGAAGAGTGGACGCAACGTCGTCAAGCCAGACAAGCTGGGCCTCCACCTCAAACACAACCTAAACCATCACAAGACGTGGAGCAACATCGTGAAAATACTTCTCCTCCTCCTGCACCCTTTGATTATACATCCCAGGATGACATTATGGAGACTCGCATTGAGACGAATCCAAATGAGAGTGTTCGCGACTTAACCCTTCAAAATAAGCTTATTTTATCTCGTAATCAAAAATTATTGGCTAAGCGAACTGATAGTTTTGAAACAACTTTTGCTTCACACCAAGCCACAGTTGAAACGTCACTTTCAATTGTATTGTCGGTTCTAAAGGAGGTTCTTCAATGGGTTCGTGGTCCTACATCACCTTCAGAAGATTGGCCAACTCCAGTGCCTTCTCCTCCTCCTTTGAAAGATTCCAAGTTTTTTAACGAGGAGAAAGAACCTCTTGAACAAACTCAGACATCTCCTACAAAACAAGCTAGCTCTTCCAAAAACGAAGATAAAGGAGATGATCAAGATAAAACTTCCCCAAAAGATTCTTAAATTTCTTAGGATTTCAACTTTTGTATAAAATGATAACAGTCTACGAATGTAATCGATTAATGTGATTAACGAAATTTGCTTTTTTGGTGTGTTATTTCTGTGTATATTTATATAATCTTACAACAATTGGTAAATACTTAATGGAATGAACATGATGTTTTTAGTTAAACGTTATAAATCCTTTTTGATAATGCCAAAGGGGGAGAAATAATAAAGGTCACAATAAATAATGGAAAGCACATATTCAGGTGGAGATTTATAAAATTATAAAATTATATATAAGTACTTTGTATATTTGTCGTCATCAAAAAGGGGGAGATTGTTAGGAAATCAAATCTATGATTTCGATGACAACAACTATACAATGTAAATCAAATATGCATATATATTTATATATACAGGTACTTGCTAGAGCAACATTACTAGAAAGACAAGAACAAGGCTCAAAGAACACTACAAGAGACTACAAATCGATAGGATCAAAGAAGCACAAGAAAAAGAGCACAAAAACAAATATGCACAATATCAGACGTCTGGGTGCACAAGCCAGACGTCTGAAACAGTTCTCTGGAAGAACTAATAGATTGAACCAGACGTCTGGCAATTGCACTCAGACGTCTGATCTGCTGCTATATTCAAAAATATATATAGTATCAGACGTCTGAAACATATCCCAAACGTTTGATTTCAAACTCGGATTTTAAATTTAAACTTCAACTGCCACATTCGAATAGACATCTTCGGTTCTCTTCGCTGCAACTTTTCATCATCAATAGAAGCAACTATAAAGCACTAGTTAATGGATGCAACTACTCAAGGAACCTCTCTACAACTATATATATCATCAAGAATCTAGAGAATAGATCACCTTACTTACTTACGCTCCTTAATTACATACTCTATCATATATTCTTGATATCTAGCAATCTATACTTGTATTTCACTCTTCCATACATTCAGTTCATCACATACAATACTCTCTAGATATATTATGGAAGCATTTGTACTAATTTGTCAATATCCGTGTTATAGAACACACATTTGACAAGAACTTCTTTTTGTAACCAAGCCTATTCCTCCGGGTGAAGCACCGGTGTTTGATAGTCGAATTCCGAAGGGGAGCTTCGGGACTGGATGTAGGATGGGAGGTCTGAACCAGTATAATATCCTGGTGTGCTTATTCTACAGTTACTTAGATTAATATTGTTTTAGTTGCAACATATATTTTTCCACATATACTTGCATATACACTACACGATCCACCCTGTAGACTTACAAAGGAAATATCACTAATCTGCGTTATTACCAACATGTTATTATATCATGAATAATACAAAAATGATAATCCTTGAAGTAATGAAATCATACGTTAATGTAGCGATCCACATTTTTACGTATCAATGGATCGTAAAAATATTATTTTCAGGACCAAATGACATTTGATTGGATTAAAAGTTTGAGCAGTATTGGGTTTTGACATGTTTGACCCTTAAAATTAATTGTGGTCAATGTCGGCCAAATTTTTTTGCAATGGATATGACGAAAGATGATAGAGTTGGGGTATAACCTAGGAGAAATTCAATGATTTATTATAAATTAATTAACTCTGTAATCAATTCTCGTTCATGATTGTAACGACCCAGATTTTTTAGCGGTTAATTTTGAATATTTAAATGGTTTAAGTTTCGGGTTTGGATTTATAATTTAATCAGTAAGATTTTAAAACGGAAATTTTAAGTGATTTCGTAAATTTTTGAAAGTCGTCAATTAAGTCGACGAGTTAAAAATAGCGATCCAGGCATAGTCTTGGAATTCGACGAAACTAGTTCAATTGGATCCGTAATAGTGTATTATTATTGGGTTTTAAATTTCGTAGCTTTTGGAGTTATCGTTTGGTCGTACGGGATGTTAACGCCTAGAAATAATTTAATCTAATTTAATTTAAATAATCGATTCAAAAGGCTATCTTCTCCATACGATTGAGTTAGGCCTCAAAACTTATTCCATTGCGTTCGAAATAGGGGTATAATATTATAAACGCCTAGCGTCAACCATCCCTTCACGTCAACCATCCCTTCCCTCCTATTTTCAAGCACTTCACGTCAACCATCCCTTCCCTCCTATAACACGCTGCCGCCACAAACACGTCCATTCATTCTCTTCACGTCTCCTTTCCCTCTTTCTCTTCAATTTAAATCACAAAATCAATTCAGAAAGGAAGAAAAAAAATGAAATACCAACCGAAAATCGATTTCGTTTATAAGAAGAAAAAAATTATGAGAGCAAATCGCATTTCAACCGCGTGATCGCAAAGGAAGGAGACGCGGCGAGATCGTTTGGGGCATAATTTGACGAAGTCTGGGATAGAGGACGTGTGAGGCACAAAGAGACTTGAGATAGGGCAGCACAACCTAGTGACAAGTGCGAAGTCGTAAAGGTTGGGGTAGCGACATTTGGATTTGTGAAGACGTCGGGTTTGCTGAAGTTCGAGATGACGTCGAGTTCACCTAAGCTCAAGAAATTGTCGAGTTTACCAGGGCTGGAGAAGTCATCGAGTTTGATAAAGCTTGTGGAATCATCGAGATTTGCTAAAGCTTCCAGTACAACAATAAGGTCTCGAGTTTCATTGATTTGGCTTCGAACAATTCGACAGCATTCGATATCAAGATCGATGAGGTTTGGCTTCAACTCGGTAAGGTCCAGTACGGACATGAAAGAAGGCTTATTAGTAATTGGTAAGTATCTAACTAATTGTGTATTAGAGAAAATTAATTAATTTATTTAATTGAAAAGCTTATAAAGGTTATAACATATTCATATGAGGTGCAAAAAAATCATGAAATCGATCACATAGGATTAATAGCTTCAAGTATGGAATAGGACTGATTTGGAATTTTTCGGAGTCAGTTGAAATTCTAAATTAAATTGGACGTGGTTCGATTTAATTCAAAAACTGGGTGGTTGGCAATTTTAAAAATCAAGGTGAGTAAAATCTCACTCATTTGGATTGCTAGAATAATTTAAAAATGATGAATTTAAATTATGGGTTGTTGGTTGATTTTATAAATTATTATCTGTTGAATGTTAAATATATACGGCAGCAAATATATTAGTATTTGGAGTGATATTCCCACACATTATAGTGGATGAGACCCTATGCGTCCTGCATAATAGCGATGACCCTATATACCGTGATATCCCTCTCAAAGTAGGATGAGTATTATTTTATGTTGTATTAACATCTGTGGACGTAGGAAAACAGGTTGGAGGGATCCAACTGGATTACTCAAAAATGTTAAATTTAATTTCATATATTTCGATATATGGATTGTGTAGAATAATCTATATAGATTATTGTGGTGTTTGGAATTATTTGATGCTATTGTAGAACTAGCTTGGATTTTGATAGTTTAAATAACATAAATATTTTTTTTTAAATTAAGGGATAAAGGGAAATTTTTGATATAAAATTATTATATCGGAATTGGGGTTATTTTAAACATATTGATTTTTGGGTAACATTTAACTATTGAGAATTATTAAACAAAGATTTGAAAAAATGAAGTATTTAAAAAGAATTTATAAATGGTATTCGAAAAATATAGAAAGGAGTTGAAGTTGATATTAAAATAGATTGGAAGTTATAAAGGGGATTTTTAAAAGAATGGATTTATAAAAAATGGAATTTTATAAGTAAGATTGTTTTTATAAACAAGAAAAAAACTCAGAGGAGTAATAGAAATCGGTAAATGATGTTTATAAATAAAGAAAATCAATATTAGGATGATAAAGTGGAAATATAAAATTCATAGGTGAAATTATAATAGAATATGGAAATAGGGTGAGGAAAATAGTGGATTACTATTTTTAAAAAGTGAAAATGGTTAAGGAAATCAGAATGGAAGCGATGTGATGGAAATCGAGAGGCATTTATAAGTTGAACTGGTTATTGGGGTTTTAAAAATGTATTTTTATTTTAAGAAGCGAGTTTGTTTTAAAAGGAAGATTTTATTATTTCAAAACCACGAAAATTTAAACTAGTTGAGATTGAAATACCTCGGTAAGTAGAATTTCAAATGTTAAGTCTTTATTTAATAAATTTTGACTTTTGAATTCAGCTTTGGAAATTTTTTTGTTCATCTAAAAATGAGTATAGATGTTATAAAAGTGCTTCAATATTTTAAATAATAACTTAAACAAATTTTAAATAAATTACTATTCTTTAAAGAAAAATACTCGTTATATATATATATAGTTTTGAAATGATTGCAAATTTATTTATAAATTCTCTCGAGATGTGTAGACGGGTTTTATTAAAGGATGAGATTTTATAAGAGAAATCTTATAAATGGAATGTTACAAACATAAGGAAATTTTCGATGTTTAGATGTGATAACTTCGGAAAGATTTTGAATTCATTTAAAGGAGTTACAAATGGTTGTCGGGATTATAAATAAGCATAATCGGTTTGGAAATCGCAGGAAGAATTTATTAAAATTCCTTAGACTTATGAGATAAGTTATGAAATATTTCCAAGTTTAATCTTAAAATGATTTTGGGAATTATAGTTATAAATATTTCCCTAAGTATTGGACGGAAGCTTTTGGAATAGAAATATTTTCCAAGTGTTATAAAAATGGAAGTTGGAAATATTTCTAAGCATCGAAAATGGGTAGTGTCCTATTATGAATCCAAGTGTTGAAATTGTTTTCAAATATAGAAATACTGAAAGAGACTGAATACATATCTTGGTGAACATGTTTTGAAATATTTTTTTTAGAGATTATAAAATAAGGCCTAGTGTCTACTTATGGATGTTTTATTGATAGTTAAATAACCGACTATCAATATGGGCCAATTTCGTTAATCGTTTCGAAGAGACCAGGATTGGATTTAATTGTCCGAAAATCACTTCGATCCGGTTTGAACGTTACGAATGAATACCGTGAAGATGATAAAGACGGGGATTCAGTTTGTCCAGACCTAGGACAACTTGTATGGACGAATGCTATTAGAACATCGTCATTGGAGAACGGTGAGCATTCTAAGTAGAATTTTGTTCTTGAAAGGTAACGCTTAGCCTTGAGCCTCATCAATCGGGAATGGCTAAAACAGGGGAGATGCAGCAAGGCTAAGTGGGTCGTACCCAATTAGGATGTGTTATCACTTTTCTAGATGTCTTCGGAAATATATTTATTATGGATATGGTTGTGCATGAAAGAAGGAGCGCTCAATAATAAGAGTGGGAACACCCAGGGTGATAACATATTCGGTCTATCTAGGTTAGGGGTTGGCCGGTCTTATGTAGCAGGAGATCTCGGCGTGGTCCTCGGTACATTGTTCTAGAGGTGTACTGTGATGGGTGATACCCCAGTGGCCCAATCATTCGTTGGAATCCATTCTCCAATACGAGCTTATGGTTTTATTTGTAGAACCTGGTATGTTGGAATTTAATTAAAGTAATAATGTCAGCTATTTGAGTAAGTATTTGTAATTAGACACTATTATAGTATCATTGGATTTTCTATAAAATGTTTTGGTTATCGTAAGGGAAAAACCCGTCATGTTTATGTATGACACCGTCTTACAAGATACCTTTGTTTCTCAAAGGATTTTGATAACTCTAATAATTCAAAATGAGTGTGTTTTCTCACGCTTGTTTTCCAGACCGACTCGGGTGCTATTTTATTATAGTGCTCGAGTCAAACCGAGTATTACAGATTCAGGACAGTATACTATGAAGCTCAGGAGACAAGCTGGATGACAGAAACGTATCTCCGTACTTAGCTTATATTCTGCTGTGTAAGGACAAGTAACATAACTGTCTAGTTTGATGTATTGATTATTGTACTCCGTTGACTATAAGTATAAAACAGTTATAGATTCTTTTTTGTATATAAAAATCAGTTATTATATATTATATTTTGTTCCGCTGCGATTGTGAGATGTCGTGTTGTTATTTAATTTTCTTCTACCTCTTTATTCTTCTTTTCCCTAGTTATTCGCTCTTTCGTACACTCTGGGCAGGGCATGAGTGAATTATTGTCAACTCAAGGGGTATGGAACTGCAGGTTGCTACATTTGGTATCAGAACTGAAGGTTAAGCGAGAACCTTGGCTCTGGTGGAGGATTTCTCATTAGAAATAGAGTCAGTAGTACTCTAGAATGAGTTGAGTGTAATAATAAATATGAGTGCGTATTTGTTAGTGAATATAAAATGGTTTTATATTGTGTTAATTTATCTGTTGAATGGTATATAAATTCTGTTCGAGTAGTGGGATGCCACTAAATCGATTGGAGTTTCTAAACACTTGAATAGAGTAATTCGACACGGTATGGTTTTGAAGCGGGTAAATAAAATAATTTTACCCAAATTATATTTTGATACAAAAGAAAATAATTTTCTAAAAATTATTATAGCGGTTTGTTGGTTGTTATTATTTAATCAAAAATAGATTATAAAATTAGAAATGGTTTGTTAAAACCAAATTGGATTGTATAAGTGAATTATACAAAATGAGTTAAAAACTACAAATGGGTTCAAACCAGAATTTGGAAAAATTTAAATCCTGGAGATTTTTAGAAGCATTTCCAAAGTGGTTTGAAGATAAATAATAATAATATTATTTTGAAGATATTTTAAATTTAAAAATAGTTTTAAATGGATTTTTAAAGGTGATAAAAGCACTGAACTCACTTCAGTCGCCGGAAAATAATTCTGGTGATGACTGCAGCATCATCCGTACTCATTTTCAAGTTTCTAAGTGATGGATTGCTACCATAGTGAATTGATGTGGAGATTTTTGGTAAAAACAAGGGTTGTTTCGAAGATTCCGAAAATGAATTGTTTTGGAAAAAATCAAGTTGATTTTAAAATTCGAAGGAAGTGGTTTGTTAAACCAAAATGAGTGTGTGTGTGTGTTTGTTTGTGTGTGTGTGTATTTGATTCCAAAGTGATTTGAAATATATGCCGGGTTTTTAAAGAGGGGATGATTTCAATAAAAAAGGAAAGTTTGGAAATTGAGTTTGAGAAATGAATTTTAACTTAAGTAATTTAAAATAGAATTGTGTTAATTGAATTTAACTTAGGGAAAGTTAAATAAATTTATTGGGGATTGAGATATAAATTTCTATTTGAATATAAATAAGGAAGTGGAAAAATTAGAATTTGGTATTGAATCCTTACTTGATTTAAATTGAACGAATTAAAAATAAAATGGTTTGTAGAGAAATTAATTTGAAGTATGAATAACTCGAGTTTGGTTTTGGAATGTTGGTTAAAAGGAATTAAAATGTAAATAAAAAGATGAGTTTGAGAATCATATGGAATTGAATTAAATTATGTAAATGTGAATTATAAAGTAACTTTATAACTATAAGTTATAAAAATTAGGTTGGATTAGTAATAATATTAAATTTAAGTAAATATAAACTTTGAGTTGTGAAATGATTATATAACCATAAGGTATAAATTTCAAATGAGATAAAATATAAGTGAAAATTTTATAATTGTGAATAAATAAGTTACATAGCTTATAAAAGTTGAAACAAATAGAATAGAAGTATATTTAAGCTATAAATGAATAGTCTCGAGAGGAAAATCAAATGTGAATATATTTTAGTATAGAACTGATGGAAATGTGAAAAATAAGTTGTGTGACTTATAAAAATTGAAAGGTGAAATAGAAAAACCAAAATAAAATTGTTTGATATTTTGGCTAAGGAAATAAAACTCAAACTTGAATTATAAAAAGGAATTTAAACTCAAGAAAATTAGAAGAGGTGATTTTTGAAATAAAAATCAAACATTGAACTGTAAATGGAAGTGAACTAATTAGATAATTAATTAGTTAATTGGATAGAGCGGATATTAACTTCGTTAAATGTATTAGATTGTGGATTGAAATGGATTTTGAAAATGAAACTTGAGTTATAAATTAAATTCAACTTAATTATAAGCGAATTAAATATAATTGAAAGTGTGTTCGAATAAAATGGAATTGGATTGAAATGGAAATGGCTTACGTTACAAATAAATCCAATTTGAGTATAAATGAATTGAATATAGCCTTGAGTATTATTTTAATAAATTCGAGAATGAATTCGAGTATGGGATTAGAAATTTGAAGTGGATTGAGTGAATGAACTAATTGAATTAGTTAGTAAATGGAATGGAATTGATTGAATAAGAATTAATCTAAAATGAAAATAGAATTTGGTTGCAAAAGAAATGCTCTTAAACTTATGGAAGCATGGCTTAAATAAACTTATGAAATGGGTATTAATATAATAACATGGAACGATTTCGAGGCTAAATAAAATGGATTAGATTATAGTGCAACTGAATTGATTGTGAATGAGTTTGAAATGAAATAGAATTGAATATAAATTGAGTTGGAATCGGTTTAAAATAGCTATAAACTAAAGTGGATATTTTATTAAATAAATATCGCCGAATTTGCATAGTAAGATTTGTCGTTTGACGTAAACGGAAGTAAATTAAATTCTGTGAATGAATTGAAAGTGAATAAATTGGTTTTAATCAATTTGGAACGGATATAAGTTTGTTTGGTTTAAAAATGACTTGAAGGCAAGAGAATTTAGTTGAAAATCACGCGAATTGAATAAAATAGCATATGGATTGGTTGAAAGCAAGCAAATTAGTAATGGAACCTTAAAATTTCTTATAAATGTTGCTTGGCATGCATTGCTTATGAAACTTATATGTTTTAACCATTTAAATAAGTGCAATGTTATTTAATTTCATGTTTTGGTACTTGCATGTTTAAATTGAGTAAGTACGGGTATCCAAAGGGATTATTTGGCTAGATTTAGGCTGTAAGATTTGCTTTAGAAGTAAATCCTTGCTTAATAATGCTTAAAAACGCTAAATATGGTATGTTTTCGGATTAAATAATGCAATATATATATATAGATTTCCGACCATATTGGTCGATGTATATATATTTATCTCTCTTGTCAATTGCAACGGGCTCTCCGTACAAGGGAGACTCCACCAAAAAAATTCGGAAATTTAGGGTGTTAGAAATTTTTTGAAAAAATTTGGAACTTTTTTGTTAACGATGAATTTATTTCAAATTGGAATTGAAATAAAGGATTTTGGAATTAGAATTGAAAACTAATTGTTTTGGTAGAAACAAAAGATTACAAAGTGAATATCGAATTTTCACTAAGTGGGTTTGGAAAAGTTAATGGGTTTGGAGCATTTTTCCTGCCTTAGCAACTTCGGGGATGAAATTCTTTTAAAGGAGGAGGAATGTAATGACCTGGATTTTTTAGCGGTTAATTTTAAATATTTAAATGGTTTAAGTATTAGGTTTGGATTTATAATTTTGTTAGTAAGATTTGAAAACAGAAATTTTAAGCGATTTTGTAAATTTTTGAAAGTCGTCAATTAAACCGACGAGTTAAAAATAGCAATCCGGGGCACAGTCTCGGAATTCGACGAAACCAGTTCCATTGGATCTATAATAGTGTATTATTGTCGGATTTTAAATTTCGTAGGTTTTGGAGATATCGTTTGGCCGTACGGGATGTAAATGCCTAGAAACAATTTAAACGAATTTAATTTAAATAGTCGATTCAAAAAGCTATCTTCTCTGTACGATCGAGTTAGGCCTCGAAACTTGTTCTATTACTTTAAGAATAGGGGTATAACATTATAAACGTTTAGCGGTATGCCTCGATAGGAGTTCGATAATGTAAGCTGTTTTTGAAGCATGATATTTTGAAATTATAACAATAAATATATATATATATATATATATATATATATATGTATGTATGTATGTATGTATGTATGTATGTATTTTCAAACACTTTACGTCAACCATCCCTTCCCTCTTATGACATGCTACCGCCACATACACGTCTGTTCATTCTCTTCACGTCTCCTTTTCCCTTTCTCTTCAATTTAAATCATGAAATCAATTCAGAAAAGAAGAAGAAAAAATGAAATACCAAACAAAAATTGATTTTGTTTATAAGAAGAAGAAGAAAAATTCATGGGAGGGAATCGCTTTCAGGTGAGCGATCGCAAGGGCAGGAGGCGGCATGGCAAGATCGTTTGGGGCATAAATTGACAAAGTTAGGATTAAAGGACGTGTGAGGTGTGAAGAGACTCGAGATAGGGCATCACGACCTAGTGGAAAGTGCGAAGTCGTAAAGGTTGGGGCGGTGACATTTGGAGTTATGAAGATGTCAGGTTTGCTGAAGTTCGAGATGACGTCGAGTTCACCTAGGCTCGAGAAGGTGTCGAGTTTACTAGGGCTGGAGAAGTCATCGAGTTTAATAAAGCTTGTGGAATCATCGAGATTTGCTAAAGCTTCCAATACAGCAACAAGGTCTCGAGTTTCATTGATTTGGTTTCAAACAACTCAACAGGATTCAGTATCGAGATCGATGAGGTTTTACTTCAACTCGGTAAGGTCTAGTACTGACATGAAAGAAGGCTTAACTGTAAGTAATTGGTAAGTATTTAATTAATTGTGTATTAGAGAGAATTAATTATATAATTTAATTGGAAAGCTTATAAATGTCGTAACGTATTCATACGAGGTACGTAAAAAAATCACGAAATCGATCACGTGGGTTCGTACCTCTGAGTTCTGTGGAATAAGACTGATTTGGAATTTTTTGGAGTCATCTAAAATTCTAAATTAAATCGAACGTGGTTCGATTTAAGTCAAAACTTGGTGGTTGGCAATTTTAAAATCGAAGTGAGTAAAATCTCACTCATTTGGATTGCTAGAATAATTTTAAAATGATGAATTTAAATTATGGGTTGTTGGTTGATTTTATAAATTATTTTATGTTGAATGTTAAATATATAGAGTAGTATATATATTAGTATTTGGAATGATATTCCCGCACATTATAGCGGATGAGACCCTATGCATCCCGCATAATAGCGGATGAGACCCTATGCATCCCGTATAATAGCGGATGACCCTATATACCGCGATATCCCCCCTGAAGTGGGATTGGTATAATTTTATGTTGTATTAACATCTGTGGATGCAAGGAAACAGGTTGGAGGTATCCGACTGGATTCGTCAAAAATGTTAAATTTAATTTCATAAATTCCGATATATGGATTGTATAGAATGATCTATATAGATTATTATGGTTTTTTTGGAATTATTTGATGCTATTGTAGCACTGACCTGGATTTTGATAGTTTAAATACCATAAATATATTTTTAAAAATTAAGGGATATATGGGAATTTTTGATATAAAAATATTATATTGAAATTGGAGTTATTTTAAAGAAATTGAGTTAGGAAAATATATTGATTTTTGGGTAACACTTAACTATTGAGAATTATTAAATGGAGATTTTAAGAACGAAGTATTTAAAAAGAATTTATAAATAGTATTCGGAAAACATCGAAAGGAGTTGAAGTCGATGTTAAAATGGATTGGAAGTTGTAAAGGGGATTTTTAAAAGAATGGATTTACAAAAAATGAAATTTTATAAATAAAATTGTTTTTATAAATAAGAAAAAAAACATAGGAGTTATAAAAATTTGTAAACGATGTTTATAAACAAAGGGAATCAATATCAAGATGATAAATTGGAAATATAAAATTCATAGGTGAAATTATATTAGAATATGGAAATAGGGTGCGGAAAAAAAGTGGATTACTATTTTTGAAAAGTGAAAATGGTTAAGGAAATCGGAATGGAAGCAATGTGATGGAAATCGAGAGGCATTTATAAGTTGAACTAGTTATTGGGGTTTTAAAAATATATTTTTAATTTTAAGAAGCGAATTTGTTTTAAAAGGAAGATTTTATTATTCTAAAACTATGGAAATTTAAACTGGTTGAGATTGAAATACCTCGGTAAGTAGATTTTCGAATGTTAAGTATTTGTTTAATAAACTCTAACTTTGAAATTCAGCTTTGGAAATTTATTTTCTCATCTAAAAATGAGTATAGTTGTTATAAAAGTGCTTTCAATATTTTAAATAATAACTTAAATATATTTTAAATAAATTAATATTCTTTAAGAAAAATACTCGTTATATATATGTAGTTTTGAAATGATTGCAAATTTATTTATAAGTTCTCTCGAGATGTGTAGACGGGTTTTATTAAAGGATGAGATTTTATAAGAGAAATCTTATAAATGGAATGTTAGAGACATAAGGAAATTTTCGATGTCTAGATGCGATAACTTCAGGAAGATTTTGAATTCATTTAAAGGAGTTATAAATGGTTGGTTGGGATTATAAGTAAGCATAATCGGTTTGGAAATCGTAGGAAGAATTTATTAAAATTTCCAAGACTTATGAGATAAGTTATGAAATATTGCCAGGTTTAATCTTAAAATGATTTTGGGAATTATAGGTATAAATATTTCCTTAAGTATTGGACGGAAGGTTTTGGAATAGAAATATTTTCCAAGTGTTATAAAAATGGAAGTTGGAAATATTTCTAAGCATTGAAAATGGGGAGTGTTTTCAAATATAGAAATATTGAAAGAGACTGGATATATATCTTGGTGAACATGTTTTGAAATAAATATTTTGGAGATTATAAAATAAGGCCTAGTGTCTACTTGTGGATGTTTTATTGATAGTTAAATAACCGATTATCAACATGGGCAAATTTCGTTAGTCGTTTCGAAGAGACCAGGATTGAATTTAATTATCCGAAAACCAATTTGATCCGGTTTTAACATTATGGATGAATACCGTGAAGATGATAAAGACGGTGATTCGGTTTGTCCAGACATAGGATAACTTGTTACAGATTCTTTTTTTTAATATAAAAATATGTTACTATATTTTGTTCCACTGTGATTGTTTGATTCCATGTTGTTATTTAATTTTCTTCTACCTCTTTCTTCTTTTCCCTAGCTATTCGCTCTTTTGTACGCTCTGGGTTGGACAAGACTGAATTATTGTCAACTCAAGGGATACGAAACTGCGGGTCACTACAGTAATAAAAGCATTTTCTTTCTATTATATATTTGTTATAATGTGTTATAATTAATTCAATATTAAATTTAAATACATTTAACGGAAAATCCATAAATGATGTGTTTGTGATAGTAATTGCAAATAGTTTGAATCATGAGTATTGTATCGCAATATAATAAACACATTATTTCAAATTTTCCTAGTCAAGATGCATCGAGACTGTATATCAATGAATCTGTTGAGACTAGAATACGTAACGCTCCCTAAATGTTGGACGATGTATTATTAACAAATGTTGGAGGGACTTAGGGGTTTCGTGCAGATATTAATTGGTTAACTATAGAACGACTCACTCGATAGTTTTCTGTTGGTTAATATAAATATGGTTAAACATAGAATATCGATGTGACCGATCTACATAATTCTCTCGACTTAATAACATTATTTATCTTCAATATGAAAGCTTTACATTAATTATAGTCAAATCATGGCACACCGTCCATCGAGTGACTATAGTTAGGTTAAGTAGAAGTATTGAAAGTGAAATACTATTCAAGAGAGAATTCATGTATCACGGTCAACTCAAGTCAACTCAAAATTAAAATATCTGACATAGTAGTTCGATCAATAAAATTGTTATTATTTCACCAAGCACTTTATGTTTGGACTATAGATTTGAATATGGACGAAGTTGAAAGTTTGACCATTGCCAAATTCCATAGTCTAAAGTGATATAGTTTTGGCGAAGAGAATTGGTGTAAATAAAAGTAATAGTCGGGTAATGCTTAACAAAGTAAAATTGGATTTGGCTATAAATACTAATCGTTTCAAGATGTACTTATAGGCTTTGGCTATAAGGTATATTGCCAACAAGTTTATAAACACTAATCTATATACATAATGTTTATTTCATATATTATATTATTAGTTAGTTAGTTGATGATTCCAACATATAAATATATTGTCACAGTTTTCAATAAGAGATTTCATGGCATCTTCTTCCCAGGCCTTTCCCTCCCTGCCCCATTATGGCCCAGTTCCATCCACTTTTTCCTAATCTACCACCTCTCCAACCACTTCTATCCTGGATCCACCTGACAATCAAGCCATTCCCACCCACACCCGCCCCCTTCAGATCATGTTTCACTAAACCCTAGCTCCTCCTTAGATCCAGGTAGTCTGCCAGGTGTTGCTTTCATGGCTCCTCCTACCATAATATCGTCGGTACCCCCGACACCCCGAACCACACAAGTAACCCATCCTTCCCACCCCTCCCTAGTAAGTCCGGTGCTAATAGTTTTAATGGAACAGTGCTAGTTAGTTCAACAACCTGGACGTCGCTCTTTGAGAAAAATGCGAGAACATATATTCCACAATGTTTCAACATTCCGAAGGATGGATCCACTAAGTCAATCCTTGAGGAAGTCAGGTAGGAAGGAATCAAATATTGGAATGCCTACCTAGTTGGATTATTTTTAAATGGCAATCTCTCTTATCTCACCGTGGTAACACAATTGAAGCACATTTAGAGGCTATCGGCCGAGGTGGACATCAAATTAGACAACGAAAATTTATTTTTCAACTTCTCAAATGATCAAGATAAGGTAAAAATCCTCCAAGCTGACCTCGTGTTTATTAAGGGCAAAATGTTTATAATTACTACCTATGCGTGTAAGCTCAAATCCGTAAAGTTCTAATATGGGTGCATTTCTACAAAATCCCCTTTATAGCTTGGACCCTTGTAGGTAGTAACTGCCTTGCCTATCACCTAGGGAACCTTGTTTGTTTTGATGAGAGCACCATGAAGCTCAAACAATTTAAATATGCGAAGGTGTTAATTGAAATAACACTTGATCAGGATTTACCCAATCATATTGAAATTGATGGACTAAGAGAGGGCTGCCCCAAAGTTCAAATTGCATACGGCTAGAGGCCAAGAATATGCAACTTATGCAAGTATTTGGACATGAGACCTCTGAATGTAATAGTAAGCATGTTAACCAACAAAATAATGGAAATTTTCGTTCGACCTCTACTGAACTGGGACATGAATCAAAGCACACTCCTTAAGCCTTAATTGTCAATCCACCAGCAAAAACCCTAAAAGTCCACACTGAAAACAAGGCCCCCTCAAAATATATAGACAACTCTAATAGGCAGCGGAGGAAAAGGTCAGCACCCATAACTAGTCAAACAATGGATCGATCCACGAGTACAACGACCAAGGATGATACTCATTCGGGCTCATAAAATTCCTCCATCACATCTTATCCTTCCACCCTTCCTACAACCACACGGTCTGCCCCTCTTCACAGTTTATCTACAATAAAGAAAAGTGCAAAATCCAAAGGCAAATCCATTAGTGATGATCTAGACAAAGGCAAGCAATTTGGACCAGATGAAATCCTTCCTAGTGCAAATAGCTCCCAAACTAGCACCGCTTCCTCGGCTACAAGGCACACGAGAAGACATTCATCCCCACTATTCCCCTCACTTCCCCTAGGATTATGCACAAAATAACTTAATGGAATGTTAGAGGAGCTCACCACTCCTTGAAGCAATTAGAATAAAGAAACTCATTCATGATAAAGAATTTGCTTTGTTGCTATAAGTGAAACCAAGTTAAATTTGCAGCTTACTTCTCAAGCTGCGGATTCATTGCGCCTGATTGACACTATGACGATAACCTCATCCATGCTCCATATGGCAGACTAATGACTCTTTGCACTACAACAAAATGCACATATAACAGCGTTTTAAAAATTCTATAAAAAGATTTAATAGTGTTTTAACTACGAATGTATATTAACGTGCCATTATAGATCCAACATCTACCATAGCAATAAAAAAAACCCTGTAGAATCAATATAATTACATCGTTTACTAGATGTCATTAATACATTTTACAGTGTTTTGTTAATGAGCAAAATTTCTTCTTATAACATTTCATCTTTGCAAAGAAATATATTCCGCAGCGGTTATATTAAGCTGTATTAATTTTTGATAGGGTTGACTTTCGTTGCGTGATTTCTTATTACAACGTTTCCAATTGTTGCCATGATGAATATTTACAGCGTATTTTGATGGCTGTTAAAGGTTTCAACAGCGTTTAAAAAACATTGTTGAACTGATTCAACGGTGTTTAATAAACGCTGTAGAAACCTTTAACAGCATTTTGTAAAATGCTTTTGTATTTTGCACAGTTCCCTATCAATATGCAAGTTACAGTTCGGTACGTAGGCATAATTTATATGTAAAACAGTCTATATAAACACACATATTTCAAAATGAACATATATATCATACTAATCACACACTTTATAATCAACATATTGTATTAATCACATCTTTTAATCAAAATGCTACATCGCATAATAAAACATAAATTATCAAATTCATATAAGTCAATAATGTAGAACAAGCCGCGACTATTGACTAAAAGTAGTAATACATAACAGCATACAAATCAAAATGTAGTTGACATCAAAAGTAACTTCGAACCCATGACTTGTTGTGGCAGGTTGCTACTTTTTCCATCAAATATATCTATCCACCTGCAAAGTAAAAGTTCGTTAGTTATGTGTACTTGATTAGGCGTAGAAAGACTGAAACATTTAAGTTGCTACTTTCAAAAATACTCGAATGTAGATACTTTCAAAATTAAAAAACTTCATGTATTACAGTGATATGAGGGTTTCATTCCACAATAATGAGGCAGAATGATGACTACATCACAGGTTAACTTAGCCCAAAATCCAGTACATATATTCTTAAATTCAGATTCAATGTTACTTTCATAGTTGCCATATAAAAATTGCTTTTACTTGATCTCAGAATCTTCTCTTTATATTTGCAGTTGCATGTTAACTTCAGAAAATAGATAGCAGCATTACATTAAATAGATGAACATGAAAGGAGAATCGATTAAATCATATACAAAATTGTGTTAATTTCTAACTTATAACAGGATAAGGTAATTAAATATTTCATCACATCATAAAAGAAAACTAAATAATTTATATATATACAATAAAATAAATAAATTTAGAAAAATTAAAGGCACATTTCCCATTTTTCTTATTCACTAAAATTCCTAAGGCATGCTTCATAGATGGGACTTCTAAAATGCCTTGCGATGAAATGTGAAGTGTTACAAGTGTAATTACTCTGTATTGCATCCTAGATTTATTCACATTAAAGTGTTATTTAAAAACCAACATAGGGATAGCCTTATTGAGCTTAGGCGGAGCCATTGATTGCACAGACTTCACTTAATCCAAACCTAGTATTGATACCAACAACTATAAGATAATGATGTGTGATTTGATTATCGTTTCTAAGTCTAAGATTTTTGGTTTGAAATATGAACTTGCATAGTTAATTTTATAATACTCAGTTAATTTTTATAAACTTATTTAGTATTTATAAATCTCAGTTAACTTATTGTTATTATTATAAATCTTAGTTTATTATTATTATTATAGAAGATTCGGTTATATTTTATATTTTTATAAACTAAACTTGTTAATTTTTATAAAACTTAGTTAACTTAGTTAAACTTTTTTAATATTTAGTTAATTTTGTATACTTATTTAAAATTTATAAACCTTAATTAACTTATTATTACTGTAAATCTTACTTAATAGCAGTTATTTTCTTCTTCTTATCATTATTATAGATGATTTAGCTATATTTTATCTTTTTATATACTTAGCTGAATTTTATAAACTAAACTTGTTACTTTTTATAAAACTTAGTTAACTTAGTTAAATTTATATAATACTAGTTAATTTTTATAAACTTATTTAATATTTATAAATTTTAGTTAAGTTATTATTATTATGAATCTTAGTTTATTATTATTATTATTATAGAAGATTTAGTTACATTTTATATTTTGTGTACTTAGTTAATTTTTGTAAATTAAACTTGTGAACTTTTATAAAACTCAGTTAACTTAGTTAAATTTTTATAATACTTAGTTAATTTTCATAAACTTATTTAATATTTATAAATATTAGTTAACTTAGTATTATTATAAATCTTAGTTAACAATGGTAATTATAATAATTATTGTTATTATTATTATAGAATATTTAGTTATATTTTTTTTTTTTATATATACTTAGTTAATTTTTATAAACTAAACTCGTTAATTTTTATGAAGTTAACTTAGTTAAATTTTATAATACTTGGTTAATTTTTATAAACTTGCGTAATATTTATAAATCTTAGTTGTTTATTATTATTATTATTACTGTAGAAGATTCTGTTAATTTATATTTTTATATATTTAATCCATTTTGTTAAATCTTTGTAATACTTAAGTAATATTAGAAACCTGGTTTTATAATAAAACTTAGTTAACTTAGTTAATTTTGTCAATTTTTATAAACTTGTTTAATTTTTATAAAACAAAGTTAACATAAAACTCATGCCCATGCAACCTACACAAAAAGAAAATGATGCCGACAAGCATTAGTAGTGCCGTCAAACCTGGTCAAGGAATCCTTGATTAGAAGGAACAAATTCACATACTTCCTCGAAAGATTCAAGTGCCTCTGCAACAACATATACCCAAAAAAATTATTACAAACAAACGAAGAAATAAGGACTGCAAATGACTGTAAGAAACAAGCATTCAACTAATAAGAAAAGGACACTATTTCTAACCTTGAAGAGACTTCTTCTCTATTAATGTAAGTATTTTTCCTCCAAAAATTCCTTAATTGCAATAAAGCTTAATGACAGAATCGACACCTGTTGTGAATAACTATGGCTGTTTTGGATTCAATAAACCTGAAAATGAACATTTAAGTACATCATTAACTTCAACTTTTTTTTCATATTTTCGTATCATTAAGAATATCAACCAAGTGAAACTCGATGTATGTCTTCATAAATTCATTAGATAAAAATATGACAGCCATACCGTGCATGTAAGCACATAATCAATAAAGGTATTTACTATTCAAATTACATTATTTCTGATAACGTGTAATAGTTGTTTTTTGTGGTAATATCCGTATTTAGCTTTCACAAAATAGTCATTAAATTTAAATATAGTAGAAATTGGTCATATTAACAAGATTCTCATTGTGATATTCCACTTGCCAATTCTTAATAATTTCAAACACCATTTGACATAGCATACCCACTGTTATTTTTAAAATTATCTACTTGCCAATTCTTTTATTTTAACATTTATTATTAGAGTTTTTATTTTTCCGCTTTAAAGAGATTGATATACAAACTTGTTTTTAATTTAACAAACAAATTTTCATCGATTAATGAACACTTTTTTGTGAAAATAAAATCTAACATGAAGCTTCTTTTTCCCCCGCTATGTGCTATTAGGAGGCCATAATTACTTCAAAAGATAACAATATATGTCTACTTTGCTTTCAAATAAGTTTTTTTCCTTTTCTTTTCTTATTACAAAGAATTCATAGCTTGGAACATATAAGAACGAAACATATAACAAGTCAAAGTAAGGTTGTTTTTCATTAATTTTTTTTTATGAAATGAAGGTTATTTTTCGTTTGCAAAAGTATAAGCAACAAATTAACTCATGTAACTTAATAAATTAGTGTCTATAAAAATGGAATACGGCAATGGAACATAAACCAAGAAAACAAAGATAACTAACTTCATAAGCAAAGATAAATTAAACCATAATTTCTAGTAACTCCCAACTGTAATAGAGTTTGGTATATCATCAGCAGCAATTTATGGAACAGTTGCTTATATGAAAATGAGATGTTAGTTATCATTATCCAACCAAGTGCTTGAAAAAATCCAGAGAATGTTATGTTATCATCATTGCTGTCCATTCTAAGGAAGATGAAAGATTTTTCATCTATAAGGGATGTTTTATTAAGTAGGTGCTGAAGAAGAATTTAATTTGGTGAAAAAAAGGAGAAATATTTTCACTAGATCTTATATATGCAGAAGATTCAAAGAATAACGTTTACCCTAATAATACTAAGTAGAGCTTCATTCTAACTAGTCTTGAGGGGCTTCCGATTTTTATTTGGATTTCGAAGCCATACAAAATCAACTCCACAAACATTTCCGTGATGATTTCGATGGCTGACCCACTACAGTAATCAAAAAACATAGGTATAAATAAAAAAGTTCTCACTGTATTATATAGCAGTATTTTTGTAGGTTGGCAAATAAGAAAAAGGATATTAGAAACATTTATTTCTAACTTTTCATAGTAAATGTGCCCAATTTAATTTCTAATTTTATACACCTAATATTAATCGTTATGTAGACAAATAAACTATCATTTATCTTTTCCATAAATGACAAAGTTAAGAAGATCTTCTCGAAATTGTAGGTGTAAAAAAACTAGCACTTTTTAATTTTCTACCGATTATTTTGAAAAAAAAAATCATGAACTTGGAGTATAATACTATTTTAAAGAGAATCCCAATAGTATTTCCAGATATAAGGTGGAATTACAAAATAAAGAGTCATTAATCTAAAAATTAAAGAATAAGATCCATTTTCATATCAACATTACCATACATACATATATATATATATATGAAAATGAATTTGATAATTATAAAGGGGATTTTGACTGTTAAACATTTTTGTCCTAAGTATAGCATCATCCTTATATCTATTTATATCATTTAGTGGTTGTTATTTTAAAATACACCATAGATTTTGTCTAATCCTCTCAACCATGTAAACAAATGTCAAAAATGGAAGGGAAAAAACCAGATAATAATAATGCACGTTGTAGCTCTCACCTCCTACCTCTTCATTCGTCAAGCATCGCCTGTCCATCAAATATAAAATTGAATGATATCTTTAATTGACGTGTTGACTTCATCTGATATAATTGGAAAAGATGTAAATGTCCCAACGTATGTTTCCAAAAGACTTATAATATCAGTAGTGATGCAGCACATACCTTCCTAGGTCGCAAAGAAGAAGCGAGCTCCTCCAGCCTATGCCGCGAGCAAGCCCTAGGTCGCGAACGACCTTCCCTAGGTCGCGGCGAGTGTAGGTTGCTCCGCCCAAGGTCGCTCCTTCTCCTTAAGTCGCGGCGACTTTCCTTATGTCACGAATCACCTCCAGTAGGTCGCGAACGACATGACTATGTCGCTGAAGATCCTTAGGTCGCGAAGTTCTTATGTCGCGAACTTCCAGTAGGTCGTTTTTTTAGGTCGCGGGCCTTCTTGGGTTACTGTTGATTTTAAGTCCCGTGTGTTGTTCTTTAGTATAACGACCCACCGCTCTAACCGCCTCCAGTTGGTAACTAAACCAACTTGAAACGTTCAAAATGACGGATTGTTATTTAGTTTATAACATTTAAACAGAATCAGCCACAGAATCACAGAATAATAATCATATTTCTCATAAATGAACTTTTCTTTATACATACAAATATCAGAGTTACACAATGAATTACATTTTATACAGCGGAACAATTTTTATTAAGTACAAGAAATTTTTTCCAGAAAAACTTTAGTGATGCGGTAATTCCCCTCTCTCTAACTTCGCTGCGTGAAAATCTCCAAGCTGTAAAAATACTCGGTCTGACCCGAGTATTACATTCAAAAGAAAATAATACACGGGTCAGTCTAATTCAAACTCAGTTATTAGTGCATGGAAGCAATAATAATTAAACAGCAATTAGATGACAGTCAAAATAAATTCACCTATCCGATCCTTTTAACAAAGAAATCGGATAACGGTAAATATAACACTTAACAGTGTTAAACAGTAAATCAGCAAATTCAAATTATCAATGAAGATAGTGAAGGATTTTTTTTTTAAAAAAAGCATCAAAATTTGCCTAAATGGCAGTTTAAACCAAAATCATCAATTTAAAACAAATCAATTAAAATAATTGAAAAAGTTACTTAAAAACATCAAAATCGATTGGCTGCCGTACGCGCACGCGTGTACGGCCTTGCCAATACGGCATATGAAATACGCAAAGAAATCAACAAATCAAAAGCAAAAGAAATATCAATTAAAATAAATACTGCGTGGCTGCAGTACACGCACGCGTGTACGGCCTCGCCACTTTTCAAGACATCAGGGAAGGGACAAATAACAAGCATGGATGCATAACCAAATTCAAAGCAAAGTGATAAATATGGGCGTTCAAGGCAGCTGGCAAAATGAGAGCCACATTCTGGAAGCATGTGGCCAGTAATGAATGACAGGGGGAAAATGCAAGATTTTTCAAGGCACAGGCGCACAATAAATTTTCTAGGTAAGTGGCAATTTCGTGACTGAAATCAAGACAACATGTTCATTTACAGTGGGAACGGGTGTGTATAAACAACAATATCAGCATAACATCAATAATCATACATTGCTAAGATTGAGCCAGCACTTAATATGAGTTCAAGAGGTGAGAGCACCAAGTCATGGCCAAGTCACAATTGCATGCAAACTGAAACTGTGATTCAATATACAGGTACAAGCATAGTCTCAACAAATTCTGTTGCGCAGCACAAATGTCATGAATTAGAATGACAATGCATACTACAGATATGGGTTAAAATGGAGGTACTATCACATGTATAAAATCAACATGTAGGGATATAAAACTAAACAATGTACACAGTGGTTAATTTATCTACCCAGACTTCAATGTATTTACATGAAGGCAATGCCGAGGTTAGGTAATGGTTACCAAATGTACAACTGCCCAAGCCCAAAGTCAAATGCATGCATATACATATATGAAGACCACAAAGTCACTACACAACAATAATGAAATCAAGTCTATGTGCCCAAAAAGGTCAAAGGAAATGCAAATGCAGACTCAAGTGCTAACAGATAACAATGAAGACCACAAAACCTAAGCCTGCAACACTACTGACACAAGTGGCTACATACCAAAAGCATAGCAAATGTCAAATACCAAAAACCCAAAAGATGCCACTTCAAAAGGTATCAAAATAACCAAAGTCAGAGAAGACACCAAAAGTCACATAGACCAAAATCAAATAAGTTACAGTTTCAAACACAACAAAGCAGTGAGAAAAATCAAGTAATTACTGGTTACAGTTTCAACGAAGATGAAGGAGATTTCAAAGCATTTAATAGTTGTAACAAATTTCGAGCTTTTAAAACAGAAGTTTAATCACTTAACCCATTTGTTAAAACAATTCAAAAATATTTAACTTTTAAACATTTTAAACTTTGAAACTTGTTAAATTTTAAAACTTTGAAAACTGCAACAAAACTGTCTCGAAGCAAATTAGTCGAGACTGTCAAAGTTCAGTAAAATCAGAAGCAAGCTAAAAATCAATACATCAAGAACCAATACATAGCTGTGCACAATGAAGACACTGCAGATGAAACAGGCAAGTAACTCAAAATTATAACTCAATTGCAAGCTGCATAAACATGTATACATAAACATGCTATCAGCAATTACAAAATGCAGAGGTCAAATCACAACTATCATGATTCAACACAACTGCCAAGCCACTCGATAACATGGAAAATAGCATATGCAGTGATACACAAAGCACATGCATCACTACAGCAACCAAAAGCGAACTAGGCATATGTACTCAAACCAAAAGAACTCAGTGACAAGCAAAATGCAGTGTAAACAATGTCTAACATACATATGAATCAATTTCATATGTACAACAAACACCCAAACAATGCAACCTGAACCCGCAACTCAAAATGCAAGTCGAAGCTGTAAACAAATCCAACTACAAGTAGACAATGCATAAACATGCGTATACACATGTATGCAGTGACATGCACAATAGGAATGTGACTCAGACAAATGTAAAGAAACAACAACACCATACTAAGGATCAGGTGGAATCAAAACAAATCAGTGCAACCCGAAGTCAGCAGTATCTGGTCATAGTAGTAAGGACCAAGGCAACAAATTCGAGTCTAGCCAGAGGTTCATAGAACCAAAATACTAGCAATCAAAATAGCTTCAAATGGCCAATTCGAACAAATTCATGTTTAAAATGCCAGAAAGTCAAAACCAGGGTACAAATATAAATAAGTCAAATACTCTACAGGCATGAACAATCATGACCGAAGTCAGTGGTTCAAGTCCAATGCCGTAGTCAATTTTATTTTATTTTATTTTCTTTTTTTTTCATCTCAAAGCCAAATGAATTCAAATTCGTACTATCTCAAAACCAAACAAGTCAGAATCGAATGAACTATATTATTCAAGTAAAATTGAAAAGTCAATAATAATTCACCAGCATCGAAATCAAATAGCCGAGAGTATCACTCATTCAAACAACAAAAACACAGATTTGAACGAGCTAAGCAAATCAACGAAAATGAATTAGATGTGAGTAGTTAATAAGTACTCACCTTAGTTCGAATCGAGGAGCACGTGAGCGAGCGAACCAGAAGCAAAAACCCTAAGCTTAGGTGCGAAGAGGAAGACGAGGCCGCCACCATTTTTTCTTCGTTTGATTTTTAGATTTAGGTTTTTTTTTTCTGACATCGAAGAGAAACTTCGGCCCTGCTTTGAAATGGAGATTGTGTGATTTTAGGGCGTAGGATGGCTAAAATCAGAGAAAGGTGGCTGAAATGATTTGTTTTCGGCTGGGAAGATATACTTTGTGTGCTAAAGTAATGGTATTAAATGCAAGTGTCTACACTTATTGCTGTCTTGCATTAAATGCATGTGTACATGCTTATATACATTTGTTATTTTACTTTGTTTTTGTTTCATGTTTACAAAGTAATCCATATTTCAAAGATATTTATATCTTTCATAAATCCCAATTCAAATTTAAATCCAAATTATTTTTCTAAGTTATTAGTTTGAATTTTAAGTACAAATTCAATATTCATTTCAAACTCCAAAGTCAAATTCCAATTCTATTCAACTTTAAATAAATTAAATTCTAAAATTTAATCGCCAATTCATAGTTATATTGGGAATTCAATTTAAACCATCATTCAAATATTTAAAATTAATTAAATATTTTTCAATTTAAATTGTTCAAAATTCAGGATCGTTACAATTAGGTAGACTGTGTGTGTTGGTAAGTCGTTTGTACTGTTTGTGATATATCTTTCTTAAGTCGTATGAAGTGTTGTAACGTGGTTGAGTTGTAATCTCCTATAAATAGTGGGTGAGTTGTATCATTTGTGGTGGTTGATTTTTGAATAAACTTTTGTTTGAGTGCTTTGTGCCTCTTTTAAAATTGGAAGTTGAGTGTTATCTCCTTTCTCCATCTTCGGTTATTCGAGTGCGCTCGAATCAACGATTTTGAAGCCGATTCACGGAATCTCGTGCGCGAGATCAACGTCGAAGAATCGTAGATCTTCTAACACGGTATCGTGAGCGATCAACATGTTAAAGATAGCTAGAATTTGGTATCACGCGAGATCAACGGATTTGGGCACTTGGGTATCTTCAATCCACCGATTCATATTTTCATCGTTTCATTCATTTCGTATATTCCACCTGTGTCAGTTTGGTATCAGAGCTAGACTTAGCCAATCATAGCTAAGTCGAGCCTGTTGGAGCCGAGTTAAAGTGTTGGAGTTAAAGTCGAGCCAAATCAAAGCAAAGCCAAGCTAAGTAGAGAAGGAGCCGAGCTTGTTAGAGAGATCATGCCTCCGAGAAGAGCTAATCGTCATCAGAATATTGCAGATGTATATCGAAGAGAAGATGCTGAACAAATGGAGCAACGAATTAATGATAAATTCAACGAGAAGTTTGATGAAGGCATTGGGAAGTTGGAGAAATTTATGATCGAAATGAATCAAAGTCAAAGGAGAAGGTCGCTAGTCTCGAACCACGGAGGAAACAGGGTTTCACCATCGGTTACGGAAGCGAGGAGGGTGTCGCCACAGTCGTATCGAGATAGAAGAGAATCATTAGTTTCAACGATGCGAGATCACCATGGGTATAGAAATGAAGGGAGAAGGAATCAACGTGGATTTGAAAATGAACCATATCATGATGATGAAAGACAGAATAAAAGGGATATTTCGTGGACGTAGAGATGTCGATGGACGAGATCGATATCGAAGTACATCTGATTTTGATGAAGATGGTGATAGAGGTAGTATTCATTATCGAGATCATGGCCAAGTGCGAGATCGAAATAGAGATTTTGAAGATGATCGTCGATAGGAATCGGGGATGAAAACAGAGATTCCAGAATTCAAAGGGGGAATGATAGCGGAAGAATTTTTGGATTGGTTATCAAATGTTGAAGAAATTTTTGACTTTAAGGAAGTGCCCGAGCATCGTAGAATTAAGTTGGTTGCTACACAATTGAGGGGAAGAGCTATGGCATGGTGGCAACAAACTAAACTTACACGGAAAAGGATGGGAAAGTCGAAGATTATTTCATGGGAGAAGATGAAAAAGTTGATGAAGGCTACTTTTTTGCCTTATAATTATCAGTCTCTTATGTGCCAGCGCTTACAGAATTTGAGACAAGTGGCAAAGTCGGTAAATGATTATACAGATGAGTTTTAGCAACTGATTGCTAGAAATGATATCATGGAGACGGAGGAAGAGTTGACAGCTAGATTTGTTGGAGGGTTGAGAATACAAATTCAGGATATGGTGAATATGTTTGATCCAAGATCCGTTGCTGATGCACACCAGAAGGCTCTAGCTTTGGAGAGGCAAGGTAGAAGAGGAGGTGGTGTGTTTACAAATTCCAACAATCAAGTGAAAGGGGCTAGTAGCATTACGAATGTTTCCAAGGCTGTTGGAAAACCGATTGTCAATGAAGTTGCTAAGACCAAGGTCAACAACAATTTCAAGTGTTATAACTGTCAGGAGTTTGGTCATAAGAGCAATGAATGTCCAAAGCCTAAGAAGCGAGCGATGGTTGCTGAGGTTGAGGTTGAGGATGAGGATGCAGAAATAGAATGTTCCAATTCACCACAAGTTGAGGAGGAAGAAGAATTATTGTCAGGAGATGAGGGTTGTAATTTGATGATGAGGAGGTCATGTTTGACACCAAAGCAAGAGGATGATTCAAGTTGGCTAAGGAGTAATATTTTTCAATCAACGTGCACTATTTCAGGAAAGGTTTGTAAGTTCGTCATCGATGCAGAAAGTTGTGATAACATCATCTCTACAGAAGCTGTAACGAAGTTGGCGCTAAAGACAGAGAAACACCCCAAACCCTACAAATTAGCTTGGTTGGGGAAAGGTGGGGAAGTGAAGGTTGGTCGAAGAGCTTGTGTAACTTTTTCCATCGAAACGAAATATAAGGATGAGATTTGGTGTGATGTGGTAGATATGGATGTATTTCATTTGTTGTTGGGAAGACCATGGCAATACGATAGAGCCGTGCAATACGATGGGAGTACTAACTGCTATAGATTCATGTTCAATGACACTAAAATCACTTTAGTTCCTAAAAAGTGGCAACAAAGCGAAAGCAAGTTGGAGGAGATTGAAGAACTAAAGACTCTGCTATCTCTGAAGGAGTTTGTCAAAGAAGCAGAGGATGAGCCTGAAGTATTTCTGTTGATTGGACGTGAAAGTAGTGAAGCGGTTGAAATTCCTGAAGAAGTTAAGCCAGTGTTGAAGGAGTTTGAAGATATATTTCCTGAAGAGTTGCCCAAAGAATTATCACCGTTGAGAGACATACAACATCAGATTGATCTTGTTCCGGGAGTTGTGTTACCACATAGACCACACTATAGAATGAGTCCAAGGGAGCACGAAGAGTTGAGAAGACAGGTGGAAGCGTTGTTGGAACAAGGACGCGTACAAGAAAGTTTAAGTCCTTGTGCAGTACCAGCATTGTTAGTGCCGAAGAAGGATGGAACTTGGAGAATGTGTACAGATAGTCGAGCACTCAACAAGATTACAGTGAGGTACATATTTCTAATGCCGAGATTGGATGACTTGTTAGACCAGTTGAATGGAGCTGCTATCTTTTCAAAGATTGATCTGAAGAGTGGGTATCATCAGATTCGAATTCGACCAGGGGATGAATGGAAGACAACATTCAAGACGCGGGAAGGGTTGTATGAATGGCTGGTCATGCCATTTGGTCTTTCGAATGCACCAAGTACTTTTATGCGAGTGATGAATCAGATCTTTCGACCATTTATTGGAAAGTTCGTAGTGGTATAGTTTGATGATATATTGATATACAGTGGAAGCACAGAAGAACACCTACAACACTTGCGGGAAGTGTTGGTGATACTTCGTCAGGAGCAATTTTACGCGGCAACAAAGAAGTGCGTGTTCATGACTCGAAGTGTTTTATTTCTGGGATATGTTGTATCTGAAGGAGGAATACAGGTGGATCAGAATAAAGTTGAAGAAATCAAGGAATGGCCACAACCCAGGACGATAACAGAAGTTAGAAGTTTTCATGGTTTATCATCATTCTACCGAAGGTTTATTCCACATTTCAGTAGCGTGATGGCACCTATTACTGATTGTATGAAGGGCAAGCAGTTTTCATGGTCGAAGGAAGCAGGATTTTCTTTTGAGCGAATCAAGGAACTTTTGACGACAACACCAATTCTAGTTTTGCCGGATTTTCAGTTGCTATTTGAATTACATACGGATGCATCTAAAGTAGGAATTAGAGGGGTATTAAGTCAGAGGGGCCGTCCTATTGCTTATTTTAGTGAGAAGCTTTCGGGAGCAAAGATGAGATATAATACTTATGACGTGGAATCCTATGCTATTGTCCAAGCCATAAAACATTGGAGACACTATTTGTTTCATAAAGAGTTTGTATTGTATACTGACCAAGAAGCCTTGAAACATTTGCAGGGACATGATAAGATTGCAACCAGGCATGCTTCATGGATCGCCTACTTGCAACAGTTTACATTTATTGTAAAGCATAAGTTGGGAGTTACAAATCGTATGGCAGATGCATTGAGTAGAAGGAATCATTTGTTGACTACGATGAGAATTGAAGTGACGGGTTTTGAAGTATTTCCAGAATTGTTTGTTGAAGATCCTTACTTTGCTAAGATTATAGATGAAGTCGAGAAAGGGAAGACGGATGAGTATCTGTTGGTGGATGGTTTTCTATTCAAAGGAAATCAGTTGTATATACCAGAGTGCAGTTTGCGAATTAACATTGTGAAGGAGTTGCATGAAGAAGGTCATGTGGGAAGAGACCGTACCTTGCAGTTGATTTCTCAATCATATTTTTGGCCTTCCATGAGGAAAGAAGTTGGAAGATTTGTGCAAAGGTGTCATATATGTCAAGTTTCTAAAGGGACAGCTACGAATGCAGGATTGTATATGCCATTACCCGTGCCTACTAGACCATGGGTTGATGTGAGCATGGACTTTGTTTTGAGTTTGCCGAGAACTCAACGAGGGAATGATTCTATATATGTTGTGGTGGATAGATTTTCGAAAATGGCACATTTCATAGCTTGTAAAAAGACTGCCGATGCAGTCCGTGTTGCTCAATTATTCTTTAAAGAGGTTTATCGACTACATGGGCTACCTGAGACCATTGTTTCTGACCAGGATATTCGATTTCTAAGTCATTTTAGGTTGATTCTGTGGAAGATGGTTGGGACTAAGCTGAATTTTAGTAGCACCTATCATCCACAAATGGATGGGCAAACGGAAGTGGTGAACAGATCTTTGGAAAACTTGTTGAGATGTCTTGTGAAGGATAATTTGAAGAGATGGGATGTGAAATTGTGTCAGGCAGAATTCGCACATAATCCTGCGGTTAATCGAAGTACTGGATTCAGTCCATTTCAAGTAGTATATTCAGTAATGCCAAAGGGACCGTTGGATTTGTCGATAGTTCCATTTCAGAAAGGAGTTGTTAAACGAGCTTGTGATTTCGGGAATGAATTGCAGGAGTGTCACAGGATTGTTCATGAATGATTGCTTAAGTCAAATGAGAAGTATAAGCAACTTGTAGATAAGAAGCGAATGAGTGTGGACTTCAAAGAAGGAGATTTTGTGTATGCAGTATTGACGAAAGATCGTTTTCCAGTTGGAACTTACA
Organism: Allium cepa; assembly: GCA_030765085.1. Lineage (NCBI taxonomy): Eukaryota > Viridiplantae > Streptophyta > Magnoliopsida > Asparagales > Amaryllidaceae > Allium > Allium cepa. The sequence goes on along the minus strand of CM060937.1, from coordinate 27,009,303 downwards.
ACAAGTTGAAAGCCAGAAAGATTGGTCCTTTGGAAATCGTAAAGAAGATTAATGAAAATTCTTATCAGTTGAGATTACCAGATCATATCCATACTACCGACCTTTCAACGTCAAACACATGATTCCATACCATGAGGGTAAACATGTCGAAGAAGAGGAAAGTGAGAACTCGGGGTCGAATTTTTTTCAACCAGGGGAGGATGATGCAGCGCATACCTTCCTAGGCCGCAAAGAAGAAGCGAGCTCCTCCAGCCTATGCCGCGAGCAAGCCCTAGGTCGCGAACGACCTTCCTTAGGTCGTGGCGAGCGTAGGTCGCTCCGCCCAAGGTCGCTCCTCCTCCTTAAGTCGCGGCGACTTTCCTTATGTCGCGAATCACCTCCAGTAGATCGCGAACGACATGACCATGTCGCTGAAGATCCTTAGGTCACGAAGTTCTTATGTCGCGAGCTTCCAGTAGGTCGTTTTTTTAGGTCGCGGGCCTTCTTGGGTTACTGTTGGTTTTAAGTCGCGTGTGTTGTTCTTTAGGTCGATTGTGTGTGTTGGTAAGTCGTTTGTACTGTTTGTGATATATCTTTCTTAAGTCGTATGAAGTGTGTAACGTGGTTGAGTTGTAATCTCCTATAAATAGCGGGTGAGTTGTATCATTTGTGGTGGTTGATTTTTAAATAAACTTTTGTTTGAGTGCTTTGTGCCTCTTTTAAAATTGGAAGTTGAGTGTTATCTCCTTTCTCCATCTTCGGTTATTCGAGTGCGCTCGAATCAATGATTTTGAAGCCGATTCACGGAATCTCGTGCGCGAGATCAACGTCGAAGAATCGTAGATCTTCTAACACGGTATCGTGCGCGATCAACGTGTTAAAGATAGCTAGAATCCGGTATCTCGCGAGATCAACGGATTTGGGCACTTGGGTATCTTCAATCCACCGATTCATATTTTCATCATTTCATTCATTTCGTATATTCCGCCCGCGTCAAGTAGTCAACTAAGCACATTAGACGCATATGGTAAAGTTAAACAATATTAAAATATCCTAAAAGTCATCCCATAAATGTTAAAAATTAAAAATGATTCAAATACCCGAAACAAAACTTAAATGAATTAGCACTAAACACTTCAGTTATATAAGCCAGTAACAATTTTGGAAATTGTCAAGGAAGCTTGCGTCTTATCTCAAGAAATATCTCCCATTTCAAATAACTAGAAAACCTCTTTATAATGGTTTCATTTTCAAGCTCTAGTTGAAGTTTCTACTTGATTATCTATATAAATCAGCTCAAGACCACTTTTAAACCACTTATTTTCATAATATTTATGATAAATATGGTGAGATCAACCCTCACACATATTCTTACATATATGCAATCTTCAACATCAATAATGATGCTCCCTATAACTAAATCTTAAGTTTTCTTGGAAAACACTAATGTTTTAAAGAAATTTCACCCGTTTGAAGAAAATCATACCATATATACTTGAAATCTATAAAGTGTGACCCTTGAATCATATCTGTAGTTACACCCTTGTTCGGTTTCAACTCTAATAACCTTAACTACAAAAAATAATGATAAATTTATTATAATCAAAGTGAAATTCATGTCTTTTAAGAATGAAGGGATACTTTTACTTCTTACATTTGATATAAAAAATCAACTTTTACTACCCAATAGTGTGTGGCTATATGTATTTTCGACTATATCTAGATGGCTTTTTATACATTATTTAGTTAACATCATCTATAAATCAATGAACTTTATTCTTAATATTCTATACGTTCATTTGAAAATCAATTGTTTTCTCAATTCATTTATGTAAAATATAGTTTAGTTCTAATTTCTCTATCCTAAAAATAATTTTAAATAATGGTAAGTTAACAAATTGTTATTTACTATGTGCTAAATTTGAATTAATAACCTGGGCTAATCTAAAATTAAATTGCTAAACTAAAGTGAACTAGATAATTAGCCAAATTGGAATAACATAATGTAATACATTAGTTTCACATTTACAACACCTAATTAGCCAAACTGTAATCTAATAAAGTTAATAAAATCAAAGGAAGATAAGTATTGTTTTTTAAAGTAGCCATATTTTATAACCATATTTTGTAACCACTCCCTATGTTCTTATAATATTATGACTGTACATTAAAGACCTAATTATCAACATCTAGAAACTAATTTTCCACTCATATTAGTGAGTAATAGGAGCTAACTGCCAAGTATTAATTTAAAAAGTAGCTCAATCTTCAATTTAAATGTAAGATCGGATATCATCTATACTTAGATTATATCTTAATTTGCAAATACCTTATCACAAAGGATAATAACAGTTTGACTCATACTAAAATTTAAAAGTAATGGGCCTATTTTCTATGATGAATCCGGCTTTGCAAAAAGCTTCACCTAATATAATCATGATTCTTACGTTGTCTACAATTTATTACCACTTTAGCAACTAAAAGCCAGAGGAAATTTAGAAGGAAAAACTCTAATATTAAAAATAAAATTGCTTTAGTATACTAATGATTGAGAAAATCTAAAAATCTTGACAGTAGAAATAATACCAAAATTGTTTTAAGCATGCAGTCCAAAAACATGCAGATGTTTAGAAAGTGACGAAAATAATGCATTCATCCATTACAACGAAGAGCGATTAAAAGCATACATTAAAAGCTTATGTCAAAAGCAAACACTGAACTTTTGATTTAGACAAGTTTCAACGTGCCCAATTTTTTTTCGTTTATTAATTAGGGTTTGTTTATAACAAAAATTCAACTGTAAAATCTTCCAAGAAAATCAAGAAAATGGCTTCCATGTCCATCAAAAATAACCCTATTTTAAAGAGCAATCCTGATCAAAATAATAGGAATTCTCCTGTTCTTCTCAGTCCTCATATACCCAAACAACCTACCAATCCAAAACATAAACCCCCCGACTGTGATGAGGATGGTTTTCAAACAGTAATAAATCACCGCAGGAACAGAGCTTCAAGATCTCAATTTCCTACGCATGGGTCAGCAATGAATCATACTGATAGATCCCTGCCCTTTGACCAGAGATCTACCCCTAAACCTCTCTTCGGACAATCAAGACCCATAAACCATATGAAGCCGCCTAGATCTCAACCATCTGCCACGAATCTACCCACAAAATCGACTTCTTCTTGGGCAGACTTAGTCAAGAACGGAGGCTTTCATAACAACCCATATCTAATCTATTCTGCTTCCATTAAATTGGGAGATAAGAATATAGTGGTGGTTAAAGAGGAAATTAGTAAAAGGACCGAGAGTAAATGGAGTAATTCCATCATAGCATATGTTTATGGAGCTCGTCCATATTATCATCATTTCAGGAATTTTGTCTCAAAAACCTGGAATCCTGTTGGCAATTTCGAAATCTTTACTAGAAACATTGGTTTCTTTATCATAAGATTTGCAGAGGAGCAAGACTGCATCAAAGTAACTCAAAATGGCCCTTACTTTATCAACAGCAGATTAATCATCTTAAAACGGTGGAACAAGAATTTAATTCTTGATCGTGATTTACTATCTACTTACCCAATCTGGATTAGGTTGCCAGAACTTAACCTCAGATTATGGGATGAAGAGGCTTTCGCCGCCATAGCAAGTGTAGTGGGTAAAGCACCAAAATTAGACGAGCCTACAGCTAAGGAGACTCGTCTTAGCTATGCCAGAATATTAGTCGAGATAAAGGCCACAGATGAATTACCAGATCTTGCTATAATCACCATGCATGATGGAGAAAACATCAAACAGAAAATTGAATATGAATTTATTCCTCCTAGATGTCAAAAATGTGCTTGTTTCAGCCATCTCTTTGATTATTGCTCTTGGAAAACAGTTTGGAAAGAAAAAGAGACTTTCAAATTCAATTTGGATAAAAATTCTTTGATTGATACAGCAATTAATAAAGATCAAGATCAAAACCAAGAAAATCAATCCCCAGAAAAGAACACGCTTGATTATAATGTCTCTGCTAACAACTTGGTTCTTGAAATCCCAATACAAAATTCTGAAAACGATTCAAGAACGGTGGCTTCAAAAGAAAATATAGATATGAATCTCTCAGAAATAACTGAACAATCAGAGAGTATTGTTCCACAAGCAATTACAAGAAATAATAAGGCAAATGCCCAAATACTTGATGTAGCCATGGACTCTGATCAGCAAATGATGGAGACAGTTGCCTTATCAGATCAATATGGCATTTCACAGACAGTTGAAAGTTATCAGGGTATACACAAATGGGATTATAATGTACAGTTCTTACTTTCTCCGCCCTCTCAAGAGAAAGCAATTTTAACTACAGGCATGGATTCAAATCATTCTCAAATAGATTTAAAAAACAAAATTTCTGAAAGCTCTCCTATGCCGAATCCATGATGGAAAATGCTGGTTTACTCCTCTCTTCTGTCTCCTCCTCCCCTGCCAAAACCAAAAGAAAGAAAGCCAGAAAAAAATCTATACAGGATATTTTGAATAAAAATGCAGTAGGCAGTCCAGATAACCCAGTTCCCAATTCTAAACTTTTTGAGAAGAAATACATCATTAAAAATCCAGAATGGGAGGAATATCTCAAAGTACAAGACAAAAAAGACTGCAAAAGTAAAGGGAAGAAAACTTCTAAAAGTTTGGGAATAAGCAGCAAAACTCTAATTTAGCTGTTGTTATATCCTTTCTGTATCCTTTTTATATAATTACATATTCATGAATTTAATTACTTGGAATGTAAGAGGTCTTAATTCTCCTGAAAGAAAATTAGACCTTACTAACTTACCGTCTTCTTATAAACCTTCTTTAGTTGGTATCTTGGAACACAAATTATCTGATAAAATATTGATCTGCTTAGGATAAGCAATCTAAATAATTGGCAGCTTATACATAATAATTCTATGGGTGGAAATGCCAGAATCATTGTTATTTGGGATCCTACCATTTGGGACCTCTGCAATTACACCCTTAATCTTCAATATATACATTGTAACTTTAAAAATAAAGGAGGATTGCAAATATATGTCACTTTTGTATATGCCTCCAATTCTGAAAATGAAAGAATCCAATTATGGAACTCTCTAGCTCTTCTTAATACCAATATTTCCCTACCATGGATTATCATGGGAGACTTTAATACTATTACTAAAGTTAATGAAAAAAGAGGTGGAATTCCTGTTCCATTAAAAAAGCTGGAATTCTTTTCTAACTTTCTTATCAAAACTGGTTTGATTGAGCCTAATATTAAGGGCAATAAATTCACCTGGAAATCAGGTGAATTCAGAAATATTCATTGTAAATTAGACAGAATTCTTGTCAACAGTTTTTTCATAAACCATTTTTCTGATTTTACTTGCTTCACTTTACCCCAATATACTAGTGATCATACTCCTATACAACTTATTCTATCTCAAAACTCTTCTATCAAGAAAAATCCCCCTTTTAGATTTAAGAATGGATGGGTTTATGAATCTGAGTATAAAAGAGTTATTCATAATTGCTTATAATTTTCTTCTAATGGTTCTGCCCAATATAAATTCAGGAATTTCTTACTTCATACTAAAAGTAATTTAAAAGCTTGGAACCTTTCAAAAAATAAAAACAATAATGAAATTAATCAACTTAGGGAGGATTGTGCTAAAATGCAAGACATCGTAGATAGGGACAGCTCTGATAAATCAAAAATTAAAGATTTTTACCTTCTTTAGAAAAATCTCTCCAATTCCCTACAAGTTGAAGCTGCTAATTTAAGGCAGAATGCCAAAATAAATTGGCTCTCTCAAGGGGATCTTCCTTCTAAATTTTTTTATGCTAAAATGTATGGCAGGAAATATCATAATAATATAGAAAAATTAATCAATAGTGATGGTAAGATTATAAATGAAGCCTCCTTATTAGAAAAAGAAGTTATTCTTTACTTTTCTGACTTGTTTCATTCTGAGGAGAATATATGCTCATTCCCATCTATCTCTCCCAAATTTATTTTACACTCTAATAGTGAAGATATTCTACTTGCTCCTATCTGTCTTGATGATATTAAAAAAATTGTTTTTTCTACCAATAATGATAAAAGCCCTGGTCCTGATGGATTTGGGGCTAAATTTTATAAACCTCGCTGGGATGATATTAAATATATGCTTCTTGAGGCTGTTAAAGAATTTTTCTCAACTGGTAGGCTTCTCAAAAACATAAATCACACCTTTATAACTCTTGTTCCTAAAACTAAAAACCCTTCTTGCCTAGGTGAGTATAGACCAATTGCTTGTTGTAATTTCCTATACAAAATTATAGCTTCTAACCTCAGTAAAAGAATTAAATGCTTTTTAAAATTTCTCATCTCTAAAAATCAATGTGCTTTTATACCAGATAGGCTTATTGTTGAAAATATTCTTCTGTCTCATGAACTTTTAAGGGATTTTAATCAAGCTGGTAAAAACAAAATGTGTCTCAAAATAGACCTTCACAAAGCATTTGATAAAATTAACAGAAACTTCATTATTCACATGATGGAACAACTTGGCTTCACTAAAAATTTTTGCAACTTAGTTAAGGAATGTATATGTAATGTCTCTTACTCTATTCTTATTAATGGATCTCCTTGTGGTTTTCTACGTAGTAATAGGGGTATTAGGCAAGGAGATCCATTATCCCCTTATCTATTCACTATTGCTATGGAATTTTTTACTTTGCAAATGGAGAAGGAACTGATGTGTAGAAACATTAAACCTATTAACTCAATTCTTCCTAATATCTCACATCTATTATATGCTGATGACCTTCTTATTTTCTTAAATGCAGACCCTCTTTCTGCAGCTATCCTCATGAAATTTTTTGACAACCTCAAACAACAAGCTGGTCTTCAAATTAATGAAAATAAAAGCAAAATATTTTTCAGCAAAGACTGTAGGAACAAGTTGGAAATTCTCAACATTCTAAAATTCCAACAAAGTGATCTCCCTATCAGATATCTTGGTCTTCCTCTCAGTACCAATCAAATCAAAGAAAGAGATTGTGTCAAACTCTATCAAATCATCCAATATAAAATCAACAACCGGTCAAGTAAAATGTTATCTACTGCAGGAAGAGTTGAGCTAGTACATACAGTCATCACAGCAGTAATTATGTACTGGATGCAATCTCATAACTTGCCAGCTAAAATTTTAGAGAAAATTGAAAAACTTTGTGCCGACTTCATTTGGAATGGTAAATTACACAAAATATCTTGGAACACCATTACAAAAACCAAAGAAGCTGGGGGATTGGGTATTAGAAAATTTTCAGACATTAACGAAGCATGCAAATTTAAACTATTTTGGAAATGCATAGAAGGCAAATCTTTATGGGCTGATTGGCTGAGGTCCAAATATGTCAAACATAAAAACTTCTGGACCATGCCCATCAAAAGTCATTACTCTTATGTTTGGAAAAGTATTTTAAATTGCAGAGAAACTGGAGCCAAACTTTTAGAGAGGATATTTAAAGATGGTAAACGCACAAGCCTGTGGTTTGACCCATGGATTAATGGAAATTCTCTTATAAACTTATTAGGATGGAACAATCTTTATAATTTTGGAAAAGTCAATGCTTCTGTTGACAATATCATCCAAAATTCTACTTGGAATACCCAGGCATTCCCTGCAGCTAACATCTTTAATTCTTTTATTAATAAAATTGAGATTGACCCAAATTCAGATGAAGATGCTTGGAGCTGGAAATTATCATTTAAAGGCAAATTTTCTTTCAAAAATACGTGGGGCTTTTTAAAAGGAGAAGAAATGGAAGTTGACTGGCACAAATCAGTTTGGAACTCAGCATACTGTCCTAAAATGGCTTACTGCACCTACTTTGCTTTATTAAATCATCTGCCAACTAGAGAAAGATGTGGAAAATGGAACAAGAGCATTGGAAATTTAAATTGCTTGCTATGCAAAACTGAAATCGAAAGCACAGAGCATCTCTTCTTTGACTGTCCCTACTCCAGACATATTTGGTTCATTGCCAAAAATAAACTCTGCATAAATCAACGTTTGGCTCTCCAAGACATTAGGGACAACATTCAACACTTTCAGAAAGCATTCAAAGGCAAGAAAGAAGACTTTAATAAAGCAATTGTAATGCTTACTACTGTCAACTACTTTATTTGAAAAGAGAGAAATAATAGATTACATAACAAAGTTGAAACAAATAGTATTCAACTTTGGAAAAACATCGAAATTGAATTCAACATTATTCTCCATAAATTCAAGAAAAACAACATTAGATCACATAGCGCAGAAGATATCAAATATGAGAACTTCATTGAAGAATGCTTACAAAAGGAGAATTTTAACAAAAATTCTCAACATCCCGCTGTCGAAGGCTATCTCACGGTTAAGCCATCTGATTCTCTCTCTCACAGTTCCTCAGTTGAAGGTCGCTTCGCCACTATGCATACCAGAAATTTCTCCTGCAAGGGAAGTAATCCTAACTTTAATCCCAATTATAATGGAAAACATATTCTAAATAAAAATTTACACTCTTTATTACCTAATATGCATAGGGAGAGCCGTCCTTTCAATCCCGAGCTCTGTTTCCTAAAGATGGTCAAATTCATAGCAACTCAGTTATATCTAACTCAGATGTTTCCAGAGATAAAGCTATTATAAACTTCAAGCACACATCTGATCTCGCTCAACCAAATGGCGCTAGCAAGTTTACTGCTAACAACCCCCTCAATAATCAGATTTCATCCTGTCAGGGAAGAGACAAGGCTATTAGTATTGATAACTTTAAGTTTAGAAACAAATTATGTACTAATAAAGACGCTATCTTACTTGATTGTAATAGGTGGTGCCGCAATAATGATGATGAAGCCAACAACTTCTTTCTGGCCATCAGTGAGCAAAGATTAGGAAATTCTCACTACATTAGCAAGATCAACAAGCAAATCTATCACTTATCTGTTTGGAATAAAGGAGAAAGCAGCAAATCCTCTATTGAAGACCTTTCCAGATCTGATAAAAAGGAAACTCCAGCTTCGATTATCAATTCATCGCCAGATCTAAAGTCTGGGTGTAAGCACGATAATAAGGAGGATAATTACAAGGGTACAAAGGCTAAAACATCTCGCCAAAGCCTTTCTAGCTTTGTCGATCTCTAGTCCTCGCGCTAAAACAACAAGAGATTGGAGACCTCCTTGCTCTGCCATTTTTTTCTTAAGATAAATGGAGGCGCCGTTATGGCTTGGCTAGGGTTTGTGTTGAGTTATTTGTTTAGTCGATTTCGGGTTGTTCTGCTTGATTCCGGGTTTTAGCTGCTCTCACTTTGTATCTTTTGGGCTTGGCCCAATTATCTATTTATCTCCTTTCGGGAAAAAAAAGTTTAAACATGCCCAACATAACACGTTACCTAGTGTCAATTTCATGCTTCAACCAAAAAACTTGTCTCTTTTAATTATTCTAACAGTAATGCAAAGAAGCTAAGTACTGATAAATTTACAGTAAAATTGAATCATTTATGCACTAAACTTATCACTAGTATCCTTATACTACTTGTAAAACAACATAAAACAAAATTAATATATACTTCATATTACCTTCAATATGACTTCAGGAATTATGCAATTATGTTCACAACAGCTAACCACAAGATAAATATCGAGTGAAATGATCAAATGTGTTTTCTTGTAGTTAATCGATGAAACAACTCTAAAATTAATAGACATCCACGAATCAATGGTCATTTTTTGTGTATATAAAAGACCAAATGTGTTAAACTTACAAAATAACCCCTTATCTTTGTTAAAAAAACCATGTCATGGATTCTGAACTTGGATGATGATCGGTTACATTATACTACGATCAAACAGTCTTTTTTCTCAAATTAAAACTAGATGTTCATCTCCCTCAAACTTAAACACTTACAAAGAAATTTAGCTTTGTCCATGAACTTGAACCATCATCTATCTCCACCGGTTATTTTTCACCAGATGATATCTTTTATTTTTGTTTATGTGAATTGTTCACTTTTACCAGACATGGATTGAAATATTAGGTATATATAAACATAATAAACTTTTTACGGCCAGCAGAACCGATATACCCAAACTGATCCGTCTAACCTAGAAAAATTAAAACCAGCTACAAATGAAAGCTGGTTGGATCTGATCTTAAGATGACAAATCTAAGATTGGATACGGATCATGAGAAAAAACTTGGAGAACTGTTTCAATTACATTTCTAACATATTATCATTAGGCATGAAAATTTATTATGGCACTTCCATTCCTAAATACGTTAGTGAAAATGCACGGTCCATAAATTATTTGCCTTTGGGTCACGTAACAACTTTCTAATTTGTAAGTTCAAACTAAATATCCTTAAAACCAAGATGTTATCCAGTGGCATAAAATAAACATTTTTTTAAGAGGCAAAATTATTGTAAGCATTCCAAATATCAAATCATTTAATAGTACTCTGCACTTTGTAAGGTCTCACAGGCCATGATTGTGACTAATGAGCCTATAATAAATAACTATTTATATTTTTTTCCATTTCTCACTATATATGTATTATTTTATTCCAGTGGATAAAATTCAATGAGCCTGAAAAGAAAACTATAAGTGTATACAGCTGAGTAATGATCTAATGTTACTAATGCACGATAGTCTAAAAAGGTAATTTTAAGACTTGGCTAGTAATTATAGTTGGCTAGGAATCAATAAGTATAGAAGTTAAAAAGAAATTATCAAAATATTGTTAACACGGGATGAACGGATACTTATGGTAATTATTCATAACTTCTCATATTTGAACTTCAAATTTATTTGGTCTAGCTTGAGATTTATATCCTATATCAAGGTTGAAATGAAGATATCAAATCATGTATATATGTATGATGTAAGTGGACAAGTTCACATGCCCCAGGATAAATGAGAATCAGGAAATTAATATGTATGAATGGTTTAAATAACCAGAACATTTACTTTGATAACCTTGCACCAAATGGTAATCAACAAACATAAATCTCAATACTAAAGTTTCAATCCCTAAAACAATAAAAACATATCAAATATTTCACATATATAAAAACATAAATAGAAATAATAATTAAAAACTGAAAATTTTAGATGAGCATTTATGCAAATGAACAATGTTATAAGGTACTTGAAAAAATAATATTTCATTATATTAGTACTTTTTCTTCCAAAGGATTGAATTTTATAAATTAACACCAAAAGTTGTCAACATGTCTGACAGGTAACCAGAAAACAGAGGAAATACAAAACCGCCGAAGCAAACAAAAAGACAAAACAAGAACAAAAGACCAAAGAAACAGCGAGAGCTGGCGAGAAGGAGAGGAAGCCGACCATTGAAAACAGGCACTGAACATACAGGACGAATGCCGAAAAAAACAACCGGCCATCGAAACGTCGATATCGAGCTTCGGCAAAGCTACCTTCCGATGACGTTGTCGAATAAAAAACTAGCTAAACAGCAGCAAGAAGAGCAGACGAGACCACCAGAGCTAGGATAGAAAATCACTCAGAAATCCATAAAATAAGAAGACGAAAGATGACCCCGTACCAAACCTGATGAGCCATAGCCTGAAAAACCAAGAGCCACATAATCAGAGGAAAAGAGGGGGGAGGGGGGGGGGAAGCGAGGACGAGATAGCCAGAACAACCTGGCTCGGGAGCGGGCTTCAGCCAATTCCAGCTCTATAGGGAGACTGAATACGGGTAATAGATAAAAGATCCACAAGCCGACTAGAACGTGAGCTGACCGAACCCTTGAAAGGTCTACCACGAAAAGCCATGAAGACATCATTTCTAACCCGTCAAATAATGGAAGAGGGATCCATGGAAGATTCCTCAAAAATTGCCTTATTCCGCGCGCACCAGAGGTGCCAACAGATCAGACAAGGTATCAAACGAAAAATGATAGAGCGAAGAGATTTACCAGAGATCCCGTACCACCAGGTTCTCTGTAAATCAACCGGAGTGCTGTTACTACCTCGGATACCTATCAGATTTCCGAAGTAATTCCAGCAGGATCTGGCAGAAAAACCCGAAAAAAGAAAATGACCTAAGGATTCCGTTTCCCCGATGCCGCAGCATCTACATCGGGAGACAGTAGGAATGCCAATCCTCTGAAGGTTCTCATCTACTGGCAACCCATCATGAAGGGTTCGCCACATGAACAAAGACACTTTAGGAGGGATTCTAGCGTCCCAAATGAAAGAGAACAAGGGCAGAACCGGAGCCGGGTTACGAGACGAGCCCAGGCCTTGAAGATTGAAAACAAACCGCCATCCCATCCGGAATGACCACCATGAGAATCAGAGAACGATTTCACCGATTGCATGTGTTTACAAGTCTCGCTTGCGTAAGAAGGAGATCCGGAAAGCCTGAGTTCGCCAGCCTATGGTACTTGGCATGCAGGAACGACGCCCATAAGGAGTCGTTTGCCCCAAACCTGTACCACAACTTGCAAGCAAAAGCCGAACAGATGTCCTTAGGGTTGCGCAAGCCAAGTCCGCCCTCGTTTTTGGGATGGCACACGACATCCTAAGAGACCCAGTGATGACGGTGGTTATCAACCTTCGACCCCCAAAAGAAGGACGACGCCAAAGATTGGAATGACCGGAAGAAAGAAGAGGCAGGGGTCATCGCAGCGAAGACATGAGTGCCCAACGAGCCTAAGACCGACTTGATGAGAACCAGTCTACTTGCTTGAGATAGAAGAGACACATTCCAACAGATAATCTTTCTCCTAACTTTGTCTGTCAGAGGATCGAAGAGAGCGTTAAGTTTCCTACCTCTGTAAAGAACAATACCCAGATAAGGAAGAGGAAGGGTAGCTTCCTTGTACCCGGTAAAGGATTGAACCCAAGAAACCCAGGAAGGAGCCATGTCCTTCGCGTGGACGAAGCAACTCTTGGAAGAGTTAACGAGCTGGCTCGAGTATCTCTCGTACAGTTGAATAAAGCGAAGCAGCCGACGAACAGAAGACCGGTTTTCGTTGGAGAAAATGACAATGTCGTCCGCAAAGGATAAGGAGGAAACGAGCGGACACCCCCTCGGGAGCCCAAAACGATGGATTTGACCGAAAATCGATAGGGTGTGAATCCCACGAATGAAAGCCTCTGCTGCAATCACGAAAAGAGAAGGCGATAGAGGGTCACCTTGACGTAAACCTCTACCCGCCTTGAAAAAACCATAGGCCGATCTGTTAATGAGAAGGGAGAACCAACAGTTGGAGATGAGCCTCTAAACCAAATCGATAAGAGTTTCAGGGAACCCAAAGCCACGCAGTACCTTGATGACGAAAAACCAGACAGTCGATCGTAGGCCTTTTCCATATCTAGTTTGAAAACAACATTAGATCCCCTGACCTTCCGGTCAATCTGAGAAATCAGTTCCTGGGCTAAAAGGACGTTATCTATGATTAAACGGCCTTTAACAAAACCCGCCTGAGAGGAGGAGATGATACGATCAAGGTACGGAGCCAATCGATTGGCCAACACCTTAGAGATTACTTTGTTAGAGAAATTACACAGGACAATGGGACGAAAATCCGCGCAAGACCAAGGATTATCACACTTCGGAATAAGGACCAAGTTGGTGGAAGACCAACCAATGGAAAGAATACTGCCGGAAAAGAAATGCTGGATTGCCAAAAAGAAGTCTGGCTGAATGATAGGCCAAACACTCTGGTAGAAGGAACCGTTGAAGCCATCCGGCCCACTGGCACTATCCTTGCTAAGAGCAAAGACACAGGCACGGATCTCTTTCGACGAAGGAGGAACAGCTAAAGCGTCACTACCCTCTGGAGGGACCAGACGGGGAATGAAGGAAAGGAGGTCCAGATCTGGATCCGAAACAGAAGGAGAACCCAGAAAGGATTGGAAATGAGACAAAATGGTCTCTTTAACTTCAGCAGGAGTTGACGCCACAGAGAGATCCGACCTTATTATCTCACGAATTGATAGAAGGTTGATTTTCTTACGAATAGAAGAATGAAAAAATTTGGAATTCGAGTCACCTTCGACCACCCATTTGACCCTCGCCTTTTGGCGAAGATAGGAGTTCTCGATACGAAGTTCCGAGGAGAAGGCCAACTGAGCAATAGCCCACTTCTCCTTCTTGTCAGCGGAAGGGGTCTCGTCGAACAAAGATTCGACAAGGATGAGGGTCTCCTCTGCCGCCCGAACATGGTCGAAAATGTTCTTGAAAACATGGGCATTCCAGGTCTTAAGGCAAACCTTAAGACGTCTCAGCTTTTGGAAGAAAGCCCCCAAGGGAGAAGCTGAAATAGGAGAGGTCCACGAGTCTTCCACTACCTGAAGAAAAGTATGGTGGGATCTCCACATACTTAGGAAAAGGAAAGATGACGGCCCCGAGAGGGAAAGGGGGGACAACGCAAAATCAATGGGGCATGGTCTGAAAAGGTGCGATGGAGATGAGAAATAGAGAAGGAGAAGGGGAGATTGAGCCAATCAGGCGACCCAAAAACTCTGTCCAACCTAGATAGGATACGGTTCGGGCCCTCCTGGTTGTTAAACCAGGTAAAAGCAGAGCCCACGAAAGGGATTTCAGAAAAACCGGAACTAACGATGAAAGAATTGAAGTCCGAAACCGAAGAACGGTTGACGGCCACCCCCTTGTTTTTCAACCTGGCTTGCGACAACATTGAAATCTCCGCCCACAACAGAGTACGAGAACCCCATCTCAGCTAGTGAAAGAATGTCAGCCCAGAGGGATAATCTCTCAATCCGATCACACTTGGCGTAGACCGCCGAGAAGAGAAAAGGGCGAGGGAAGAGGGAAGCTGAACAAGCCACAGCGATAAGCTGGACCGAGTCAAAAACCGGGTGAACAACAAAGCCTTTGGACCAGAGAATCCAAATCTTACCCGAAATATTGGACAAGGCACCGCCAAACCCTAGCGATAACACAACCTTGGTAACTTCTCCATGACCCAAAAAAGGTTCTAAAAGAGCTACCAAACAAACAGAATGCTTCCAAACAATGCGCTTCAGCCTAGCTGAAGACGCTTCATTGCCTATACCACGAATATTCCAGAAAAGAAAGTTCGACATGATGGTAGGGGCAACAGAGAGACAGAAAGCAAGCAGAGAAAAAACAGAACAAACTCAACTCAGATAAGATACAACGAAGAACGAGCAGACCTGTTGGTCTGCTCAGTCGCTGCTATAGAGCAAGTGCGGATAGAGCGAGGAGTGGCGGGAACACCTCTCGTTTTGCGACGAGAGGCGCGAGGAGGACGCGAAGCTGAAATCTGAGCGGCGGACTCCGGAGAGACTCCAATCGGCTCCAACGAACCCGACTGCCTAGGAGAAGACCTGGAGGGAGCCGAGTTCTTAGTTAGGCGAGCTAGACGATCATTAATGATCGCTATCTCCGCTTCGCTAAGCATCGGGATGGAGATCGATAAAGAGAATGAGGAAGAGGGAAGGGAGCAAAGAGAGGAACAACAAGAAGAGGAAGAGACTGGAGAAACCGAGGCAATCGGGAAGAAACTAAAGAATGTAGGGGAGCTGATAATACGTAGCCCACGTTGCAGTAGGAACCAAACCCAAGCCGGACTGTCACGAAAGAATGTAGGGGAGCTGATATTAGTACTTCCATTATGGTTCAGACTACCCAAACAAAAATTACCAAGACCTGTTGTGGATCAGGCCATGTAGCCCTACTAAACTTGTTAAATACCATTCTCCTCTAGCAAACTATCTTATGGTTAGGTTTCATTAGCACACCCGTAAAGTTCGTTGGCTTCACAGTAGTAAGGATTTGTAAGAGCATTTTACACCTAGACTACCTATTACTAATCAAATTTTAATAACAATATGAAAGAACTACCAATAACAGTGATGATTCAGCTTGTACAAATTTTAGTTTACTAGCTTCATAAAGACCAATCATCAAAGACGAAATTCTTCTAGTCGGGCTGGTAAACGCTAATTTTAAATCAAAAACTCAATTAAAAACGAAATACCTTTTCATATCAGGGCAAATGTCAAAACAACGAATTTGAAATTCCAAAATCAGCAATGAATGGAGGAATTTCAAAATGGATCTTGGATTTGTTCAAATTGGAATGAATTTCTGATTCAAAATTTTATTTGAAATTGAAGTTGGAGATTCTTTCCAGGAGCTAGCAATGAGGAGTTCACGAGGTGGAGGTAGAATCTGTCTACTGGTGACTAGCTATTCACATGGCCTTATGGTGTGAAGGCGGAGGATGAACGTTGCTTTTAAAGAGACGAAGAGAAAGGGAGGATAAATTTTTTAGGGTTTTGTTTCCTTTTGCTACATGGTGGGATGAAAATATCACTACTTTCAATGTCACCGTTATCCCGCCTTTTTAGCAAGGCCGTGATACCAAAATATCAACCGAAAAACCAAAGATAGTTCGTCTCAAAGATTGGTTATGCACTGTATCAACACTTCTTTCTCACGGCTTAGCAACTCGGCGATCTAAGCCCACAGCGAGCTAACATGACAACAGCTCAGCGACCTAACGACCTACATGTCCAGCGACCTAACAACTTAACATCTTCTTTTCACGATCTGCTGACTTACCGATCTAAAGAACCAAGCGACTCAGTTATTCAACGACCTAACGAGCTAAGAAAGCAACGACCTAGCAAGTTAAAGCACGAGCGACCTAACGACCCAGTAAGCTTTGGAGTTAGGTCGCATGCGCATTGCCTCTTCGAAGTTAGGTCGCTCACGACCTATGAAAGCCAGGGTAACTCCTCTGCCTCAACATACTAAGTCGCTCGCGACCTAAGCTAGCACACTGCCTCTTCTACTAGGTCGCTCACGACCTAAAACAGACCAAGGCTACTCCTTATACCGCAACTTCCTTATGCCGCATCTTCCTGATGCCGCTACTCCTTATGCCGCTGGCCTTTATGTCGCTACTACTTAGGTCGCCAACGACCTACGACCTAACCCTTAGATCGCCCCGGCCGACCTAACTCCAGTTTTTTCCCTATAAATACCTCGCCTACTCCAACTGAAAGGGGAACTTTGGATACTTCTTGGACGGCCGATACTCTGCAGTTTTCTCGACTCCTTCAACACTTCAAACACCGAAGACGCTTCAACGAACCTGGAGAATAGGTCTAATTCATTTAAGAGGGATTCAAAGGGCTTTTCTACATGGAAGTTCTGATTTCTTGCCTCGATTATGTTGTAACTTGAAGTTGAATTGTAGCAAAAGTGTAATCAAAGAATCAGGAAAAGAGTTGTAATCAAATCAGCAATAAAAGATGTAAACTAGACGTAGGCTTGACTTTGAGCCGAACCACTATAAAAATTATGGTCTCTTTTACTGTTTTTGCTATTCTCTGTTTACTTTTAGTTCCCGTGCAAACGGGTGGTGCTTTCACTTTACCACAACTCACACCGGGGGTGTTAGCGCACCATTTTTAGCGTTAACACTTTTTGGTGCTTTCACTGAGAACTGAACTCAGGGAGTTCTATCAACTAAGGGTTGGATCGGAGAGTTTGGAGATTCGGTCCGAAGAATTATGATAAGGCGATCGAGTAGAAGGCAAAGACCAGAGAGTAGTCAGCATGAAGGAAGTCAAGAGGCTTCCTCAGGAGCAAACAAAACTTCAGCCTTCGTTACCAGGGACGAGATGGAGGCGATGATGAAAAGGCAAGAGGAGTTGATCCAGAATTTGTTTCAGCAGATTGGACAACTTGGAGCACAGAATCAAAGAGGAACAGGAGACCAGCCAGAAGAACAGATTCCAGAATCCCCTCGTGAACTCGGGGGGCAGGACGAAAGTAATGGACGAGGACTACAACTATGAGACAATGACAGATTGGTGGAAATGGTCAAAAGAGCTATGAGAGGTGGTTTGGTAAACAAGGACTTGGAGGATGTGAATAGGAGTCCTTTTACCATAACAATTAGGCGAGCTAAGAACTCACCAGACTTTAAGCTACCATCATTGGATACGTATAATGGAAGGACAGACTCTACAGTTCATCTGACAAAATATATGAGGCATATGGAGGTGCTGGGGGCATCAGAGGAAGTCATGGCCCGGTGCTTTCCATCGTACTTGACAGATGTTGCGGCATTATGGTTTAGACAGCTGGAGAGTGGATCTATCAGAACGTGGAATGATTTGACTGAAAGGTTTATGAGGCAATTCAGGGTCCACACTTCGAGACCCAAGAATGTGATGAGTTTGGAAGCATTGAAACAGAAAGCTGGGGAATCTTTGAGAAGTTTTTTGACGCGATTCAATGCAGCTGCGGCATCAGTGGATCAACCGGATCCATCCATGGTCTTGATGGCATCTGTGTCGGGCATAGCTGACGGTACAGAATTCAAGAATTCGCTGACAAGAGATCCCCCTATGGATCTAGGGGAATTTTACCATGAGGCTGAAGGATTTCTACGGTTAGAAGACACAAAGGCCGAGAGAGAAGAAGGAGAAGGAATCGACGTTTATGTGGTCAAAGGTGGAAATCCTCCTGAGAAAGGTGCAGAAACTAGCAAAGGAAAACGAAAGGCCGAGGATAACAACGATAGATCAGCACGACCATGAAGGGAACCAAGATTCACCTCATACACGGAGTTGAATGAGACTTTGGAGAGGATCTACCAAGACATCAAGGGACAGGTTCCTTATCGAAAGCCGATAAGGAGAGATCCAACTGACAACGAGAGGAAGTCGGAAAAGTATTGCTCATTCCATGAGTTGAATGGTCATAGCACAAATGACTGCAGACACTTGAAAGATGAAGTTGATGGGCACATCCGGGATGGTTTTCTATCACAGTATGTGAAAAGGAGGATCGCAACGGTGGAACAAGAACGATCGCCACCTGCACCAACTGAAGATGGCTCAGGATCGAGGCGTCAGCTTATTATCAATTGATTGAGATTATGACGAATGAGTGGAAAACTCTACATCGACACAATTAGATTGTTCACACATGTGCGGGACCGCGAACGATCCCCAGGCATGCTCTGATACAACTATAAATCGTATCGATGTAGGCGTTTGCACTCGGACGTCACTACTCTGCTTTTGTGTTTTACTTCTGATGTTTGGATTTGACTTTGTCAGACATTTTTGCCTTAAAACTCTTCAGTTGGATGAATATTGGATTTTGATAAATCTAAAAAGGCCAAGTCACTTACACATGTACGGGGTCGCGAACGGTCCTTAGGCATGCTCTGAGTTGGCTCAGCTTCTTACACATGTACGGGGTCGCGAACGGTCCTTAGGCATGCTCTTAGTTGGCTAAGCTTCTTACACATGTACGGGGTCACGAACGGTCCTTAGGCATGCTCTAAGATGGCTTAGCTACTTACACATGTACGGGATCGTGAACGGTCCTTAAGCATGCTCTGGAATGACAGTAAATCACCTTGGCAAACGATCCAGGAACTCACCCGAACGTGAATCTGGCATCGATAATATTAAGCCCCCCCGTGCACACTTACTCGCCTCGAACAAACACACAAACGATCCATGAACTCACCCGAACGTGAACCTGGCATCAATAATACTAAGCCCCCCCGGGCACACTTACTCGCCTCGAACAGGCACCCGACCTCGAACGGTCATAATTCGCCTCGAACGGCACCCGACCTCGAACAGTCACAATTCGCCTCGAACGACATCTTGACCACGAACGGTCACACTTCACCTCAAATGACTCGATCTCGAACCGTCGTCATTTGAGGTCAAGCACTTGATCACGAACGGTCACATCTCACCTCAAATGGCTCGATCCCGAACGGTCGTCATTTGAGGTCAAGCACTTGACCACGAATGGTCACACTTCACCTTAAATGACTCAATCCCGAACGGTCATCACTTGAGGTCAAGCACTTGACTAAGAACGGTCACACTTCACCTCAAATGACTCGATCCCGAACGGTCGTCATTTGAGGTATCGCGAACGGTCATACTTCACCTCAAATGGCTCGATCCCGAACGATCGTTATTCGAGGTAAGGCATTTGATCGCGAACGGTCACATTTCACCTCAAATGGCTCGATCCCGAACGGTCGTCATTTGAGGTCATATAAAACTGTCAATTTCTTTGCAGGTCATCAACATGATATGAACATCCAGCTTATGGCATTACAAAACACATCTTCCTACCGCAAGGCAAGTTTTGGGGGGCAAGTGTTATCCCGCCTTTTTAGCAAGGCCATGATACCAAAAGATCAACCGAAAAACCAAAGATAGTTCGTCTCAAAGATTGGTTATACACTGCATCAACACTTCTTTCACACGGCTTAGCAACTCAGCGATCTAAGCTCACAGCGAGCTAACATGACAACAGCTCAACGACCTAACGACCTACATGTCCAGCGACTTAACAACTTAACATCTCCTTTTCACAACCTGCTGACTTACCGATCTAAAGAACCAAGCGACTCAGTTATTCAACGACCTAACGAGCTAAGAAAGCAACGACCTAGCAAGTTAAAGCACGAGCGACCTAACGACCCAGTAAGCTTTGGAGTTAGGTCGCATGCGCGTTGCCTCTTCGAAGTTAGGTCGCTCATGACCTATGAAAGCCAGGGTAACTCCTCTGCCTCAACATACTAAGTCGCTCGCGACCTAAGCTAGCACACTGCCTCTTCTACTAGGTCGCTCACGACCTAAAACAGACCAAGGCTACTCCTTATACCGCAACTTCCTTATGCCGCAGCTTCCTGATGCCGCTACTCCTTATGTCGCTGGCCTTTATGTCGCTGCTACTTAGGTCGCTAACAACCCACGACCTAACCCTTAGGTCGCCCTGGCCAACCTAACTCCAGTTTTTCCCCTATAAATACCTCGCCTACTCCAACTGAAAGGGGGACTTTGGATACTTCTTGGACGGCCGATACTCTGCAGTTTTCTCGACTCCTTCAACACTTCAAGCACCGAAGACGCTTTAGCGAACTTGGAGAATAGATCTAATTCATTTAAGAGGGATTCAAAGGGCTTTTCTACATGGAAGTTCTGATTTCTTGCCTCGATTATGTTGTAATTTGAAGTTGAATTGTAGCAAAAGTGTAATCAAAGAATCATGGAAAGAGTTGTAATCAAATCAGCAATAAAAGATGTAAAGTGGATGTAGGCTTGACTTTGAGCCGAACCGCTATAAAAATTGTGGTCACTTTTACCCTTTTTTGCTATTCTCTGATTACTTTTAGTTCCCGTGCAAACGGGTGGTGCTTTCACTTTATCACAACTCACACCGGGGGTGTTAGCGCGCCATTTTTAGCGTTAACAGTCACCTTATTAACATCCTCATATCAACTTCTACACTACCAAGTCACGAATATCCCTATAGCCTCCACCTTTGTTCTGTCTGTAATATACGCTCACAATCATGCTCTCCCAAGGCAACTCTTACTAACCTCCTTCCTTACCTAACACAAATTGAATCTCCCTTGGTTATTACCTTTGGCCCAGCCTTCACGTGAAACAATAAAATTAGATCTGGAACGAGAACCTTTTGCAAGCTCGATTATTCCTTCCATAACCTAACTTCCATTAGCCTGTGGCCCTCCCTCCAATGCAAGGTCCTTCTCCTCTCCATTCCAGACCATTCTCCCTTAACCCTCTCTTGGGAATAAGAAGTTCATGGAAATCTAACCTCCTTTAATTTTTGTATTATTGGACTAACCACAAGAACTTTGACACTACTCTCTTACTGGTTTGGCAGGTGAACATCCGAGGCAATCCAATGCACAAGCTTCTTACTAAGCTAAGGGATATTAAGGCTACCTTCAAGAGTTGGTCAAGAGAAGCTTTTGGTAGCGATAGTAGACAATCAGATGAAATAAGAAACCAGCTATCACACATTCAAATCAAGGAGACAGAAACACGAGATACTTCCACAATGCTATCAAGCTTAAGAGAGCGAGGGAAAGAATCGCAGCGATTCAAAATCTAGATGTCATGACATTGTTTACTAATGGGGACATTAGTAAGGCTTTTATAAACTACTTCTCCTATTTTGGCTAATCCAAATGCGCACTCTCCTGACTCAACCCGCTCTTCACCCCTCATGTACCATCTCATCCCAAGCTCAATCTGGTGAACTCATAAAGGAAGTCTCCTCCATTGAAATAGAAAACTCTATCAAGTCACTAGGTACGAATAGCAGTGGGGGCCTGATGGTTACAATGCGCATTTTCATCAAACTTGTTGGTCTATAGTGGGTGGTGATACCATTAATGCCATCCAACATTTTTTACTCACTAGCAATCTACCCCAGGCTATTAATTCCACCTCCATTGCACTTGTTCCAAAGTGTGAATTCCAATCTTCTGTCTCTGACTATAGGTCGATTGCTTGTTTTAACATCCTATACAAAGCAATCTCTAAGATTATAGCTTCTGAGATTCAAACAGTCCTCCCTTCCATTATCTCCATGAACCATGTAGCCTCTATCCCTCAATGATCGGTAACTGATAATATTTTACTAATTGGAGAACCTCTTAGTGGTTATGATTACATGATGTTAGTGTGAATTATCATGTTTTTTACTTGGCTTTTTTGTTCCATTCCCATCATAAAGTGATCCCAAGCTTTTGGGCAGAGTAGCATTCTAAGAACCTCTGGAGTGTTACTTTACCGAGATAACTTTATGATGATCTGACCTTGTTTTGGCAACAATTTAAAATCCAACCCCATCTTGAGGGTTTGAAAATAATTTGAAACATAACCTCATCCAGAGAGTTTTGAAAATAATTTGAAATCTAACCCTCATCTAAGGGGTCTCAAAAATAATTCTCATATAGAGGGTTTCGAAAATAATTTGAAATATAGCCTCATATAGAGGGTTTCGAAAATGATTTGAAATGAGTGCCTATAGGTGAAAATACTCTGATACTATGCTCCAACCATTTAGTCCTGGTCTTATATAGGTATCGGTTATTTAGAAAACCATCGATGGTGGTATAACGTCTATATTTTGCACGTGGCTGACGTGACGCACCATACTGCACCGTGCATAATAAGACCATGGCCCACTCTTTGCATGACACAAATTTTCCATGACTAACTCTTTGTACAATGCCATGATTGTGGCTCACTTGATGCGTTCGGCATGGTCGACTTTCCATGACCCACTCTTTATATGACACTATCGGTCGTGTCTCACTAGTTGCATGACACTTTTTGGCCGTGGCTCACTCTTTACATGACACTATTAGCTGTGGCTCACTATCATCGGGAATCTACCCAACGCATGGTTCTGTATAACCATGATTTACTATTATTGGGAATCTACCCACCATTCTGGCTTTTTTGGGAATCAACCCGATGCATGGTACTACTTGACCATGGCTTACTATATTGCGAATCTACCCAATTTTTCTAACATTCTCGAAAATCTACCTAATGCATGGTACTACTTAACCATGGCTCGTTGTATTGGGAATCTACCCAATTTCTCTAACATTGTTGGGAACCTAGCCAATGCATTGTATTTCTATGCCAACAGACAAAATCTACATTGAGACTATGAGGTCAAAACCTTTGTAAACTATGCTTGTCACTTAAAGCTATCTAGGCTAACCAGTAAATGAAATCATTTGAGTGCCGAAAGGTGAAACTTAACTTGCGACTGTAAGGTCAAAACCTTTGAAAACTATGCTTGTCACTCGAAGCTATCAAGGCTAAGCGGTAAGCGGTAAGCGAAATCATTTGAGTGCCGAAAGGCAAAACTTAACTTGTGACTGTGAGGTCAAAACCTTCGAAAACTAAGTTTTCGCTCGAACCATCTAGGCCGAGTGGTAAGTGAAATCATTTAAGTGCTAAAAGAAGAAACTTAACTTATGATCGTGAGGTTAAAACTTTTGAAAACTATGCTTGTCTTTTGAAGCTATCTAGGCTGATTGGTAAGAGAAATCATTTAAGTATCTAAAGGCGAAACTAAACTTCTAACTGTAAGTTCAAAACTTTTGAAAACTACCCATATCACTTGAAGTCTTCTAAGCTAAGTGGTAAGAGAAATCATTTGAATACCAAAAGGAGAAACTTAACTTGTGACCATGAGGTCAAATTTTTTGAAAACTATGCTTGTCACTTAAAGCAATCTAGGCTAAGTGGTAAGCAAAATCATTTGGTGAGGTAAAGGTTAAACTGGATTCCTTCTATCCATGATTCATCTAAGGACAAAATTGCTTTATGATTAGGAAGCAAAACTGAATAACCATCGGGTAGTGAAATCGTTTACCCACCTAAAGCTGAATGCATGATTTTGAAATTTGCATGTGGTTAAAATATTTGGTGCAATATTTGAGAATTGCATGATATTACTTGATCATGGAAATAATCATGACTAAAACATTTTGATGCAATGTTTGAAAGTTGCATTATGTCGCTTGATCATGGCAATAATCACGATTAAAATGTTTTGATGCAATGTTTGAAAGTTGCGTGATATCACTTGATCATGACAATAATCATAACTAAAACGTTTTGATGCAATGTTTGAAAGTTGCATGATATTGTTCGATCAGGACAATAATACTAAAATGTTTTGATGCAATGTTTGAAAGTTGTGTGATATCGCTTGATTACGGCAATAATCATGACTAAAACTTTTTGATGCAATGTTTTAAAGTTGCGTGATATTGTTTGAGCAGGATAATAATCACGAATAAAATGTTTTGATGCAATGTTTGAAGTGCTTAAGACTTAGGAAAATTGAAGTCTTGTGTGACATACCTGAGGCATGTCTAAGATATTGGTTATTATCTCAAATTTATGGAAAAAAACTTCTGTTTTTGTAATAGCTCCATAATGTGGTAATGTCTCATATGCTCGACATTCCAATTCCAAGGTAATATGTTGTCGTTTGGTCTTTTTAACCTATATGTTCCTGGGGGGATGATGTCATAAATTATCATGGTTCCTTTTTAATTTGGACCAAGAGGTCTGTTTGCCAGATCCTTTGTATTGGGCATTATCTTTCGGAGGATGAGGACTCCCTTCTCAAACTTCCTAGTTTGAACCCTTTGGTTATAGTATCGGGTCATCTTATGGATGTATTCCACCCTTCTTAAAGCGGCTTGGTCCCAAAGTCCGGGTAACAAATCCAATGACTCCTCTCGAAGCTCTACATTTTTCTATATATTATAATAATATCATCGGTAGGAGGCAATCTCTGATTCAATTAGGAGCATGTTTCAAATCTGTAAGCTAAGAAGAAGGGTGAATGTCCCCTGGAAGTCTTGAAGCTCGTCCTATAAGCCCATAAAACGAAAGGTAATTCATCAACCCAATTGCCCCTTTATTTTATTTAATCTTTTCTCTAAATAATCTTTAACGGTCTTGTTGGCTGCTTCTACGGCCCATTAGCTTATGAGTGCACCGCCAAGGAAATTTTTTTGATGATGCCATGATCTTGGCAATATTTTGCAAATTCTTGGCTTTTGAATTGAGTGCCATAATCCATAATAATCTTATACGGGAGACCGAATTTGGATACGATGTTTTTCGTCAAAAACTTAATTACCTGATGGGAGATTATGGTGACCAAGGGTTCGACTTCAAACCACTTTGTAAAGTAGTCAATTTGTTACTATGGCATGTTTCGCCTGTCCCTTTGCAAATGGAAGGGAACTAATAAGATCGATGCCCCATATATCTAATAGTCAAGGGCTCATCTTTGTGGAGAGCTCCATAGGAGGAGCTATGGGCATCTTTGCATGAAACTGGCATTTGTTTCATGTTCCTGCGCATCTTGATTTAGTGTTAGCCAATAGAAGCCCTGTCTATGTATTTTCTTTGCTAGTTTTTGGTCCCCGCAATGATCTTCGTAAGTCCCATCATGAACTTCTTTTAACTATAATTGACCTTCTAAGGTCGTTACACATTAGGGGTATGGAGTGGAGAATCCCATCTATAAGGTACTACATCCACAATGCCGAAACCTTGGAGCATCATATTTGATCCGCCTTGCTTCGAAAACTTCTGTACTAGGCTTCTTTTGGATCTCGATCATAATGGAATGAAATTCCCTTACATCCCATGAGATTGCATATTTTGCTAAGACATCAGTCCTGGTATTTTGATTTCTAGGAATGCTTTCCATATGATAATTCTCATGAGCTCCGAGTGGTCGCTTTACCTGCTTAACATAAAGGGCTGACCTTGGGCCTCAAATCTGATAATGACCGAGAGCTTGATTGATGTCGACTTAGGAGCCACATCCAAATCTTCGAGACCTTAATAAAAATAACCTTTCTTAATCCAACGATTAGGGATTCATGCTTGGCTGCATTATCAGTGGTAGAGAAGGAAAGCTGGACTGCCCAATAAATCTGATGATTGTCCGAAGTTACCTAAATATAGCTAGTAGATCCATGTTCATTTGAAATTCCATCCAATAACAAAGTAACCAAGAGAATATTTTATTTTTGTCGCTTCCTTTTTTAGGTTCGATTTCAAAACCAGTGCATTCGATGATGAACTCATCCAGTACTCGACCTTTGATTGATGTCCTTGGTTCATATGACATCTCATACAGGCTAAGCCCTACACCTTACCTAATTAACCTCCCTACGATCTCACGTTTACTAAAAAACCATCGAAGTAGTTGATCTATAAGGAACTGAAAATACAGCTAAAGCTTTGTGGTTATGAACATCAAGCTATAGGAAAGATCTTCCATTATCGAATAATTTTATTGGCCGGGCCTAGCCTATTCTTTATATAATATATGGGTCTTTGGATCCTATTATCGTTTCTTACTAAGGTTAAACTTATGGCCTGCTCCAAGGTGGCCAAGTAGAGGAACATAGTCACTTCATCTATTGGTTTAGACAACACCCGTGGAGAACTTAAATGACCTTCGGATGCTTTCTAGTATTCATCTGTCTAGAAAGTAGCATGCGTCTTAAAAGGGTTAAAGAAAGGGACACACTTCTCATTTGATTAACTTATGAACCTATTCAAAGCATTGATGCTTCCATTAAGGCTCATTAACTTCTTTCAATTGGTTGGAGCCTTCATTATGGCTTTTACCTTATCGGGTTCATCTTTATCCCTCAGCAACTAACTATAAAACCTAAGAACTTCTCTAATTGTATACCAAAAGCATGATTTCGAGGTTTTGGCTTTATTTAATACTTTCGGAGAATATTAAACGTCTTGGATAGATCCGCAATATGACTTTATGACTTTGATATGCTACCCCGGCATTTTTTTAAGACTGAAGTACATTATCTATAATAAGCATCCATAAACGAAAATAATTGGTGCCCATTGCTTGAACTTTCAAAGATTCGGACTATGAGGTGCCTCCCCTTAGAGTTGAAACTTTCAAGGTTATAACCGGGATGAGGGCTTTAATGAACTAGGGCCTTTTAATTGTTTGTAGGAATTTGTCTTATAAAAATGATTCTTCTTGCAACTTTAACTTTGTAAAGGGAAATACCCTATGCATAAAGGGAACATGGTGTTATTGGAAAGGGAGACCATGAATGTCGAGGCTTGAATGCACCCTTCGAGTAGGGACTCGGTAGATAAGGTTATGCTGAAGAGGAAAGCACCGAGAAGGAGTCGAGACTTGCTGATTGATGAAATCGATGACTGTGAGGTTCCCCTTGGAGTTGGAACCGATTTATAAAAAGTATTCCTCTTGCAACTTCACCTTTGTATAACAACACTGTGTGCATTTATTTGGCAAGTGTTGCATGGAATTCTCCCTTTAGGGCTTCTCTCTTCGATGGAGGTTGATTCAGGCAAGATAAGTCTTCATGACTCCCAGGATTATTTGAAACAAACTTTAGTTTGATGGAGCAAGTTCCTCTTTATATTTTTTGATTTCTTTGGGCACTTGTCGCTTTAAGTGTCCGAGAGGGCTCTCTTGTTGGAAGAAACCAAATTATCGTATGTCGACAACTTAGTGGAAAGATTCCTAACTTCAATACTTTGGATTTTAATCATTTTTTGAATTGGGTTGATTTCTAGAGGGATCTCAGAATATATTTTGAGAGCTACCTAATTAGAAAGGCTTGTGGCTTACAATTGGGATCATATTCTCTGTTATTCAAGAATGTCCAACTTTTTGTCGTTATCTTCTTTAATGATTGAGCTGTGTCTCCGAAATGTCTCTTTAGAACTAAACACATTTAACCAAACCATTATGTTGGATCTTCGAATGGAACCAAGGTGCAGTGGCTCGAGGTTTCCAATTTTAAATTGAATGTGTGTCTTTTTTATAGGCCTCAATCTAAGCTAACTGTTTGGTGATGACAACTCTCTTTGTTTAGGGAGGAAGGTATGACATTCTGAACATCTGTTATTGGATTTGGCATTAGAGGAATGTCCTTTGGTGTGCATTTCATTCTACTAATCAATGGGCACATCAATTGAACCTTCCGATTTTCAAATAAAATGTGAAAACGTCTTCACCATTATGGTCACGATATGGGAGTCCTTCTCTTATCCTTACGGTAAAATATTCAGAGATATTTTTTGAACTACTTCTGGCATTCTTAAGGTGGTTCTCCACTTAAGCTTTGGTACCTTGCTGGTTTGGGAGTTCTTTGGACCGAGACTCATCCAATGTGTTATATTAAGGACATGCGAAGTTGTCAGACCTTTGCTACTTATTTTCTTACCCCCCCTGGGTCAGTGAGAATCTTCATATTCAAAGCTTCTTTGGGCATTTCTTCATCGGGAGAGCTGAAGTAAGAGATGGCGAGTACGAAAGATGAAAATTAAACGCACTGAGCGTCCATAGTCAATAGGGTTATTCATTCCTTGCCAGCGAAAATTGGTTGAGTCATCTATCAAGTAGTGCGTGGTTGGCTTCACCACTTTCACTTTTGAGGGTTCTGTAATCATTTATCCGCGGCGTGAAATATGCAACAGTTAAGTAATGATGGTGAGCTAGGAATGTTAGAGAAATGGGATCTGGAATCGATAGTTTGCTAGACATTGGGAGAAACGAAATAGAGGGACGGAGGTTCAGATCCTCCTTCTAGCACCAAAAATGTTAGTGCAAATTTTTGTCTACACTAATACCCCGAGGTTCGGGGTATGTCCTCAAAAGTAGAATTGAATATTGACCCGGCAAAGAGGCTGTCGAAACGTGATGTGATGAAGATTGTGGTAAGAGATGTTGTACCGTAGAATAATTATAGTTCATGTAGAGAACGTAAAATGTAGAAGGTGAATACACCGAGACTATTATAGCGGTTCGTGTTGAAAGTCCCAACGTCCACTGTCTTTTCCATTTTTAGTCACTCTTATAATGCTGAGAGACTTATTACATTGAACTTGGTGTTTCCGCCGTTAGTGATTTTTGAATAGAGCTCTAATATATGAAAGTGCTATAAATTTATGGAAACTTTTTATGCGCTCAAAAAGCCCCCTTTTCTGTCGCAGATGGTCCTCTATTTATAGCAAATGTAAGGTCCTTCTATTGGTGCTAGGGTTTTAATTCACATTGATGACTTAGATTACTATAGTCGGCTCTCTAATTCATGCACTTGTCACCATCTAATTAAAGGTTCGTTGAGGTGGAGTGCTAACATGACTCTTTTACATATGGCTTCTTGGACTCTTTTGTTTAATCTATCCGTTGATCTCGGCTTTGGCTATCTGAGTCGTTGATTGTTACAACTTGTTGAGATGCATTTGGTTTTGGTGGTTGCTACTCTCGGTTAAGATTTTTGCTCTATTTTGGACAATAGTCTAGGTCTTTTTTGCCGCCTTATTTCATATTCTCGGCCTATATGCACTCGGGTACTGGGTTTGATGCCTGACCTTGTGGGGTTTTCTTTTCATAATTTATACTTTGTGGAAATGGGTACTGGTTTCTCGGCCAATATTCTCGGCTAGCTAAACGATGGGTTTCAGAAACATAAGCTAAGGGACTTTCTTTCATAATTTATACTTCATGGAAATTATCATGTAACACATGAATATCTTGCTGCGATGCTTGATTAAGCTAGACATTCAAAAGGCATCCGACTCAGTTTCATGGAGTGCGATAATAGCAATTCTCTCGAGAATAAACTTCCTGAAATCGCTATTGGTTTGGATATACAAGTGCATCTCCACTCCCCACTTTTCCATCTCCAGGAATTGTAGGCCAAATGGCTTCTTCAAGGCTACATAAGAAATTCGACAAGGTGATCCAGTATCGGCATACATTTTTGTAATTGTTATGGAAGTTACCAGTTCGCTAATAGTGGATCAAGTCATGGAAAAAATATGGACCTGTTTCCTAAGTGCAAGCAGCCATTGATTACCCCCCTCCTCTTCGTGGATGACATGGTCATCTTTACCAAACCACACCTCAAGAACATTCTGACCATTCTTAGCATCCTCCGTAACTTTCACTCAATAATCGGTCTCAACATCAGTTTTCATAAGTCGCGGATCCTTATTGCTAGAGTTTGAGAATAGGTAAAAGAGGAGATAATTAAGCTTCCAGGGCTCTTAGAGATGTCGAGGGATGCCTACTACTTGGATCTGCCACACATCACATCTAGGATCATCAAAGTGAAGTGCCTGCCACTTTTCGAAAAGATCACGTCCAAACTTTCCTCCTGGCCTAACACAAATCTTACTCAAGCCGGTGGACTAGTCATAGTTTAGTCTGTTGCTATTACGACGACTTCTTATTAGACTAGACACTATATTCTCCCCCGCAAGATCATATCTAAGGTGAATAGTGAAATAATGAGATTCCTAGGGCATGGAGATCCGTACTCCAAAAGGCTTATCTCCATCTCAACGCACAAAGTTCAACTGCCAAAGAACCTTGGAGGCTTGGGCATCATAAACTTGAAAATCTGAAAGTAGCCACTGTACCTTCTTACTTCAGTAAGATTCTCTCGAGCAGTTTTGATCTACGAACTGAATGGATAAATAATCATCTCATAAAGAACAAGAACTTTTGGACCATGCCTATCCCCTTTTCCGTAAGCTGAAACTAGAGTAATATTCTCTAGTTTCGACATAATTTCCTCCCTCTCATCCAATGCAATGCCTTGAAGAATACCATATTATCGTATTATTCCTCCCCCTGGGCTATGCCGAGTTTGATATTAGGGGATCAAATAACCTACTCTCAAAAGCAAGCAACTGGTATACTTGCAACTGCCAAAGCTGGTGATTATATTGCAACCAACCTCCTGCAGTTCCCGTACTGTAGCTCCACTCACGTGCGTCATCTATGGAACAACATTGCCACCAAACCTTTACCCCAATCAGATCTATTAATTCTATGGACATCAAAGGCCGGTAAGCACTCAATTTCAACATTCTATAAAGAATTGATTGAATGAAATGTAGGTACTCTCGCTCCATGGGCTTTTAGACAGTGGAATAGGGATAGTCCAGCTAAGGAGAAATGCTCCTTTGGAAAGTATTGGCGAATGCTATAAAAAAAAGCTAAGCTAACTGCCCTTGGAGTTATCAACACTGAAATATGTTTTTATGTGTAAGTCATGCTGAGACTAATATGCACATTTTCCTTGAATATCCTTAAGTGTCTCATTTATGAAGCTGATGTTGGCGAATGGCAGTTATCTCAGGCCTCCGTCCAGCTCAAGACAGGAGTGGTTTGCTATCTTCAAGCAAACACGGTGGAGATCCTTACAAAGTAGAACTCTGCTCATTACCTTAAAATGCATGGTCTGGATGGTTTGGCAAGAGAGGAACGATCGTATATTTAAGAACACTGCAACACTTATCCATAGCTTATACTAGCGTATATAAAGGAGAGTGCTTTAGAGGATAAGGCATCTTGTTTAATCCCTTATCGTGGTTTTTATTCTTATGCCATTTTTTCTACTATAGGGAACGATCGTTCAAGATGATAGAGAGTTTGGATTCATGATGAACGAACGTTCAATGAGTGCGTGTGGGTCATAACAACTGCCGATCGTTCCCTCATGCTCTAAAACTTGAAAATGTATGGACATTCATGAATCATATGGCCATTTGGTCACTGATCTCATAATTTCCTTCTTCTGCAAGGGCAGTAGACATGGCCTCATGGCCTTGTGAAATAGTTTCCATCTAGATCTCTTTCAAATATGAGTAGAATAAGAAACTTATCAATCAAAAGCTGGATCTATCTCTCGAACATGGAAATTCACTAGTAGAAAATAAGATCTAACCGAGCTGAGAATTCATCTCTCAATGAAAGTACCAAAATGTTGATGCCAAAAATGGGCATTAACACCAGTAGAATCTCATGGAGATTAAAAAGTGAATGAAAATAAAAAACAAAACACGAGAAGTAAATGAACACATAGATTTTTATAGTGGTTCGGCAATCTTGTCCTATGTCCACTTCATGCTTTTATTAATCTTTCGCTAGATTACAATTGCAAGAATATTTGGATCGGGTAGGATCTGTTAATACAAGATATAAGAATAAAAATGGCAGAGTCTACGGAACAGGAAGAAGATCCCCTTTCTAAAGCTATGCTTTCTATATTTATAGTAGAAGACGCGCATAGACCGGGTTGAAACTTTGCAAGAAGGCTTTCTGGGTCTAATGGAGCCTACCATATTGATCAGCAACGACATCTCGATGGTTTGGATCGATCGGCCTGACCAGGCGATCATTTTTATTTGCTCCAATCAGGCACTGGAGGGTCCCACAGACTCCTTGATGTTTCTCCTAAAATATGGGATCATTATGAAATGTGGATTGCAAGTTATGGGTCATTCTTGGTCGAAGCTCGAATGTACATTGAAGTTCACCGATCGTTATGTTGAATCATCCAATAACGATCGGTGAATATCGATCGGCCTCCCTTCCCCTACCACTTTAAGATGCACGATCGTTATGGTATGCTCCCCTTGCCATATTGTCGATGCTCTGAAAGTCTCACATGAATTGGCTTCATGGATCTCAAAATATTGAATGCTCTCCAATGACTTTAACCATTTCCTTGATCGTTCTCTGGTTGATCAAAACAAATCACTGTTTCATCTATAGCTTGTTTATATGAATTTCAATCAATTCCTAAGTTGATATCTAACTTCACGAGGCCAGGCTAGTGACTTCATGCTAGCTACACTTTGATTTGGTCCTAGTTCGAATATGTCTATCATTTATAGTACTGTCTGTAACTAGCTGTTCAAGCTGTCGACCATTCTTTCCTGGTCGAATCAATGATATCACGACTTTTCCAAAAGGCGGGATAATATTTGCCCTCCCAAAGTACATCTTCTGAGCAACATGATGTGATTTGAATCGAAAAGAGTTTAGATTGTCGTAAAGAAGTCCATTCAGCTTCTTGATTGATTACTATTTCTCTATTGTCTATCGATAGTATCAATCCGAGGTCGTATTCTATTTGTATATACAAATTCGGTCACGCGGGACTTACAAGCTCTCTTTTATCTGATCCAATTTCAAACTCGAAAATTCCAAGTATGATTGCAATTTTTATTGAATTCAGAAGGCTGAACTTTTAAATCTGCTCCTATGTATACACGTTTATGTTGTTGGCTCCCAGACATGTTTGAACGTCCACAGGTCGTTGCCTATCTTCATGATATTCTGCATGTTCGTGTTTGCGGTTGAATTCTCGCAATCATTTATCATCCTTCCTTTCATTCATTTCTTTCTTTCCTTCCCTTTTTTATATATACATGAATTAAACCATTTGCGACCGTGGAATTGACTATCATAGGTTAGGAAGTGAAACGGTCGCTCTAAGGCTTAAATAAGTGACAAAAAGTAATGATCGACATAAAGGTTGGGATGGATCGACATGTGATGGTATGACTGGCATATGGCTTAGATATGGATCGGTCTAACCCTTCGAAGTGAAAACGATCGGCCAAACCCTTCAAAGTGAAAACGACTGGCCAAACGTTTTTCTCATATAAGACATGAGACTTAGAAATTTTTTCTTCACCTAACTCTTTACCTTCCTCCTGCTCTGGAGGCTCTGCCATTTTTATTCTTAAATCTTGTATTAACGGATCCTAACCGATCGATATATTCTTGTAATTGTAATCTAGTGAAAGATTAATAAAAGTTTGAAGTGGACATACGACAGGATTGTCGAACCTTTATAAAATCTATGTGTTCATTTACTTCTCCTGCTTTGTTTTTTATTTCATTCATTGTTTAATCTCCAAAAAAATCTATGGGTGTTGATGCCCATTTTTGGCATCAACATTCAGGCATCGCTCCTCTCCCTCCACAAGAGCCTCGGTTGGAGTGGAAAGCGATCGTGACAGAGTCTGTTATAGTTACAACTTCGGTCGCCGCTCAAAGTGCTCACGATGAAGCCTTTAGCTTTGAAGACCAACTCATGGAGGCATTATTCAAGGAGGGAAGCGATCCTCACCATGAAATCCCTTTTGAAGCAAAAGTCATGATCACAAGTTCCTCCAATCCTACTAGCACATTCAGTATGAAAGAGTGGATTGAACGAGAGGAGTTTTCTAAAAGGAGGGTAAAGGGCGAGCCGGTCGAGATGGTTCTAGATGAACCGATTCCTTCCCCACTTCAGACGATCCCTCCTGGTGAGACGATTCCTTCAGAAGACGTTCCTCATACCTCTGGCGTTGAAGATGCCCCCATCCCTCCTGCTTCCAAATATGATACTGCCATGGTTCACACAACTAAGGAAACTCCTTTGAAGAAAAGTCGAGGTGGCAAAGGGTCGAAGAAGGGGGTGAGAAGTAGTTCAGAGGGAACCACTTCGAAGAAGCGAAAGAGGGATAAAAAACCCAAAGTGTGGTCTTCAATCATGTAAATAATTCAGATAATCATTTCTCCTTTTGTTGGCTGTATTCGTTTGGGCATGGCCCTTCAATTTTTTCTTATATTTTGTATAGCTGGTTTCATGTGAATAAAAATTCTTTTGTTCTTACATATGATTTTCGCATTTACTTGTTTAAACATCTGAACTGTAACAATTTTCATTTTATACACTCTCGACTTGTTGCTTGTTGAATCGAACACCAATTTTATTAATCAATCTTAAGGGCCCTCTACGGTCGTGACCATGAGTCATTGTAAATATTGGATATGAGTCGTAGTGTTGAGCTATCACAGTCATTCCTTGGATGATCACATTTCTATCCCTATTTTGGGTTGATAAATGAACTGCATGGACGGTCGAGTCTCGACTCGATGGTGTTAATACTTTCATATAATCTCCAAAATACATAAATCCGATCAATGAATGGTCGATTCATATTCATTATGTTTCTCTCTTGTGCCCCCAATTCTGGGGCATACATTGATAAGTAAGAAGGTAGGTTATGTTTGCTTCAGCTTTGTACTCTTTCCCATCGAAACGTGGTATCGAGCTGGTGGCCAGAAAACCAAGTCGCA
The DNA here is from genome assembly GCA_030765085.1 of Allium cepa. NCBI lineage: Eukaryota > Viridiplantae > Streptophyta > Magnoliopsida > Asparagales > Amaryllidaceae > Allium > Allium cepa. Next base: position 26,973,959 of record CM060937.1, on the reverse strand, counting down.
TGTATTCTGGTCTTTAATAGTTTATATTCCTCCTATCGATTCCAGGTTGGAATTACTGGAATTGAGAATGGTCAAATCCACTCATCTATCCATGGAGTTTGCATTCCAGTCCGCACTCTGGGGACTTAGATTCATTCCTTGAGTGGTCGGTTCACACTCGATTTGTACTGATATTTTAGTCCATACTCCGAAACTTAGAGTTTTCTCGTGGTCATTAGTGTTTCCACCGAATTGTTATACTCCAGTCCGCACTCTAAGGACTTAGAGTTTTCTCATGGGTAGTTGTGTTTCTGCCCGAGGCAGTCATCATTCTGTCGGATTGTTTATACTCCAGTCGGCACTCTTGGGACTTAGAGTTTTCCCTGGGCAGTCGTGTTTTTGCCCGGGGATGTCATTGTTCCATCGGATTGTTTATACTCCAGTCCACGCTCTGGGGACTTAGAGTTTTCTCATGGGCAGTCGTGTCTTCGCCCGGGGCTGTCATTGTTTCGTCGGATTGTTTATACTTCGGTCCGCGCTCTGGGGACTTAAAGTTTTCTCGTGGGCAATCGTGTTTCCGCCCGGGGCAGTCGTTGTTCCAATGGATTGTTTATACTCTAGTCTGCACTTTAGGGACTTAGAATTTCTCATGGGCAGTCGTGTTTCCGCCCCGGGGCGGCCGTTCATCCGCTGGATTGTTTATACTCATGTCTGCACTCTAGGGACTTAGAGTTTTCTCACGGGCAGTCATGTTTCCGCCTGGGGCAGTCATTTTTCTGCCCCAATTGTTTATACTCCAGTCTGCACTCTGGGGACTTAGAGTTTTCTCGCAGACAGTCTTGTTTTTGCCCGGGGCAGTAGTGTTTCCGCCCGGAGCAGTCGTTTTTCCATCTGAATTCTTTATACTCTAGTTTGCACTCTGAGGACTTAGAGTTTTCTCATAGGCGGTCGTGTTTCAACAAGGGTAATAATTTTTCTGCCTGAATTGTTTATACTCCAGTTTGCACTCTAGAGACTTAGAGTTTTCTCGATAGGTGATCAATCACACACATTTAATTTGTACTTCGTTTACCGTGTCGAGGTAAAAGTTGTCAAATGAACAATCGAACCATGTTCATCCATGAATGGGATTCTACCTCCGGCATTCAGAATGAAACTTGGCAAATGGTCGATTCTCGTCCACTTGGTGATTATAACTCTTCCAATCAAGTCGAGGAAGGAGGTAAGTAATGGATGGTTGGATCACATCCATGATGGAGTTGGATAATCAAGTCTTACACAATTTGCTTCGCATTCTTTCTAGCAAACAGAGATAATGAGTTATTAAGCGGATAAATAAGTCACATCCGTCTAATGCTGCAATCATGCCCATGCATTGAGGGTGGTGAGCGGGCAGTCAATCGCGGCTGCTTCAAGCCTAATATGTAGGTTGATGAGTGAACGGTCAGTCATGTCCATGTTCTATTGGATTCTGGCCTTGTCGGGTTTTTCATTCTGCACCTCGCTGCCCCAAGTCAAGGGCTTATGGTAGCTGATGAACAGTCGAATCACGTTCATCTAGATAAAAACTCCATTGTTTCTTTCACGGTCTGCGAAGATTGGTTGGTGCCCAACTCTAAGCACTTGGTTACCTGCATCGTATGCATGTAGTTTAATTCAAGTTGGTCATAGTTCACAACATAATTGATATCGAAATTAAAATAAAATAATTAAAAGAAGATCGGAATAAATCTCATTGATTAGTGAAGCAGCATCGTGCGCTCGGTATTCCACTTTGCCCATAGCTCCTTTCAGCGGGATATTGACCGTCAGCGGTCCAATTGATAATCAGAGTTCTTTATCGATAGGGTTAGAATGTTTTTGTCATCGTCAACTCGATACATATTTAAGTTATGGCTAATTGTGATGCTCGCGAATAACATGTGCGTGTCCAAGATACACGCAAGGCGAAATGGACCGGTATTGATGGGGTAGTGGTAAATCACTTGGGGTGAGACCTGATAAAACCTGATAATCGCTTGGAGTCAACCACTGGACTACTTGGAGTCAGTAAATTTGAGGACCTGGTAATCAACGCTTAGGGTTTCTTTGGAGTTTGCTTCATGGAAAACTTTGTCTTACCCGAGCCCTGCATTGGGCCAGCGTAGGGGTTCCAAGACGTCACTTGCCTTTGTACTTGTAAAAATTCACATGCAACATCAGGCTTCAATGGATTTCATATGTCGTTTTTCATACTTCTCCATAGGAACATAGTATATTCGCTTTGAGGAACTTTAATCCCAATCATTGTTAGACTACGAGCCCAAATTCCAGAGTGGATGGTTGAGCATTTCCGATAGATATGTTAATAAAAACGGTCGGTTGTACTCAGTGACCTTGAGATGATCGTACTGGATCGATGTATAGGAACGACAACAATTCAATTGTTAATTGGTGGACAAGCTATCAGAAAATGGTCGGTTATAAGGATGAAAGTGGAACGAACGTATTAGGTTGGCCGTTGGAACGATCGTATAAGGAACGACCGCACAGAATCAATTGGTGATGGGACTAGTTGGAATGGTCGCATAAAAACGATCATACATTAACGATTAGAGAAAAATGATTATGAAGGGGATAAATTGGCCAAATCCAAGCTGTTGAAACGACCAATATGAACCACTGTAGGGAATGATCATTTAAGATGATAGGGAGTCTGAATTCGTGACGAACGAACGTTCAATGAGTGTGCGTGGGTCATAGCCAACTGCCGATCATTCCCTCATGCTCTTAAACTTGAAAATGTATGGACATTCATGAATCGTATGGCTACTTGGTCACTGATCTTGTCATTTCCTTCTTCTACAAGGGCAGTAGACATGGTCTCATGACCTTGTGAAATAATTTCCATCTAGATCACTTTCAAATCTGAGTAGAATAAGAAACTTATCAATCAAAAGCTGGATCTATCTCGCTAACACGGAAATTCACCAGTAGAAAATGAGATCCAATCGAGATGAGAATTCATTTCTCAGTGAAAGCACCAAAACTTTAATGCCGAAAATGGGCATCAACACCCGTAGAATATCATGGAGATTAAACAATGAATGAAATCAAAAACAAAGCAGGAGAAGTAAATGAACATATAAATTTTTATAGTGGTTCGACAGTCTTGGCCTATGTCCACTTCACACTTTTATTATTCTTTCACTGGATCACAATCACAAGAATAGTTGGATCGAATAGGATCCGTTAACACAAGATTTAAGAATAAAAACGGCAGAGCCTTCGGAATAGGAAGAAGGTCCCCTTTCTGAAGCTACGCTTGCTGTATTTATAGCACAAGACGCACATAGATCGGGTTGAAACTTTGCAAGAATGCTTTCTTGGTCCAATGGAGCTTACCAAATCGATCGGCAATTATATCTCGATGGTTTAGACATCGGCCTAACCACTGCCGATCGTTTTTATTTGCTCCAATCAGGCTGCTATCTTTACCGGAGGGTCCCATAGGCTCCTTGATGTGGCTCCTAAAATATGGGACCATTTTGAGATGTGGATTGCAAACTATGGGTCGTTCTTGATCGAAGCTGGAATGTACACTGAAGTTCACCGATCATTATGTTGAATCATCTAATAATGATCGGTGAATATCGATCGGCCTTCCTTTCCCTACCGCTTTGGGATGCACGCTCATTATGGTATGCTCCATTTGCCATGTTGTCGATGCTCTGAAAGTCTCACATGAATTGGTTCCATGGATCTCAAGATATTGATTACTCTCCGACGACTTAAACTATTTCCTTGATAGTTCTCTAATCGATCCAAACAAATCATTGTTTCATCCGTAGCTTGTGTATATGAACTTCAATCAATTCCAAACTTGAGATCTAACTTAACGGGCCCAGGCTAGTGACTTCATGCTAGATACACTTTGATTTGGTCCAGGATCGAATCTGTCTGACTATCATCTATAGAATTGTACGTAACTGACTCATTAAGCTGTCTATCATTCTTTTCTGGTCAAATCGATGATACCACAGCTTTTTTTTTGTTTATAAAAAAATACTAATTTAATTCCTAAAAACTAAAGAAGATTTTTTATTCAATTCTTCAATTTTATGACAGTTTTTTTTAACAAGACTGAATATATTAACCAACACCAAAAGCTGTCAACATGCCTGACAGGTAACCAGGAAAACAAAAAGAAATACAAAATCGGCGAAGCAAAAAAATAAGACAAAACCAAGAACAAAAGCCCAAAAAAAACAGCAGAAGCTGGCGAGTAGGAGTGGAAGACGACCGCTGGAAACAGGCACAGATCAATCAGGATGAGCTCCGAAAAAACCACCGCCCATCAATCATCGTCATCAAGCTCCGGCAAGGCCACCGCCCGATGACGATGTTGAATGACAACCGTGCAAAACAACAGCAAGCAGAGCAGACGAGCCCACCAGAGCTAGCTAAGAAAACCACTCAGAAATCCAGAATAGGAGAAGACGACAGAAGACCCCGGACCAAACCTGATAAGCCAGAGCCTGAAAAACAAGCAACCACATAATAAGAAAAAAGGGGGGAGCGAGGGCGAATAAGCCAGAACAACCCGGCCCATGAAAGGACATCAGCCAATTCCAACTCTAGAGGAAACCTGATCACAGGAAATAGATAAAAGACCCACTAGCCGACTAGAACGTGAGCTGACCGAACCCTTAAAAGGTCTACCACGAAAAGCCATGAAGACATCATTTCTAACCCGCCGAATAATGGAAGAGGGATCCATAGGAGAGTCCTTAAAAATTGCCTTATTCCGCGCGCACCAGAGGTGCCAACAGATCAGGCAAGGAATCAAACGTAAAATGATTGAGCGAAGAGATTTACCAGAGATCCCGTACCACCAGGTTCTCTGTAAATCATCAGGAGAGTTGTTGTTACCTCGGATACCTATCAGATTTCCGAAGTAATTCCAGCAGGATCTGGCAGTGAAGCCCATAAAAAGCAAATGTCCCAAGGATTCCGTATCCCCGATGCCGCAGCACCTACAACGGGAGGCGGTAGGAATGCCAATCCTCTGAAGGTTCTCGTCTAATGGCAACCCATCATGAAGGGTTCGCCACATGAACAGAGACACTTTAGGAGGGATTCTAGAGTCGCATATGAAAGAGAACAAAGGAAGAACCGGTGCTGGGTTACGAGCCGAGCTCCAGGCCTTGAAAATAGAAAACGATCCGCTATCCCATCCGTAATGACCGCCATGCGATGTTACCACAGCTTTTCCAAAAGGCAGGATAACAATATACATATATTTATTTATTTATACATACATACATATATATATATGTGTGTGTGTGTGTGTGAGAGAGAGAGTGTGTGTGTTGGCAAGTGCCTACATATACATAACCATACATAAACATGTGGCTTTAAAAGATAAATACCTTTAGATATAAATTCAACGGAATTTTTACATGCACACGCAGATATATTCTCATTCACCAAAATCTTGTATATCTATACCTATATCTATACATACCGATAATTAATAATCTAACACATACACATACATACATGCATATATGTGTGTGTGTGTATTTATGTACACACGTATAAATGTAATGAACAACTTTCAAATTTCAAACTTAAAAGATTGTTACCTCCAACATAATAGGCCTTTAGAAGTTCACATATATGTATATACATACTACCGATCCCGCTAAAAAATTAGGATCCCCATATCTACATTTTTAACTACTTCCTACAAAGCTTTTATTTTTAACTATATTTAGGATATATAAATATACATATAAAAAATAACTTGAGATCCTATTCTTAAAAGGTATATTTTTCCTTATATTTATTCCTATATATATGATTATATATATTATATATGATTGATGGTTCCTAGGACTAAAAGAATAATTTTGATAAGTACAAAACAGAAGACTTTTTTCTTCAGGTTGGAACAGAACTTCAACATCAAGTGACACGAACACCAAAGTGATGATTATATATTTGGCTTGCAGAAGTATTCCTCATTTGAGCAGACCTGAAGCACTTCTCATATCTACACATTCACGTGCAAACAGCATGCTCTCCAATTGTATAGGTCTGCAACACTTCTTATCTCAGCATGCACGTGCAAGTCCATGTGCAGTGAGCAACGTGCGCAGGCTTGTAGATGTGTGCTTCTAGATATTTTTTGCATTGCACTGGTTCTTCTGCATGTCTTCATTCTTCATCCCTGTAATAATTAGCACATGCTAATCCAAAGTTACATCAACTATTCATGCAATCCATTAGAACATACCAGCTATCTTCTCAGGTAGGGTCGCATTCTAAAGCATGGATGATCACTTGTAGTTGCAATTCACATGAAGATCGGAGAATAACCCAAAATCACTACACTTTATCCCACTTGCTTTTGCATTTCTTTCCAAAGCACACATGACCAAGTACCCCTGCAATCCGATTGAAGATCAGAGAGCAACAGATCTTTCTTTTTAGTCTACGTAATACCATAGAGCTTCATGATGTGTCAGACACACATCATCAACATCATCTGGTCTCACATCATCACCCTCGCAGCTACAACAATCCTTTACAGCAATAAGCCACAGCCCCTCCAATCTCTAACTGATTTTATTATCATAATTTTTTGTATATATTCCATTTGGTTTTTGTTTATTGCTTTCTTTTTGTTGATCGCCAAAGTAATAATCCTGCAATTTTGTAATAGTCAATTCTCATCATACATTTGTATGATTTTTGATTTGGTTGTTGATAATATTTCGAGTGCTCTCCTCCACAGAGAACCACTCACTACAAGACACACAATACATTCCAACGGCGGCCAGACGTTGACGGCCGTTGGAAAGTCGTTGATCGACGTTGGAAACGCCGTTGATATACATTTCAACGGCGTCCAACGTCAATCAACGGACTCGACGCGCATATACCAACATCTTCCAACGTTCAGGTTGTCCACGTGGAAGAAGATGTTGACCAAATAGACTTTGGCAAGACGTTGGAAGACCCGATGGAGGACGTTGCAAGACGTTGGAATAAATGTGCCAGTAATCCGTTGGTGGACGTTGGAAGACGTTGGAAATCTGGGTGTTTTTTTACAGAACCAACAATGCATGCTTCCAGCCACCTCCAACATCGTATATCTCATAAAAGCTCAATTTCGAGCACATATACAACAACATATCTCACATATAATCAATCATAATAGTAAATCCAAGTAATAAACATATATACTAATCAATATACACAATACAAATCAATATAAAGAACATAAACCATCCAACATCAACATCCAACAGAACGTCCAATCCAACAATATCCAAACTACTACGTCAACATCTCAAAAATCACATACAAACCAACATCCAAAACATCAGAATTATATCAAATCCTCACACTCTCCAAATATACATGTCCATAGCAAAACAAATCAAATCATATCTGAAATCACTCTCCTCCAGAACCACCAGAAGACGGAAACCGGCCGTATTGCTCCATAAACTCCGTAAGACGCCTGTTCAGCTCCTCCGTCTTGGTTTCGGTGCGGATATTGCGTTCCTCGAGCGCGGCGACCTGGGCTCTGAGCTGTGCAATCTCCTCCTTATCTTGAGCCCTCTGATACTCAACCTGAGCCGTCTTAGCCTGTAAATAAAATTTAAATTATCAGTGTTTAATAATTGTAATTCGTGTTTACTATAATCCATCACAATGTGTAATAGTTGGTTCAGAATAATTATTTTAAAATTTAAGTTAAAGTTATTACCGATTGATTCTCAAAACCATAGCATCTGCCATGTGCCGTTGGATCCATGACAGACTCAAAAATAGCGTCCTCCTCATCGGTGGTCAACTCGTCGTGCCCAGAGCTCTCGAAAATGGAAGTCCGTGCTTGCTGAAACTTTTGATGTTATGCAAAATAAGTTGAATTTAGATAACATTATTTTAATTAACTTGTATAAATGTTAAGTCATTATGTTACTTACATATGCGGACTGCACTTTGGCATCGTGATCCCAGGAGTATGAAACGTTGCCTGCTTCGTCGACCTGGCTCAACATATGAGTACGCGTGAAAACATCCCAGTAACTCACAGAAGCACCACCACGCTGTCTCTCCTGAATTATGTCCATATACATATATATTATATATATTGTTACATTATCTACAACTTAGAACTTAAAATCTTTAAATTATTATCGTAATTAATAAATATACCAAGTCCACTCGGTGATGCTGAAATGACTTGGAACCACCACGATGTGTGACAGGGTTCTTGCTCCTATTGGCTGAGTTCCTCTCCGACTGCCTCTGTAAATTTAATTTAAAAACAAAAATTGTTTAATATTTCTAGTTAGTATTTGCGTAGAAGAATTTAAATTAAACATGTGATAAATTTACCTAAAACTCCTCGTTTCCCCACCATGTCACAAAATCATCCCACACAGCTACGCTCATCCACTGAGGCTTCTTTCCCACTGTTTTAAGCTGTTTACTGTTTTCCGGTAGTTCTTTGCGACTTTGCTGCACCAGTGGCGATATACGACTGAAATATCAGCGTCCTGAAGGTCCACTTCCGCCTGCACGTTTGACAGAATAAGAGTTATACAGCTTTTATAAATAATGTAAACATGAATTGATATAACATGTTCCTAATATATAAAGTGACATACCAAAAATTCTGGCCAAATAGTCTCTTTAACATTATCTGGAATCAATGTCCACTTAGGCCAACATTCGGTCATACGACTCATGTACGCCCGCCGAGATATAGATAGAACTACTTGAGTCTGCTACAAAGAGAAACCACTGTGTTTAAACAGAGAAAAACATTTAATATTTCATGACTACTATATATTTTCAGAATAGATTGTACGAAAATGAAATTTAATTTTGAAATTTAATATTTACCTTTGATCTGCTTTTGGCTTTAGCCACACCACAGGACGCCGTAGCTCCTGTGATGGACCACCACCATCACCACCGTCCGTACGAGCATGCCCTCTCTGTGAGGAAGAGGGAGACCCAGAATGTCCACCGGTACGTCTACGTGACGACATACCTATATAATACATGTTACAAACAAATATTATAGCAAAAAATAAAATGACTATATATAAACCATATAGTATGACGTAACATAAAAACGAGATGTGATACATATCATATATTAGCATACCATTTCATTTTTAATGAAAACAGGATAATGTTTAAAAAAATATAAATTTACCTTCTTAAAATGTAGATGGTTGATCAGTCCTCGTCATTTTCGGATTCAGACTCTGTTTCGCACTCTATATTTTGTTCCTCTGTACTCTCAAATGCTTCAATTAATGCATTTGATTCATCGTTTAGAGGTCCAAAATTTGTTTGATCGTCGGTTGTTATTATTCCTCTATTTTCCTCGATATCTGCTTGGTAAGCTTGTTCTTGGGAATATTTCGTCCATCAAATGTAAACCTTGCCTTTGTTTTAAAAACAGCCGACCAATCTATTTTATCTCTTCTTAGAGATGGGTAAGAAGCATAATAAACTTGAAGAGCTTGTTTGGCAAGTACAAAAGGATCATATTTATAATAACACGAAGTATGTTTTATTTCTATAAGATTATATTTTGGCTGCACGTTGATTCCAAAACCTGGAACGTTGCTGAACCAGTTGCATTTAAACAAAAATACTTCTTCCACGGGTCGTGTGAAATACATCAATTGCAAAACCTGGGTTAGCATGCCATGAAAATCATGTATATGATCATTTGGATCATCACTACCTTTAACAAATACACCAGTATTGTTAGTTAATTTTTCGGCACCATATTCTTTGGTATTAAATTTATATCCATTGACAAATAATATTGGATAGGTCTTCACTTTCCTTTTTGGTCCCATAGCTAAATGTTTCAATCCTTCGTCTACAACACAATTTGTTGTATCAAAAACGTACTTAGAAAACCAAGAAGCGAATTCTTTGCCGATATCGCCGTTAGGATGTTGTGATTCGTAAATACTGCAATTATATAGCAAATGTTGCATTATGATTAAGATACACGTGTGTGCATATATTTGTGTCTACACACGTGTTGATGATATATATAAAAGTAAATTACCTAACAAACGGTGCAACTTCGGCACAGTTGAGAAGAACATATGTGTGTGCAACATGATAATCTCTATCATCCAACCATACTTCCACACAAGCACCAGCAGACCGACCTTGTTTTTTAAAAATTGATAAGGTCGTTTCACAATCATCTTGATCAATGCCTTCATCATTACGCGTAGCACTTTCAAATGATATGTTCACATGGTCACTAAAATAAGGAGAGAAAAAAAACGAAGCTTCTTCTTCGATGTATGATTTGCAAATCGAACCTTTAACTCGAGCTTTCTATCTCACCTTTTTTAGATGATTTAAATACCTTTCAAATGGATAGATCCATCCATATTGCACATGCCCTCGAAGACGTGCTTCTAATGGAAGATGAATAGGTAAATGTTCCATAACATTGAAAAACCTGGAGGAAATACTTTTTCCATTTTGCAGAGCAATATCGGGATTTCTTCCTCAAGTTTACGTAGACGATCAACTTTTAATGTAGTAGAACAAATCTCTTTATAAAAAAGACCAAGTTCTGTTACAACAGTCCAAACTTTTACGGTCAACAGCTCTTTAAAAGCGACGGGTAATAAATTTTCCATGATAACATGACAATTATGACTTTTCATCCCGCTAAGTTTATTGTTCTTATAGTCGACACATCTACGAATATTAGAAGATATACCATCCGGGAATCTTAGTCCTTCCACCCATTTTAAAAGTACTTTAACTTGATATTGTCTAGCTCATAGCAAGCTTTTGGCTTTTCGTGTCATTTGGCTTTATATGAAGCTCACGACGATTACATATTACTTCGATCTCACGTCTTGATTTCAAATCATCTTTCGTCTTCCCCTTGACATTCAAAATTGTATTATATCAATCACATTTTCTCTCATTATGCATCACGTCAATATTATGACGAATCAGGAGATTTTTCCAATAAGGCAACTCCCAAAATATGCTTTGTTTGCACCAGTTATGAATCGATGATTTACCTTGAATTTCAATTTTTTCTCCGGTTTCATGTATCTTTGGATAATCCTTTACAAGTTCATAAATTTCTTCGCTTGACCAAACCGTAGGTGGTCTCACATTTTCATGTCTATTAGCTGTAAAGTTTTTCTTATCTCTTCTAAAAGGATAATTAATATGAAGAAAACACCGATGACAGTCAAACCATGAAATTTTCTTTCCAAGAGGTAAAGAAAATGCTCGTGTATCTTCCATGCAGTACGAACAAGCTAGACGACCAGCCGTACTCCAACCTGAAAGCATTGCATAAGCAGGAAAATCGCTGATTGTCCACATCAAAGAAGCATACATGCGAAAGTTTTTTTTGGAAATATCGTATGTTTCTATTCATTCGTACCACAGTGTTTTTAATTCTTCAATCAAAGGTTGTAAATAAACATCGATTCCTTGTGTCGGATCATTAGGACCAGGGACGACAACTGTGAGAAACATATATGGAGTTTTCATACACATCCATGGAAGTAAATTATAAGGTGTGACAATTATAGGCCATGACGAATATTTAAAACCAAACTGAGAAAATGGTGAAAATCCATCCGTACATAAACCAAGTCGAACATTACGACTCTCGAATGCAAAATCAGGATATTTGTGGTCAAAATGCTTCCATGCTTCCCCATTAGCTGGGTGTGTTAACGTACCTTCTTCCCGTGTTCTAACACTATGCCATCTCATATGTTGCGCGGTTACAGAAGATGCATATAACCTTTGAAGTATAGGAGTAATTGGTAAATAATGCATACGTTTATACGGGACTTCCTTTCCTTTTTTCTTTCTTGATTTGTACCTTTCCTGATTACATATTTTACAATTTCTAAGGTTGATATCTTCTTTCCAAAACAGCATGCAACCGTTTAGACATGTATCTATTTTATGATACGGTAAACCAAAAGCTGACATCATTTTTTTTTACTTCATAATGATTTTCGCACATTAAATTATTGGGAGGCATATGCCGTTTCGCAACTTGTACAATAGCTGTAAATCCAGCTTCTGTGAAGTTGTATTTAGATTTCATCGCAATATATTCAGCAGTTACTGATAATTGGGTTTCGCTTGTGCAGCCTTCCCAAAGGGGTTTCTTTGCGGCATCTAATAAATCATATAATTTTGCCCCAATATTTGGTTCTTCTTCAGCATTACCATCGTCATCAATTAATTAAGGAACATGAAACATTGACCGTGCAGCATCTTCAACCATATGTTCTACGAGATTCGTTGTATCAATTTCAGTACACACTACCTCCTCAGCTTCTACATGATTAGATGCTAATGGTTCTCCATGACGATCTCAAAGCAAATAGTTCGGCACGAAACCGTATTGACGCAAATGAACTCTAACCATTTCTGGTATCAAATGCTTTAACATTTTGCATTTATTACATGGACAACGGATTTCTTCGTCGTTTTTGTTATTACTTAAAGAGAAATCAATAAATACGCAAACACCGTTATTAAACTGTTCACTTATCGAGCCTCCATTTTAGACCCTTCTTTTTTTGTACATCCATCTTCGATCAGTAAAATAATTGTCCATTTACCTACGTATATAATTAAAAAGTACGATATAAATTTAAAAAATTGACATTTTATTAAAACAATATTATTGTGAATTTTATATTAATAGATCATTGACACTTTGTCGATGGGTCATCCTACCTCCCATTACAAATACAATAACATAATTAAATCACGTAAATCATTTCAATTTAAACGATTCAACAAAATTTCGACAGCACTTCGCTTTAGTTCCCTGTTTAGTTCCCTGAACAGTACACATTTGCGTGTACACAGGGAACATAAAGGAAACATTGTCGAAATTCTATGAACCATTTAAGATGAAATGTTTTACGAGATTTAATTACGTTATTGTGTTCGTAACTTGTCTAATACAGGGACAAATCCAACAAATATTGTATATGATGAATATAGATGTCTGTTCTGTTAAAAAACGAATATCCACATAACGATCATATACAATACTTATCAGACGGGGCCGAAAGACACTCTAAGGGTTTCATGAATATAAAATATCATTTTTGAAATTTTCTAAAATACATAAACTAATTGTATGCTTACTAACAACTAATGTTTCCAAACAAACCTAAAACTAATTGTATGCACATTATTCTATTGTTAACACAAACTTAAATATATATAATCTTGCAATACATAAGTTAATAACATAAATTATGCCTTAATAAACTAGATTATACATACAATAAGGCAATATAAACATTTAATACACTAATTTAACAAATTTAATTAAATATAGGGATTAGGGTTTATACCTTATCTAGAGAGATTAGGGAGTTAGAGAGGACGAGAGGGAGGCTTGGAGTCGTCGGAGGAGCCGTTGATCGTCGGAGCAGCAGGGGGGTCGGAATCAGACCAAAGTGGGGAATTTAGGGGGGAGGGAAATGGGTTCAGCCGAATGGGGAAGAAGAAGCTGGGTTTCTGTTTTGCTCACGGATTTCCAACGTCATTCAACGGCCGCCAACGTCCAGATTCCAACGTCTACCAACGTCCTACAGTTTTTAACTAATAAAATATATGAGAAAACACTGGACATTGGAAGACATTGGAAGACGTTGGTCAATGACGTTGGAGGCCATTGGAAGGCTCCGTTGGAATACACTATGTGTCTTGTAGTGACTCTTTCATCAAAAAAATCTCCTTAACAAACTCCTTTTTATAGTTCTTCTTTATAAAATATTATTTATAAGTTTCATTATAAAACTTCATTTATAAATCTCCATTATAAAACTCCCTTTTATAAATCTCATAATTTATCACAAACTTCAGTTTCCAAATTAGAAAAAAATTCTTTCCATAAAATGATCATCCCGTATAATACTATAAATTCACAGTTGTGTTTTATCTTTCAATTTATTAAAATGGTATTAATTTCCCTCTTATAAAATATCATCTAAAATCTATTCTTTTATGTATAAAGTATTATTTAGGAATCTATTTTTTTATTATTACTATTTCCTTTACATTTATTTCCAAATTCTTTTGTAAAAACTTCATTTCGATAAACATTTCATAACATATTCTATTATATAAACTATCAATCAAAAACAACCTCTTTATATAATACATTTCACCAATATTTATTCCAAAATATTGTTATTTCCTTTTAAAAATAGAATTACGTTATTACGAAAGTTAAATTTCTCTTTATCTTCTTTTAAAATAAACATCTATTATTATATTAACCTATCTGTAAAAAAAATATTTCCCAAAATACTTTTAAAACATTTCCGAAAAGGTATGAGTAAAATAGAGAGGTCCAAAAACCATTTTAAAATAAAATATCACAGTAATTCCAAAAGTCAGCTTTAAAATCATTCTCCAAATCAAAACTATTTCCAAACCAAAATATTAATTAATAGTATTTCAAAATACTATAACGAGACCAATAGCTACCATAGCACTTAACCAAAGCTACTACTACTTTTATCACTATAAAGATTGAACTTTTAACATATGTCAATGTCACACTTAAACAAGCTACCATTTAATTTTAATTCACTTTCCAAGTCATATCACTGGTATTTACTTAAGCAGGCTATATGTGGACAAAATCAATTAGCAATCACTAGATAATACATCACTTATCCACATATTAATTAACTAGCACATGAATAAATGTCCAAATAAATATAATATCAGAACGGGGATTTATTCCGCTAAATAGATATCATCAATAATATATTCAGTTAATTATAGCAAAACGTGGATTTATTCCGCTAAATAGATATCATCAATAATATATTCATCAATATTAACTGAATATATTATTGATAATATCTATTAAATGAATAATATTTTTAGAGCAAGTCATAGGGTGTTTTCATGTACCTTTTCTCATTATCATACTTAAGAAAGATTACCATTTCAAATCCATCTTTTCTTTTGAAATTTGAATGTATTTTACATTTATAAATCCTTATATTCTTATTTTATTTATACATTTCAAAATAATATGTTTAAACATTTAAATTTTGGTTAAAGTATACACAAATCACTTTCTGCAACTTTGTCGTTCGATAAAAAGTCGAAAATCCGAAAAAAGGGCTTTGGTCACATTTTCTGTTTTTCATTGAACTACCTATTTTTGTAAATAAAATTCAAAAATGAATTTTCTATCATTGGTTATTAATTAAAAGAGGTTTATTTGATTATTAAACCATTAATCAAATATTTAAAATAAATTAAATATTCACAATTCAAAGCGATAAAATTCCGGGTCGTTACACCACTTGTTCTACATCCTTTTTGGAATCACCTTATGAATTAGTAGCAAATTGCCCTTTCACTTCAAAGAACTTCATCTTTAATTCCAATATTTTTAAGATGTCTCTAATTCGAACACTTATGCTAGTTTGAAGTGGTTTTTCAGATAATATATCTGATTTCGGTCTCTCTGAACTGACAACTTTTGTTTTAAAACTTACCAAGATTTGATAGTCGGTTATTTAACTATCAAATAAATAAACAATTCAACCAGAGATTTAACTCAGCATGGTTAAGCACAAAGCAACCACTAAGCCTCTTGAATTATTCATCTTCTCAATTAAGATTACTTTGTAGATTCTTGTATTAAAATACTTCTACATAGATATATTCACAAACCCTTCTCTACTCTTTTCAATACTTGAAATATATTGATATACTTATCTCAACTATATAAGTATATTCCCAACCCTTTTCACTTCTACTAACTAGAAAAAATATATTCCATGCACTTATATCAACATGTTTAAGTATATTCACAAAACACTACGTTTTTAGTACTTAGGAAATGTACCCATATACTTACCTCGATGGCATAAGTATATTTATAAATCTTAAGACAGATTTCCAAAACCATACTCAATTGGGTTAAAGAAAATGTCAACAATAAACCTAACGATACTTTCATTTGTTGTAATCAAATAGGTCATATAGAAATTAGACCAAATATCTTACCACCACTTCCCGATTCAAACTATATTATCCATCGATTAGCAATGAGATCGAACAAGTTAGAAATCTATCCTTACCTCGACATACATTCTCAATTCAAGATAGAGACTAGTTTCCATACCTAAGAATTTAGTGCTAAGTATGAAAGGAATATTTTCCATACCATCGTATTTAAAACAATCATTTGTGGAAAACTAGTCTCTTTCCTTTTATAAACTTCTTATAAAACTCCTATTGAAAAATCCTTTTCATTTTTACAAATCTCATTTCTATAAATCTCTTTCCTATTTTTAAAACTCTTTTATATTTATAAAAGAGTTTTAAAAATAGGAAAGAGATTTATAGAAATGAGATTTGTAAAAATGAAAATAAATCTCTTTCCTATTTTTAAAACTCTTTTATATTTATAAAACTCTTTTATAAATCTCCTTAACCAACTCCTTTTTATAAATCTCCTTTATAAAATATCAGTTATAAGTCCGTTATAAAACTTCGTTTATAAATCTACATTATAAGACTCCCTTTTATAAATCTCATAATTTATCACAAACTTCAGTTTCCGAAATAGAACCAAATTATTTCCACAAAATGATCATCCCACATATAACTATAAATCCACAAATGTGATTTATCTTCCAATTTATCAAAATGATAGTAATTTCCCTCTTATAAAATATCATTTAAAAATCTATTCTTTATTTATAAAATACCATTTATAAATCTTTTTTCTATTATAACTACTTCCTTTACAAATATTTCTAAATTCTTTTGTAAATTTTTATTCCCATAAACATTTTATAACATATTCTCTTATGAAAATTATCTCTCAAAAACAACCTCTTTATATACAACGTTTTACCAATATTTATTCCAAAATATTGATATCTTTTTTTAAAAATAGAATTACTTTATTACAAAGGATAAATTTCCCTTATCTTCTTATAAAATAAACATTTATTACTATATTAACCTTTCTGTAAAACAAATATTTTTCAGAATACTTTTAAACTATTTCCTAAAAGGACATAGTAAAATAGATAAGTCTGAAAAGCATTTTTAAATAAAATATCATAGAAATTCCAAAAGTTGGATTTAAAATCATTCTCCAAATCAAAACCATTTCCATACCAAAACATCAATTAATAGTATATCAAAATACCATAACAAGGCCAATAGCTACCGTAACACCTAATGCTCTTACTACTTCTATCACTAAAAAGGTTCAACTTTGAACATATATCAGTGTAACATCTAATATCGCGAAACTATAAAATTTTGACATTTAACAATCTGTATAACTGGCATTCAGGCGGAATTAAAAATCACAACGGCAAGAAATCTAGATTTCTCTACATATCATTTTAAATGTCGTTCGTTTTTCAAAAGCGAATATTTAACCAAACCAAGCACATAAATCATTTCAACACAAAATAATATTTTTTAGCTACTGTATAACATTATAGTATTCATTCAGATGTGAGATAACTCATCGAAATTCTAGTTGACGTCGAAGCATCCCAGTTTGATCTTTTAGCTCAAAATTCTATTTGCTCCAAACTCGACGAAACTAGTCCCAACGCGTTGCTAATATCCTACGAGCACAATGCAAGAGACTACATCTTGATTGGACCTCGTATAAAACATTATACGTTTTATATGATTTGAGATTAAATTAAATATAATTATATTAATAATTACATTAATTATTCAATTAGATAAACACCCATCCACTAATATCTCTTCTCTCCCCTTTCCAAAATCGCCTACACACTAATGCGAGCACAGACATGCCTTGGCCACCACTTCCTCCCTTGATTTCTCTCACCACACTCCATTAAACGACGTGCTGCCTTTGCCATTGCCTTTCTCTTTACGAACTCCACCTCTTTGACCAACGTTTATGCCACTCAATTGCTTACAGGAATATATGACCTGGCAACCCTGGCATGTCGTACTCACCAAACATCGATCAAGCTCCACCATTTTTTGGCCCCCGACTCCCCTTACCACCACAAACCCAATGCCATACTTGATTTCACCCATTGCCACCCCCATCAACTAAAAACTTTAACCATGGCTTTGCCTATTTACCATCGAACAAGTCCACCTTAAAATCCAACCGAGCTTCTCCAATCACCTATAGAATTGTAGATCTAGACTATACAAGTCCAAAGATTTAAACTTTATATTTTTTTGATTAGTAAATATTTTGTTTTGAATTTTAAAGGAGGTGGATTTAATTTCTTTTGGTTACAATAAGATGTATATGGAATGAGAGAGGTAAAAAGAAAGTGTTGAATTGTCCAAGTCCTTAGTTTAGTTTATAGTTGGATTTCCAACGTGTCGCGACACAGAATTTCGTTCATGTACGAACCGTAAAAAACAAAATAAAAATAAATCATCCTAAAAAATGCGATATGATCACAAAACAATAATAATATACATTAGTCATCTTATTCCTTGAAAATCCCAAAATAACATCGTTTGTTGGAAAATACATCAAACGATAATTTTAATATTTTCCAAACTAAAATAATGGAAAAATCAAATAAATAAAAATAAAAATACGTCAATAAAAATCGAGTCATTATATTAAAAATTGATTTTCTTATTGTTTATTAAATATGAATCAAATCTAAATATTTAAATAAGTTAAATATTTCCATTCGAAACGTTTAAAAATTTCGATTTATGACAGCTGAATTCATCGTTTGCAGATTTCATCCATAAATTTCAATTTTATATTTTCTAAAGTGGTACCTTTTAGTAACAATAATGTACACACGTTCTCTTCGTCATCATTATTATACTCTAGGATCTATGGAATTCCTATTGGTTTAAATTTCAATATTATCCATATTCAACTTGATTTTTCCATAAAAAGTCCTTGGTTTAAATAACATTAGTTACTAATCATGCTACTTTAGCCAGAGATTTTAATTTGATCTGACTATAGTTGACAGTGATATTAACCATATATAACTAAGGAGACGAGTTCTTTGTTGAATAGAGCTTGTGTGTCTTGTTGTTGAGCTCGAGCTTGATTCAGATGTCGTGCCTAAGATGAAGGGTTGCCACTTGAAGCTTATGAATAGTCGTATGTCGTGGTAGCGATGCCTGACAGCTACTCTTGCTTGCTTTGATCTGAGATGTTCACTTGTCTTTAGTTAATCCCTGAGTTCATAACTGAGCTTGGTTGGGATGGGAGATTTAATGATAGGGTGTTACTGCCTCTATTGTTTTGAGATAGATGGAATGTTGTGAGTTTATATTTTGTTTGTCTTTTGGTTTATGAATTAATTTGTTTTCGTGTAGAGTGTCGTGTCATGCTTGATGTGGTTTTGGTCGATGTTGGGAATATTACATGGAGATTTTTTTTATTTTCCTTTTGGCCTTTGTTTGTATGAGGAGAAGATGTGCTTGATGTTGATACAATGTCAGAGGTGATGATCAGTGTAGTGAAGTTGGTACGTCGAAGGTGGTACGAATTGATTTTTTTTCAAATTTTTATTGTGTTATTGAGATGATTCAACTCTATGTGTTTGTTTCTTTTCCTAGATAAAATTGCTACAATTTTGACTATGAAAATTCTGATACTTGATGAAGGCTCGTTGAACTGATTGGTTGATGAAGAGATAAACTTTGTTGCTATGGTTCACCTGTTGATCGGATTATGGTAAAAAAATGATTAAAAAATGGTGTATATTTCTGTTTTTGGAATACCATAATCAAAAACTTGAGTATGAGAGATAATATATGAATAAACTTGAAATTGTATAGAATATTTGCTTAAGAATATCTCTTTAAACCAGTCAATATATTACTAAAATATCTTTTCCACTTTTGCCCCATATTTAAAAAAAATCCTTGTACGAATGATTCTAAAATATATTTCCCTCTTTTATTCCAAATTCTTTTCCACTTTCTCCCTTTCTGTAATTTTGAAGGTTATTTTACATATATAAACTTTTTGATGTTGATTTCTTTTTTTGAGATATTGTTCATTCCCATAGGAATATGAAGTTGCAAGGATTGAACCATTAAACATTTTATACAGATATTTTTACATATAATAACTTTTGTATGTACATTTTACTTTGAATAAAAGTATATCATAGGTAAGATATTCTCCCTTTTTGAGTGATTGATGTCTTATATATTGCTTTTGAGAGAGTTTTGTACTATGTACATAAGATTTACATTGGACATGCAAATTAACCAATTAAGTCTTTCGACTAAAGTAAGAACCTTGCAAATTCACAAAACTAAACAAACATGTTAAATAGTGTGTGTGTGTGTATATATATATATATTATCAAAACTAAAATTTATTGCAATATCTTGCAATATATCTTCTTTGATAATAAAAAATGTATATTATTTTTTATAGACAAAAAAAAAAAATATTTGCTTGGTATGTGATATGTTGAAACAAGTCAATTGAAAATAAAAAGCGCTTTAATGATTTTTTTTAATTGTGACACATGCTGAATGAAAATCAAATATAAAAATAAATATTTGTTATCATTAAATAATACATATGCTCCATAAATGAGAGTTTTAAAGACTAGGCTAAAATTAGTCTTTGAAACACTGCTTACTACCATATACAGCTTGGATAACAAGTGGTATCAGTATCATTGCACACTACCATAGGCAGCCTAGAGCAACAAAAGGTGTCATGATGTGGTAATTTGTGCTTTTTTATTTAGAATATCCGGTATGACTTTTAACTTTTATGATTCCTTTAGTTTGATATTTCTACTATCTCATATATCTCATGGATTGATTGGTATTTCACACATTTTTTTCATGCACAGGTGGAGAGCTTGCATTTTTTATTGTTGTTTAATTTTATTTTTCAAAAGACTACAAATATGTTCTTACCTTCTTAATTTTTATAAAATCAAAGAATCCAAAATTATGTCTAATAGAGTTTAAGGCATGCCAGATGGGTAATTCTATAGTTTATTGTAAATTAATTAACTTAGTAACCAATTCTCATTCGTAATAAAGGTGTTTTTCTTTCTATTATATATTTGTTATAATGTGTTATGAATGATTAATTGATTAACTAAAATATATTTAAAAGAAAATCCATAAACAGTGTGTTTGTGATAGTAATTACAAATAGTTGTAATCGTGAGTATTGTATCTCAATAATATAAAACACATCATTTTAAATATTCGTAGTCAAAATGCATCGAGATTGGATATTGATGTATCCACGGAGACTGGAGTACGTAACGCTCTCCAGATGTTGTGCAGCATGTTGCTCATGACAACTGGTGGTACAAGAGGTTACATATTAATAGTTTTGGACACATATGGAATGACTCACTCGATAGTTTTATATTGGTTAATATAACTAATATCAAACAAAAAATATCGATGTGACTTTTTACATAGTTGTCTCTATTAAAGAATGTTGTCGATCTTTAATATGAAAGCTTCGCTTTGATTATAATCAAATCATGGCACGACATCCATCGACTGACTATAGTTGGGTTGAGCGGAAGTATAGGAAGCGAAACACTAATCAAGAGAGGATACATCGTCTCGGTTGCATGGGTTAATATTATGGTCAACTCAAAGTCAAAATCTCAGGCCAGAGTAGTTCGATTAATAATAGTTTTCATTATCGAACCAAGGACTTTGTTTTTGGACTATAGAGTTGAATATGGATGATATAGTAATTTGGACCATTGCCAAGTTCTAAAAGTCCAAAGTGATATAGTTTAACGAAGAGAATTTGTATAAATAAAAGTCTCAAACGGGTAATGCGTAACAAAGTAAAATTGGATTTTATCGAAACTTAGCAAGCGATAAATTTGGTCAAAATGTCACAACACCTGCTAAGTAACATGTGAATGCTAATATTCGAATAATTCGATATTAATCGCTGACCAAATTTACACCTAACGAGTCACACAACCGAAACGATGAATTCTGCTTTGACCAATGATTTAATTAATTTATAATTGTTATAAGCTAATTAAATTAATTAATATTTATGAAATATTTTTTATAAATTTTATTTTGATTTGATAAATAAATATTAAAATTACTTATAAAAGTTATAGACAAATTAATTGATATATGATATAGATAAGCATTTTAAATTTGATTTAAAATGCAAAATATTTATTCGAACCATATGTGGATTCATGCCCCATTAGAGGGACTGGTATATGCAGCCAATATAGGGCTAGAGGTGGCTCAAGTTATGGGAGAGAATGGCTTGGTAATGGATGGCCCATATGGAAGGAGATTAAGCAAACAACGAGATCCCAAATTTTCTCGTTCATTTCCTCTATTTAAGCGTCTCTACCCTCATGTGCTATTGATCTTTTGGAGCCTCCATCTCGAGAGCTTGCTGGCCAAATTCTCCAACTCATCTCTCTGGTTTCCTAAGCTCAAATCAAATCAATTTAATTGCTATTCGATAGCTGGTAGTCAATGGTTCAAATACTAGCACACTTTTTGATCGGAAATCATTTCAAAGGGCATAATTAATCATTCCAAAAAGCATAATTCATCATTTCAAGGTGTGCTTTCTGGCATTTGCTCTAAGGTATGGATCTAATTTATTTTTAATCATTGATATTAGATATAATGTTTGTATATATATATTATATTGTTAGTTAGTTGATGATTCTTATATACAAATATATTATCTCAATTAGATTGGTTGTGTGTTTGCATATATTTAAAAAAAGTTATCATGTATACATCAGATCCGTGCTGCTCTACATTTAAAAAAACATTTTATTTATTTATTTATTTATTTATTTTAATAATATAATTTAATATATAATTATATATATATATGCATAGTTTATAATTTAAATATAATGTCATACATTAAACAACTATGGTTATAATTTTTTATATTTAAAGCATTAAGGACATAATGTGTTCGGCAATTAATAAAATAATTTTTAACATATATATTATTTAAGTTAATTGATCACATAAACTAATTATATATATATATATTATGTTTTATTTTATTTTTGAAATGGTACTTAGATACAACATTTCACCGAGACAACATAACACAAATCACATGTCAATATATATTCGAATCACTCTACGTAAGTTTCGAACTTGTGAGTCACACCAAAGTCGAAACATTTAACCACTGGGACAATGGTGCTTGTCAATATATTAATAAGTTTAGCATAAAATACACTCACAGTAAAAAACCACTTTTTAATGTTTAAGATATTTTAATTGAAAACCGAGATTTAAAAATTAAGCTTTAAAATTATTTTTAAATTATAAAATTATGTAATAAATGATCGAAAAACAAAATATCATTTTGGATTTACTAGAAATTTAAAATTTAAAATAAAATTGTTGAAATGGTTTTATTAACACTTTTATTATTTTTCATATGGATGGTTTAAATAAATAATATTTAAAATTTTATCAAAAATATATCAAAGCCATATGCTAGACCTAGTTGTACATATTTACTAAAAATATATTTTATGTATTTTACATATTAAGCAATATTAATTATTATATTACTATATAAAATTTATATATACAAAATATTTATAGTGTGTGTATGTATGTATGTAAGTAACAAAATCATATATATAATTGCAAATATTATTTTCGACATTATAAAAAAATATTTAATATATTTTATAAATGATTGAAACATATTCATGTTGTTATATATATATATGGATGTATGTCTGTATGTATGTAACCAACAAAATCATATATATAACTGCATATATGGTTTTCGAATTTATAAAAAAATTAATATATTTTATAAATAAATCAAATATATTCATGTTGTTATATATATACACACAAACACACAGAGAATGTTAATTATATATATACGTGTGTGTGTGTGTGTCTTTGTACAAATATTTATATACATACATACAGAATTATTTAATTAAAATGTATCTTATATACATGTTTGCAATGTTTAATATATGTATAAACAAAAGTATAGAATCACACATGTGGACAATATATTTGTACATTAGATGAGCTAACGTGTCCATTGCGGTGTAATGCCCAACATCTATACATGGGCATGTTATACCTTGCACGGATTGATATGTTACACAAGCACATATATATGTGTACGTGTATGTGATATACGTGTGTGTATATGTATGTTATGACATAAATTTTATATCATTTTATAAATTTATATAAAATAAAAGATTTTATTTAAATAATATTCAAAAATATTCTAAATAAACTAAACTTCATTGGTCCAGTAAAGATCCAATAGTGTAAATCTTTTAAACTCACCCATAACTTCCAATATGGATTGACCCGGTTCCAATAATAATATTAGAACCAAATAGCCTATGCGGTCTAAATTAATCAAGCAAGGGTTAACTAATTAAGCTTACAACCTAGTTAGTAGGATGTCTAGAAAGGCAGTGTCTAGGATTGGGTTTGGGCAATCAAGTACTCTACCATACCTAGCTACCAGCCTGGTATGTGAGGCTAAATGGTTGCCCTTGATAAAAGAGGCCCAGTTTGAATTGGGTAGTGGGATAATTTTCAAAATTGTTTGAAAATTAAAAATTTAAGATTTTAAATTTGAAATAAGATATAAAAATATTATAAAAGTTATAATACGATAAAATTTTCAATATGTTTGAAAAATATAATATAAATTAATTCGCAATTCCTATTTTTTTAATAAGATTAACAAAATAAATTAATTAAATAAGTGAATTAATTAATAAATGTATACATGTATTATATACTATGATATATGTTATGCTGTTTTAAAATGTCTAAAATAACATAAGTATGCATGTATGTATATGAATTGAATTTTTAAATTAATATAATTTAATTAAAATTGTTTTTAAATAAATAAATTAAAAGGTTAATTAATTAAATAAGATACACATGTATATGAGTTATGCTATAAAGGTTGTAGTGCATAATAAATATTAAAAATAAATTTTATAGTACAAAATCAATTAAAATGTTAATGAATTAATTAAGATTTAATTAATGTAATATTATATATAAGGCTATTATATAAGTAATATGAAATATAAAAGTTATATAATAATAAAACTTATATAATATAAATGTAAAATTAATGATGGAACATTGAGAAACCCTAACTGGACTTAAATAATAAATACATACGTAAATGTACGTATACCATGATTTCTAATGTGTCTAACACTTGAATCACGAGAGATTCATAAGAATTATATTATTCCATAAGTTGTATCACTCAATATAATATATTGAAGATTATAAATCTTTAATATAATGTTGTCCTCCACCATTTATATATTAATAAATTACTTACGTACTCTTTAGTTGTTGAGCTTTCCTCAAGCTAAGAATGTTATATGTAATACTATTAATATATTGAATAGACGAGGAAACATAACTACATATATTTGTTGAGCTTTCCTCAAGGTTTGTGCATTGTGCTTAAGCCATCGCGAAATGGAAGGTCCGAGTGAATAATCCTACTTTATTTGTTGAGCTTTCCTTAAGGTAAGGTGAGATTAGGACAAAGTACAACGGGTTAGGAGTTGTATATGATGCAATTGATAAGGAGTTATCCATCGTATGTTGGAGTATGATTTGTTGAGCTTTTCTCAAGGTTAGAATCGTAAGACACGCGAGTGCCAACACCTATTAGTGAAGTCAAATGACTTCTATGTTTCAACTTAGGGTTTGGTGAAACATAAAATACTAGTGGGAGCTTATTAGTAGAATGAAACATAAAGTTTAACCATACTATAATTATAAGAACATCTAATATAATTTGTCCAAATAATCCACCACTTAAACTTGTATAAAATGACAACTTCAAAACTGTTTTCTGAAAACGACAAGCTTACTGGATCTAACTGTACCAATTGGCTAAGAGAAATTAAATTGCGTTAACTTACGAATGCTTATGGTCGGTTATTACATGCGAACTGAAAGAGGAATCGCTGATGATGCGGACCTCAAACTACGACTTGTTTATGAAAAATGGGCATTAGACCTAGAGATGGCCCAAATTTTCATGCTGCCTACATTAGACAAGCCATTGCAAAAGCACCACAAAAATATGACTTTCCATGAGATATTTGATAGTCTCACGACTCTCTTTGGTCAATAATCACGTTCTGCAAAGTATAAGCTTACGAAGAAACTGTTCAATACTAAGACGACCAAAGGACATAATGTGGACGATTACGTGCTAATGATGAATGACTATATTGATACGCTTTCGCAGTTGGACATACAAATCAGCAACGAATTGCAAGTATATCTAATCCTTGGTTAACTTACTCCTTGATATGAATCGTTCGTGTTGAATTATAACATGAACCAATTGAATGTGAATCATGTGCAGCTCCTCAATATGTTGAGGTTGGTTGAGTTACAATCTAAGGATCAAGGGGTTGTACTTGCTGTTAAGGGTAATGCATCACCTTCGAAGAGTTCAAAGAAGCGAAAGAGAGATGGTTATAAAAAGTGAAGTAAGAAGAGTGATGACACGCTGATGTCACCACCGCCGTAAGAAAGGTCACTTGAAAAGCAATTGTCCCGACGACTTGAAGATTGTTAGAGAAAAGAAGCAAAATGGTTATGCAGCTCCATAAGGTACATTTATGATTAAAAATTGTTTTGTAATTAATAAAATGTCTTGGGCCTTAAATACTAGATTCAGTACTCAAATATGTAATTCGTTACAGGGGCTAATCGCATGGCAAAAGAAGAGACGAGGCTCCAAGTTGTTGATGGATCTATAGTAGATGCAATTAGTTTAGGAGATTATCATTTGGTTTTTCTTAGTGGAGTAGTATTAGTATTAAATAATTACTATTTTGTGCCAGACTTTATTTATGTGATAATTTATGTTCTAGATTGTTTGATACCGAATATATATTTCAATGTGCAAATAATGTTATGAACATTAGCTTGGATGGAAATAAAGTCTATGATGGTATTCTTGAAAATGGCATTTATGTGAGTAATACTAATTATGCATGTTCTATAAATAATTCTTATAACAATATAAATGATAGTTATCTCTGGCATAGTAAACTAGGTCGTATTAGTTAGAAATGACTGCAAAAACTAAAAACTGAAGGTTTCTACCTTCAATTGATTCTGAATTATTATACACGTGTTAGTCTTGTCTTAAAGGTAAAATTACCAAGCACCCATTCAATAGGAGTAATGATAAAATTGATGAACTCTTAGGGTCAGTACATAGTGATGTATGCAGCTCGATGCATATGGTCACCAAAGATAATAGTTCTTACTTTGTTGCCTTCGCTAATTTCTTGAGATTAGGATATGTGTATCTTATGAAGAACAAATCCGATGTCTACGAAAAATTTGCTAAATAAAAAAATAAAAAACCAACTGGTCATAAGATTAAGATTCTTCGATCAGATCTAAGAGGTGGGTATGTTGAACATGATTTCCAATAATACTTAAAAGATAATAGCATTATCTCTCGGGTAACTCCACCTTATACTTTGCAATACAACGTTGTGTCGGAGTGAAGGAACTGAACCTTATTATATAAGGTTTGTTCCATGATGAGTAAAGTCGAGTTACCTTTATCCTTTTGGGGATATGCGCTAGAAACGGCAGTGCATTTGTTGAACTTGTTGCCTACTAAATCTGTGCCTAAGATGCCATATGAGATGCAAAATGGGAAGAAACCCCACTTCAATTATTTGAGGGTGTGGGTTGTTCGGCCTATGTTAAGAACATTGACCCTAATAAGCTTGAGGCCAAATTAGATTTGTATAGGTTTATAGGATATCCCAAGAATTCTAGGGGATATATTTTATACAACATAGAGGAACAAAAAGTGATTCTTTCCACACATGATTTCTTTTTATAAAAGGAATTTATGTCAAAAGAAATTAACATCGAAGCTGTAGACTAGGATGAGATTCGAGAATCTAACACTGAGACTGAAATTGGGGGGAACCAAGTTCACCCTTGTATGAAAACACGCAACCTTAGAAGTCCGGTAGGGAATATCGCACACGAGACAAATACTATGGTTTTCTCATGGATGGAGAAAAGGAGAATTATGTCTTGGATGATGACACTCCTCTGTCTTTCCAACAAGCATTGTAGAGTAAAGACTCTGCACTATGGCTTGAAGTTATGAAATCCGAGGTGTGCAAAAGGATTTTTAGGAAAAAGCCAAACACGGATGAAGAAGTAGAGATTTATGAGGCAAGGCTAGTTGTGAAAGGATTTTGTCAAATTCAACGTGTTTATTATGGCTGGCCTTTTTGCCCACAGCCACACTTATGTCCGTTTGGATTATGCTAGCCAACGCTGCATTCTATGACCATGAAATATGGAAAACAGATGTAAAGACAGCATTTCTACAGTGATTTAGAGGAAACCCCATATATGTCACAATGCGAGAGTTTGTGGTCAGTGGGAGTGAGGACAAGGCTTGTAAATTGCTGAAGTTCATTTATGGAGTTAAACAAGCTTCAAGGAGTTGGAACAAGTGTTTGATAAGGTAATCAAACAATTTTGATTTATCAAAACACAGAGGAAGTGTGCGTATAAAGAAAGGAATAGGGCAAAGCTATTGTATTTCTAATACTCTATGTCGATGATTTATTATTGATTAGCAATGACACTTTATTATTGCAATCGCTGAAAGCTTGGCTTTCCAAGAATTTCTCCATGAAGGATTTAGGAGAAGCAACATATATACTTGGTATAAAGATCTATAGAGATAGAACTAAGAGGCTTTTAGAATTGTCTGAATCCCTGTACGTATATACCATGCTGAAAAACTCCAATATGGAGAATTCCTAGCGTGGAAATATTCTAACGCGGTCTGGAATCGTCCTTTCTTAGAAGAACGCTCCTCATACCAAAAAGAAGAAAGAGTGTATGTAGGGGATCTTATATGCTTCAGCCATAGGACCCATAATATGCACTATGTTATGTACTAGAGCAGATGTGGCGTATGAATTAGGATGCACAAGTCAATACCAGTCTAATCCTGAAGAAAAACATTGGACGACCGTAAAATGTATACTTAAGTATGTACGAAATATGGACTTATTCCTCATATACATGAATGAAGACCTATGTGTAAAGGGATATATGGATTCGAGCTTTCAAAGCGATGTAGATAATAATAAATATGTATATGATTATGTATTTATGCTTAATGATGAAGTTGTTAGTCGGAAAAGTTCCAAGCAAAAAACAGTTGTTAATTCCGTGATGGAGGCCGAGTACATTGCTCTCAATGAAACAGCTAAAGAGGCAGTCTGGATACATAAATTTTTGTATGAGCTCGGAGTGCTTCCAGATACCGAGAATCTCATGGCATTGTTCCGTGATAACAATTTAGCAATGCATATCGCAAAGGAGCACAGAGTACACAAGAAGTCACACCATATTCTTTGGAAGTTCCACCGCATTAGAGAATTTGTTGCGAAGAAAGAGATCGTGATACAGAGGGTGGATACCAAAGACAACAAAGCAGATCCATTCACTAAGCGACTAGCTCGGTCGGCTCTCGAGTAGTTAATTAAAGGGATGTTATTGAGATTCCATAGTTGGCCTCAACTGCAAGTGAGAGATTGATAGAGTTAAGGGTATGCGCTAGGGGCAATTATGTAATTTATTGTAGATTAATTAACACTGTGGTTAATTCTCGTTTGTAATAAAGGTGTTTTCTTTCTATTATATTTTTTTTATAACGTGTTATAAACGATTAAATACTTAATCAAAATATATTCAATAGAAAATCCATAAATGTGTGCTTGTGATAGTAATTACAAATAGATGTAATTATGAGTATTGTATCACAATATTATAAATACACCATTTTAAATGTTCCTAGTCAAGATGCATCGAGAGTAGATATCGATGTATCCGTTGAGACTAGGGCACGCAACGCTCTCCAAATGAAGAATGGTGTGTTATTCATGACTACCGATGGCACCACGAGGTTTCGCACTAATAGCTATTGGATAACTATGGAACGATTCACTCGATAGTTTTTTGTTGGTTAATATAACTAAAGTTAAATAAAAAATATTGATGTGACTAGTTTATTCAATTCTCTTGACTTGAGAATACTATCGATCTTCAATATGAAAGCTCCACTTTGATAATTGTCAAATAATGGCACGACGTCCAATGAGTGACTATAGTTGGGTCGAGGGAAGTATTGACGTGAAACACTTTTTAAGAGAGGATTCATCTCCACGGTTATATGGGGTTGATATCACGGTCAACTCAAGTCAAATCAAAGTCAAAATCTCTTGCTAGAGTGATTCAGTTAATAATAATTGTTATTATTGAAACAAGACTTTGTTTTTGGACTACAACTTTGAATATGGACAATATTGGAATTTTGACCATTACCAAATTCCAAAAGTCTAAAGTAATATAGTTTTGACGAAGAGAATTGGTGTAAATAAAAGTCACAACCGGGTAATGCTTAACAAAGTAAAATTAGAATTTACCGACACCAAGTAAGCGATAAATTTGACCAAAATGTCACACCACCTACAAAATGATATGTGAACATTAATACTCAAATAGTTCGATGTTAATCGCTGAGCAAATTTACTCATACGAGTCAAACAACCGAAACGATGAATTCTCTTTTGACCAAACGATTAAATTAATTTGTGATGGTTACGTCACAAATTAACTAAATTAATTAATATTTATGAAATATTATTTATATGTTTGGTTTTGATTTGATAAAAATATATTAAATGTATTTATAAAAGTTATAAGTATATTAATTAATATACGATATTTTTATTCATACCATAGAAGGTTTCATAGCCCATTGGAAAGGCTGGTATGTGCGACCATAACAGAGCTAGAGGCGACTCGAATTATGAGAGAAAATGACTTGATGATGGATGGCTCAGATGGAAAGAGATTAAGTAAAAGTTGAGATCCTAAATTCTCTTATTCCCTTCCTCGATTTAAGCATCGCTACTTTCATTTGCTATAGATCTTTTTGAGCCTCCATCTAAAGTGCTTTCTGGCCGAACTCACAGTGCCATCTCTTTGGTTTCTTAAGCTCAAATCAATTCAACAGGTATTTGATAGCTGGTGGTCAATGGTTCAAGGACTATCACTCTTTTGGATTGGAAATCGTTTCAAGGAGCATACTTCATCATTTCAAGGTGTGATTTCAGGCTTCGGTTATAAGGTATTGGTTTGACTTAATTATCATCACTGACATTAGATATAATATATATATGTATGTATGTATATATGTATGTATGTAAGTATGTGTGTGTATATATATATTGTTAGTTGGGCAACGATTCTAATATACAAATATATTGCCACAGTTGGATTGGTTGTGTGTTTGCATATATTATTTTGATTTTTTTTATCATGTACACATCAGATTAGTACGGCTCTACAATTAAAGAAAACTTTTATTTATATACAATATGGTTATAACTTTTATACGTAAAGCATTAAGGGCATAATGTGTTTGGCAATGATAAAATAATGTTTAATATATAAATGAATATTATTTTAATATATTAAAGTTAATTAATCACATAAATTAATTATTAATAAAATTATGATTATAATTTTTGTTAATATTTTAATTGAAAATCGAGAACTAAAAATTAAGTTTTAATATTATATTTAGATTATAAATTATGTAATAAATGTTCGTAATACAAAATATCAATTGGGATTTACTGAAAATTTAAAATAAAATTTTCGAAAATGGTTTTATTAATAATTTTATTATTTTTTCGTAAGGATAATTTAAATAAATAATAACTAATAATTAGAAAAAAATTCATAGCCATATGTAATACACGGTCATGCATATTTATTAGAAATATATTTTATGTATTTTACATATTAATCCATATTAATTACTATATAATTATACAAAATTAATATATATAAATATTTAGTGTATATGTGTATAAATATTAGTGTGTATATATACAACAACAACAACGAAGCCATTATTCTCAAACAAGTTGGGGTTGGGGTTGGCTAGAGAAGGAACCCAAAACTAATTGACAAGATCAATTTAAAAGTTATAATAATAACAATAAAAATAATAAAATAAGGTCAAATAAGTAATAATAATAACCAAGTAAAATAAAATAAAATAAAATATGTATATATATAAGAGGAATGATAATAATAATACTAGTAGCGATAATGATACAAATCGTAATATTGGTCAAAGGCCAAACCTACGCCTTAGGCTCCTGCTCCCTAGTCCTATAATCTAAAACTTATAGAACTCAACGCTCATGGTTCTGGTACGTGAATCGCTAACTTCCACTCACTCTGATCCGTCACCAGCTCCTCAGATATACCCCAATCCTTCAAATCCTTTTTTTACTACTTCCTCCCATGTCAACCTTGGTCGACCTCGACTTCTCTTTAAGCATTCAACGTGGTCTATAATTCCAACACGCACAGGTGCCGCGGACGGCCTTCGTTGAAGATGTCCAAACCATCTTAAGCGATGTTGAATTAGCTTCTCCTCAATTGGTGCTACTCCAAGTTTATCACGTATATCATCATTTCTAATTCAGTCTCTTCTTGTATGACCGCAGCTCCATCGCAGCATACGCATCTCTGCTACGCTTATCTTTTGGACGTGTTGGCTTTTAGCAGGCCAAAATTTTGCACCATACAACATCGTAGGCCTGATTGCCATTTTGTAGAACTTTCCATTAACATTTTGTGGGACCTTCCCGTCACAAAGAATCCCTGACGCTTGTCGCCATTTCACCCATCCCGCTCGAATTCTAAAAATAACATCTTCATTAATCTCACCATTATACTGCAACAATGATCCTAGATATCGAAATGATTCCTTCTTGGGAACTATTTGTCCGGCCAGAGTGACATCTCCATCCTACGACCTGACATCGCTGAACCTGCACTTCATATACTCTATTTTGGTTCTGCTAAGCCTAAATCCCTTTGATTCTAAAGTTTGTCTCCACAGCTCCAGTTGTCTATCAACCTCAATCATACTTTCATCAATTAGCACAACATCATTAGCAAATAGCATACGCCAAGGAATCTCACCTTGTATACCCTTCGTAACCTCATCCATCACTAGCAAAAATGTAGGGACTCAGAGCTGACCCTTGATGTAATCCTATGTTAATGGGGAAGTCACTGGTTTCACATTCGCATGCTCTAACACTAGTCATAACATCATCGTACATATCCTTGATAAGTGTAATGTACTTTGTTAGGACTCTCTTCTTTTCCAGGGACCACCACATCACCTTTCGCGGTACCTTGTCATAAGCTTTCTCCAAATCGATAAATACCATGTGTAGATCCTTCTTTTTGCTCCCTAAACCTCTCCATAAGTTGTCTTATCAAGAAAATCATCTCTATGGTCAACTTCCCAGGCATGAAGCCAAATTGATTTTTTGAAACACTTGTCAGTCTTCTTAATCGATGTTCAATGACTCTCTCCCAAAGCTTCATTGTATGACTCATAAACTTAATTCCTCTGTAGTTTATGCAATTTTGGTTATCTCCTTATTCTTAAAAGTTGGAACTAGTATGCTTCTCCTCCACTCATCTTGCATCTTGTTTGATTTGAAAATGTTATTGAACAACTTAGTTTGTCAGGCTATCTCTGCATCTCCAAGGCATCTCTGCATCTTAATGGGGATGTCACCAGGCCCCAATTCCTTGCCTACTTTCATCCGTTTTAGTGCTTCCTATACCTCGGATTCTCAAATTCTTCGAACAAAATGTCTACAGGTGTCATAAGAAGAGTCGTCTATCTCGATCGTAGTGCTATCACCTTCTTTATTAAATAGATTTTCGAAGTAATCTCTCCATCTATTTTTTATCTCCTCGTCCTTCACCAAAAGTCTATTATTGTCATCTTTGATGCATTTAACTTGGTTGAAATCTCTTGTCTTCCTCTCGCGGTGCTTAGCTATCCTATAGATGTTTTTTTCACCCTCCTTCGTACTTAGGTTATGATATAGATCTTCGTACGCCCGACCTCTTGCTTCATTCACCGCTCTTTGCGTTCTTCTTTAACACTTTGTACTTTTGCTTGTTGTCCTCACTCCCGTGATGATGTAAGCACTTATAACATTCCTTCTTCTCTTTGATAGCCTTTTGCACGTCGCTGTTCCACCACCAAGAATCTTTAGGTTCGCGTTTATTTCCTTTTGCAATCCCAAACACCTCGGTATCCACTTTTCGAATGTGCCTTGCCATCTCATCCCACATGTGATTTGCATCTCCTTCCATAGTCCATGCCCCTTCTACCATCAATATATCCTTAAACACCTGTGAGGCGTCTCCTTTGAGCTTCCACCATTTCGTCCGACTAATCTTGGCTCCTTTACCCTGTTGAACACGTATACGGAGACGAAACTTGGATATTAAAAGCGGATGCTGTGAGACGACACATTCTCTGGGTATGACTTTGCAATCTACACAAGCTCGTTTGTCGTCTCTTCCCATACAGACAAAGTTGATTTGGCTAAAGTATTGGCCACTACTAAAAGTAATAATGTGTGACTGTCTCTTCCTAAATAAGGTATCAGCTATCATGAGGTCATAAGCAGTAGCGAAGTTCAATATTTATTCTCCTTCTTGGTTCCTATTGCCATATCCAAAACCATCATGTACTCTCTCAAAAACCCTACAAGTTGTACCAACATGGCCATTGAAATCTCCTCCTATGAAAAGTTTTTCGCTACTAGGCACATCTTTAACCATGACATCTAGCTCTTCCCAGAAATTCCTCTTGACGACTTCACTTAGGCCTACTTGTGGGGCATAAGCACTAATGACGTTCAAAATCAAGTCACTCACTACCAACTTAACTAGGATGATCCTGTCCCCTTGTCTCCTAACGTCGACCACTCCGTTTCTAAGGTCTTTGTCAATTAAGATACCTACCCCATTCTTGTTACGCTCTTTTCCCGTGTACCATAACTTAAAGCATGTGTTCTCCACCTTCTTTGTCTTTTGGCCCGTCCATTTGGTCTCCTAAATGCATAAGATATTTACACGTCTCCTAGTCATAGTATCAACTATCTCTATTAGCTTTTCTGTTAATGATCCTATATTCCAACTACCTAACCGAATCCTACTTTCATTGGCTAGCTTCCTTGCCCTTCGCACCCGTTGAGTAAAGCGCGAAGACCCTTGCTTATTTATCACTACATCAGAGCGTCGATGCAGCGTGCTACTAAGGGAGTGAAGACCCAGTCCTTGCATAATTTTCACCATACCCGAGCCTCGATATAGTGCGCCACTAAGGGAGTGGCGACCCAGCCCTTGCTCACTTCTCACCATACCCGAGCCTCGATATGGCGCGTCGCTAAGGGGGTTACGCCCGAACAAAATATAATTAGGTTCAATTCCCATAAAAGAGGCTAGGGTTTTTACATTGGCTTGGTCACAACCCTCCTCCTTTATCCTGGCTTGGGACAGGCTGCATAGAAAACTACATGGGTGGAGTTATATAAAATAAAAAAATTATATATGTCTACATATATTGTTTCGACTTAAAAAAGTTAATATATTTTACAAATGATTCAAATATATTCATGTTGTTATACAACCTAAGGGTGTCTTTGATATTCTACACTTGACATGATTTTTAGTGATGATTTTTTAACATAATTTTTGAGCTTTATGATGAAATCATTTGAGACGTGCTTTTGTTTTTGTTTCGATACATTAATGTGTATATTCTTAGATCATGTGCTTCTCTTTACATAAATAGATCTAAAACCAAATTATACCGTATGTTCAGGTGCTGAATATAAAATTGGAAACATTTTTAAGATATTTACAGAGAATTTACTTTTGAAACCATATCACAATCAATCAAACTTTCATATGTGATTTTAAAAAGTATTTATATTGACTATAAAGATATAGCATATTGTACTTGATTAAATAACGACGTTACGATATTTTTAATAATCAAGCCTATGTTAAAGCTTTTATATTTGACCATTGCATATCCCACGTCATCTTCGAATCTATCATTTGATACTCATATTCTATCAACCCATATTCTCCAGTTTTATACTTGTATTGGCTAAAATGGCATAAACTGAAATATGTTAAAGATTGGTTGGCTTAAAAGTGAGTTTAGAGGACAAGTCATGTATATGCACTGCATGAAAAGTAAAACACATAATATATTATAAATTTTAATACTAAATAGCTAAAGGGCTACACATGAAAAATGAATGCAGTATGGGCATAAAGTTTATGACCTAAGGGTTTCCGGCATGTGTTGAAAATTCTTTAGCGTCGGTGTATATACACTTATGAAGCAATGCTTCTCCCTTATCTAATAGCATCGGTGTGTATACACCTATCAAGCAATGCTTCTCCATCACTATCTATAGGTGCAAGTATTTGATCTCATTTATAATGAGCTAGGGAAAAACTATCCTTGCATAAATATTTAACTCGGATTATTACTTGGATTGTGACTAGAACAACTAATTTTATTGTCATTTGAATCTCACATCATATAACTATACTTGTTTTTTATCACTCTCTTTCCACTCATGGGACATGATTTTGATCAATATAGTAACAATCATAATAATTGGCTTTTCATTAAATACTTAATTTTTCCATTTTGATTGATTTTCATCATTCACTAAATTCAATATTTATACTTTTGATGAAAACATTAATTGGTTTGGTGAAATTATGAATTAATTATTGGTGTTGAAAGAAATATTATTGGTTTATTATTTTATTCTCGAACACAATTGCCACATATAGAGGGTAAGCATATCAATAGAGGGAGCTACCGAAACATTTTGCTATGATTTTGATTTTATGACATTGAGCGCACATTCAATGCATGTTACACTTGTCAAATCCAAACATGTTGTTTGTTATCATAAAAAAAAGGAGATTATGGGGTATATGTCTTATTTGATGATAACAAATGTAAATTTATATTTAACCGTTTTTATAAAGTGTGTTACAGACCAAATATCAAAAAAGCACAATTTTATTTTCAGTTAATTTGTGATCCATTATCTCTCACACATATGTACATGTATCACATATCATATACATTTGTATTTTATTTATAAAATTTATTATATTCCTATTATCATCAAAATAGTTTTATTGTAAGATATTGCAATTAATTTCTCGTTTGATGTTGATAAACATATGTTTATATTTAATGTGTTTGTTTACCATTGTGCATGTATAAGGTTCATATTTTAGCCAAGATGCATCAAAAGTAATTTATAATGGACTTTATTTTTTATGGTATAAAACAAGACTATCTATGTCATGCCCATTTGGAAAATAATATTAACACACATCTTTTATTGAAAAGAATCTTCCACATAAGCACACGAGAACTCATTCAACCAGTTACACATTGTACCACTCACAATCATTCAAAAAAATCAATATTTTCATGCAATGTTCAAACCCAAAAAGTCAAGGAGATATCCAAGCATCAACCAATAATTTTTCATCAAAAGTGTGTCCATGTAAGGAGCGCTCCATGGCACCCTGTTTGGCAGCACCCTAATTGCCTCTATATTTGCCATAAGTTTTTATTTATTTAAATAATGGTTTGAAGGGAGAGAGAATTAGTGGTAAGAGAGAGAAATGGAAAATTGGAGTGGATATCATGAGACTGTAGGGATACTGCATTGTTTGGAGTGCAGTTGAACGATGCAAAACAACTCATTCGATCATCTCCTTTGTTCAAACAAATCTACAACCAGTTCACTTTAGCGACAACCATAGTACCTCATCACTACCATGTCATCAAATCGACATTAGATTGATCATGCAACATGATTGTTCATCAGAACATCGACAATAATAAAAAGATCTCAACATCGGTTTTTTAACCATGCATCATAACAAATTCAAGGGGGAGAACTCAATTTTCATTACATGGAGATCAAGCAAAGTGATTATTACTATCTCCAACTAGTAAGTACCAATGAAGAACTCATCCAAGCACGAGAATATTGAGTCATCATATCAAACAAGCAAGGACAGACCTTGTTGACATCAATTTTCCAACATACGAATATGACAATTTCAAATTATGCAGCAGGCAACAGCTCAGCTCCGTCGGGCTCCCGCCTCTAGTAACAAAAAATCCAAACTTTGGCATTATATTCATGTTTCAAGCGATGCCATCGGTGAGGTGGTAGCATCACGTCTCAAGCAACAAAAACTCCATATCCAGCGATGGTAACATTGACTTGAAGAAAGCAAGCATCAAGATTCGTCATGAATCGAATCTGGCTGAAGAAATATGAATCGAATTGAGAACAAAGTTTCATTTTATGAAAGTTTTTGATCTAAAGGATTGAAAAGATGAATATCGGATTTGATAATTAAAGGAATAATATAAGAGGAAAATATTTTAAAAAAATTGAGAAATTTCGGTTAAACCATGGAAGTCGCGTGAATATCAAAAAGGGAGAAAAATTACGTATTTGCCCCTCCATTTAATATTTTGCACTTAGAAATTTTTAGTTGTTTAAATGGAATTGTTTATTTAATTTTATTTTATTTTGTATTTTATCTTTTTACTTTCGAACTTTAGCTAAGATTCATCTAAGATAAAGCTACATGGATTGTAGTTCAGGAAATATCATTTTGAGGATAAAGTCGAGGAATGGTTATTGGGTATAGGATTAGTATATCAAGTTAGCAGAAAGTGCAACTTTACAAGTGTTGTAAGCGTTCAAATATATAATTCTTGCAGTATCTTTGAGGGTAGTTGTAGGGACTAACTGGTTAGTGGCATAGTTTGGTATACCTGTGTATCTTTTATTTTTCGCATTTACATTTCCACATTATTTATCCGTTTTTTCGCAAAATGTTTTAAAAACCATATTTACACCCATCTAGGGTATATTGCACGATCCTAACAAATATAAATAATGAATTAAATATATTAAATGTATTTAATTAGAAAATGCTTAGAATAATTATTATTTTATTTGCAGTTATGAATGTTTTCAAAGCCATAATTATCAAATCAATATTTAAATATTTACTCCTTAAATAGTCCTGGTCAAGATGTATTGAGAAAAAAGATATCGATATGTCCGTTGAGACTAGTGTACGTAACTCTCTCCATACCATGGACGATGAATTAGTTATGATCGTTAGGTGTACCAAGGGTTTACATACTTATGGATTTCAGAACGTTCATAGGACAACTCAACGAAAGTCTTCTAGAGGTAAATACAACTAAGACAAAATAGAAGTTCTCATTGTAATGATGTACAGTAATCTTTAGACTTGAAGGTATTATGGTTTTCAAACAAGTAGGTAGTTCTTTAATTATGGTAAAGTGTATGGCGTGGCGACCATGTTACGACCATAGTTGGGTACACATTTGTAACAACCCACATTTTTCGACCCTGGGTTCGATGCCTGAACCGATGCCAACAACCAAAGACCAAAAAGATGAGTCATTGGAGTAGATAAAATATGTAAGGGTCCAGGAACATAATAGACATTAAATTTAATTCTAACTAACACTCTCTACTTTCAAAGTCTCACAATAGAAGGAAATAAAATATAATACATAATAAATACCATAGTCACATCACCATAACATGTCTGAAATACACATGTCTGAATAAATACTGGTATAATCCAATCCCTTAACTACACAATCAAATCTAAATTCAATACTGATATACTCCACATCTACACTGTACCAATAAATCTTCATCTATAATATCGTCTTGTCCCTAAACTCCATCAACCTGAATATATGTATAAACATTTAAGCAGTAGTGGGTTAGACATAAGTCTGATGAGTGAGCCATATTCTACTCTAGATATACTACCAAAAAAATACTATAACATAATATAAGTCTATCGTCCAGCCACCATATGTTCCATTGTCACATGACTCACATCATATTAGCCACACACGTCCAGCAATACCACATCATATCTATACGAACTTATGCTCTGGTCCACCCTCATGCCCTACAGAGTCACCTATTGCCCGCCTCACCTAAATATCATATATGACTCACTTCCTTAAACTGCTCGAAGCCAGTAAAAAAGCCTATTGTCCTCATGCTATTTAGTCGGACTCATGCCCTGTCTTCCCGTAGCTTGCAAGGGTGCTTAACATCCAATTCCTCCCCTACCCCACTGGAGCATTACAAGAAAAAAAAATATCATCATGCCTGGACCCTAAGGGTCCTTGGACCACATTGCATACATACTCTATGGAGTCTATCCTACGTCCTAGACTCATTTCCATCTGCATTCACCATCGCATCACAATATCGTATCACACACATATATACTTATTTTTATGTTATCTTTACGCAACAACCAAACCATTCATATATCCATTCATTTCATATCACTATCATATTCCTTATATCCATTCATTTCATAGCACCATCATCCTTCTTGTCACATCTTAGATCACCTTCCAAAAACATAAGAGAAAGCATGAACCGAGTTACATATTATCTATTTATATTAGGCCATTAGACCAAGGTTCATGCAGGCAATTTATACATGCACCGGTTTATAACTACCGGTTCACCGGTGTACGTTATTACTTTAAATTCCAGTTCAGGTTTTGTAGTTTTCCATCACTGTTCACACCTTCGACCGCCGCCTCTCCCTCTTAGATCATCCATGAACATGCCAAGACCTTAGCTTTAGTTCCTTAAGTCAAATCGGGTCGTTTATTTCATGGATTATAGTATTAAACTTTCAAATTTCCAAAATTTATATAAACATAGTTTTCTAATAATTTATTTCAACAAAATCCTCACAAACCCTTTTAATTTCGAAATTAAAGTGTGTATATATGATTTTCTAATTTAACATAACCTGCAAATCTTCCTATAGCATTAAGATTGCATCATAGGAGGAGGAAAGCATAGATTACTCACCAAATAGCTTATTCCAATACAAATCTCCATTGTTCATACTTGTTGCACCTCCTTCCTTCGTAATCTCACCTTCAAATCTTTATTGGGTTGTAACCCCATCTTCTAGCTTCGAATTTCCTTTGATTTCATTTCATTTGGTTAAGAATTGAGTGATTCGTGTTGATTTTAGTGAAAATATTTTACTGGAGAATGGAGGAAGAAGAAATAATGAAACAAGGTTAGTTTCTGAAACTACTTTACGTGATTTATTTTTGAGTCAAAGAGGGAAACCAACCGTATTTCCACCAAAACTTAAATTCAAATTCAAATCATGTAGCATCCATTCAAGTCAACGATGTTTTAAACCCTATCTCCTTTATACGAGCTACAAATGACAAACCAATATATTTTGCAAATCAAAAAAACAAAATGGTTGCAATGGCCCTAGTTTTCTCATCAAATTCCAAAGTCTTAAAAGTGATCATATGTTGATTCCATTTGTTCTCATATTATCATATTATTATTATTTAATTAAAACATTGCTTAAATTTTTGGGGTATTACATTCTTCCTCTTTAAAAGAATTTCATCGTCGAAATTCTTAAGGAACAACGAATATAATATAACGCTTATTTGTTAGCATACTTTAATCAAGTTATAAACATATAAAATCCAAATCAAAGCGAACAAGCAATACGTAATGATATGAGCAGTATACAGGTATGCATGCCATGAACCTGCAGTTTCTACTCTTAAAATGCATAAATACAGCCGATGCATCCTATATGAATGTGATAAGATGGCATATAAGGCATGATGCACAACATCTTAGTATAAATAGATACACACACATAAATACACACAAATCATATATATATAATTCAACGATAATCCATCCAAAGATTCCAATCTGAAATCCTATAATAATCTAACTAAGAAAATCAAGTCAATGTCGAGAAACATAACGGAAAAGAGTTGAGCAATTGTAACCTTTATCTTCTCTTCAGCCTCCCACGAACTCTCTGCGGAGTCGTTTCCCCATTGCACACTAATAAGTTTCACCATCTTTTTTATAAGTCGTTTCACCCCATTTTCCATAATACGGGTTGAACCACGGGATAAACTCGACATAGATTTTAACTCTACCACTTCCAACTGGCTAGGCAGTATCACAATCATCGGACCGTGTGCACATTTTCACAATTATGACATGTAAAACACATTATGGACTCCTACCATCTTCTTTGGTAACTCCGCTCTACATGCCAAACTTCTTATTCTTTCCAATCTGGAAACAGACCAAAAATCTAGGTGCTAACTTCTCTAAGTA
The DNA here is from genome assembly GCA_030765085.1 of Allium cepa. Lineage (NCBI taxonomy): Eukaryota > Viridiplantae > Streptophyta > Magnoliopsida > Asparagales > Amaryllidaceae > Allium > Allium cepa. Next base: position 26,931,627 of record CM060937.1, on the reverse strand, counting down.
TGCGAATCATGCTACCCTCTTTAAAAGAGAAACCTTAACAAGAACTTAATCCCCAACTTCAAACTCCAAATCCTTTCTTTTTCTATCCGCATATGATTTTTTTCGATCCTATGCAGCCTTCATTCTTTTCCTTATGAGTTCTACCTTCTTCTGGTATCTCCTACCATCTCTGACCCTAACATGATCTTCTCCATAGACTCCCACCAACACGTAGGTGACTTAAACAACCTTTCAGATAAAGTTTCAAGCAACGTCATGCCTATACTAGCCTGGTAGCTATTATTGTATGCAAAATCCACTAAAAGTAAGTGTTCCTCAAGAGACCCTCCAAAATTTAGTATACAAGCCCTCAATAAATCCACTGACACTCTATTTACTCTCTCTGCCTGTCAGTTGGTCGGCGGGTGGTATGTCGTGCTTTAATCAATTCCATTCCTACTGCCTCCTGTAAACTCCTCCAAAATCCACTCGTGAACAATGGATCTTGGTAGCTCACAATACTAGTTGGAACTCCATGTAGCCTAACCACTTCTTTAATATACCATGCTACTAACGTTATTGTGGTTCTCGTGCTCTTTACTGGAACAAAATGTACACACTTTGTAAGACGATCCATTATCACACATATACTCTCGTGTCCACTTCTACTGCAAGGTAATCCGTCCATAAAATCCATAGATATGCACTCCCACTTCTATCATGCCATGTCCAACGTATGTAATAACCCACTTCTCTTCTTTTGTTCCACCTTTACATTTTGGCATGTCGTGCACTTCGCCACATATTGAGCTATTTGTCTCTTCATTCCTGTCCAATAGAATACTCTTTTCACATCCTAATATATCTTATCCCCTCCTAGATTAATAGTCATTCTAGAGCGATGGCACTCACCCAATCCCTCCTCTATCAATTCCTTAACCCGTGGTACAATATGGCCTTCCATCTTTCCTCCGGTAGCCTTTCTGATATTTGGGGCAACGATCCATATGGCTTGGTCATTCACCCTATTCTAACTTCTCCATAATATCAACCAATGATGCATTCTTCCCTTGATTTGCTCCAACACGATTCATCAACGCTGGCCCAACCTCCACTATTGCTAACAGTCTAGATGCGTGCTCCGATTGTGGTCTGAAATCAAACTCATATATGAACTCCAAACTTCTTCACTCTATCAACATAGCATTTGTCTCTACGTTCTTCCTAAACAAAGTGTTTGTGACTAAACTTCCTTATTCTAGAGCATAAGAAATACCAAAATCATATGACAATATGAATTCCATCCAGCATTGCTGCCTTAGTTCAGATCCTTCTACAAAAACAAGTATTTGAGAGATTTATGATCCATAGATAGCTCAAATCTCCCACCCAAAAATAATGCATCCACGACTTCAATGTGAATACCATATTAGCTAACTTCAAGTCGTGCGTCAAATATTTCTTTAAAAGATTCTTCAACTGCCAGCATGCATATGCTACTATCCCTCCTTCTTGCATAAGGCCAACACCAAGACCAGTACTGCATGCATCGGTATGTACAATAAATGGTTTGGTAACATCTGGAATAACCAAAACTAGAACACTCATTAATGACTCCTTCAATTTAATAAATGTTGCTTCATACTTCGAACATCAAGTATAAATCAAATTCCTCTTTGTTAAACAAGTCAGCGGTGTTAATATCTTCACAAAATCCTTAATAAACTTCTAAGAAAATCCAACCAAACCAAGAAAGCTAAGGTCCTTTGATGCATTCTTCAGCGTTTTCAAATCCCTAACAACAGCTACTTTCCTTGCGTCTACAGCCAATCCATTTGCTGACACCACATGACAAAGGAAACAAATTTCATCTCTCTAGAAGGGACACTTAGAAAATTTAGTCTTCAACTGATTCGTTCTCAAAACATCCATCACTTCTATCAGATGAATTTCATGCTCCTCTTCACTTCTGCAGTAAATAAGAATATCGTCTATGAAGACCACTACAAACCTGTTCAGTTGCTTTCGAAATACCCCACTCATCTAATTCATAAATAAGTTGGAACATTCTTCAATCCAAAAGGCATTATCGGCCACTGAAACAATCTGTTAGGTGTATGGAAAGCGATATTCAGGATACTATCTTTAGCCACTAATAACTGGTGGAATCTAGTCCCCAAATCAAGCTGTGAGAAAACCTAAACCCCAACTAACTAATCAAAGAGGTCTTCAATGCACAGCAGTGGAAAGCGGTTTTTCTTCGTCGGCTTATTTAGTTCTCGATAATCAACCTACAACCCGATGGAAGTGTCTGCCTTATTAGCGAAACGACAGGCGCTCCCCATTTCGAAATACTTCTCAGAATAAAACCCTTTTGTAACAGTTTTGATGCATGCCTATACAACTTTCGACTTTCTTTCGGAGCCATATGCCTAAGAGGCATCACTACTAGCCTTGTGCCTTTATCAAGATCAATATAAAATTCGATTTTCCTTCGGGAAGGAAGATCAGAAACATCATCAAATACATTGGGATAGACCTTCATTTTAGCTCTTCTTATGATTGTTGGAACTGGGTGGGCCCATAGTAGAGGAAATTTGTGTATCTCAAAAAATTACCATTTTAGATTTTTAATGTGCCTATGAAGTCCAAGTTCATTTATAACTTGTCTAAGTTTCTTTTAAATAAAATTGATATTTATTTAATATTATCTTTTGTTTTGTTAATTTATTTCTAAAACAATTAAGTGTTGGATATAAAAAATGTTATAGTATATCAAATATATTCATTCCTTAATTATGTGACAAAATAGTTAAACATAAGGCAAGTATGATCAATTGGTAATAGGGTATGCATGAATAAATAAGAATAAATTTAGAGGTAATCACATAAGGGACAAAAAGAAAAGAAATAAATGATGATAAAAATGATTGATTCATCTTCCCTCTTTAGCAAACTTAATATATGTAGCATTCAATTAACAATCAACGAACCATTATGACAAAAGAATAGGAATAACCAACAATAATTGCTATGAAGGAACTGAGCCAGCCCATAGCGGAAGAAATGGGTGAATTCAAAAAAAATAGTCATTTTGGATCTTTAATGGGCCTATGAAGTCTAAATATACATGGAACTTTTCTAAGTTTTTTTTAAATAAAATCAATATTTTATTTAGTTTTATAAATAATGTTTTACTTTAATGTGTATGTATATTAAAGTATATCAAATATACTTTATGTACATATTTGTGTGTAACATTAACTTATTAAATTTATTCAGAGACGAAAGCTTTTCATTCCCTGTCTCTTAAATTATTCAAATATTGATGGGATATAAATTTATTTAGAGAAGGAAACTTTTCATTTCCTTCATTTTAAATTATTCAATTAATGAGGGATCATAAATTTAGTTACAGAGGGAAACTTTTCATTTCCTTCTCCTAATTAAATTAAAAAATTGATCAATGAAATAACATTAATGACTAATCTAAATATGACATGAATTGTAAATATATTCATAGTAAATATTGTGTAAGTGTAACATATATGGAGTATGCATAGTCAGTGGTAATTGATATGTATACATAAAATAAAAAAGAACAATTTGAATGGTTATTACATAGGAATTGAAATGGAAATAAATAAAGGATGACAAGGGTGTTTGATACAGTCTTCGTTTTAGTAAACTTAATTAATGCAACAATTAATGACAATCAATTGGTACCATAATGTAAGAATATAAAAGGTAAACAATGAATTGTATGTGTACATTAGTATCTTTATTAAAAAAAGTGAAATGATTTCATACTATGACAATATATGCAAAAAAAAAATTATTAACACATACAAGTAGATCCAAATATGTATATATGGAATTCAATCAAATCTTTCTAATAATACAAATTAGATTGTTATTACAGTCAATTTCAAAACTTTGATTTGCTGTTAAAATTCCTTCTATTCATTTGTATATATCTAGTGCAATAAAAAGTGCAAGTAATACATGCATACATACATACATTAAAATTCAAAACAAAACTTACACTTTGTTACGAAAGATTAGAACATAGATCTACAATTTAAACATTGTATTGATTCTATATGAATTTCATTTTTAACCTTAAATATAACTCAATAAATCAACAAGAAAATGTAAATTTCCAAATTTGAGGAAATGGAATTTAAATTAAATGTTAAAACATAAAACAAAAATAAAAACATTGTATTTTAATATATATAGAGTTAGCTTCAATTCAATAAAGTAAAGATAAGCAGCCAATCAATTTGAACATGTAAACATTCAAATCTGAAGAATTACACTTTAATTAGATTTTTTAAAAACATAGATCTACACTTAAATATTGTTTTAAAACATAAGCTAATTTAATTTTAATATATCAAAATGAAAACTCAATCATGTCATTCAATAAATAATTCAATCTTTCATAAACAATTTTTCTTTAATCAAGAAAGACATTAATACATCATACAAACTATGAAAGTCAAATTACATTTTCATCAAACATTACAAAATCACTATATATATATAGAAAATAACGTACATTGCTATCCAATCCTTAAAACGCACGTTGTTGATGTTGCCTTTGATTTGCGCTTTGAATGAAGAATGTTTCTAGATCTGATTGAATCACCTTAGGATGTTGCCTAGAAATCGCACGTTGAATGATCATGTCTCGTTGGATCTTCAAGATCCCCATCCTATCCTTGCAAGAGATGGATGAACCACTTTTAGTTTATGTTATTTGATGTTTTTATATGGAGTTGAAGGGTTTTCGGAATTTTTTTTGTTTTCTTCCGTGAAAAGTTAGGAGGAGAGAAAGAAATAGACTGAATGAGAAAGAATGAACTGTACATATAGAATGAATTAGAGAACATGTTTTATTTTAAAAAAATGAAACCTTTCCCATACTTTAATTAAAATTTCCCTAATTAACTCCCTTGATTGTTTGTCTCTCCTATCCTTTCTTTACATGTGATATGTCATCAAATGACATAAAATTTCCACAAATCATGTCATCAAATGACATAAAATTTTCATAAATCATGTCATCAAATGACATAAAATTTCCATAAATCATTTCATACAATTATCTTTAAATTACATTGATATCGTATATCAATGCACACAAATATAACTTTTATAAATGCACTAAAATAATTACAAAAACTTTCAAATATCAAATAAATAATAATTAATATTTCTCACATATCAATTAATCTAGTCAATTTACAACATTTTATAAATTAATTAAATCATGTGGTTTTTCAGAAAATTAATCATAGCGGTTGTGAGACTCAAAGATGTAAATTCAGTCAGTGATTAATATCGAACTATTCGAATATTAATGTTCACACGTCACTTAGTTGGTGATGTGACATTTTTTCCAAATTTATCACCTACACATTTTTGGTAAAATCTAATTTTAATTATTATAAGCGGTACATATGAGTGACAATTATTTACACCAATTCCCTTCGTCAAAACTATAGCATATTAGGACTTATGGAATATCGTCCACGTTCAACTTTATAGTCCAAACACAAAGTCCTTAGTTCAATAATAACAATTATTATTAACCAAAATATTCTGGTTAGAGGCTTTGACTTTGAGTTGACTTGAGTTGACCATGATACTAACCTCATATAACTAAGGAGACGAATCCTCTCTTCGAATAATGATTCACTTTCATTACTTCCACTCGACCCAACTATAGTCACTCGATGGAACGCCATGCCATGATTTGACTGTAATCAAAGCGAATCTTTCATATTATAACAATGTTATGAGACTCTCAACATTTAGATCAGCTCGGTTATAAATTTATGCGATAATATTTTTATATACATTGTTTTATTGCGGTGCCATTCAAGGCGATAAACTTAGCCTTTTTCATTGAATCAGCCACGGTCTTTCATTTGAAATATTTTCAACTTAAAGATTTTTAACTTGAATTTATTATTGACATACTTTACTCAATATCGCTTATGAAGTTTGAGTTCAAACACTCCTTAATAAGGAGTTTTTGTTTCTATAAATAATTCTCTAGTATTTCGTAAACACAGGAGAAAACTTCAAACCATCATTTAGTGATATCAATTTGGATTTGATATTTGCTTCATGTATCAAATACATAAACAAATCATGGTACCGTAGACAACACAACATGTATGATAATGCCTTTTACCAATGCAAAGGAATCAATCTTACATGTTTCGTATTAAACATTTTAATAAGGTGTCCTTGCATATCATTTGAGACATTACCGACATCTTTTATACTTACTATAAAAGACATCTTTTATTAATCCAATGTTAAGTATTAAAACAACTAAGGCTGATTTTAAGACAAGTACATCATTAAAATCAACATGTTGTTTACTTATAGTTTAGAAATATCAATGTACCTTTTAACGTTCTTTCTTATAAACACACGCTTTCTCTGCACTTTGATCTAAAATGAAACTATTTGATATTTATGTCAAAATACTTATTCAATTTTGATGCTTATAAAATGATACTTTTGTATCATTTCCTAGATCATATCCAAAGGCTCACAGACTCAATATCGCTCCTACCGACTTTGAGTCTTTTTGGTAATATGTGTAAAAAGCTTACTCTAAATCGTTATTTAGAAGAAAAAAATTCAATACATATGTAACAAAACACTAGGACTTATCAAGCGATAATTTTATGATAAATCTGAATTGACTTGAACATGTTGAATATCGAATCTGTTATGCTAATTTCTACAATTGAAATTTGCGATATTAATCCTATCAACATTGCTTTTTTAATTCTTACTGCATTAGTCTTACTCATAAAGACATAGTCGTGGTCGATGGATCATATCCCTTCAGTTACGACCACCAAAATCTATATTTTGATAATGTGCTTCGAATTCTTATGGATTTGCACATCATACCATATAGAGTCAACACTCTCAATAGTTTAATTAAACAATCTATGATTATATATTTTTGACATTAATAAGAAAATCATAGTTTCTCTTCGATCCGTGAGAATACTTATTAGATATTCTAATGCTATGTGTTCCTTTAGATCGGTTAATTTCATTTTATCTTATATAATCAGTTCTATCTATGGATCGTATCCAATTCCATTTTACAACCAATAATTCCTCAATGAACTAGGTATATCTGGAAACAACAATTGTTTCTCAGTGCAATAATATGTATCATAAACGTTTTATGAATTTCATTATTTATAAGACAGATTTAGTTTTAGTTTACAAGAATTATGTTCGAAACATAAATATATCATCCAATGGCAGTCTTTACAAAATCCTTTTGGGGAGATTCATATAAGATCCCTTATGAACAATTATTACGTGCAATCTTATGACCCGCACGACCTGCCAACTCCTTGGCCTACGATATGTTGGAGTTTCTTATAAACCCTTATCTTGTAAAAAATTTAAACTGCTATTTAGATGAAATAATATTAACCATGTGTACTACCCTTAAGTACATTACCTTATAGAAAGAAACTAACTCAACTTCACTCACAATCAATCGTACATTGTCCAACAAAGTTCGAGTCCTCCATATCAGTGCATCATTATGTATCATATGTAGGAGTCATTTTGAGATTGAATCTTTATTCATTTTAGTATGTTCGGAACATTTTCTAATATATTCACTCATTCGATCAAATCAAATCATTTCTATCACATGTTATTTTATTTACTTTTGTTTTATATTCTATAAGTTTAGCATAAACATGCTACATGTGTATCAAATACACATGTCCATATCGACGATAACTCATCGGTGAATATGACGAAGTACGTGGAACCATTTTGGTATTTATAGAATTATGATTGCATATATCTATATATATCAATCCAAAGAGTTCAACTCTTATGATACTCCCACTAAATGGGTGCATAGCACTTTATTGTTTGAGATATAATTAACAAATATTATATGATTCAAAATCATACAATAAAATTATTTCTCAAAACTATGGCTTAATCTATAATTCCAAAACAACTATAAATAATATTAGATATTTTTGTGTTTTTCAATGCGTCACTTCTGTTATAAAAAAATTACCACATTATAATTTTATTTCACAAAGAATATTCATAATAGTCGTATTGAAATATAGCTGTCTTTTTTTTCAGTCGATACCCAAAAATAATCATTATTTCATAAATAATGTATGGTAAGTTTTACGAAAACAATTTTCGTACTATGATGTAATTAATAAGTGTTATATTATATGCTTCCACTATTTCCACCATTACTATAATAGCGTACTAAATTCGAAGGTCCATCATTCACTTAATACAATTTGTTTATTTCATACACCGCAACTATTTGCAGTGGAGAGTTTGTTGATCAAATATCTTGAGATCAAAGAAATAAATCTCATAGAAAACAATTTTCTATATGAAAATACATTTCGGAATAGAAATTATGTTTCTTATTCTAATATTAAGTATCAATTACTATTATAATTCCCGTTTCCAATGTTTCTCTATGAAGCAGAAGTAACTATTCATTCTCTTCATTCCAACCGTACCTTAAATCACATTTACTCTTATACATTCATTTTCCTTTCTAAATAGTCAAACCATTCAAAGAAAAACTCTTGCTACAATATCATAACGAACCCTTTATGAAAGTTCATTTGATTATCCTTAATATTTAAGGACATCAAATATGTGGCTCTTTGCATAAACTAATTAAACTGACATTTCAGCGATCGAATTTTTAGATCTATCTTGTAGTTTTGGTCTTGTGCTACAAATGTAATCAATTAAATTAAATATTCGATCTCATAGCACAGTTTATTGGCTTATTTCAAATGAACTATATTCATTGAAGTATCGTACATTACGAACTATGACCGTTCACCATATAATATTTATATGTGATAGTATATGGATCAAATATCCATCCATAGTCTTGTATTGCTTTTAGAGTTTGAAACTAATAAAATGCAATACACGGTCTAAAACAAGTAAACACATAAGTGATAATTTTACAAATGTATTAAGTAGTTGTAAAAATTAGGCACTTACATGGGTATAGAAAACATTAACATGCAATAGGCATTTAATAGTGAGTATTATACTATATTTCTATTTGTCAATTTTCAATTTAGTTCATTTGTATATATTAATTGATCAATGTTTTATCAATCATATTAAATGCATAAATTTATCATTATAGATAATTATAACATTATTTAGCATATGATCTTAAATATTAGAAAGGTTAAATGTTACCATTTTATTTTTCTAAGAAGGCTCCCACTAGTCTTTTATGTTTCTCCAAACCCTAAGATGAAATATAGAAGTCTTTCGACTTCACTAGTGGGTGTTAAGGCTCGTCTGTCTTGGTATTCTAACCTTGAGTTTGCTCAACAAATCATAGCCCCACAATGATGGATAACTTCTTATCAGTTCTATCACATACAACTCCTAACCTATTTTTCCTTGTTCTAATCTCATTTCGACCTTGAGTTTGCTTAACAAATTGAAAGAGATTATTCACTCGTACCTACCATATCATGATGGCCTAAGTATAGTATATGTACCTTGAATTTGCTCAGCAAATACATATAGTTATCTTACCTCATCTTTTCAAAATATTAACAATACTACTCATAACATTCCTAGCTTGAGTTTGCTCAACAACTAAGGAGTATGCATGTAATTTATTAACATATATATGGTAGGGAACAACATTATATTTAAGATTCATAATCTACAACATATTACATTGAGTGATATCAGCTTATGGAATAATGTATTTCTTACGAAATACCCTCGTGATTCAAGTGTCAGACACATCAGAAATTATAGTATACATACATTTACGTATGTATTTATTCCTTAAATCTATTTGGGTTCCTTTAAAGTTCCACCTTTGGTTTATACACTCATGATTTAAGTTTCATTATTATATAACTGTTATATTTTAATTAACTTATACAATAATCTTATGTATAGCATTTTATTAATTAAATCTTATTTAATTAACTTTAATTAATTAACTCTTAAATTAATTTTAAATTAGCATTCTGGTACAACTTTCATATTGGACATAACTATAATAACCTTTATAGTATAACATATATATCTTATATATGCATATTTTTTATTTAATTAAACAATTTTAATTAAATTATATCAGTTTCCAAATTTATCTTACATACATGTATGCTTATGTTATCTTAACACTTTAAAGTAACATAACGTATATCAACATATATAATACATGCATATAAGTATTAATTAATTAACTCATTTAATTAATTTATTTTATTAATCTTATAATAAATTTTAAATTTTGAAACTAAAATTTAAACAGTTTCAAACATTTTGAAATTTTCATTATCTTTTCAAACATTTTGAAAATTTATGTTATATTATAACCTTTTATAATAAACATGTTTTATTTTAAATTTAAGTTTCAAATTTAAATTCTTGTCTCAATTTTCAAAACTAGTTTGAAAATTAGTCCAAGGTTCAATTCAAATTGGGTCTTTTCTATCAGGGGCAACTTTAGGGCTCACTTCACCTTTTAGGCTAGGCAGGTAACTAGGTAGGACAGAGTACTTGATTACCAAATTCTAATTCTAGACATTGCCTTTTTAGACACCGTACTAAGTGCGCAAGCTCAATTAGTTAACCCTAACTTGAATAATTTAGACCACATAAGCTATTGGGCTCTGATATCATTGAAGGAACTGGGGAAGCGCGTAGAGGAAGAAATGAGTGAATTTAAAAAAATAGCCATTTTGGATCTTTAATGGGCCTATGAAGTCTAAATATACATAGAACTTTTCTAAGTTTCTTTTATAAAAAAATCAATATTATATTTAATTTTATAAATAAATTTTTACTTTAATTTAATGTGTATGTAAATTAGAGTATATCAAATATACTCATGTACATATTTGTGTGTAACGGTAACAGTAACTTATTAGATTTATTTAGATACGTAAACTTTCCATTTCCTATCACTTAAATATTCAAGTACTGACGGGGCATAAGTTTATTTAGAGAAGGAGACTTTTCATTTTCTTCCTCTTAAATTATTTAATTAACGAGGGATCATAAATTTGGTTAGAGAAGGAAACTGTAACAAGCCAAAATTTCAGTCATTTGAAACTCGTATATTTAATTGATTTTAAACATTCACAAGTTAATTTCATAAGTTGAACATATTTCGAATATCTAGATTTAATTGGATAATTAAATTGTTAATTTAATATTTGAAATTGTGTAAATAATTGAAATTTGAATTTACTATGAATGAAAATGGTTTATAAAGATGAATTAAATTCTATTTGAAATGGAATGATGTTAGAAAAATTTTGAAATTGAATTTAAAATTTAATTTGTAGAAATTGAATATTTTAATATTCAATTAACGTGTAAAAATAGTCATTTTTCATACAGTCTCGGATTTCAACAAAACTTATTTCATAGGATCCATAATATTATATTATTGTAGGATTTCAAATTTCATGTCAATCGGATTTACGGTTTAGTCGTGGCAAGCAAAAACGCTTAGAAATTTGTTTAAGTGAATTTAATTTAAATAAGTCGATTCGAACACCTTTCTTACAAATACGATCGAATTGACTTCCGATATATATACGGAAGCACCATAATTTCATATATACATGTTTCTCATTTATTTGTTGAGAGTTTAGTAGGTGCGTATGGTTCTTGCTTCGCATTTGGAGCTCGCTTTCGCGCTATATTAGCCGTATATGCTCGCTAATAATATATAAGGTATGTATCTTGGATTACATATCGTACTTTTACACTTTTTTCCCTACGTGATGCCTCATCCTCAAAGATGAGATGTATATTTGTGATATATATATATATATATATGTATATGTTATGATCCTACTACTATTGAATTGCGCAAAGGAGATGTTGGCGAATTTTTTCTGAAATTTATGGCGTTAGAAAAATTTTGTGAAAATTGGAATTTTTTGATATTAAGTTAAGAGTTATACGATATTAGTTGGTTTTGAAAAGATAACCATGATATGGATTTGAAAACTTAGAAAAGTTTTTGTAAGAAGTTTAACTAATGGATTTTGGAAGAGCTAAAAGGTTTAAATGAATTTGATATCTAGTTTGAACAAATTGTTTTTGGAAAGATAATGGATTTTGTGACATTTTCTTACTTGGTAATTTCGAGGACGAAATTCTTTTAAGCGGGAGAGAATGTAACGACCCAGAATTTCATTCTTTTGAAATTCGTGTATTAATTGATTCTAAATATTCACAAGTTAATTTTATAAGTTGAATAAATTATATTTCGACAATCTGGATTTAATTGGATAATTAAATTGTTAATTTAATATTTAAAATTGTGTAAATAGTTGAAATTTGAATTTAATATGAATGAAAATGGTTTATAAAGATGAATTAAATTCTATTTGAATAAGAATGATGTTAGAGAACTTTTGAAATTGAATTTAAAAGTTAATTTGTAGAAATTGAATATCTTAAAATTTAATTAGCGTGTAAAAATAGACATTTCTCATACAGTCTCGGATTTCAACGAAACCATTTTCATTGGATCCATAATGTTATATTATTGTATGATTTTAAATTTTATGTCAATCGGATTTACGGTTTAGTCGTGGCAAGCTAAAACGGGTAGAAATCTGTTTAAGTGAATCTTAATTTAAATAAGTCGACTCGAAAACCAATCTTCCAAATACGATCGAATTGGCTTCCGATATATATTCCATTGTGTTCGGAATAAGGGTAAAACATTATAAACGCCAGGCGGCACACTTCGTTTGGAGTTTGGAAAATTTTCGGGTGAATAGTGTCGCGAAATTTTCTATATAAGGCCATACGTTTCACCATTTTCACTAAAACCCTAGCTAGGGTTTACAGCCGCCACATACAATTTCAATGGTTGACGTTTTACAAAATTCTTCTCTTAATCTCTCTCGATCCAAACACTTTTAGCCTTCGATTCCCAAATGAAATTTGTAGAGAGCGATGAGATCTTTCAATCCATATGGATGTGATTAATTTTTATTAAGTGGATCGATGAAAAATCAAGTTCAAATGCCGTTCGTTCAAACACAATTTTCAAGAGGAAGATGGCACAGAGTTCGACCGACCTCTAGATGATGGGGTGTCTCGCGTAGGCGGTCGTGGTGGTAGGCCCTGATCGTCGGCAAGGTGATGGAAGAAGGCACGAAAATTGGATGTAGATTGGCGGCCTATGGGTTATTGCGTACGAGAGGAACGAGAGAGGAAGAAGATAGAACATACGGCCCTGATCTCGTGAAGCCAAAACGAACGGCTGTGATTCAAGAAAGGTTTTCAAATAAAATAAAATTGTGAAATTGATTTATATAAATTGTATAATCTTTAAAACGTCATAATTTCTTCATACGAGGTCCGTCTTTGATGAAACAAGTTGCGTTGGGTCCGTATTGACGAGCACTGAATTTTAGAGTTGGTTGGGAGTTGATTGGAGCTAGTGTAAATTTTGTGTAAAATTAAACGCCTGTTTAATTTTAATCGGAATAAAACACTGCAACTGCTATTGGAAGCAAAGTGAGTACAACTCACTCTTTCTGACTCACTGATACTTTCATATATGTGACAATAAATGTTATTTATACTGATGATGATTGTTTGGATGATATATGATATGTTATCTATATATTGATTGGTATTTGGATATATTCCTACCTATTGGAGTAGAGGAGACCCTATACGATCCCATGTATGAGCGAATGACCATTTGTACCCGCGTCTGCCTCGAAATGGACATTGTACACATATTCTAGTACGTATATTTATTGCATGTGACAGGTTGGAGGGTTCCAATTAGATTCCTCGCCCGTATTGGTTTTATTATAGATATTGAGATATATGTTGTTATCATATGATATATGACATTTTGGATGCCATGAATGATGTATTTAGTCCTATTGCAGCATTGGGCCTATTATTGGTAATTTAAAATATTATAGTGATGATTTCAAATTAAAAAGGTTTTTCAAGTTATTTTTGAAATAGATGTTTTGTTTATTTTTGAATTTTTAAGTAAATGGATTTATTTTAAATAAATAGAAGTTAAAAATTTTATGTTATAAAAATTATGATTTTTGATTAAATGAAATCAAAATATGATTTTTGGAATATGGAGTTAACTATTTTGAAAATAAGTTAAATTGTGATTTTTGAATTTATTATAAATGGTTCATATATAAGATTTATAAAATTGAATTTTTATAAATCAAAATGATGGAATTGTAAAGGAGATTTATGAGTGTTAAAGTGTAGTTATAAATGGAGTTTATAAGTAAATAAAATTTATAGATTTATAACTGATGAAGTTACAAAAGAATGCTTTTGTAAATAAGAGATTTATAAGTTATTAACTTATAATTTGAATTTTGGCATAAAAACGAGATGAATGAGTTTGGTCAATAAAGGGATTTTATAAATGGAATTTTTTATAATATATAAATGGAATTTATAAACATTGTTTATAAATCCGAAATAAATTGATCTTGATAAGTTAAATTTGAAAGTTTATTAAAGGAGATATATTCACGAATTTGGACAGTGGATAATCCTTTAATAAATGTGTAGAAGTAATGAATGTGGTAAAGGAGATATATTCACGATTTTGGATAGTGAATTATCCTTTAAATTAAATGTGCAATAATAATTTGGTTAGAGGATTATATTCACAATTTTGGACAGTGAATAATATTTTAAATTAAATAAACGTTTTGGGAAGTGGTATTTAAATTGAATTTAAATGATTTGAAGATATTTTAAAATGTGTTAAGTATCGAACACATAGATTTCAACATTCATTGTTGAACTAGACGTTTTCGAGAAGTAAGGAATTGATGGACGTTAACATTGTTGTTATAGTAAATGATTTTCGAAAGGAAATATTTTGTATAGTATATGAGATTTATATATCTATCTAATTTTCGAATCCCTATACTAGTGATTTTGGGTTGTCGCAACGATGTTTTACGCGACATTCATTTTAGCCCAAATAAATATGTTTAAGAGAATGTTTTCCTTAAAGAATAAAATATATACTTAATCCTGATTTAAGTATATGGAATATTTTCTAAGTGTTGAAAATAAATTGATTTGTGAATTACTTATTATTAAATAAGTATATGGAAATGTTTTTCAATATAGAAGTTGAAATGGTTTTGGAGAATATATATTTTTAAAGATAATTTGAAGTGAATATTTAGCAAGTGATTTAATTAATAAAAGATTAATTAAAAGGGCCTAGTGATTGCTTATGGTGCTAAATATTTGTTTTATTGCTTTGATAGTAAAATAACCGACTATCAAATTTGGTCATTTTAGTTCCTCGACTTGGTGTGGGAACTATTTAGTCATAAACTTAGTACGTAGCCTTCTGTGTAGGCTTGATTATCGTTTGTGTTGAGGATGTTGATTCGTGTAGTGTGGAGTATTACTCCAATCTATCGAGCTTTCTTCTTGGCCCAAAGGATAGCAAGTTGAAAGTTGGAGACGTGATAAGTCTATGAGACTTAGTTTCCATGTAAGGTTGAGAAACGCTTTTGTATTGTTGGTGCGAAGAGATGAGGATCAGATTTATCTGAAAACCACTTCGGACCAACGTATATGCGTTTGATTGTGTATGTTATTGGTAATATTGATATTCAGTATTTTCATAGTAGGGGACTGCTTGTTGATCGTTTGGGGTTAAAATCCTAATATACATCCAGTAGCAGTAGTCTCTTCGTTATGAAATATCCAATGCAAGGACTATTCGCCACTAATCATAAGGATTTCTCGACAGGATGTGGTAGGTAAGTACCTTCGGTTTGTCCTGTTCCTGGACGAGTTGTATGGATGTTTGTCTGACATTGCATTTCTAAAGATTATGTAACGACCCAGAATTTCTATCATTTAAAATTCATATATTTAATTTATTTTAAATATTAACAAGTAAAATTTGTAAGTCAAATAAGTTAAATTTTGAATATGAGGATTTAATTGGATAATTAAATCGATAATTTAATATTTGAAATTACAGAAATAATTGGAAATTGGGTTCAATGTGATTAGATTTTATTTGTAAAGTTGTATTAAATCATATTGGAGTTAGAATGATGTTATAGAACTTTTAAAATTAAATTAAAAGTTAATTTGCATAAATTGAATATTTTAATATTTAATTGACGAGTTAAAATAGCCATTTTTCAAACAGTCTCGGATTTCGACGAAAGCCGTTTCATCGGATCCATAATGTTATATTATTGTAATATTTCAAATTTCGTGTCAATCGGATTTACGGTTTGTCCGGGGCAAGCCAAAACGCATAGAAAATAGTTTAACCGATTTAATTTATATTTGATCGTTTATTTTCGTAACTCGCACATACGATCGAATTGGCTCTCGATACCTATTCCATTGTGTCCGGAACATAGGTAAAACCCTAGAAACGTCAGCCGACAAGCTTCGTTTGGAGTTCGGACAATTTCGAGTGAATAGTGTTTGGGCAATTTTCTATAAAAGGACCTCTATTTTTCCATTTGCAAAAGAAAACCCTAGGGTTTCATCTCAAAGCTTCAGCCGCCATTTTCAATTCTATGGCTGAGAATTCACCTTCTTTCTCCTCTATTTTCTTCTAATCCATCAACTGATTCGAGGAATCTTCAACACGAGAGTTGTAGATCTAAGTGAGAGCTTCGATTCCATACGGCTGTGATCGAATTTAAAGTGATGAATCGTCGGCAAAATGGCCTTGAAGGTGGCATATTCTAGCACGTTTATCTAGACATGGGGGAGGCCAAGCTGCCTGATGTTGTAGCTGATGGTGGAGCTTGGCTAGACGAGTGGAACGGCTATTGTTGATCGTCGTATAGCATGACGATGGTGGAGCATAATTCAATGGAAGTTTGGCAGCTATGGGTTTGATTTTTGTACGTGAGTTTGAGCAAGGGGAAGAAGAAAGACGTGGTTGGCCTGATGTGGAGGAAGCAAAATCAACGGCCCTGATTCATTAGGTTTAAAAAATTAAAAAGGAAATTGTAAATTTAATTTTATTATAATTCGTTCGAACTTTAAAAATGTATAACTTTGTCATACGAGGTCGGAAATGCACGAAACTAATTGCGTTCGAATCATATGGATGAACACTACGGGATGGAGCTGGATTGGAGTTGATTGGAGCTAGTGAAAATTTTGAGTAAAATTAAACGAGCGTTTAATTTTATTCGAAATAAAACACTGCGACTGTTATTGAAAGCAAGGTGAGAACTTCTCACTCAATCGAATTCGTTTCGATTTAAATTTTAGTTAGTTAGATTTAAAATTGCTTGATTGTGTTGATTGTATGCTTGGATGATAAATTAATATCTATTGTATTGAAATAGACCCTATACGCCGTATATTAAGCAGAGGTTACTTATTAAACACATATACCGCGATATTCCACCTTGAAGTGGAATTGGTATCATATATGTACTTGGAGTTGATTTTTCCGCATTATATAGCGGATGAGACCCTATTGCGGTGCATAATAGCGGATAATATTTTATAAATCCCATATACCGCGATATTCCGTATTGGAACGGGATTGGTATTGTGCTAACATCTGTGGATGCAGGGAAACAGGTTGGAGGGATCCAACTGGATTCCTCACCCGTATTGATTTATTTACAGATATTGTGATATATTTTGTCATCATATGATATATGATGTTTTGGATGCCGTGATTGTTATATTTAGTGTTGTTGCAGCATTGGGCATGTTTTGGAAAATTAAAAGTGTTAAAGTGATGATTTTCAAATTTTAAATGGATTTTAAAGTGATTTTTGAAGGTATACGTTTTATTGAATTTTGGAATTGATTCGTTTTAAATAAATAAACGTTATAATTTTTATGTTATAAAAATTATGATTTTTGTGAAATATAACCGAAATGTGATTTTTGAAATAAGTAGTTGATTAATTTATAAAATGGTTTAAATTGGGATTTTTGAATTATTATAAACGATTTATATAAAAGATTTATAAAATTGATATTTATAAATTGAAATATTGGAATTATAAAACGAGTTTTTATAAGTGTTAAAATGAAGTATAAATTGATTTCATAAGTGAATGAAATTTATGGATTTATAAATTATGAAGCTATAAAATGAATAGATTTTTGTAAAATAAAAGATTTATAAGTAATTAACTTATAAATTGGATTTTGGCATTTAAATGGGATATAAATAGAATTTGTTAATTAAGGGATTTTATAAGTTGAAGTTTTTATAAAATGTATATAAATGTGAATTTATAAACGTTGTTTTATAAATCCGAAACCAATTGAATTCGATAAGTTAAGTATTATGCTTTTTAACGGAGATATATCCACGATTTTGGACAATGGATAATCCTTTAAATAAAATGTGTAGAAATGTTGAATTTGGTTAATGAAGTATATTCACGATTTTGGACAGTGAATAATATATTAAAGAAAGGTTTTAGGAAGTGATCTTTTAAATAGAATTAAAACGATTTGAAGTTGTTTTAAAATGTGTTAAGGATCGAAACCATAGATTTCAACATTCATTGTTGAAATAGACGTTTTCGAGAAATAAGGAAAAGATGGATTATAACACTGTTGTTATAGTAAATGATTTTCAAAAGGAAATGTTTTATATAGTATTGGGATTTATATATCTATCTTAATTTCGAATCCCTATACTAGTGATTTTGGGTTGTCGTAACGATATTTTATGCAACATTCGTTTTGACTCAAATAAATGTGTTTAAGAGAATGTTTTCCTTAAAGAAAAATATATACTTAATTATGATTTAAGTATATTGAATATTTTCCAAATGTTGAAAATAAATAGATTTGTGAATTACTTGTTATTAAATAAGTATGGAAATGTTTTTCCAATATGAAGTGAAATGTTTTGAGATTATATCCTTTAAAGATAAATTGCAAAGCGATTTGAAATTTGTTTTCAAACGATTGAAGTGTGGAAAAATATATATATATCTTGTAAAGATATTTTTGGAAAATAAATAATTTGGGAAATTATTTGGAATCTGGTGATATTGTGCATATCTATTGATAGTTAAATAACCGACTATCAATATTTACCTTTAAATGGGTATTTGTTGTGATTTGCTTGAATTTGAATGCTACACTTATTATAAAATAAGCGCTTGTTATTCGGTATAGCCGGGAGAGGACCTTTGTGTCATAAATCCCATTCTGAATAGTGATATGTCGTAATGGATAGCATTTGAAGACCGGTGTTGAAGACCGGATATTTTCGAAAACGGAAGGATTACCGTCGAATGTTTCTGCATCGGCTGATCTCCGATATAGAGATTTTATCACCCTTTGTGATGGGAATTCCGGACGTGATTAGTGAATATCCAGATTGCAAGGGCTTCTTTGGAAGTGCCTTCGATTCAGTTCGATCCCGGAATGGACTTGTACGGATGTGTGTCTGACATTACAATTTGAGATGCAAAGCTGGTTTCTATCAAATACATTTTTGTTGGTGGTGGAAAATTTATTCTCTTAGCTTAACACACTTTTCTGAGACGTACGAGCTCAAAGGTTATGTAGTTGATGGTTACTAGTGATAAATTCCCAATTTGGTAATGTGGCATACGAAGCGCTGCTGATCATTTGTTGATCAAAGCACAGATTTTGCATAAAGCGTGGCTTTGTGGACGAGACTTCGTCGGACCTCACACCCCGGTAATGGTCAAAACAGGAAAGATGCAGCAAGGTTATTAGGGGATAGCTCCCCCTTAGTGTATGTCATTCCTTCTGGATAGAGGTGGTATCATGGTATGGAGCCCAGATATTTAACCTATGTTGTTGCTGCAAACTTATTATGTTGTGGTTGTTGGTGAATCCCGGAATATAGATCGGTTACGATCGGGGGATGGCATATTCGTGTCAGTTGTTACCCAACTAGGGGTAACCTGGCCTTGTGTTGGCAGAGATCCGGTTAGGTTCTCGGGGCGTACTTCTAGAGGCGTACCCATGTGGCAATGGGAAGTTCCTTGGCCTGACCATTTGTTGGAAATCCAAAGAAACAATACGAGCCTTGTACGGTTTTAGTTGTAAAACCTGCCATTTAAAATGGTAGCTATAGCAGGCATAATATAATGGTATCTATGCTGGCTAAGATTTATATTCTACTTTCGAAATGGTTTTCCACATTTTGCACTTATAGTAATAATAATGCATAAAAAAGAAATTCTCTGCATAGTAAGCATCTTTGACTATCATAAGGAGAAATCTCCTCCAAGTTCTGCGTTTGCATTGTGTGTGTGGCGGGAGGCCTTATGGTAGTTACATTTTCTAAAAAGCATTGCGAATTGACTTTAAAAATATTTCTTTGTTTGTTTTTAAAGAATAACTGTTTTAAGTTCTCTCTATTTTAAAATATTTCTTTGTTTGTTTTAAAGATAAACTATTTTATGTTCTCACACCAGTCACATGAATGACTTGGAGTTTATTGTTCCCTTCCTAAACTCTGGGTGCCCACCAATTTCCACACGGGCAGTCAAGAGTCAGGTTATCAAGTCATTCTGGAATTCTGGAGTTGCTGTAGAGATCTGGAGGCAAGCTGGATGGCTTGGCGTATCAACTAGTATATAGTATTTCTTTTCTGTTGTTTGTCGTTGTACACACTGATAATGTAATGTAATGTGATGTAATGTAATAACTGATATAGTTCTTTGTTTTAAAGATATTCATTTATCTATTATATGTTGTTCCGCTGCGATTGTGAGATTCTGATATTTTTTCTGTTTTCTTCTTTTTCTACTTTTTTCTTCTTCTTAAACCCTAAGGGATCGGTTTTCCGGCATTCGATTTCTCGGCAGTTGATACAGTGGACGTATTAATGTCAATTTTCGAAAGTCGAAGAATCGGTTCTTTACATTTGGTACCCGATCATATGGTTAATCGACAACCTTGTCTATGTTGGGTGTTACTCGTTAGAGATAGAGTCAGCAATACTTTAGAATGAGTGTGAGTGTAATCATAGATATGAGCGTGTATTTATACGTGAATATAAAAATGTTTTCTATTGTTTTGCTTATCCGTTGAGTGTTTATGAAATTTGGTCGGTGAGGGAAGTACAACCGTATCGATAGGGATTTCTAAACTCTTAAACGAGATAAACCGACATAGTATAATTTTAAAATTGGTAAATGAAATAATTTTACCTCGATTATATTTTACATATAAAGTAAATAATTTTTCAGAAATTATTAAAGTGAATATAAATTGATTGTTTGGTCGTTGAAATTGTAAGAATATATGCAAGTTAATAAAAGATGTTTGAATAATCTAAATAAAAACAATTATAAAAGAATAAATTGTATAAGCAAAGAATTATAAGTATGGAATTATAATTGATACGATTTACAATTTTGAAATGATCTTATAAATGTAAATGTGATCTATGAATAAAAAGAAATTTTTTGAAAGTATATAAACCACTGAATTCACTACTGTTGCTGGGAAATAGTAAGGGTGATGACTGCAGCATCATCAGTATCATTTTCAAGTTTCTATGTGATGGATTTGTTACCATATTAAATTGAAAATTGAAGTTTGGTTGTGATAATAAAATTTGAAATTAAAATCCAAGTTGTAATATAAGTGAAACAAGTTTTGAACTTATAATATGAGATAATAAATTTAGCTTTGGTAAAGTTAAATAGAATTTATTTTAGAATCGGAATTTGAATTGGATTTATAAGTGGAAATTTAAGTTAAGTTAAACTAATGATGTTTGAAATGAAATATAGCTTAAGTGATGTTGAATGAAGTTGATTTTGGTATCGAGGTAAATTATTAAAATAAAGTGAATTAAATGGATGTGAGCTTGAGTTATATAAATGAAATTCAACTTTATGTGGTTAAATGAATTAGCAATTGAATTAATAAATGGATTGAATGTTAATCAATCTAATGTAAATAAATTGATATAGAATAAGGAATGTAAGTGTTAATTCATTAGAAGCTAATGAAGTTGGAAAAATTGAATAATTGAATGGAAGTCAATTTAATATTAAACCAATTGAAAGTAAAAGTGTTAAACCAAATTGAAATTAGACAAAGTGAATAGAATTGTTGAATGTAAATTATTATTTGTTGTATTGAATATACATTGATTGTTAGATTGTTGTTAGTTGATTGTATATAATTCATTAAGTGTTAATGAAATTGAATCAGTGAAATTGAAAGCCATGTAATTTGATTTGAATGTGAAAGTGAACTAACTTGAATGTAAATTAGTGAATATAAACTAATTGAATATGAGTAAATGAATGTTAGTAAAAACATCCAATGTTAATGAATCAAATGAGATTTAAATTAGAAAACCAATTCATTGAATATTAATGAGAAGTGAAAGTATATTGATTTGGTTATGGATGTTAGTTGAATGCTAGTTGGTTGATGGTTGAATTTATTGCTTTTGTTGCATTTGCTATATTAGCATATGTAGTTGTTGTAGTGATATATGTTGTATATTGATATTACTTTCATATATACATGTTTCTCATTGTTGTTGAGCGTTTAGTAGGTGCGGATGGCGTTTGCTTTGCATTTGGAGCTCGCTTTCGCGCTATATTAGCCGTATATGCTCGCTAATAATATATAAGGTACATATCTCGGATTACATATCGTACTTTTACACTTTTTTCCCTACGGGATGCCTCATTACTTGATGAGATGTATATTTGTGATATATATATTGCCTTTTTTTTCGGATCGAACCGCGCAAGGAGACTATGGCGATTTTTTCTGACAATTTAAGGCGTTAGAATATTTTTGAGAAAAATTGAAATTTTTTGGAAAGATAACTAAGTATGATTTGAAAACTTAGTAAAGTTATTGCAAGAAGTTTAACTATGGATTTTGGAAAAGTAAAAATGTTTAAATGAATTTGAAATTTAATTTGAACGAATGGTTCTGAAAAGTTAATGGATTTCAAAACTTTTTCTTACTTGGTAATTTCGAGGACGAAATTCTTTTAAGGGGGAAGTTTGTAATGACCCAGAATTTCTGTCATTTAAAATTCATATATTTAATTTATTTTAAATATTAATAAGTAAAATTTGTAAGTCAAATAAATTAAAATTTGAATATTAGAATTTAATTGGATAATTAAATCGATAATTTAATATTTCAAATTACAGTAATAGTTGAAAATTGGGTTCAATGTGATTAAAATTGATTTGTAAAGTTGTATTAAATCATATTGGAGTTAGAATGATGTTATAGAACTTTTAAAATTAAATTAAAAGTTAATTTGCAGAAATTGAATATTTTAATACTTAATTGACGAGTTAAAATAGCCATTTTACAAACAGTCTCGGATTTCAACGAAACCAGTTTCATCGGATTGTAATGTTATATTATTGTAAGATTTCAAATTTTGTGTCAATCGGATTTACGGTTTGTCCGGGGCAAGCCAAAACGCATAGAAATTAGTTTAACTGATTTAATTTAAATTTGATCGTTTATTTCCGTAACTCGCACATATGATCGAATTGGCTCTCGATACCTATTCCATTGTGTCCGGAACGTAGGTAAAACCCTAGAAACGTCAGCCGGCACGCTTCGTTTGGAAGTGAATAGTGTTTTGGGCAATTTTCTATTAAAGGGCCTCTATTTTTCCATTTGCAAAAGAAAACCCTAGGGTTTCATCTCAAAGCTTCAGCCGCCATTTTCAATTCTATGGCCAAGAATTCACCTCCTTTCTCCTCTATTTTCTTCTAATCCATCAACTAATTCGAGGAATCTTCAACACAAGAGTTGTAGATCTAAGTGAGAGCTTCGATTCCATACGGCTGTGATCGAATTTAAAGTGATGAATCGTCGGCAAAATGGCCTTGAAGGTGGCACGTTCTAGCACGTTTATCTAGACATGAGGGAGGCCGAGCTCCCTGATGTTGTAGCCGATGGTGGAGCTTGGCTAGGCGAGTGGAACGGCTATTGTTGATCGTCGTATAGCTTGACGATGGTGGAGCATAATTCAATGGAAGTTTGGCGGCTATTGGTTTGATTTTTGTACGTGAGTTTGAGCAAGGGGAAGAAGAAAGACGTGAGTGGCCTGATGTGGAGGAAGCAAAATCATCGGCCCTGATTCATTAGGTTTAAAAAATTAAAATGAAATTGTAAATTTAATTCTATTATAATTCGTTCGAAATTTAAAAATTTATAACTTTGTCATACGAGGTCGGAAATGCACGAAACGAATTGCGTTGGAATCGTATGAATGAACACTACGTGATGGAGCTGGATTGGAGTTGATTGGAGCTAGTGAAAATTTTGGGTAAAATTAAACGCGCGTTTAATTTTATTCGAAATAAAACGCTGCGACTGTTATTGTAAGCAAGGAGAGAACTTCTCACTCAATCGAGTTCGTTTCGATTTAAATTTTAAATAGTTACATTTAAAATTGCTTGATTGTGTTGATTGTATGCTTGAATGATAAATTATTACCTATTGTATTGAAATAGACCCTATACGTCGTATATTAAGCAGAGGTTACTTATTAAACACATATACCGCGATATTCCACATTGAAGTGGAGTTGGTATTATATATGTACTTGGAGTTGATTTTCCCGCATTATATAGCGGATGAGACCCTATTGCGTCGCATAATAGCGGATAATATTTTATATTTCCCATATACCACGATATTCCGTATTGGAACGAGATTGGTATTGTGCTAACATCTATGGATGTAGGGAAACAGGTTGGAGGGATCCAACTGGATTCCTCACCCGTATTGATTTATTTACAGATATTGTGATATATTCTGTTATCATACGATATACGATGTTTTGGATGTCGTGATAGTTATATTTAGTGCTGTTGCAGCATTGGGCATGTTTTGGAAAATTAAAAGTGTTAAAGTGATGATTTTCAAATTTTAAAAGGATTTTAAAGTAATTTTTGAAGGTATACATTTTATTGAATTTTGTAATTGATTCATTTTAAATGAATAAACGTTATAATTTTTATGTTATAAAAATTATGATTTTTGCGAAATATAACTGAAATGTGATTTTTGAAATAAGTAGTTGATTAATTTATAAAATGGTTTAAATTGGGATTTTTGAATTATTATAAACGATTTATATAAAAGATTTATAAAATTGATATTTATAAATTGAAATATTGGAATTATAAAATGAGTTTTTATAAGTGTTAAAATGAAGTATAAATGGATTTCATAAGTGAACGAAATTTGTAGATTTATAAATTGTGAAGTTATAAAATGAATAGATTTTTGTAATAAGTAATTAACTTATAAATTGGATTTTGGCATTTAAATGGGATATACATAGAATTTGTTAATTAAGGGATTTTATAAGTTGAAGTTTTTATAAAATATATATAAATGTGAATTTATAAACGTTGTTTTATAAATCCGAAACCAATTGAATTTGATAAGTTTAGTATTATAGCTTATTAAAGGAGATATATCCACGATTTTGGATAGTGGATAATCCTTTAAATAAAATGTGTAGATATGTTGAATCTGGTTAACGAAGTATATTCACGATTTTGGACAGTGAATAATATATTAAAGAAATGTTTTAGGAAGTGATCTTTTAAATGGAATTAAAACGATTTGAAGTTGTTTTAAAATGTGTTAAGGATCGAAACCATAGATTTCAACATTCATTGTTAAAATAGATGTTTTCGAGAAATAAGGAAAAGATGGACTATAACACAGTTGTTATAGTAAATGATTTTCAAAAGGAAATGTTTTATATAGTGTTGGGATTTATATATCTATCTTAATTTCGAATCCCTATACTAGTGATTTTGGGTTGTCGTAACGACGTTTTATGCAACATTCGTTTTGACTCAAATAAATGTGTTTAAGAGAATGTTTTCCTTAAAGAAACATATATACTTAATTATGATTTAAGTATATTGAATATTTTCCAAATGTTGAAAATAAATAGATTTGTGAATTACTTGTTATTAAATAAGTATGGAAATGTTTTTCCAATATGAAGTGAAATGTTTTGAGATTATATCCTTTAAAGATAAATTGAAAAGTGATTTGAAATTTGTTTTCAAATGATTGAAGTGTGGAAAAAAAATATCTTGTAAAGATATTTTTGGAAAATAAATAATTTGGGAAATTATTTGGAATCTGGTGATGTTGTGCATATCTATTGATAGTTAAATAACCGACTGTCAATATTTACCTTTAAATGGATATTTGTTGTGATTTTCTTGAATTTGAATGCTACACTTATTTTAAATAAGCGCTCATTATTCGGTTTAGCCGGGAGAGGACCTTTGTGTCATAAATCCCATTCCGAATAGTGATATGTCGTAATGGATAGCATTTGAAGACCGGTGTTGAAGACCGGATATTTTTGAAAACGGAAGGATTACCGTCGAATGTTTCTGCATCAGCTGATCTCCGATATAGAGATTTTATCACCCTTTGTGATGGGAATTCCGGACGTGATTAGTGAATATCCGGATTGCAAGGGCTTCTTTGGAAGTGCCTTCGGTTCCGTTCGATCCCAGAATGGACTTGTATGGATGTGTGTCTGACATTACAATTTGAGATGTAAAGCTGGTTTCTATCAAATACATTTCTGTTGGTGGTGGAGAATTTATTCTCTTAGCTTAACACCCTTCTCTGAGACGTACGAGCTCAGAGGTTATGTAGTTGATGGTTACTAGTGACACATTCCCAATTTGGTAATGTGGCATACGAAGTGCTGCTGATCATTTGTTGATCAAAGCACAGATTTTGCAAAAAGCGTGGCTTTGTGGACGAGACTTCGTCGGACCTCACACCCCGGTAATGGTCAAAACAGGAAAGATGCAGCAAGGTTATTAGGGGATAGCGCCCCCTTAGTGTATGTCATTCCTTCTGGATAGAGGTGGTATCATGGTATGGATCCCAGATATTTAACCTATGTTGTTGCTGCAAACTTATTATGTTGTGGTTGTTGGTGAATCCCAGGATATATATCGGTTACGATCGGGGGATGGCATATTCGTGTCAGTAGTTACCCAGCTAGGAGTAACCCGGCCTTGTGTTGGCAGAGATCCGGTTAGGTTCTCGGGGCGTCCTTCCAGAGGCGTACCCATGTGGCAATGGGAAGTTCCTTGGCCTGATCATTTGTTGGAAATCCAAATAAACAATATGAGCCTTGTACGGTTTTAGTTGTAGAACCTGTCATTTAAAATGGTAGCTATAGCAGGCATAATATAATGGTACCTATACTGGCTAAGATTTATATTCTACTTTCGAAATGGTTTTCCACATTTTGCACTTATAGTAATAATAATAATAAAAAGAAATTCTCTGTGTAGTAAGCATCTTTGACTATCGTAAGGAGAAATCTCCTCCAAGTTCTGCGTTTGCATTGTGTGTGTGGCGGGAGGCCTTATGGTAGTTACATTTTCTAAAAAGCATATCGAATTGACTTTAAAAATATTTCTTTGTTTGTTTTTAAAGAATAACTGTTTTAAGTTCTCTCTATTTTAAAATATTTCTTTGTTTGTTTTAAAGATAAACTGTTTTAAGTTCTCACACCAGTCACATGACTGACTTGGAGTTTATTGTTCCCTTCCTAAACTCTGGGTGCCCACCAATTTTCACACGGGCAGTCAAGAGTCAGGTTATCAAGTCATTCTAGAATTCAGGAGTTGTTGTAGACATCTGGAGGCAAGCTGGATGGCTTGGCGTATCAACTAGTATATAGTATTTCTTTTCCGCTGTTTGTTGTTGTACACACTGATAATGTAATGTAATGTAATAACCGATATAGTTCTTTGTTTTAAAGATATTCATTTATCTATTATATGTTGTTCCGCTGCGATTGTGAGATTCTGATATTGTTTCTGTTTTCTTCTTCTGTTTTCTTCTTCTTCTACCTTTTTCTTCTTCTTAAACCCTAAGGGTTCGGTTTTTCGGCATTCGATTTCTCGGCAGTTGATACAATGGACGTATTAATTTCGATTTTCGGAAGTCGAAGAATCGATTCTTCACAGATTACGTACATTGGTTTTCACAAAGGTACATCAGTAGTGGTGGAGAAGGCAACTTCTCTTAGCTTAACGCCCTCCATGAGACGTATGGGCTTAAGGGTTGTATTTTTGTGGAAGGCAACTAGTAGTCAACGGAAATGGCCATGTGACATTCAAAGTGATGTGATATGTGATTGTGAAAGGTAATTGTGACCTCAGGCCTCATCAGCGGGAAATGGCCAAAACATGGTTAGATGCAGCAAGGCTAAGTGGGTCGCTCCCAAGTAGGATATGATCATCCTCTTCTAAATATATCTTTACACGCTATGACGTCGTGTATCTAATTATTGTTGTTTGTATGCTATGAGGACCCTCGGTAAAGGTCGATAACGACCGGAGGATGACATATTCGGTACCATCTAGTTATAGAGGTGGGCCGATCTTGTGTTGGTAGAGGGCAGATGTTCTATGCCTCGGGACATCCATCTAGAGGTGTACCCATCGGAAGGTAGTCCCATCACCTGGTCATTTGTATGGAAATCCAAACTCGACTACGTACCTGCCATTTTATTTGTAGAGCCCAACATTGTAGAATTTAATAATGGTGACAATTTAGGCTATTTTGATTATTTTTTTACAGCAGACACTATTATAATATAAGATGATTTGATATGAAATGTTTTAGTTATCGTAAGGTAAGAACATGTCCGTGTTTATGTGTGGGCGTGTCTTATGAGATACTTTTTTTTTATAAAGGAAAAGTTTGGTAATTTAATAAATTCAGTTGAGCGTGTTTCTCACACTGGTTTACCAGACTGATCCGGGGGTTCTTCCCTTTCAATGCTTGGGTCAGACCGAGTATATTTACAGGTCAGATTTGGTGCTTTTGGGGCTTCAGCAGGCGAGCTGGAGATCTTCATTTTCATATACACGTATCTGTTTTGATTATCCACTGTGCTTAGTTGTTGTATATTATCGGCAATTGTAAGGATATGTTATTATAACTGTCCAAGCTGATTATTATTGATTGATTGTTGAACTTTGATTGATGTATGCATATATACATTTTCTGTTTTGTAAAGATCATTGATACGATATTATACATTTTCCGCTGCAATGTGAGGTTCTGTATTGTTCTGTTTGATTCTATCTTCTCTCTTTCTTCTCTTCTTTTCTTCTCTCTTCTTTTCTTTCCCTTGACTTTCCGTCAGTCTATGCTTTTTGGGTCGGACATGTGTGGTTTATTGTCGATTCAAAGGGTACAGATTTGCGAGTCGTTACAGAAACCTTTCATTTCCTTCTCTTAATTAAATTTATTAATTTATTAATGAAATAACATTAATCGCTAATCTAAATATGACATGAATTTTAAATATATTTATAGCAAATATTATGTAAGTGTAACATATAGGGACTATGCACAATCAGTGGTAATTTATATGTATACATAAAATAAAAAAGAATAATTTGAATGGTTATAACATAGGAATCGAAATGAAAATAAATAAGGGATGACAAAAGTGATTGATACAGTCTTCCTTTTAGTAAACTTAATTAATGCAACATATTAATGACAAACAATAGGTACCATAATCTAAGAAAATAGAAGGTAAATAATGAATTTTATGTATACATTATTATCTTAATTAAAAAAGTGAAATGGTTTCATACTATGAAGATATATGTAAAGAAAAATAAATTTTATATGAACACGTACAAGTAGATCCAAATGTGTATATATGGAATTCAATCAAATCTTTTTGATAATACAAATTAGATAGTTATTATAGTCAATTTCAAAATTTTGATTTGTTATTAAAATTCCTTTTATTCATAGGTCTATGTCTAATGCAATAAAAAGTGGAAGTAATACATGAATACATACATACATACATTAAAATTCAAAACTAAAATTACACTTTGTTATGATTAAAATATGGATCTACAATTGAAACATTGTATTGATTCCATATAAATTTCATTTTTAACCTTAAGTATAATTCAATCAATCAACATGAAAATGTAATTTTCCAGATTTAAGGAAATGGAATTTACATTAAAAGTTAAAACATAGACTAAAATAAAAACGTTGTATTTTAACATATATAGATTTAGCTTCAATTTAATAAAGTAAAGAAAGCAGCTAATCAATTTGAACATGTAAAATTTCAGATCTGAAGAATTACACTTACTTAGAATTTTTAAAAAAACATAGGTCTACACTTAAATATTGTTTTAAAACATAAAAATAAATTAATTTTGATCTATCAAATGAAAACTCAATCATGTCATTCAAAAAATAATTCAATCTTTCATAAACATTTTTTTAATTAAGCAAGACATTAATACATCATATAAATTATGAAATTCAAATTAAATTTCCATCAAACATTGTAAAATCACCATCTATATATATAAAATGACATACCTTGATATCCAACCCTTAAACTGCATGTTGTTTACGTTTCCTTTGATTTGCACCTTGAATGAAGAACGTTTCTAGATCCGATTAATCACCTTAAGATGTTGCCTATAAATCACATATTGAATGATGATGTCTACTCGGATCTTCTAGATCCCCATCCTATATTATCAAGAGATGGATGAAGCGCTTTTAGTTTATTTTATTTGATGTTTTTATATGGAATTGAAAGATTTTTGGGAATTTTTTTGTTTTCTGCCATGAAAAGTTTGGAGAAGAGAAACAGACTTAACGAGAAAGAAAGAATTGTACATTCTGATTAGAGAGTTTCTTTTATTTGAAAGAATGAAACCTTTCCAATTCTTTAATTAAAGTTTCCCTAATTAATTCACTTGATTGTTTCTCTCTCTCCCCAATCCTTTCATCACATATGATTTGTCATCAAATGACATAAAATTTTCACAAATCATATTATCAAAAGACATAAAATGTCTATTAATCATGTCATCAAATGACATAAAATTTCCATAAATCATTTCATCCAATTATCTTTAAATTACATTGATATCGTATATCAATGCACACAAATATAACTTTTATAAATGCGTTAAATAACAACAAAAACTTCCAAACAACAAATAAATAATAATTAATATTTCTCAAATATCAATTAATCTAATCAATTTACAACATTTTAAAATAAATTAAATCATATGGTTTTTCAAAGAATTCATCACTATGGTTGTGCGACACAAAGGTGTAAATTCAGTCAATGATTAATATCGAACTATACGAATATTAACGTTCACACGTAATTTAGTAGGTAGTGTGACATTTTGACCGAATCTATCGCTTACACATCTTTTGGTAAAATCTATTTTTACTTATTATAAGCGGTACCTAATAGCGACAATTATTTACACTAATCCTCTTCGTCAAAACTATATTATATTTGGATTTACGGAATTTGGTAATGGTCAAAATTCCAATATCGTCCACATTCAACTTTATAGTCCAAACACAAAGTCCTTGGATCAATAATAACAATTATTATTAACCAAAATGCTCCGGCTAAAGACTTTGACTTTGAGTTGACTTGAGTTGACCATGATACTAACCCCATATAACTAAGGAGACAAATCCTCATTCGAATAGTTCTTCACTTCCAATACTTCCACTCGACCTAACTATAGTCCCTCGATGGAGCGCAAAGCCATGATTTGACTATAATCAAAGCAGAGCTTTCATATTGAAGATCCACAGTATTCTCAGGTCGAGAGAACTGTGTAAATCAGTCACATCGATATTTTTTGTTTGACCTTAGTTATATTAACCAATAGAAACCTATCAAGTGAGCCGTTCCATAGTTATCCAATAACTCAGTATGTAACCCCTAGGTGCCCCCAGCAATCATGAGTAATACACTGCCCAACATTTGGAGAGTGTTACATACTCCAGTCTCGATGCATCTTGACTAGGAACATTTAAAATGATTTATTTGTTTTATTGTGATAAATTACTCATGGTTACAACACTTTGTAACTACTATTACAAAATATACCATTTATGGATTTTCTATTAAATATACTTTTAGTTAAATTAATTAATTAATATAACCACATTATATCAAGTATATAATAGAAAGAAAATACCTTTATTTCGAACAAGATTGGTCAACGAGTTAGATATATGTAACAAATTACATAATTTCCCCTAGGGCATACCCCTAACTCTATCATGTTATGCATATACTATTGCCTCATTTTAAATTATTTGATAAAAATAAAGCATTTAGGTTATACAATTTGAAATATAAACATTAAATTTTATTCGTACACATACATATAGATGTAATTATGTGTATATAGAGATTAAACCAAAAGTTCTTAATTAATTCAAATAAAATTTCATGCTACAATAAATTTTTCTAATATATTTGTGAACTTATGTAAATTTAAATTAATTAACAAAATACATATATATACAGTTAAATTAAGATACTCAATCAGTATGAATACATTTTTTTTTATAAACCAAAGTGAAACATCTTAAACTGAAAATATATATTAACAATCATTTGGATACTTAAAGAAGGATATTTATGATGTCAAATAGGGTAACAAATTTAGAAAATTATTGTAATTAATTTATTATTAAAACATCCTATAATCATATGTAAGTTTCTACTATAGTACAAATGCAAATAATAAGAACATATAAACTTTCAAATCTAAAAATTATACTTTGATTTAAGTTGTTAAAACATAGATCTATAATTAAATCATTATACTAATCATATATAAATTTCAATTTTGATTTATCAAAATAAAAACCAATCAATTAATATGAGCATATAAACTTTTAGATCTAAAGAACTACAATTTGATTTGAATATTTAAAACATAGATCTAAAATAAAACAAAGTATTAATCATTTTCAAATTTCAGCTTTGATTTGTCAAACTAAAAAGGACTAAGCAATCAGTATGAACATGCAAACTTTCAGGACAAAGTAATTACACTTTGATTTGAATGTTTAAAACATAGATCTATACTCAAAACATTGTTTACTCGTATACAAATTGTAGTTTTAATTTATATAAATAATCAGTTCATGGAATAAACAATTCAAACTACATAAATTATTTTCAAATCAAACGAGACAACATTATACACATATAAATTATGATATTCAATTTTATTCATTATAACGTTATATCAAAATTATTAGAATAACAAGGATCATACCTTAGTTCCAAAGCCTTGAAGTACACCTCGAAATAGTGAATTCTCCTTTAGATGTAGCCAATAAGTCACATCTTGAATGATGAATCAAAGCTTATAAATTCAGAAACTAGCCTCCAGATGTTGCAACGATCAAGAGGAATAAGCCACTTTTCATAAATTGATTTTATTTGTATTTGATTTTAGGAATTTTAGAAGCCATGGAAGTTCTCATATTTTTAGCCATTAGAGTGGAAGGAGAGAACTAGAAATGTTACAGAAAGGAAAAAATGAATGAGAAAGAATGAGTTGTACGTAGGAAGCAAATTAGTGGATATATTTTAATTGAAAGAATATAAACTTTCTCATTCTTTGATTAACAATTCCCTAATTGATTCCCTGATTATCTTTCTCTTTCTGCTCCTATTTCTTTAAATTGTATGGTTGAAATTACATACCATCAAATGACATAATATTTCCATAAATCACCACATGTAATTATCCTTTATCTAAACATGTTTAAAATTACATCAATATCATATATCAACGCACATAAATATAACTTTTATAAATGCATTCAAATAATTAAAAATAACTCTCGAGCATCAATAAATTAAATAATAATAAATTTTCTCAAATATTAATTAATTTAATCAATGTGCAACATCTTATAAATTAATTAAATCATATTGTTTTTTGGAGAATCCATCATTACGGTTGTGCGACTTAAAGATGTAAATTCAATCAGTGATTAATACTAAACAATTCAAATAGTAGAGTTCACATGTCACATTAGCTAGTGGTGTGATATTTTGACCGAGTTTATCGTTTACTCATCTTTTGGTAAAATCCAAATTTACTTGTTTAAGCATTACCTAGTAGTGACAATTATTTACACTGATTTTCTTTGTTAAAATTATATTGCTTTGGACCTATGGAATTTGGTAATGGTCAAAATTCCAATATCATCCATGTTCAATTTTATAGTTCAAACACAAAGTCCTATGCTCAATAATAACAATTATTTACTGAAATGTTATAGCCGGAGATTTTGACCTTGAGTTGACTTCAGTTGACCATAATACAAACCTCATATAACTAAGAAGACAAATCCTCTCTTAAATAGTGTTTCACTTCCAATGCTTTCACTCCACCCAACTATAGTCGTTCGATGGGCGTCATGCCATGATTTAACTATAATCAAAGTAGAGCTTCCAGATTAAAGATCAATAGTATTCTCAAGACAAGAGAACTATATAAATTAGTCACGTCGATATTTTATGTTTAACCTTAGTTATATTAACCAACAAAAAACTATCGAGTGAGTCATCTCATGGTTATCCAATAACTATTCGTATGTAACCCCTTGATGTCCCCAGCAGTCATGAGTAATACACTGCCCAACATTTTTAGGCCGTTATGCACTCTAGTCTCAAAGGACATTTCGATGACCAACCTCGATACTTCTTGACTATTGATATTTAAAATGTGGCATATCTATTTTCATTATGATAAGTTACTCATAGTTACAATACTTTGTGGCTATTATCAAAAAACATACTATTTATGGTTTTTTTTATTAAATATACTTTTAATTAAATTAAATAATTAATAAAACATACTATATCATGTATATAATAGAAAGAAACCACCTTTATTTCAAACAAGATTGGTCAACAAGTTAGCTATATGTAACAAATTATATAATTGCCTCTACAACATACCCTTAACTCTATTGGTCTTCCATTTGCACTTAGGGTCAATTATAGAATCTTATTCCAACTTATCGGTCGGTTTCCTCGAAACTAATTGAGCCAGTCCCTCTGTGAAACGGGTATACTATTATGTTTAATTATCTACCCCGTTAATCAACTCTCCCCGAAACTGACAAACCACCTTTATCATATAGAAAATTCAAAGTATGTCTCTTGACTTTCAGTGAGCTCTATGTTTTGTTGTGACCTATATCATAACATTGTAAACACAATTTTATGAGATTCTCAACATTTAGCATTACCCTCAGCTTGGTTACATTTTATGCAATAATATTTATATACATTGTTTTTATGCGGCCATATCCTAGGTAATGTTCTTAGCCTTTTTCATTGAATCAACCACAACAACTCATTTGGAACATTTTCAATTTAAAGATTTTTAACTTTAATTTATTATTGACATATTAAACTCAATATCACTTATGAAAGTTTGAGTCCGAACACTCCTTTATAAGGAGTTTGTTGTTTCTGTAAACAATTCTATAGTATTTCATAAGTACACTAGAATCTTCAAATAACCATTTAGTGATATCAATTTGGATTTTCTATTTTCTTCTAGTATCAAATACATAAACAAATCACGATATTATAGATAACATAACATGTAAGATAATTTGTATTGTCAATACATAATAAATCCATCTTACATGTTCCGTACTAAACAGTTTAATAAGAAGTCCATGCATATCGATTTGGGACATCCCCAATATCTTTTATACCTACTACAAAAGACATTGTTTGCAAATCCAACATCTAGTATTAAAACAGCTAAGGTTGATTTAACATAAGTACAACGCTAAAAATCAGCAATGTGTCGTTTACTTATAATTTAGAAATATCAATGTATCTTTTAATGTTCTTTCTTATGAACACACACTTCTTTTGCATTTTGATTGATAATCAAACTATTTGATATTACTATCAAAACACTTGTTCAATTTTTATGCTTTTTGAATGATACTTTCATATTCGTTCACGGATCAGATAACCGAAAACTCACAAACTCAACGTCAATCTCACTGGCTTTGAGACAGTTTGGGTTATTACATGTAAATGGTTTACTCTAAATCATTATTTAGACTTTTTTGTTGCAACACATACGTACCAAAACATAAAGTCATATTATGCGATAATTTTGTAAGTAAAATCCAAAGCTACATGAGCACATCAAATGGTGAATCTGTTACTCAACAATTGAAATTTACGCTATCATTCTTACCAATGTGGCTCAGTATATTCCAACTGCATTTATATTTTTCTTAAAGACATATTTGCGGCTAATGGATCATATCCCTTTGGGTACAACTTTAAAAATCATATTTGATAGTGTACTTGAATATATTTTTGATTTATGCATCATACCATATCATAGAGTCAATACTCTTGATGGTTTAATTGACAACCAAGGATTATCTATTCTCAACATTGTTAAGTAACTCACAGTCTCTCTTCAATGTGCGAGAATATTTATTAGACATTTTAACGCAATGTGTTCATTCGGGTTTGGTTAATATCATTTCATCCCTCGCAGTCAGCTTCATTTTTAGATTGTAACCAAAATCCATATTGCTACTAATAATTTCTGATAGAAATTACTTTGCTATGAAGTTAGCATTTTTTCAAACAACAATTCTTTCTAATACAATGGAATTAATATTCATGAACATTTTATGAATCGCTTTATATAAAACTAATTTTGCATTGGTTCACAATATATTTATATTCACAACATACATTAGTGACTAAATGACTAACGTCCCTAAAATTCTCTTGGGATGATTCATACAAGAGCACTTATGTACAATTATTACGTGCAATCTTTCAACTCACATAACCTGCCAACTTCTCAACCTATAATATGTAGGGTTTCTTATAAACTTTTATCTTCTATGATTTTATAAACTATTCTCTGGATGATATTAATTTTAACCTTATGTACTACTCTTAGGTACACACCTTATAGAAGGAAATTTACTCAAGTTCACTCATTATTAATTGTGTTTTGTCCAACAAAGTTCAATTACTCCTTATCAATACATTATTATGTATTATAGGGAGGAGTAAGCTTTGAGATTGGATCTTTATTCATGTTGGGTACATACGTAACTATTTTTAACATACTTACCCATTCGATCAAATCAAATCATTTCTATCACATGTTATATTATTTACCTCTATTTTATATACTACGAGTTATTATATATCTATACTTGCATATCAAATACACATGTCCATTTCTATGATAATTCATCGGTGAATATGAAGAAGCAAGTTGAACCATTTTGGTATTAATAGATTATGATTGTATATATCTATATGTATTAATCCAAAGAGTTCATCAACTCTTATGACACTCTTACTAAATGAGTGCATAACCCCTAATTAATTGAGATATAATTTTCCAGTATCATATGATTCATAATCATATAATAAAAATTATTTATCAAAACTATGACTTGGTCTATAATTCCAAAATAATTGTGAATAATTTCAGATGCATCATTATTTTCCAACATGTAACATCCAGGAAAAATATAAATAATTTATATTCAAAATAGAGATTATTTGAATAGTTGAATTTAGGACTAAATATAAATTAAGTGGATTTAATAGCCTTATTTAGCTCCTTTTAATTAATTAATGATAATGGTGAACTAATTTTGTAAATTTATTTACAATAACAAATAGTTTGAATTAATAATAAGAAAATCAATTGTTAATAAAACGACTTGATTTTTATTGATGTACTTTTAAATGAATTTATAAGATTTATCCATAATTTTTCATTTGAAAAATATTTATATTATTGTCTGACATATTTTTTGGTAAACGTTGGTATTCTTGAAATTTCATAAAATAAGATAAGCAGTGTATTTTATCGTTGTTTTGGGATCGTGTCACATTGTTGTATGCGATCATATTTTTATTTGGTTGTTCGCGGTTCATACACGAACGAAATTTTGTGTAGCGAAGTGTCGAAAATTGTTAAAATAAACATCACCATACTGGACTGTTCTTTATTCCTTTATACTTTTCCCTCTTCCTCTTTGTTTTATTTTCCTAAAAAAGAAGAATCAATCCATCTCCTTCCCTAAATTTTTCCTGGAGATTTAGGCGATGATATCGAACGCCATCAGATCCTTTGAACTCATACAGAGATAAACTTCAAATCCATAGCCATATGTTGCGTGTGATTGGATTTAGGAAGGAACGACAGTTGAGCCGTGACCTAAGGTTTCGTGTAGTTGGTGAATTAGGTGATTATTTGCAAAACAAAGTATTGATAAGTGCATCTCGTGGGAAGGGGAGTTGGTGGCTGTGATTTGGTTGGTGTGATTTATGTTTGGGAGGTGCAACAATTAGGGTTGGCATAGGGCAAGCCACAGGTTGTGATTTTTAGAGGGGTATAGCGAGATGAGTTTGGTCTCGAGGCTCAGAGGTCGCGAAGAGGAGTTCGATGGAAACTGCAGTTCGTCGAATCGTTGAGTGAAGAAGGATAACTTAGTGGTTGAAGTGCACAGGCATGGGTTTGTGCATGCATCAATGTATAAAAATTGGGTTCTGATTTGGGAGGAAAGAGATTAGGTAATTTTTGAGAAAAATGTGTGATCCTCTACTGGAGAGGAGAGCACACATTCACACATATATATAACAACAATAGAAAAGGAGCTGCCAACAAGCCTGGCAGGTAACCAAAAAACATTCCCGTACAAAAGAAAAAAAACAAACCCACTCAAACTCAACACCGACCTGAAACCAAGGCCAAAAGCGACACCAGAAGGGAAGTAGCCGTCTGAAGAAACTGCCGCAACCGCAACCTCACAACTCCAAGCTGAAAATATCTCAAAAAACTACAACTACACAAACCGCTAACAAACACCAAAACCACAAGACAACCCTCAATCGAAAGACTAAAAAGCTTTACGATTTAATCGAGGACTTCTCCTAATAATACCACCTGAATAGCTCTTACTATTTCTTTTCCTTACATTGGCTGCACGTAATAACTCTCTAGCATGGGCAGGAGAACGAGGAAATTTTCCTATAGACGCAAGACAACAATACATAACGAATCTAAAACCCCCAGTCCAATAATAAACAGCTCTATCAAAACCGAGGTTATTGGGCTTAGAAACAGAGCAGATGCCTCCCACAATCTCTTCAGATTCTAAAGAAATAACTTCTCTGGCACTGGAATTCACTGCCGCATGACTCAAAAACAATCTATTTGAAGACAATATTGAGTTTTGATCTACTTCCCTTAAAAAATTACTCTAATTCATTCCAACGTAAGAACCAGCTAAAACCAAATTATCCTCTAAGGCAATAGAATCCACCTCCACATCCACTGTATTTTCTATATCCCTAATATTTAAATCAAAATAAGCTTTCAACTCCTTATTCATATGCTCCTCTTTTTCCAATAAACTCATCTCTACCAAGTGAAATAGCTCAATATTAACAGGATACATAAAATTAATGAAATCTTGAGTACTGACTCCATTAACAATATCTATCTTATACAAACTCATTTGTGAAT
Organism: Allium cepa; assembly: GCA_030765085.1. NCBI lineage: Eukaryota > Viridiplantae > Streptophyta > Magnoliopsida > Asparagales > Amaryllidaceae > Allium > Allium cepa. The sequence goes on along the minus strand of CM060937.1, from coordinate 26,892,115 downwards.
CAGTGATACTGAACACGCCATGCACAGCTGCCTTCGAATACTCAAAGAAATGATCCATTATCAAATTAATTTCTACTTTCTTAATATCATCTAGATTGGCTGCAGGATTCAAATACCATACTTCATCAAAAATTTCTCCCAAATGATATTCTGCCTCTACATTAAGACATCAGACGTATTCTCTTTCAAACTTAATCCAACAATATCACCTTCGGCAATTACATTATCAAGCATGTCTGAATAATGATGAGTTTCATCATCACAACATTTCGGATCCATAACCGTGCTAAAATCTAAATCAACATCAAAAGATTCCACTGTTAGATAAAGCCTATCAAAGCCCAAAACATCATCAATTTTAATTTCTGAAATAGTGGTGTCATAGTGCACAGCATTAGATACATGTTCGAAGCAATATTCCAAGTTCTTATTTGCTTCACAAACCATGATCTCATCCAACTTGACTGCTGAAAATGATGATAAAAATCTATCAAATGCCACTCCTTGTTGGATGTTCACCTCATCTTCAATGATTGCAGAACTTCCATTATTCAAACAAAGCCCAAAAAAATCATCTACCATCTTAAAGCTAACAGTATAATCAGAGTTAAACTGTAAATCATCAATTCCGTTTTTCAATGTCAATGCATTTTTATTAACAAAATCTCCTTCCTGATTAGAGCCAGCAACCTCCATTGGATCATTAATACATTCAACTCCTTCCTGATTAGATTCAGCAACCTCCATTGGATCAACAGCACATTCAACTCCTATTTCAAAAGCTTCTATATCTTTATCAACCAGACAATTGAATCTATTGCTAGTTTTTAATTCGAAGATATCCTGAGATTTAGATCTTATTCCATTAACTCGAGTGAAACCACTATTTGTATCATCTTCATTACACTTAACAGCAACATCCAAGACAGCGCAATTCTTACTAATTACAATAGAAGAAATTAGATCCTTAGTATATTGAATAACAGAATAATCCATTAGCATATGATCAAAGTCCATAATCTCATCCTTATTAGAGGAAAAAGATATGTCGCAATTCATAAAATCAATGTCCAAGAAAAAAGTCGACTTATCTGAGTTACCAAAATAATCTTCTGGGTCTCCAAATCTGTCCCTATAACCCATACCGATATTTGGGGAATTAATCACGTCGAAATGAGAGAACATTTCCTCGAATAGCTGAATCCCCTCTGTTTCCTGTTTATCTAGAAGAATTCTTTTGAGCATCATATATTTTAGGGTAAATTGGAATCCATGATCAATTAGTTGTGGCCCCGAATTGGTAGACTTCGATTTCATCGGTCCGAAATTCTTTTCAAAACAAACATTGCGAGATCCAGAATTCATGATATCAGATAACATCGAACAAGAGAACTTCTTGTGACCAATTCTACCACAAGCAAAACATCTTGAAGGGTATTTACAACGGTTAGCAAAGTGACCGTGATCTCCACATCTATAGCAGTTAATTTTACCAATCTTGGAAACCCAATTTTTAAGACGAGGATTATTCCAAGAATAAGGGGTCGGAGATACACCCTCTTTAACAGATTGGGCATAAGAGCGATGAAAGGGATTACGGTTAGAAAAAAGATGATCTGGAGAAGACGAAAGCGATTTGGTATTATTGTTTGAAAGATCCCAGTTTGGAAGACAGCAAGAAACAAACGACGTCGCCATTACCCTAATCTTACTATAATTTCTGAAAGAGATAAGGTAATTAATTTGGTTAATTAAGTCAATTAATTTATTTATTTAGTCCAATTTCTTATAAATCAATAACCCACTCATACGAGGTCTAATCAAGATGCGGTCTTTTGTATTGCACTTATAGGAGAATTATAAACGCGTTGAAATTGATTTCGTCAAGTTCGGAGCAAGTACAATTTTAGGCTAAAATTGAATGTCATTTAATTTTAGATCGACCCGGAACATGCAAGCGTCAAATGGAATTTTCATGAGTTAACTCACCTTTAAATGAACTCTATATGATATGGGTTGATATAGGGTATTGTTTGCATGCTTGAATTATTTCTTTGTTTAATTTGGTTGGATTCTCACTTTAGAAAGTGGATGACATATGATATAATTTGCAAGAGACTCGTATGACTATATATTGTTGTTTGTTCCTACTTGGTAGCGGATGGAATAAACAACCATTATTTTGGAGGGGACAAAAAGAGGAAGTCGAAGCATTTACGTAGCGAATAGGTTGTTACGGGACACTTCGTTATGCATATACAAATATAAAATTTACAGGAGATTTTTGCAGGGAGACCCTAAGTGGTTTCTCACCACTATTAATTTACTAGTATTCTTATGTTGCTTATATTGATGTTTGGTTGAAATATTTGTGACACATCATTTGTGTAAGTGTCGTTATAGCAATTATCGCTACACCAACACTTATGAAATGTCATTTACTTAAACCTTTGTGTGCGTTAATTTTGTGCTTGTATTTTTACAAAATAAATGTTTGGACGTTTTTTGCACTTCGAAAGTTGTTAAAACTATATTTTCAAGTATTTTTGAGAATTTTGAAATAAAGGATCGATGTTGTTTAAAATTAATAAAAGGAGTCATAAATTCGATTAATTATCTTTCGAAATAATGAATGTTGTTTTAAATTTTAAAAAAAGATTATAAATTTGATTAATTTTCCTTCGGGGTAATTAATGTTGTTTTATGTTTATAAAAAAGTTAATAAATTTGATTAATTTTCTTTCGGGAAAGATAATAAATTTGATTAATTTTATTTTAGGATAATTAATGTTGTTTAAATTTATAAAAAGATTATAAATTTGATTAATTTTCTTTGTAGATAATTAATGTTATTTTAAATTTATAAAAAGATTATAAATTTGATTAATTTTATTTCGGGATAATTAATGTGGTTTTAAATTTATAAAAGAATATATCAATTATCTTTCAAGACGATTAACATTGTTTTAAATTTATAAAAGTATTTTAAATTAATAATAAATGTTTTTTAAATTGATAATAAAAGACTTATAAGAATTATATCAATCATCTTCCAAGATAAATATTGTTTTAAGGTTATAAAAGATAGTTTATAAATGAGAAAATCTTTAACAAGGAATGTTTAAAAATAAAGCTAGGTATAATATTTTTTGGGTTTACAGTGAACATGTTTTAATGACATCTATTTTTGACTCTTCTTTTCAATACACTTAGAAATATAAGTAGCCCTTTAAAAAGAATTTTTTTAATGAGTGTTTTTAAAATGTTTGACAAATTTTTGTGATATGACAATCATGCACAAGCGTGAGTCAAATATTTGATTCATTTATTGAAAATATTTAGTCTTACACTTAGTACTAAATGTTGAAGGAACTCTTGATATTCTTAAAGTTAAGAATGTCATCGAGTCATGATAGGAAGCAACACTGCCCTAACTTTTCCGACTTAATTGTTTTCCCTAGTGTAGTGCTAGTTTAGGATCGACGATTTGTGATAAGTGTAAGGGCTATGTTATATTAAGCGCTAAGCGAGGCAAGACGATAAAAGTCTCGCTTTGCTTAATGTCACTTAAACACCGCTTAAGCATCGCCTAACCGCTGCTTAATTTTTTGGCATACATTATTCATATTAATATAAATTTATGTAAAGAGATTATATTAAGTGTATCGTTATGTATGCACAAATTGATCGCAAATAATTAAGATTTAACTTTGAAGTTAACTTATAAATTCATATGTTTCAAAAGCGACATTTGAATTTTACTATTATTTAAAAGTAAGCGTACTTAAGTTGAGTACAAACGATGCATATTTGTCAAATATATATAACCATGTTTTAAAGAAAAAAACTTCTCATCGTTAATCGACCATATGATAAAAAATGAGGGAATTTTGTTAGGGAATGTGACTGTATTGCTATAACCCTTTTTTAAATAATAATATTTTTTTTCTTAGTAGTGCTTAATCATCGCTTAAATTTAAGCATAGTGCAGATACGCACCAATTAAGCACACCGAAGCGCCTATCGCTTAATTCTGTTGTATTTTCAAAAAACTAAGCGTCATTAATGCATTTAGTGCTTAAGTAATATTTAAAGACACTTAAGCATGTTTTTCATAACATAGTTTAAGAGATTTAATTTTCATATACGATCATTTTATTATTCCCGATAATTGATTTATTGACTGTCGATTCTGCTATCTTCTTTGTGTTCGCCAATTCAAGATGATTTTGTTGCTTATTTGGGGTATTGAAACTCTTGTTATTCTTAAATTTAAGAATGTTGTCGAGTCAAGATAGGAAGCAACACTGCCCTAACTCTTCTTTGTGTCGTTATAACAATTATCGACAGTTGTTTTCGATAGCGGATTTCTTAACTGTCGATTTCGATATCCTTCTTTATGCTTCGTCAATCTATGACAAACTATAGCTTATTTTGAGTGCTGACATCCAACACCGGAGATAACTAAAACCAAAGAGCGAAGCTAAACCATGTGGGTCACACCTATTTCGGTATATACACAACTATCTAGAGGGTTTTTGGTAGCATGCATGTGTGGATGTGGATATATTCGGATTCTTGAAAATTGATTCGTAGGGGCTAGCTTGGAAGTTTTAGAGAGTGTTGTGTATTTGTTGTGCGCACTCAAGTATATTTTATCTAGAGGTATAATTTCGACGTAAAAGACGCACCCTCCTAGTCATGTTGGATGAATTCAATTCTCCTTGTTTTGATTCGAACCATGGAGTTAATCCTTTCTTAATTGCATCGAGAAGTGCCTTATGCTCTTCTTTATGTTTAATTAATTATGTCCATTCTTTAAGTTTGGATTTTGATCTTGTTAATGCCCATTCTTTAAAATTTGGATTTTGTTTTGATTTATTTTCATTTTCTCATGTATAGATGATGTTCTTGTAAGGAAAAACTCCTATATTTAGCGACATGGTGTCACAATTTTTTTATATGTTCATCATATTTCTTGAGTTTTCTCATGCTAGTTTCCAAACTAATCTGGATTTTATTTTATTATAATTTTCGGGTCAGACCGGGTTTTTCCAGGTTGTCTTTGGTCGGACATGGAGCTCATGGAGTAGAGCTGAATGTTCACCTGAGGTAGTATTTTTACTTTCAGCTTTATTATTATATATACCCATCAGAAATTGTAAGGTCGGAAGTTATGACTCTCCAGGAAGATGAGGTTTGTTTTTAACTTTGATATATTATGTATCTTAGAGTGACCACTTTTGTTGACTTTGTTATATTATATGTGATCACGTTGTGAGATTTTGTTTTTTCCATATTCCTTTTCTTTTTACCCTAACAATCTACCTTTCCGACACTTGGATGCTCGATATTTGAATATCGTTAATGTATTAAGCGTCAACTTTCGAGAGTCGAGAAGGTGGGTCGTTACACAATGCATTAATTTGCTATGCAAACAAATACCATATTATAGTTTTATTTCACAACGAATATTCATAATATTCACATTGAAATATAATTGTGTCTATTTTTCAATCGATGTCGAAAAATAATCATTATTTCATAAAAATAATGCTCACCGTGTTTTACAAAACAATTTTCGTAACTTGATGCAATAAGTGCTATATGGCATTCTCTCACTATTTGCGCCATTACTATACTAGCATACCAAATACGGAGGTCCATCATACACTTAATATGGACTATTTATTTCATATGCTACAACAAGTTTATAGTGGAGAGTTCTTTGATGAGATATCTTGAACACATAGAAGTAAATCTCATAGAAAACAATTTTTTATACAAAATTACATTTCAGAATATAAATCGTATTTCTTATTTCAATGTTAAGTATCATATCATTATTATTATAATTCTCATTTCTAAGGTTTCTTTATAAAATAGAAGTGACCATTCACTCTCTTCATCCAACTGTACATTAAATCACATTTACTCTTGTAAATTTGTTTTGTTTTCTAAATAGTCAAACCATTCAAAAGAAAATCCTTACTGCAATATCATAACAAACTCTTTACAAAAGTGCATTCAATTATCCTTAACGTTTAAGAACATCAAATATGTTGCACTTTGTGTATACCGATCAAACCGACAATTTAGCTATCGAATTCTTAGATTTATATTGTAGTTTTGGCCTTATGTTATATTTAACACATTATGATCTTTTATGTAATTAATCAAATTGAATATTCGATCTCAACTGTTTATTGGCTTAATTTGAATGAACTAATTTCATCGAAGTATCTTACATTACTAACTGCGACCGTCCCCATATAACACTTATATGCGATAGTATATGGATCAAATATCCATAATCTTGTATTGCTTTTAGAGTTCGAAACTCATAGAATGCAATATAGGGTCTTGACTAAATAAAGATATAAGCAACCAAACTATGGATGTATTAAGTAGCAGTAAAATCAGACGCTTGCAAGGATGTCGAAACTTTCACATGCAATAAGCATTTATTTAGTAAATATATTTTGTATTTCTATTTATCAATCTTCAATTCAGTTTAATTTTATATCTTAATTGATAAACGTTTTATTAATCATATAAATGCACAAATCTATCATTGTATATTATCATAACACTATATAGCGTATATCAATACAATATTAGAAAGGTAAAATGTTATATTTCATTTTTCTAATAAGGCTCTTGTTAGGTGTGGCTTGCATTGTGGGTGTGTAGGCTGGACGAGTAAGTCCCACATCGTAAGAAATATAGCATATAACATGATATATATGGGAATGGTAGCACGTAACATTGAGAATTCCATTTGTTACAAGTAAGTATTGCCAAGACCAAGTATATGCTCGTTGGAAGGCCACGAAGGGATGTTCAATCAGGACGTCGGCACATTAGAAGCTTTGTTAGGTGGCACCATCACACATGGTGAAGTGCGCGTACATGGGTAGTGTCGAAACTCAACATGGTACGAGGGACCATTAGATGCGAGAGTGACCGAAGTATGACACCTTGAGGCTTGAGCAAAAGAAGAACGACTCGTCAAGGTGGAGACATGGTAAAGCAGCCCGATCCACCACTAGAGGAGGACTCGTGGATACGCAATCCGCCTTTACTGTGTTGAGGACTCGATATCTCCAAGATGACTTGAGTAGAAGTACTCGCCTTAAGGTGGAGATATGGTAAAAAGCAGATCACTATGGAAAGAACTGGAAGCAGCCTAATTTAATTGCAGTGCTTCTTCAGTATGCTCCAAAGAAGGTTTGAGGAAATGCTTGCCAATGTGGAGATTTTTAGGTGTGGCTCGCATTATGGGTGAATGGGTTGGATGAATAAGTCTCACATCATAAGAAATATGGTGTATAATATGGCACATAACATTGGGAATTCCTTTTGCTATTAGTAAGTGTTGCCAAGACCAAGTATATGCTCGTTAGGAGGTGATAAAGGGATGTTTAATCGGGATGCCGGCATATAGGAAGCTTCTTCAGGTTGCGCCATTACACATAATGAAGCGCACATACACGGAGACACACCGCAGTGCCAAAACTCAATAGCTCTCACTAATATTTTATGTTTCACCAAGCCCAAAATAAAACACAGAAGTCTTTTGACTTCATTAGTGGGTGTCAGGACTTATATGTCTTGGGATTCTGACCTTAAGGAAATCTCAACAATCAAAGGTATGCATACAATGGATAACTCCATATCGTTCGTATCACATACAACTCCTAACCTATGGTTCCTTGTCCTAATCCTATATTTACCTTGAGAAAAGCTCAATAAGTAAAGTGAGACTATTCACTCGGACCTATGATTTCGTGATGGCCTAAGTATAATGCACGTACCTTGAAGAAAGTTCAACAAATCGTGCAGTTATCTTACCTCGTCAATTTAATATATTAACAGCACTACACATAACATCCCTAGCTTAAAGAAAGCTCAAAAACTAAAGAATATGCAAGTAATATATCAATATATAGATGATAGAGGACAACTTTATATTAAAGATTCATAATCTTCAATATATTAAATTGAGTGATATCGACTTATGAAATAATGTAGTTCTTATGAAATACCCTCGTGATTTAAGTGTCAGATACATATGAAATCATAGTATATGTACTATACATATGTATTATTTCTTAAGTCTATTTAGGGTTTCCTAATGTTCCACATTTAACTATATACTCATATTATATAAGTTTCATTATTATGTAACTTTTATATTTTAATTAACTTATACAATAATCTTATGTATAACATTATATTAACCAAATATTATTTAATTAATTTTAATTAATTAACTCTTTAATTAATTAACTCTTTTATTAGTTTTATATTTATTGTCTAATATAACTTTTATATTGGACATATCTACTACAATAGTTGTAGTGTATACTATAACCTTTGTAGTATAACACAAATATCTTATATGTGTGTATTTTTATTTAATTAACTAACCTTTAATTTATTTATTTATTTAATTGATTAACCGTTAATTTATTTATTTATTTAATTCTTTTTAATTAAATTATATTAATTTCAAATTTTATCTTATATATACATGTATACTTATGTTAGCATAAACACTTAAAAATAAAATAACATATATCAACATATATAATACATGCATACAAGTATTAATTAATTAACTCATTTAGTTAATTTATTTTATTAATAAATTTTAAATTTTGAAATTAATATTTAAATAGTTTCAAACATTTTAAAACTTTCATTACCTTTTCAAACAATTTTAAAATTTATGTTATACTATAAACTTTCATAAAAAACATGATTTTATTTTAAATTTAACTTCTAAATTTAAAACCTTGTCTTAATTTTCAAAACTATTTCAAAAATTAGCCCAAGGCCCAAATCAAATTGGACCTTTCAGGGGCAACCTTTGTGCTCACTTTACCTTTCAGGTCAGGTCGGTAACCAGGTAGGACGGTGTATTTGATTACTCAATTTAAATCCTAAGCATCACCTTTCTATACACCATACTAAGTGGGCAAGCTTAATTAGTTAGCCGGACATGGCTAATTCAGATTGCATGTGCTATTGGGTTGTGATATCATGTTGGAACTGGGCCAACCCGCAACGAAAGAAATGAGTGAATTTTAGTTTTTACCATTTTGGATCTCTAATGGGCCTATGAAGTCTAAATTATTTAGAACCTTTTTAAGTTTCTTTTAAATAAAGTCAATATTTTTTTAATCATCTTTTGTTTTATTAATTTAATTCTAAAACACTTAGGTGTAGGGTATGAAAAATGTTTAAATATATCAAATACATCTATTCCTTAATTGTGTGACAGAGTAACCAAACATTTTTTAAGTATGATCAATTGATAATTGGGCATATATGAATAAATAAGAATGAATTTAGAGGAAACCACATAATGGACAAATAGGAAAGAAATAAAAGATGACAAAGATGATTGATTCATCTTCCCTCTTTGGCAAACTTAATATATGCAGCATTCAATTAACAATCGATGAATCACTATGACACAAGAATAGGAACAACCAACAACAATTGATGTGCATATGTTATTGCCTCATTTTAAATTATTTGATAGCAATTTAAATTATTCAATTTAAAATTCGAACATTAAATTATATATGTATACATACATATAAATATAATTATATGTATATAAAGATTAAACCAAAACTTCTAAATTAACTCAAAATAAACTTCCATATTACATTAAAATTTTCTGACGTATTTATGAAATTATGTAAATTTAAATTAATTAACAAAATACATATGTATATAATTAAATAGAGAGATTCAACCAATATGAATGAATATATTTTTCATTATAAAACAATGAAAATATTAAACTAAGCAATATATTAACAATCCTTTGAATACTTAAAGAAGGATATTTATGATGTCAAATAGGGTAACAAATTTAGAAAATTGTTGTAATCGATTTATTATCAAAACATCCCTCAGTCATATTTAAGTTTTTATTACAATAAAAATGCAAATAATAAGAACATATAAACTTTCAAATCTAAAAATCATACTTTGATTTAAGTGCTTAAAACATATATCTATAATTAAAACATTATACTAATCATATATAAATTTTAGTTTTGATTTATCAAAATAAAACCCAATTAATATGATCATACAAACTATCAAACCGAAAGAATTACAATTTGATTTGAATGTTTAAAACATAGATCTAAAATAAAAACATAGTATCAGTCATATTTAAATTTCAGCTTTGATTCATCAAATTAGAAGAAAAAGCCAATCAATTAGTATGAACATGCATACTTTCAGATCTATATAATTACATTTTGATATGAATGTTTAAAATATAGATCTATAATTAAAAATTTATTTAATCATATACAAATTTTATCTTTGATTTATCTAAATAAAACCTTAATCAATTCATATAATAAATAATTCAAACTACATAAACCTTTTTCAAATCAAATGTGACAACATTATACACTTATAAATTATAATATTCAATTTTTATTTATTAAAACATTATATCAAAATCATTAGAATAAAAAGGATCATACCTTAATTCCAAAGCCTTGAAGTACACCTTGAAACAGCGAATTCTCCTTTAGATGTAGCCAATAAATCACACCTTAAACGATGAATCAAAGTTCTTAGATTCAGAAATCAGCCTCTAGATGTTGCAAGGATCAAAAAGAGTAAACCACTTTACATAAATTGATTTTTTTTGTATTTTGGAAAATTTTAAAGCTATGGAAGTTCTAATATTTTAGCCATCAAAGAGGAAGGAAAGAACCAAAAAGTTATAGAAAGGAAAAAATGAATGAGAAAGAACGAGTTGTGTATAGATAACAAATTAATGGATATGTTTTAAGTGAAAGAATGAAAACTTTCACATTCTTTGATTAAAATTTCCCTAACGAATTCCCTTGATTATCTTTCTTTTTTCACGACTATTTCTGTAAATGGTATGGCTGAAATTACATGCCATCAAATGACATAATATTTCCTTAGATCGCTGCATGTAATTATCTTTTATTTAAACCACTTTAAAATTACATCAATATCGTACATCAATGCGCGCAAATAAAACTTTTATAATGCATTCAAATAACTACAAACAACTACCAAACATCAAATAACTTAAATAATATTAATTTTTTTCAAATATTAATTAATTTACAACATCTTATAAATTAATTAAATCATGTGGTTTTTCAAGGAATTCATCAGTATGGTTATGCGACTCAAATGTGTAGATTTAGTCAGCAATTAATATTGAACAATTCAAATATTAACGTTCGCACGTCACCTTACCTAGTGGTGTGACATTTTGGCTGAATTTATTGCTTATACATTTTTTGGTAAAACCCAATTTTACTTATTTAAGCTTTACCTGGCAGTGACAATTATTTATACCAATTTTCTCCGTCAAAACTATATCACTTTGGACTTATGGAATTTGGTAATGGTCAAAATTCCAGTATCATTCATATTCAACTTTATAGTCAAACACGACGTCTTATGCTCAATAATCACAATTATTGTTAACCGAAATGCTCTGGCCAGAGAATTGAATTTGAGTTGACTTCAGTTGACTATGATACTAACCTCATTTAAATAAGGAGACGAATCCTCTCTTGAATAGTGTTTAACTTCCAATGCTTCCACTCGAACCTACTATGGTCGTTCGATAAGCACCGTGCCACTATAATCTAAGCGGAGCTTCTATATTGAAGATCAATAGTATTCTCAAGTCGAGAGAACTGTGTAAATTATACATCAATATTTTCTTTTGACCTTAGTTATATTGACCAACAGAAAACTATCGAGCGAGTCATTCTATGATTGTCCAATAATTATCAGTACGTAACCCCTTAGTGTCCCCTGTAGTCACGACTAATGCACGACCCAACATTTGGAGAGCACATGCACTCTAGTTTGAATAAATATATTGATATATAGTCTTGATACATCTTGACTAGGAATATTAAAATGTCATATTTATTTTCATCATGATAAATTACTCACAGTTACAACACTTTGTAACTATTATCACAAAACATACCATTTATGGATTTTCTATTATATAAACTTTTAGTTATACTAATTAATCAATGTAACACATAATTTAAAGTATGTAATAGAAAGAAAACACCTTTATTTCGAAAAAGATTGGTCAACGAGTTAGATATATGTAGTAAATCACATAATTCCCCCTAGAGCATACCCCTAACTCAAGTGAATACATATATGTCTCCAAAATAGAAGTATCGAGCTCATAATATAGAATCAAATCAAGTCCATTGCCCTTCCTCAATCGAACTATGCTCCTATCACAATCCAATACAACCCCATAACGAGACATCCAATCCATACCCCAAAAAGTTGAGTACATATGCGTCATAAAGGAACTCCATACCATGGATTACCAACTTTAGATTATGATATAACATCGACAAATGGGTGGACCTCCCAAAGGGATTTTTCACCATAACGGATTTGCGTGTGATGTCAAGTTTAAAAGCAAAACTATCGACTAATGCATTTAGTATGAATGAATGAGATGCACCAGTGTCAAACAAAGTATGAACAGGAGAATAAGATAAGATCGACATGCCTTCCATCACAATCTGCTTTCCTTTCTCTTAAACTATCAGTGGTTCCTTAGCAGAGGTTGGAACGACATCCAAAGAAATGCCTTCAAAATCCAACTTTCTCCCTTCAAAGCTGGGCAATCCTTCTTCAGTGTCTAATTTGATCACAATTATAACACTTAAACTTCTTCTGAGGCAGGGATGCCTTGTAGTCTTTGTCTATAGGTCCCATCTGGTTGTTGTTATAGCATTTACTCTTTGAGAGGTTCATCCTACAATTTTTTGCTAAGTGTCCAACCTTCTTACGTCCATGATGAGTAACCACCTGCATTTTAATCTACTCTCCTCGTGCTCCATTTCCCTTGCATTTGCCTTACTACTTCTATTGTCTTTCCACTTCCTTATTATGTTCATCGACCATATTTCCATTCAAATAGTTTAATAATGCCGCCTCTACCAATCCCTCGAACTTCTCTGTATAGGGTATCTGATTTAATGCCAACTCCTTTAAATGTAAACTCATGCCCTTTACAAATTTTAATGCCTTCTTCGCCGGAGTATTCAAAATTCAAATCCAAATCAGGCCATCTTGTGAAACTAACTTACATACTCACCAACTGTCAATTCTCCCTACTTCAAATGAACAAACATTTTCAACAAAAATCCTTCCTAGCACCAGAAAGAAATTTTTCTTCAAATCCAAATTTAAACATCCTCTATGAAATAGCAGTCTCATCCACCTCAGTCATTACTACTTTCCACTAATAAGCTGCTTCACCTTTAAAATGCCAAGTAGCCGAATGCCTCTTCATCACATCACTAAATCCTAATAGGTTAAAAAATTTTGCACAACCATTAAGCCAAGCCCGAGTCACTGAGTATGGTTCCGTCCTTAGAAATGGCTTCCTACCAAAGCTGGAGAATCCTTACATAACTTAGAAAAGTCCACGGTTTTTGGTACTCGGGCTGGAATTACACCTTCATTAGCAGTGGCATTGGTGCCTGCGGGTTTAATGGGGATGGTGCTAACTTGGCTCGTCGCCTGAAGGTAGCACTTGAACCATACTAGAATATTAACTCCGTGAGTATCCAGTATATCCCTGCTTTGATTTCCATACTACCAGCATTACTTTCATTGGTCTTTTTTTCTAGTTTCGACTGAATTACTTATTTCAGCTATCTATAAAAATGAGATATATTAGCAACTTCCCAATAGATAGTATACAAAACTTTAACAGTAAATGGGTGTGTGCATATGTACTTTGAGTATACACACACACATACACACACAAAGTAGAAAATACAAGTACGCTTTCTCCATACATCCTTAATTCCTATCCTATTTCCTAACTTATGTTCCGATACCAAATTTAACAACCTACCTTTTCCAACGTTGAGTCTTAATACCTGAACCGACACCAAACCCGAGAATCGAAAAGACGAGTCTTAGGGTAAGATAAAATATGCATATGATCATAGGTGGGAATCAGATATTAAATATAGTTCTAGCTAACACTATCTACTTTCAAAGTCTTACAATGGTAGGAAATTAAATATAATACATAACAAATACCATAGTCACATCATCACAACATGTGTGAAATGTTAAATACACATGTTTGAGTAAATACGGATACAATACAACCCCATAGATATAGAATCAAATTCACATAAAATACTGATCTACTCCACATATACACTACATCGATATATAGTTATCTCTGATACTGTCTCATTCCTGAACTTCATTAACCTAGATATATGTGTAAAAATGAAAGTTGGAGTAGGTTAGACATAAGTTTGGTGAGTCATACTCTACTCTACATATACTACAAAAACAAAATTATTACATGATATGAATCCCTCGTCTGACCATTATGCATTCCATCATCAAGTCATTCTTAAATGTCATACAAATCTTTTCATACCACATCATATCTATACAGACTCATGCTCTGGTCCGATCTCATGCCCTATAGAGTCGCTTGTTACCCTTCTCACCTAAATATCATATAGGATTTACTTCTCTAGACTGCCCGAAGTCTACATGATAGCCTATTATCCACATACTACCTAATTAGACTCATGTTTGGTCCCCTCGTCGCTTGCATGGTCGCTTAACATCCACTCCGCCCCTACACAGCCATGGCATTGTAAGGGAAACAATAAAATTATGCTTGGATCACCTCTAAATGTCACACGACCACATTCACATCACATACATACTCTGGACCGTTTATCGTACATCCCATACTCGTTCTCGTTCGCATTCATCAATGCATCACAAAACATATATACATATTTTTATATTCTATTTACACAACAATTAAATCATCCATATATATCCATTTATTTTATATCACTATTACGTTCCTTATGTCCATTCATTTCATAGCATAATCATCCCTCTTGTCATGTCTTAGATTGCCTTCCAAAAACATAAGAGAAACACGAAGCGAATTATATATTATTTTGTTAATCAGCACCATTAGGCCAAGGTTTATGACGATAATTTATATGTGCACTAGTGCACCACTGGTCCATCAATGTACGCTACTGCTTCATATTTCAGTTTGGATTTTGTAGTTTTCTCCCATCTTTCTCACCTCCAACTAACACAACTTTGTCTCGAATCATCGGGGAACGCTCTTAGACCCTAACTTCAGGTTTTTGAGTAAAATTAGTCGTTTACTTGATGGATTATCATATTAAACTTTTAAATTTTCGAAATTTATACAAACCTAGTTTTCTACTCATTCATATCAAATAAATCCCTCCCAAACCCTATTAATTTCGAAATTGAAGTGCATGTGTGTGTCTGTATGCATGTGTATGTGTGTGTTTAATTATCTAATCTAATATAGCTTGCAAATCTTCCTACAACATTAAGATTGCATTATAGGGGGAAAGCATAGATTACCCACCAAATAGCCTATTCCAATCCAAAGGTCCACGGTTCGGATTTGTTGCACATCTTTCCTTCGTACTCTGGCCTTTAAATCTTCGCTAATGTGATAATTGCCCTACATCTCTTATGCTTACATAACCGGATAATGCGTTGCAAGAGCATCTGGCCAATCTAGGACGATGGTTTAAGGAAAAAAAGTAAAGAAGAGGAATCGAAGATAAAAATAATAGAAGAGAAGATAAAGAAAACATCACATAATCACAGAACCTATCGTATATCTCACAGTGCATCGAATAAAATACAATAATCGTTACAAATATAAAACAGGCGAGATGGTAATAACTACATGAACCACATAATCAGAATACACAGGGTCATACAATTATACAAAATAGTAATAGAGTTCATACAACTAATAAATAAACTCAATTGATAAACTATCTCTAATAATTGCAAGTCAAACCCTATCAAGGTTCCATAGTGTCACACAATGGAATAAGCAACAATAAGCCCAAAAATATAGACACGAGAATGCATCGCCTTCTGCAAGCCTATCTGCAGAACTCCATGTGCTATTTATCCTCATATCCAGTCTACTCATTTAAGAGCACATATGGTAATAAGAAGCAAATAATAAAATATCGAGTTAGACAACAATCTAATGTAAGCGATAAAAAGTATCAAAATACTAAGGAAGTCGATATAGTATATGGCATAGAGGATACAGAGAATCATACATGACATGTCCCTACATCCAAAGAGTTGGCACATAACATATGATATATGCTACTCTATATCATAGACATTATGAGTGTACTATACATCAAAGTACTAATGGGTGTTCAAATATACACATCAATAATATCGGCATCATGTGACATCCCTAGGATGGTAAATAATCACTCAAACATAACTCAAATGCCTGTCATGGTCAAGGACTACTCAATGTCTGGTTCCACGATACTCGAATATATGCCACTCAATAGGCCATGAACTAGACTCATCATCACATAAGTATAGGTATACACACCTCTCATTTAGAATAAAGAGCCATCAAGCTTTAGGGGCCATCACGGTCTCACGAACCATCATGTTCCCAGTGTATACCCTTCGATATGAGTATCCCATGAACCCTCGAGTGTTAACGATCCCTTTTGCACAATCATCTATAACAGAGCACATCCTAGAACTGATCTTACAACCTCATCAGAAAGTCACCGCGGTCGGAATGATCCTTAACAATCATTGTCAATCGTAGAATACCATCATCTGTCCTGTAGCCATTATATAACAATTACCTCTATTCGACTCATCGTTGCCTACTCTATATTTTTAAGTATAGGTATCCATTGTCGAAGCCACCAGTTCCCATCACGAGCCATTACGTCGAAACATCACATCCTTACATCACCGCCAAAACCTCTCGTCGAAGAGTCATAACATCAAAATCAAATTTGAACGAACGAACCATCACATCATGCTCCTCGAAGACTCTCCATCATCCACATCAAAATTGTCCAAATCAGCCATCATCAATTGTGGTATATACCGACCACTTTAGAGTAGTTGATAATGACCATTTGGTCGTGTACTTAACCGAAAATAGCTAGGTACAAACTAATGAAAATGTTTGACATTCATTCTAAA